>CM077079.1:170788680-172260903 GCA_039513925.1 Platanthera zijinensis
TCCCCTTCAAAGAACCTAGCCTTCCGCCTCCCTGCCATCCTGCATACCTTCCCGCCCGGTCGTCTCCCATCCTCAACTCCCTCCTTTCCTAGCCTAAATTTCCATCATTCTTCTTGTGCAGATGGAATGTATCTCGCCAGAACATCTTCACTTCTTGAGTACTCTTCTTTTTTGATCTTCTTTTTCACTTCCTTTCTAGCAATAGCCATTATCTTTTTTTTCACAGCTACAGTGACTTTTTGCCACTCCTCTGTTTCAATTGTTGCAAGTACTCTCTTTATTCTTGAGAGCCAATCTTCGAGATGTGTAGAGGTTCCCTTCCCCGCAAACATAGGAGAATTGAAATTCATTATGTGTTTCAATTGTTTTTTCGTCGCTCACCTTGCGGTCACTGGCTCAACAGCCACTTGTCTTACCGCCACAAGTTCAACTACGCCAACCTGTTCCTGGACCACCTCAGGGGTAGTAGGTTGTACTTGCCCTCCTGGTTGCGCACTGATTAATACAAACACGACTTAAACAACCAACCGTATAGTTTCCGCAAAAGGAGGAGGTGTTGGCACCTAAGTTGGTGCATTAATCTCAGCCGTGTGCTGGGGTTCCTGCTTCCCCGCACCACTTCCTATTGCCTATAAGCGTGAAACACATAATTAAGAAACACACAATCTTGACAAAAGCAATTATAGGAACATGCAAGTTCCTTCAAGAATTGTATTTTCATTCCTAAGTGTACATTCTTGAGTTCATTTTTGTTATAACGGTAAGCACATACACGTGTTCTCCACCCCTCACAAGAATTTGACCACGAATTCGTCGAAGGAAGTTCGAGACAAGCTGATACTAAATTGTAATACCTCCATCCGTCACATGAAATATAACAGAGGGTCCGTCTGGGGCCCCACGCCATATTCTACAAACAGTCAGCGGAGTTACGTATTGCTATCAGAAGACTACTAAATGAATCCTAATTCATAGCATTCTAGCGGAAGCTTCAATGGTTAAGCTAAACTCAAGACAAGTGAATGTCCACTACATATGTATAAATATATCTTAGGAATGTTTACAAAATACACACAAGTCATTACGGCCTTAAGGACTTACAACTGTTCCCTTTTACAAAAGTATTTTCATACATCGACACGCAGGCCGACCACACATGAAATAGTAACAGTTTGCCTTTGGGCCTTCAAGGGCAAGCCAATTGCAGCATAAGGGACTTCATCCCGCTACTTTCCACTTTGCTCACCAGCACCTGCATAGCACGACCCACCAAAAAGTAGAAAACAAAGCAACGGTCAGCATTAGCTGACTAATTTATAATGACCCCACCCCTCACTCGGGGTGGTGGTTCTCCTTCCCTACAAGCAGCATCATATGTTTATTTTTAGCAATAAGAATGTGCAACTTAAGCTACATTATCCACAGACGTAGGCTCGATTGGTCATACGCCCCGTGCATACAGGGAACATTCTCGGTATACTGAATCTCTTGGGTACCACCACCATCCACAGACCAAGACTTGATGGTCAAACTTGAGCATTTATCTTTTCTTCCTATGCGTCGACAAAGTCAAAGGAGTTCTACTTTTAGATCCAATCCAGTGACTCACTCCAAGTCTACCGTCATAAGGTGGGTACAGGTTAACTGAATCCCATTGCTCAAACCGACATGCGCCGAAAGCCAAAACCTTCATAGTCCTGACATGATGCTAGTTCAACATCCCCCTTTCCCAAGGAGAATAATTTAAGTTCCTACTCACGAATAGTGGAACAATTTAAGTTCCCACACACATCATTCCGCAAAATAATATAAGTTCCTGCGCAGAAAAGGCCCCCAGGTCTCCCAGATACTATAAACCCCCCCTCCCGGAACACAACACACGGCACGAGAGGGGTCTTATGCCCAGAAAAGCCGCCTTGCGGTAGCACTAACACTCGGGCAAGCCTGTACCACAAGATTCCTATCCTGCTGGACATAACCAATATCATACATTGCCAACCCAACCAAATATAACATAGAAGTCAAATCCTTACCAACCAGATAGTCAATAATATAACAACAGTAGAGAAGCTTCAACAAGCTTCTAACAGCAGAGTACATAAATAGTTTTCCCAAAACGGGTACAACAAAAGCCTCTCACACTCACATCAGTAACCGACGGTACCGTCCCCTCAGGCCCTGTCATCTTGGCCTGGATCTCCGGCTACATACCCTGCTGCTCCACCTATGGGGTTTCCTCCTAAAAAGGAGGACGTAGCAACCGTTAGTCATAAAGACTAAGTGGCTTCACATCCGCTCCCCCGGCGACTCCTCGGCACCGGGAGGAGAAAGGAACAGGTACAATATAAATAAAACATAGGTACAAGAAGGTGGTATATCTCAATGTAAATTAAACAGTGTAATAAATAAGCAACAACTAATTCTAACAGTTCTATCATCTATAACAACATGAGAGTATTGTATTATAACAGAATGTAACTCAACTTATATGAATGCCATACAAACATATAAGTTGAGGATCGTTCAGCAATAAGTAACTCATCGTATAGGAGTGCCCATACAAACTTATTAGTTGAGGATCTTATGTATGCAATGGAGTGTAATGACATGTATGCAATACAATGACTCACCCATGAACACGCACATGCACTCGCTATGTCGACACGGACTTGTAGCTCCCACTTTTCGAGCAGGTAGCTAACCTCTCAGGCGTCAACAGCCATGGTCGGACAGTGATAGTGGAGCAGGCATCTCCACTACTAGGCTGGCCTCCACACTACCTAGCCTAGGCCTTCATACGCCTCAACGCTAAGAACACAACAGCGAAGCTCACATGCGTACTACGACTCAACGGGTGTCTCGGGTAGATGTGCAAAGAGATCCTAGCCCCGAACTGGCCTATGCGTGACACGGAAGGAGCCTCGGAAAAGAGCACGAGGACCAATCCCAACCGTTCACTTGGCATGGAAGGAGCCTCGGGACGTGACAACCGAGGACCAAGCCCAGCCGCCCAAGGTCTAGCTATCGACTCCCATCGGTGTGACGATTGGCGAGCCCGTAGACCTACCACACTATCCTTAACCCGGGATTAGGACACCGTGTGTCGACTCACACCGCGAGTCACTAACAAAACTATGGTACAGAAGGAGCCTCGGAAACGAGTGCAAGGACCAATCCCAACCGACCATTAGGCACGAAGGATGCCTCGGGACATGAACACCGAGGACCAATCCCAACCGTCCATTCATGACTCTTCTCACGGAACCAACAACATTTAGTTTACCAAGCCAATCACTTTTGAGCACATGAGCTACTCATCCGATTATCATAACACATGATCATATCAATCAACACCGACCGAATAGACAAGTTCTAGTATTCTCGTGATTAAACCACTAATTATCTCTGTTCACTATCCCCCAAGAAGTCACTTCATTCAATCACATACCATTTCACCATTAGTTTACGTGGGACCTATCCAATTGTTTCATCATGCGTTGAATTATCACAACCCTACATATTATGATTTGCCTACAACTTAACGTCGGATTGTTACAAATCCTCTTCCGAAATAAAATACAATTATAAAACTAATCAAGGAATTTCAAGTGCAGAACACCTGAAGGACAGCAAATTCAACTGAAGATTCTCGTGGCTACAGGAATCTAGTATGTGCGTGTAACCCCTCGATTGAAAATTCTTTCCATATGCTACAACTTTCATGTTCAGTCTGCAATCCAGATCAGACTGTATCCCTCATGAAATCGGCTATAAAGCTTGCTGCGTTCAAAATACAATTTCTGCGCGCTTAGTCTACAACCTCTACTTCGATCAGACATTCCCGTGGCAACAGACTTTTCCTGAAGGCATGTAACCACTCGTTGGAAAGGTAATTTGAAGGGCTACAACTTTTGTGTTTAGCATAAATCCTAGATCTGACCTTTTCTTGCCTGAAAATAGCCAAGAAGGTCACTGCGTGTAGAACACAGATTTCTGCACGCATCTTGAAGTGGAATGAACGGCATCGGTTCATCTTCCTCCTCAAGCCGATCTTCCCAAATCGCAACCAGAAGTTCATCCACCCTTATTTACCCTCTTAAGGCCATTCCTCTTCACGAATCCACCCCCATCATCACTTTGAAGAAGGGGAGGTTGAAGATGACTAAACATTAGAACACAAGTTCTAGAAAGGCCCTCCTAAAAATCTTCTTCTAACACATCAAGACTCATTTGAGTCGATGTCTCGCCTAAGAATAACTATAGATCTACCACCAAGGGAGGGGGGAGGAATCTCGCCTCATTTCCAGTGGTTCCGCCATTTCCGGCCATGGATCTTATCATCCTTCTCGTTGGCATTGTTTTTCCCTTGACGGTGGTGGCATTTCCTTACGGGGTTGGTTGGCTCCAACAAAATCTACCTCCTCCAGAAGTTCCTCTTCAGAAAATAGGGTTTATAAGAGAATGAGATGGCTAGGGTTCACTTTTTCTCTTTTATACAGAAGTGACACGGGTAGGGACACGGCCGTGTCCTTACCCGTGTCCTGCTCGGGTGAAATGGCGTCAATGGTTCGAGTGTCTCTTGGACACCAACACGGGTAAGGACACTCCCGTGTCCACTACCCGTGTCACATGACACGGCCATGTTCATGCACGTGTTCTTACCCGTGTCATGCCCCGGGTGACACGACCGGTTTCTAAAGATGTGCACACGTGTAGAGACACGCTCGTGTCCTTACCCGTATCCTACTCGGGCCACCTCTCTCGAATACAACTCGATACCTCTCAAGAACTCGACACCTCTAGAGAACTCGACGCACACGGGTAGGGACATGCCCGTGTCCCCACCGTGTCCTGCTCGGGACACACTTTCTCGAGAACCACTAAACACCTCTCGAGAACTCGACACCTCTCGAGAACTCAACGCACACGGGTAGGGACACGCCCGTGTCCCCACCCGTTTCCTGCTTGGGACACACTTTCTCGAGAACCACTCGGCACCTCTCGAGAACTCGACGCATACGGCACACGGGTAGAGACACGCCCGTGTCTCTACCCGTTTCCTACACAGGCCCAACCTCTCTTTTCCCCACGAGTGCGCACCTGATCGCCTGCACTATCTGAGCCTAAATTAGTTCTCCTGACTGAAAAGCGCGCACGAGGGGCCTAGCGCAAATCGAGACGTTACAAATCCTATAGACAAAATAAAAGATTTTGTCCCCGAAATCAGGTTAAGGCTACGGGGAGAGAAAATCATACATAAATATAAAATGAAATATGCTTGTAAAGATTACCTTGATGAAATAGCTCCAGGTAGCGCTTTTGAAGCAAGTCCATCGGCTCCCACGTATACTCCTCTTTCCCATGATTGGACCACAACACTTTCACTAGCAGAACACTTTTGCGACGCAAGGTCCTCATTTCGCGGTCTACTATCCGCACAGGCTCTAGTCGCACCGACCTATCAGTCGCAACTGCTCTGTCAGTGGTTGGAACATATTGTTCAGGCCGCAACAATGCCTTCGGAGTGACGACACATGGAATACATCATGAAGATTCTCTAGCTCTGGCAGTAACTCTAATCGATATGCCAACATGCCAATCCTTTCAAAGATGACGTAGGGCCCAACGTACCTTGGGATGAGCTTCTTAACACCACATACCCGAGATACTCCATGCATCGGCCTGCTCTTCAAAAATACCTTGTCTCCCACTTGAAGTTCCACCATCCGGTGCTTTGCATTATAATATTTCGCTTGGAAACTTTGAGCCTCGAGCATGCGGTCCCGTATTAGCCTCACAGCCGCATTAGTATTATCTATGTATTCAATTCCAAGAGCCTTCGGATCTTCATCCATCACCCAAGACAAGGGTGTTCTATACCTTCTTCCATAAAGGGCTTCATGGGGCGACATCCCGATGCTAGCTTGATGTTTGTTGTTGTACGAGAACTCTACCAAGGGTAGGATCCTTTCCCATGGCTCTCCTCTATCCAACACACACAACCTGAATAAATCTTCCAATGTCCTGATTGTCCTTTCAAATTCCCTGTCGGTCTGAGGGTGAAACGTTGTGCTGAAGGTAAGACGCAAACCCAAATATTCCTGCACCGCCTTCCATTCCCTAGAGGTAAACCGACCATCTCGGTCAGAAACAATTGTCTTTGGCATGTCGTGATACCGTACGAATTGTTCCACAAAAAGGCGTACCAAAACATCCACATGTTCTTCTTTCTTCGTAGGTATGAAACGGGCTACCTTCGTCAAGCGATCAACGATTACCCATATCGAATCATTCCCTGAGCGGGAGCGAGGCAAACCATAGACAAAGTCCATGGAAACATCCTCGAACTTCCACTCGGGGATGGGCAATGACTGCAACAATCCACCAGGGCTCCTGCATTCTGCCTTCACTCTTTGACATGCCTCGCAATGTGTAACAAAATACCTGACGTCTTTCTTCATCCCCAGCCAACACATGGTCTTCTGCAAGTCGGGGTACATCTTAGCAATCCCAGGGTGCACAGAATACTGAGAGCAGTGTGCTTCTCTCAAGATATCCTCCCGAATGTTACCGCCCTTGGGAATGTAAAGCCGACCACGAAAATGAACAAGGCCATCCTTTAGAGAGTACTCGCTAGTTGTCCCACCTTCAATTGACTCTATTGTCGGGGCCATAGCCTCATACCTTCCTTGCTCTGCCCAGATCCGGTCTCGCACATCCCAAAATATATTCATTGCGGCCAAGTACTCCGTATACCCATCCGGTTTGTACTTGTACACCAAGGTGATCTCCATATCCTCAAGCATCCGAGCTAACTCCATACGCATCAATCGGGACTCAGAACTTGCTTCTGGTACCTTCCTGCTCAAATCATCGGCTACAAGATTTACTTTTCTGGGGTGGTAGTTCAGGGTATATTCATAATCTCACAAAAACTCCAACAATCGTCGCTTTCTCAAATTTAATTTCTTCTAGGTATGGACGTACTTTAAGTTCTTATGATCCGAGTATATTTCGCAGTGAACGCCGTATAGATAGTGCATCCAAATCATCAAAGCGAACACTACTGCCACCAATTCCAAGTCATGTACTGGGTAGTTGATCTCATGCTTCTTAAATTATCTTGAAGCATAGGCAATCACATGCCCGTGCTACATCAATATCGCTCCAATTCCTTGATATGATGCGTCCGTGTAAATCCTTGAAATCCGTCCTTTCCCAAGGGAAGGGTATGATGGGTGCGGATGTAAGTCTGTTCTTTAGTTCTTGGAATGCTGCTTCACATTGGGTGTCCACTCATAGACAAACTTTACTTTGATAGGGAAAGTATAAGAGGAAGAGCAACCTTTGAGAATCCCTTAATGAACTTGCGGTAGTACCCGACATGGTCTAAGGAAAACTTCGACGTCGGCCGCTGACTTTCAAAGGCGACCCATCTTCATGACATGCACTTTGGCGGATCCACAGTAGCCCAACCCCACTGATCACATGACCAAGAAGGCAACCTCCTTAAGCCAGAATTCACACTTGCTGAACTTGGCGAACAGGGCGTGCCCTTTTTACTTCTTAAGGTACTTCAGGCAAGATGCCCGATGTGTTTCTTCCTCGGTCTTGGAGTAGACCAAGATATCGTCGATGAAAACAATGACAAAAACATCTAGGTAGGGCTCGAACACTTTGTTCATTTAGCTCATGAAAGCTGATGGGGCATTAGTGAGCCCAAACGGCATCACTGTGAACTCATACAAGCCGTACCTTGAGCTAAAAGCCTTTTTCTGAATGTCATCCTCTTGTATTCTCAATTGATAATACCCCGAGCGCAAATCTAGCTTGGAAAACCAATGCGCTCCCACCAGTTGATTGAACAACTCATCGATCCGAGGTAACAGATAGGTGTTTTGCACCGTCTGTCGGTTGAGCTCCCGATAGTCTATGCATAATAGCAGGGTTCCATCCTTCTTTTTAATGAATAGGATAGAGGCTCCCCAAGGTGATGAGCTGGGGAGAACAAATCCTGATTCTACCAACTCTTGCAATTGAATCCTAAACTCCGCGAGTTCCTTTGGGGCCATCCGATAAGGAGTCCTTGAGACATGCTTGGCACCCGGTACTAACTTGATTTGAAAATCTACTTCTCTTTGTGGGGGTAAACCTGACAATTTATCCGGAAACACTTTGGGGAAATCACGTACCACCCGCACATCCTTGATATCCAACTCCAACTCCTTCAGCTCGAAATAGATCATGAAAACTTCATCCCCCTTCATGTGGGCTTTTAAAGCCTGGACTGAAGATAATATCATACGAGGCGCGAAGTTAATACCTTGAAAGATGACCTCCGAGTCTCCATATCTCAACGAGATCCTTTTCTACGCACAGTCAATCTTCGCATAGTGTTGATCTAGCCATACCATGCCCAAAATGAGGTCGAACTCTGGCATTCCCAAGACTGTGGCAGGGGTGTCGAAGACCTTTCCTTCAAGCAGAACCTCAAACTCGCACTTCGCAGTTGCCGCCATCTTCGATCCATCTGGAAGGCGCACCCTTCGAGCAATACCAGTGAAGTACTGCACTCCATCTTTATCTTTGATGAAGTCTTCAGACACAAAAGGGTGCGAGGCACCGGTGTAGAATAACGTATAGGTCGGTTTCCCGCCGACCATTACGGTGCCTAAGTGTCAATAATAATTCTCAAGCTAGGTGTCTAATATATTTTTAAGCAACTTGAGGATATTAATGAAAATAAAATGACTAACTGTAATCATACCTGCAATCACCTCCCGAGAGTTCCACTCTTGAGTCATGTCCATTGCATACATCTGATCCCAAGCGGGCCCGGGGTTTCTTCTTCGTTGTCCTCGTCCTCAACCATGCATGTGCCCCCGCCCTCGAGGAGCTGCCGGAGGGAAAGCGAGAGGCGCATTTCCAAATAGTTGCGGGCAGTAGCGTCGAATGTGGCCCGGTTGGTTGCATTCGAAGCACACTCGTTTTTGCCGCCCACTGGGTTGTGGAAATTGTTGAGGTGGAGGTAATGCTGGCAGTTGTGGAACTGGGCGCTCCATCCTAAAATTCTGGGGGAAACGTCTGCTACCTCTTCGATATCCTCTTCCTCCTCTATTATCAAATCTCCTTCTATTGCTGGGGCCGGCTTCCATCACCCCTTCAGCTGGCCTCTTACCACTTTCCAAATGGTCCGCTTCCAACCTCTTCTCCATGTCAATAATCTCGGCTAGACTAGAGTCCGCTATAAACAAAAGGGCTTGCCTCAGTGGGTCTCGCAAGCCTTTGTAGAATCATTTTGCGTATCCTCTATCATCCAACTCATAAAAGTCAGCAAATCTAGCTAAGTGCTGAAAATCCCGTTGGTATTCTGTCACTGTCTTGGACCCTTTCTTCAGTTACAAAAATCTCTCTTCAAGATTATCCCGAGCTGCCGAGGGGATGAAATGCTCTAAAAAGGCTTCAGAGAATTTTCTCCAACTGATATCCGTGTACATCCGTCCTTGAAAAGTGGAGCCCATGAGGGACTTCCACAACCTTTTGGCGTGCAGCTCTAAGAGTGTCACTACAAGGGTCACAGCCATGTTGTTTGGGTATCTTATTCCTGCTAACAGTTCTTTTATAGTGTCGAGCCATTCTTCCGTACACACTGCTGACTCCGTCCCAATGTAAGCAGGAGGGGAGAGAGCTCGGAAAGTGCTTAACCAAGTGGATCCCGGACCCTGCTGTTGTACGGGGGCTTGCTGAGATTGAGACCTGAAGGCATCAAGGATAGCTGTGAGGGTCTGCCCCAGCTTGGATTGTTGGAATTGTGTAGGTACGAACGGGACGGGGGTGCACCTCACCGGCTCAACATGTACTGGGATCTACACATAAGGTACAAACTTAAGGTTAGGTCGCATGATCTAAGGTCAAAGATGGACAAACTTAGTGTGAATTATATATGGGCACACCACTGCTTCCGCTAAGTAAGTTTGTCCCAAAACTGACAAGTCGAACGGGGGTGGCACCATTGTTAAATGACTTCTTAATTTCAGGATCGTATAAAGATGATACCATTTGTAAGACCCCCCCTCCCGGAACAAAACACACGGCACGAGAGGGGTCTTATGCCCAGAACAGCCGCCTTGCAGTAGCACTAACACTCGGGCTAGCCTGTACTACAAGACGCCTATCCTGCCGGCCATAACAAATATCATACATTGCCAACCCAACCAAATATAATATAGAAGTCAAATCCACACCAAGCAAATAGTCCATAATATAACAACAGTAGAGAAGCTTCAACAAGCTTCTAACATCAGAGTACGTAAACAGTTTTCCCAAAACGGGTACAATAAAAGCCTCTCACACTCACATCAGTAACCGACTGTAGTGACGGTAACGTCCCCTCAGGCCCTGTCGTCCTGGCCTGGCTGTCCGGTTACATACCCTACTGCTCCACCTGTGGGGTTTCCTCCTAAAAAGGAGGACGTAGAAACCGTTAGTCATAAAGACTAAGTGGCTTCACATCCGCTCCCCCGGCGACTCCTCGGTACCGGGCGGAGAAAGGAACAGGGTACAATATAAATGAAAAATAAGTACAACAGGTGGTATATCTCAATGTAAATTAAGTAGTGTAATATATTAGCAACAACTTATTCTAGCAGTTCTATCATTTATAGCAGTATGAGAGCATAGTATTATAACAGAATGTAACTCAACTTATATGAATGACCATACAAACATATAAGTTGAGGATCGTTCAGTAGTAAGTAACTCATCGTATAGGAGTGCCCATACAAACTTATTAATTGAGGATCTTGTGTATGCAATGGAGTGTAATGACATGTATGCAATGCAATGACTCACCCATGAACACGCACATGTACTCGCTATGTCGACAAAGACTTGTAGTTCCCACTTTTCGAGCAGGTAGCTAACCTCTCAGGCGTCAACCTCTGTGTCCAGACGGTGACAGTGGAGCGGGAATCTACATTACTAGGCTGGTCTCGACACTACCTAGCCTAGGCCTTCATACGCCTTAATGCTAAGAACACAACAGCAGAGCTCACATGCGTACTACGGCTCAGCGGGTGTCTTGGGTAGATGTGCACCGGGATCCTAGCCCCGAACTGGCCTATGCGTGACACGGAAGGAGCCTCGAAAAAGAGCACGAGGACCAAGCCCAACCATTCACTTGGCACGGAAGGATCCTCGGGACGTGAACACCGAGGACGAAGCCCAATCGCCCAAGGTCTAGCTGTCGACTCCCATCAGTGTGACGATTGGCGAGCCCATAGACCTGTCACACTATCTTTAACCCGGGATTATGACACTGCGTGTCAACTCACACCGCGAGTCACTCAACCACACTATGGTATTTAAGGAGCCTCGTAAACGAGCGCAAGGACTAAGCCCAACCGACCATTAGGCACAGAGGACGCCTTGGGACATGAACACCGAGGACAAATCCCAACCGTCCATTCATGACTCTTCTCACGACACCAAAACATTTAGTTTACCAAGACAATAACTCGTGAGCACATAAGCTACTCTTCCGATTATCACAACACATGATCATATCAATCAACACCGACCGAATACACAAGTTCTAGTATTCTCGTGATTAGACCACTAATTATCATCTGTTCACTATCCCCCACAAAGTCACTTCATTCAATCACATACAATTTCACCATTAGTTTACGTGGGACCTATCCAATTGTTTCATCATGCGTTGAATTATCACAACCCTACATATTATGATTTGCCTATGACTTAACGTTGGATTGTTACAAAACCTCTTCCGAAATCAAATACAATTATAAAACTAATTCAGGAATTTCAGGTGCAGAACACCTGCAGGAGAGCAACTTCAACCGAAGATTCCCGTGGCTACAAGAATCTGGTAAGTGCATGTAATCACTCGATGAAAATTTCTTTCCACGGGCTACAACTTTCATGTTCTGTTTGCAATCTAGATTAGACTGTATCCCTCCTGAAATCGGCTCCAAAGCCTGCTGCGTACAGAATACAATTTCTGCGCGCTGAGTCTACAGCCTCTACTTCGATCAGACATTCCTGTGGCTACATACTTCACCTGAAGGCATGTAACCACTCATTGGAAAGGTAATTTCAAGGGATACAACTTTCGTGTTTAGCCAAAAGCCCAGATCTGACCTTTTCTTGCCTGAAAATAGCCAAGAAGGTCGCTGCGTGCAAAACACAGATTTCTGCATGCATCTTGAAGCGGAATGAACGACATCGGTTTATCTTCCTCCTCAAGCCGGTCTTCCCAAATCGCAACCAAAAGTTCCTCCACCCTTATTCACCCTCTTAAGGCCATTCCTCTTCACGAATCCACCCCCATCATCACTTTGAAGAAGGGGAGGTTGAAGATGACTAAACATTAGAACACAAGTTCTAGAAATGCCCTCCTAGAAATCTTTTTCTCACACATCAAGACTCATTTGAGTCGATGTCTTGCCTAAGAATTACTATAGATCTAGCACCAAGGGAGAGGGGAGGAAGCTCACCTCATTTCCAGTGGTTCTGCCATTACCGGCCATGGATCTTGTCATCCTTCTCATTGGCATCGTTTTTCCCTTGACGGCGGTGGCGTTTCCTCACGGGGTTGGTTGGCTCCAGCAAAATCTACCTCCTCCAGAAGTTCCTCTTCAAAAAATAGGGTTTGTAAAAGAATGGGACGGCTAGGGTTCACTTTTTCTCTTTTATACAGAAGTGACACGGGTAGGGACACGGCCGTGTCCTTACCCGTGTCCTGCTCGGGTGAAACGGTGTCAACGGTTCGAGTGTCGCTTGGACACACACACGGGTAGGGACACGCCCGTGTCCACTACCCATGTCACATGACACGGCCAACTTCATGCACGTGTTCTTACCCGTGTCCCGCCTCAGGTGACACGTCTGGTTTCTTAAGATGTACACACGGGTAGAGACTCACCTGTGTCTCTACCCATGTCCTACTCTGGCCACCTCTCTCGAATACAACTCGACACCTCTCGAGAACTCGACACCTCTCGATAACTCGATACCTCTCGAGAACACGATGCACACAGGTAGGGACATGCCTGTGTCCCCACTCGTGTCCTGTTTGGGACACACTTTCTCGAGAAACACTCGACACCTCTCGAGAACTCGACACCTCTCGAGAACTTGATGCATACGGGTAGGGACACACCTTTGTCCCCACCCGTGTCCTGCTCGGGACACACTTTCTCGAGAACCACTCGACACCTCTCGAGAACTCGACACCTCTCGAGAACTCGACACCTCTCGAGAACTCGACGCACACGCCACATAGGTAAGCACACGCCCGTATCTCTACCCATGTCCTACACAGGCCCAACCTCTCTTTTCCCCATGAGTGCGCGCCTGATCTCCTGCACTCTCTGAGCCTAAATAAGTTCTCCTGACTCAAAAGCGTGCATGAGGGGACTAGCGCAAATCGAGACGTTACAGATACAACCTCACAAAAATAGCTCACTGGAAGCTATCGCAGGCGGTAGAACTACCGTCATGCGGTTGGGACAGAATTCACTTCTCACCTAATATTGGGTGTTTTCCTAGAGATCACCTCCAATACTATCCCTGCAGCATCCTGCATACCCCCATATCCTGGATTCTACACATTGAACCACACATTTTATCCACGTAGTCTTCTCCGGCATGAAAATCAATTCATCTCCAATCCATACCAACCTTTCTAGATGGGTATCACATAGCATGCATATTTCGTACCTAGATTTCGGATCTATATGCAAGTTTTATCGAGGATCACAACGATCTACAAATTGTAAACCACCCTTTTCTTCACCTTTTGGTGAGGGGTTCCATGCACTTATGCAAATTTAGGACTTCACTTATCAAAGGAGAAAGTCATTACCCTTGTAGATCTTTTTGGAGCCATAAATAAGTCTTCTATCCGGATAGAAAGGAGCGCCTCGATTTCCTCATCACGGATCTTACTTCAGCTCTTGATTCCGATCATGGGATCTCTTTCACCAAGCTTGCAACACTAAGCCTCAGCCTCTTTCCCACACGAACTCAAAGTACCAAGATAGAGAGAAAAGTGAGAGTTCAATCTCATGCCCAGCTTTTATTTAGAGGGTACTATTGAGCGGTATCTACTACCACAGCGCGGTATCATATGCGGTTGCTGCTTGGTCCAATCGACATCACATTGTCGCTCTAAAATAGAATCCACCTTCCTGCCATGTGGCAGCTATCGTCGTGTGTCAGGTTACTACCACCAATCAGTACTTTAACCCGAGCAATCATCGCGCATTTGCTCCAACCGCCGCATGGTAGTCACTCAACGTTGTGTCGAAAATGTTGAGTGATAGTGCCACGCGCTAGCCCACTACTGCCCTGTGGTAGTCCTCTCAATGCTTCATCGAAAGCATTGAGTGCATTGAGTGGTAACTCTACGCGCTAACTTTACTACCGCCATGCGGTAGAAACCTGATTCGTCAGTCGATTTAATTTAAAGGCTAACGCCGGCATTAAAGCTACAATTGCGTGTTAACTTCCAATTCTTCCTTTTTTAGAATTTTTGGGGCATTACTTGCCGCTTCCTCTTGGTGCTATAATTGAGAACAAACGAGAAGAGACGAAGTGAAATCGTTGAGAATTGATGGAGAGGAAGTCGACGTCGAAGTCTTGTGCTCTGGCGAAAGTTGAATCGGCGGAATGTCTCGAGAACTCCTTACAAAGTGTGAAATTTGAATGCCCTTAGCTCTATTTATATATTATTAATGTTTTGAAGAGAGGCGCATACCTTTTTTCAGAAAAGTCTCTTAGGATCCAATAAGTAGGACTTATAAAAAAAATTCAGACTTTCAGTAATTCGTCGAAATGACTCGAGAAAGCTTGATAAATTGGTCGAAATGACTCGTGAATACTAGATTAATTCATTGAAATGACTCGTGAAGAAGTTTTGATTTCATGAGAAGTCTCGCGAATTTGTCAAAATCACACGAGTATACTCGACAAATTTTGCTTGGATTTCTTAAGATGTTGAATTCTTATACTTTGACTGATTTCTGGACTTTATCATGACTCCTTATTGAGCATACCAAGTTCCATTTTAAAGAAGGAGAACTTGGCCTCTTTCAACGGCTAAGTGAATATATCTACAACTTGCTTATCTGTCAGTACATAACTGAGATTGATGTCTCTATTCTCCACATGCTCCCGGATGAAATGATATAATATCTCGATGTACTTTGTCCGGCCGTGAGAGACTGGATTGTGAGCAACTGCTATGGCACTGGATGAGTCGCAAAATATAGGAATCTCCTTCAACTTCATATTATAACCTTTAAGCTGATTCCTTATCTATAGAAGTTGTGCGCAACAACTGCCTGTAGAGATATATTCTGACTCAGTAGTTGAGATTACAACACAATTCTGCTTCTTACTGCAGCAAGAGATAAGTCTTCTTCCTAAGAAATGACACATCCCAGAAGTGCTTTCCTATCATCATTACTCCCTGCAAAGTCAGTATCTAAAAAACCAATTAGTTTGCAGTCATTACTTCTTGGGTATCATAAGCCAAGATTTGGTATACCTTTAAGGTATCACAAAATCCTCTTTGCAGCAGCATAATAAGATTCCTTAGAGTTCACATGGAATCTAGCACATACATATGTTGAAAATAATATGTCTAGTCTACTAGTAGTAAGGTAGATCAAGGATCCAATTATGCTTTTGTACTTGGTTTCATCAAAAGGCTTCCCTTTCTCATGCTTGTCTAAAGTCATAGTTTAACCCATTGGAGTCCTCATTGAGGTTGCGTTCTTCATTTCGAATTTTTTAACTAACTCCTTGGTGAACTTTGTTTGAGAGATGAAAATTCCATTTTCAGATTGCTTCATCAGAAGTCCTAAGAAATACTTCAGTTCTCTCATGCTGCTCATTTCAAACTTCACTTGCATCAAGTTAGAAAACTATTTGCAAAGGTTGTCATCCGTAAATCCAAAAATAATGTCGTCGACATAGATTTGTACTAGCAAAATCTTTCCTTTCACTTTCCTAAGAAATAATGTCTTATCTACTGTTCCCCTTGTGAACTTGTTCTCAAGAAGTAAGCTAGATATCATCTCACACCAAGCTCGAGGTGCTTGTTTAAGACCATATAAATCTTTACGAAGGAAATAAACATAATCAGGGAATGATGAATCAACAAAACTTGGGGGTTGTTCCATGTATAATTCTTCCTTTAAATTACAATTAAGGAAGGCTGACTTCACATCCATTTGATAAACCTTGAACCCTTTGTGAGCAGCATATGCAAGGAATAACCCGATCGCTTCGAGTCTGGACACTGGAGCAAATGTTTGATCGAAGTTGATCCCTTCTTCTTGTATATACCCTTGGGCTACAAGTCTGGCTTTGTTCATTATAATTGCACCATATTTGTCCAGCTTGTTTCTGAAGACCCATTTCATCCTGTTCATATTGTGTCCTTTGGGTCTTGGTACTAGCTCCCAAACTTTGCACCTTTTGAATTGATTGAGCTCTTCTTCCATTGCAATGATCCATGAAGCGTCTTTATTTGCTTCTTCAAATTTCTTTGGCTCAATCTGCGAGAAAAATCTTAAGTGCAAAATTTTGTTAGTTGTACCTCTCCTTGTTCTTACTCCATCACGAGGGTCTCCAATGATCTGATCAGCTAGATGATATCTTGATTATCTAATCACTAGATTCCTTGCATCCTCTTTTCCACTAGGAGGTTCTGCTACTTCTGGTGCATCTTCTTCAATATGATGGAGCTCTTCATCTTGAAGTTCTTCTTCCACCAGGCTTTGAGTGCAGACTTTAATTGTGCTTGGAGCAATTTCCTTTTCATTTTATTCCGAGCTTAGCTCCTTTAACTGTGTACCTGCATCTTCAACAAATACACTAGAGGTTGATATAAAGAATGCTAGTCTCATCAAATACAACATTAAAAGTTTTTTCTACCACCACAGTTTTCTTATGAAAATTCTATAAGCTTTACTATGACTATAGTAGCCTATGAAAATACCTTCAAAGCATTTTTCATTATACTTAATTTTGTAATATTTCCCATTATTAAGTAAAAAGCATTTGCTACCAAAAAATTTAAAATAAGGCACAGTTGGTTTCTTGCCCTTTAATAGTACATAAGGTGTCTTACGGTGGTTCTTGTTAATGAGTGTTTTGTTTTGCACGTGGCAAGCGGTGTTGATGACTTCGGCCCAAAAATACTCTAGTAATGAAGAATCATTCAACATAGTTATGCATGCCTCTATGAGAGTTCTATTATTTCTCTCAGTGACTCCATTTTTCTGTGGAGTGAGAGGAAAACACATGAAAGATACCTAGACTTTCACAGAAATTTTTCATGGAACCAGATTCAAATTTTGTTTCATGGTCACTTTTGATTTTCACAACAGAGCAGTTCAATTCGTTCTGAATTTGCCTAACAAAATTAGAGAAGGAGTCATATGTATCTGACTTATGTTTCAAAAAGAACATCCATGCAAACTGTGAGTGATCATCAACCATAACCAACGTGTAAGCTTTACCTCCTAAACTACGAATTTGCAAGGGACCAAATAAGTCCATATGGATCAGATATAAGCATCTAGTTAAATCTTTGTCAACGATGCTTTTAAAGGTATCCCTTGTCTGCTTGCCCATTTGGAATGAGTGACAAGGTATCTCTTTGACGCACTTAACAGTAGGGGCATCATACACTAAGTTGTGAGAAAATAATATATTAATAGTTTTGAAATTAATATGTGATAATCTCTTATGTCATTGGTCATAGAGAGACGCACTATCTTTTATTAAATTGCACACTGCTGTAGAATAGTCTAAACAAAGAAAATTCAAACAGAAAATACTTCTAATCTTAGTGCCTATTAAAATAATTTCTAAGCTATCAGATGACTTTATCAGGCACCTATCCTTGTAGAACTCTACCATATAGCTTTTGTCACATAATTGACTTATGCTAATGAGATTATGTTGTAATCCCTTAACATACGTCACGTCTGTGAAAGAGACTATACCGTTAGTAATCATATCGTAGCCTTTAGTAATTCCCCAATCTGAACTGCCAAAAATAACTTTTGGACCGTCCTCAACTGGGGTATAATCTCGTAGTAGGCTTCTTTTCCCGGTCATGTGCCGAGAGCTTCCGTTGTCCAAATACCAAATAAGTGTTTTGTTGGCCTTTGGACATACCTGCATTGATAAACTAATTTCTCTTAGGAACCCAAACAAACTTGGGTCCTTAATTCCGGGTTAGATGACCACCACTAGGAGTGTTAACATTGCGAGTGGTCATTCTTGTAGTGTTAACTCATGGAGTCTTATAACTCATAATATTAAACTAATAATCGATGGAAAAGTGACCAACCTTACCACAACACCAACAGTAAAACCTGTTGTATCTTCTCATATTTTCCTTCTTTACTTTTTGAATGGGTGGTCTTGCAGGAGCAGCTGATTAGGAGGTAGAAGACTCATGAGTACAATACACACAACACTTATTCGTCTCAAGTAGCATGATAACAACAAGCTTTACGTTTAGTGTCTTATTAGCACTCGGTCCATGAACGAATGGACCATAATCCTTAAGGATGATTTCTTCGTGAGGTGATTTTAGAGCACTCATTCCAAAATCTTGGGGGCGGCTCCATCCTTATTTGTTTTTATTAGAGTTAATATATGTTAGTCTAGCAAAGTGACTGTAGGATGTCTCAAAGTCATACTTATTTGTCGGAAAGATGACTTTCATTAAAGTAGTGTGACTTTGAGAAGCCTTCCCTTTCCCCTTAACAGATTTATGTCCAACACCACTACCCTTCTTTGTGGTAGAAAATACATCTATGATAGGAAGGATGGTGTTTGGATTCGAGAAGCTTTCTACAAGCTTCTTCTCGACTAACAGCTTTTCTTCTTGTTCATCAATGACTTTCTCTTTCAGCCTTACTAGTTTAGTAGAGGTCATAAGTTCCTCTTTCAAGGATTGGATTTCATCTCTGAGATAAGTCAAATTTTCAATTTCTTCTCTCAGATCAAATTCCACTGCCTTGAGAGAGTCAATCTCCTTGGCCTGAGTTTTGACTACCTTATGGAATTTGGCAAACCCTGCCTACAATAACTTATATTGAGCCAGTAGGTCTGACTCCTCCTCAGAAGAGTATTCTTCATGACCATTTGAGGCAGTATCTGACTTAGAGAGCGGAGTATGAGAATTTATCTTCCCATTATACTAGGTGTTGCCTTCATCCTCATATGACTGAGCCATTAGCCCAAAATAGGCTTCTTCATCTGAGCTTAACACATTTGAGTCGTTGTCGCTCAGAGTCTTTGGCTTCTTTGATATGAAGCTCTTTTCTTCTTTCTTCTTTTCAAGAAAGGATTTCTTTTATTCTCTTCTTGTTCCTTCCATCTTTTTATGCGGGCAATCAGCAATAATGTACCATGACTTATTACAATAGTAGCAACACACAACGTCAGATGAAATATGTTTGTTCTGTTTAGGAATATACCTTTCATTGTTATTGTTGCTTTTCTTATAATGATCACCATCAAGACGCGATCTCCTGTAACCAGACAAAGATGTCCGATTTTTCATGTGTCTTCTTTTGCTCAGCATCCTCTTGAATTATTTGGAGAGTAAGGAGAACTCTCCATCTAACATTTCAAAACTTGAGGTGCTTGGCTCTAATTCTTCATGATCACATGAGGTTTGAGTTATGGCATGAGACAAAGCTCTAGCTTTCCTTGACCCTTCAGCTTTAAGGGCCACTAATCTTTCTCTAGTTGAGGATCTGCTTCCTTCTTCTTCAGCTTTTCTCGTGTTGATCTGAAGCTCATTGGAAAGCAGCTTCCCAAATAGATTCTGAGAGTCAGTATCGGCGAGTTTAATAAACTCCCTTATTGCACAAACCTTGTTATCCCATTCTTTCATCAGGGATCTCATGAATTTATCGTTAAGTTCACCGTTTGTGAACGCGCGACCATAGTTCCTCAGGTCATTGACAATTTTGAAGAATCTCCCATAGCAAACAGCTATTAAGTCTCTTTTAGCATGCTTGAATGCCTCATACTCCTAGTTGAGGAGGGATTTCCGGTCATCCCTAACCTCCTCTGTTCTTTCCATGAGGATAATCAAAGAAGTCCACATTTCTTTGGCACCTTGTAGTGGATTAAGTTTTGCAATATGGAGTCATCGACTACAATTGCAATTATGTTCTTTGCTTTCTTGTCCAAAGATACAAGAGAAATTTCATCTTTATTTATGTCCAGCATCTTCTTAGGAACCATCAGATTTGGATTGATGATTGAAGGAGTCATAGGCACATGAGGACCCTCTTCAACAATCTGGAAAATTCTTGGATCAACAGCTTCCATGAATAACCTAGCTCTTTCTTTTCAATATGGGGAAGTTCTCCTTAGAACACACGGACAACTTTATGGGGGACATATCCTTTCTTCTGTCCATATCAGAAAATCTTGTGTTTTGACTTTGACAACTAGATAGAGATCTTATTCAAGGTGTTAACCTTATAACAAACAACCTTTCCTCTGATACCAATTGAAAGTATCTAGTTGACTGCCTAAATCACTTAAAGGGGGGTGAATAGGTGAGTTATGCGTCTTTTAGTAGAATAAAAAATAATAACGAACAAGCACACAGAACCACAGCATAAACACAAGGATTTATAGTGGTTTCCCAGAATGGGTACGTCCACTGTCCTGCCTTGCCTATCTAGCACTACGGGCTAGACTCGGCTAATTCACCAAAACTAAGATTATAACAATCTTACACCTCAGAGCCTCAACTCATACAAACTCGGAGACAATACTCATGCAACTCGATCTAATAAAAACGGATTTACAAACTCGGAAATAGAAACTTCCTATAATGATAAAAATGGTTTTGTACAACTTTATATATTGCAAACAATCTTCTTCTTCAGATCTGAGTAGATTCAATCTTCTTCATTCTTGAGTAAATCTTGAAATGAAGGTTGAAGAAGAAGACTTGAAGTAGGCTTGAAAAATTTGTTCTAAAAACTTTGGATCCGACAAGATCAAGAAGAACCTCTATAGAATCTGAAAGCAATGATCTGTTGAATCTCTTCTTGTGAAGAATCGTCGATCGTGAACTTCTAGGTCATCAGGTTGAATGTTACCGAGAACAGTAAATTGGGAAAGAAAAGTTCGGTCATTCATGATTTTAAAATTAGGTTAAGAAATTCTTACGATTATTTCAAGTGGAATGAAATCCTTGGTATTTATAGGATTCAAATAAAATGGCTAGAAATAATCTTCTAAAACAAGCTTCCACGTGTACTCTACATGGACGACATCTTAAAACAGAACCCATCAGAAAATCAAACCAGAAAAATCGCTAAGTCCATTTGTCGAGATGACTCATATCATACCCAAAACACTCGACGAATCACTTAGTCACTCGATGAATTCCATAAGAGCAATTGATGAATTACACAAAATCACTCGATGAATTTTACTTAGTCGAAAATGGGACTAGAAGGAATTTTTCTGTTAATAGTCGCTAGACCTCTCGAGAATACTCGACTAATGTTGGGACTATTTCCCTTCAATGTTCCCTGAATTTGAAGAGGCATCACCATCAATGCTAAGTGTATAATTGTATTTGATATATGTTCAAGTTCAGTGTATGCAGGTTGTCTACTATACCATGATTAGACAGGATGTCTGAGTCACAATGACAGATGGACTCATGACAAGATGTTGGCAAAGCATAAATCTGGCTAAGTCCAGAAGTGTCGAGTGAAGGCAGTTCACTCGATGCCAGAAGAGCAAAAGCATTGAGAGAACAACATACAGTCAAAGCCTCAATGTTGTTGACTAGAAATCTGGCTAATACCAGAAGCGTTGAGGGAAGGCAGTTAACTCAACGCCAACTTAATAATAAAATATGTCCAAGTTCAGAAGAATTGGGTGAAGGTAGTTCACCCAATGCAAACTCAACAAGATATCATGCTAAGTACAAAAGTGTTGAGCGAAGACAGTTCACTCAATGCCTCAATCAAGAAGACTGGTTACTAGACAGGAAGAAAATCTGCTAAATCCAGAAGCGTTGAGTGAATTCACTTCACTCAATACCAGAAGAGCAGAAGCGTTGACAGAAGCTTAAGTAGTCAAAGCCTCGAAAGGAGTAGACAGAAAATCTTTCTAAGTCCAGAAGTGTTGAGTGAAGGTTGTTCACTCAACGCCTACTCAACAGACAATTCATCTAAGTCCAAAAGCAACGAGTGATGGTTGTTCACTCAATGCCTACTCAACAGACAATTCAACTAAGTTCAGAAGTATCGAGTGATGAAGGCTCACTCAATGCCTAATAAATTCAGACTATAAAAGATAGAATGCATTGAGTGATGAAGGCTCGCTAAATGCACTCAATGTTTGGGATATAGAATTCTGCTAAGTACTTTTGCATTGAGTGACAAGGCTTCACTCAACACCTAAGAAGTTTGTCTGGAATTTACCAAGTCCAGAAGGGCTGAGTCATGCTGATGTAAGCAAAAATTCAAATATCACGGGATTTGCTTGCTAGAAGACAAAAGGCGTTGTTTGCCTTTTATTATAGTTGTAAATGTAAAAGTGATGCAGCAGTTGCCATTTTCGGACAGTCTTACTGCGCAAAGAGCTGTTGGATGGCGGGATACAAAAGTAGAGTACAGGGGAAAGTAGAGACAGAGCTTAGAGAGAGAAAAGCATAATAGAGCTTTATGGTCATCTTCTTCCTCTCGACGAAGAAGAAGTTTTCCAAAATCTTACTCTACAGTTAGTCTGTGATTCACTGATAGTGTTGGTTTTTGAAGGAATAATTCACTGAAGATTAAATCTATCTTCAACAGCAAATTCAGTGAGTTTTATTTCTGAGTTCCAAGGAGAAGAAGAGCTTAAGTTAGCTGGTTGAAGAAAATATTCAATAGCAAGTTCATGGAGATTTATTTCCAAGTTCCAAAGTGAAGCAGAGCTACAGTTAGCTAATTGAAGAAAGTCTTCAACAACAAGTTCAGAAAGATCCTTTTTTGAGTTAGAACAAGTAGTAGAGCAAGCTTAAAGTTACTGCTCCTCTTCATGGCCTCTACTTTAAACTCTACTACAATAAAGGCTTGAAGAAGTAGTGCTCTACAAGTTACTTCTCAGCACAAGAAGAACAATCTTGAAGTTCAACCATCTTGTTGTTATGAAGGAGATAGGACTGAGCTTTCTCAGTTTAGGAAAAAGAAGACTTAGTGGACTTTTTCCTTGGAGTCAAAGTGGGTTGAGTTCACTCAGTCCAGGAAGGTAGACTCAGAGATCATTTCTCTGGAGTCAATCATTAACAACAAACTCATTTCACTCTGTAGGATCTTAATAGATCTGAGTTGTAGCCTAAATTATAAAGGCTGAGAGGTATGAGATTTATTCTTTGAGAGGTAGGGCCTGTGAGCCGGAAGTAGGATCATGTTATGGATCTAAGGTAGGGCATGTATGCCTGAGGTAGAAGATTTATCCTATGAGTTGTACGACCTATGTGTCTGAGGATGGATTCAGTTATGAATCTGATGTAGGGCCTTTGGCCTGAGGTAGGATCTCATTCAGATCTAAGCTATATGAGAGTTTCACTCTCTGAGTGTAGACAGCCAAGGAAATGTCTGGCACCTTGATTATATACATGGAGGGAACTGAAGAAGTTATGGATGATAGGAAATCCCTACTCAATCAGGAATATGAGGCCTTTAGGTAAAGCAGTAAGGACGACATAGTTGATTGCAATGAAAAGGTTTTCAGAGCGGTAAATGAGCTAAGGACCTATGGGAAGGTCTTCAGCAATTATGATCTGAATGATAAGTTACTATGATCTCTAACTAGAGACTGGGACAATGATTTTTGCTATCAGAGAAGTGGTTAAGCTTGCTAAAACTCCTCCTCACACTTTGTTTGGAGAGTTGCTTTCTTAAGAGATGCAGCTATCTGCCAAGAAGGAGGAGGAGACCACCCTCAGGTCCCTTGCTAAGGAGAAGATAGTGGATATCAAGGCTAAGATATCTAAGAAGAGCAAGGAGAGGATTGCCTACCCCCAAGGAGGCAAGCTGATTCAAAAAACTCTGAGTATAACTCATCTGATAGTAATATGTCAGATAGAGAGTATGCTGCCTTCTCAAGGAAATTCAAGAAGATGATGAAGAGGAAGAAGTGGAAGAATAATCCTTACTCCTCCTCACATTATAAGATAGATAACATCAAATCCAGGAAGAAGTTCTCCAAAGGATACAAGTATGATTCTAAACCTAGAAAATATATTTCTTCTAGCATAATATGTTATTGTTGTAGCAAGCCTTAGCATGTCAGTGCTGACTTCCCAGTCAAAAGAAAAGAGACAGGTGAGAAGAAGCACCACCACCACAAGGGAAAGAAGGAAAAGACCTTCATTTCCAAGAATGAGAAGAGTTGGAGTCAAACTAACTCAACATCTTCTGACTCTAAAAAAGAAGATGAAGCCTACAGAGGGCTGTTTGTTGCTACTGCTAAAGAGGATGAGGACTATCCTGCTATAAGGATAGGAATCAGTGCCCCTTTATAAAACTAAGATAGTGACAATGAGGTGGATGAAGATATTGGTAGTTATTTTGGACTTATGTCCATGACAAATGGTGAATCTAGTTAGGATCAGCCTGATCCAGATGATGTACTAATTCATTCTATCTCCTCCTCTGAATCTTATTATGAAACAAGTCCTAATTCCAATGCACCTTTATCCTGTGATGAATATGGATCAGAATCTGAGGAAGATGTCAACCAATTGATTGACAATTATGGGTTAATCTTGGAAGCTCTCAAGAAGAGCATGTTGCTTTTCAAAAGACAAGCCGAGGAGATTGCCTCTTTAAGAAAAGATCTCTCTCTGCACACTGAGTCAGACTCACAGTTGAGCCAGATGAGCAAATAGATATCCCAACTTAAAATAATCACCATTATCCAAGTTTCAACCATAACCAGTAAGAACTCTTTAATTAAAGAGTAAGAAGATAAGCTCCTCAAAGAGAGGATGTTAGTGGCTCAATACTCCAAACCCAAATTAGTATTTTCGCTCATTGATACCTTCACCTCCCAATCTGATAAGAATGGGCTGGGGTACATTGAGAGGAATACTAGAAGAAGGAATAGAAGTAAGGACAAGGATCCAATTTAGCCTACTATCTCTTTTGAGAAAGTTCAGTTGCCATCCAACAAGTATGACCAAGAGAGTATATATGGTCATTGGTTGAATGAAAGATCCAATATTGTGAACAAAAATTCTAACAACTATAGTGGAAGGAAGGGCATGGGTTTGAGTTCCTATAAGGCTCCCCATGAAGAAGTACAGATGGCCTATTATGGACCATTTATATTTGGTGCATCAGCCCCGTCACTCAAGGATAAGGTAGTGGCCTATTCTCAGGCTCTTACAGCAAAAACCCAGACCAAGGGTAAGTCAGTCAGTAAGCCTGACTTGTCTATCTCTGAGGTCATTAACAATATGTCAACTGTAAACAATACTGATGTTGATGAAACTCAGAGTAAGCCAAGTACATCTACTAGCAGACTAACCTTCAGTCAGATTCTTGTTGAAAGAAAAAAGAAGAAGGATGTTGCTCTCCACTCTGAATAGGCTAGTAGTGATAGCTTGCACTCTTCAAAGGCTATTATGAAGAGGAGATACAACATCCATGAGTTTGGTGTTGTGGTAAGTGGGTCACTTTACCATAGATTATTGGTACAACCCTAGTATGCCAAGGGAAAGGGTGAGTCTTCCTGTTAGGACTTCAGCAGGTAGACATGTGCATTTTCAAGCTAACAAGAACCTAGGACCCAATCCCTATTAGGGCCCTAAGGTAAACTAATCTATGTTTGTAGGATAGTCCAAGTGCCCACACAATGCAAATATAGTACTTGGATAGAGAATGTTCTAGGCATAAGACTAGAATAAGGTGCCATCTTAAGGATTATACTCTAGTGAGGAATGGACCTAAGACCTACAAATGAAGAGTTATATATGGATAAACTTACCATCAAGGATACTCCTCCTACTGCCCTAGAGAAAGAGGATGTTGTGTGCACCCCTAAAGAAGGACATAGTATACGGGACTTGGGTGAAGACTAGTAGGATCCAGCCTTTGAAGTTCAAGATGTCTATCAGGTGGGACAGTACTGCTGCCACATCAGCAGACAAATGAGAAGAAGAAAATGAAGGCTATACTCATCACAGGGGAAGTCACAGGATGCAGGCTTCTGAGAGCAGTAAGGAAGATGCACTTGATCCCCAACCTTCTGATTTTACAGAGGAGATAAGAAGAGATATCAGTGCTCAGGTCTAAATTTCATCTGAACCTGCAACAAGAAACCAATTGGGTGGAACTCACTCTGAATAGATTCCAGCTGATGCTCTAGAAATAGTGACTAGACAAATAGTGGAAAATGTCTGTGCCAATGTTAAAGGGGAAGACTACGCAGATGGTTGCACCAACTGTGGGAGAGAAAGTATAATTAGTTAAAGAATAATTGAATTTCCCCAGCTGTAGTTGATACAAGTTTGCAAATTCCTATGGGAAATGTAGAGATTAAGTGGGAGATTCCAACAGAGCTCCCTACTCAAGAATATGAGAATGTCATTTAAATTTTAGAGGATAGTTATATATCTAGATGAAAAGAGTGATCATGCCAAAACCTCCCTGACTGTAGTTATATCAGAATAAACTCCCTTACTTGAGAAGTCCATGATCAAAGGAGAAGGCCATGATTAAAGGAGAAGGCAAAGATCAAAGGCAAAGGCAAATGATCAAAGGCAAAGGCAATGGAAATGATCAAGGGGGAGAATACTGTTTGGATTACCAATAAAATCAGAGGTTCATTAGGGCTTGAATAGTACATAGATAACATTCCTTATATTCAAGAAGGATTGCATGATAACTAATATAGTGATCATAGGGCAGGTCAATATGATGATCAAGATGATGCTTAGTGGGATGAAACCTATGCTACTACTGATCAGATAGCTAGAGCTAGAGACAAATCTGTTGCTGAAGAAGAGGAAGAGATTTGGCTCAGCAAGAAGAGACTTTGCAAGATAATAAAGGATTTATAGACTGAGAAGAAAGATTCTCTTGTTGAGGAGGAGCAAGTTCAGTCTGATATTCTGGACAAGCTTGACTCTTGTCTAGAGACTCTCCAGCAAAGACTAGATCAGATTCCTAGTGTGAGGGGGAGATTGTCTCTAAGGAACATTTCTGAGTCAAACAAAGACTTTCAAGTGGCAATGTTGCTGCTGATGTACATGCTAATGCACATTCATCAAAGTATATGATGGTTGACTCTGAAGAAAGAGTTTTTATCATGGACAGAAATGAAGATGTTTGTGAAACAGGAGACAGGGAGCTACTGTGCTCAACTTCTGTGGATACAACATCAGCTAGAGGACAATATTCTCAAGTAAGTCATTCACCCTTATAATGTGACTCATCCAGTGAAATTTATATTACTAAAAATCCTATCTCACATAGCAGGACTAAGCTTATAGAAATTAGATATCATATTATTAGAGAACATGTAGACAATGAAGATATTTGCCTTTTGTCCCTACTGACAATCAAGTTGTTGATATAATCACTAAGTCTTTGGATGAGACTAAGTTAAATTCTTTTAAAATTGAGTTAGGAATGCTTAATGTTGAATGACCAATGTACATTAAGTACTTCAATTATAGATCTACATGTCTATATTTTTGTTTTCAATTCATAATATAGTATATCTGCCTTAGTGTTAAAGTATAAGTTTAGCAAGGTTAGATGGACAGATAGCAGTTAATCACTTTAACTTACTAGGTTAAACTTTAGTGAGATCAGCTGAATCAGTTGAGTAAGATATAGTGTTGGACAAGAATGATGTTCCTCCAAAAATAATGATTTAGTTGAGGGGGAGCATTCACATATTCCCACTCAGGATGAGTTCATTCCATCCACCCTGTTGGCTGAGGAATAAACCCTTCCTGAGCATGATGGTCAAAAGGACCAATAGATCCTTTCTCCACCCTCAATAGATGAATGCCTATTGAAGAAGTCAGAAAGGGGGAGGAGAGCAATGCAAGTGGGGAGGAAAGCAATGACCTGACTTTTCAAATCACTGCATTAACTTGACATGTTGAGCCAAAAAAAGGGAGGGGAACTTTTAAGTTATATCATGAGAAATGCAATGCCTTGACATGTGAAGTCACTGCATTAAACTAGGGAACTTTTTACAAACTTACATTTGCTTAATTAATATGTTTTTGTGTTAATGCATCTTAGCATTCCTGTGTGTTCTTCCTTCTTCAAATAGTGGGAGATTGTTGGGAATATTGCCCTTCAATGTTCCCAAAATTTGAAGAGGCATCACCAGCAATGTTAAGTGCATAATTGTATTTGATATAAGTTCAAGTTCAGTGTATGCAGGTTATCTACTATACCATTATTAGACAGGATGTCTGAGTCACAATGATAGATGGAGTCATGGCAAGATGCTGGCAAAGCTGAATTCTGGCTAAGTATAGAAGCATCGAGTGAAGGCAGTTCACTCGACGCCAAAAGAGCAAAATAGTTGAGAGAATAACATACAATCAAAGCCTCAATGTTGCTGACTAGAAATTTGGCTAAGTCCAGAAGCGTTGAGTGAAGGAAGTTCACTCAATGCTAACTCAACAAGAAAATCTGGCCCAAGTCCAGAAGTGTTGAGTTAAGGCAGTTCACCCAATGCAAACTCAATAAGATATCTGGCTAAGGATAGAAGCATTGAGTGAAGGTAGTTCACTCAATGCCTCAATCAAGAAGACTGGTTACTAGACAGGCAGAAAATCCGCTAAGTCCAAAAGCATTGAGTGAAATCACTTCACTCAATGTTAGAAGAGCAAAAGCATTGACAGAAGCTCAATCAGTCAAAGCCTTAGTAGAAGCAGACAAAAAATCTGTCTAAGTTCTGAAGCGTTGAGTGAAGGTTGTTCACTCAATGCCTACTCAACAGAAAATTCATCTAAGTCTAGAAGCGTTGAGTGAAGGTTGTTACCTCAACGCCTACTCAACAGACAATTCAACTAAGTCCAGAAGCGTCGAGTAAAGAAAGGCTCACTCGACGCCTAATTAGTTTGTCCGCAAACTAATGCTCGAGCGGGGTGAGCTAGTGTTGTGGACTTCTTTTTCATATGATCGTTTGTTCAAGTGATACCAGTTTGTAAGATCTGACTCCCCAATTCGGGAGCTCTCCCAGATCGTATGCCCAGAACCGCCGCCTTACGGTGACACTAACATACGGGTTAGTCGACACCGCAAAACGCCGATTCTGTCGGATAGCACAATCATAAACCAATAGGCCAATATGAGAAAAAAAAGCACATAGTCAGAGTAAAGCGCAATTGTCCACAGTCATAGAGCATATATAAGTCTGAAAAGAAATACCTCAGTCCACAATGAGTACAGAAATGAAAAGGGCTTATGCCCAGTACATCATATATAAATATCTCTCTCTCAAAAATCTAACAGCAGAAGATAACTATCATCACTAACTCATCCCACCGGAGGTAACTCTGCAGTAGTACTAGTAGGTGGTAGTCAAACAGGCTCCTCACGTCCTGTCATCTTATCCTGCTGGTCGTGCTGGTACTCCATCTCCTCAAGCCCCTAAAAATAGTTTGGTCACCGACCATTAGTCAAAAGACTAAGTCGTTTCCTCCGCACCTCGCCCTGCAACTCCTAGGCACCGTGCGGGAGGACGAAGCGGAGGACAACAAGGGGTGGCAAGTAAAAACAGGTGACAGTGGCACTATACTAATAAGCATATGAGGAGTAATAGTAGTTCTATTCTAGCAGTTCTATGTAAGAGGTACATGTGCAGTAAATAAAGTATAAATCAACAGTAAGTAAAATAAGCATAAAATTCTACTTCTAAACTACCATCATAGAAGTACCCTAACTTATATGAGTGCCCATACAAACATATAAGTTAGAGTTTCAAAATTTAACTTATCATATAAAAGAGCCCAAACTAATTTATATGATAAGGAACCATGAAGCGTATGACCTAATATGAATGAATGTATACGGGTTATTATGCATCATGCAAGTGCAACTCACACACAATGACTCTGTGATCACAGACCTTTAGTTCCCGCTTTTCGGAGCTAGCATCACTCTCTGGTACCACCGTTGTGGCTACGGTAGCAGTGGAGCAGGCGTCTCCACTCCTAGGCAGGTATGCACACTACCAAACCTAGACCTCCCATACGCCTCTATACACGTCCCAGGTGTACTCTAGAGTCTTGCGCACTAATTGCTGACTACCTGTCAGTCTTGTTGGGCCGGGTGTGCGTTTCCGGGGATTATCCACCAGACCACAGTATAAAAAACCTACTGGCCCTTCAAACCCACACACCCACCTGATTAATCGTACTTACATCAGTGTGACGATTGGCCCAGTACAGCATGACCCGCCACTAGTATGTTTATGAACATGCAAGTATTATAACTCGAGCCTTCAGCTCGTAGGACAAACCTGTCCTGAATCCCTCCAACCCTACACGGGTGAGCATATAACAGAAATCCCTCAACCCTACACGGGTGATCCTGAAACATATATCCCTCCAACCCTACACGGGTGAGAATGAACCATAATGTCTTAACCTATTAGACTACTCTTGTCTACGGGTTATTATACTTAGTGATTTAAGGTTAATCCCTGCACTGCCCAGGTTATACTCGGTGAAGGGCTCTCGGGGGCACTAAAAACTGCGATGGTATTACGCCCAAAGTTCCCTTTCGCAAGGATATTTACTTTTATTGATGTCTACCCCTTTATCCTTACTATGCTCTCATTATTATTCTTGAGTGATCCTAATGACTTAAGATGTTTTCAAAAGGGCGACGGTCTTCCGCCGACCTCCATTCCAATTGCTATCCAAGGGCTTGCACTTTTACTCTCGTCACTAAGACAACACTACCTACCAAGGTTATTCTCCAAATGTAATCTCTTGCTCATCCGTCAATCTATCCCTCGGTGGTCCTTATAGTATAACCTATTTACACTACGCGCAACCCGTGACCTAATACCACCCCGAAACGGAGCTTCCAACTCCTTGGGCCACCTGCCCCAAATGATTTATCCTAGGATGGTATGGACTAATGAAGTGATCATATTGATTTACATAATTTTCTTAAGTCATTAAAGCCTCTAATTAAATCATTTAATTAATTCCCTAGGTCATTTAATACATGAAGTAATACAAATTATAATCCACTGACCTAAGGAATTTCTCCTAAGTTGTATCATGGTAAAATATTTTTGTCTGTCAAAATTCATAATTTTCCTCGGAATATTTCTATTTATTCCTTGATTAATACAAAACTCACATAATTGTCATTTTCCAAATGAAGTATAAGGAATACATTACCCAAAATTCTAGGAAAATTACAGAGCATAAATATCATTAATTTAAGGCCAATGGCAGAGTTTCATAAACTTCTATAACGTAGTGACCAACCAAATTCAATTCTTACTAATTTACCAAAATGCCATTATGCTAGTTTAAAAATTATTAAGGCATCCAAAAATTTTGAGATAATTATATAAGGCTAAGCATACATTTGTACAGCACTGGAAATTTTTTTTAGCATTTTATGATGTATATGTTCTTCATAAATAAATGATTTCCCAAAAGGGCAAAATGGTAAAAAGAACATACTATCTTTATAAAATCAACTAATCAGGGCCATAAATTTTTCCAGGGATTACATATGACTCCCTTAATTTCTAGGTAAGATTTGAGAATTTTAACTCTTGAATAACCCTATTTTCAAATTTTTGTCCTTAAATGGCCTATCTTTCAAAAAATCCAAATAATAGGATTCTTGCTTCCAAAAATTCCAAAATCTATATGAGGGTTAAAATTTATTCTAATGAGCCTCTGGAATAAGTTCCATGATTTTTGAATGTTTCAAGTAGGCTGGATATGCAATATTTCAAAATTTGCTATTTGCACCCCAAAGCTATATATAGCCAACACATGCAAGTGGGTTAACCCAACATGTAGTGGTCCAAATGTGCTGAAAATTGTACCATACACATATTTTGTCCCCAAGGACCTGCCACAGAAATTTGGGACCATTTGGAGTCATATTACTCCAAATATTTCATTAATTTAAATTTGTGTATTATAAAAAAAACTATAGGAAAATTTCTTCCAAAAATTTTCATATTTTCACAGGGTTTAAGTATGACCCTATTAAGAATCTGACCAAAATTTTAGGTCATGTGGATATATGATTTGGTCTGAGCATGCATTTGAATTTTTGCCCTTGCCTAGGACCAGTCCTAGTAGAATAGCCCTACAGGGATCTGTAGTGCTTCAAATTACAACTTTAGGGTGTCATTTTAAATTTAAGACCTAGGGATACCTTTTATATGTTTAACATATTTTCTGAATCGGCCTCTAAGAGGCCTACAATTTTCCCGTAATGTACAAGAATTAATGTGATAGAAATTAAATAAGCTATAGTTTAACACACATGAAATGGACGGCATCCATTCATCTTCTCCATCAAGCCGATGGCTCGGATTGATCCCGCCTGTAGCACCTTTATCCGATGTTTCCCGGCCATCCAGCCACCTCCCTGTCCAGCCACCACCACCACCACCTTCGTTGAGGTGAGGGCATGCATTTGGTGGCGACTTGGCCGCCGGAGGCGGCGGTTTCCAGCGAACTTGAGCTTCATTAAAAATCCGAAAATCCATGAAATGCTCACACTGGATCGGGCTCAATTGAGCCCTATGTCTCTCCTAGAGGATCTAGAAAGCTAGTACGGGTAGAGAGGCAGTGAAACGGACCTTGATCAGAGCCCGACGGCGGTGGTGGCGGTGGTTGGCCATGGAATTTCTCCTCTCCAGCGAGCTTGCTCCCGAACCCAATTCTCCACCAAAAGCTTCAATCTAGGTATCAAATTCCACTCCTTTGGACCTTCTGAAGTTAATGGGAGTGTTGGTTTTGGCTGATATGGGCTGTATACAGAGATACCATGATGGGGATTTCGGCCATGAGCTTTGGTTTTTCCTCCTTAGCTCCAAGTGGAATGAAATTGGGTTGGAAAGGCTGATAATTAATTTGTGGGTTCAGATGTGTGCTTGGGAAGAGAGGAGGAGGGCCACATGGCCTTCATCCCCATTTTCCCTCTCTTCTCTCTCCTTTTTTCCCCAAATTTCCAAAACTACCCCCTTGCATGCAATCTCTCTCCAATTTCAGGGGGGTAGGGGTTGTCATTAACCATTAAGGCTTGTCATGGGCCTTGGTTCATGGGCTTAGCCCATTGAAAATGAGCTTGACTCTAATTTTATCTCTTTAGGCCTTATATTGACCAGGTTGACTTTTAGGGTTGACTTGGTCAACTTGATGAGTGGGCTGGCCCCACCTGATGGTCATGAACCACATGTCATCACCTAACAAGGGTTGGGCCATGACTCAAGGCCTTAGCCCATTAGGAATGAACATGTCTTCAAATTTTCTTAAATAGGCCTAAGGTTGACAAGGTTGACTTTAGGGTTGACCTATTCAACTTGATGAGTGGGCTGACCCCACTCTATGATCATGAGCCCTATGGAATCACCGAACATGGGTTGGTCCATGGTGATGCTCCCACTCGACCTAATTGGGCCTATATTTGTGGATTTGACCAAATTGGGGTTATGTTTGACTTGGGTCAACTTGGGTCAATGGTTGACCCAAGGATGTTGCTTTTGGTTCACTTAGATTGCTTTTAGGGCTAGGGGCATAGTGGTGGGGCCAATGTGTACCTATGATTCCATTTTGGGCTAGTTTGACCTGATTTGACTCGAACCCTATAGTGGGCCCTATGTAAATCCACCCTAACTCCATGGGTCAAACCTAGCCTAACCTCACTCATCCACCACATGTCCTACCCTTATCTAAGTTTAGGGGTCTAGTAGGAAATGGGATGTTACAAATCCCAATAAACAAAGGAAATAATTTCTTCCCCGAAACTCAAGTTTGGGTCTACGGGATTTCTGTGCACAAGAATTTCAAGAACTTTCAATATAAATTAAAATATACTTGGGGTGAAAAGCTCTGGGGTCCTAATCCTGAACCAAAGATAGTGGCGTCTGACACTCCTTATCATGTGGAGCTCCATAAGGACTCATTCAAATACTTGCCTTGTGGTTGTTCTTTATAAGAAAACTCTATCAGAGGTAACAGTTCCCCCTAAGTGTATTTTCATTATACTTCGTGGTATTCATAATCAAGATTTTGTGCCATATTTCTAAGTCTTCCGACAAATTATCATTAAATAAACCTTGATCATGTGTTGGTTCGGAGTCTCTTACAAGCAATGATCACCAAGTACGTGAAACTCAACAATCTCATAAGTAGAGATCTTTTCTATTCATGTTCACCTAGATTATTACTTATCAGCCAACGTGAACTTACAATCATCCCAAAATATAATGCACATTAGACAAACACTATTATGTATAGTAGTTAACTAACTTCCGAGATCATGATGTGATAAAAAGATCATCATTTTGTTTCTCCCAAATTCAAGAGTAATTACATCACTACATAAACAGTAATTCATAATTCATAGAGTGTTCATATTTCAAGCATACATCAAACGATCATTATTGATATTGATGTTGATATAATATACATCAAACCCTATTATGTATAGTAGTTAACTAACTTCCGAGATCATGATGTGATGAAAAGATCATCATTTTGTTTCTCCCAAATTCAAGAGTTATTACATCTCTACATAAACAGTAATTCATAATTCATAGAGTGTTCATATTTCAAGCATACATCAAACTATTATTATTGATATTGATGTTGATACAGTATACATCAAACCCTATTATGTATAGTAGTGAACTAACTTCCGAGATCATGATGTGATGAAAAGATCATCGTTTTGTTTCTCCCGAATTCAAGAGTTATTACATCTCTACATAAACAACAATTCCTAATTCATAGAGTTTTCATATTTCAAGCATACATCAAACGATCATTATTGATATTGATGTTGATACAGATGACTCCCAATTACTTTTCACATGTAGTCTAATTCATAAATGTATAAGAATATCTTTTCAAATATGGTGAGGTCTGACACAAATCGATTTCATCATAAAGAGAATCTTATTAAACACTCATTACTCCTTGTGTAATTTTACTGTATACACCTTTGCAAATCAAAATCTATATCTCATTGTTATGTGTTGGGATTTATCTCCACAATACCTCAGATTTGTAGGAGGTCAGACCTTGAACTAAGATGAATTAAGTTGTATTTGATATTGTGTTCAAGTTGTATGTGTGCAGGTTCTCATTGCCAAGTGTAGACCAATGTCAGTCTATAATGGGTCACCAAACACAGGACCATACAATGTAATCCCTCATTGTGTGATCCAAAGTGTTAGCCCATGTATAACCTCTCTATTGGGATACACTTCCTATACAAGCACTTGGATTGGTGGACTGAAAGTATTGAAGTTTATTTTCTCAGAAGAAATTTTTCTAAGTCCACATACTCGAGTAGCCTTCTTCATATACTCGAGTAAGTGACTTAGTACTCGAGTAGATCCTCAGACATACTCGTGTAGACACTGCATACTCGTGTAGATAAGTTTGTACTCGAGTATATAGTTAGTCACTCGAGTAAGTCATATATTATACTCGAATAGATCCTTCTGTTCTTAGATCCGAAATTTTCTCTAAGTCCACATACTCGAGTACCTCCTTTTATACTCGAGTAAGTGAGTCTGCACTCGAGTAAGTTGGGTTACATACTCGAGTAGACTTTATTATACTCAAGTAGAAGATAACTTGCACTCGAGTAGTTGGTTAGTTACTCGAGTAAATGTTGTGTTCATACTCGAGTAGATCTGTACTTCTCATCTCAGAAAAATTCCAAGTCTACATACTCGAGTAGTTACCTATATACTCGAGTAAGTGACTCTGTACTCGAGTAGTCGTTATTCATACTCGAGTAGGTTAGTGATTACCCGAGTAGTTTTCTCAACATACTCGAGTAGTTCCTTTTCCCCTCACTCGAGTATCTCCAACCCTATCACTTGAGTGTTGATCTCTGAATCACTCAAGTAGCTTCTCTTCTTATACTCGAGTATACTCCTTCTTCCACTCGAGTATATACCATCTGATACTCGAGTATGTTTCTTCTATGACTCGAGTATATCTGTTTAAATTTTCCTGAAATTCTCTAAGTCAATTTCACTGTGTATTTCAAATTAATCATTTCTGATTGGTCCACGTATCATCCCTAATTAATTTTCTGACCGTTGGAGTCCACCTATAAATAGGTCCTCTCAGATTTGACTAATAACAAGTTTACAGAGATTTTATTTTAAGAAAAAGAAAAAGTTCTGTGAACCCTAATTTCTCACGCCGCCGCCATTGACGTTCACGGAAGAAGCTCTGGATCGATGATCTTCGATCGCTGTTTCAACCCTGATTCTCCAGCGATCCAGACGAAAGTTAATCACTCGATCTCGCCGAGCCTCAAAGATTTCAGATCCATTTTCTCGATCGAGGTGATTCCATTTTTCAGATTTGTGGATCTCTCTCAAGTCGTCTTCAACATACTCTGATTAAGCCAAAGTTCTTAAGGAAGAAGACTATCAAGATCCAGATCTGAGAATATTACTGTTTGTATTTTATTTTCAAACCAAATTTCATTGTAGGAGTTTTTTCTCCGAGATTTGTAGGAAGGCTTTATCTTCTGAGTTTTGTAGATCCGGTTTGGATCGAGTTTTGTAGGAACGTGGTTCCGAGGTGTAGGATTGTTTTCAATCCAAGATAGTGGAGTAGCCGAGTCTAGTGATTTGCTAGATCGGTGAGTAAAGTGGACGTACCCAAGATTGAGGAACCACTATAAATCTCTTGTCGTCTGTGATTGCTTGATGTGTGCTGTGTTATTTTTTTATTCCGCATTTGACACGCATTTCACCTATTCACCCCCCTCTAGGTGATTTAGGCTAACAACTTAGTACCCTCAATTGGTATCAGAGGGAGGTTGATCGTTAAAAGGTTAACACCTTGATCTTATCCTTCTAAGTTGTCTCTTGAATAGTATCAAGCATGAGTAAGACCAAGGATTTTGCTAAACTCCCTATCTGCACCAAGAACAATTTTCCTATGTGGAAGGAAAGAGTAAAGTTCTTCATGGAAGCAGTAGATCCCCGGATCTTCATGATTGTTGAAGAAGTTCCCCACATTCCTATGACTACTTCCACCATAGATTCCACCAAACAAGTTCCCAAGAAATTGATGGATCTAGATAAGGATGAGATTGCACTTGTCTCTCTGGACAAGAAAGCTAAAAATATTATAGCAAGTGCAGTCGATGACTCAATGCTGCAGAATCTGATTCATTGCCAATCTGCCAAGGAGATGTGGCAATCCCTAGTGACTCTAATGGAAGGTACTGAAGAAGTAAGGGATGATCGAAGGTCCCTACTGAACCAGAAGTATGAAGCCTTTAGGCAAGGGCCAAAGGAGGCTATAGCTGACACATTTGAAAACTTCTTCAAGATAGTCAATGGTCTAAGAGTGTATGGCCGAGTCTTCATAAATGGAGAGCTGAATGATAAGTTTCTGAGATCTCTCACCAAAGAATGGGATAACAAAGTTTGTGCCATCCGAGAGTTTGGCAGACTAGCAGAGACAGATCCACAGAACCTATTTGGCAAGCTGATGTCATATGAACTGCAAATCAACTCCAGAAAAGCTGAAGAAGAGAACAGTCGCCTCTCCTCAAAATAAAAGTCAGTTGCTTTAAAGGCCGACAGTTCAAGGAAGGGCAAAGCTGCCTCACCAGCCCCTCCTCAAGAAATAAGTGAAGAAGAAGGCTCCGAGCCAAGCACCTCAGGCTCAGAACTATCTGAAGGAGAGTTCTCATTGCTCTCCCGACAATTCAAGAAATTCTTAAATAAGAAGAAGCAATGGAGAGGCAAAAATGCCTCATTCAGAAGATCACGACGTGATGGTGATCAGAGAAAGCAAGGCTCAAGTAGCCATGACAGGTATAACTCTAACAGAACAAACAGATTTCGACTGACATCGTTTGTTATTGTTGCAATAAGCCAGGTCACGTCATCGCCGACTGCCCTCACAAAAAGAAAGAAGGTGGAAGAAGAGAGGAAAAGAAATCCTCACACCATAAGAAGAGGACAGAGAAGAGTCTAGTAGCCAAGAAGAGCAAAACTCTCAGCGACTCCGACTCATCTGAGTCGAGTGAAGAAGAGGAAGCTTACTTTGGGCTCATGGCTCACTCAGATGATGAACAAGTCCCCCAGTTCACTGGGGAGGTAAAATCTCACACTCCTCTCTCTAAGTCTGATGATGATAATGAGCAAGAGGGCTATTCCTCTGAAGATGAATCTGAACTCATGGGTCAGTATAAGGAGTTACTCACAGCCTACGAAAAATGTCGTAGAGTAGTGAAAACTCAAGCCAACGAGATAAAATCTCTACAGGCTAGTGAGAGCAGCTTGAGAGAAGAAGTCAATAAGACTAACTCTCTCCAAGAGAACCTCAATATTGCTATGGAGGAATATAATAAAGCTCTCAAGCACCTCGACCTTAAAGAGAAAATCATCAAAGAATTGGAACAACAACTCGAGGCTGAAAAGAAACTTGTTGAGAGTTTCTCTAAGCCTAAGACAGTTCTTCCAATCGTTGCCGAGTTCTCTGCTAAGGCCAAGGGTGCTGGTTTAGGCCACATTAGCTCTTCTAGTAAATCCTCTAGGAGAAACAATGCCAAGAGAAAGAATAAGGCTGCCCGGAAGGCTCTAGCTGAAGAAAAAGGGAAAGCTCCCTTGGAACCTGTGTTGTTCAAGAAAGTGATCTTTCCTACAAACGAAATCGACTATGAGTCCACCTATGGACACCTTTCTAGGCCGATCCCTGAGAAGCCTAAGTCAAGATACCAAGGATGGACTTGTCCTCGTAACTTTGGCGAGAGTGTCTTCAAGTCACCTTATGAAGAGATTCAGCTTCAAAGCTATGGACCTTATGCTCATGGTCATAATATCAAAAAGACACCAAAAGTAAAACCCATTGCAGAAAAGCCTATGAAGGAGAAGACTTCATATAATTGCCATCATCATGAAGCCTCTTCCTCCAAGAGTAAAACTCCTGCTAGACCTTCATTCTATAAAGTCAAGCAGGACTACACAAGGCAAAGATACAACAGGTTCGACTGTTGGTGTTGTTGCAGAATTGGTCATTTTGCCATTGATTGTTGGTTCAATCCTAAAAATGTTGCAACCCCTAAAGTTAGCAACGTGAGAGTGACCACTCATGAGGCTAATAATCGTAGGGGGAGTATTCTAACTCGAGACCCAGGACCCAAACTTGTTTGGGTTCCTAAGGCTAAATGATTGTAATTGCAGGTATGTCCAAAGGCCACCAAAATGCCAATCTGGTACTTGGACAGTGGATGCTCTCGGCATATGACCGGGACAAGGAGCCTACTCCAGAATTACACCTCAGTCTACAACGGACCAAAGGTCATCTTTGGAGGTTCAGATCGAGGAATAACTAAAGGCTATGGTATGATCACTAACGGTAGCGTATCCTTTTTGGATGTAGCCTATGTTGAAGGATTGGAACACAATCTCATCAGCATAAGCCAATTATGCGACAAAGGATACGTAGTTGAATTTCATGGTGACAAGTGTTTGATAAAATCTATTAACAACATGGAAACTATTTTATCAGGCACTCGAAGCAGAAATATTTTCTGTTTAAATTTCATTTGTATAGACTTTTCGACACCAGTGTGTCTTTTGGCAAAAAGTAGTGCATCCCTTGCTGACCAATGGCACAAGAGACTAGCACATATTAATTTCAAAACTATTAATAAATTATTCTCTCAAAACTTAGTACGGGATGCACCTAATGTCAAGTGCGTTACGGACAGTCCTTGTCACGCATGTATCAAAGGCAATCAAACAAGAAGTTCGTTTTAAAAGCATAATAGGCAAGGATTCCAATAAAAGCTTACAGCTTCTCCATATGGACTTGTTTGGTCCACTGCAGGTTAGAAGTTTGGGAGGTAAGGAATATACGTTGGTTATTGTGGATGATTACTCGCGCTTTGCGTGGGTGTTCTTTCTGAAACACAAGTCAGATACCTTCGGTATTTTCACTAATTTTGTTAGGCAGATCCAGAATGAATAAAACTGTTCCGTAGTCAAAATCAGAAGTGACAATGGAACGGAATTCAAGTCTGGAGCCATGACAGAATTCTGTGAAATTCAAGGTATCTTTCATGAGTTTTCCTCTCCTCGTACCCCACAGCAAAATGGAGTAGCTGAGAGAAGGAACAGAACACTCATAGAGGTTTGCCGGACCATGTTGAGTGATGCCTCACTTCCAGAGTAATTCTGGGCTGAAGCCGTCAACACCGCCTGTCACGTGCAAAATCGAGCACTCATCAACAAAAATCATGATAAGACCCCCTACGAACTTCTAAAAGGCAGGCAACCAACCATTTCATACTTTAGAATCTTTGGCTGTAAGTGCTTCGTACTTAACAATGGCAAGTATCACACCACCAAGTTTAGCGAGAAAAGCTTTGAAGGTATCTTTGTAGGTTATAGTAGCCACAGTAAGGCCTATAGAGTATTCAATAGAAAAACTCTGGTGGTAGAAGAGTCGATACATCTTGTATTTGATGAGACTAGTCTGCTATAAAGCAACTTGTCTAGTGTGCCTATTGTAGATGCAGGCACAAAGTTGAAAGAACTTAGCTTGGATGAAACTACTAAAGATAAGGATGAGACGTTCATCAAGATCACCTCTACAACCCCCATTGAAGAGGTAGATGATCAAAATGAAGAACACATCCCAGCTGAAGATGCAACTCCAGTGGCTGAAGACATCTCAGATGCAAGGACTTTAGAGTTCAGACACTTGAAGGATCATCCTGTTGACTAAATTATAGGAGATCCTCGGGATGGCGTCAGAACTCGTCGAGGTACAACTAACGAGAATTTATACTTAAGTTTTCTGTCACAGGTTGAACCAATGAAATTTGAGGAAGCCAACTCCGACGCATCCTGTATTCTAGCCATGGAAGAAGAGCTGAATCAGTTAAAATGATGCAAAGTTTGGACACTTGTTTCTAGACCCAAGAGTAAGAACGTCATTGGGACAAAATGGGTCTACCAGAACAAGATGGACGAAGATGGAACAATTATAAAGAATAAAGCCAGACTTGTCTCCAAGGGCTATCGTCAGGAAGAAGGAATCGACTTCGACCAGACTTATGCTCCAGTAGCAAGACTGGAGGCGATCAGGTTATTTCTTGCCTACGCTGCACTTAAGGGCTTTAAAGTCTATCAGATGGACGTCAAGTCCGCCTTCCTAAATGGTGACATAAAGGAAGAGGTGTATGTAGATCAACCGCCAGGTTTTGTTGATTCAACCTTTCCTAATTATGTTTATTTACTGCAAAAAGCACTATATGGTCTTAAACAAGCTCCTCAAGCTTGGTATGAGACGCTGTCCACCTTTCTTCTTGAGAACAAGTTCACAAGAGGAAAGATAGACAAGACATTATTTCTTAGGGAAATAAAAGGCAAGATTTTGCTAGTGCAAATCTATGTCGACGACATCATTTTTGGCTCTACAGATAACAACCTCTGCAAGAAGTTTTCTAAACTTATGCAAGGGAAGTTTTAAATGAGCAGTATGGGAGAGCTGAAGTATTTCTTAGGGCTTCAAGTGAAACAATCTGAGGATGGAATTTTCATCTCACAGACCAAGTTCACTAAAGAGCTACTTAAGAAATTCGGAATGGAGAATGCAACCTCTATGAGGACTCCAATGGCCTCAGCTATATCTCTAGACAAGGATGAGGATGGGAAACCTTTTGATGAAACCAAGTACAGAAGCATAATTGGGTCCTTGATCTACCTTACTGCAAGTAGACCAGATATAATGTTCTCAACATGTGTATGTGTTATATTTCAGGTGAACTCTAAGGAATCTCACTACATCGCTGCAAAGCGAATCCTGAGATACCTCAAAGGTACACCAAATCTTGGCTTATGGTACCCAAGAAGTAATGATAGTGAACTAATTGGATTTTTAGATGCAGATTTTGCAGGTAGCAAAGACGACAGGAAAAGCACTTCCGGGACTTGCCAATTCCTCGGAAGGAGACTTATTTCCTGGGGCAGTAAGAAGCAGAATTGTGTAGCCATCTCAACGGCTGAATCAGAGTACATCTCTGCAGGAAGCTGTTGTGCACAGCTTTTATGGATCAAGAACCAGTTTGAAGACAACAACATGAAGTTCCAGAACATTCCTTTGTTTTGCGACTCATCCAGCACTATAGCAATAGCCAACAACCCAGTCTCCCACAGCCGGACCAAGCACATAGAGCTTCGTTATCATTTCATCCGGGAGCATGTGGAAAATGGAGACATAGATCTACAATATGTCTCCACAGACAGGCAAGTTGCAGATATATTCACTAAGCCGCTGGACGAGTCCAAGTTATCGTTCTTCAAAACGGAACTCGGACTGCTCAACAAAGAAGACTAGTGATGGACTCACAAATCAAGAAGATATCAGTGGTGTTGGTTGATCAGAGATAAAGTTTTCAGTGGCAATAGACATCTCCCAAGGAAAATTGTCTTTCAAGTATTAGATACTCTAGTATATCAAGACTTACACGAGTAAACGGAAAATACTCGAGTAAAAAGTCTGACCTACTCGAGTATTTGACAAGATACTCGTGTATGAACTCTACCTACTCGAGTATGTTTTGTCTACTACTCGTGTATGGTGTTACCTACTCGAGTATGCTCCACCTAATACTCGTGTATGATGCTATCTACTCGAGTATACGGACTTCTATTTTGGATTTCTAATTTTTCTATTCGCACCGAGCTATTTGCCGCTTCATTCAGGTATGAAATTATATTTACTTTTCCTAAAACCTAATTAGGATTATATATATATAGAAAAATCGGGAAACCCTTTCCCTTCTCATTCACTCGAGTAGCTGCCGACTCCTTATCTTCCGAAAATCACAGAGCATCGTCTTCTGTGCTTCTCTCATCCTCCAGAATCGCAGATGGCCCCCTCCTCTAAAATCGGCATCGGCTCTGAACTCGCCCCCGCGGGTATAGCCGATCTTTCAGATGATTTCCACAATCTTCTGATTTTGTTCGAAACCGCCGAATTGTCGTTCGTTCTCTTGTCGCCGTGCCGAGTCATTTTCCCAGCAGTTGAGGAGTTCTATCAGAATCTGAAGGTAAAGCGTAATGGAAAGCTCCTGAAAACCAAGGTCAGAGGGATAAAAATTCGACTGGATAAAGTTTCTCTTGCAACTCTGTTAAAGCTTCCAGTGGTCGATGAAGATGCCGAAATGACTGCAGACGATTCAGTAATAACTAGCCTATTATGTGGAGCTAACCCTCAAGCCCACTCCTTTAGTAGGGCCGACTTCAACTCAGAAGGAAAGTTCCTAGTGGATGTTATAGCAAAGGTACTGTTGTGCAAGACATATTCCATTCGAGACATTTCTATGGAAATGTTTGACATAATGCAAGCTATTATCTGCCGCAAACAGTTCCAGTTTGGACTATTGATCCTAGATAAAATCAGGGACAACATTAAGCATCCCAGCTTTGGCAGAATTATCTCCCTCCTGCTTCATGAGATTAACCCATCAGTCTTTAACCTATCCAATGGGACTCCCCTCCATCACATGAAGAAAGTTTCCATATCCTCCATCCAGAGATATGACATTAAAATTCTGAATTCTGTCCAGGCATCCAAAGCTGCTGTTCCTTCAGAAATGTCCCAAGAACCCAGTGTATCTGAAGACAGGATTCCATCTCCTCCTCTACATCAAACTGCTGCTACCTCTAGTGCAATAGTGGAGGGTGAGCCTGCCTCTTCTCATCCTAAGTACCCAGCTTCCTCAGAACTTTCAGAACTAGCAGAAGTCAGAGTTTCTCCTCCTCCAACAAATCCTGAATCAGAGATTCTAGATCCAGCAACCTTACTGTCTACAATAGAAGATATAAATAAATTCATTGATGAGCTCAGCTCAGATGCTCCCCTGTTTCAGAATGAATCAGCTGTAAAGTCTCCTGCTCAGGATCTAGTTCAGACTCCAATTCAGTCTCCTGCTCAGACTCCTATACAATCTCCTGCTCAGTCTCCAGCTACAGAGTCCAGCCAGCCTGAACAAATTTTGTTGTCTGATGATGAGGAAGTATCTCCAGAACCAGTGGATGCTCCTCTGAGGACACTGGACTTCACCCTTCCTTCCTTCATCAACACTGAAGATTCAAATTTGGTAGAACCCTTCAAAAGAGCTGTCAGTTCAGTGGCAATTACTGAAATCCCTCCATGGAATGCTCCTGCTCCTTCAGTCCCTGCACCAACCTCAGCTCCTTCTTCTTCTTCAGATCTGGTGAGTAAGATTGCACAGTTGCTCATTGAACAGAGAAAGTACTTTGATGAATCTCTTGCCTCAGTAAATAACAAGGTCACTACTCTTGAAAAGGAGATGAGTAGAGGCTTTGCTGAAATTCAAGCCAATACTGATGAGCTCAAGAGATTGTTTCAATTGGGTGGAAAAGCTATGGATCACACTATTACAAGTATAGGTGAACTAAGGAATCAAGCTGAAACTGTTGCACATAATCAGATAATATTGGACAAGAATGCTGAAGCAAATGTGATGAAAGTATGTGAAGAAGTTGGCACCTTCAGAGATGAAGCAATTGCCAAGCTAGCTGTAGATATCAGCAAGGGGGAGAAAGTTGTCAAAGAACAAGTTGAAAAAGTAGTTGAAAAGCTGTCTGAACAAGCCCAAACAACTGTGGATGGTCTTGTAAAAGATATGAAAGCAGACATCCTAGCCCAGCTCCAATCTGTCAAATTCTACATTTATGATACAGCTGTATGGGTAAATAATCAGAACTTCCCAAATTCTCAACTCAACCCTACCATCATTCCCAAGTTCTTGGACCCTCTTGAAGAACATCCTCCAGCAGATGCTCCAGCTCAGGCAAACATTCCAGGAGGTGTGCCAGTCTTCTCACCCAGACCTGATGGTGATGTGACTGAGCCTCCTCTCTCTTATTTGGCAAGATGAACTACCTCCTAGTTCTCAAGGTGCTCCAAGGAAGAAAAGGAAATATGGTGACGGCTCTTCTGCCAGCCGTTCTGCACCTAGAAAAGAGCCTGCCCCAGCTTCTGAAGGTAGATCAGAAATTCTTCATTCTGAAGTTTGGAGTCCAACCTCCAAATCTCCGATCCTTGATACCCTGAAGCTAGTAACAGATCTTGGTGAGCACAGAGATTAGTATTATAGTTATTCAGAATGGAAGGCTTATAAAGCATCTCAGATCAAGATCAGACTTCATGACAGGAATTGGGGATACAACAACCCAGCTGCTCCTCCTAGGCCTAGAATATATTTTCCTAAACCTTTCAGTTACCTAGAGAGGCAAGAGCTGAAGAGAGAAAGAATGCACAAAGGAGCCCCTTCTTGAGTCAATGAGAATGTGGAAATGGACTGTTTAATCTGTTAAAAACATTTCTATATATATATATATTTTTGATTCTGATTATGGCTATTTGATTCTTTATCCTGCTTCAGTTTATATTTTTTTGTATATGTGTGTTGTTCTTTTTACTCTAAGTAATTCACCTTAGTGTAGAGGGTGCTGACATCTACAAATAGGGGGAGATTGTTGGGATTTGTCTCCACAATACCTCAGATTTGTAGGAGGTCAGGCCTTGAACTAAGATGAATTAAGATGTATTTGATATTGTGTTCAAGTTGTATGTGTGCAGGTTCTCATTGCCAAGTGTAGACCAATGTCAGTCTATAATGGGTCACCAAACAAAGGACCATACAATGTAATCCCTCATTGTGTGATCCAAAGTGTTGGCCCATGTATAGCCTCTCTATTGGGATACACTTCCTATACAAGCACTTGGATTGGTGGACTAAAGTATTGAAGTTTATTTTCTCAGAAGAAATTTTTCTAAGTCCACATACTCGAGTAGCCTTCTTCATATACTCGAGTAAGTGACTTAGTACTCGAGTAGATCCTCAGACATACTCGTGTAGACTCTGCATACTCGTGTAGATAAGTTTGTACTCGAGTAGATAGTTAGTCACTCGAGTAAGTCATATATTATACTCGAGTAGATCCTTCTGTTCTTAGATCTGAAATTTTCTCTAAGTCCACATACTCGAGTACCTCCATTTATACTCGAGTAAGTGAGTCTGCACTCGAGTAAGTTGGGTTACATACTCGAGTAGACTGTATTATACTCGAGTAGAAGATAACTTGCACTCGAGTAGTTGGTTAGTTACTCGAGTAAATGTTGTGTTCATACTCGAGTAGATCTGTGCTTCTCATCTCAGAAAAATTCCAAGTCTACATACTCGAGTAGTTACCTATATACTAGAGTAAGTGACTCTATACTCGAGTAGTCGTTATTCATACTCAAGTAGGTTAGTGATTACCCGAGTAGTTTTCTCAACATACTCGAGTAGTTCCTTTTCCCCTCACTCGAGTATCTCCAACCCTATCACTCGAGTGTTGATCTCCGAATCACTCAAGTAGCTTCTCTTCTTATACTCAAGTATACTCCTTCTATCAACTCGAGTATATACCATCTGATACTCGAGTATGTTTCTTCTATGACTCGAGTATATCTGTTTATTTTCCTGAAATTCTCTAAGTCAATTTTGCTGTGTATTTCAAATTAATCATTTAGGATTGGTCCATGTGTCATCCCTAATTAATTTTCTGACCGTTGGAGTCCACCTATAAATAGGTCCTCTCAGATTTGACTAATAACAAGTTTACAGAGATTTTATTTTAAGAAAAAGAAAAAGTTCCGTGAACCCTAATTTCTCACGTCGTCGCCATTGACATTCACGGAAGAAGCTCTGGATCGACGATCTTCGATCGCTGTTTTCAACCCTGATTCTCCAGCGATCCAGACGAAAGTTAATCACTCGATCTCGCAGAGCCTCAAAGATTTCAGATCCATTTTCTCGATTGAGGTGATTCTGTTTTTCAGATTTGTGGATCTCTCTCATGTCGTCTTCAACATACTCTGATTAAGCCAAAGTTCTTAAGGAATAAGACTATCAAGATCCAGATCTGAGAATATTACTGTTTGTATTTTATTTTCAAACCAAATTTCATTATAGGAGTTTTTTCTCCGAGATTTGTAGGAAGGCTTTATCTTCCGAGTTTTGTAGATCCGGTTTGGATCGAGTTTTGTAGGAACGTGGTTCCGAGGTGTAGGATTGTTTTCAATCCGAGATAGTGGAGTAGCCGAGTCTAGTGATTTGCTAGATCGGTGAGTAAAGTGGACGTACCCAAGATTGGGGAACCACTATAAATCTCTTGTCGTCTGTGATTGCTTGATGTGTGCTGTGTTATTTTTTTTATTCCGCATTTGACACGCATTTCACCTATTAACCCCCCTATAGGTGATTTAGGCTAACAACTTAGTACCCTCATCATGAATCCTCCTAACAGTGACTATAATGTTATTAATGTATGTATCACAGTTCTGGATGCCATCATAATCATGAGTCATATATATGTGTACACTTTAATTAATCATCCACCCCTTTTTAAATTTGTTGAATCGTTACATTTCCAATGTTATGTCATAGAAGATTAATCTTATGTGTCATAACGTTAACTTAATTCAATTCTTAAGTTTCCAATATAATGACTTTTTTTTACTGAGCCATTCCAAAGTAATAGTTCACATGTATGATCAAGTGACTTGACTATATCAGGTAAGCGTAGATAGTAATGATACTTCATCATTATGTTTTATTCTCCAAATCACATCCCCTTTTGGGATCAAACATGATTGTATTAAATAATACCAACCATAGTAAAATTAGTTATTACATTCTAAACGCAAGAAATTATCTTATCAAGATTTTCGATTATACCTTAAACTATCTCCAAAAGTATAAGGGTAAATAACCATTCAAGTTTGAAAGGGGTTGATTCTTTGATAGAATACACCATTTGTAAATCATCTTTGAATCCCTTAAAGTGCTAAAATTCTGACTTGCAGTAATCTAATTCCAAACCACAAATTCCATGACGCGATATAATTGTCCTAGACAACTAGGCTTGGCAACCCCATGTCTTAACTAAAATCAGATATCCTTTGACCCATTATGTTTAATAGTTTGTCCCGATAGTAATATAGATCATCATTTTGAGATTGAGGAGAAGAATATAAAGTACCATGTATCTCGCAAAGGATTATTTATATTTGTTCATGTCTTAGGACCATGAGCACCTATAGCCATGTTCTGTCCTTATCAAATCTTTATCCGACATAAACTTATACATAATTCATACTCTACGTCATTCTTTCTTGCGAATTACATGAGTTTGTAAATCAATCCTTTAACAATCAGTATAACACTATTCGTACATTACCATAATTAGGTTAGGGTTTTAGAGCACTTAGGAATATGCTTGGTTGAGGCAATCGACAAAGCACATCCTTAATTGCATGTAAATTCTTCTACAACCAATACTGATTCTAATTCAGGTCTTTTTAATGCAAATTGCTCCGATTTCACATGTATTTGTAAATGATTTACACCGTGTCTATATTAAGGAAATCACGAGTGCTCCTTAGATTGTGTACTAAGTAGTTACTTCATTAAACTCAAAAATTGAGAACTTTCCTAAAGACTTATACGATCTCCCTTGATTTAAGAGTCGCATATACATAAAACTAGGCAACCATTTATGTATATCTCAAGAAATTAATTTACTACTCTCCTTATTTACTTATCCGCATAGACTTGGAGCGATAAGGAGAATGAATAATCATTCTTGAAATGCTCTACTTTCCTGTTTCGCTCGTGAATTTGTAGCATTCACAACTTGGCATTAATAATCCATGCCACTTAAGATGAAACAATTCTTCGAGGGTCCTAATCTTCTAGGGAGGATTGATCATCATACCGACCATGTATATACAACATCTCATCTTTACTTGAGCAATCTTTGAATAAATGAAAACTACAGGGTTACTATGTTTGCGGCTCAACTTTTTATAAACAAGATCTATGAAAATCCAAGTCTTTATCAAATTAGCCCAATAAACAAAAGGATAAACCCCCATACCTCTTGGGCTAAATTCCCTTAATATCTAGTGCATTCTTATTATATGCGCACTCAATCCTTAGGTTTAACAATCTTAGACTTGGATTTCCACCTTAATTGATATGTTACATACCTTAGGCATTCAAGGTTACTATACGACAAACTATTCAAGGTCTACATGTGATCCAACCAAAATAATGGTTCTCTTCGGAAACTTGAATTCTTATTCGACCTTGTATTTTCCACTATGGTAGTCTCAACATAATCAAGTCATCGGTATGAGGGTTAAATTTACGAGTACCCTATTATTTCACTGATATATTATAGGCACCAGTTCTTCTTGAGGTGGTCCTATTAGTTTGGGTAAGAATTGAAAATATCACTTGATAGGTGGAGCTGGGACATCGAATTTTAAGACTTAAGTAGTGACTCTTGCGTTAAATTCTTTCCTTAGTCAAATTGGGTATCCTCGAACCTTATATAATCTATATCCGAGGTCGATTTTAGACTAAGGTATGACTCAAAATCCTCTTGGTAAGTCAAACTAAGTGGTGTTCTAATTGAATTGGCCTAACTCATTGCTTAAATGTATTGTTTTATGTGACTTTTTACACATGGGCACACCATTGCTTCCGCTGCATAGTTTGTCCGCAAACTAATGCTCGAGCGGGGTGACCCAGTGTTGTTTACTTCTTTCTCATATGATCGTTTGTTCAAGTGATACCAGTTTGTAAGATCTGACTCCCCAATTCGGGAGCTCTCCCAGATCTTATGTATAGAACCGCCGCCTTACGGTAACACTAACATACGAGTTAGCCGACACCGCAAAACGCCGATTCTGCCGGCTAGCATGATCATAATCCAATATTCCAATATAAGAAACTGAAGAACATTGTCAGAGTAAAGCGCAATAGTCCACAGTCACAGAGCATATATAAGTCTGAAAAGAAATACCTCAGTCCACAATGAGTACAGAAACGAAAAGGGCTTACGCCCAGTACATCATATATAAATCTCTTTCTCTCAAAAATCTAACAGCAGAAGATAACTATCATCACTAACTCATCCCATCTGAGGTAACTCTGCAGTAGTACTAGTAGGTGGTAGTCGAACTGGCTCCTCACGTCCTGTCACCTTGTCCTGCTGGTCGTGCTGGTACTCCATCTCCTCGAGCCCCTAAAAATAGTTTGGTCACCGACCATTAGTCAAAAGACTAAGTCGTTTCCTCCGCACCTCGCCCTACAACTCTTAGGCACCGTGCGGGAGGACGAAGCGGAGGACAACAAGGGGTGGCAAGTATAAATAGGTGACAGTGGCACTATACTAACAAGTATATGAGGATTAATAGTAGTTCTATTCTAGCAGTTTTATGTATGAGGTACAAGTGCAGTAAATAAAGTATAAATCAGCAGTAAGTAAAATAAGTATAAAATTCTACTTCTAAACTACCATCACAGAAGTACCCTAACTTATATGAGTGTCCATACAAACATATAAGTTAGAGTTTCAAAATTTAACTTATCATATAAAAGATCCCATACTAATTTATATGATAAGGATCCATAAAGCGTATGACCTAATATGAATGAATGTATGCGGGTTATTATGCATCATGCAAGTGCAACTCACACACAATGACTCTGTGATCACAGACCTTTAGTTCCCGCTTTTCGGAGCTAGTATCACTCTCAGGTACCATCATTGTGGCTACAGTAGCAGTGGAGCGGGCGTCTCCACTCCTTGGAAGGTATGCACATTACCAAACCTAGACCTCTCAAACGCCTCTGTACACGTCCCAGGTGCACTCTAGAGTCTTGCGTACTAATTGCTGACTACCTGTCAGTCTTGTTGGGTCGGGAGTGCATTTTCGGGGATTGTCCACCAGACCGCGGTATAAAAAACCTACTAGCACCTCAAACCCACACACCCGCCTTAGTCACCGTACTGCTATCGGTGTGACGATTGTCCAGTACCGCATGACCCGCCACTAGTATGTTTACGCACATGGAAGTATTACAACTCGAGCGTTCAGCTCGCAGAACCAACCTGTCCTGAATCCCTCCAACCCTACACAGGGGCGCATATAACAGAAATCCCTCAACCCTATACGGGTGAGCCTGCAACCTATATCCCTCTAACCCTACACGGGTGAGAATGAACCACAATGTCTTAACCTATTAGAATACTCTTGTCTACGGGTTATTAAACTTAGTGATTTAAGGTTAATCCCAGGACTGCCCAGGGTATACCCGGTGAAGGGCTCTCGGGGGCACTAGGAACTGCGATTGGATTACGTCCAAAGTTCCCTTACGCAAGGATATTTACTTTTATTGATGTCTACCCCTTTATCCTTACTTTGCTCTCATTATTACTCTTGAGTGATCTTAATGACTTAAGATGTTCTCAAAGGGCGACGGTCTTCCGCCGACCTCCATTCCAATTGCTATCAAAGGGATTGCACTTTTACTCTTGTCACAAAGACAACACTACCCACCAAGGTTATTCTCCAAATGTAATCTCTTGCTCATCCGTCAATCTATCCCCTGGTGGTCCTTATTGTATAACCTATTTATACTACGCGCAACCCATGACCTAATACCACCCCGAAACGGAGCTTCCAACTCCTTGGGCCACTTGCCCCAAATGATTTATCCTAGGATGGTATGGACTAATGAAGTGAGCATATTGATTTACATAATTTTCTTAAGTCATTAAAGCCTCTAATTTAATCATTTAATTAATTCCCTTGGTCATTTAATACATGAAGTAATACAAATTATAATCCACTGACCTAAGGAATTTCTCTTGAGTTGTATCATGGTAAAATATTTCTGTCTATCAAAATTCATAATTTTGCTCGGAATGTTTCTATTTATTCCTTGATTAATACAAAACTCACATAATTTCCATTTTCCAAATGAAGTATAAGGAATACATTGCCCAAAATTCTAGGAAAATTACAGAGCATAAATATCATTAATGTAAGGCCAATGGCAGAGTTTCATAAACTTCTATAATGTAGTGACCAACCAAATTAAATCTTACTAATTTACCAAAATGCCATTATGCTAGTTTAAAAATTATTATGGCATCCAAAAATTTTGAGATAATTATATAAGGCTAAGCATACATTTTTACAGCACTGGAAATTTTTTTCAACATTTTCTGAGGTATATTTTCTTCATAAATAAATGATTTCCCAAAGGGAAAAATGGTCAAAAGTACATACTATCATTATAAAATCAACTAATCAGGGCCATAAATTTTTCCAGGGATTACATATGATTCCCTTAATTTCTAGTCAAGATTTGAGAATTTTAACTCTTGAATAACCCTATTTTAAAAAATTTATCCTTAAATGGCCTATCTTTCAAAAAATCCAAATAATAGGATTCTTGCTTCCAAAAATTCCAAAATCTCTATGAGGGGTAAACTTTATTCTAATGAGCCTATGGAATAAGTTCCATGATTTTTGAATGTATCAAGTAGGCTGGATATGCAATATTTCAAAATTTGCTATTTGCACCCCCAAAGCTATATATAGCCAACACATGCAAGTGGGTTAACCCAACATGCATTTATCCAAATGTGCTGAAAATTGTATCATACACATATTATGTCCCCAAGGACATTCCACCAAAATTTGGGACCATTTGGAGTCATATTACTCCAAATATTTTATTAATTTAAGTTTGTGTATTATGATAAAAACTATAGGAAAATTTCTTCCAAAAATTTTATTATTTACACAGGGTCTAAGTATGCCCTAATAAGAATCTGACCAAAATTTTAGGTCATGTGGATATATGGTTTGGCCTGAGCATGCATTTGAATTTCTGCCCTCGCCTAGGATAAGTCCTAGTAGAATAGCCCTACAGGGATCTATAGTGCTCCAAATTACAACTTTAGGGTGTCATTTTTAAGTTACGACCTAGGGCTACCTTTTATATGTTTAACATTTTTTCTGTATCGGCCTCTAAGAGGCCTAAAATTTGCCCGTAATGTATAGGAATTAATGTGACAGAAATTAAATAAGCTATAGTTTAACACACATGAAAAGGACGGCATCCATTCATCTTCTCCATCAAGACGACGGCTCGGATTGATCCCACCTGTAGCACCTTGATCTGATGTTTCCCAGCCATCCAGCCACCTCCCTGGCCGGCCACCACCACCACCACCTTCGTTGAGGTGATGGCATGCGTTTGGTGGCGACTTGGCCGCCGGAGGCGGCGGTTTCCGGCGAACTTGAGCTTCATTAAAAATCCGAAAATCCATGAAATGCTCACAGTGGATCGGGCTCAATTTAGCCCGATGTCTCTCCTAGAGGATCTAGAAAGCTAGTACGGGTAGAAAGGGGGCGAAACGGACCTTGATAGGAGCCTGACGGCGGCGGTGGCGGTGGTTGGCCATGGAATTTCTCCTCTGCGGCGAGCTTGCTCCCGAACCCGATTCTCCACCAAAAGCTTCAATCTAGGTATCGAATTCCTCTCCTTTGGACCTTCTAAAGCTAATGGGAGGGTTGGTTTTGGCTGATATGGGCTGTATATAGAGATGCCATGATGGGGATTTCAGCCATGAGCTTTGGTTTCTCCTCCTTGGCTCCAAGTGGCTTGAAATTTGGTTGGAAAGGCTGATAATTGATGTGTGGGTTCAGATGTGTGCTTGGGAAGAGATTAGGAGGGCCACATGGCTTTCATCCCCATTTTCCCTCTCTTCTCTCTCCTCTTTTTTCCCCAAATTTCCAAAATTACCCCCTTGCATGCAATCTCTCTCCAATTTCTGGGGGGTAGAGGTTGTCATTAACCATTAAGGCTGGACATGGGCCTTGGTTCATGGGCTTAGCCCATTGAAAATGAGCTTGACTCACATTTTCTCTCTTTAGGCCTTATATTGACCAGGTTAACTTTTAGGGTTGACTTGGTCAACTTGATGAGTGGGCTGGCCCCACCTGATGGTCATGAACCACATGTCATCACCTAACAAGGGTTGGGCCATGACTCAAGGCCTTAGTCCATTAGGAAAAAACTTGGACATCAAATTTACTTAAATAGGCCTAAGGTTTACCAAGTTGACTTTAGGGTTGACCTAGTCAACTTGATGAGTGGGCTGACCCCACTTTCACCTAACATGGGTTGGGCCATGGTGATGCCCCACTTGGCCTAATTGGGCCTATATGTGTGGATTTGACCAAATTAGGGTTATGGTTGACTTGGGTAAACTTGGGTCAATGGTTGACCTAATGATGTGGCTTTTGGTTCACTTAGATTGCTTTTAGGGCTAGGGGCATAGTGGTGGGGCCAATGTGTACCTATGATTCCATTTTGGGCTAGTTTGACCTGATTTGACTCGAACCCTATAGTGGGCCCTATGTAAATCCACCCTAACTCCATGGGTCAAACCTAGCCTAACCTCACTCATCCACCATATGTCCTACCCTAATCTAAGTTTAGGGGTCTAGTAGGAAATGGGATGTTACAGTATTGGTTGTTGAAGGAATAATTCACTGAAGATTAAATCTGTCTTCAACAACAAGTTCATGGAGTTTTCTTTCTGAGTTCCAAGGAGAAGCGGAGCTTAAGTTTGCTGGTTGAAGAAAGAATTCAATAACAAGTTTAGGGAGCTTTATTTCTTAGTTCTAAAGTGAAGCAGAGCTAAAGTTAGCTGGTTCAAGAAAGTCTTCAACAACAAGTTCAAAAAGATCCTTTTCTGAGTTAAAACAAGTAGCAGATCAAGCTTAAAGCTATTGCTCCTCTTCAGGGTCCCTGCTCTAAACTCTACTACAATCAAGGCTTGAAGAAGCAGTACACTGCAAGTTACATCTTAGCACAAGAAGAACAATCTTGAAGATCAACCATCTTGTTACTATGAAGGAGATAGGACCGAGCTTTCTCAATTCATGAAAATGAAGACTCAATGGACTTTTTCCCTAGAGTCAAAGTTGGTATGAGTTCACTCAGTCCTGGAAGGTATACTCGGGGATCATTTATCTGGATTCAATCATCAACAACAAACCAATTTCACTCTGTAGGATCTTAATTGATCTGAGTCTTAGCCTAAATTATAAAGGCTGAGATGTAGGAGATTTATTCTCTGAGAAATAGGGCATGTGTGCCTGTGATAGGATCTTGTTGTTAATCTGAGGTAGGGCCTGTGTTCCTGAGGTAGGAGATTTATTCTCTAAGTTGTAGGGCATTTGTTCTTGAGGTAGGATTTAGTTGTGAATTTGAGGTTTGGTCTTTGGCCTGAGGTAGGATCTGGTTCAGATATAAGCTATAGGAGAGTTTCACTCTCTGAGTGCAGGGCTAACCTCCTAGCCTAAGGTGTAGGACTTTGATTAAAGTCTAAGGAAGGTGATCTGGTGCAAATTACTGAACTGTAGGAGATTTTATCTCTGAGTATTGGGCCTTGAGCCTAAGGTAGGACTTGGAGTAGCTTGAGAGATCCCGAGGGATCTGTATTGTAAGCTCATTAAGGTGAGATTGAAGAAGTTGGCCTTATCTAACACACTGTTAGAAAGGTGAGAGGGACAGTGGATGTACCCATATCATAGGGAACCACTATTAATACATGTGTGTTGTTGTGTGTCTTGAAAGAAAGCTAAATAACTTACCACTCAACACACCAAAATAAGAAGTTGTCATATAAGACATAAAAACCTATTCACCCCCCCCCCTCTAGGTGTTTAGCTTCTCTTGAAACAAAGACTTTCAACTAATTCTACGAGTGTTCACGTGGTATCTCGACGAATTATACGAGACTACACGTGAATTCTCGACGAATTTGACTTAGCCTCTCCTGAAAAGATTTAAGAAACAATCAGGAATCTTCTGAGAAAACTTGATGAATTCGATGAGTGTTCACATGATGTCTTGACGAATGACACGAGACTTCATGTGAATATTCGACGAATTTTACTTGGGAAAATTTTTGAGTCACCCTAAAATCAGCAACCAACTTTTTCCTTGAATCTCCTATGCACTTGAAAATGAAGTACACCCCAATAGAGTGATTACACATAAGACAACACCACGTCCTACACAATGAGGGATTATATTGCATATTCTTGTGTTTTATGACCTATTGTAATTTGACTTTGGTGTGTACTTGGCAATAAAATACTACAAGCACATAACTTGAAAGCATTGTCAAATACAACTCAATTAATCTTAGTTCAAGGGGGACTTCTTCAAATCAGGGTTATTGTGAAAACAATACTCAACAATAGTAAACTCATGGTGACCATAGCATATACCAAACAATGCCTTGGGAATATCGCTTTCCCTGATCCTCAATTGATAATAGCCGAACTTCAATTCTAGCTTCAAATAGACAATTGATTTGACCAGTTAATCAAATAAATCATCAATTATCGGAATCAGATACTTGTTTTTTTCCTCTAGCTTGTTCAATTCACGATAGTCAAGTAAGCTTCCATCCTTCTTCTTCACAAAGAGGACCAGTGCACTCTAAGGTGACATACTTGAACGTATATTGCCTTGCCCTAGTAACTCCTACAACTGAACCTTCAGTTCCACCATATCCTTTGACACTATGCGGTATGGTGAGCATGACACATGTTTTTCACCTGGCACCAACTCAATAGTGAAGTCAATCTCTCGCCTAGGTAGAATTCCAGGGAGATCTTTAAGAAATATAATCGCAAACTCCGATACAATAGGAACGTCACAAAGTGTACTTCGGTACTACAACCTCCAATAGCGCAAAGAATAACTCAGCTCCCTTCTGAACCGCCTTGACCACATGGAGATCAGACATCAGTATCTTGCTCGATCCTCACATACCAGCGAATTTAGTATCGCATTCGGTGTTCTGTCCCAGTGTGACTTCCTTCAGTTGCAATCAATATAGGCACGCTGCTCTGATAGCCAATCCATGCCAAAGATCACATCAAACTCAGATATCGATAGTACAGATACTTCAAATCCAAAGTCATGACTTCCTAACCGCAACGTAATACTAACCTTCCTATCTACGCTTAAACTACACCCGAACAATAACATTTACAAAGGCACTTCACTATCACATACGAAGTCCTTAATTAAAGTGAAATGTTCCAAGTCAAGGAGAGTTTGTGCCGGATAACTTAGCCTAATTATAACAATGCAAAGCATGCCTTAGTTCACAAGGTAAAGAGTATCATAGGTATAATAACAATAAAACATTAATACATGTAGTTGGTTCTAGAGCTTTCCCTTTTTCTATAAACAAAGCACCCACCTTCTTCGCTGTCCTCGGAGGACCACTACGATACTCTCAGGCATAATGTCCTTTCTTGCCACAAGTGTAGAAAATAAGCAGAACTTGACTATTAGTTGCTCTAGACTTCTGTCTCCACCTCTTGCGGTGCTCAGACTTCGCATACTTTGCAGACCTCGGTACCTTGAACTTTTGCATCTGGTGGACTTTTGCCAAATCTATCTCCAAAGATCTAGCCGACTCCACCAATACTTGGAATCCAAAAAACTTTGGATCCACCAATAAAAGTCATAGATCATCACACAGACCATTATAAAATCTATTGACCTTTTCTCCTCATCCTCCAACACACCCCCCACACAGTACCTCAGCATGATAAATGCATGTAAGTACACATCAACCGTGTGCGCTCCCTGCACCAAACATATGTTCAACTGTTAATCTAAGGCTCTTCTTATTGCAATCTGCTCAAGTACACCAACCGACATTGAAGCCACCGTAGAAGTAGGGGAATGCACATACCTTTAGGGTTAGGTATTGATCAATGCGAAGACAACATTAGCTATCATTTGAACCGTGTCGGCAGATGGAGGAGGTGTAGGCACCTCAGCCTGTGCTCTATTTTTTGCCAAGCATTGGGGCTGAGACATCCCCACACAATTTTTAGTAACTTATAAACGTGAAACACATAATTAAGTGGCTAATCATATTACAAAATAGCAATCATAAGAACACATAGGTTCCGCAAACATGTGTATTTTCATTCCAAAGTGGACATTCATTTGTTCTTTCATATTATAACGATAATGCACATACACGTGCTCACCACCCCTTAATTGAATTTGACCATGAATTCAAATAAGACAGACCGACACAAAAAGCTGATACCAAATTGTAATACCCTCATCCATTACGTAGAATATAATAGATGGTCTGGTCGGGGCCCTATGCCATATTCCACAGATAGTCGATGGAGTTATGCATTGAAACAAAATTATTCACGAATCCTAACTCAGAGTTAAATTCTAGCAGAAGCTTTTATGTTAATAAGAACCCAACACTAAGAATGTCCATTAACCAAAGATAGGAATGACATATAAAATACACAAACTTTTTGGCCTTAAGGCCATACAACATTTTCAATGTTTATAGTACCAAGGTTGTTTACATACTTTGACACATTGACCGACCATACATGAAAATAAGTAAACACTTTGCTTGGTCTTCAAGGGATGGTATAGTACAAAGGGGCTTCATCCCACTATTTCCTGCTCGGCTCCTCAGCACCTGCAAAGAGAAAATCCACTAAGAATTGGCAAAAAAAACAGTAAGTTTTAGCTGAACAAATTATAACGATCCCACCCCTCACTCGGGGCAGCGATGACCCTTCCCTACCGCTATACAACATGTATATATAAATATAAGAACGTGCAATTTAAGCACCATTCACCACAGATGTTGGCATGTGCGGCCACACGCCCCGTGCACTCAGGGCACATTTTTGGTGTTTTGGAATCCCAGTCCCACCACCATACTCAATGATGGTTCAACATTTGAGCATTACTAGTCTTTTCGGCTCGTAGCCAAAGACTCTCTTCTATGCTACAATAAATTCAAAGGCGCTCTATTACATTAAGATTAAAGCTAGTGACTCACTCCAATTCAATCTCCATAGGACGGGTATAGTTACTAGTCTTCTGTCCCGTAGCCTAAGAATCTCTCATATGCTAAGACAAAGTCAAAGGCGCTCCATTACCTTGAGATCAAGCCAGTGAATCACTCCAAGTCGATCATCATAGGGTGGGTACAGGTCAACCAAATCCCATTGCTCAAACTGTAAGGCGAAACAAGCCACAATGTGGATCAGTCTCCCCTTGCCCATTCACACATACATAATCACGTTATGTTCCAAGGATGGCACTAATGGCCACCATTGTTGAGCACTCCAAGCTCACAGATCAATATGTTAGCCCATTAGTCTCCACGAGATAGTTCTCACAAACATAGCTCTCTAGGAGCTATCGCTAGTGGTAGCACTACCGCTATGTGATAGCGTACAAAACAACATTTCTATCCACTTTTTTAGGTGTTTTAAGGAGTTAGCCTCTAAGACTCCATGCAGCACTCTACAACACTCAGAATAAGAAAATAACATACTCATCACAGAGTGTTCTCCAACACGCAATCAACAAAATAACCATCACCAATCTAGACAAACCTGTCTGAATGGGCTTCTCACAGCATGCTTATTCCGTACTTCGATTCTAGATTCTATAAGCAAATTTACTACCGAGGATATCATCAATCAACCCGTTAGAAACTTCTTGTTCTTCACCAATTTGTGAGGGTTTCCATAGGGACTTCATTTATCCAAAAAGGAAGATCGTTACGGTTGTTGATCGCTTAGGAGTCATGAAATTGCAAGAGATCCGGATGGAAGTGTTCACAGCACCTTCCTCTCCACAGATCCAACCTCGGTTTGTGAATTCGAACACAAAAAATCCTTCCAAGCACTTCTAGAGAACTGAATCAGACTTCTCCTTCCTCTCTTTTCCTTCTTCTTCTTTCTTAGGGTCCAAGAGAAAGAGAGAGAGTGTGTGAAAGGTAAATTAGAATGAAATTCTCATCTTTGACTCTTAACACTCAAGGGCCAAACCATAGTAATCTGATCTCCAGGAAAAAAGGAATGGATGACCACAATTTAACTAACCATTCTTTTTAAATTCGCTACCACCACAGGATAGCACCTTATCGCATGACGGTAGCTTAGGCAGTGGCCGCTTGACCTAATCAGCACTGTTTTGCCACTTAACGACTACCTCATCCAACACGTCGCATGATATCGCTAGCGGTATCGCTATCACCTGGCGGTAGTAAATTGATGCTACTGTGAAGGATAGGGTAAGCTCTGACAAACTCTTGAGGGGGGGGGGTGAATAGAGTTTTTAAAATCTTTTTGATTTATGCTGAAATAAGAAGTCTTTAATAAAATATGTTACTATGATATAGGTGTATGAGTGTACAAGTACAGTAGATGAACAAAGAAATAACTAAGCTACACAGCAAAGAATATCACAGCACAAGCACACAGGAAGATCACAGACACACAGACAACACAAGAATTTTTATAGTGGTTCCCCAAACTTGGGTACATCCACTCTTCTACCACCCTAGGTAAGAATCCACTACATGTTTTGATAAGGTGACTGCCACCAATGAGCTTTTGATCAGGTGCTCAAAAACCAACCCAAGTCTTTTGGAAGGAGACTTGCAACCATAATAATTTTGAAGGGAATTAAAACCATGTATAGAGGTGGGGAAGAGAGGTTGATGGAAGTCTTCTTTTCTCAAATCAAAATGAGAAGACTATGTAGATTCTGTGGTGTTGTCAAAGCTCCCCCTGAAATCTTGAATGGTTCAAGAGTGGAAGCTTTGCTAAGGGTGAGTAGGCCTTCTGCTATATGATCAACTCTTCAGAGATCCTTTGACTGATTTGAATGTTCTTATCACTTGTGATCCCTGTAAATAAAGAAGGTGAAGAAGAACACTTGATTGTGATTGTTGTTCTTTCTTCTTCCTTTGAGAGCAGTTGATTTCTTGAGAACTGTATGCACTGCCCTTATTATTTTTCTTTTCAAAAGGGTTTTCTGTATGTTCACTTCTTCTGGCAGTGAGATCCTCAGATTGATAACTGCATCTTGGTCGAATTCAAAAACCTGCAATAAATGCTTAGCCGAAATCTGGGAAATGAAGACGGCAAGAATGCTGTCATATATTCTATTCTATATCTGTCCCGAGATATAAGCAATTAATTCCATGGAGGATATTTGCAATCAATGCTGCCAGTAACAACTCGATTCAAAGGATATAAGCGCATTGATTATACAGGGAATTAACAGCCTATAATAGATATAAAATAAGGAGATAGAAAAGGAAAGAATAAATAACAATGTCTTACAGTTTTCTTCGACCAGAGAACAACTTTCGTCGACCTGAGATCAGCTTTCATCAACCTGAGATCAGCTTTCGTCGACCTGTGAACTGCAAACAACTGCACTGCATAAACTGACAGATACTGTGCTCTAAGTTTGTCGACCTGAGAATCTGAAATTAGTCGACCTTAGAACTTGGTCAAACTGACGGCATTGAGATAAGAGCACATCTGGTGTTGAGTCGGTTGAGAGCATTGAGTCATTGATAGCATTTAGAGCATTGAGTGATCTTTGGCTCTGAGTAAGCATTGGCTTTGAGTGAATTATGGCGCTGAGTCGATTATGATGCTGAGTGATCTTTGGCGCTAAGAGTTGAAGTGTTAGTCCACCTGAGAGCAGAGTTCGTCGAGCTCAGCTCAGGGAATTTTATCTCTGAGTTAGTCGAGCTGAGCACGACTATCGTCGACTGGAGATCGACTAATGTAGATCTCCTTTTTCTAAAACTTGAATTCTCTAAGTCTTGAGTCTTGAGCAATGTTGGAGGCTGGTCTTTTGTACTGTTGACTCTAAGGACATGACCTAGACTCTAGAAACACATAAAACTTGACCCTTCTATACAATATATATCACAACCTAAGAAGAGAACCTAGCCCAAATCACCTAGGGGTTCCAACAATCTCCCCTATTTGGGTGAGGTTACTCCAAACAGAAACAGATAAAAAATTACAGGACAAAATGAAGTAGACATAGCATAAAACTGAGATAATTGATAGAGTAAATAAGCTATCAGTACCTTTATAAAGCTATGCACCCAAATTGTTCACAATAAAAGTAGAGACTGAAAATAAATAACCTAAATGTCCTTGGGAGAGTTAGATGGTTTAGCAAATATAATTACTCTGTTAGGATCTAGTGCTTGCTTCACTATCATAGTCATATCTGCATCACCAAGTGTCTTTTGAGAAGTAGTTCTAGGAACAACTGCTACAGGATGTAGATGCATGTATTCTTCAGCATTGAATAACTTTCCAACTTGATATCTTTCAAATTCCTTTTTCCTGTAGCTTGACATTGTTGAGAATTGAGAGGGATCCTGACCCTTTTCTCTAGCTTGCCTTATCTGAGAGAGAGCCACAGATTCTTGGAATCTAGACATTCTGGTAGTTGGTCTAGTCTCAGGATCATAGGCAGGAATTAGAGTTCTTTAAGGGCTGTCTGCTTTGCCAAGAGATGAAGGAGGAGAGAATGTTGGCTTGGGGGCAAATTGCTGAGCACTGGAAGAACTTCTAGAGGAGAGTCGCTGTTTGTGTTGGTGCTAACTGTCTCTAGAAGATTGAGAAGGTCTTCCTTGTCTCTGATAGGTTTTGGTGAATGTAGGCTTGGGAAGTACATTTGAGCTTTGAGAGATGGTTCTTGAAGCACCTACAGCTAGAGGAGGAGGAGGAGGAGGATGCCTTCTGTATCTATGAGCTGGGGGAGGAGAGTATCTGCTTCTTTTCTTCCTTTCCTTCTGTTCATTTTTGGATAGCTACATCCAAGCTGGCATACCCTTATATGGAGTTATATTGTGCAGAATGTAGTAGGGAGTGTTGAAGTTTGTGACCGGGCGGTCTGTCGATCTGGCTTGGCGGGTTGTTGACCGCGCGGTCTGGCGGTTTTCCTTCAGCGGATTGGTTGCTGTGTTGTTGTTTGTAGTCCAAGCGGTCTAGCGGTTTGTCACTGGCGACTTGGAGACCGGGCGGTCTAACGGTCTCTCATGGCGATCTCTCTCTCTCTCTCTGGCCGTTGTCGTGCGGTTAGCCGTTTGTCTAACCGGCGCGGCTTGTGTGGTTTGTGTCTGTACAGTCCGGTTTGTATCATGTAAAATTTTAGTCCCACATCACTTATTTGTATTCTCTCTTCTCTCCTCCATTCTATATAAGGGAGGTCATACCTTTGTAATAGATACCTTTTTCTGATAATAAAGTTTCAGTTATACCATTTCCGGTTTGTTTTAGTTCGTTTCTAACATGGTATCAGAGGACTCGATCCTTTCCTCCTGATTCTGTGCTGGCTCTCTGTCCGCGCGACTTGCTTTGCCGGATTCCCCCTGTCCGCGCAGTCTCCTTCTCTTCTTATCATTACCCTCTGTGGGTGCGACCTCTTTCCCTGTTTGCCGCGGCCTGTTGCCTTGGTCGCCGTGATCTGTCGCCCTATTTGCCGTGACCTGTCGTCGTGTGCCTTGTCTTTTCTTGTGCTTCTGTTCGAGCGGACTGTCTGCTTGCCGCTCGACTTCTTCTCCTCTGCTTAATTCTGCGGCTTGGTCGTGGTCCTTCTGGCCGCTGGTGTTTGACATCCTGACCGCTGCAGCTCTTCTTCTTCCTATCCGCGCATCCTATTTCCTAACCGCGCGGCTTCCTCTCCTTGATTCTGCGGCTTGGTCGTGGTCTTTCTGGCCGCTGGTGTTTGACATCCTGACCGCTGCAGCTCTTCTTCCTATCCGCGCGGCCTGTTTCTTAACCGCGCGGCTTCCTGTGGTTATTTGCTCCTATGGCTCTTTCTGATGCTTCTACTGTCACCGCTCCTTCTCCACCGGATAATTATGCTCCTCAAACTCAGCGAAGTGGCTCTGGAATCCGCAGTCACCAGTCTGGCAGACGTACTCCTTCTCGCTACCTCTGCTCTCACTGTGGCCGCACCGGACATACTTTAGACTGCTGCTGGGCAAAGCATCCCCATCTTCGCCCCTCCGGTGACTCTTCTGCCTCCTCTTCCAAGCCATCTGCTTCCGTGGTCACATCAACAGGTAGTGCCCACGTGGTGACTCAAGGTAAATGGCTTATCGACTCTGGTGCAACTAATCACATGACGGGCAATCCTCAGTGCTTCTCTCTCCTCAAACAGCATGATCGGTTGCCCCGGTCCTCGTTGCAGACGGTTCTCCCTCTCCGGTTCATGGGTCGGGAGTGGTTCATGTTACTCCGTCCCTTCGGCTAGCGGACACTCTCTATGTGCCCAAGTTTCCATGCAATCTGTTATCGGTTACTTCTTTGTGCAAACAGCTTCAATGTTCTGTAACATTTACTCCCACTTCTTGTTCTTTTCAGGATCCGAGCTCCCAGCAGATGATTGCTACTGGGACTGAGAGCGGCGGCCTCTACTTCCTCGATAACGTTTCTGCTTTGTCCGCCTTCTCTTCTTCTTGTACGGATCTTCTCCAATGGCATCTCCATCTCGGTCATCCTCCACCACGGCTTCTGCATCAGCTTCTACCTCACCTCCCTCCATCCACCACTCCTCTCAACTGCGAAGCTTGTCAACTTGGCAAGCATCATCGTTCCTCCTTCCCACCGAAGCAAGGTCGGGGTTCTCCTCGTTCGTTTGATCTTGTCCACTCCGATATCTGGGGGCCTGCTCCTACCCTTACAATTGGTCGGGGTAGTTCTTATTTTGTAACCTTTATTGATGATTTTACTAGATGTACTTGGGTGTATCTCTTACGAGATCGCTTTGAACTTTTTGATGTATGGCTCTCATTTTATCATTTAATTAAAAATCAGTTTGGGGTTGGTATTAAAACTTTTTGCTCTGATAATGCAAAAGAATACTTAAGCCATGCTTTTACCTCCTTCTGTGTGCAACATGGCATTATTCATCAGACAAGCTGTGTCTATACATCCCAACAAAATGGGGTGGTGGAACGCAAAAACCGTCACCTCCTCGATGTTGCTCGCACATTGATGACTCAGATGCATGTCCCTCGCTCATATTGGGGCTATGCAGTTCTCCTTGCCTGCTATCTCATCAATCACATTCCCTCATCTGTTCTCAACGGCAAAACCCCCTTTTCCATACTTTATCCAGGCAAGGAGCCCTTTTCTCTCCCTCTCCGCATATTTGGGTGCACTGCTTTTGTGCATACCCTGTCTGCCACCTGTGATTAGCTCTCCCCTCGCTCCACCAAATGTGTCTTTCTGGGGTACTCCACCACTCAGAAAGACTACTGCTGCTTTGACCCTGTTCTTCGTAAGCAGTTCGTCTCCACTGATGTTACCTTCTTCGAGAATGCCTCCTATTTCTCGGATGACTCCTCTTCTCTTCCCCCATCTCTGATTCTCCTGTTATTCCCTTCGTTCCCTCATCTCCTACTATGATATCTACCCCTCCTTCGTCTCCGTCCACTCCTCTTCCTCTGCCTCTCTCTCCACCACCATCTCCCTCATCTCCGCTACCGTCGCTCTCTCCTCCCGGGACAGCTCTCTCTGCCACGGATGCTCTGGATGCCGAGGAGCCCGCTGACCTGGATCTTCCTGTAGCTCTTCGCAAAGGGGTGCGGACGTGTACTCTACACCTCCTTGCTACTGTTGTTTCATATGATCGTCTTACCTCTTCTCGTAGGGCCTTCACGCTGGCTATCTCTGCCACTACCACACCTCATTCCTACCAGGAGGCCCTGACTATTCCTCACTGGAAGATGGCCATGGATGAGGAAATGGCGACCCTAACGGAGCGGGGTACCTGGACTCTTGTTCCTCCTCCCTTTGATATAGATGTTCTTGGCTGTCGCTGGGTCTTTGTGGTCAAATTTGGCCCAGATGGCACTGTGGACCGTTATAAAGCTCGCCTGGTGGCTAAGGGCTTTACTCAGACTTATGGGGTTGATTACTTTGACACCTTCTCTACTGTGGCTCGTCTCAGCACTATACGGGTCCTTCTCCCTATGGCGGTCAATAAAGACTGGCCCATTTCCCAGCTGGATGTAAAGAATGCCTTCCTTTATGGTGATCTTTAGGAGGCTGTCTACATGGAGAAACCTCCTGGGTATGTTGCTCAGGGGGAGACACGAGTATGCCGGCTGCAGAAGGCAATCTATGGCCTCAAGCAGAGTCCTCGAGCTTGGTTTAACAAGTTTAGCGGCATCGTGGCGGCCGTTGGTTTTGCGCGCAGCTCAGCTGATCATTCTCTATTTATTCGCACAACCTCCTCGGGACTGGTGGTTCTTGCAGTATATGTTGATGATATTCTTCTCACTTGCGATGACCAGGAAGGGGTAGCCTTGACAAAGCAGCATCTTCGTCAACATCTGGTCATGAAAGATATGGGCTCTCCGAAGTATTTTTTGGGGATCGAAATCTCTTGGAAGCCCAACTCCTTAGTCCTCTCTCAGCGTAAGTATGCCCGTGATCTTTTAAAAGAAGCAGGATTGACTAGGGCCAAACCTGCCCGATGTCCCATGGCTGTTGGAGAAGACAAAACCTGGACAGATGAATCGCCTCTTCTTTCAGATACTACGTGGTACAGGCGTCTTGTTGGTAAGCTCATATACCTCACAGTGACCAGGCCCGACATTTCCTATGTTGTGGGTAAGGTGAGTCAATTCATGCAAGCTCCCAGGGAGTGCCATCTACAGTCCGCCTTGTGGATCTTGGAGTACGTCAAAGCCACTCCTGGGATAGGATTGCTCTTTCAGAAGAATGGTCATCTGAGGGTTGAAGCATATTCAGATGCGAGTTACGCTGATGACAAAGGGGACCGCAAGTCTACCTCCGGTTTCTGTACTTTTGTTGGGGGAAATCTGGTAAGCTGGATGAGCAAGAAGCAGTCTGTTGTCTCCAGGTCCAGTGCTGAAGCAGAGTATCGGAGTATGGCATCGACCACTTGTGAGTTAAAATGGCTACGGGCTCTCATGCTAGATTTAGGAGAGGTCTACAACCATCCTTTACCTATGTTCTGTGACAACAAGGCTACTATATACATCTCCAAAAATCCAGTCTTCCATAAAAGAACCAAGCATATTGAGGTCGACTGTCATTACATTCGTGAAGAGATTTTGAAGGAACAAATTTGCACTCCCTTCGTCACTTCTGAGAAAGAGCTGGCCGACATCTTCACCAAGCCAGTATCCGCCTCTTTTCTTCATATTTGTGACAAGCTGGGCATGATCGATATATATGCTCCAGCTTGAGGGGGAGTGTTGAAGTTGGTGACCGGGCGGTCTGTCGGTCTGGCTTGGCGGGGTGTTGACCGCGCGGTCTGGCAGTTTCCCTTCAGCGGATTGGTTGCTGTGTGTTGCTGTTTGTAGTCCAAGCGGTCTAGCGGTCTGTCACTGGCGACATGGAGACCGGGCGGTCTAACGGTCTCTCATTGCGATCTCTCTCTCTCTCTCTGGCCGTTGCCGTGTCGTTAGCCGTTTGTCTAACCGGCACGGCTTGTGCGGTTTGTGTCTGTACAGTCCGGTTTGTGTCATGTAAAATTTTAGTCCTAAATCTCTTATTTGTATTCTCTCTTCTCTCCTCCATTCTATATAAGGGAGATCATACCTTTGTAATAGATACCTTTTTCTGATAATAAAGTTTCAGTTATACCATTTCTAATTTGTTTTAGTTCGTTTCTAACAGGGAGTATCATTTGTTGGGTTGATTTTTGGAGCAGGAGGAGGAGGAGCTTTTCTTTTCTTTGAAATTTTCTTCCTCTTTGGATCCTCATCAGAGTCATTATCATCATCATCAGAAGATTGGGGATTGTCATACATATCATCAATCTGGCTTATTACATCCTTGGGGATTTCTTTACTTACTGGGGTAGGGACGATTTCAGCCTGAGCTGCTTTAGTTTCCATGGAAATGTCTTGAGCCATAATGTCATCCAGATTTCAGAGAGGGCTATCATCCATGATATAGGATGGCCAAGGTGGGCTAGATCTCTGAGCAGACAATATTTTTGGAGTAGTTGTCAGACTTTTCTTTACAATGTCTAACACCTCTGAGCTGATAGGAGAAGTGTAGCACACTATTGCTCTTGATGATAGAATGGGAAAGGTAAAAGAAATATAGGATCCAAATATTCTTAGCAAAGCTGCTAGATTTGCTTTGGGATTGATAATATAAACCCTTCCAGGCAAAATTTCTGGCAGGATGACCTCTGGAGTATTTGACTCCATGTCTGTTTCCATAGCAGGTTCTGATCCTGCTACTGGCACTTCTGTTGTTGCTGCTGTTGCTACTGCTATTGCTACTGCTGCTTCTGCTTCTATATCCATTGCAACTGGTTCTGCTGTATCTGAGACATGTTCAACTAGTTTTGCTGCTGCTTCTTCATGAAGTATCTCCCATGCCTTGTTTCAGTAGATACCGAAGCCAGACCCCTTTATGAAGAGAGAGCAGTGGGGAGAGCAGAAACTTGAGTAGACAGAGTGGAAATGGATGAAACAAGAGGGGAAATTGCCTCTGCTAAGATGGTCTGGAGGAGTGGTTTGAGAAGTTGAAGAAGGGATTGTAGGATGGAGGGATCTAATATTATAGAGATAGAGGTTGTGGCAGAGTCTTGCTTAATAGGGATAGAGGTAGCAGTTGGTGGTGAAGGTGGAATGGAAGTGTCTAGATGGGAGTCATGTTGAGGAGAGGGAGTGTTCAGAGGAGATGAGAATAAATTGAAGGAGGGGAGATCAGCAAGATGAGATGGAAGAGGCGATTGGGGAGGTGTAGGCATTGGTGTATCATGTTGGTGGGAAGTTGTAAAGGAGGAGATATGTGTTGGAGATTGATGAATCTGGGATGATGAAGGTATGGATGTAGAGACTGGAAGATGAGTTGAAGCTGGGGTGTGTTGAGTTGTTGGCAGAGATGAAGATTGGAGAGTTGGAGATTGAGTAGTGGCTGGGGTAATGTTGGATGGAATGATGGTGGATGGGATCTCTTCAGAAGGGTAGGAAGTAGCTGGAGTAGCCCTTGTACTTTCATAAGCTGGGGTGGCAAAGGATGAAGCCTTAGAGGGCTTTGTGATTATCCTCTCCCACCTGCCAAACTAGGCACATGTGAGCCTTTTGCTGGCATTTTTGAATATCGTCTGGGAGACCAGTGATTCAACAGCCTTCTTTGTCAAGAAGATCCCAAGGATCCTTCCAATGTTTACTTCTTTCTTACTGTTCCTTTTCCTGAAGAGATCACAGATGATCTGTGCCCAGTTCACCTGCCTATTATTTACCACTGCACACATAACCAGAAATTGATGCCTGGTTATATAATCGTGTGTAGTGTGCTTGCCCAGTGATGCGTAAAAATCGTCTCACGGACTACAATCTGAATAGGCAAGTGTACCTATCGTTTTACAGTATAGTGATATAAATAAATCAAGGTTGTATAAAAACTCGGGGTAGGCAAGTACTATTACTCACAACGATTCTATTATCCTACCGAACGATTGATGGGTTTTGAAAATAAAATAAAATAAACTTAGTTAAAAGAGAAATAAACTATTGCAAAAGAGTGCTCGATCGACGATTCACTTTGAAATAAAATAATGGAATAAATTAGTTTAGCATTTGCAATACTATTAAGACCGTGACGAATCTGATTTTAGGAAATAATCTCGCTAGAGCATTAAATCCCCTAACTTATAGACGTTTTGACCGAAATCACTTTACAAGTCAAAATGGTCTAAAGTCGCATTAGCGAAGTGACCCACACTATTGGATTTGACTCCAATTCGGAGGATTTATGTTATCCTATCTCTAGGGTTGCGTTCAACTCCGTCCTTCCTTGAGTGATCTTTCACATTCACGAGCCTCTCGGCTACTCAAATATGGGATCGAAATCTACTACAGTATACTAGAAATACGGAGTCAATACAAAATAATTCAAGGTCGGATCAAAAATAGGAAAAATACAAATGCAAACATAAAATTAAAGATGCGTTATTTCATCGCAATCGGGCACAAAATAAAATTAGCTAAGCATATTTGAGAAAGAAACCATGAAAATAAAAGAAAGATATTTCATTTTCATTAATAGAAAAAGGGGTACATAATAATAATAAAAAGAGAGATAAGATTATGCTACCAAAACAAAAGATTACAATATGAAGAAATCTACTTAGCAACAAAGAAAGAAGAAAACTTGCACTTGAACTAGCTATCTCTACCAAAACTACTTCTTCTAAAATAAGAGGCAAGGGGTTCCTTTTATAGGAGAGGGAGAAAGATCTAGAATGAAAATGAAGAGGAGAAGCAAAGGGGGTGGCCGACCATGTATGTGGAAGGGTTCATGCATGATAATTAATGAAGGGGAGAGATAAAGGAGGAGGTTCAATGTATTGTATTTAAGGGAATGAAAATAAAAATATAAAATAGAGAGGGAGAATGGATGAATCTTAAATGAGAATGAAAGAGGGGAAAAGAGGGATGAATGAGAAATAAAGAAGGGAGAGAGGAGTGGAAGGTGCAAGCATGTAATTTAAAAGAAATAAAATTAGAAAATTCAAGGGGAATGAATAAGAAATAAAGAGGGGAGAAAGAAATAAAAGAGGAGAGAGGGGGAGATGAATGAGGAGGGTGGCCGGCCATGCAAGAGATAAAATGGGCTATTTTTTGTGGGCTTTATGAGGGCTCGGGTTTGCAGCATGCTTGCTTGGTGGGCTTCTCCATGTGGGCTCGGGTGTGGAGGAAAAGCCATGCAAAGGTGGCAGGTTGCATGGGCTTTGTGTTGGAATTCATGTAGGCTTGAATGGTTGTATCAAACGGAGGATTGACTTGAGCTTGGGCTTGAACCTACAAATAAATCAAAACAAATATTAGACACATAATATTATTTAATAACATTGAACATAATAATTATTACAAATAAAACTTCACATAATATAATATAATTTAATAAGACTAAACATAACAATAATAAGACATTAAATAAGACAATAAACAACAAACATATTAAACATTAAAACTAAACTAAACATTGTAACACCCCAAAATGTTGTAGGAGCGACGGGGATCGATTTTGGCCAAGACAAGGTTTTGGTGCAGGTGACACGGGCCCCGACACGGGCGTGTCGGAGGCCGTGTCGGGCGTGTCGAGCTGGCCGTGTCATCAACCAGCGCAGGTCAACGATGGTCGTGTGGTGGAACACGGCCTAGGACACGGGCGTGTCCCAGGCCGTGTCACACTTGGGCTGTGCGGTTGGGTACACGGGTAATGACACGGGCACGAACACGGGCGTGTCTAGTTTGATACGGGCGTGTCTGATGCCGTGTCACCGAGCTGTGTACCCCTCTGACTGCAAATTGTTGGCTGATTGTACATGGGGGGCATGACACGGGTCCCAACACAGGCGTGTCGCAGGTGACACGGGCGTGTCGGAGGCCGTGTCAAAGGCCGTGTGCTGGTTTTCAATTTTGTTCGAGACGGCGAATGAGCTACACGGTCAGGCACACGGCCGTGTGCCAACCCGTGTTCGGCCCAGATTTTATGATTTTGGATTTAATCCGGGCCGTTCGTTTCCTTGGCTTTGGATCCGACAGTGGGGGGCTATTCCTGGGTGGTTATAGTCAGGAAATAGGGTTTAGAAACCCATTTTCCATTGGCCAATCTCTCTCTAAAAGTTAGAGAGAAGGGAGAGCAAGGAGGAAGGAGGAGTCCAAGATCCGGCCGCCGGAAGAGCTTCGGAGCTCCGAATCGCGATCCGAGTCAAGATCCGCGGAGGCGACGCCGTTGCGGTGCTTTCCAACCGTATAGTTTTTGATGGCACCGCGGAAGAACGCAAGGGTAACGATTTATCATCCTTGGGCATGTGAAGCCCTCTTTTCCTTTGCATAGGAAGCCCTCTCTCGTGAGTGAGCGAAGAGTTGGAGCATTCCTTGGGGTAGATATGTGAAGTCCCCCTTGTGTAGAGTCCGTATGCGTAAACGGACATAGGCATTGTGTGTGAAGCCTATTCGGACATGTTAGTCCGGATCGGTGATGTTGCATTGCATTTGAACCGGGCAAGAATCCGGGTGTTTGGGTTTTTTCGGGTTTTCTACGTGGTAGATTGCATCAGGGAGCCTTGGAGATTAACTCCAAGGTGCACCCGGAAAATTGGGCAAAAGAGGGTTTTGCCAACACGGTGGCCGGGGAGCCAACATGAACATAACCGGGTTATGTGATTATTGTGGTGGAAACGGGACTCGGTGAGTCTTGGCCTGCGCATATGGCTTAAATTGTCGTTGCGGTGTAAGCACGGGTCAGGCGGAACCGTACCCGGTCTATGTCGTTCGGTAGGACCGTTGGAATAGATGAGGGTCTTCGGCGGTCTATGGCTTGAATTGCCGTGACCAAGGCCAGGAAGGCAAAATGCTCATATGGATGACCGTCCAAGAGGCGGTGGTGGATTGGGAACGTCTATGGCTTGAATTGACGTGATGTTGGCCGGTTCGCCGAGAATGTGCCCTGAGTGCACGGGGTGTGTGGCCGTGCGAGCCCATGCCTGTGGTGAAGTGCAAATACTTTATATAATTGCCTATGCTAATAAAGTGCAGGGAAAGAGAATTGCCGCCCCGAATGTGAGGGCGGGATCGTTATAATTTGGTCAGCATTGCTGACCGTTGCTATTGTTTGCCACCGAGCGGTGGTTTGTGGCTTGCAGGTGCTGCGGAGCAGAGCGGGAAATAGCGGGCTAAAGCCCTTGTTGCTGTGCCGGCCCTCGAAGGCCTAATTGCTTATGTTTCTTTCCCGTTTTCATGTATGGCCGGCCTGCGTGCCGAAGTTTGGAAAACACTTCATTTATTAAGTGAACAGTGTAAGGCCTTAAGGCCATTTCTCTTTGGTTTTACGTATACACTCCTGAGTTTGTAGTGGACATTCATGCTGTTGTGGCTGGGTTCTTATTTCTTTTGCAACTTAATAAATTGCTTCCGCTAGGTGTTGTGTAGGATGACATGATTGGTTGAATGGTTTCAACGCATAACCAACCGTTCTGTCCGTAGTATATGGCGTCGGGCCACGGCCGAACCTACAGCTCTATGCTATGCGACGGATAGGGGTGTTACAAATTGGTATCAGACTTCTGGTTTTGGTCAAGCTTAAATGAATTCGTGGACGAATTCACTTTAAGGGGTGGTGAGCACATGTGTGCGTCATCGTTATAACATGAAAAGAACCCATGAATGTCTACTTAGGAATGAAAATATACATGTTTGAGGAACCTGCGTGTTCCTATAATTGCTGTTTGCAGTAATTTTTGGGTCGCTTATTGGTGTTTTGCACGATTATAGGTGACCAGAAGTGGTGCTCGGCCGTCTGAACGACCAGGTTCTGAGGCGAGCAGTGCGCCAAGCGATGCGCCTGCAACACCTCCGTCTGCCGAGACCATTAGGTTGGTGGCAGAAGCGGTCATGGCAATGATCAATGCGTAGCCTGCAAGGCAGGTGCAGCAGCCTGCTCCTGCTGTGGAGCAAGTACCGCTTCAGACGGCATAGCAAAGGAGGGTTGAGCAAGTAGTTTTAGAGCCAGAGTTGCCTCGAAGAGCAACTGAAAGACAACTGAAGCACGTGATGGGCTTTCATCTACCGGTATTCACGGGGGCAGAAACCCCGACCCAAGCAGAGGATTGGCTCTCAAGGGTCAACAGGGTGATGACTGCGACGGAAACGGAAGAGTGGCAGAAGACCACAATAGCGACGTTCCTGTTGGATGGGGACGCAAGACTATGGTGGGAAGGCCTAGAGCTACATCAGTTGCGGGGAAGGCCGTTGGCCGAAGTTTTGATGGAGGAGTTTGCGAGACTATTCATGGCTCGATACCTCCCCTCGGCGCAGAGAATTGCGCTAGAAAGCGAGTTTCAGAAGTTGGTGCAAGGGGATTGCACCGTTGATGAGTACCTCCACGAGTTTACTCGGTTGGGGAGATATGCCGGCGCTACCTTCGCAGACGAGGAGCGCAAGACGAGCCGCTTCTACGAAGGGCTAAGAGATGATTTAAGATTGCTACTGTCGGGGCCCAAGGCGCAGGGTTTCATGACCCGGTCAATTCGGCCCGGTCCTTGGAGAAGGACATGAAGAATGTCCAAGCGAAGAAGGAATCCGGTAATAAGAAAGAGGAGTTCAAGGCACCGACTACGTCGAAGTCGGGCTACCGCAGATTCTATAAGAAAGCTAAGACGTCGGGTCCAGCCTCTTCAGGTGCCTCGGGGGCAACTACCAATCGAACCCCGGGCGCTTGTTTCACGTGTGGAAAGACGGGGCACTTTGCCCGTGATTGCTGGAGTGGACGCTCAAAGTCTGAAAGGAAACAAGGAGCTACCTACGAGGAGAAGGGCAAAGCGGTGGAGTCGACCGCGTCCCACTATGCTCCGACTCAGCCTAGAGTCTATAACTTGGGCCAGCAGGAGGCCATCAAGCAAGCGGATGTAGTGACAGGTATGAGTTAATTTATAGCAAGTTAGCTTTAATGTCGTTATCTATTGCTCGTTAGCCTAATATTGTTTGTATATGCTTTGTTGTGATTTGTGATAGTACGGCACGGGCACTGTTCGACATGGGAGCTTCACACTCCTTCTTGTCCGAAAGCTTTATATCGCGCATCGGAGTCCCTTCTTCGATGGCGAAGGACAAGTTGGATGTGCTGCTACCGAATGGGTGCTCGATGCGTGCGGACAGAGTGTGTGCCGTAAAGGTTCACATTGGGAGCCAAGAGTTCGACTTGCTAGCGTCATTGCTGCCGCTAGTAGAGTTCGACGTGATCTTTGGGATGGATTGGCTGTCAGAGCAGAAAGCTTGGATTGACTGTGACCGGAAGGAGGTCAAGCTGGGTGTAGGGCGGGAGACTACATTCGAGGGGCTAAAGGGGTCGAGCAAGACACTGATGTCTGCTCTTCAGGTGGTGAAGGCAGTTCATGCTGGTGCAGAGCTGTTCTTCGTAATAGTGGGGGCTATGGAGCCAAAGTCCACGTTGGATAGCATTCCCGTGGTTTGCGAATACCCCGATGTGTTCCCGGATAGTCTTCCCGGAGCCCCACCGCAGCGGGAGATTGATTTCACCATCGAGCTCGTGCCGGGGGCCAAACCGGTGTCACATGCTCCGTATAGGTTGGCGCCTAAGGAGATGGCATAGTTGAAAGTTCAGCTAGAGGAGCAGATGGAGCAAGGGTATGTGCGTCCAAGCTCGTCGCCTTGGAGCGCACCAGTCCTCTTCGTTAAGAAGAAGGATGGTAGTATGCGGCTGTGTATCGACTACAGAGAGTTGAACAAGCTAACGGAAAAGAATAAGTACCCGATCCCGAGGATTGATGATCTCTTTGATCAGTTGGTCGGATCGTCGGTATACTCCAAGTTGGACTTGAAGTCGGGATACTATCAGCTGAGGATCAGGGAGTGTGATATCCCGAAGACGGCGTTCAGTACGAGGTATGGGCATTTCGAGTTCACGGTCATGCCATTTGGACTGACGAATGCGCCATCGGTATTTATGGATCTGATGAACAGGACGTTAAGAGATTTCCTGGATCGCTTTGTGATCGTCTTTATTGACGATATTTTGGTGTACTCGCAGTGCGAAGAAGACCACTTCAAGCACTTGCATTTGGTGTTGGAGACTTTGAGGAGGAATGAGCTTTACGCAAAGTTCTCCAAGTGCGAGTTCTGGCTACCCTCGGTAGCGTTCCTTGGTCATATAGTGAGTGGGGAAGGTATATCGGTGGATCCGGCGAAGATTGTTGCGATACGGGAGTGGCCTGCGTTATCTTCTATCGCGGAAGTTCGTAGTTTTCTCGGACTTGCCGGATATTACAGGCGCTTCGTAGAGAACTTCTCGCGGTTAGCATTACCTCTCACGAAGTTGACAAGGAAGGATCAGAAATTCTTGTGGACGCAAGAGTGCGTGCAAGCTTTTGAGGAGCTGAAGAGACGGTTGACCACGGCGCCAGTGCTTAGTTCGCCGAGTGGGACCGAGGGCTTCGAGGTGTATAGCGACGCTTCGGGTAGTGGCTTGGGCTGCGTGTTGTTGAAGCATGGGAGCGTGATAGTGTATGGATCGCGTCACCTGAAGGTGCATGAAAGAAATTATCCGGTGCACGACTTGGAGTTGGCGGCCGTGATATTTGCACTCAAGTTGTGGAGGCACTACCTATACGGCGTAAGGGTCGATATATACACCGATCACAAGAGCCTAAAATATTTGTTGGATCAAAAGGACCTTAATATGAGGCAGAGGAGGTGGATGGAGTTCCTAGGGGACTACACCTTCAAAATACATTATGTACCCGGGAAGGGCAACGCAGTTGCGGATGCGCTGAGCCGCAGAGCTCCCGCCCGAGCCAACTGGTTGTCGGTGAATGATGAGCGGCTAGTACGGGAGTTGGAGGAGCTTGAGATCTGTTGCGTTGACAAGCAGACGAGAGCCAAAGCAATGTTAAACTGGACAGAGGTGCAGTATGACCTGGCTGATCGGGTTCGGCAGGCATTGGAGTTAGATGACTCCATGAAGGAGCTTATGGAGGCCGCTCTGGATGGGTCAAATTCCCAGTTCTCGGTGGAAGGCGGTTTATTAAGGAAGGATCATCGGTTGTGCGTCCCGAGTGGGGGTAACCTCCGGGCGGAGTTGATGTACGAGGCTCATCATACCAAGTACTCAATCCACCCAGGGAGCACGAAGATGTATCGTGATCTCAAAAAGTTGTTTTGGTGGCCGGGGCTCAAGAAAGATGTGGCATTGTACGTGGCTAAGTGCCAAATGTGCGCCTAGGTGAAGGCGGAGTGCCAAAAGCCGGGAGGATTTCTGAAGTCCTTGCCTATACCGGAGTGGAAATTCGACGATATATCTATGGACTTTGTGCACGGGTTGCTAAGGTCGCAGAAGGGGAACGACGCCATCTGGGTGATCGTAGATCGGCTAACCAATGTGTCGCATTTCATTCCGCATAGGAAGGATGACTCGGTGGAGAAGTTGGCGAAGCTATATGTGGACAATATTGTTAGGCTGCATGGTGTGCCCCGTAGCATTGTGAGTGATCGCGATGGGCGGTTCACGTCAATTGATTGGAGGTTGGTGCAGCAGATGCTGGGAACAAAGTTAAAGTTCAGTACAGCTTTCCATCCGCAGACGGATGGACAGACCAAGAGGGTCAGTAGAACGATGGAGGACATGCTACGCATGTGTGTTATGTATTTCGGTAAGCATTGGGAAGACCACCTTTATTTCATGGAGTTCGCGTACAACAACAGCTACCAAGCGAGTATACAAATGGCGCCCTTCAAGGCCCTGTATGGTAGGAAGTGTCGCACGCCGTTATCGTGGCTTGAAACGGGTGAGGCAAGGTTGTACAAGATGCAGGAGGTGGAGAGTGCTACCTCGTTAGTGCGGATCATTCGGTAGCGCTTGTTGATCGCTCAGGACCGGCAGGCGAAGTATTACAATGCCAAGCACCGGAACATGGAGTTCGCGGTAGGCGATTGGGTATACCTGAAAGTGAAGTCGTTCAAGGGGGTTTCGCGGGTGAGACGCTTGAAGAAGCTGAGCCCAAGATACCTTGGACCTTTTGAGGTTCTGGAGCGAGTCGGCGAAGCTGCTTACCGTTTGAAGCTATCAGTGGAATTAAGCGGATTACATGATGTGTTCCACATTTCTGTGTTGCGGAAGGCGGTGCAAGAGCCTTCGCAGGTGATCGCAGTTGACCAAGTGCCAGTGGATGAAGGGTTGACGACTAGGGTCAAGCCCATTCGTATCGAAGATGTTGAGGTCAAGAGACTCCGTAACAAGGAGATCCGGATGGTTAAGTTCCGGTGGGATAATTGCGGGCGCGAGGAGCTCACTTGGGAACGGGAGCAGACTATGCTCGAGGAGTACCCGGAATTGTTCCGCTCAGGTACTGTTTTACGTTAAGTCCTGTTTGTCCTTTATTAATTTCGTGGACGAAATTCTTTAAGGGGGGTAGAATTGTAATACCCCAAAATGTTGTAGGAGCGACGGGGATCGATTTTTGCCAAGATAAGGTTTTAGTGCACGTGACACGGGCCCCGACACGGGCGTGTCGGAGGCCGTGTCGGGCGTGTCGAGCTCGGGCCGTCGAGCTAGCCGTGTCGTCGACCAGCGCAGGTCAACGATGGTCGTGTGGTGGAACACGGCCTACGACACGGGCGTGTCCCAGGTCGTGTCACACCTGGGCTGTGCGGTTGGGTACACGGGTAATGACACGGGCACGAACACGGGCGTGTCTAGTTTGACACGGGCGTGTCTGATGCCGTGTCACCGAGCCGTGTACACCTCTGACTGCAAATTGTTGGCCGATTGCACACGGGGGCGTGACACGGGTCCCGACACGGGCGTGTCGCAGGTGTCACGGGCGTGTCGGAGGCCATGTCAAAGGCCGTGTGCTGGTTTTCAATTTTGGTCGAGACGGCGAATGAGCTACACGGCCAGGCACACGGCCGTGTGCCAACCCATGTTCGGCCCAGATTTTATGATTTTGGATTTAATCCGGGCCGTTCGTTTCCTTGGCTTTGGATCCGACGGTGGGGGGCTTCTCCTGGGTGGTTATAGTCGGGAAATAGGGTTTAGAAACCAATTTTCCATTGGCCAATCTCTCTCTAAAAGTTAGAGAGAAGGGAGAGCAAGGAGGAAGGAGGAGTCCAAGATCCAGCCGCCGGAAGAGCTTCGGAGCTCCGAATCGCGATCCGAGTCTAGATCCGCGGAGGCGACGCCGTTGCGGTGCTTTCCAACCGTATAATTTTCGATGGCGCCGCGGAAGAATGCAAGGGTAACGATTTCTCAACCTTGGGCATGTGAAGACCTCTTTTCCTTTGCATAGGAAGCCCTCTCTCGCGAGTGAGTGAAGAGTTGGAGCGTTCCTTGGGGTAGATATGTGAAGTCCCCCTTGTGTAGAGTCCGTATGCGTAAACGGACATAGGCATTGTGTATGAAGCCAATTCGGACATGTTGGTCCGGATCGGTGATGTTGCATTGCATTTGAACCGGGCAAGAATCCGGGTGTTTGGGTGTTTTCGGGTTTTCTACGTGGTAGATTGCATCAGGGAGCCTTGGAGATTAACTCCAAGGTGCACCCAAAAAACTGGGCAAAAGCGGGTTTTGCCAACACGGTGGCCGGGGAGCCAACGTGAAAATAACCGGGTTATGTGATTATTGTGGTGGAAACGGGACTCGGTGAGTCTTGGCCTGCGCATATGGCTTAAATTGTCGTTGCGGTGTGAGCACGGGTCAGGCGGAACCGTACCCGGTCTATGTCGTTCGGTAGGACCGTTGGCATGGATGAGGGTCTTCGGCGGTCTATGGCTTGAATTGCCGTGACCAAGGCCAGGAAGGCAAAATGCTCATATGGATGACCGTCCAAGAGGCGGTGGTGGATTGGGAACGTCTATGGATTGAATTGACGTGACGTTGGCCGGTTCGCCGAGAATGTGTCCTGAGTGCACGGGGTGTGTGGCCGTGCGAGCCCACGCCTGTGGTGAAGTGCAAATACTTTATATAATTGCATATTCTAATAAAGTGCAGGGAAAGAGCATTGCCGCCCCGAATGTGGGGGCGAGATCGTTATAATTTGGTCAGCATTGCTGACCGTTGCTATTGTTTGCCACCTGGCGGTGGTTTGTGGCTTGCAGGTGCTGCGGAGCAGAGCGGGAAATAGCGGGCTAAAGCCCTTGTTGCTGTGCCGGCCCTCGATGGCCTAATTGCTTATGTTTCTTTCCCGTTTTCATGTATGACCGGCCTGCGTGCCGAAGTTTGGAAAACACTTCATTTATTAAGTGAACAGTGTAAGGCCTTAAGGCCATTTCTCTTTGGTTGTATGTATACATTCCTGAGTTTGTAGTGGACATTCATGCTGTTGTGGCTGGGTTCTTATTTCTTATGCAACTAAATAAATTGCTTCCGCTAGGTGTTGTGTAGGACGACATGATTGGTTGAATGGTTTCAACGCGTAACCAACCGGTCTGTCCGTAGTATATGGTGTCGGGCCCCGGCTGGACCTACTGCTATATGCTATACGACGGATAGGGGTGTTACAAACATAACATAACAAAACATAAAATAATAAGAACAAAACACATAATAAAGTTAGAAATTATAATATCATAACATAATAGACATTAAACGAGAAATAAAACAAAACAGACATAAAATAAACAAAATTAAAAATAAACTTAGGAATTTAGGCTACTAAATTACCCCAAAAATGATGACTAAAACTAGTCATCAAATTCCCCCATGCTTAAGCTTTTGCTATTCCAGAGCAAAAGTATGAGAAATATTTATAATACAATTATAAAATATTTAATTAAACTAAAAATTTATTTACACCAAAATCTAGCCAAAAATAAAATTTAGGGATTTACGAATTAAGTCCTAAATTATGAAATTAAAGTGAAAAGAGAGAATATTTAGCAAAAAATTCTCTAATAAATTAACTAGCACTCAAAATTTAGTAAAGTGCAAACAAGGTTAGATTGAAATTATAAAAACTATAACTTGAAAGAAACTTAAGGAAAAATTGCAACCAACTACTTATGCTCTCCCAATATTTTAATTTAAAAACTAAGACAATAATATTGGCTAAGGGGTTTGGGGAGGAAATCAACATGAAGAGGTCTTTGATTGGAGGTGATCATCATTATTTTTTTTTCTTCACACCCCACAAAATTTTTTTTATATAAAATATATATGTAATACCAGAAAATGATAGACTAACATCCTATCACTTCCCCCGACATATATGAACTTTTAATTCCTCTCTTTAACTAGGTTGCATATGTGTACCAGAGAATAAGGAACTAACATCTCCTTATTCACATGACATATGATCTAACAATAAAAGAAAGAAAAAAAAGAATTGGGTAAGTGTTGGGTATTGTATCCATAATGTACCTGATTTGAAGAAGCCCCTGAACAAGCTAAGGTGAATAGATAATGTATTTGATGATTTTCTATCAAGTTGTGCTTGCAGTTATTCCACGATAAGTACACACCAATATCAGGGTGCGGTGGGTCAATATGCACGGGTCTGCGCAACGTAATCCCTCGTTGAGCAGATCAGTGTATTGGCTCACGTGTACTCTCTCTATTGGAGTGTACTTATTTTAAAGTACAGGGCTGAGATAGATCAAGAGCAGACAAGGAGCAAGGATGGGTCAAAGACACTCACGGGAAGAAAGATGAAAAATCGTCTAATTTAGATTCGACGAGAATCACTAAGTGATTCTCGTTGATTCGATGAGAATCACTAGTGATTCTCGCCGAATCGTCAAGAATCACTCGCCGACTGCATCCGGCTGACTCAACGCTTGCAAATTTCACGCTAAGTCAGAATCGTCGAGATTTATTAAGTGATTCTCGATGAATCGTCAAGAATGACTCTGCATTCTCGCCGATTCGTCGAGAATGGATTGTGACTCTCGCCGATTCACTCCGGATGGCAAGCTCCTCAGCTAAAATTCTTCTAAGGAGAATTCGACGGGAATCATAAGTGATTCTCGCTTATTCGTCGAGAATCACCAATGATTCCCGCCGAATTTGCCTTAGGCGAATTCCGTTGGCTCGCTGGACCGGACCAAATGTTCAGGCGTTGTTTGAACCAAAATTAGGGTTTCTTCTGGTGGGGCCCACAATGGTCATAAAGGATGATCTACAACATAAATACTCGTTTATTTTGAACATTACAGAATCCAGACACGCAAAAAAGAAACGAGCCGCCGACTTGACCTATCTTATCGCGGAACCTATTCCGTCTCAGTCGCCGCTCAAAAGGTTGCCGTCGCCGCCGATAAGATTCTTCTTGATCTCCCGGCGACAGAAAGTCAGCCAAGCAATGCATCTAACGTTTCTATCTTGAGATCCTTTGTCTCTCTGTTTGTTGAACAGGAATACTTTCCCCTTCCGAATCGATTGAGACGATCGATCCAAGTAAGATCGTTGGTAGACCTTAATAGCTTTGTTACGAAGTTTGGATCTACGAAGCATCGTCGCCGCAATCCGTTGCCGCCACCGATCTCAGGGAGATCCTCTCCAAGAGAGTGCTTAGGTCGTGGACTCTTCATCTTCTTCAAGAACGCTTCATCGAACGAAGAGGGACACCGAGCGCTCCAAACGTAGTTTGTATTTTGTACATTCTATTTTTACTTTTGTTGTAAAGGAACTTTGGTTCCTCATTGTAAGGGTTGGGTGCAACCCGTGGTGGAGGAGTAGTGACTCCTTCGGGTGGAAGGATTTCTTCCATACTGTGAGGATTGGATTTCAATCCGGTTGGTAAAGTGACCGAGTCATCCCTTGTTATGAGATAGGTCGAAGGGGGAAAGTGGACGTACCCAAATCGGGGAACCACTATAACTGCCTGTGTGTTTTTGTGTTGTGCTTGTTTTGTTTTATTGTGTAGGTAAATTTTTAATTCCGCAAAATGACTGCAAATCACCTATCCCCCCCATAGGTGAAGGTAGTTGACACTAGATTGACTTTCCAGTGGTATCAGAGGGAGGTTACTCGTCAATAAGGTTAACACCTTGAGTAAGTTCCCGCATCTAGTGTCAGGAAGAAAGAAGCTGTCTGAAATGGAAGAACTCAAGTATTTAGGGAAGATCCCAGTGTGCACCAAGCTGAACTTTCCTATCTAGAAGGAAAGGATCAGGTACTACATGGAAGCAGTCGACCCACAACTCTTCATGGTAGTGGAGGAGGGACCTTATATTCCCACTAAGGCCTCCACCATTGATCCAACCAAGAAAGTGCCCAAAAAACTTTCGGAAATGGATAAGGATGACATGGTGCTTGTTGGACTCGACAAGAAAGCTCAGAACATTCTGGTAAGCGCCGTCGATGATTCCATGATGCAGGTTTTCTGCAACTGCAGTACTACCAAGGACATTTGGCACTGCCTGATCATCTTGATGGAAGGCACTGATGAAGTAAGGGATGATCAAAGATCCCTTCTGAACCAGAAGTACGAGGCCTTCAGGCAAGGCCCCAAAGAGGAAATCGGAGTGACATTCGAGAACTTTCTGAAGATCGTCAATGCCCTGAAGGGCTATGGCAGAGTGTTCACCGATGGTGAACTAAATGACAAGTTCCTTAGGTCCCTTACTAAGGAATGGGACACCAAGATCTGCGCCATCAGAGAATTTGGCAGGTTGGCAGAGACAGATCCCCAGATTCTGTTTGGGAAACTTCTGTCCTATGAGCTTCAGCTGAACACCAGAAAAGCTGAAGAAGAAGCCGATAAAGCCGCTGCTAGAGAGAAGACTATGGCCCTAAAAGCCAATCACTCAAGGAAAGGCAAGGGTGTAGCCTCATCCCGCTCTCTGAAAATGGATGAGGAAGAAGAATCTGAGCCATGCTCTTCCGGCTCAAAGCTATTTTAAGAAGACTTCTCCCTCATCACTCGGGAGTTCAAGAAGTTACTCAGAATCAAAGAAAGAGAGATGGATCCTCCTCCAAACATCAGAAGAAGAATTATTCTTCTAACAGGTATGAATCCAAACAGAACAAACATCGCTCTAACGACATTATTTGCTTTGGATGCAATAAGCCAGGTCACGTCATTGCTGACTGCCACCAAGGCAAGAGAGATAAGGGGAAGGGAGAGGAGCACAAGTCCTCTAGAGATAAGAAGAAAGAGAGGAGCTACATCGCCAAAAAGCCAAAGAAACTGAGTGAGTCTGATTCCTCAGACTCCAGTGATGATGAAGAAGCCTACTTTGGGCTAGTGGGTCACTCTGACTCAGAAGGAGACTGCCCCCCATTTACTTGGAAGGTAAAAGCTCGTACCCACCCCCCTCTCTGACTCTGACTATGAGTCTCCTGATGATGATCTCGAGGACAACCCATCTGCCCGTGAAGCTGAGCTCCTCAAAAAGTATGAGCTTCTGCTCAATACCTTTGAGGAATGTCGTAAGAGATTGAGGGCTCAGAAAAAGGAAGTCAAATTCCTTAAGGCTGAGCGTGTGTCTCTAAGAGAAGAGATAACTAGCTTGATCTCTCTCTGACAGGAACACCTGGGCCTGACTTCTGAGCACTCAGAGTCTCTAAGGATCCTTGACTTTAAACAGGAAGAAGTTAACAAGCTGGAAGAACAACTTACGGCAGAAAGGAAGATTGTCAAAAGCTTCTCTATGCCAATGACTATTCTTCCACTGGTTGATACCTTCTCTGCTCTGGCTAAGGGGGCTAGCTTGGGGAATGTGGGTGTGCCTGGTAAATCATCAAGGAGAAACAGAAAGCAGAGGAAAAATAAGGCTGCTAAGAAGGCCTCTGCAGTAGAAAAGGGAAAGGCCCCACTCAACCCTGTTGAATTCAGGAAGCCTGGCTTTCCCTGCAATGAACAGGACTTTGAGTCAACCTATGGCCACTTCTTCCGGCCCTCGGTTGAAAAGCCCAAGAGCCGGTATGATGGTTTGGCCTTCCCCCGCAACTACGGCGAGAGTGTCTTCAAGGTACCTTATAAGGAAATCCAAGTGCAAAATTATGGCCACTTCTCTAGCGGCCATAATAGGAAGCAGGCACCAAAAGCCAAGCCTATTATACTGAAGGAACAGGAAGTGAAGAAATCATGTGATTGATGTCATCATGATGTTTCAACCTCCAGATCCAAGGCCCCAGCTGGACCCACCGTTCCCAGGGTAAAGCTGGAGCCTAGGAAGCGGTACAACAGGTTTGACTGTTGGTGTTGTGGCAAAGTTGGTCACTTTGCCGTGGATTGCTGGTTTAATCCAAGGTTCAACGAAACTCCTCATGTTAACAATGTGAGGCCGACCACTCGTAGGGTTAACCACCCGAGGGGGAGTATGCTAACAAGGAATCTAGGACCCAAGTTCGATTGGGTTCCTAAGGGAAACTGATTCTGTTTTGCAGGTATGTCCAAAGGCCACCAAAATGCCTATCTAGTACTTGTATAGTGGATGTTCCCGGCATATGACCGGGAAAAGAAGCCTGCTGCATGATTACTCTCCCGTCAAAAATGGACCCAAAGTCATCTTTGGAGGATCAGATTGAGGAGTCACCAGAGGTTACAGTATGATTTCCAACGGTATAATCTCTATCATCGACGTGGCCTATGTTGAAGGGTTAAATCATAACCTGATCAGTGTAAGTCAGTTTTGTGATAAAGGTTATGACGTTAAGTTCTGAAAATGATAAATGCTTGATAATATCGTGTGCCTCTTTGGAGACGGTATTAACTGGCATTAGGAGCAGAAATATCTTTTGTTTAGATTTTCTTAGTTTAGATTCTTCTACCCCCGTGTGCCTAGTAGCAAATGGCAATGCATCTCTTTGTGAACAATGGCACAAGAGGTTGGCACATGTTAATTTCAAGACTATTAATATGTTGTTTTCTAAAAATTTAGTAAGAGATGCTCCCATTATTAAGTGCATCAAAGATAGCCCCTGTGTTGCGTGCCAGAAGGGTAAATAGACTCGGGTTCCCTTTAAGGGCATTGCAGACAAAGACTCCTCAAGATGTCTTTATCTCCTGCTTATTGACTTGTTTGGTCCAATACAAGTTCATAGCTTGGGAGGCAAGTCATATACGCTAGTGATTGTTGATGATCACTCTCGGTTTTAGTGGGTGTTCTTCTTAAAATGAAAGTCAGATACGTTTGACATCTTCACTAGTTTTGTCAAGCAGATTCAGAACGAACTTAACTGCTCAGTGGTCAAAATCAGAAGTGACTATGGAACAGAATTCGAGTCTGGTGCTATGACAGAATTTTGTAAAGAACATGGTATCTTTCATGAGTTTTCCTCCCCGCGCACTCCTCAGCAAAATGGAGTTGCGGAGAGAAAAAAATAGAACTCTCATTGAAGCTTGCACGACAATGTTGAATGACGCTTCTCTCCCAGAATACTTCTGGGCAGAGACTGTCAATACGGCTTGTCATGTACAAAACCGGGCTTTGATCAACAAGAGTCATCGTAAGACGCCTTATGAGCTACTGAAAGGCAGGAAACCAACCATGTCCTATTTAAAATCTTTGGCTGCAGATGCTATGCACTCAATAACGGGAAGTACCCGCATACTAAATTTGGTGAAAAATGCTTCGAAGGTATATTCATGGGCTATAATAGCCATAGTCAGGCATATAGGGTTTTCAATAAGAAAACTCTAGTGGTAGAAGAGTCCATTAATGTTGTTTTTGATGAAGGAAGCTTGCTTCATAGCACTTCTTCTAGTGGCATTCTTGAAGATGCAGGTGCAAGGCTTGAACAACTAAGTCTTGATGAGACTACAAAAGGTGCAACTCCCAAGTACGTCAGGGTTTCCACCTCGACGTCAGCTGGAGAAGTTGACAAGCAGGATGGAGAAAATCTTCCGGAAGAAGGAGAAGCCCGAGAAGATGTCAGAGCTCTAGATGCCAGACTCCTAGAGCTCCGACACGTGAGGGATCATCCTAGAGATCAGATCATCAGATATCCTCGTGACGGTGTTAGAACTCAAAGAGGTATAATTAACGAGATTTTGCACCTTAGTTTCCTGTCACAGGTTGAGCCAAAGAAGATTGATGAGGCGAACAAAGATACAGCATGGATATTGGCCATGCAAGATGAACTGCATCAATTTGAAAGATGTAACGTTTGGACGCTTATTCCCAGACCAAAGAACCAGAATGTGATCAGCACCAAGTGGATCTTCAGAAAAAAACTGGATGAACATGGTGTCATCATAAAGAACAAGGCCAGGCTGGTGGCTCAAGGTTACAGACAGGAGGAGGGGATTGACTTCGACCAGACCTTTGCACCAGTGGCAATGCTCGAGGCGATCAGGTTGTTCCTGGCATATGCTTCGCACAAAGGATTCACTGTCTATCAGATGGACGTGAAATCTGCATTCCTCAATGGAAACCTGAAAGAGGAAGTATATGTCGCACAACCCCCAGGTTTTGTTAATCCTACATTTCCCAATCATGTTTATTTTCTTAATAAAGCCTTATATGACTTAAAACAAGCTCCTCGAGCTTGGTATGAGACTCTATCTAGTTTTCTTCTTGAGAACAAGTTCTCTAGAGGAAAAATAGATAAGACATTGTTTCTTAGGGAAGTCGAAGGCAAGATTTTGCTGGTGCAAATCTATGTCGATGACATAATATTCGGGTCAATGGATAATAACCTTTGCAAGAAGTTTTCCAAACTTATGCAAGGGAAGTTTGAAATGAGTAGTATGGGAGAGCTGAAGTATTTCTTGGGACTTCAAGTGAAACAGTCTGAGGATGGGATTTTCATCTCTCAGACGAAGTTCACAAATGAACTCCTCAAGAAATTCGGAATGGAGAGTGCAACCTCTATGAGGACTCAAATGGGATGCACTGTGTCTCTGCACAAGAATGAGAAAGGGAAACATTTTTATGAAACCAAGTACAGAAGCATAATTGGATCCCTGCTCTATCTTACTGCTAGTAGACCGGATATTATGTTTTCCACATGGGTTTGTGCCAGATATCAGGTGAACACTAAGGAATCTCATTATATCGCTGCAAAGCAGATTCTTAGATACCTTAAAGGTACACTAAATCTTGGCTTATGGTACCCAAGAAACAATGATGTCAAGGTGATAGGCTTTTAAGATGCTGACTTTGCAGGAAGCAGGGATGATTGGAAAAGCACTTCCGGGACGTGTCAATTCCTCGGAAGAAGGCTTATTTCATGGAACAGTAAGAAGCAGAATTGTGTCGCAACCTCCACAGCTGAATCTGAGTACATCTCAGCAGGCAGCTGTTGTGCACAACTTCTATGGATCAGAAATCAGCTCAAAGATTATGTCTTGCAGTTCAGCAAAGTTCCGATGTATTGCGACTCCTCAAGCGCAATAGCAATTGCGAACAATCCTGTGTCGCACAGCAGAATGAAGCATATTGAAGTGCGCTATCACTTTATTCAGGAGCATGTGGAAAACAAAGATATATCTCTCTGCTATGTCCTCACGGATAAGCAGGTTGCAGATATCTTCACAAAGCCCCTAGATGAGGCCAAGTTAAGTCTCTTCAAAACTGAACTCGGCATACTGAACTATGAAGAGTGAAGACTGTATGGCTCAAGGCTCTTGGATCATGGGGGAGCATAAGCAAGGAGCATGGTTGCAAGATCTGAGGGGGAGCATGTGGCTCCAAGTGAAGTCCCAGATTTGCAAAAGCCAAAAAGGGGGAGATTACCCTCTCGGCTAAGGCTAAGGTGGCTCCAAGTATGCTCTCAAGAAAATGGCAATGAATTTATCTCTCAACTGGATTCTTCATTTATGATTTTCATTCCCATATGTCCTATTCACCTTAGCTTGTAGGGTTTAGGCTTCTTCAAATAGGGGGAGATTGTTGGGTATTGTATCCACAATGTATCTCATTTGAAGAATCCCCTGAACAAGCTAAAGTGAATAGATAATGTATTTGATTATTTTCTATCAAGTTGTGCTTATAGTTATTCCACGATAAGTACATACCAATGTAAGGGTGTAGTGGGTCAATATACACGGGTCTGCGCAATGTAATCTCTCATTGAGTAGATAAGTGTGTTGGCTCACGTGTACTCTCTCTATTGGAGTGTACTTATTTTTAAGTATAGGGCTGAGATAGATCAAGAGCAGACAAGGAGCAAGGATGGGTCAAAGCAACTCACGGGAAGAAAGACGAAAAATCATCTAAGTTATAATCGACGAGAATCACTAAGTGATTCTCGCCGATTCGACGAGAATCACTAGTGATTCTCGCCGAATCGTCGAGAATCACTCGCCGACTCTCGCCGACTGCATCCGGCTGACTCAGCGCTTGAAAAATTCACGCTAAGTCAGAATCATCGAGAGTCATTAAGTGATTCTCGATGAATCGTCGAGAAAGACTCTGCATTCTCGCCGATTCATCGAGAGTGGATTGTGACTCTCGCCGATTCACTTTGGATGGCAAGCTCCTCAGCTAAAATTCTTCTAAGGAGAATTCGACGGGAATCATAAGTGATTCTCGCCGATTCCTCGAGAATCACCAATGATTCCCGCCGAATTTGCCTTAGGCAAATTCCGTTGGCTCGCTGGACCGGACCAAATGTTCAGGCGCTGTTTTAACCGAAATTAGGGTTTCTTCTGATGGGGCCCACAACGGTCATAAAGGATGATCTACAGTATAAATACTCGTTTATTTTGAACATTACAGAATCCAGACATGCGAAAAAGAAACGAGCCGCCGACTTGACCTAGCTTATCGCGGAACCTCTTCCGTCTCAGTCACCGCTCAAAAGGTTGTCGCCGCCGCTGATCGGATTCTTCTTGATCTCCCGACGACAGAAACTCAGCCAATCAACGCATCTAACATTTCTAGCTTGAGATCCTTTGTCTCTTGGTTTATTGAACGGGAATACTTTCCCCTTCCGAATCGATTGAGACGATCGATCCAAGTAAGATCGTTAGTAGACCTTGATAGCTTTGTTACGAAGTTTGGATCTACGAAGCATCGCCGCCGCAATCCGTTGCCGCCACCGATCTCGGGGAGATCCTCTCCAAGAGAGTGCTTAGGTCGTGGACTCTTTGTCTTCTTCAAGAACGCTTCATCGAACGAAGAGGGACACCGAGCGCTCCAAACGTAGTTTGTATTTTGTACATTCTATTTTTACTTTTGTTGTAAAGGAACTTTGGTTCCTCATTGTAAGGGTTGGGTGCAACCCGTGGTGGAGGAGTAGTGACTCCTTCAGGTGGAAGGGTTTCTTCCATAGTGTGAGGATTGGATTTCAATCCAGTTGGTGAAGTGACCGAGTCATCCCTTGTTGGGAGATAGGTCGAAGGGGGAAAGTAGACGTACCCAAATCGGGGAACCACTATAACTGTCTGTGTGTTTCTGTGCTCTGTGATAGTTTAACTTTCAAGGCAGCCTAAACACCTAGAGGGGGGGGGTGAATACGTTCTGCTTCTCTTTCTAAAACTTCTAGGCAGAATTCAATTTAATAACTAATATAATAAACACAGCAATCACAGAAAACAAAACATCACAGATTGCACTATGTTTTATAGTGGTTCCCCAAGGTCTGGGTACATCCACTTTCCCCCCTTCACCTATCTAGCAGTATGCTAGATTCGGCCAAACTTCCACTTATCTCAGATCAATAGATCTTACAACTCAGAACCCAACTGGTTCCTACAACTCAGGCATAACTGCCCTACCTCAGCCTTGCCCCAAGGCCTACAACTCAGAGAATATCCTTCTCCTACACTCAGGCAATCAGCCCTACCACTCAGAGTTCAACACTCCTACACTCAGCCTTTATAACATAGGCTTACAACTCAGATCAGTATAAACAGATCCTACAGAAATATAGAAAAGATTGTCTTAATTGTCTTGCCAAAGTTGAGAGAGAAAAGGCAATGACAATTCTTGATCAGCTGATGCAATCAACTGTTTCTTAGCCTTCTTCAAAGCTTCTTGAAAATGTACTTAGCTGAGTTGATTCCAAACAGCTTCTTGAGAATCCACTGGTGGATTCTTTCTTCTTCTTCAAATTCTGACTTGATCTCTCTCTATCCAAAACTTTGAATGATTCTTCTGAATTCTGATTAGAACTCTTCTTAGATCTATCCTTAGATAGTCTTCTTAGATCTCCCAGAGAAGATCTTCTTAAGTGCCTAGCACTTTCTTGAAATGAGTAGAATAGTAATCCTTCTCCACTTTCTGATCCAATGTATTTCAAAAGGTCAGTTCTATATGTTTTTGATTTATTAATTTTTCTCCTTCTGAATCTGTCTATTTATAGACATTCTTCATGGTAACCGGCTGATCCGGTTTCTAACCGTTTTCTGACAAGTCTGACAACTTCAGTTAACGGTGATAACCCACAGCTGTCAAGTCTTCAAACAAGTCCTGTGCCTTAGTCTTGAATCACAAGTTGTTGAAACAGTCTGTCAGAAAGTGTCGAGACAATCTGTCTATTTGTGTCGACATAATTGACTTTGGTGTCGACACAGTCTTCAGTGATGTCGACTAAGTTGCCTTTGAGTCGACACAGCTTCTTCTGCAAATAACTTGATCTTGACTCTTCAGTGTGTCGACACAAGTCCTGTGTGTCGACACAATTGTTGTAGAATCATAACTTTAGTAGTGTCGACTTAGCCTTCAGGTGTCGACACATTCATTTTTTAACTCTGCTATTATGTGTCGACTTAATCACAATGTGTCGACACATTCTGCTGGTGTCGACTAACTTGAGGTCGACTATTTTATTCTGTGTCGACACATTCAGATGATGTCGACAATCTTGGGATCGACTATATTCTTCTGTGTCGACACATTCTCCCAATGTTGAGGTCGACGCTTTTCTTCTGTGTCGACACAATTTCCCAGTATTGTGTCGACTCTTTTCTTCTGTGTCGACACAATTTCCCAGTGTTGTGTCGACTCTTTTTCTGTGTCGACACAAATTCCCAGTGTTGTGTCGACTTACTTCTTCTGTGTCGACACTTTTTCCCAGTGTAGTTGTAGACTAACTGCTATGTGTCGACACTGCTTCCCAGTGTTGTGTCGACTATTTTCTTCTGTGTGTCGACACTGCTTCCTTTGTGTCGACACTTGGACTTAAAATTTTTCTGCATACTTTATCAATTCTCCACCTGCACATGTCAACTTAAAATAACATCAAATACACCTTGATGTATATCATTGAGCTAAGTTGGGCTTCTTCAAATCAGGTAAACATTTTCCAATGTACCCAACAATCTCCCCCTATTTGGAGAAGTCATAACCCCTATAGCCAATGATATACACCATTTATAAACAGTACTAAATGATGATTAATGACATAGCAGGAATACTTTAAATATAAACAAAACATAACATAGAATAATTCATCACAGAATGCACATTATAATATGCCAAACAACATTTTGTTTATAACAGGGTAATGTTTGATTACAAAGTTTTACATTTGATGAGTACATCACAACATTACAAAATATTTAAAACAAAATCAGGATTGATCAGGCTCTCTAATCATAATCCCTTTGCCAGACTGAATTGTAGCTGTCACAGGAGCTTCTGATTCTTCAGCTAACTTCTTTCCTTTAAGATCAGCCTTCTTCTGAGCTTCTTCCTTGATCCTTTGCCTTTCAAAATAATGAAAAGGCTTTGGGAAGTATTTGCTTGGCTCCTTAGCATCTGATGGCAGTCTTCCCAGCTTGGCTTTCCTTCTGAATTGTACAATTACCTCTTGCCTTGCCTCATACTTCTGCCATTCAATTTCATTGTACCACTTCCCTCTCTCATGAACTTTATCTGTACAGCTTTCCATGCAGTGAGTATGATGTTCCTTGAAGTAGGACTCCACTGCTCATAATCTGGCTTCAGTACAGCCTGCTCTCTGAATTTCTTCTTTGCCAGTAGAGCATCCTGCTGTTCTTTCAGAGTAGCCTCAGGCTTATCAACTTTTCCAAAAACAATATTAGTAACCTCCTTTGGAGGACTATACATTCCTTGAACTTTCTGATCAATCAAGTCAAAATCTGGAGGGGGGTATATGACTTGGGCAACCTCAGGTTGATTGCCTTCAAGTAGATTAGATTGTATTCCTGACTCAGCTACCATAGCATCATCACACAATGGGGGATATCCCAAAGTGGCTCGTATGCTATTGGTCACCCACTTGGTGTGCTCAGAGCCTGCATGAATTAGCATCCTCTCCCCCTTTATGGCTTCTCTTGAGACATGATCTCTAAGATCTTCTTTTTGAAATCGAATTTGGCCATCCAAATAATTCACTCCCTCCTTGAAAAATGGTCTTAACTTTTGAAGCTTTTCAGATATTTCCTTTTGAGAGGTTGTGATGGCAGTCTTAACAGATGCAATAGCAGCCTGAAAATTCTTATCAAATTCTTCCATTTCTTTGGCTCTATCTGCAGGCATCCCTGGAACAATCTTCTTCACCTCTTTAATGATCTCATTATGAGATTCAGTTAAATTGTCATTCATTCTTATTTGATTTTCCAGAACATAACTTTGCTTCAAAGCAATATCATCCACCTTTGTAGAGATAGCCTTCCTGTTGTTTAGCCAGATAAACTACAGCATTGCCACCCTTGTGGAAGCAATCTGTCATTTCAGTTTTATGCAAGTTTACTTGAAATTGGATGGACTTGATATCCTGAGCTAAGTCAAACTGAACTGACTTGCTATTTTCATCAACATACTTCTCCAGAGCCATCCTTTGGTCATCCAATTTTACTTGAAGATCTACCATAAATTTATTGTAATCAAAGGCTGGAGAAACTTGTGGAGTTGTGGTCTGTAATGCCTGCTTATAGTTCTTGCTTCTTCTCTTAAAGACAACAAGTTTTCTTTTCTTTGCCACCCTGGCTTCTTCAGTTTCTGTGTCAGAGGAAGTATCTACATGAATTCTTTCTTGTGGATGATGAATTGTATCTGTTCCAGGGGATTGTTGCTCAGCTTCAACATCCACAGGCTCATCCTCAACCTGTGTTTCCACAGCAGCTTCTTGATCAATGTCCATTCCTATGGACTTCTCAATATCTGGTCCACCTCCTTCTTTATCAGCAGCAGTATCAACATCTGGGAATAACTCCTCCATAGTAAATTCCAGTTGAGTGGTCACTTCTGCAGCAGTTAAATCTTGAGATATGTTTAACTGTGCCTCCTCTTGGACTTGCACCTCCATATTTGTAGTGGCAGGAGTAGGTGTGGACACTAGCTCCCCCTGAACCTGTGCAGTAATAAGAATATGAGCAATGTCTTTTATAGTAAAATACATTAGCTCCCCCTATACCTAAGCAGGAGTAGATACCTTTGGAGCAGAAGTGGAAACTGGCTCCCCCTGCATCTGTGCAGGTGTTGATACTTCCTGGACCACAGTTGAGTCAAGCTGTGTCCCTTCTTGTACTTGTTCAGATTCTTGATTTGGTGTAGGGGATTGCACAGGGGTGTCTGGCCTGCTCTCTTCAGGCACATCCTTGGACAGCACCCTATCCCACCTGGAGAATAGTCTCATATCCATTCTTCTCATATGGTTAATCTTACTCCCTTGCAGCTGCTGCATCACATCAGGAATCACTCCAGTGAAGTACAGGCTCATGATCCTAGCCATGTTAGGCTTCTTGATTCCCTCTTTGATCTTGTCAAAGAGCACTCCTGACCAATCAGTAGGAATAGTAAAAACTATCCTGGTCATCAGGCTGAACATATAGGCAGAAATCCTATCATGTCCACCTGTCTTGCAGAGGATTACCTTTCCAACTACTTCAGACAAGAACTTCCCTTGCTGATTCATTCCCTTTCTGTTGAATGCAGCTCCAATCTTCAATCCTGAATCCAGGCCACACCATTGAAGGGCTTCCCTTGTCTTAGATATAGGAACTTCCTCTTCATTCTCAACCACTTGCAGTTGGAAGATCTTTCTTAAACTTCTTTGATTAATCTTTACCTTCGTCCCTTGAACAGTGGACTTAATCTTGAGGCCAGTAGAATGGACTGATGCAGAGATAAAGAACTCGTGCACCTCCTTCTTCCAGATCTTAGTTGGTTCTGAAATGAGAAATTCTAACCCTGATGCAGAGAGAAGGGTGATAACTCCTTGAACATCAGGCGGCGCCTCTGCAAAGGCCTGGCGCACTAACTCATATCCTTCATTGATGTTATCTTCAATCCTTGGCGCCATCGTTGTGTCGAGAAAGCTTGAGAGAAGAGAGAAAGAAAGACTGTCGACACAGGGTTTGAGTCTCGAAAACCTTGAAAGCGTGTCGACACAAAGAGCTTTTGACCTATTTATAGCTTCTGTTGAAAGAAGTTCAAAAGGCGCCAAAAACAGTCTAAATGTGTCGACACAGACGGAATGTGTCGACACAGGCTTCTATTAACTCGACATTTCTTCAGCCTACTATGTGTCGACACCAATTTGTGGTTATGTCGACACCTTGGATACATAGTAGAAAGACAGAAATTCTGTGTCGACACTAAGGACAAGTGTCGACACATATTCTGTAAGTGTCGACACCATAATTCTGGTTGAGTCGACATTACATTTCTGGTTAAGTCGACAATAAAACTCTTAAGTGTCGACACATATTCTCTGTGTCGACACAATATTTCTGACTTGTCGACATAATTTCTCTGAGTCGACACATTATTACTGAATGTGTCGACACATTCTTACTTAGCCAATTTCTGTAACTTCAATGTGTCCTTTTTAACACTTGATTATGTTGTTACTACTTTTACTTACTTATAAACCATTTCAATAGCATTGTTAATGATTTTGTTTAATACATTAATCAATGGTTAACATACCTAATTCAATTTTGAATTTATTGAATTTGGTTTCATCTAAAGGCTTAGTAAATACATCTGCTATTTGATAATCTGTTTTTACAAATTCCAATGAGATGTCACCTTTTTCTACATGTTCTCTAAGAAAATGATATTTGATTTCTATATGCTTAGTTCTACTATGAGAAACTGGATTATTAGCAATAGAAATAGCACTCTTAGAATCACATAAAAGGGGTGTTCTACTTACCTGAATACCATAATCTTTAAGCTGATGCTGCATCCATAATAGCTGTGCACAGCAGCTTCCTGCAGCAATATACTCTGACTCAGCTGTGGAAATTGCCACACTAGTCTGTTTTTTACTACTCCAAGATATTAGTCTTCCTCCCAGGAATTGACAAGTACCTGTAGTACTCTTTCTATCCTCTCTACATCCTGCAAAATCTGCATCTGAATAGCCTGTTAGTTGAAAATCTCTATTCCTAGGGTACCAAAGACCTAGAGTAGGAGTGCCCTTTAGATATCTCAGAATCCTTTTGACTGCAGTATAATGAGATTCTTTAGGGCAGGCTTGGTACCTAGCACAGACACATGTTGCATACATAATGTCAGGTCTACTAGCAGTGAGATATAGTAGAGACCCAACTATTCCTCTATACAATGATTCATCAACAGGTTTACCTGCCTCATCTTTGCATATTGGCATATTTGTCCCCATAGGAGTTCTCATGGAGGAGGATGACTCCATACCATATTTCTTAATTAATTCCTTGGTGAACTTAGACTGGGATATGGACAATCCATCATCAGTCTGTCTTACTTGGAGTCCCAAGAAGAACTTAAGTTCTCCCATACTGCTCATCTCAAACTTCCCTTGCATAAGTTTGGCAAACTTTTTACAAAGGTTGTTTTCAGTAGATCCAAAGATTATGTCATCAACATAGATCTGGACTAAGATGATCTTTCCTTTGGATTCCCTAAGGAATAGAGTTTTGTCTATCTTTCCTCTTGAGAATTTATTCTCAATGAGGAAGGTAGACAGGGTTTCATACCAAGCCCTTGGAGCTTGTTTTAACCCATACAAAGCTTTCCTAAGCTTATACACAGAATCAGGTTTAAGAGGATCTACAAAACCTGATGGCTGCTCTACATATACTTCTTCTTTAAGATCACCATTCAGAAATGCTGACTTCACATCCATCTGGTATACTTTGAAGTCTTGGTAGGCTGCATAGGCAAGGAACATTCTGATTGCCTCCAGCCTTGCTACTGGAGCAAAGGTTTGATCAAAGTCAATCCCTTCTTCCTGCCTGTATCCTTTTGCAACCAATCTTGCTTTATTCTTTACTATTATTCCACTTTCATCTAGCTTGTTCCTATAGATCCACTTAGTTCCAATTATGTTGTGGCCTCTTGGTTTAGGAACAAGCTCCCAGACTTTGCACCTTCTAAATTGATTCAGCTCCTCTTGCATAGCATCAATCCAGTGCTGGTCTTGGATAGCTTCTTCAAACTTCTTAGGTTCCATTTGGGACAAGAAACTAGAATGCAAAACTGTGCTTTGATTTCTGCTTCTAGTTTGCACTCCTTGTCTTGGATCACCAATTATCTGATCAGTAGGATGATCTCTTAGATATCTTATAGCTGGAGGTAGATTCCCTTCAGGTTGTGCATCTCCAGCTTCTTCATTCTGCTGTTCCTCTTGGTTTTCATCAGCTTCCATTATCTCTTGTACTCCCCCTGGACAGCAGCCTTCATTTTCCAATGCTCCCTCTTCCTTTGAAGCTTCAGCAATGGAGAGCTTGTCCATCTTCTTGCTTATACCTGTTGAGTCATTTGATCTACAAGACAACTCACAATTGATTAATCTTGTTTCATCAAATACAACATGCACAGATTCTTCAACAACTTGAGTAGTTAAGTTGAAGACTCTATAGGCCTTACTATTTGTGCTGTACCCAACAAATATCCCATCCTGGGATTTGGCAGCAAACTTAGTCAAATATGACTTGCCATTGTTAAGTATATAGCATTTGCAACCAAAGATCCTAAAATAGGATAGGTTTGGTTTTCTGCCTTTCACAATCTCATAGGGAGTCTTTCTGTGGCCTTTGGTGATAGAAGCCCTATTGATGACATGACAAGCAGTGTTAACTGCCTCAGCCCAAAAATATTCTGGGAGAGAGGTGTCACTCAATAGAGTTCTACCAGCTTCAATTAATGTTCTATTCTTTCTTTCAGCAATACCATTTTGCTGAGGTGTTCTAGGTGAGGAGAACTCTTGGAAAATCCCAAAGTCTATACACAAGTTTGTTATGCTTTCAGATTGAAACTCAGTACCATGGTCACTTCTAATTTTGACCACTGTACTATTCAGTTCATTCTGAATTTGCTTTACAAAATTAAATAATACACTTGGGGTTTCAGATTTTTGTCTCAGAAAGAACACCCATGTAAATCTAGAATAGTCATCTACAACCACTAGAGTGTAGACCTTCCTACCTAGACTGTGAACTGGCATAGGACCAAAAAGATCCATATGCAAGAGGTATAAGCACCTCACAGAATCCTTGTTTTCAAGGCTTTGAAATGAGGTTTTTGTCTGCTTGCCCTTTTGACAAGCTGAGCATACCCCTTCCTTTATACACTTAACTTGAGGCCCATTCCTCACTAGTTCTTTACTAAAGAGTTGGCCAATTGTCTTGTAGTTTAGATGAGCCAATCTCTTGTGCCACTTAACACAATGAGAAGCATTGTCATCAGCTACAAGACAAATGGGGGATGCCTTATTCTCACATTCAAAATTAAGGCAATACACATTTCTCTTCCTATACCAAGTCAATATGATCTCTTGATCACTTGACCTTTTGATATGACATCCATCCTTACCAAATGAAATGTCATATCCTAGATCACTCAGCTGGCTTATGCTTATTAGATTATGTTTCAAACCTTTTACATAGGCCACTTGGGTGATAGTAATTAGGTTTGAAGAGATGTTACCAAATCCTTTGATGACTCCTTTTTCAGATCCACCAAAGATCACTTTATGTCCATCTTTGACAGATGAATACTCCTTCAGCAGCCCCTTTGTTCCAGTCATGTGCCTGGAACAACCACTATCCAAGTACCATATAGGGGCATGGTAACTTGGATTCACCTGCAATACAGAATTACTTACCCTTAGAACCCAAGTAAGTCTTGGGTCCTTGGTTCAGGTTAGCCTTAATAAAGTTATCATAACCTCTTCTAACAGGTAGACTCTTATTCTTTATAACACTTGTGTTATACCAGCAGTCCAATGCAAAATGACCCCTCTTGCCACAGCACCAACATTCAAACTTATTGTATCTAGATCTAGATACATCCTTGTCAGAAGCATTTCTGTTCATTGCTGGTGCTGTTGCAACTTCACCTACTGATTTCTTAAAACCATAGGGTTTATGACCATAGGTAGGCCTGCTTGCCTTAACACCCTTGTTTTTCAGAACATTTGTCTTAATATGATCCTGAATGTCTTCATGATCATATATGTTAGAAGGCACTTTCTCCTTACCAAACCTTATGGGGACTGAAAGGTTTAGTGGCTGAATAGGGGCTTTGCCTTTCCTCTTGAATCTGCCAGCCCTGGAGTTACCCTTAAATCCTAATCCAGCCTTACCCTTCTGAGTGACAAATTCATCTATCAAGGGTAAGACAGATTTTGGCTTAGAGTAACTAGCCACTAAATCCCTTTCAATTCTAAGTCTGTCCTCCAGACTCTTTACTTGATCATTAGTATAATTAATTGTGCCCATCTGAATAATAGTTATATTCTTCAGCTTGGCAATTTCAGCTAACTTTTGATCAAGGACTTTTTCTAACTCAGTTGTTGCAACCCTTAGATCAGCAATTTCCTGAGCCTGTGATTTAACCAGGTTCTTGCTTTTCTTAAGGGCCTGCAACAGGTCCCCATACTTGTCTATCAATTGATAGACATCTCCTTCAGATCCAGATACATCTTCATCACTTGATGCAGATGTAGCTGATTCTTCACTTGTATTACAAACAGATGTACAAGAAGGACAGTTTACCTCATTAGAACCAGACTGATTCTGGCATAGGTCCTCTTCTGATCTAGTCATCAAACCCATGCATTGATGTTCATTGATGGAGTCTAGCAACTGCATAAACTCCTCTTCCTCAGATGCAGCATATAATCCAATATATGCTTCAGCTTCAGATCCTGATTCTGAAGTTGATTGGTCTGACAGACTTTTATCTTTCTTTGCTACAAAGGATTTCTCCTTCTTGCCTTTCTGATAAGTCTTCTTCTTTTCTGAAGATTCCTTCCTTTTGTCAGGACAATCAGCCACTACATGTCCAGGCCTATTGCAACAATAGCAGACAATCTTTGAAGTAGTGGCTTTGCTGGGCTTTGACCTGCTTTTCTCTTTCCTTGATGACCTTCTCTTCTGATAATAGTCATCTACTTGCTGTGATGAGGAAGGCCTAGACTTCCATTGCTTCTTTTTCAAGAACCTTTGAAATTGCCTAGTGAATGCAGCAAAGTCTGCATCTGAATCACAGCTGACTGAACCCTTATCTGAATTTTCAGAACTACCTTCTTCAACTTCCTTAGGAGGAGATGGTGATTTCCTCCTATTCTTTCTAGTGGCTTCAGCATTAAATGCCACAGTCTTTTCTCTATGCTCTCCTCTTGAGTTTCTTTCCTCCTCCTTCCTTACCATAAGTTGCATTTCATAGGATAGCAACTTTCCAAACAAAGTTGGAGGAGATATCTCTGCCAATTTTGCCACTTCTCTTATGGCACAGATCTTTGTATCCCAATCCTTTGATAAGGATCTTAAGAATTTGTCATTCAGTTCATAGGTACTGAAGACTCTTCCATAGGATATTAGCTCATTCACAATTCTATAGAATTTCTTATAGCACTCAGTTATGCTATCAGATTTTCCTTGTCTAAAACTTTCATACTCCTGATTTAGCATAGATTTTCTGTCCAGCCTTACTTCTTCAGATCCCTCCATGTAGACAATCAATGTGTCCCACATCTCCTTGGAGGTCTTGCAGTGAATCAGATTCTGAAATGTTGAATCATCTATGGCACTGACAATGATGTTCTGTGCCCTTTTGTCCATGGTTGCCAAGATGATTTCATCCTTGGTCATTTCAGAATAAGTCTTTGGTGTTTGGATATTTGCATCAAGAACAGATATCTTCATTGGTATGAAGGGGCCTTCCTGTACTGTGATGTAAATCCTTGGGTCAGATGCTTCCATAAACAATCTGACTCTTTCTTTCCAGATCCCAAAGATTTCCTTCTTGCATATGGGTAATTTCATTGACCCTAGCTCCTTATGATTCTCTCCAGAACCCATCTTCTTGATTCTTGAATCTGCCTATCAGATCTACCTCAGACTGTTAAGTCCTTTTTGAGGAACCTCCCTCTGATACCACTTGATAGTTTAACTTTCAAGGCAGCCTAAACACCTAGAGGGGGGGGGGGTGAATAGGTTCTGCTTCTCTTTCTAAAACTTCTAGGCAGAATTCAATTTAATAACTAATATAATAAACACAGCAATCACAGAAAACAAAACATCACAGATTGCACTATGTTTTATAGTGGTTCCCCAAGGTCTGGGTACATCCACTTTCCCCCTTCACCTATCTAGCAGTATGCTAGATTCGGCCAAACTTCCACTTATCTCAGATCAATAGATCTTACAACTCAGAACCCAACTGGTTCCTACAACTCAGGCACAACTGCCCTACCTCAGCCTTGCCCCAAGGCCTACAACTCAGAGAATATCCTTCTCCTACACTCAGGCAATCAGCCCTACCACTCAGAGTTCAACACTCCTACACTCTGCCTTTATAACATAGGCTTACAACTCAGATCTGTATAAACAGATCCTACAGAAATATAGAAAAGATTGTCTTAATTGTCTTGCCAAAGTTGAGAGAGAAAAGGCAATGACAATTCTTGATCAGCTGATGCAATCAACTGTTTCTTAGCCTTCTTCAAAGCTTCTTGAAAATGTACTTAGCTGAGTTGATTCCAAACAGCTTCTTGAGAATCCACTGGTGGATTCTTTCTTCTTCTTCAAATTCTGACTTGATCTCTCTCTATCCAGAACTTTGAATGATTCTTCTGAATTCTGATTAGAACTCTTCTTAGATCTATCCTTAGATAGTCTTCTTAGATCTCCCAGAGAAGATCTTCTTAAGTGCCTAGCACTTTCTTGAAATGAGTAGAATAGTAATCCTTCTCCACTTTCTGATCCAATGTATTTCAAAAGGTCAGTTCTATATGTTTTTGATTTATTAATTTTTCTCCTTCTGAATCTGTCTATTTATAGACATTCTTCATGGTAACCGGCTGATCCGGTTTCTAACCGTTTTCTAACAAGTCTGACAACTTCAGTTAACCGGTGATAACCCACAGCTGTCAAGTCTTCAAACAAGTCCTGTGCTTTAGTCTTGAATCACAAGTTGTTGAAACAGTCTGTCAGAAAGTGTCGAGACAATCTGTCTATTTGTGTCGACATAATTGACTTTGGTGTCGACACAGTCTTCAGTGATGTCGACTAAGTTGCCTTTGAGTCGACACAGCTTCTTCTGCAAATAACTTGATCTTGACTCTTCAGTGTGTCGACACAAGTCCTGTGTGTCGACACAATTGTTGTAGAATCATAACTTTAGTGAGTGTTGACTTAGCCTTCAGGTGTCGACACATTCATTTTTTAACTCTGCTATTATGTGTCGACTTAATCACAATGTGTCGACACATTCTGCTGGTGTCGACTAACTTGAGGTCGACTATTTTCTTCTGTGTCGACACATTCAGATGATGTCGACAATCTTGGGATCGACTATATTCTTCTGTGTCGACACATTCTCCCAATGTTTGAGGTCGACGCTTTTCTTCTGTGTCGACACAATTTCCCAGTACTGTGTCGACTCTTTTCTTCTGTGTCGACACAATTTCCCAGTGTTGTGTCGACTCTTTTTCTGTGTCGACACAAATTCCCAGTGTTGTGTCGACTTACTTCTTCTGTGTCGACACTTTTTCCCAGTGTAGTTGTAGACTAACTGCTATGTGTCGACACTGCTTCCCAGTGTTGTGTCGACTATTTTCTTCTGTGTGTCGACACTGCTTCCTTTGTGTCGACACTTGGACTTAGAATTTTTCTGCATACTTTATCAATTCTCCACCTGCACATGTCAACTTAAAATAACATCAAATACACCTTGATGTATATCATTGAGCTAAGTTGGGCTTCTTCAAATCAGGTACACATTTTCCAATGTACCCAACACTCTGCTTGTTTTGTTTTATTGTGCAGGTAAATTTTTAATTCCACAAAACGACTACAAATCACCTATCCCCCCCATAGGTGAAGGTAGTTGACACTAGATTGACTTTCAGTAAGGATAAGGGGTTAAACAAGATTTTAGAAAATAAACTAAAATACTAGAGAGCAACTACTAGTAGATTGAGATTTTCTAAGAATCTAAAAGCATGAGGTAATAATCATTAGAATCCAAAATTGTTAAGAAAAATTACTACAAAATTGAAACTATTTAAAATAAATGAGAAAAAGTGCTAAATAAATTACTCTAAGCAAATTAAAATCATAAGATTATCCTCAAACTAAATCACTAAATATTAGATTTAACTAAATATGATGAAAAAAAGATTCGCAAATAGTAAAAATGCGTATAAACAAACTCAAACTAAATTTCTGAAAATAACAAAAAGCTAAGCATGAGGTTTATTATATTTTTTGATTTTTTGACATTTTTTTGGGTTTTCAAATATGATCTTTTTTTGGAATTTTTGATTTTTCTAATTTTTTGGGTTTTACATTTTCAATTTTTTTTGATTTTAGATAAAGCTAAAGAAAAAGATAGTACTATAATAATAATTTTTTTTTGTTTTTGGTTTTTTCAATCTTTGTATTTTTTTTTGAAAGACTTAAAAAGAAAAGGAAAACACTCCCCCATGCTTAAAGTTCAACATTGACCCCAATGTTGAATAGTAAGTATGAGGAAAGAAAAAGAAAAGAAGAAAAGAAGGGGGGATGCAATAAAGTAAATAAATAAAAAGAAAACGACTTCCCCGGATTCGTGAGGCCGAATGCAGATGTCGCTCCCCCATGCTTGAGCTGGACACCGGCTCAAGCCTAAGGAAGAGAGAAAAGGATGGAGCCAAATAAACCGCCAGATGTTTTATTCCTACAAGACAAAACAAAAACAAAAAGAAAGAACAAAAAAGTAAAAGCAAGGGGTGCCTCCCAAGAGCGCTCTTTGTTTAACGTCGTCTGAGCCTGACGTTATTTGTTAGCTAAATGGAAAATAAAAACTAAAGTGAAGAGGTAACTCCCTAAGTATGCGCTTAGGAGAGTAAATTAAAAAAAATGAAGAATCGCACCAACATGCGGTGTAATCTTCAAAGGAATGACGCCCGAAAATGAACAGACGGAGTTATAGAAGAACTCCGCCGTATGTAAAATGGGAAAGAAGGGGTCGTCAAAATAAGAAGAAAAAAAGAAGAAGAAATAGAAAGAGGAATAAAAGAAGTAGAAGAAGAAATTTCATCAACGGAAATTTCACAAGGAGAAGGGGAGACTTGTGAAATTTCCAGAGAAGAAAGGGCAGAAAGAACTAAAGGAGAGTCATCTAAAATAAAAGAAGAAGAAGAAAAAGATTCGCTAAAAATAGAAAAATTTGGAACAGTTGAATTTGAAATTGAAATGGAATCACAAACGTCTTCAGAAGGAGAAATAGGAGACGTCTCGTCATCCTCAATGGATAAGAAGCACACTGGAATATCTATAGAGGTGTCTTTCAAAAGAGGAAGGAAACATTCCGGAATATCCAAATAGTTATCTTCCTCGAGAGGAAAAAGACAAGCCGGGATATCCGGTGACTCATTACATAATGAAATTGGAGGAGATGGAGAAGAAGACGAAGAAAAAGATACGGCTTCACGAGAAAAATAATTTATAATGGTTTTGAAATGCGAATTAATATTATCAATAGAAGTTTGCAATTCAAGATACTCATTATCGAGAGAATTAATATTTGGAAGCGCAACGCTTTGCGGTGCAAAATCATAAGAAAAATAAGAAGGGTTCCCCATCTCCCAAGTAGGATAAAAATTGGAGTAAGGGTCAAATTAGCCATTTTGACCTTCTCCAGAAAAATTGAAATCAAAAGAGGGAGGGGTTCCCGAAAGACATGCAAAATTAAAATGGTCAAGTGACCCGCAAAAAGCGCAAAAAGATGATGATTCCATAAAAAAAGCTGTTACCAAAGATTAAAAATAATTTTTTTGATATTTTTTTTTAGAAAGTAGAAAACTTAAAATAAATATTTTTTTTTAAAAAAAATTTAGTAGAAGTAATAAACTCGATGTTTTCGTAATATTGCCAAAAATATCCCCGGCAACGGCGCCAAAAACTTGATGCGTAAAAATCGTCTCACGGACTACAATCCGAATAGGCAAGTGTACCTATCATTTTACAGTATAGTGATATAAATAAATCAAGTTTGTATAAAAACATGGGGTAGACAAGTACTATTACTCACAATGATTCTATTATCCTACCGAACGATTGATGGGTTTTGAAAATAAAATAAAATAAACTTAGTTAAAAGAGAAATAAACTATTGCAAAAGAGTGCTCGATCGACGATTCACTTTGAAATAAAATAACGGAATAAATTAGTTTAGCATTTACAATACTATTAAGACCGTGACGAATCCGATATTAGGAAGTAATTTTGCTAGAGCATTAAATCCCCTAACTTATAGACGTTTTGACCGAAATCTCTTTACAAGTCAAAATGGTCTAAAGTCGCATTACCGAAGTGACCCGCACTATTGGATTTAACTCCAATCCGGAGGATTTACGTCATCCTATCTCTATGGTTGCGTTCAACTCCTTCCTTGAGTGATCTTTCACATTCACGAGCCTCTCGGCTACTCAAATATGAGATCGAAATCTACTACAGTATACTAGAAATACGGAGTCGATACGAAATAATTCAAGGTCGGATCAAAAATAGGAAAAATACAAATGCAAACATAAAATTAAAGATGCGTTATTTCATTGCAATGTTCATCGCGATCGGGCACAAAATAAAATTAGCTAAGCATATTTGAGAAAGAAACCATGAAAATAAAAAGAAAGATATTTCATTTTCATTAATAGAAAAAGTGGTACGTAATAATAATAATAAAAAGAGAGACAAGATTATGCTACCAAAACAAAAGATTTCAATAAAAAGAAATCTACTTAGCAACAAAGAAAGAAGAAAACTTGCACTTGAACTAGCTATCTCTACCAAAACTACTTCTTCTAAAACAAGAGGCAAGGGGTTCCTTTTATAGGAGAGGGAGAAAGATCTAGAATGAAAATGAAGAGGAGAAGCCAAGGGGGTGGCCGGCCATGTATGTGGAAGGGTTCATGCATGATAATTAATGAAGGGGAGAGAGAAAGGAGGAGGTTCAATGTATTGTATTTATGGGAATGAAAATAAAAATATAAAATAGAGAGGGGGAATGGATGAATCTTAAATGAGAATGAAAGAGTGGAAAAGAGGGATGAATGAGAAATAAAGAAGGGAGAGAGGAGTGGAAGGTGCATGCATGTAATTTAAAAGAAATAAAAATAGAAAATGCAAGGGGAATGAATAAGAAATAAAGAGCGGAGAAAGAAATAAAAGAGGAGAGAGGGGGAGATGAACGAGGAGGGTGGCCGGCCATGCAAGAGATAAAATGGGCTATTTTTTGTGGGCTTTATGAGGGCTCGGGTTTGCTGCATGCTTGCTTGGTGGGCTGCTCCATGTGGGCTTGGGTGTGGAGGAAAAGCCATACAAAGGTGGCGGGTTGCATGGGCTTTGTGTTGGACTTCATGTAGGCTTGAATGGTTGTATCAAACGGAGGATGGACTTGAGCTTGGGCTTGAACCTACAAATAAATCAAAACAAATATTAGACACATAATATTATTTATTAACATTGAACATAATAATTATAACAAATAAAACATCACATAATATAATATAATTTAATAAGACTAAACAAAACAATAATAAGACATTAAATAAGACAATAAACAACAAAAATATTAAACATTAAAACTAAACTAAACATAACATAACAAAACATAAAATAATAAGAACAAAACACATAATAAAGTTAGAAATTATAATATCATAACATAAAAGACATTAAACGAGAAATAAAACAAAACATACATAAAATAAACAAAATTAAAAATAAACTTAGGAATTTAGGCTACTAAATTACCCCAAAAACGATGACTAAAACTAGTCATCACCCAGCAAGACTTTCCCAGCGATATCTGCGAGAAATTTGAACTCGGCAGATAGGTGCTTTTTCAGCAGTTTATTAGGGTTATCTCTAGAGTGACCGATCAGACAAAACATCATGTCATATTTCTCATTATCAATTTCTAAATCTTCTTATCCATTCTCTAATCCAAAGATTTCAGTTAATACAGCTGGAGAGAGAAGATGGCATTACCCGCTATTGATCTGGTCATCGTGTTGTCCTCTGTTGTAGACGCAGTATACACCCACACTCTGATTTCAGTGTTGGGTAACTTGATTCTAATGGATAACAGATTTTTCAATTTCTGGTCTTCCAGCAGTTGCAGAATGTGGAGGAAGACTGGATCGGAGTGCAGGAAGGAGTCGAAATCGACGTCAAATCCGGTATCAAACTTCATTGCCGCAAGTGCGCCTGCTGGAATCGCCATGAGTGCACCTGCAAGAGAGAAAACGAAGATCAAGTGCAAAGGGAACTGAAAGCGCGAGATGGAGGTCGAAGAAAACCTAAACATAAGGTTTTCCGGATTATAAAACGACAAACTCCGGTCCACGAAGAATGAGAAAATCTTCATTCTGAGGTCGACGAAATAATTTAGGGTTAAATAGTTCGTCGAACTCAGTCTGAAGGTTTGAAGACATTTCGTCGGTCTCTGGGCGATGAAAGGTTTCAGAAGTAAGTTCGTCGATCTAAGTTTGACGAAAGTGACTTCACTAAGAGATTTTGTCGATCTCAGGTCGACAAAAAATCTCAAGAACAGTTATCAATTCGTCGATCTCAGGTCGACGAAGATAGACAATTCTTTGACCATAGACAGAGCATTAGATTAAATCCTGACCATTTATCATACCAAGCTGATTGACAAAGAACAGATGCTTGGATGAGTCCAACGGCTTAGTGAATATATCTGCTCTTTGCAAGTCAGTAGAGATAAATTCAAGTTTAATCTTTTGTTTGTCAACACAATCTCTAATGAAGTGATGTCTAATGTCTATATGCTTGGTTCTAAAATGCAATACTGAATTTTGTGCAATTGAAATAGCACTTGTATTATCACATAGAATAGTTGAATTATTTAAGTTGACACCATAATCTAGTAGTTGGTTTTGTATCCACAAGATCTGTGAACAGCAACTGCCTGCAACCATATATTCAGCTTCAGCAGTGGATGTTGAAACAGATGTTTGCTTTCTACAGAACCAAGATACAAGTCTGTCACCAAGGAAATGACAAGTTCCAGAGGTGCTTTTCCTGTCTACTCTGCATCCAGCATAATCAACATCAGAAAATCCAGTTAACACAAATGTTGATTCTGTAGAATACCAGAGGCCTAGATCTGGATAACCTTTTATATATCTTAAAATCCATTTTAAGAAAATAAGGTGAGATTCTTTAGGGTTCACCTGGAACCTAGTGCTGGAATATGGTTTCACACTCCTTAGGTTTGAGAATATCAACTCCCTGCTTGTATTTGATGAGATTGGTTGTGTGATAGAGTGTGCAGGCTGACAGGTGAAAGGAAAGGAGAAGAGCTTCAAAAGGAGCTATCGCCGGCGGTACACATCTCGATCGACGCATATCGGTTCGATGGTTGACGGCCCAATCATCAGCTAAGGAAGGATCGTCGACAATCAAATGCTACCGCCCGGCGACAGGACGCTACCGCCGGCGGTATCCGATCGACGTGCGTCAAGGGGTTGATTGTCGACGATGATACCTACCGCTCAGGCGATAGTCTTATCGCAGGCGGTAGAATTATTTGGCGAAATGGCGCTATCGCTCTGACTGGGCGCGGTAACCATTACCGCCCGGCGATAGCTCTCTTGAAACCGTCAGGCGATAGTCGTGTCGAAGGCGGTAGAATTATTTGGCGAAATGGCGCTATCGCTCTGACTGGGCGCGGTAACCATTACCGCCCGGCGATAGCTTTCTTGAAACGGCAGTTTCCTTAATGAGCAGTCATAGTTGCCGTTTCGGGAGACGCGTGGAGACAGCTGGCAGGCGTTACGCGCGAACTTACCGCCCGGCAATAGAGTTATCGCAGGCGGTAGTCTATTTTCTCCAAGACGTATAAAAAGCAGCGCCGTTTCTTCAAGACCTAAGCCTCCAGAGATTATTGACAAAGTGCTCCAGGAATACCAAGGTCGGCCGTCTTCCTACGTCCGTTCTACTCGTATTCGTCAAAGAAAAGGCAAGGTTTCTTCCTCCCGTTCGAGATCGAAGAACTCCGGCGATCAAGGCTTCGCATCGTCTACGTCTAGCGACCGGGTGCTTTCCATCGAAGATCACAAGCACCGGCCGTAGATCCATCCAGAGAACTTCTCAAGAGGGAGAACCTAAACTTTAACGAATATATTTTGTAATCTCTTTTTGTATCTTTTTCTTCTTCTTTTGTTGTAAGTGGTAAGAGAAATCGACCGGAGAAGGTCGTCGGAATCCGGGTTGGATTCCGTGGAAAATCGTCCCGGGATTTGGGGCGTCTAGATCGGGGATCTAGCGGTGCTCTAAGACCCTTCCGGTTGTGGAGGTGAAGAGCGGCTCTAAGACTTTTCGGGGAGAAAGTGAAGAGCGGCTCTAAGACCCTTCTGGGTGTGGAGGTGAAGAGCGGCTCTAAGACCTTTCGGGGAGAAAGTGAAGAGCCAACCGGTCCGGGTTTTGGGTCGGTATAGAAAACCCAAGATTCTTATTCACCGCCTCTGATCTCCGGCGTCATGGAGATCCAAGTTGTATGTATTGTGTGTAAACATGTTTTAAATCAATCCTAATTACAAGTGTAACATTGTGTGTGACTGAATGATTCATATGAGATATTTTCTTCATATCATTGCCTCTTATGTTTACTTGTGAATGATAAGTCTAGTTTCACGTGGGTGCGCACAAGCTAATTTGTACAAGAAAAGAGTGAATAACGTACCGCAGAACATTGGTTACCCAACGCTCTGCAGCAGTTTCCTAAGCTCTGGTTCTGTGGACAAATTAACGCTTAAATTTCAAGAAACGCGTCGAACCTTATTCACCCCCCCCCCCTCTAAGGTTGGCTACAAGATCCAACAAGTGGTATCAGAGCCAGGTTATTCCAAAACGGTTTCACCACCGGGAATAATGGCCAACCTCCATCATGGACCGATGAGTGGGGATGAAAAATTGTACACCGAAAATGTGTTTGCACCACCTCTCTTTATAGGAGTGAACTATGACGAATGGAGAACTCTAATGAGAAAATTCCTTATGCTAACGGATGTAGAAGTTTGGAACATTACTTGTACCAAGCCCCCTTATAGCCTAAATAAGCACGAGTGTTATTTAAATGCCAAGGCTATGAACAGTTTGTTTTGTGGGCTTAGTCAAGAAATTTTTAAACGCATTCACATGTGTTCCACTGCATATGAGATATGGGAATATCTTGAGTCTACTTATAGTTCTCATCCTGCAGATAATGACTTCGAGCAGTTTCTTATAGATCCAAGTGACGAGTCAAATGGAGATGCACTCTTGGAGGAAGTCAAGACAGACACGTCAAGCAAGAGGGGAGATGAACACCTGTCACTGGACGAGAAGAGCCAAGGGGAAGATGATAAAGGAACTTTGTGTTCAAATCTTGCCTCGTCCAAGAGCGCTGTAAGAAACTCAAACTCTCTCCGTGTATACAAGTCTGCTTATACACTGAATATGCTGAATATGAATAGGCGTAGACTTAAGAAACTGAAAAATGTTAATTCAAAACTACGCTTGGAAAATAACCTTTTAAAAGCAAATGTTAGTGTAGAATCTTCCACTGTCGTGTCTAGTTCTCCTGTATGCTCTTTAGAGGACAACTCTACACTTTGCATAAACTGTGAGAAGTTAAAAGAGAAACGTGAGGAGGAAGAGAAAGAGTGCATTTCTCTAAGAGAACAAAATGAGAAACTGTTTCTAGAAAACTTAGCGTCAAAGGGGGAGTGTGCTAAGTGCGTGGACTATAGAGTTGAAATCACTGAGATGAGTGAGGTCTTCGAAGAATACAGAAATAAGTATGAAGCCCACATTAACTCAATAGTCGCAATACTCAAGAATAGCACAACTGCCTACACCAAAGCGAGAACAAATCTCAAACAGAGAAACGAAGATTTGGAATCGAAAATCAACGGGCTTAAGGAAATTTTAAAGAAAAATTCTCAACACATAAACGTGCAATATCAAGAAAATTCCAAACGCACGTTGAACACAAGCTCACTCACGTCAGTTAGGAAAATCAAAGGGAGTAGTTAACTTCAAGCCAACGCGAGTAAAAACCTCAAATATGAAAATCATATCCACTGGCGAAAACCAACTACTCCATTTACAAAACCAATTGAATGCAGATATCCTTCAAAAAACCTTTATGCTATGAGTCAGTATGGTAACAAGAAGTATTTCATGTCAGAAAGTAATCTCAACATGATTAATTCACAAAGACAATTGTGCCCAACTACAATCTCTCACGTAAGGACTCCTAGACATCCAAAAGAGAATCTGCAACATAAGAAAAACATCAAACCAAGGTATGAATGGAGACCAGTCACGCGACGTAGCACGCCCAGTCCGATAGACCGGGCGAACCCTCCTTCACCGGGTTCAACTGTATCACAACATCGTTGGGTTCCCAAAAGGAAAGTCATTTTCGGCTCCTTCTAGATACCCAAACCTCTCAACTCCTAAGTATGTCCCGTTAGTGAAGTAGAATGACACACTTGATCACGTCATGAGTATCTCCTACTTCACATCGTACGTCTGTTTTAGTTGTGCGGGACTCAAAGAGCTTAGGAGCAAATTAATACTGATCAAAATCCACTTTTCACGCATAATCAAGTGATAACTAAATAGAGATTAAATTGCCCACATAAAATGAAACCAAAAACATTCAAGAAAAATGTTCGGGCCGGTACCTGTATTATTACATCAATTTTTAATTGTCCATAAATCTAAAACTCGAAAGGGTACAAAGAAAAATGGGATCACGCCTGTTCATCAGAGGATGTTGAAGAAATGCTGAGCTTCCTCATGATCTTCTTAAGCATCTTCTTCATGCCTTTGATCTCCTTTCCCTGCTCCTCCATGAGGCTATGAATTACACGACTTGTCTCGCGAAGAGATCCCGACCGGGGTACCGATGGCTCCGGAGGTGGCACCTGTGGTCGCACCCGTGAAGCAGCCGGTATCTCTCCTACATGATAGACCTGCGGAACGAGGTCAATGGGATAGGAGGTCCAGTCGATGGTCGGGTACTTGATCTTCAGGATGGTCTGGATGACTCCTCCCAAAGGGAGTGTATTTACCCGCTGACGATCGGGAGACTTGAGGCGAAAAGTATACCTCATGATAGACAGGATGAGATCTGAAACGCTGAATGGCTTCTGCGCTATAATGTGATAGGTCACCATGGATAGCTGAGCCGTGACCTTTCGAGTATCTCCTGCCTTGAACATCAGCGAATGGCGGAGGATATCCTGAATTATCCGAGCAACTGGTGTGAGTGTGTCCACCGAAGTGAGAAAGTCAGGACGCCCCTCCACTCCATGGAGAACCTCGTTCATCACTCTCCAATCCCGTGCTGTCCTAAAGGATTCTACAACATCCAAGTATGGAAGGTTGGATGGCCACACGTACTTCGTCTCCAGGTCGGCATGGGTGATAGTAACTATCTCATCCCCGATACAAGACTGAACTCCTCCTCCCAGACGCATCAGAGATGGATCCCTCAAGTTGTTGTAGAACTCTCGAATGAGAGCGGAGGAAAAGGAACACCCATCTGATATCACCGCCAACACGCCCGATTCTTCGAGATACTCATAGATATGAGTATACCGATCATTAATCTCTATGAGCATAGGAATGCTCACAGTGGCGTTGTCTATAGCGGGGTGCGTAGTCTCTCCACGGTTTCGTTTTGAAACACTTCGACGTCCAGAGTGTGCGCTCGAGGAGGCCATTTCCTGCATGAAACAACATTCAAAAACTCAAATCAGGAACTGGGATCCAAAACTGAAAATTCACAAAAAATTAGTGAAATCTGGGAGCTATCGCAGGCGATAATTAGCTATCGCCGGCGGTAGCTCGACGGACTGCACTTCACCTCTTTCCGCCGTTTTGAGCTAAAAATCGATTTTTCTTTGTAAAAACCACTCCAATCTCCATATTTTTCATAGATCTATATATGAACTTCGTAGATCTTGAAAGAGGAGATGAGATCTGACAATAAAAATCTAAAAATGAAACATGTGAAAGTATCTCCTTTTACTCCTCCGCATTTCAGATCCTTTACAAACAATGGCAATATTTTTCCCCTCTTAAAGCGTAGATCCGAAATAGACTAAAACAATGGCAATATGTCTCAAAAAGGGGGATATGTGAGAGGAGATCCGTGAAGAAGTGGATATAAAAATGCCATGAGAGAACACATCTACTTCACAAAGACATCTCATATGGATCCTAAACAAGAAATTAAGCAAAAATGAGAAAGGATAGAGCATTACCTGGAATCAAAGGAGATCTGTAGGGCTGGAGAAGCTTCTTTCCAAAAGGGATGCAAGGTGAGAATGAGTGTGGGCGGATCTGAAATAACCTACAGTATATTTATTCCGGAGTTACCGCGGAGCGGTAGTACTACCGCAGGCGATAGTACTCTGACTCGCATATAAGTACACACGAAAATCATGCTTATCCAACCTGTTTTGACAACGCTAGGGAATATCTTAAGGTGTCCATATAGTAGACAAATGGTGGTCGTTTTAGGGCCAAAGTGCGTTTTTTTTTCTCATTGGGGCTCATATGATCGAGTCGTGGTATATTTTCAAGTATATACAATGTTTGCTATTCTTTTTGTCAACTTGTACGGCACATTGGTATCCGGTCATGATGAGCGAAGTTAAATTTTTGTCTAGCTATTGAGTGCGAAAATTAATGTGGGTGTACGTTGTCTACGCCTCTAAGTATGTGCGAGGATTTATTTACGATAATGATTACACCACTCACACACCACTTGATCATGCACTCAACCTGAGATAATAAGCTGACACGCTATAAATCGTGGCACTAAATTTAACATATCTGATATATCTTGAACAATCAATGTCATGAAATCAAATTGCGCGTGTCTATGCTAATTAAATTCTTGGGCCAAAACTAGAATCGCATATGTCCAATGTAAACAAGTTAAAGTGGATCTACCTATGTGGGTAGATTTCGATTGACTTGGGGTCTTGTCTTGCTTTGATTATGTATAAAATTTATGGCCTAACTCAAAACAAAATGATGGTCATCAAATCCCGCTTACAGACCCCCCAAGCACTACTCATCCCTCCTGATAAGTCTTCATAAGCGTTGTGAGGGTGAGCACCTTGGATTACAAAGTCGTTTCGATCTTGTGCATGGACTACACTTTATGATTTGTGCCCTTGATTTAATTTCTTTATGCCGCACTATGTCATGTGACGTGATTTTTCACTATATCTCTTTGGTGTTAGCATCGTTAGTTTGCTTGATATAAAACATGTCTGCATGATATCTCTTTTGATTGTTTTGTCTCTTGGTGCTACACGTGCACATGTCATTATCTTATTTAAATCTTCCGCGCATAAGAATTGGACCTCAACTACATTCGATGCTTTTTCGCACAATACATACTGGCACATTTTTTCTCTCATGACGATATTTGTGTTTGCCTATTTTTCTCTCTATTTATCTAAACCTTGCAAACATTCATGTCATACTTGATGTGTGCTATGTCTCGTGCATATAGTCCAATTTCTTCTCTCTGATTAGCGTTTGCTCCTGTTTTTGACCCTGCTTTACAATTCTCTGGTTTCAAGTGTGTTGTGGGTCTATATTTCGTTATCTCTCGCCTACAATTTTCATCCTCCTTGGTCGGTTGGCCTCGCCCTTTCTTTTGATATTATCAAAGGGGGAGAAGGTATTGGAGGTAGTGTTCATGATAGGGGGAGCGTAGTGAGGTGTGTGTGTGCTCATAGATAGGGGGAGCGTCCCACCGATAGGGGGAGTATGTAGTAGGATAGAACAGGATTGAACGGGATCGATATAGGTGTGTATTGCTTATTTGTTCAATATCATTCTACTGTTCTATGTTCATTTTACTCTGATACTCTACTTTATACTGTTCTACGTTGCTACATACATCTATTCTGGCAGTCTATCTACTTGATTTTGGTTTATCATGAACGGGATTGATATTATCAAAAGGGGGAGTTTGTTGGAACATGGTTTTACACTCCTTAGGTTTGAGAATATCAACTCCCTGCTTGTATTTGATGAGATTGGTTGTGTGATAGAGTGTGCAGGCTGACAGGTGAAAGGAAAGGAGAAGAGCTTCAAAAGGAGCTATCGCCGGCGGTACACATCTCGATCGACGCATATCGGTTCGATGGTCGACGGCCCAATCATCAGCTAAGGAAGGATCGTCGACAATCAAATGCTACCGCCCGGCGACAGGACGCTACCGCCGGCGGTATCCGGTCGACGTGCGTCAAGGGGTTGATCGTCGACGATGGTACCTACCGCTCAGGCGATAGTCTTATCGCAGGCGGTAGAATTATTTGGCGAAATGGCGCTATCGCTCTGACTGGGCGCGGTAACCATTACCGCCCGGCGATAGCTCTCTTGAAACCGTCAGGCGATAGTCGTGTCGAAGGCGGTAGAATTATTTGGCGAAATGGCGCTATCGCTCTGACTGGGTGCGGTAACCATTACCGCCCGACGATAGCTTTCTTGAAACGGCAGTTTCCTTAATGAGCAGTCATAGTTGCCGTTTCGGGAGACGCGTGGAGACAGCTGGCAGGCGTTACGCGCGAACCTACCGCCCGGCGATAGAGTTATCGCAGGCGGTAGTCTATTTTCTCCAAGACGTATAAAAAGCAGCGTCGTTTCTTCAAGACCTAAGCCTCCAGAGATTATTGACGAAGTGCTCCAGGAATACCAAGGTCGGCCGTCTTCCTACGTCTGTTCTACTCGTCTTCGTCAAAGAAAAGGCAAGGTTTCTTCCTCCCGTTCGAGATCGAAGAACTCCGGCGATCAAGGCTTCGCATCGTCTACGTCTAGCGACCGGGTGCTTTCCATCGAAGATCACAAGCACCGGCCGTAGATACATCCAGAGAACTTCTCAAGAGGGAGAACCTAAACTTTAACGAATATATTTTGTAATCTCTTTTTGTATCTTTTTCTTCTTCTTTTGTTGTAAGTGGTAAGAGAAATCGACCGGAGAAGGTCGTCGGAATCCGGGTTGGATTCCGTGGAAAATCGTCCCGGGATTTGGGGCGTCTAGATCGGGGATCTAGCGGTGCTCTAAGACCCTTCCGGTTGTGGAGGTGAAGAGCGGCTCTAAGACTTTTCGGGGAGAAAGTGAAGAGCGGCTCTAAGACCCTTCTCGGTGTGGAGGTGAAGAGCGGCTCTAAGACCTTTCGGGGAGAAAGTGAAGAGCCAACCGGTCCGGGTTTTGGGTCGGTATAGAAAACCCAAGATTCTTATTCACCGCCTCTGATCTCCGGCGTCATGGAGATCCAAGTTGTATGTATTGTGTGTAAACATGTTTTAAATCAATCCTAATTACAAGTGTAACATTGTGTGTGACTGAATGATTCATATGAGATATTTTCTTCATATCATTGCCTCTTATGTTTACTTGTGAATGATAAGTCTAGTTTCACGTGGGTGCGCACAAGCTAATTTGTACAAGAAAAGAGTGAATAACGTACCGCAGAACATTGGTTACCCAACGCTCTGCAGCAGTTTCCTAAGCTCTGGTTCTGTGGACAAATTAACGCTTAAATTTCAAGAAACGCGTCGAACCTTATTCACCCCCCCCCCCCCCCTCTAAGGTTGGCTACAAGATCCAACACCTAGCACAAAGACATATGACAAACATAATATCTGGTCTACTTGTTGTTAAATACAGTAGGGATCCAACAATGGCCCTATACCTGGTCTTATCAACTGGTTTTCCAGATTCATCAACATCTATAACAGTATTGGCAGCCATGGGAGTTTTCATGGCTGAGGCATCATTCATTCCAAACTTCTTAACAAGCTCTTTAGCATATTTAGACTGAGAGATGAATATCCCATCAGAGGTTTGTTTCACTTGGATACCAAGGAAATATGATAACTCACCCATGCTACTCATCTCAAACCTTGAGTGCATTAAATTAGAAAATCTTTTGCACAGATTGGGATCAGTAGAACCAAAAATTATGTCATCCACATATATTTGTACTAAGAGAATTTTATCATGATGCAACTTTGTAAAGAGGGTCCAATCTACCATGCCTCTTGAAAAACCATGCTCTAAAAGAAAGCTGGCTAAGGTCTCATACCAAGCTCTTGAAGCTTTCTTTAAACCATAGAGAGCCTTATGATATTTAAAAACATAAGAGGGATGTGATGGAGAGATAAAACCTGGAGGTTGTTCAACATACACCTCTTCTTTGAGTTCTCTATTTAGGAATGCACTTTTCACATCCATCTGGTATACTTAAAACTTTTTGAATGCTGCATAAGCTAAGAAAATCCTTATAGCTTCAAGTCTGGCAACTGGAGCAAAGGTTTGATCATAATCAATCCCTTCCTCTTGCTTGTATCCTTGAGCAACAAGTCTTGCCTTGTTCCTCACTATCACACCTTGGGCATCAAGTTTGTTTCTGAATACCCACTTAGTCCCAATTACTGGATAGCCCCTAGGCCTTGGAACTAAGTCCCAGTCTTTACACCTCTCAAACTGAAAGTGAAGGGATAGATACTACTCTAGAGGGGGGGGGGGTGAATAGAGTTATCAAATTTTGCACTAGACAAAGTTTGAAGGTTTACCCAACTCCCTTGGAGTGAATTGCGGAATTAAAAGATTATAGATATTGAATTAACCTTAAAGCCTAACACAAGTGTTGTGCACAAACTCAAGCTAACTGTAATTACAGTTAAGGCTTGGAAATCCTAATCAGCAACTAGCAACCTAGTTATATCTATTCACAGCCACAGTGCAGGAAATAAATAAGGCAATCCAGACGATACAACGAATTTATAGTGGTTCCCCAAACAACTTGGGTACGTCCACTCTTCTACCAACAAGGTAGGAATCCACTCAGGTTTTTGATCAGGTGCCCTGCCACCAACAGGATCTTCTTCAGGTAGATCCAGAAACCCTTTAGACTTTTGATTAGGTGTCTAAAAACCAAGCACAGGTTTTTGATCAGGTGCCCTGCCACCAAGGGATACTTTTGAAGGGAGTAATAACCCTGTACAGGAGGGGGAAGAAGGTTAAGATGTCTTCTCTATTTTACAATAGATTAGAGAAGCACAAAAACTTGCACTGAGCTAGAAAGCTCTAAAGAATCAAGGCTCCCCCAGGCTCAAAGATGTCCAGGTGAAGTCTTGCTTCAGTGCAGAAAAACTCTTCAGATAGCTCTGAAGGAAAAACTACAAGAAGATAATAAATAATAAAATTAAAGATCTTCAAGCAGCTATCTTCTTCTTCTTCTTCTTCAAAAGAACTCTGAGTTTGAACTTCCTGAAAGCAGGAGAACTCAGGTTGAAGAAGAGTAGAAGATCTTAACACTTCTCAGTTAGATGAGTATTGCTGAGAGCAGAAAACTTGATCTTGATGAAGGCTTGAATGCTTAAGTGAACAACTGGTTAGCTATTAGCTAGCTTGAATCCTTCTTCAAGGGGTCCTTTATATACCAGCAGCAAGCAACAGCTCTCTTCAATTTGAATTACTTGTCTTCTTCTGAAACTTGAGACCTGGGCTGCAAATAACACACAGCAAAACAAACTCTGCAGCAAGACATCCTATAAAAGGAATGAACCTCTTTCTAAGAAGCTGCAGGATCAAATCAAATGATAGAAGGACTAAATAAAGTCACATCAGAGAAATACTCTTTATAGCAGAAGGAAGACTTTTCAGTCTAACGGCTATAAAGGACTGTCAGCAGATAAAGTAAAATACAAAGTCAGCTAATAAGACAAACAACTTTATCTAAAAAGATTTTACACAGGCAAAAAGAATAGAGCAGATATGCCTGGAAATATTATCATAAAACAACTGAAAAGATATGCCAGATAATGTATTAATTAATTAAATATAATAAATAAATACAAAATATAAAGGCAGACAGAAAGCGTCGAACGACCTTCGGAGATCGTCGACCGACGCACGGAGATCGTCGAACTATCGGACAGATAGTCGAACGATCCAGATAGTCGAACTATCAAAGGAGATAGTCAAACTATCACAGCAGATAGTCGAACTACCAGAAGATAGTCGAACTATCAAATAGTCGACCTATCAACAGATAGTCGAACTATCAGGGCAAAACAGATAGTCTAGTTATCAACAGATAGTCGAGCTATCAGATAGTCGACCTATCAACAGATAGTCGAACTATAAAAAACAAACAGATAGTCGACCTATCAACAGATAGTCGAACTATCAGATAGTCGAACTATCAAAGCAGATAGTCGAACTATCAAGCGAGAACAGATAGTCGACCTATCAACAGATAGTCGAACTATCAACGCAGAACAGATAGTCGAACTATCAACAGATAGTTGAACTATCAGATAGTCGACCTATCCAAGCAGATAGTCGAACTATCAAAGCACACAGATAGTCGAACTATCAACCGATAGTCGAACTATCCACGCAGACTGAAAGTCGAACAACTGATAGACGATCGTCGAACAGTTAGTCGACGATAGTCGAGCGGCGTTCGACGATAGTCGAGCAAACAAACTACTTAACCAAATTCTCAATCTGGAAAAGTGAGAACTCTACAGCTAGACTACTAACCATTGACCATAGATATTTCTTGGGTCAAGGGACTAAAAATACAAGACTAAACTCAAATCAAACTGGGGTACCAACAATCTCCCCCTATTTGAGTTAAGTCTCTTAAAAACTAAAACACAGAGCTAGCTATAGAACACTATAAACAATACAGGAAATAGATAGCAATTAACTAGCAATTATCAAACAGATAGATAAATAACAGTCAAACAAAACTAAGGATCAACAGAGTCAGGCTTAGATACAGAAGAGCTAGAAACAAAAGAAATTTTTCGCAGAGGATCAATGGCCTCTAACTTAGACATCTTTAAATCTTGCAAGCCAATGATCTTTAATTCTGTAGTCCTTGGCACAACAGCTTCCGGGTGCTTTTCCATATATTTAGAAGGGTCAAAAACCTAGGGTTAACCTGGAACTTTTCTAATTCCTTCTTTCTGAAAGTAGACATGGTGGTTAAAACAGTGGTGTCCTTCCCTTCTGCTTTTGCTTTTCTGATTTGGGCTGCTCCAACTAATTCGTGAAAATGAGCCATCCTAAAGTTAGGATCAAGCTCTGGACTTTCATAAACATACTCAGGAGGAGTAGTATCTGATTCTTTATCTAGATAAGACATGGGAGCAGACTTAGCAAAGTTCTTGCTAGAGTATTAAAAACAATAAACTACTTACCTTTTGAAACAACTTTTTCAGACTGTGCTGGTATTGGAGAAGAAGCTCTTTTCTTTGGAGAAGGAGGAGGAAAAAAGGTTGGTCTTTGAAACACAACCTCCTTCACTTGTCTTTGAGAACCAGAATAAGATCTGCTTTGGGAACTTTGAGAGCTTTTCCTTGACTGAGGCTGAGAAGGTGCAGATTTTCCAGAAGAGGCAGATGGATTAGCAGATAGGTTCCCAGAGGCTCCTGCACTGGGAGGTGGAGGAGGAGGACCTCTGGGAGTCCATCTAGAAATAGGACTATCATACCTCTTAGATCTTTTTCTCTCTTTCTGCTGGTTCTTGGAGAACCACATCCAATGTTGAAATTCTTTCGATTTGGGGTCAATTCCTTTAAGAATATAGTATGGAGTATCATTGTCTCGGCTGGGAGGAGGAGGAGCAATTGCTTTCCTTTTCTTTTGAGCAGCTTTCTTTTTCTTAGCATTCTCAGATAAATCAGAATCATCTTCATCATCAGAGTGAGATGATGGAGGATTATCATAAGGATCATAGGCTTCAGAAACAGCCTTTTCTTTTAACTTCAGATCAGATTTCTCTCTTTCCTCTTCCATGGCATCCTGAGCCAGAAGGAAATCTAAATCCAATCCTGGTGAATCATCCCAAATAGTTGACTTTTCAACTTGCAACTCTTTTTCTTTCTCTTTTAAAGAATCTTGTACTCTTTGATTTCAGGCAGCTCTTGCTTTTTCTTCTTCCACACTCAAAGCAGGAGTGTCATCTTTGATTTCATCTTGTTTTTCAGACTCATCTTCTCTATCATCTAAAAATGAATCCAGTTCTGGATCTGCTTGAATATCAGGAACATTTGGGGCAGCTTCTGAAACAATTACTATGATCTGAGCAGCTAAATCTTCTCTAATATAATCTTCATATTTGACCAACTCCCAAGACTCATCTAGGTAGGATGTAATGATCCCTTCTAGGAAATTTGTAATCACGGGAGAGGTGAGATCTTCCAAGCAAACTTTCACAACAAATTCAGATAACATGATAGCATCAGATATTTCCTTTTCCGATAACACAGAGGCTGATTCTTTTTCAGCTGGAGCAGACACTACTTGAACTGTTATCACAGTATCTGTTACTGCTGGAAGGGAGGCAGGAGGCTCTGAGGCATCTTCACAGAACATCTCCCCCAGCCTGATTTCAGTGGAAACTGAAACCAGGCCCCTTGAGGAAGAGGGCTCAGTAGATTTGGAAAGTGATTTGATGGTAGCGGTTAAGGTATCAATGGAGGAGGCAAGTGGAGCGATTGCCTCTTCAATCATAATTTTGATTGAAGGGGTAATCAACTCCACAATGCGGGAGATGAGTTCAGGGGAAATCTCAAAAGAAGATGGAGGTGCAGTGGATTGAGATGCAGTAGATATGGTTGTAGTGCTTGGATGAAGAATGGTGTGGACTGGTGATTGAATTGGAGATGGAGCTGGAGAGTTAATAGGAGAGTTAACTGGAGAATGAATGGGAGACTGAGGAGGAGTTGGAATCCTCTCAGATCCTAACAAATCAAAACTAGGAGCAGATATCCTAGTCTGATGAGAAGGAAGAGGAGATGCTGGAGGGGAAGGAAGAACAACCGTGGTTGTTTCTCTAGCAGGAGAAGGGGAAAGTCGTACTTCAGCTGAAGTTGATGGAACTTCAACTGAGGCAGACAGCATAGCAGAAGAAGAGGGAAGGGAAAGAGCTGAGCCAGCTTATACAGGGTGAGGAGCGACCGAATCAGTCCTGGTGCTCTCAGATGTCGCTGGAGCAACCCCTGTGAGAGCGGGTTTCACAAAGGTTCTCTTCCACTTAGAGAACAGGTTTGGGTCCATCTTCTTGCTTGCATTTATTGTTGTTGCGGTTGAACTCAGCAGCTGGGGATATTTTTCCTTCAGGAAAATTCCAATAACCCTTCCGAGGGTAACTTCCTTCTTACTATTCTTTTTCCTTATTAAATAAAACATTACTCCAGCCCAATCAATCTTTTTTTGATTAACAATTGCACACATCAGTGCAAATTGTTGCCTTGTTATATTGTCATGAGCAGAGTGCTTACCGAGGAGCACTTTTCCGACCAACTCAGCAAGAAACTTAATCTTGAAAGGGAAATTTACCTTGAGCAGCTTCGTGGGAATGCCCTCTACATGTCCCAGCTCAACTAACATTCTTCCAAATTCTTGAGAATCTTGCTCATAATCTTCTTCACCATTTATCAAACCAAAAATATCAGTCAGAACGGCCGGAGTTAAGATTACCTCTTCTCCGCCGATGGTGCCAGTCATCGAGTCGTCGGTGGAGGACGACGTGAAAGCCCATTCCTTGATCTCAAGTATATTTAACTTAATCCTTGAAGACATTAATCTCTCTAGTCTTTGGTCCCGGCACAACTGAAGAACTTCCACGATCCCTGCTTCGCAGCAACTGAACGCGTCGAAATCAACACTGAAGCCTGCATTGAACTTTACAACTGCTAACACTGCGGGAGAAATCACCATTGATTGCTGGAGAAGGCGCGAGAAGGACGGCGAAAACGAAGGGGACGAAGCGTCAAAAAATCGCAAGCGGGAAGATAGAATGCGAAAAGTCATGCTCCGTCGACGAAAGAACAAAAGATCTTTTAACCTAGGTCGACTATCGGCTTTATATTAGACCGGAGATAGTCGATCTATTAAAAAAATACTAGACCTGATAGTCGAACGGCCGTCCGACGATCGGCTCAGAAGCAGAGTAGTCGAGCCATTGTTCGACTATTTCTGGCTTCTCAAGCAACAAACTGTCGTCGTTCAGAGATCGACTATAAGCTCGACCTGTTCGACAATCTTCGAACGCCGTTCGACGATCTTCAAACAGATAAGCTATCATTAACCAGAGGTCGACGATAGGCTTAATCCGTTCGACGATCTTCGATCATCGTTCGACGATCTTCAAGCAGGTTTCAACATAGGCAGATATAGTCACACTTAGTCTCGTCCATTGATCATGCCTAATTGAACTAAAAAGAACAGATGCTTCTGTTCATCTAAAGGCTTGGTGAATATATCACCTCTCTGAAACTCAGTGGATATGAACTCAAGACAAATCTTGTTCTTTTCCACACAATCTCTCAGGAAATGGTGCTGAATCTCAATGTGCTTCGTTCTAGAGTGGTGCACTGGATTTTGTGCAATTGAAATAGCACTGGTACTATCACACATGATTTTGGTGTTCTTGTGTGAGTAACCATAATCCACAAGCTGGTTTTGAATCCACAGGATCTGTGAACAACAACTAGCAGCTGCTATATATTCAGCCTCTGCAGTTGAAGTTGAGACAGAAGCCTGCTTCTTACAGAACCAAGAGACCAATCTCTCTCCCAGGAACTGGCAAGTTCCTGAGGTGCTCTTCCTGTCAACTCTGCAACCAGCATAATCAGAATCTGAATATCCAATTAATTCAAATTCTGACTCAGTTGGGTACCAAAGTCCTAGATCTGGACATCCCTTCAGGTATCTCAGGATTCTCTTTAGAAGAATCAGATGAGATTCCTTGGGGTTGACCTGGAATCTAGCACAAAGGCATGTAGCAAACATTATATCAGGCCTACTTGCAGTTAGATATAATAGGGAACCAACAATGGCCCTATAATTCTTTTGATCAACTGGCTTGCCGTGATCATCAGAATCAATAACTACATTAGTAGCCATAGGTGTAGGCATTGCTGAAGCATCAGCCATCCCAAATTTCTTTACCAATTCCTTGGCATATTTGGATTGGGAGATGAAGATACCATCAGCATCTTGCTTAACTTGGAGACCAAGAAAGTAAGACAGCACACCCATACTACTCATCTCAAACTTAGAGTGCATCAGGTCAGAGAACCTTTTGCAAAGTTTGGGATCAGTGGAGCCAAATATAATATCATCTACATACACCTGAACTAACAGGATTGTGTCCTTGTGATGCTTGACGAAAAGGGTTCTTTCAACTACTCCCCTAGTAAAGTTGTGCTCCAAAAGGAAACTAGCTAGAGTCTCATACCAGGCTCTGGGAGCTTGCTTTAGTCCATATAGAGCTTTCTGTAACTTAAACACATGTGAGGGCTGAGTTGAAGAAACAAACCCTGGTGGTTGTTCAACAAACACCTCTTCCTTAAGCTCACCATTCAGGAATGCACTTTTGACATCCATTTGGAACACCTTAAACTTCATGTAGGCTGCATAGGCCAAGAAGATCCTTATTGCTTCTAGCCTTGCAACAGGAGCAAAGGTTTGGTCATAATCTATACCTTCCTCCTGTCTGTAGCCCTGAGCTACAAGCCTTGCTTTATTCCTTACTATAATTCCATTTGCATCCAACTTGTTTCTATACACCCACTTGGTGCCTATGATCAGTTGGCCTTTAGGTCTTGGAACCAAAGTCCAAACTTTACATCTCTCAAACTGATTGAGTCCCTCTTGCATAGCAATGATCCAGTGGGGATCTAGCTCTGTATCTTTAAAGGAGAGGGGCTCAACCTGTGAGAGGAAACAAGCATGCATCACATCCTGTCTTAATTGGTGTCTTGTTTGCACACCAGCTGATATGTCTCCAATCACTTGAGATGTGGGGTGATCTCTAAGTGTGACAATATCAGCAGGTGGGATGTGATCTTCAGCAACAGTTGGGATTAATTCCTCAGGAGGAATTTGATCTACTGTTGGTGGTACAACAACAGCTTCAGCAATGTCTTCATCACTGTCTGATTCAGTGATCTGAAGAGTTTATAGTTGAAGAATTTCTTGAGGAGCATCAGGTACCTGCAATGAACTAGAGGAAGGAGAATTTTCTTTCTCCTTGTAAAACATCTGAGACTCATCAAAAGACACATGCACAGATTCTTCAATCTTACAGGTTGATTTGTTATAAACCCTATAAGCTTTGCTTACTTGGGAATATCCAAGCATGATTCCCATTGAAGCTTTTGCTTCAAATTTCCTAAGATATTCTTTATTGTTATTATGAATATAAACAACACAACCAAAAATTCCGAAATAATTAATTTTAGGTTTCTTTCCTTTAAGCAACTCATAAGGAGTTTTACACTTAAGTTTGTGTATCAAACTTCTATTTAAGACATAATTGGCTGTACTAATAGCTTCTGCCCAATAGGAGAGAGGCATGTTAGTATCTGCCAACAATGTGCTAGCAGTTTCAATGAGTGTTCTATTCTTCCTTTCAACTACCCCATTTTGTTGAGGAGTTCTAGGAGCTGAGAAGCTATGTTTGATACCTTCTCTCTCACAGAATTCTTTCATGAGAAGAGAGTCAAACTCAGTACCATGATCACTTCTGATCAAGGCCACATGAGTAGAGTACTCAGTCTGCACACATAGTAGAAAGTCTGTAAGGGCTTTGAAGTTATCAGACTTAGTTCTCAAAAAGAAAACCCAACTGAACCTAGAGAAGTCATCTACAATTACTAAGGTGTAATACTTCCCTCCTAAACTCTTTACATTTATTGGGACAAAAAGGTCCAAGTGTAATAGATACAGGATTCTAGGAGAATCACTCTTATTTATAGATTTAAAAGAATTTTTGGTTTGCTTGCCTAGCTGACAAGCCTTGCATAGGCTCTCCTTCTTGTAGGGGCAAGAAGGTAAACCTCTAACAAGGTTGTGTTTAGATAACCTAGATATATTTTTAAGGTTAACATGACTAAGCCTCTTATGCCACAAAGAATTATTATTAATTGTTACTTCATTAAACAGGCAGATTTCAGAATGAGATGAATTGAAATCTACTAAATAAATATTACCTATTCTAATACCTACTAAAACAACATTATTATTTAAAGTAATATTGCAAGAGGAGTTAGAAAATGAAACCTGCTAGCCAGCATCACATAGCTGGCTGACTGAAATCAAATTATGCTTCAGTCCATTGACATATGCAACTCTCTTGAAAGTAACTGCTCCAATTGTGATCTTGCCATAGCCTTCTGTCTGACCACAGCTGGAGTCTCCAAAGATAACCTTTGGGCCGAGCTTAGCTTTGAACTTTGACAGAAGATCTTTATTTCCTGTCATATGCTTAGAGCATCCACTATCCAAATACCACTTATTTTGAGTGATTGGATAGGCCTTCACCTGCAAGACATTTATTTAGACAGTGTGGACCCAGGTAACCTTGGGTCCCTTGTTTTTCACATAAGAAAAACTGGAAATATATGAAAATGCAGGCTGAGGGTGATAACCTAGTGGGTGAGATCTCCTAGGTGGGATTCTCCATGCAGATGATGGGTCAACAAACCTAGGGTTTCTATTTTCATTTAGGTTTCTATGGTACTGATTATGATTTTGAAAATCATGTTGAAAACGTCGATCGACGTTCGACGATGGGCGCTCATATCGTCGAGCTTCGTTCGACCATTGAGCTTCCGATCGTCGAGCGGCGTTCGACGCTCTTTGAATTTCTTTAAAAAATTTCTTTCTCTTTTCTCTCTTAGCTTTATTTAAAGTTTTATTAACTAGGTTTACTTGCTCAGTGTTCTTCATTCCACTAGCTGAAATGAAGTTTACTGTAGTTGAAAGATTATTTTTAAGTAGTACTGGGGGTTCACTGGGAGAAGCTCCTAAGCCTAGTTTGTCATTACCTGACCTAGTGTTAGTCATGCTGGTAATTTCAACAACTTAAGGCTTCTACCATTAAGTGATTCTTCTAACCTCTTAGACTTAGCTAACTCCATTTTAAGAAATTTAATTTCTTCACTACAAGTAGTGAGATCTTCCTTTAACCTAACATTTTCTGTAGCTATTAATTCTGAGTCAGCTAACTTATTTCTAAGTTCTTTTATCTCCTTTTCTGAGCTAATCAAATCTAAGCATAAAGATTTAAATTCTAATTTAAATTCAGCTGAGGTAAAGTCATAAGAAGAGAGTACCTCATCTTCTGTAGGCATCTCTTCATCAGAATCTGAACTCTCTACAGCAGAGTGGTTGCTGCAGGCATCTATTGCCATCAGGCAAACTTCTTTTGCCTTCTTCTCTTCCTCATCCTCATTGGAGCTTGATGAGGAGGATTCTTCATCAGAATCACTCCAGGTTTCAGCAATGAAACCTCTCTCCTTCTTCTTGTTTTTGTAGGAGGATGGCTTGGAGTGCTTCCTGTGCTGTTCCTTTTCTTTTCTCTTGTCTTTGTTCTTCTCCTCTGGACACTCTGGTAAGATGTGTCCAGGCTTCCTGCAACCATAACAAATAATTTCTTTAGCAGGTGAACGATCATACCTTGGTTTGTCTTCATTGCGTGAAGACTTCTATCTGAACTCCTTTCTCCCCATCTTGAGAAACCTCTTGGCAAACAATGTCATCAGTTCCTCATTTGATTGGCTGCCTTCAGAAGCATCAGCAGCCTTAAGAGCTAGAGATTGCTCTTTTCTTGTTGGAGTAGGGGTCTTTGCTTCTGCTTCTGCTTCCCTTTTCTTCAGCACTTGCTCAAAAGACTTGAGCTTGCCGAGAAGAGCTTCAGTGGAGATCTCATTTGTACTTCTGGCTTCCTTGATGGGCCAGATCCTTAGATCCCATGTGCTAGGGAAGCACATAAGAATCTTATCATTGACCTCTGTCAATGATATGTCCTTGTCAAGGGTCCTCAGCTCATTGATGATTGAGCTGAGCCTGGTGTACATGGCTTCAACTGATTCAGCATCAGTTTTCTTGAAGTTCTCATACTGTGAGATCAGGTTGGACCTTCTGTCCTTCCTTTCATCAGCTGAACCAGCCACAATCTGGTTCAGTGTATCCCACATAGCTTTTGCTGAAGAGCAGTCAGCTACCTTCTGGAATACCTCATCTGACATTGTCTGAGCCAGTATGTTTATTGCCTTGGCATCTGCTATTTTGGCCTTCTTGTACTCATCGTTGTAATCTGGAGGAGGCACTGCACTCATATCAGATGATGAGGCAGTAGTAGCAGCAGGTGCTCTTGGGGGACCTGACAAAATAGAAGCAAAGATGCTTTCATCAATAGAATTCATATATAATTTTATCCTTGCCTTCCAGATGCCAAACTTAGCTAAGTTGCATGCTGGAGGTCTGGTGCTAGAATAATCCTTGGACTGGGCCATGATAGTGAATATCTATAAGCTTTGGTATCTATCAGGATCTTGTGACTTAGGTGATAGCCTATTCAGTCAGTCAACCTGGCTCTGATACCAATTGAAAGTGAAGGGATAGATACTACTCTAGAGGGGGGGTGAATAGAGTTATCAAATTTTGCACTAGACAAAGTTTGAAGGTCTACCCAACTCCCTTGGAGTGAATTGCGGAATTAAAAGATTATAGATATAGAATTAACCTTAAAGCCTAACACAAGTGTTGTGCACAAACTCAAGCTAACTGTAATTACAGTTAAGGCTTGGAAATCCTAATCAGCAACTAGCAACCTAGTTATATCTATTCACAGCCACAGTGCAGGAAATAAACAAGGCAATCCAGACGACACAAGGAATTTATAGTGGTTCCCCAAACAACTTGGGTACGTCCACTCTTCTACCAACAAGGTAGGAATCCACTCAGGTTTTTGATCAGGTGCCCTGCCACCAACAGGATCTTTTTCAGGTAGATCCAGAAACCCTTTAGACTTTTGATCAGGTGTCTAAAAACCAAGCACAGGTTTTTGATCAGGTGCCCTGCCACCAAGGGATACTTTTGAAGGGAGTAATAACCCTGTACAGGAGGGGGAAGAAGGTTAAGATGTCTTCTCTATTTTACAATAGATTAGAGAAGCACAAAAACTTGCACTGAGCTAGAAAGCTCTAAAGAATCAAGGCTCCCCCTGGCTCAAAGATTTCCAGGTGAAGTCTTGCTTCAGTGCAGAAAAACTCTTCAGATAGCTCTGAAGGAAAAACTACAAGAAGATAATAAATAATAAAATTAAAGATCTTCAAGCAGCTATCTTCTTCTTCTTCTTCTTCTTCAAAAGAACTCTGAGTTTGAACTTCCTGAAAGCAGGAGAACTCAGGTTGAAGAAGAGTAGAAGATCTTAACACTTCTCAGTTAGATGAGTATTGCTGAGAGCAGAAAACTTGATCTTGATGAAGGCTTGAATGCTTAAGTGAACAACTGGTTAGCTATTAGCTAGCTTGAATCCTTCTTCAAGGGGTCCTTTATATACCAGCAGCAAGCAACGGCTCTCTTCAATTTGAATTACTTGTCTTCTTCTGAAACTTGAGACCTGGGCTGCAAATAACACACAGCAAAACAAACTCTGCAGCAAGACATCCTATAAAAGGAATGAACCTCTTTCTAAGAAGCTGCAGGATCAAATCAAATGACAGAAGGACTAAATAAAGTCACATCAGAGAAATACTCTTTATAGCAGAAGGAAGACTTTTCAGTCTAACGGCTATAAAGGACTGTCAGCAGATAAAGTAAAATACAAAGTCAGCTAATAAGACAAACAACTTTATCTAAAAAGATTTTACACAGGCAAAAAGATTAGAGCAGATATGCCTGGAAATATTATCATAAAACAACTGAAAAGATATGCCAGATAATGTATTAATTAATTAAATATAATAAATAAATACAAAATATAAAGGCAGACAGAAAGCGTCGAACGACCTTCGGAGATCGTCGACCGACGCACGGAGATCGTCGAACTATCGGACAGATAGTCGAACGATCCAGATAGTCGAACTATCAAAGGAGATAGTCGAACTATCACAGCAGATAGTCGAACTACCAGAAGATAGTCGAACTATCAAATAGTCGACCTATCAACAGATAGTCGAACTATCAGGGCAAAACAGATAGTCGAGCTATCAACAGATAGTCGAGCTATCAGATAGTCGACCTATCAACAGATAGTCGAACTATCAAAAACAAACAGATAGTCGACCTATCAACAGATAGTCGAACTATCAGATAGTCGAACTATCAAAGCAGATAGTCGAACTATCAAGCGAGAACAGATAGTCGACCTATCAACAGATAGTCGAACTATCAACGCAGAACAGATAGTCAAACTATCAACAGATAGTTGAACTATCAGATAGTCGACCTATCCAAGCAGATAGTCGAACTATCAAAGCACACAGATAGTCGAACTATCAACCGATAGTCGAACTATCCACGCAGGCTGAAAGTCGAACAACTGATAGACGATCGTCGAACAGTTAGTCGACGATAGTCGAGCGGAGTTCGACGATAGTTGAACAAACAAACTACTTAACCAAATTCTCAATATGGAAAAGTGAGAACTCTACAGCTAGACTACTAACCATTGACCATAGATATTTCTTGGGTCAAGGGACTAAAAAGACAAGACTAAACTCAAATCAAACTGGGGTACCAACACAAACTAGTTGAGTTCCTCTTACATTGCAGTGATCCAGTTTGGATCTTGCTCTGCATCAGATATGGATTGAGGCTCAATTTGAGAGAGAAAACAGGCAAGCATCACACCAGGGTTAAGTTGATGCCTGGTCTGCACTCCTACTGATATGTCTCCAATTACTTGAGATCTAGGGTGATCCCTAAGTGTGACAAGATCATTAGGTGGAGTTGGTTCAGTTACAGTTATTTGATTTAATTCCTCTTGTGGAATTGTATCAACTATTGGAGAAAATTGAATTGCTTCCACAGTCTCTTCTTCACTTTCAGCTTCTGATATAGCTTGTGGAGAGGGATGTGATTCAACCATTACGGTAAGGTTTAGATCATCCAACCTCTCACACAAATTTTATAGCTGCAGATTATTATTGGTAGAGATGTCTCTCTCCTTATAAAATATATTAGATTCATCAAATGTCACATGCATAGATTCCTTAATTTTAATGTTGATTTATTAAGCACTCTATATGCCTTATTGACTTGGGAATATCTTAGAAAAATTCCCATTACATCCTTAGCTTCAAACTTTCTAAGATGTTTCTTGTCATTATTGTGAATATAGCATATACATCCAAATACTTTAAAATAGGTTATTATAGGTTTCTTCCCATTGAGTAGTTCATAGGTAATCTTAAGCTTTAGTTTATGTATTAGGCTTCTATTTAGGACATAATTTGTTGTGCTTACTGCCTCTTCCCAATAGGAAAGAGACATGCAAGCTTTTGCAAGTAATGTACCTGCAGCTTCAATGAGTGTCCTATTCTTCCTTTCAACTACACCATTTTGTTGAGGAGTTCTTGGAGATGAGAAATAATGTCTGATACCTTCCTTCTCACAAAACTCTAGCATAAGAAGAGATTCAAACTCAGTGCCATGATCACTTCTGATAATTAAAACTTGAGTAGAGTACTCAATTGGTATGTTCTTGAGAAAATCTGTGAGAACCTTAAAAGTATCTGACTTAGTTCTCAAAAAGAAAACTCATGTGAATCTGGAGAAATCATCTACAATAACTAATGTATAAGACTTTCCTCCTAGACTTTGTACTGCAATAGGGCCAAAAAGGTCCATATGGAGCAAGTACAAAATTCTAGGTGAATCACTCTTATTAATGGATTTGAAACTAGATTTAGTTTGCTTGCCTAGTTGACAAGCCCTGCAAAGGCCTTCCTTCTTGTAGGGACTAGAAGGTAAATCTCTAACAAGATTGTCCTTAGATAACCTAGCTATATTTTTATGGTTTACATGTCCTAGTCTTTTGTGTCATAAGCTAGTTTGAATGCTGACATAATTGAATAAGCAAATTTCAGATTTAGCTGATTCAAAATTTACCAAGTAAATGTTGCTTTTTCTAATTCCTGTTAAAACAGTTGTGTTGTTTAAGGAAATAAGACATAAAGAGTTAGTGAAGCTTACTTGATAACCTGCATCACATAGTTGACTTACTGATATCAGGTTATGTTAAAGACAATTTACATAAGTCACTTTCTTGAATGTGATAGCTCCATGGTGGAAATCTCCATAGCCTTCTATCAGTCCAAAGTCTGAGTCCCCAAAGATTACTTTAGGTCCAGTCTTTGCTTTATAGTTTATTAGGCATTCCTTGCAACCTGTCATATGTTTAGATCAACCACTATCCAGGTACAACTTGTTTTGAGTGATAGGGTGCTCTTCTATCTGCAAAGAGGATTAGCAGTTTTTGACCCAGATTACCTTTGGTCCTTATTGTTTAACATGACTAAAACTTGAAATAAATAAACATTCAAGTTGATCCTTATAACCTAAAGGATGATACCTTCGAGGAGGTAAGACCCACTGACTAAAGGGATTAAAGGATTTATCAGTTTTTAGGTTACTCTTGTTATGAACTGAGTTTGACAAATTTGAGTATGTTCGTCGACCTGAGCTCGACGATCTGGGTTGAGTTCTTCGATCTCTGCTCGAAGAAAGGAGGTATCCATTCTCAGAGCCCCAGAAACGTTGATCTCTGGTCGATAAACCATACTTGTTTCGTTGATCCCAGTTCGAAGAATTGTTTACATTATTATTTGCATTCAGGGTTCGTCGTTCTGAGGTCGACGAACCATACCCATTTCGTCGTTCTGAGTCAGACGAAATATTCTAAACATAGTTTTGTTGTTTATTTTTCTTTTTCTGATTGGTTTTCTTAATTTCTAAGTGTTTAAGAACTTCATTAACCTTCTCTACCTGTTCAGTATTTTTCTTGTTATTTTCAGAGATGAAGTTAGTAGGTTTTGATAATTGATTTTTCTGAATTAGGATTGGTTCACTATATGAGGCTCCTAATCCTAGTTTGTTATTGTTAGATCTTGTATTGTTGGGTACATTGGAAAATGTGTACCTAATTTGGACAAGCCAAACTTAGCTCAATGATATACATCAATGTGTATTTGATGTTGTTTTAAGTTTATATGCGCAGGTTAAGAATGTGCTAAAATGTAAAGAAAAATTTCTAAGTCCTTGTGTCGACACCTGAGGAAGCTGTGTCGACACTTCAGTAAGATTGTGTCGACACTTGGAAGTGGCTGTGTCGATACTTGGAAGTGGTTGTGTCGACACTTCAGTGAGTTTTTGTCGATACCGGGAGGCTGTGTCGACACACATAAGCATTGTCGACATCAACTATGTCGACACCGGGAGGCAGTGTCGACACACAGAAATAGTCAGTTGACATCAACTGTGTCGACACCGGGAGGCAATGTCGACACACAGAAATAGTTAGTCGACAACAACTGTGTTGACACCAGGAGGCTGTGTCGACACACAGAGGCAGAGTCGACAACAATTGTGTCGACACCTGGAGGCAGTGTCGACATACGCTATATTCTGAGTCTACATGAACTGTGTTGACATACAGGACTTGTGTCGACACACAGCTGAGTCTAGACCAAGTTGATTGCTGATGAATGGTGAAGTGTTTGTGTCGACACAAATAATCAGTGTCGACACATTCTCAAGAAGTAGTGTCAAGAAGCTGTGTCGACATCAAGGCAGCTATGTCGACACCACCAAAGTCTGTGTCGACACTTAAGTCACTTGCGTCGACACATATTGACAGATGATCTCGACACTTATGACAGTCAGTCTCGACGCTTTGCTGATAAAGACAAAGGCTCAAGATCTGTTTTATGACTTGATAGTTGTGAGTTACAACATGTTTACTGAAACTGTCAGACTTGTCAGAAGTTAGTTTTAAATCGGATCTACCGGTTACCATGGATAAAGTCTATATATATAGATGGATTTAGAAGAATCATTAATTAATGATTCATTATTGACACACAAAAATACAACTATTGTGAGAAAGATCTCTGATCAAGAAAGTGCAAGGCACAGAAGAAGATCTTCGTGAGAAGATCGAAGAAGACATTCCGAAGTGATCATCCACTAAGTTTCAGTCTAAGTTGAATTCAATCAAGAATTCAGAAGTATCTTCAATACGTTTGGAGAGAGAGAGATCCAGCTATTTGAAGTCAAGAAGGAGACAATCACATGTCTCTCAAGAAGCAGATACTGAACTAATCTGTCAAGAAGATTCAGATCTATTTCTGGAAGAAAGCTGCCAGTCAGTTATATTCAAAGGAAATCAACCCAACTAAGTTCAGATTCAAGAAGTTTTGCAGAAAGCTAAGATCAAGTTGATTTAAGCCATCAGCCTCATCAAGAAGCTGATCAAGAAAGTCCTTATCCCTTCTCTCTCAAATAGGGTAAGAGATTATAAAATTCCTTATCAAATTCTGTAGGATCTATTCATAGATCTGAGTTGTAAGCCTATGTTATAAAGGCTGAGTGTAGGAGATTTTGATCTCTGAGTGGTAGGGCTGTTTGTGCCTGGGTTATAGGAGAAGGTATTCTCTGAGTTGTAGGCCTTATGGCAAGGCTGAGGTAGAGCTGTTAGCCTGAGTTATAGGAGAATTTGTTCTCTTAGTTGTAGGCCTTGTGGCAAGGATGAGGTAGGGCTGTTAGCCTACATTGTAGGAACCTTTCAGGGTTCTGAGCTGTGGGATCTGAGGATCTGAGATAAAGGAAGAAGTTAGGCTGAATCTAGCATACTACTAGATAGGTGAAGGGGAAAAGTGGATGTACCCAGACCTTGGGGAACCATTATAAATCTGTGTGCAATCTGTGGTGCTTGTGTTATTATTGTTTTTGTGATTGTATGTGCTATTATAGCTGTAGAGATTTAAGCTTTATATTAAAGATCTGTAGCTAAACTCTGCCTTAAGTTAAAACAAGGATAAGAACCTATTTACCCCCCCCCCCCCTCTAGGTGTTTAGGTTGTCTTGAAGTTAAAACTATCAAGTGGTTTCAGAGGGAGGTTACTCAAAGAAGGACTTAACAGACCTAGTTAGATCCCTAAGGCAGAATCAAGAATCAAGAAAATGGGTTCTGGAGAAAATCACAAGGAACTATGGTCAATGAAATAACCCATCTACAGGAAAGAGATTTTTGGAATCTGGAAAGAAAGGGTTAAGTTGTTTATGGAGGCCTCTGACCCAAGGATATATATCACAGTAAAAGAAGGTCAATATATCCCAATGAATGTATCTGAGCTAGATGCAAATCAAAGAACTCCTAAAGATTTTTCTGAAATGACTAAGGATGAGATTATACTGGCAACTATGGATAAAAGAGCTCAGAATATCATAGTGAGTGCCATAGATGATTCTACTTTCCCAAATTTGATTCACTGCAAAACCTCCAAGGAAATGTTGGACACTTTGATTGTCTACATGGAGGGTTCTGAAGAAGTTAGATAAGACAAAAAGTCTATGCTCAATCAAGAATATGAGAATTTCAGACAAGGGAAGTCTGATAGCATATCTGAATGCTACAAGAAATTCTACAGGATAGTGAATGAACTGATGTCCTATGGAAGGGTCTTCAGTACATATGAGCTGAATGACAAATTCCTAAGATCCTTGACAAAGGATTGGGATACCAAGATTTGTGCTATTAGAGAAGTGGCCAAACTAGTAGACATTTACCCTCCAACCTTATTTGGAAAGTTGCTATCATTTGAAATGCAACTAATGGCTAGGAAGGAGGAAGAAAGAAATACAAAAGGAGAGCATAGAGAAAGGTCTGTGGCCTTCAAGGTTGAAGCCACTAGAAAGAATAGAAGGATATCTACATCACCTCCTAAGGAAGTTGCTGAAGTTATCTCAGAGAATTCAGACAATCAGAACTTAGATAGCAGTGATTTAGATGCAGATTTTGCTGCCTTTACAAGACAGTTTCAGAGGTTCTTGAAGAAGAAACAGTGGAAGTCAAGGCCCTCCGCATCACAGCCAGTTGATGACTACTATCAAAAGAGAAAATCATCAAGAAAGGAAAGGAGCAGTTCTAAGCCCAGCAAAGCTACAACATCAAAAATTGTTTGCTATTGCTGCAATAGGCCTGGACATGTGGTGGCTGAGTGTCCAAAAAAGAGGAAGGAGTCAGCAGACAGAAAGAAGACTCAACAAAAGGGCAAGAAGGAGAAATCCATTGTTGCTAAGAAGAAGAAGAGTCTTATAGATCAATCCTCCTTAGAGTCAGAATCTGAAGCTGAAGCATACATTGGACTGTATGCAGCTAGTGAAGAAGATGAGTTTATACAATTGTTGAACTCCATCTATGAACAAGAAGACCATCAGTGCATGGGACTGATGGCTGAATCAGAAGACAATAAGTGCTAGGATCAGCCTGGTCCCAGTAAGGAAAGTCCAAGTTGTCATGTCCCTATATGGTACTTCGACAGTGGATGTTCCAGGCACATGACTGGAACAAAGGGATTGCTGAAGGAGTACTCACCTATCAAGGATGGGCCAAAAGTAATCTTTTGTTGATCTGAAAGAGGAATCATCAAAGGATTTGGTAACATTTTTTCAATCAAAATTACCATCACTCAAGTGGCTTATGTAAAAGGTTTGAAACACAACCTGATAAGCATAAGTCAGCTGAGTGATCTAGGATATGACATTTCATTTGTTAAGAATGGATGTCATATCAAAAGTTCAAGTGATCAAAAGATCATTTTGACAGGATATAGAAAGAGGAATGTGTACTGTCTCAATTTTGAGTGTGAGAACAAAGGTTCTCCTATTTATCTTATAGCTGATGAGAAAGCCTATCATTGTGTCAAATGGCACAAGAGGATGGCCCACCTTAACTACAAAACAATTGGACAACTCTTTAGCAAAGAGTTAGTGAGGAATGGTCCTCAAGTTAAGTGTATAAAGGAAGGGATATGTTCAGCTTGTCAAAAGGGCAAGCAGACAAAATCCTCCTTTCATAGCCTTGAAAATAAGGATTCAGTGAGGTGTCTATACCTTTTACATATTGATCTTTTTTGTCCTATGCCAGTTCATAGTCTAGGTAGGAAGGTCTACACTTTTGTGGTTGTAGATGACTATTCTAGATATTCCTGGGTGTTCTTTCTGAGACAGAAATCTGAAACCCCAAGTGTTTTATATAGTTTTGTCAAACAAATTCAGAATGAACTAAACAGTACAGTGGTCAAAATTAGAAGTGACCATGGCACTGAATTTCAATCTGAAAGTATGACAAGATTATGTGAAGAATTTGGGATTTTTCAAGAGTTCTCCTCACCTAGAACACCTCAGCAAAATGGTATTGTTGATAGAAAGAATAGGACAATGATTGAAGCTGGTAGAACTCTATTGAGTGACACTTCTCTCCCAGAATACTTCTGGGCTAAGGCAGTTAGTACTGCATATCATGTGATCAATTGGGCCTCTATTACCAAAATCCACAAAAAGAAACCCTATGAGATCATGAAAGGTAAAAAACAAAATTTATCCTATTTTAGAATCTTTGGTTGTAAGTGTTATATCCTTAACAATGGCAAGTCTTATCTAACTAAGTTTGCTGCCAAATCCCAAGATGGGATATTTGTTTGGTACAGTATCAATAATAAGGCTTATAGGGTCTATAACTTGATTACACAGGTTGTAGAAGAATCTGTACATGATGTATTCGATGAAACTAGATTAATCAACTGTGAGTTTCCTTGTAGTTCATTCAGTCCAACAGGTATAAGCAATAGAATGGACAAGCTTTCCAATTAAGAAGGCTCAACTGCAGATGAAGAATTGGAAAATGATGGCTACTGTCCAGGGGGATTACAAGACTCTCTAGAAGATGATGACAACCAAGAGGTGCAGCATAATGAAGAAACTGGAGGTGTTCATCCAGAAGGAAGTCTACTTCCAGCTGTAAGACATCTAAAGGATCATCCAGCAAATCAGATAATTGGTGATCCAAGACATGGAGTGCAAACCAGGAGTAGAAATCTGAATACAGTCATGCACTCAAGTTTTCTATCTCAACTGGAGCTAAAGAAATTTGAAGAAGCTATCCAAGACTAACACTGGATTAATGCTATGTAAGAGAAGCTTAATCAGTTTAAAAGATGCAAGGTCTGGGAGTTAGTTCCTAAACAAAAAGAACACAACATCATTGGTACAAAGTGGATTTTTAGGAACAAGTTGGATGAGAGTGGACTTATTGTGAAGAACAAAGCAAGATTGGTTGCAAAAGGATACAGGCAGGAAGAGAGAATAGACTTTGATCAAACATTTGCCCCAGTAGCAAGACTGGAAGCAATCAGGATGTTCCTTGCCTATGCAGCATATCAAGGCTTCAAGGTATACCAAATGGATGTGAAATCAGCATTCCTGAATGGTGATCTAAAAGAAGAAGTCTATGTAGAGCAGCCATCAGGTTTTGTAGATTCTCTTAAACCTGGTTATGTCTATAGACTTAGGAAAGCATTGTATGGGTTAAAGAAAGCCCCAAAGGCTTGGTATGAAACCCTGTCTACTTTCCTTATTGAGAACAAATTCTCAAGAGGTAAAATAGACAAAACTCTATTCCTAAGGGAATCTAAAGGTAAGATAATCTTAGTTCAGATCTATGTAGATGACATAATTTTTGGGTCTACAGAGAACAACCATTGCAAGAAGTTTTCCAAACTTATGCAAGGGAAGTTTGAAATGAGTAGTATGGGGGAACTTAAGTTCTTCTTGGGACTCCAAGTAAGACAGACTGATGATGGCTTGTCCATATCCCAGTCTAAGTTCACCAAGGAGTTAATTAAGAAGTATTGTATGGAATCATCCTCCACCATGAGAACTCCTATGGGAACAAGTATGCCAATATGCAAAGATGATGCAGGTAATCCTATAGATGAGTCTTTGTATAGAGGAATAATTGGCTCTCTATTATATCTCACTGCTAGTAGACCAGACATTATGTATGCTACATGTATTTGTTCTAGGTACCAAGCATGCCCTAATGAATCACATTATACTGCAGTCAAGAGGATTTTGAGATATCTAAAGGGCACACCTAATATAGGCCTTTGGTACCCTAGGAATGGAGATTTTCTACTAACAGGTTATTTAGATGCAGATTTTGCAGGCTGTAGAGAAGATAGAAAAAGTACTACAGGTACATGCCAATTCTTGGGAGGAAGGTTGATATCCTGGAGCAGTAAGAAGCAGACTAGTATGGCAATATCCACAACTGAGTCTGAATATATGGCAGCAGAAAGTTGTTGTGCACAGCTGTTGTGGATTCAACATCAGCTTAGGGACTATGGTATTCAAGTAAGTAAAACACCTTTATTGTGTGATTTTGAAAGTGTCATTTCTATTGCAAACAATCCTGTTTCACATAGTAGGACTAAGTATATAGAGATAAAATACCATTTTCTTAGAGAATATGTAGAAAAAGAAGACATCTCATTAGAATTTGTTTAAACTGATTATCAAATTGCAGATGTATTTACTAAGCCTCTGGATGAAACTAAATTAAATGGATTTAAAATTGAATTAGAAATGATGACCATATGTTAGTTTACCAAAAATTGGCTAAGTAAAATGGTGTCCACACATTCAGTAATAAAGTGTCAACACAGAGAAGTTATGTCGACAATTCAAGGAAATTGTGTCGACACATCCAGAGAAGTAGTGTCCTCACATTCAGTCAAGTGTCGACACTTCGAATAAGTGTCGACACAGAATTTCTGTTTCTCATCTTCGTAAGTCAAGTGTCAACACATCATCAATTTGTGTCGACACATAGAGGTCAACTTTGTTGTCGAGACATTAGGAGTTTGTGTCGACACATTCCAACTGTGTCGACACATTTAGACTCTTTTTGCCCGCCTTTTGACCTTCTTTGATTAGAAGGGTATAAATAGGTCAATAACATATTCTATCGACGCGCTCACCAGGATTTCGAGACAAAAACCTTGTGTCGACAAACTCTCTTCTCTCCAACCAAGCTTTCTCTTCATTCCAATGGCGCCCAAGGTTGAAGACAACATCAATGAAGGATATAAGTTGGTTAGGCATGCATTCGACGATGCCGCAATGGAGATCAAACAGGTCATTTCTCTTCTTGCAGATAACGGACTAGAATATCTTGTCTATGAACCTACAAAGATATGGAATAAAGAAGTATTCGAGTTCTACACTACTACATCTATGGACTCAACAGGATTGAAGATCAAATCCACTATACACTGAGAAAAAGTCAAGCTATCTCAAAAAAGGTTGAGCAAGATTCTCCATCTTCTTAGAATACATGATGAGGAAGAGGTCCCAGCCTCAAGGACCAGGGAGGCGCTTCAATGGTGTGGATTGGATCCAACCTTAAAGATAGGAGCAGCCATCACCAGAAAAGGCATGAATCATCAAGGAAAATTACTGTTTGAAATAGTAGGAAAAGTGCTCTTATGTAAACTAGGTGGCCATGATAGGATATCAGCCTATATGTTCAGCCTGATGACAAGGGTAATCTTTAAGATTCACACAAATTGGTCTGCAGTACTGTTTGATAAGATAAAAGAAGGAATCAAGAAGCCAAACTTGGCTAGGATCATGAGTCTGTACCTGGCTGGAATAATTCCAGAGGTGATGCAACAGATTCCTGGATCAAAGATAAATCACATGAGGAGAATGGACATAAGGTTATTCTCAAGATTGGATAGAGTTCTTTCAAAGGAGATGCCTGATGTGGACAAGCAAGAGCTAACGAAAAAGTCACCAGCACATGACCTTTCTGAGCATGGTCATGAAGATGCACAAGAACAGGAAGAGCAAGTTAGAGAAAAGGTCTAGGACCTGACTGAGACTACCCAAGTCCAGGAAGAGACTATCTCTGCACAGGTGCAAGGGGAGCATATTACTTCACAGTTGCAGGGGGAGCCACAAATGCAGGGGGAGCCACATTCTGAACAGGTGCAAGAGGAAGAAAGAATCAATTTATCAGAGGACATAGTTTCTCAAACTGGTCTTGATATCTTTGGAGTTGCTACTGCTGCTGAGAAAGTACTATCTCCTGCTCACACTCAACAAGAATTCACTCTTGAAGAGTTGTTTCATGATCTTGAAGGAGCAGCAGATAAGATGGATACTATAAGATTTGTGGGGGAGCAAGTAAGAATTGAGGAGGAGCAACATGGAGCTGAGAAAGAATTTTCTTCCACTCCTCAAGAGAGAGTTAATATTGAAAGTTCTTCAGAGTCTGAGCATGAAGAAGTCAGGGAGGCCAAGAAAAGAAAATTAATGGTCTTTAAGAGAAGAAGTCAAAGCTATAAGAAGGCTCTCCAAATAACTACTTCACAATCTACTTCTGAGTTTGATTACAGCAAGCTTATGATTGATTTACAAGTAAAATATGATGAGCAGAGATTGTCTCTTGAAAAGTATGTGGATGAAAGCCATAAGGCTCTTCAATTTTATCTAGCTCAAGACATAATGTCAAAAAGATTTGAGGTCAACCAGAACAAAAAAGAGATGATAGATTTCTTCCACAAGGGAGGTAATGCTGTGGTATTTCTAGCAAAGCAACAAGCAGAAATAAAGAAGCAAGTGGATGAAATGGCTGTTAAACAAGGCTATGTCCTTGAAAATCAAATAAGAATGAATGACAATCTGACTGAATAACATAATGTGATAGTCACTGAGTTCAACAATACTGTTATTGCAATGACTGAGGCAAGAAATAAGGAGAAAGAAGAATTTGATAAGAAGCTACATGAAACCTTGGATTCCTTTAAGACAGCTATTACTAATTCACAGAAAACAATTTCTGATCAGCTTCAAAAATTAAAGCCATTCTTTAAAGATGGAATCAATTACTTGGATGGATAAATCAGGTTTCAGAAAGATGATTTTAGAGAACATGTGGCTAGAGAAGTCATAAAAGGGGGAGAGGGTGTTAGTCTATGCTGGCTCTGATCATGCCAAATGGGTAACCAACAGCATTAGAGCCACTCTGGGATATCCACCCTTGTGTGATGATGATAATGTGGCTGAGTCAGGGGTGCAACCAACTCTACTTGAAGGTGATCAACCTGAGGTTGCCCAAGTTATTTACCCCCTGCAGATCTTGAAATAATACATCAACAAGTTCAGTCAATGTACAGCCCTCCACAACCAGTTACAAATGTGATTATTGAAAAGGTTGATATGCCAGATACTGTTATCAAAGCTCAGCAAAATGCTCAGTTATCAAAGAAGAGATTCAGAGAGCAAGCAGAGCTAAAGCCAGACTTTGAGCAGTGGAGCCCCACTTCAAGGAATATTATATTAACTGCCTGGAAAACTGTAAAAGATCAAGTACATGAAAGGGGTAAATGGTACAATGAGCAAGAATGGCAAAAGTATGAAGCCAGGCAGGAGGCCATAGTTCAATACAGGAGAAAGGCTAAGAGTGTGAAGCTACCTCCTTATGCTCAGGAGCCTAGCAAGTATTTCCCCAAGCCTTTTCATTATTTTGAAAGGCAAATGATTAAGTCTGAAGCACAAAAGAAAGCTGATTTGAAAGGCAAGAAGCCCATGGAAGATACAGAACCTCCTGTGCAGGCTCAGATTATATCTGGAAAAGGGATAGTCATCAAGGAGCCTGCCCAGCCTTAGTCTAAGCTTTACTAGTTTTTTGTTCAAGAACTATGTAATTGTTTGTTTGTTAAAGAAATAAATGTAAACAACTTGTAACAAGCATTTTTGAGTTAATATACAAAACATTGTTCTGTGATCATTTTCTTTTATATCTTCTATTCTATGATGTAATTATGATATGTGTTTTGTTTATAAAGTACCCTGTAATGTAATGCTTATGTACATCATCATGTTTATTTTCTAAGTGGTGTATATAATTGGCTAAAGGGTTATGACTTCTCCAAATAGAGGGAGATTGTTGGGTACATTGGAAAATGTGTACCTGATTTGGACAAGCCAAACTTAGCTCAATGACATACATCAATGTGTATTTGATGTTGTTTTAAGTTTATATGTGCAGGTTAAGAATGTGCTAAAATGCAAAGAAATATTTCTAAGTCCATGTGTTGACACCTAAGGAAGCTGTGTCGACACTTCAGTAAGATTGTGTCGATACTTGGAAGTGGCTGTGTCAACACTTAAGTGAGTTTGTGTCGACACCGGGAGGCTGTGTCGACACACAGAAGCATTGTCGTCATCAACTGTGTCGACACCGGGAGGCAGTGTCGACACACAGAAATAGTCAGTCGACATCAACTATGTCGACACCGGGAGGCAGTGTCGACACACAGAAATAGTCAGTCGACAACAACTGTGTCGACACCGGGAGGCTGTGTCGACACACAAAGGCAGATTCGACAACAACTGTGTCGACACCTGTAGGCAGTGTCGATACACGCTATGTTCTGAGTCTACATCAACTGTATCGACACACAGGACTTGTGTCGACACACAGCTGAGTCTAGACCAAGTTGATTGCTGATGAATGGTGAAGTGTTTGTGTCGACACAAATAATCAGTGTCGACACATTCTCAAGAAGTAGTGTCAAGAAGCTGTGTCGACATCAAGGCAGCTATGTCGACACCACCAAAGTTTGTGTCGACACTTAAGTCACTTGTGTCGACACATATTGACAGATGGTCTCGACACTTTATGACAGTCAGTCTCGATGCTTTGCCGACAAAGACAAAGGCTCAAGATCTGTTTGATGACTTAATAGCTGTGAGTTACAACAGGTTTACTGAAGTTGTCAGACTTGTCAGAAGTTAGTTATAAACCGGATTAGCCGGTTACCATGGATAAAGTCTATATATATAGATGGATTCAGAAGAATCATTAATTAATGATTCATTATTTACACACAAAAACACAACTATTTGTGAGAAAGATCTCTGATCAAGAAAGTGCAAGGCACAGAAGAAGATCTTCGTGAGAAGATCTAAGAAGACATTCTCAAGTGATCATCCACTAAGTTTCAGTCTAAGTTGAATTCAATCAAGAATTCAGAAGTATCTTCAAAAGGTTTGGAGAGAGAGAGATCCAGCTATTTGAAGTCAAGAAGGATACAATCACAGGTCTCTCAAGAAGCAGATACTAAACTAATCTATCAAAAAGATTTAGTTCTATTTCTGGAAGAAAGCTGCCAGTCAGTTATATTCAAAGGAAATCAACCCAACTAAGTTCAGATTCAAGAAGCTTTGAAGAAAGCTAAGATCAAGTTGATTTCAGTAATCAGCCTCATCAAGAAGCTAATCAAGAAAGTCCTTATCCCTTCTCTCTCAATAGGGGTAAGAGATTATAAAATTCCTTATCAAATTCAATAGGATTTATTCATAGATCTGAGTTGTAAGCCTGTGTTATAATGGCTGAGTGTAGGAGATTTTGATCTCTGAGTGGTAGGGTTGTTTGTGCCTGAGTTGTAGGAGAAGGTATTCTCTGAGTTGTAGGCCTTCTGGCAAGGCTGAGGTAAGGTTGTTAGCCTGAGTTGTAGGAGAATTTGTTCTCTGAGTTGTAGGCCTTGTGGCAAGGCTGAGGTAGGGCTGTTAGCCTAAGTTATAGGAACCTTTAAGGGGTTCTGAGCTGTAGGATCTGAGGATCTGAGATAAAGGAAGAAGTTATGCCGAATCTAGCATACTGCTAGATAGGTGAAGGGGGAAAGTGGATGTACCCAGACCTTGGGGAACCACTATAAATCTGTGTGCAATCTGTGATGCTTGTGTTATTATAGTTTCTGTGATTGTATGTGTTGTGATAGCTTTATTGATTTAAGCTTTATATTAAAGATCTGTAGCTAAACTCTGCCTTAAGTTAAAACAAGGATAAGAACCTATTCACCCCCCCTCTATGTGTTTAGGTTGTCTTGAAGTTAAAACTATCATGTATTAACTGTGCTAGTTATATCTAACAGTTGTAAACTTCTATAATTCAAGAATTCTTCTAGTTCCTTAGCCTTACTTAATTCAGATTTCAGAAAAACTATTTGTTGATTGGCTAAGCTTAATTCTTCAGTTAACTTTTCATTTTCAGCAATGATTTTGTCTTGTTCTAAAAGTTTTTCCCGGAGAAGTTTGATTTCCTTCTCAGATCCTATTAGGTCTAAACACAAGAGTTTAAATTCAGATTTAAATTCTTTAGATTGAATGTCATAGGAAGCAATAACCTGATCCTCTTCAGAGAGGAATTCTTCATCATCTGATTCTTCTGAATCTGATCTGCTGCTTCCAGCATCTATTGCCATAAGACAAATTTCCCTTGCCTTCTTTTCTTCTACATCATCTTCACTGGAACTGGAGGAGGATGTTTCATCTTCAGTATCACTCCAGGTTTCAGCTACAAAGCCCTTCTCCTTCTTTTTGTACTTGATGGAGGAGGCCTTGCTGTGCTGATGTCTTATTGAATCCTTTTCTTTCCTTCTGTATTTCTTTTGGACTTCTGGGAATTCTTATATGAAGTGTCCAGGTTTCCTGCACCCAAAACAGACAAACTCTTTAGAAGGGGTCTTGTCATACCTGGGTTTATCTTTATTCCTTGAGGGCTTCCTCCCGAAGTCCTTTCTTGCCATTTTATAGAATCTCTTAACAAAGAGACCCATAAGATCTTCATTGGCCGGCAAGCTGGGAGATTCTTCTGTAGCTTTGATTGTTAAGTTCTGTTCTTTCCTGGTAGGTATTAAAGCCTTTGGTTCAACTACAGCTTCTCTTGACTTGATCAATTGCTCATAGGATTTGAGCTTTCCAAGCAGAGATTCTGTTGAAATTTCAGCCATGCTTCTGGCTTCTCTGATGGGCCAGATTCTGGAGTCCCAAGTGCTAGGGAAGCACATGAGGATCTTTTCATTGACCTCAGTCAGAGTGATTTCCTTCTCCAATATTCTAAGCTCACTGATGATGGAGCTCAGCCTATTGTACATTACTTCCACAGATTCTGCATCATCTTCCCTGAAATTCTCATATTGGGATATGAGGTTGGATCTTCTATCCTTCCTCTCATCAGTAGAGCCTGCTACCATTTGGTTGAGGTAATCCCAAATAGATTTTGCAGATGTACATTTAGCAACTTTCTGAAATATGTCATCTGACATAGTTTGGGCCAGTATGTTCATAGCTCTGGCATCAGCAATCTTTGCTTTCTTATATGCATCAGTTTGGTATGGAGGAGGCACTGCACTGAGATTTAATGGATTTGAAGTAAAGGGCACTAGAGCTTGTGGTCCTGTCAAGATGGAATTAAAGATATCCTGATCAATAGAGTTCATATACAACTTGATTCTTGCCTTTTAGACCCCAAACTTATATAAGTTGCAGACTGGAGGTCTAGTGCTTGCATAATCCTTGTTTTGTGCCATGATATCAGAATAATAAAATCTAATCAGAAAAACTAATAAGACTTATTCAGAGTTTAACCTGAGGATCTTGATTAATCCAGGTGTAAGCCTGTATGATGTGATTAACCACCCTCTGATACCAATTGAAGGATTGAGTAAGCTCTGACAAACTCTAGAGGGGGGGGGGGTGAATAAAGTTTTTAAAATCTTTTTGATTTATGCTGAAATAAGAAGTCTTTAATAAAATATGTTACTATGATATAGGTGTATGAGTGTACAAGTGCAGCAGATGAACAAAGAAATAACTAAGCTACACAGCAAAGCATATCACAACACAAGCACACAGGAAGATCACAGCCACACAGACAACAAAAGAATTTTTATAGTGGTTCCCCTAACTTGGGTACATCCACTCTTCTACAACCCTAGGTACAAATCCACTACAGGTTTTGATCAGGTGACTGCCACCAATAAGCTTTTGATCAGGTGCTAAAAAACCAACCCAAGTCTTTTGGAAGGAGACATGCAACCCGAATAATTTTGAAGGGAATTAAAACCATGTACAGAGGTGGGGAAGAGAGGTTGATGGAAGTCTTCTTTTCTCAAATCAAAATGAGAAGACTATGTGGATTCTGTGGTGTTGTCAAAGCTCCCCCTGAAATCCTGAATGGTTCAGGAGTGAAAGCTTTCCTAAGGGTGAGTAGGCCTTCTAATATATAATCAACTCTTCAGAGATCCTTTGACTGATTTGAATGTTCTTGTCACTTGTGATCCATTGAAAAAAAGAAGGTGAAGAAGAAGAACTCTTGATTGTGATTGTTGTTCTTTCTTCTTCCTTTGAGAGCAGTTGATTTCTTGAGAACTGTATGCACTGCCCTCTTTGTTTTTCTTTTCAAAAGGGTTTTCTGTATGTTCACTTCTTCTGGAAGTGAGATCCTCAGATTGATAACTGCATCTAGGTCGAATTCAAAAACCTGCAATAAATGCTTAGACGAAATCTGGGAAATGAAGACGTCAAGAATGTTGTCATATATTCTATTCTATGTCTGTTCCGAGATATAAGCAATTAATTCCATGGAAAATATTTGCAATCAATGCTGCCAGTAACGGCTCGATTCAAAGGATATAAGTTCATTGATAATCCAGGGAATTAACGGCCTATAATAGATATAAAATAAGGAGACAGAAAAAGAAAGAATAAATAATAATGTCTTACAGTTTTTGTCAACCATAGAACAGCTTTCGTAGACCTGAGATCAACTTTCGTCGACCTGAGATCAACTTTCATCTACCTGAGGTCAGCTTTCGTCGACCTGTGAACTGCGAACAACTACACTGCATAAACTGACGGATACTGTGCTCTAAGTTCGTTGACCTGAGAATCTGAAATTAGTCGACCTTAGAACTTGGTCAAACTGACTACGTTGAGATAACATCACATCTGGTATTGAGTCGGTTAAGAGCGTTGAGTCATTGATAGCATTGAGAGCATTGGGTGATCTTTGGCTCTGAGTAAGCTTTTGCTTTGAGTGAATTATGGCTCTGAGTCAATTATGACGCTTAGTGATCTTTGGCGTTGAGAGTTGAAGTGTTAGTCGACCTGATAGCAGAGTTCATCGAGCTCAGCTCAGGGAATTTTATCTCTGAGTTAGTCGAGCAGAGCACGACTATCGTCGACCGTAGATCGACGAACGTAGATCTCCTTTTTCTAAAACTTGAATTCTCTAAGTCTTGAGTCTTGAGCAGTGTTGGAGGCTGGTCCTTTGTACTGTTGACTCTAAGTACATTACCTAGACTCTAGAAACACATAAAACTTGACCCTTCTATACAACATGGGTCACAACCTAAGAAGAGAACCTAGCCCAAATCACCTAGGGGTTCCAACATACTGGTTCTCGATGCCAATAACTTGATGGTACTATCTACTCTCGATAACATCAACTTGATGCCCGCTATCACCGATAGTACCTAGCTATCGTCGGGCATTAGCTTCAAGTAACTAGAAAATTTGTTTTTTCAAACACAGAAAACCTGGGGTGTTACTGCTAACGCCTGCTAATCTCTACAAAAGAGAAGTTTGAGAGGGTATAAAAGAAATATATAATGCGAGTACCTGAACATTACTCAAGAACATCTGCTAATCTTTACAAAAGAGAAGTTAGAGCATGCATTAAAGAAATATATATCATGAGTACCGAGTAGAACCCGTGAATACCTGTTAATTTTTGAACAAAAAAATTAGAGCAGGTATATAAGAAATATATAATGCGAGAACCTTAGCAGAACTCGGAACACCTGCTAATTTTTGTAAAAGAAAATTTTGAGTGGGTATAATAAAAAATATAAAATACGAGTACCTGAGCAGAACTCGCGAACACCTGCTAATTTCTGTAAAAGAGAATTTAAAGCAGATATAAAAGAAACATATAACGCGAGTACCTAAATAGAATTTGCAAACACCAGGTACTCTCTGAAAAAGAGAAGTTACAGAAGGTATAAAAGAAATATATAACATGAGTACCTGAGCAGAACTCGCAAACACCTGCTAATTTCTACAAACGTTAATTCAATGCATGTATAAAAGAAACATATAACACAAGTACCTAAACAAAAATTGCGAGCACATGTTAATCTCTACAAAAGAGAAGTTAGAACAGGTATAAAAGAAGCATATAACACGAGTACCTGAACATAACTTGGTAACACCTGTTAATCTCTGCAAAAGATAAGTTAGGGCAAGTATAAATAAACATCCATAGAAGAAAATTTTAAGTGCCTTAAGTTGACATGCTTATATTTACTTCATCCACACACTTTGAAGAGTGTAGGAAATAACATCTGATTTCTAGTCAAGAAGCTAAATAGCTTCCATATCCAATATAAGGAAAACAACATTATTTAATCAAAGTAACCACTAAAACATGGATTTAAAGCTAAATTTTAATTGGAGTGACCACTAAAGTGATAGTTAATTGCATTAAAGAAAGTTGGGCAACCACTGAAAATTGGGTTCGTTGCCTTAATAGAATTTGAGCAACCATTAAAAAGTGGGTTTATTTCTTCATTAGAATTTGGGTGACCACTAAAAGTGGGTTTGTTGCCTTATTAAAATTTGGGCAACCACTGAATAGTGGGTTCATTGCTTCATTAGAATTTGGGTGACCACTAAAAATCGGTTTGTTGCCTTATTAAAATTTGGGAAACCACTAAAAAGTGGGTTTGTTGCCTTGACATTTCCAAACTATATTCATTCATGTGAACAATTGAAGAAGTAACCTAGTACAAGCATAATTAATAAAGCTTTAGTAAGATGAACCTCACCACTGAAAGATCTCAGAAGCAGTTCTAGCATTAAGTGAACACTCAGTATTGTTAGAGAGGATTGATAATTAGATCTTTAGGTAATATATTCTTGTAGCTTACCTTCCATTAACAATTTCTCCACAAGCTTACAAAGAGCTCGACATCCTTTTGTATCATGACCAACACACATGTGGTATTGACAAAATAAGTCCTTGTGATAACTCCTATAACCAGGTAATAGGAAGGAAGGTCTCATAAAATCTGGCTCCTATTGGATAATTTGAAGAACTTCTATAGAGATAGTTAAGTTTGTAAACTTTCTTTGAGATTCATTTTGCTTGTATGGGAGAGGAGCATATAGCACGTTATCATAAGTTTGAGTCATTATTTCAGAATTAACAAGATTCGACTCTAATTGCTTTGATGGAAGAAGATGTTGAGGCATAAATGAATGCCCATGATTACTATATTCTTCATGCTGAGATAAGAGGTTGAGATCTTGACTGCATTCTAATAAATAGTTGTCATAATCAAGAGTGCATCCATGAAGAGAATTATCCTTCTGTTGATGATATAGCAAGGATCCCTTATTGTTATTGAGTTTTTTGGGCTAAAGAAGATATATAGTTGGGGTTCATGGATTTACCTTCAATAAACTGATTTGCTATTTTGATAAGATCTCCCTAAGACTTGGGTTCATCTCAACTAACTTTAAAATTTAAAGGACCTTTTGAAGTCCATTTATTAAGGCAAACTTGTACAATTCTTGATCAATATTAACAACTTCAAGTATTTCCCTTTGGAATCTATCGATGAAGTGAGCAAGAGTTTCGATATCTCCTTGCTTGATCTGAAAGAGAGTCGTTGGACCTCTCCTATGATTTTTTAAAGTAGTGAATCTTAAGAAAAACTATCTTTGAAGATCTTCAAAATAAGCAGCTAATTGAGACGGCAACCCATAAAACTACTCCCTAGCTTGCTCGTCAAAGGACATGACAAGAAACTTGCACTTGATGTCATCTGATAAGGCTCTTAATGAAACAACCGAATCAAAAGCTTGAAGATGTGAGATCGGATCGTCCTCCCTAAGTAGACTGGCATACGAGGCTCTCTAAATTCATTAGGAAGTGTCTCCTAACAACTTGGTCATTGTAGTTGTGGACTCACCAACATAGGGTCACGAAGGAACTAAAGGTTGAGGAGTTAAATAAGTCAGAGGAGCTTTTACTTCAGAAGGATCAGGAGGAGCTAGTTACTTAGAAAGTATGGTGAAGGTCTGCTTGAAGATTTTTAACAATTGAGTAGAATCATGATGAGTCTGTTCAAGAGCTTCCCGGATGGCTGCATCATCTAGGCTCAAAGGGGCAATAGTAATTATCGCACCATTGAGTTGAGAACCAACTTATCTATTGAGGTGAGTGATCTCTGCTAATGGGAGGTTAACATTGTTTCTTTGGACTAGCATTACTAGAATATTATAATGGTATTCAAGAGCATTTGATGGAAAATCCATGGAAACAAGAATTGCTGAAAGAGAAAAACTGTGATATCTCGCAAATGGAGTTGAATTTGGGCAATTTGAGAGTTTTAAACGAACTCAAACGAGGATACAATGAATTTCATTAGATAGATATTTTCGATCTCTTTTTGTCGAGCTTTTCTAGGTTGAAAACAGACAGCCAGATCAAAAGTTATTGTCGTTTGAAGAATGGGTGTTTTTCTGGACTAAATCCCACTTCTTCATCATGACTGCTATTCATCAACTACTAAAGATCCACGCTCACCGCACCAAAATATTGGCACAAAAAATTTCAATACCAACTCTCTGAGCACTACCACGAGATGGGTCAGTCAGATGGTAGAGGGAAAGATTCGTGTTGTCTGAACTGAAGGAAGGTGGTAGTGAGTGGTTGGTTACTCTGAGTCACATTGAAGAGGATTGCGGCTAATAAGAGGATTGCCTAGGTCATGAAAATAGGTCATGTGGGTAGATAGAAGAAGTTGACCAGGTTGCCTATAGAGGTCACGCGACAAGAAAAAGCTTAATCGCAAGTTTTCCTTGTGACTTCTGCCTCTTAACTACCTTGCAGATATGAGGGTTTGGACCCTTATTTATAGGCTCAAGGAGGGAATATTCCTAGAATTTGTGCCCAGAAACTAGGAGGTCAAAAAAATGCAGACCATGACTAGAGAAAGCTGACTGCACGACCTCACAGTCATCGCGGTCAGGAAAAGTCTTACTGCGCGACCTTGCGTTCACCGCAGTCAGAAAAAGTCTGACTGCGCGACCTCACAGTCACCGCAGTCAGGAAATTCTTACCACACGACCTCACGATCACCGTGGTGAAGAAAAGGCATACTGTGTAACCTTGTGGTTATAAAAAGGTTGGTCGTGAGACCTCGCGGTCATCATAGTCAGGAAAAGGCTGATTGCACTACCTTGTAGTCACTACAGTCAGGAAAAGGCTGACAACAAGCTCTCTTAAGGGGGAGACCTCGCGGTCATCACAGGCACCTGAACCGGTCATCTTGGAGGGGATGTTGATTTCTAGGTAAACAAAATTCATTCTCTGTCACTAGCATCTGGTGATAACACTTATCGCTAGTGATAGTGAAAAAAATTGAAATTCGATTTTTTAAAAGTAATCTTTAATATAATATTTTATGAGATATTAAATATATTCTTGTTTAAGATATTCCCGAACTTCTTTTATTAACGAAAATAGTTTTATTTAAAATTAAATTCCAAAAAGCTCTTATTCATCCTCCCTCTAAGAGTGCATACAGATCAAACACACCCGATTTGCCTCTATTCTCTATGCAACCTTAATCCCATCCCAAAAAATGCCCAAGCCCGAAAAAAACTTTCATAAACCCAATTACGTATATAGATCAACCAAATGATGGAAGAGTAATACGCGAAAGAGTAATGCAGGTAAAGAGTAGTGTACGTTGAAGTACCTCAATTAGGAAAGAGAAATCCGCTAAAAACCAAACCGAATAAGAGAGGTTGCTAGCCTAGAGGCAATTTTCATTGCCAAAGACCAAAATGACGGAATAGTGATGGTCACCGAGCACATCTATCGGCTCTGGAGTGGTCGTTGACGAGGATTCCGACTTCCTTTCACAAGTGGCTAGGATTGGGTAACACGAGTTAGGATTTGAAAATAAGAATTTTCTTAGGAATTTAATGATTTATCTACAATATTTAAAAAGACAAAAAACCCCAATCTATGCCGGTCCCAAGCCCGGATAAAAAATGGTGAGGGTTGTGTTAGGTAGACGGCCATCGTAAAATTTAGTCACCCTTATGAATATGGATCATTTGAGAAATTGTGCAAAAGCTAGGTTATTATCCTTAAGGAACGCATCACATGGTCTGAATGCGGCATCTTGGCAAGTACCGTTGCATCTTCAGGACTTGGGTGTGGCATTAAATATGCAAGAGTCCTCGTTGTTTGGTAAGAATGCAGCGTATTGACAAGGACCGTTGCATCTCCAGGACTTGAGTGTAATATTAAATATGCAAGAGTCATCACATAGACATCATAGGGAAGTATGTCATAGGATTGTGATCAACTTAGGTTTGGAAGTTAGAATATAGGTACGTTAATGGGGAAAGTGATGAAAGTAGTAGATATGATGTTTATGAGAAGGATAAATATTCTATGTCTGCAAGAGACGTGATGGGTCGGTGAGAAATCTAAAATATTAGATAATTCAGGTTTTAAATTATTGTATATAGGAAAAAAAATAAAACAAACAGAGAAGTAGGTATTATTATGGAAACTAATTTGAAGGATGTAGTTGTTAGAATAAATAGAAAATGTTATAGAATCTTAGCTCTTACATTGGTCATAGGAAAGGAAACTATTAATGGGATCAGTGCCTACGCACCACAAGTAGGATTAAGTGAAACTATTAAAGTGTAATTTTGGGAAGGCTTAAATGATTTAGTAAGAGCAATTTCACAAAGAGAGAAGATTTTCATAGGAGGAGACTTAAATGGACATATAGAGAAAGAAAATGTAGATTGCACATATACAACCCAGTGTTCGCCGAGTACGACTGCCAGGCAGGAGAGCTAGGTAGGCGAGACATGCGGGTGAGCGGGCCAGGGCTCGCCCTCTCAACGCCATTTTCCTTAGCATTGAGTGAAGCCTGCCCTCTCAACGCCATCTTCCATGGCGTTGAGTGAAGCCCGCCCTCTCACCGCCATCTTCTATGGTGTTGAGTCAATCATGCCCTCTCAATGCTATCTTCCATGGCATTAAGTGAAGTTCACCCTCTCAACGACATCTTCCTTAGCATTGATTGAAGCCCGCCCTCTCAATGCCATCTTCCATGGCGTTGAGTGAAGCCAGCCCTCTCAACGCCATCTTCCATGGCATTGAGTGAAGCTTGCCCTCTCAATACCATCTTCCATGGTGTTGAGTGAAGTTCGCCCTCTCAACGCCATCTTCTATGGCATTGAGTGAAGATCACCATGTCGGCGCTTCCCGAACTTGGCCATATTTCTTAGTTTTTCTGGTCCTTTTGACTGCAGGCCTGCTTTCGGGGAGCAATCCATACGAGCCAGCATGGCCAGCCCGCGCTCACCAAAGCGGCCATCCAGCTCTCGCGCGAGCTAGCTCACCTATAGGCTCCAGACCGCCTCCACGTGAAGGGCAGGCAAGTCACAGGAGTCGGGCTCGTGCTCGCCTAAAGGAAGAGGCGGGCTGCGCAAACTAGGATGCGTCTGCCCAGTTGAGTAGCGAGATGGTCCAGATTTCCCCCTATGAGTAGGGTGCAGATATCATGTGGTTAACCTAATTAAGTCTTCCTTCAGCTCTTCAGAATGGCGGAGTCGCACTGTTGGCAGACCACTTTTTGCCGCGTATAACCGTTTGGAATAGCAGAGTTACGCTATTTGCAGGTTAGACTTTAAAAACATAAATAGACCCAAGGGGGTACCTCAGAAGGTAAGCTTTCAAGCATTCCAATTCTCCTCTCTCTAATCTTCTAGTGCTTTCTAAGGAACCCTTAGCTCAGCGCAGGATAAGGAGGGGAAGCACTCTAAGATCTTCTGGGTGTGTGGTGGGATCTCCGTGCTGGAGCCTTGGATCGGTTCTGGTTCTAAGTCTTTGATCATTCAAGCTTGCTAGGGATAAGTATGTGTGTGGTCACCCCTTCACCAAGGGTTCAAACTCCACATAAGCCGAATTTCGGTTTCAATATTTTTGGTGTGGTGATCATGGAGAGTGATCAGCACCGAAAATGTTCTGTGAGTTTGATGGCTGGAGACGAAGGATGAGGTTCTTGCATGGCCGACTTGCCACCCCCTCCCCTCCACTCGCAACCCTCGGGATGTTCGTGGATTTTCGACAAGAGATGTGAATTCTCGTTATGTTTGCACTCGTCACGCATGCCGAGTGCTCGACACCAGCAGTCCCAGTTGTCGCAGCCCCAACCCTGACCGAGAATGCCCCTGATAGGCAACCTTGGAAAGTGGTAGTAGAAGAGATGAGGGAGCGAGATCTGTCGGAGCGAGTTTTGTTCCCCGGCACGGCAAATCTGGGTAGGGTTTGCGAGATCGACGCGCGAGATCATCCAGCTCGCTCGGCATGGGGAGGCATTCCTTTTAGCGAGTTGGTTTCATCTACCCCAGTTCCGGAAGGGTTTTGCGAGCTGGAGATGTCCTACTACACCGGGAAAGATGATCCGGTTCAACACATTCAGTGGTTTGAGGATGTGGTATCGATCAGGCAGATGTTGGATGCGTTCAAATGCAGGCTCTTTGCCATCACCCTCAAGGAGAAGGCAAGATATTGGTTCCACCAGCTACCGGCCAGCTCCATCTACTGTTTTGAGGACCTACACCAGGGGTTCAAGTTGAGGTTCATCACTTCCAAGAAAAGGAAGAAAGATTCTGAGTCTTTGTTCCACATCAAGCAAGGGGTGAATGAGACCCTGGGGAGCTATGTGGACCAGTTCGAGGAGGAGGTCCTCCAAGTCCAAGAGATGTTAGGGCATACCTTAATGATTGCCTTCACCCTGGGGTTACAACAAGGATTCTTCAGGATGGAGCTGAAGAAGGTGCCGCCTCTCTCCTTCAAGGAGCTGATGGAGAGGGAAGCAACGGAAGTCGATGGGGAGGCATCAAACCCCAAGTTTGCGAGGAAGTTGGCTAGGTGGTCAGCAGAGGAGGATCCTAGAGGTGGCAAGGGCCAGGAGGTGCGGAGGCCCGAGCCTAGGAAGAGGGAATAGTAGTAGTAGCGCAGCTGGGGGCGCCAAGAGCCAAACAATCGGCTCGGCTGGAGGCATGAGTGGCAAGACCAGGGTCAGTCGAGGGGTTTCCATGGAGGACCATCGCCATAGGGGACAGGGCCAGTTCAACCCTCCAGGCTAGAGATAGGGCTAGAGTCCTCCTCTCCCCCAATCAACATCAGGCTATGGCGATATCCTTGGATAGTAGGAGGAGATCCCAATAGAGGAGAAGTCAAAGAGGAAGGGTGAAGCTGCCTTACTGCGACTTCCATCAGGAGGAGGGCCATGTCACGGCCATGTTCCCGGAGTTCCTCGAGATTAGAGGAAATAGGGAGCAACAACAGCAACCCTGCCAGGAAGTGTATATTGAAGAGGTCCTGCCCAGGGAAGAGGAGGACAGGTGTGAGGACCGGGCCGATGTCTGAGGCCGCGAAGGGATCAGAGTGATCCATGGGGGTGGGAGTATAGGTCGTCTGCAAGGAGAGCCTCCATACCATGTACTGCCGGAGCGTCGCCTCCACGTCCTTAGCCCCACCCCCGGAGGAGAATATTACCTTCTCAAGGAAGGATATGCCTAACCATGAGGATCTATTCTGTAACGCGCTGTTGATCCAGGACGCGGTCGAAAATTTTACCGTCTCTTGGATCCTCATTGATAATGGGAGCGCGGTAAATATCATCTTTAAGAAGGCATTCGATGCGATGAAGGTGGAGGCCAAGAGGGTGTTAGCCTCAAGTGATCCTCTCTTCGGATTCTCCGAGGAGAGGAAAGAGGTGGAAGGAAGAGTGGGACTCCATGACACTCTAGGGGCAGTCCAGAAACTATAGGTTCATCATTATAGATGCTCCTAGCAGTTACAACGCTATATATGGATGGCCTCTCATCAGTGCCTTCCATTGCATACCCTCCTCCTTCCATCAATGTTTGAAGTTCAACACCGAGGGAGTTCAGGTCTGGATCAGGGGAGACCCCAAAGTGGCAAGGGAATGTTATGTCACTGTGGTGAACTCCATCTCTTGGTAGGGAGGAGCCAAGGAGATGGAGAGGAGGATGGAGGAAGTTTCTTGGCAGGAGGCCGCGGGCGGAGATGAGGATATGGAGGTGGAAGAAGATGAGGTCCGCACCCGTGTTGAGGTGGCGGAGGGAGAGCAAGAGCAGGCCGAGGTGATGGTCGTAGAGGAGGCCGAGGAGGAAGTTCTCGCCTCAGCCGAGGGTGTTGTTGGTGAGTGGGAGGAGCAGTTCTGATTGGAAGATGCAGAGGAGGTGGTTGAGATGGAGGTTCTCACCTGGGAAGGCAGGGTGGAGAAGGTGCGGATCAGTGGTGGGTTGAGCCAGGAAGACTAGGGAAGGATGTTGGGGTGCATCCAAAAGAATGTGGATGTTTTCGCATGGAGTGCGGCAGACATGCTGGTGATTGATGTGGATGTTGCCTGCCAGTGCCTCCACCTGGATCCCGAGGCCCACCCCGTCTATCAAAAGAAGAGGTCTCTACCGCAGACAAGATGGTCGAGCCCATCAGAGAGGAGGTGGGCAAGCTCCTCAAGGATGGGTTTATATCCAAGATTCAGTACCCCGGTTGGGTATCTAATGTTGTAATGGTAAAACATTGAGACAGCCGCTGGAGGATGTGTGTAGATTTTTCTCTTCTTAATAAATCATGTCCTAAAGATTGTTATCTCTTGCCTCGGATTGACGCGCTTGTTGATTCAGCTGTCAGTTTTTATGTAATGAGTTTTCTATTGCTTTTTCAGGTTATCATCAGATCAGGATACACCCGCCCGATATAAGAGAGGTCTCCTTCATCATCGGGGATGGGTGTTACTGCTACAAGATGATGCCCTTTGGGCTAAAAAATGTAAGGGCAACATATCAAAGGATGATGGATCGGTTCTTCAAAGAGCATAAGGGGAGGAACCTGGAGGTGTATGTGGATGATCTCATAATCAAGAATCCAGACGTGGACTCTCACCTCTAGGACGTGGAGGAGACCTTCGGCACCCTATAGAAGTAAAATATGATGCTAAACCCCTTGAAGTGTGTGTTCAGGGAAAGCATGGGTACGTTCCTAGTCCATATCCTTACCCCCGCAGGTGTAGAGCCCAACTCTGACAAAATAAGGGCCATATTGGAGTTAGGATCACCTCGGAATGCCAAAGAGGTTCAGCGACTGACAGGGAAGTTGGAATGATTGAGTCGGTTCCTCTCTCGGGCAGAAGAGAAGTGCTCTACCTTCTTAAAAGTGCTGAGGGGGGCCAGAAGTTTGAATGGTCTGATGAGTGTGAGGGTGTCTTCCAAGCCTTGAAGAGGCAGCTGACCCACGCTCCCCAACTCTAGGGACCAAAGTGGGGAGATCTGTCCCTCTACCTTGAGGTCGGGGTTAAGGTCGTGAGCTCTTTCCTAGTCTGGGAGGAAGGGAAGTAGCATCAACTGATCTATTACGTGAGCCGGTTCTTGAGGAAGGCAGAGCTCCGATACCCAATCCAAGGGAAGTTGGCCTTTGTTTTGGTCATATCGGCTCGGAGTCTCAAACCCTACCTCCAAGCACACTCTATCCGGGGTGTGACTGACCACCCCCTTCCCAATATCTTTGAGGGGGTGGAGCACTCCAGGAGGTTAGCAAAGTGGTCGGTAGAGCTGACTGAGTTTGACATCTCCTTTGTCCCTCACCTCTCAATCAAGGCCCAGACAATGGTCGACTTCCTAGCCTACTATGGTGTTGAAGTAGCGGAGGTTGAGCTCACTCACAAGATTCCTTGGAGGGTGAAAGTGGATGGCACATCAGGGAGGCACTCCTTGGGGGCAGGAGTGATCTTATAGAGCTCACAAGGGACGAGGATCAAACAGACAGTGGTTATTCATTTTTCCATCACCAACAATCAAGCAGAGTATGAGGCAGTGATCACAGGGATTTGACTGGCCAGGGAGATGGGAGTGCAGGATGTAAAAGTTCTAACAGACTCTATGGCAGTGTCCTCCTAGATCAATCGCGAGTTCGAGGTAAGGGAGGCTACTCTCCAAAAGTACCTAGTAAAGGTGAAGGGGATCATTGGCACTTTCCAAACCTTCTCTATCAAACACGTGCCACGGGAAGAGAATGAGTTGGTAGACTAGCTTGCCAAGTTTGGACCCCGTATGGGGGGAACTCTTACTGACCTCTTCCTCCCTTACATCAAAGAAGGAGAGCTGATGGAGGTAGATCAGTGTCCTTCCTGGATGGACCCCTTCACAACCTTCTTGTCCTCAAGAGAGTTCCTAGAGGGCCTGGATAAGAAGCGCTTCAAACATAAGTCACCATACTACCTGATGCACGATGGGAGGTTGTACCAAAAGACTCTCTAAGGGTTCCTGGCACAATGTGTGGCCGAGGAAGAGACACCAAGAATCCTAGAGGAAGTTCATAGTGGGGAGTGCAGGAGTCACTCAGGAAGCAGGACCCTGGAAGGGAGGATTGTAAGGCAAACGTACTTCTCGTTGACCCTAGGCAGGGATTTCATCGAGTTCGCAAAGAAGTGTCAAAAGTGTCAGTTATTATCACCTCTCCCGCTACTACCAGCCGAGAGACTCAAGAGCATCGCCATGCCCTGGCACTTTTGGTATTTGGGGAATTAATCTTCTGGGACCTTTCCCCCCAGGACAGTGGGCAGATGAGATTCTTGCTAGTTAGTATCAATGACTTTTCAAAGTGGATGGAGGTTAAGGAGCTGGCCAAGGTGACCTCCTAGGTAATTCAGAACTCTGTTTTGGGGGAGATCATTTGTAGGCACAGGTTACCTCAGGCCTTTGTCACGGATAAAGGGCCTCAGATTGCCCACGCGGAGTTCATCGGTTTCTACAGCCAGCTTGGGATTGATCTTCGGTTTGCATCAGTTCACCACCCCCGGAGCAACAGGCAGGTGGAGGCGGCGAACAAGATCATTATGAACTTGCTGAAAAACAAGGTTGAGAACCTGAAGGGAAGTTGGGTGGAGCAACTCCCTTCAATCCTTTGGGCCCTGAGGACTACTCCCAATACAGCCACCGAGGATACCCCCTTCAAACACTCTCATGGTTGCGAAGTTGTGCTTCCCATTGAATATTAGGTCCGAACACCTTGGGTAGTTGAGGCAGAGGAAGGCAGAGAAGATATGAGGGTCAATAATTAGAATGAGATGCGACTCTCCCTGGATCTGATAGAGGAACTTTGAGATATAGCCACAGTCAGACAAGAAGAAATCAAGCAACGGGTGGATAAGTACTTCGATAACATGTTGAATAAAACAATTTGCAGAAGGGGACTTTGTCCTGAAGAATGTTTATCTTGCGGGTAGATCAGCAGCCGTGGGAAAGTTCAACCCAATCTAGGAGGGTCCATACATTGGCAAAGAGGTATTGAGGTCAGGGAGTACTGCCTCTACAATATGGAGGGCAAGGCCCTCAGTCACACTTGGAGCAGTGATGCCCTGAAGCGTTTCTATCCTATACAATGTACGTTACATCCTTTTTTCAGATATAAAGTTGTTGATACCTCCGATTTCCCTTCTACAATAACTCGCATGGATGGACGAAGAGTTCACTTAGTATACCCTAAGCAAATCCCGTTGTCAGGCTTCTACTAGCTGGTAGGGCTGGATCTCACTCGAGAGCATCTCCCAGACCCCAAACAGAGCCCGTTGTCAGGCTCCCACTAGATGGCATGGTTGGATGTCACTCGAGAGCGTCTCCTAGACCCTGAGCAGATCCTACTGCCAGGCCCCCCTAGCTGGCAGGGCTGGATGTCACTCGAGAGCATCTCCCATACCCTGAGCAGATCCCGCTACCAGGCTCCCACTAGCTGGAAGGGTTGTATGTCACTCGAGAGCGTCTCCTAGAACCCGAGCAGATCCCACTGCGTGGCTCCCACTAGCTGTCAGGGTTTGATGTCACTCGAGAGCATCTCCTAGACCCAGAGCAGATCCCGCTGCTAAGCTCCCACTAGCTGGCAGTGCTATATGTCACTCGAGAGCATCTCCCAGACCCAGAGCAAATTCCACTACCAGACTCCCACTAGCAGGAAGGGTTGGATGTCACTCAAGAGCGTCTCCCCAGTCCCCGAGCAGATCCTACTGCTAGGCTCAGCAGGGCTTGATGTCACTCGAGATTGTATCTTAGACCCCGAACAGATCCCGATGCCAGGCTCCCACTAGCTGACAGGGTTGGATGTCACTCAAGAAAGTCGTCCCTCTAGGCATAGGCCCCTCATCATAGCACTCTCAGCAAAAGGAGATCTCGCATAGCCCTTCCAGCAAGCTGGGTCTCTCCCCTCTCGCCGAATCAGGTCTAGCCCCTCCTAGCAAGCTGGGTGAACTAGGTTGTGAGGATCAATTCATAAGGTGCTCGTAAGCCTCCATGTAACGCTAGATGGGTCCCGATTTGCGCAGGCCAAGCACTCAGGTTGCGGGCCGAGAGGAGCCTAGAACTAAGTATCGCGAGCACCGCGGGGAAACTCTCTGAGTAGGGGTGGCGGATCGCCGCTCACGGCCCGACTACCTAATGTCTTAATGATTTCTTAAGCTAAGTACCTGAAGACCATGTAATCTCACTACCAGAGCATGGGTTCAGAGGCGGCAAGCAGGAAGGTCGAGTTAAGTCGCGAGGTGAGCCCTCAGGCGGCGAGCTCTCCTACAGGGGCCGGTAGGACTCGTCGCCCAGCTTTGGTACCGGAAGGAACAACTCGGGTACCACATCGCTCGCTGAGAGCCCCGCACCCTCGCACATCACTAAGCTAGCTCACTGTAAGGTCTGGAGAGTGTAAGTCGCGGCCTTAGCGGCGTTCTTCTACATCATCTCTTCCAGATCATAGTCAGAGTAGTGGGCAAGCCGGCAGCTGCTGCTAGAGGGCATAGGTGGAGCGACAGCTTCTAGCTCTCACAATCTTAAGGTATCTTGTGCAAGTTATGGGACTTACCCCCCCCCCCCTCTAGGTATCCGACGAGAGCGGTATCGGCCGCATCAGCCTGCTTCTTCTGGTGCTCTGCTGCCTCCTGTGTAAGACGGCAAGCCTCGTCCATGTAACCGACGAGCTCTTGGAGTGAGGCAGAATTCCTCTCCACTTGCGTGCACCGGCGGCCCACCATGAGATCCAGCTCCAGGCCACGGAGCTGGGCCGGCGCGCTCTCATGCACAAGGACTCGCGTGGACTCTTCATCGAATATTGCGTCATCCTCCCGCACGTAGAGGCCGAAAGAGAAGGCATAGGCCTCCCCGCTGATGGAATCCTGCTCCAACCAGCTCAGCATCAGGGTCAAGATAGAGGCCCTGTTCGCCTCTTTATCCCACTAGAGGAGGGGCTCGTCGAGCACGTCAAGGTGCGGCCTTCCATAGCCAAAGTTACAGTTCCCTCTCGGCACGGGCTTGGCGGCAGATTCCTGTCCTCGCACCCTAGAGGCGTCGGTCGCCTCGCTAGAAGGGCCGCCGGTCGAGGCACCCGAGGTGGTGGACTCTTCAGTTTGTTGGCCCGCCGGAGCCTTGCCTTTTTCCCGGGATGAGGGGGGAGTGCCTCCCGCGGTCTTCAGCATCTTGGGTGGCGGCGGCGGCAGAGGTTGTTCGCGGGTGGCCCTCTTCTGGGTAGTGAGGGTCGGGGCCTCGTGATGCGCCACAGCAGCCGCCTCAGCATGGGCGAGCTCACCAAAGGTGACTCATGCGCTCTCGTAAGGAGGGTGCAGGTGGATGTCTCACTCAATTGTAGTAAGGGGGTTAGAGGGAAGAAGAAAAAATAGAGGATAAGTAAAAGGGGTAATGTGCGAGTAGCTTAACTCCCTCGGTCGGGATGGGGGCGAGGCAATCCATGTTCCTGTGGAGGAACATGACTTCAAAGTTCTTCCCTTGAAAGAACCCGCACAGCTCGGCTTCGTGGCCCCCTCTTTAGGGGGGCAGTAGATCGCCTCATTGAGTTGTATCAGCGAGATAGGAACGTTGTCGAAGTCTCCTTTGACAAAGATAAATTTCTGGAGCCAATTGTGGCTCTTGTTCACCGTCTCGCGCACCTTGACGTAGGTGCTGGAGAAAAAGGTGGTGCCATCCTTATTCTCCCAGAAGGAGAATAACTTGCGGAAGACCGCGAGGTTGAACTCGATCAGCTCCTCCCGCGGAAGCAGGCAAACCCGCCCACGACGGCCACCGAATTGGGAGTCATCTGGCCGAGGATGACCCCAAAGTACTTCAGTACCTGACTGACCTCTGGCCATAGGGGAAGTCATAGACCCGCGTCAAAATGAGTAATAGGAATGGTGAGCTCCCCGACAGAAAGGACATTGGTCTTCTCCTCCTTTCCAGGCCGCCTCGCCTCAACGCTGGGCGGGTTAAAGTTGCCGACCACTTCAACAAATTCAGTTTTGGTAGTGGTGGCAAAGAAGGAGTGGTCGAAGAAGGTCCAGGCACACTTGCTTAGCCCCTCAACATCTCCACCGTTGTTGCCTATCTCGCAGACAGATAGCTAAGCGGGACGCTAAAGTTCTCGCAAAGAGAAGGCGGGTAAGGAGTCGCAGGGAGTGGAGAAGGAATGAGAAGTCTTAAATGCGGTAGGTAGGAAGGAGCGCCATTGCCTATTTATAGGAAAGGAAAGGGCAGGAAAACATCCCATCGGCGGGAAATGTGCGGATAGCAAAAATAAACCCTAACGCTTCGACTTCCTAACCTACCGCTAACTCCCGCCTACTCGCCACGACCCTGTTAGAATGAAGCGGTGGTGAGCCGCGCTGACTCGTGTCCGCCTAAGTGGCGGGCGAGCCACTCTTACTCGCACCCGCCCAAGTGGCTGGCGAGCCGCGCTGACTCGCGTCCGCCCAAGTGGCGGGTTGGTCGCACTAACTTGCATCTTCCAAAGAGGCGGGCGAGCCGCGCTGGCTCGCATCCGCCAAAGAGACGATCAGCCCCAATAGACTCGCACCCGCCTAAGGAGGGGGTAAGCGAGCAAGGGTAGATCGCCCGTATCCGCCTAGAGAAAAGATAAGACGTTACCAGCTATGAAATTAATGTACAACAAGCAAAGCCCCGTCAGCGGGCGAGAAGTCTCAAATATTTACAAATAATAAAGTTTGATACTATGGAAGAGAGAAATATGATCGTGGTTATCCCGCACGTGCTTGTCCAGAAATAGGTGTGACCCGGGACCACCGGCCGACAGCGAGAAAGGGGTAGGTTGCTCAGTATTGAATCCACTTCCACCTACACCGCCCCCGCATCCCGGAATGGGGTGACAGACGAGGATTGAAGTACTCGTGGACTGCCAGTAGTTCCTGTTGGGCCAGGTCGACCTATTCCGTGGCATGCCAGAGTCAGTCCTCCGCTCGTGTAATATGTGCTCCCAGGGAAGTAGTCTCGTCTCCATCTTCTGTGTGCCTCCTACCCTCTCGGACCCCGAACCTGTCTTCCTCCTCGGTCTTGTCCACATCCACCCTATCGCAAACCTCCTGCAGCATCAGGGAGTGTTTCTAGAACAGTCGGGTCACCCGCCTCTTCAACTCCTCGGCATCCTGCGGGTCTCTTAGGTATTCCGAGATGTGGTCCATATAAGAAGGAGGTGAGTATCCCATGATGATGTCGACGTCGGAGGATGAGATCACATTGAAGCCTTCAAAAATAGGAAAGATCGGAAAAAATAAGTGGTCATAAGCAAGCGAGCGCACACTCACCAGGGGTCGGCACATCCCCTACACTGGTGCGCGGGGGGAGGTACCCGGATGGCCCTGGAAGGGCTCGCCTTCAAGAGCCACGAAAGATTTCCCTAGCCCGGGGCAGGTTGGAAATGGATGAACCACGGGAAGGACATGTCAAAGGGTCGAGGGTCTGGCGGCCCGCTCAGTTATCCGTAGGGAGGATTACAAGGGTTCTAACCTCCCGCCTCCATCTTCTCGGGGTGCCTCCTGCGGAAAAGGAAATATTAGGACTGGGATGATAGTAACATCAGGGAAACAAGCACACATACCTCAGGAATGGCCTCGGCACCGACCGCCGATCAAGAACCATAAGCATCATTCTGGGGGTATCACCTTCTTTAGCTTGAATACGGGACCGGGTGACCCGCGCGCCAGCCAGGGAGCAGCATCAAGGACCTACTCCCACGTTCCCTCCCTCTTGGCAGCAGGGCATTCTCGCATCTCTTCTGATATAGACATCGCTTAGCTATAATAGGTCGCAAGAAAAGAAGAGCAAAAGGATGAGTGTTTTTCCTCTTGGGCTTGGTGTTATATTTATAGCACGCTGGTAGGGCCCTCTGAAATATTCCCTCTAGCTCAGCAAGCACTCACTGAATACGTGGGGTTGGATGATTCTTTTTGAGCTTTGCCAAGCTCAAAAAGAGCGAGGATTGTGTATAACCCAGTGTTTGCCAAGTGGGACTGCCAGGCAGGTGAGCTAGGCAGGTGAGATAGGCGGGAGAGAGGGCTAGGGCTCGCCCTCTCAATGCCATCTTCCTTAGCATTGAGTGATACCTGCTCTCTCAACGCCATATTCTATGGCATTGAGTGAAGACCTCCCTCTCAATGCCATCTTCCATGGCATTGAGTGAAACCCGACCTCTCAACGCCATCTTCCATAGCGTTGAGTGAAGCTCGCCCTCTCAACGCCATCTTCCATGATGTTGAGTGAAAATCTCCCTCCCAACGTCATCTTCCTTAGCGTTGAGTGAAGCTCGCCCTCTTAACTCCATCTTCCATGGCGTTGAGTGAAGCTGATGTTTTTAGTTTTCTACCTAAATCACCTAGAGGGGGGTTAATAGGTGAGGTCTGCGTCTTTTTGAGGAATAAAATTTAAAAGAACGGAGCGCAGAAAATTAACAAACAAGCTACAGAAGACACAAGATTTATAGTGGTTCTTCAACTTTGGGTACGTCCACTCTCCACCTCATCGATCTAGCACCATACCAGACTCAGCTACTTCACTATAATCTCGGATTGAAAACCAATCCTACAACTCGGAGCAATGCCCCTTCAACTCGGAGTCAAAATGCTCATACAAAACTCTCGGAGAACAAAGCTCCTACAACTCGGAGAAAAATCTCCTACAAGATTAAAATATTGTATAGAAAAATATACAAACAGAAATTATTCAAGATCCTATGTCTTCAGCCTTTCTTCCTTCTTAAAACTTAAAGCTCTATCAGAAATGAATCGAAGAAGACTGGGGCGAAATCTCTGGATTTGAAAGCTTTGGATCAGCATGATCAAGAAATAGATCTGTAGAAGTTGAACGCCTTGATCTGTTGATGCCTTCTTGTTCTGAATCACTTGGATCAGAGATGAACGATCGGCAAGAATGACGATGAACAGCGGCGGCCTTCCCAATTTAGAATGAATAGTGCGATTCAGAAAACTTGATTTCTTGTGTTTGGGTTAGTCAAATTTGATCAGACCTTTTATAGGACTTGCCTAATGGTGATAATCATAAATGACTGCATATGTGGACCAATCAGAATCGAGATTAAATTTGAAAACATTTTCGTATGGACTTAACGAAAATTCAGGAAATGAGCTTCATTACTCGAGTGAAGAACAGACTACTCGAGAACAACATTAGTTTCTCGAGAAGAAGGTATAAGGTTCTCGAGAACATGTCCTTAAGGAAAACACGGAAATGAAATCTGGCTTCTCGAGAAGTAACTTCTATTACTCGAGAAATATATAAAGTCTTCTCGAGAACTAACTAGACTTCTCGAGAACAAATAAACTTCTCGAGACTTAACTTCTCCTTACTCGAGTGCTAGACTTCTGATTCCTCGAGACAAGGCTTGGCCTTCTCGAGTAATGATTTATGTTACTCGAGTACAAGACTTATAAAAAATTCTGAGGAGTTTTAAGTTAACTCAAGAAGGAGGTAAGTCCTACTCGAGTACTGCATGGCTTTCTAAAGTACTAAACAAAGCCTTCTTAAGAATAGCTTCTGCTACTCGAAAACTACACTGAGCAGACTCGAGAAATTTCTCCAACACTACTCGTGTACAAAGAGGTCCTTCTCGGATAATGGACTTAGAAAAATTTTTGACTTTCTGAGAAATGTTTTTCTTCAAGGTATTCAACAACTATTCTTTCTTCCATTACTTTAGTACTTTGAAAATGAAGTGTGTCCCAATATAGAGTCTACACATGAGTCAACACCATGGATCAAATAATGAGGGATTACATTGTATGGTCTTGTGTTTGGTGACTCATTGTAGACTGACATTGGTCTACACTTGGCAATTATAACCAGCAAGCACTCAACCTTAAAAGATCTTTAAATACAAACTTAATTCATCTTAGTTCAAAGGTGACTTCGTACAAATCTAGGTTATTGTGGATACTATACCCAACAATCTCCCCATATTTGTAGAATTCAGAACCCTCTACACTAAGGTGAATTACTGATGCGTTGAACGGTAAGTGTACCAGTCGCACAAGTAATATAAAATTGGTGGCTTTCCCAAGTATCGAACTCTTCAAGGAACACAGTAAGGGGGGAGTTAATATTGAGGAGGACTTGAGATTAAAGTCCTTAGGTTGGAGTTAATGATGGGGGGGAGGTTGATGGTTGAAGAAAAGGAAAATAAAACACTATCAACTACTCATATGCAATGCCGCTATGCATCGCTTCGCCAGGAAGGATGGAAGACTACACGGGCTGCTATGCACCGAATCGCTAGGCGGATGGACGAGTAGGAAAGCATAAGAACCAGAATTTGAGGGCCGTAAGCACCTCTTCGCTACGCACGCCACTAGCGATTGCTAGTACGGCAAGAAAAACTATGGTGGAGGATGGAAAAAGGCGTATCTCAAGCAAATAACGAACATAAACAATCACATAGACATGATTACATACAAACGTTTATCAAAATAGCACAACTTCATCATATACAAAGAGTTCAGCTAAACTATCAACAACAAGAGAAGAAAAGTGTACGAAATCGACCGGATCCTAAGTCTTGCCGAGGATTCACGGTAGGATTTGTCGGGTTGTCATTCCGCATCCTAGATCGGTCCTCAACTGCTTCCAAGGTAGAGGAGGCTGTCACTCACTCCCAATGAACCCGTCTTCTTCGTGTCACGAGCCGGTGGAGGATGGCATAACTTCTCCTAGCGTGGTGGAGAAAGCTAGATAAAATCACTTCTTGAAGCTCAAGGATGAAGGAGGAGGCCGAAAGGAAGCTCTGGCTTGGATTTGGCTTTGAATACTTGCCCAGATCTCCTCCCCTTGGTAGAACGGCTGAGTTCTGCCCTAAAAACGTGGAAGGAAGTGGCTGGAAGAAGTCTCCCGGAATGGAGAGAAATCTGCGCTTAAATAGAAATGTAAGAAAAAATGGTCACGCACGGTCTGGCGCACGACCGTGTGTGAACCGTGCGATATTCGCGTGCAGAAAATGCCTGAGGAAGAAGAAGCATTGACCCGTGCATTTTACTCGCACACGGGCGATTCCACACGTGTGTGAAGGAAATCGCACGGGTAATCACAGAGCTGGAAATCAAAGCAGGCAGGGGAACCGTGCATTTTACTGGCGCACGGGCGCTGCCGCCTGTGCAGGAATAAAATACATGATTAGCCACAGAGTACTGGAAAGCCTGGCAAAAGGTGAAGGCCGTGTGATTCATTCATGCACGGTTTGGCCAAAACCGTGCGGGAACAAATCACACGGGTAGAAACAGATGCCCCGGGAATGATGTGTGAAATGCACGATTGGACTGGAACTGTGCGCGAAGAAATGCACACGACCGTGCGTTTTTTAAAGAACTGAAAATGAAATTCAGGACATTACGAATACCTGCATAGCAATAAAACAAACTGGAGCACAGGCTCCCAGCACCAAAAATGGGAATATCAGCAACAAAAAGAAACACGGGGAGCACCAAGTGCATACCCCTAACAACAGAATGCGCAATTGCACACCCACGGGCATATAAGTGCACTTTCTATGGAAATAATGATTAGAAGAAATATGAACGATATAGAACGAAATGTGAAGTGCAAACGCGTGAAGACTAGCCCAGATGAGTTTAAAAAACCTTATATAAATCAGACACATCACACCCCCAGATTTACCTGTTTGCACGTCCCGAGCAAACACAATCTATACAGATGGGGGAAATGATTTAGCTAACAAGGAAATTGCGATACGGAGTACCATACAAAGTCGCATGCTCGTATGCGTACAAATATTAAAGATGAAATTTTTAAGTATACAAAATAGTTTATACTTTTCACAATGCGTATAAAATTTTTATTATTACTCAAAAATGGAATCACGGTGAATAATCAGGTCATTCATAGGAAGAAAGTAGACAGCTCACTAAGGTGAGCTTTGCCAAAGACCGGGGCTCAGGATCACCTCCAAAGGAATCCACCAATGTCGGGGACCATACGATTGCCTGTTCACACTCACTCCACGACACTAGTTCGACTCAAGCGTGAATCTGTAGGACTTTAGAATAAGAGATGGGGCTTGGGTTACGGTGAGGTAAACAAAGATAAATAGGAAGGCTACGCACCTAACCCAAATGAGCTATCATAAAAAGAATCCCTCTGCTAAGCAAAATACACGCGGGTACACCACACCCTAGACTTAACTTTTAACATATGGGTGTGTGCACCGCCTACTCCAAATATAATCACATCAACAAAAGGATTTTCAATCAAACTTTTTATTTTCACTTTTCTTTTTCACAGATATTGAAAGAAATGGATAGAGATTACCTCTAATACCAATTGAAAGATTGGGTAAACTCTGATAAACTCTAGAGGGGGGGGGGTGAATAAAGTTGTTAAAATCTTTTTTATTTTTGTGGAATTAAAAAAAATCTTTAGTAAAATAAATTATTATGATATAAGTGTTTGAGTGTAAAAGTGCAGCAAATGAACTAGAGAGAGGATAACTAAGCTACTCAGCAAAATATATCACATCACAAGCACATAGGAAAATCACAGCCACACAAACAACACAAGAAATTTATAGTGGTTCCCCACACTTGGGTACATCCACTCTTCTACCACCCTCGGTAGGAATCCACTATAGGTTTTGATCAGGTGACTGCCACCAATGAGCTTTTGGTCAGGTGCTCAGAAACCAACCCAAGTCTTTTGGAAGGAGACTTGCAACCAGAATAATTTTGAAGGGAATTAAAACCCTGTATAGAGGTGGGGAAGAGAGGTTGATTTGGACTACTCTTTTCTCAAGCAAAATGAGAGAAGTCTTGAGAATTCATCAGATATTGTCAAAGCTCCCCCTGAGATTAACAGCTGTTCAGGAAGGGGAACTTTGCTAGGATGAAGGTCTTTTGCTATAAGATAACCTATCCAAGGATCCTTTGACTGATTGAATATTCTTATCACTTGAGATCCTAGAAACAAAGAAGGAGGGGAATAAATACCCTTGATTGTGATTGATGTTCTTTCTTCTTCTTCTTTTGAGAGCAGTTATTTTTCTCTTTCTTTTTTGTATTTTCTTCTTCTGTGTATTAATCAAAGAGTGTGATCCTTTTTGTATCTGACAGAGAGATGATCAGGATGATAGCAGCCTCAAGTTCTAATTCAAATACTTGCAATAAATGCTCAGCCGAAATCTGGGAAATGAAAACCGGCAAGTATGCTGTCATATATTCTATTCTATGTCTGTCCCGAGATTTAAGCAATTAATTCTATGGAAAATATTTACAATCAATGCTGCCAGTAACGGCTCGATTTAAAGGATATAACTGCATTGATTATCCAGGGAATTAAAGGCCTATAATAGATATAGAGTCAGGAGACAGAAAAGGAAAGAATAAATAACAATATGACTTACAGTTTTTGTCAACCAGAGAACAGCTTTCATCGAACTGAGATCAGAGATCGTTGACCTCAGAACTATTCGTCAGCATGAGCTCTGCGAACAACTGCACTGCATAAACTGACGGATTCTGTTCTCTAAGTTCGTCGACCTGAGAATCTGAATTTTGTCGACCTCAGAACTTGGTCAAACTAAAGGTGTTGGGATAATAGCACATCTGGCATTGAGTCATTGAGAGCGTTGAGTCATTGATAGTGTTGAGAGCGTTGAGTGATCTTTGACTCTGAGTAAACTTTGGCTTTGAGTGAACTATGGCGTTGAGACAATTATGGCGCTGAGTGAACTTTGGCATTGAGAGCATTTAGTGAAACACACACTTCGCAGACCACGGAATTTTTCTTTTAAGACCAAATCGTCGACCTCGGAACTCTTCTCTTTAACTTAGAGTTCGTCGACCTGAGAACAGATTGAGAGAATTTTCTTCTAGGGCTGATTTTTGAGTTGTCTTCAGGCATGTCCTTGGTCTTCCATCTATAGGACTGACCTAAGACAAGAAAGACATAAAACTTGACCCTTCTATACAACATGGGTCACACCCTAAGAAGAGAACCTAGCCCAAATCACCTAGGGGTTCCAACAATCTCCCCCTATTTGGGTGAGGTTACTTCAAACAAAATCAAAGGAGAAACACTGAACAAAATAAAATAAGCATAGCAAAAAAAACTGAGATGACTGATAGAGTAAATAAGCTATTAGCACCTTTATATGGCTATGCACCCAAATTGTTCACAAACAGAAATAGAGACAGAAAATAAATAACCTAAATGTCCTTGGGAGAATCAGAAGATTTAGCAAATTTAATTACTCTGTTAGGATCTTGTGCTTGTTTCTGTGTCATAGTCATATCTGCATCACCTAAAGTATTTTGAGATGTGGATCTGGGAACTATGGCTTCAGGATGCAGATTCATGTACTCTTCAGCATTGAACAGATTTCCAACTTGATATCTTTCTAGCTCTTTCTTCCTATAGGATGACATTGTAGAATACTGAGAGGTGTCCTGACCCTGTTCTCTTGCTTTTCTGATTTTAGATAGAGCAATAGATTCTTTAAATCTAGACATTCTAGTAGTTGGACTAGTATGACGATCATTGGCTAGAATTGGAGGTCCTTCAGGGCTGTTGGCTTTGCCAGGAGATGGAGGAGGAGAGAATGTTGGCTTGGGGGCAAACTGCTTAGCACTATATGAACTTCTAGAGGAGAGCTGATGTCTGTGTTGGTGCTGACTGCCTCTAGAAGATTGAGAAGATCTTCCTTGTCTCTGATAGGTTTTGGTGCTGCTGGAAAATTTTTGTTAACCACTACTAGCAGATCCTGCACCTGGAGGAGGAGGAAGTGGAGGATCTCTCCTGTGAAACCTTGGAGGAGGAGGAGGGTTCTTCTTAGATTTCTTCTTGGATTTAATCTCATTCTTTGACATTCTCATCCACTGGGGCATATTAGGATAAGGCTCAATGTTGTGCTTGATATAATATAAAGTATCATTATGTGGATTGGGAGTAGAGACAGGAGCTTTCTTTCTTAATTTCCTCTTTTTGGTTTTGGGGGAATCATCACTGTGGATTTCTTCACTACTTTCACTATCAAAGTTGTATAAAGCATCAATTGTTTTTATATACTCGGGAGTTACCTTGGGAGGAGGATAAGGAGGCTTGGGAGCTAGGATAGGAGTAGGAGCATAGACTAGAGGGATGGGGTCAGTCATATACTAAGACTCAGATTCATCAGACTCTTCAACTGCCTCTTTGGTATCAACTACTGAAGCTTTCTCAGTAATAAAAACTTCAGTTTTAGAGCTTTCTTCAAAACTAGCCCTTATTGTGGATATCACCTCTAAGGAAGCGGGTGGAGTATAACACACAATGGCTTTTATTGATAAATCAGTAATTGGAGCAAAAATAGAAAGAATGCTATCCAAATCTACTGATGGATGTATGAAACAATATCCACCAGTCAGAACTTTTGGCATAGCCTCAACCATATCACAATCAACTATAGCTGATGCTACTTCTGCTGCTAGAGTTACTGCTGCTGCAAGGACTTCTTCTGCTACTGTTGGAATTACTGTTGATACAGGAGCTTCTTCATAGAACATCTCCCCCTGCATGGCTTCAGAAGGCTCTGTAATTATGCCTTGGGTTGAAGAAGGGATGGGGAAAGAGGAGGCAAGCAGGTTAGTGAGAGTGGCTATGGGGGTGACTAGGTGCAATCTCATCAGCAATTAGCTTCTTGAGGATAGGAGTGAGATGAGATATGAGGGTATAGAAGAATGCATTGTCTGGGGTTGGAGGGGGAATGACAGATGGTGGTATGACTTGTAGGATAAGATCTAGCATAGAGGTATCTATGTTGTTGGGAGGAGACAAAGATGGGGAATATGAGGGAGTTTCTGGTGAGGCTCTGTTATCTTGAGAATGGTGAGGAGATGACTCATTGAGGAGTCCAAATGTAGGGATGGATAACAGAGAGGATGGGGAAATGTTGGCCAAATGTTGTAGTAGTGGCGAGTTAGGAGGTGTGGGGTTATGAATAGGAGAGGCTGGAGGAGGTGGTGAGGAAACAACTAGAGAGGCAAGGGGAAGAGTTTCTTTAGCCAAGGAGGGAGTGGTTGTTACCACCCTTGTGTTCTATGAAGCACCTTCTGATGGCTTGTCCTTAGAGGGCCTAGATATGGTCCTCTCCCATCTGCCAAAGAGGGCAGATGTGAGCCTCTTAGAAGCATTGATGTACATGGTCTGGGAGATCAGGAGTTCATCATCTTTTGCCTTCAAAAACAGGCCTAAGACCCGTGCATAGCAAACCTCTTTCTTATTATTTCTCTTCCTGATGAGATCAAACAATGACTGTCCCCAATTGATTTTATTTTTGTTCACCAGAGCAGCCATCACAAGAAACTGCTGCCTGGAGATGTAGTCATGGGTCGTGTGCTTCGCAAATATCACTTTCCCTACTACATTTACGAGAAACTTGTATGCGGGCAACAAGTTCTTTTTAAGAAATTTATTAGGGTTTCCGCCGGAGTGACCCATAACAACTAGCATGTTTGCAAACTCTTCATCATCCAAATCTATTTCATCTTCTCCATTATCGACACCAAAAACTTCAAAAATAATTGAGGGAGAGAGAGTGGCCTTTGTCCCACTGATGAGTCCAGACATTTCTTATTATGAGGATGTTGATGAAAATACCCATTCCCTAATTTCAGTTACATGTAATTTTATTCTGCTTGTCATGAACTGCTTCAGCTTCTGTTCCTCAAATAATTTCAGAATGTCCAGCAAAATCTAATCGGATTGCAAGAACGAATCGAAGTCAATGTCGAAACCCGTATCAAACTTCATGCCGGCTGATCCACTTGCGGCCATTACAGAAGATTAGGTTGAATGAGAGTGGAGGTATCTGCAACAGAAAACAAGAGATCAAGTGCAGGAGGGGAATTCTGAAAGCACGGGATTGAGGTTGAAGAAGAAAGCCTATAAAAAGGTTTTCAGAATATGAATCAACAATCTCAGCCCGGCGAAATAAAGAAGGGACAATTTTCGTCGTTCTCAGAAAATTGCCAGAAATAGTTTTTGTCGTTCTCGGTCGACGAAATTGCTTCAACAAGAGATTTCGTCGATCTCAAGTCGACGAAAATCTCAAGAACAGTTATCAGTTCGTCGATCTCAGGTCGACGAACAGAGATAAATCTATGACCATAGACAGAGCATTAGATTAAATCCTGACCATTTATCATACAAAGCTGATTGATAAAGAATAGATGTTTGGATTAGTCCAATGGCTTAGTGAATATATCTGCTCTTTGCAAATCAATAGAGATAAATTCAAGTTTAATCTTTTGTTTGTCAACACAATCTCTAATGAAATGATGTCTAATGTTTATATGCTTTGTTCTAGAATGCAATACTGGATTTTGTGCATTTGAAATAGCACTTGTATTATCACATAGAATAGTTGAATTATTTAAGTTGATACCATAATCCAGTAGTTGGTTTTGTATCCACAAAATCTGTGAACAGCAACTGCCTGCAGCCATATACTCAGCTTCAGCAGTGGAGGTTGAAATCGATATTTGCTTTCTACAGAACCAAGATACAAGTCTGTCACCAAGGAACTGACAAGTTCCAGAGGTGCTTTTCCTATCTACTCTGCATCTAGCATAATCAGCATCAGAAAATACAGTTAACATAAATGCTGATTTTGTTGGATACCAGAGGCCTAGATCTGGATAACCTTTTATATATCTCAAAATCTTTTTTAAGAAAATAAGGTGAGATTCTTTAGGGTTCACCTGGAACCTAGCACAAAGACATGTGGAAAACATAATATCTAGTGTGCTTGCTGTTAAATACAGTAGGGATCCAACAATGGACCTATACCTGGTCTGATCAACTAGTTTTCCAGATTCATCAGCATCTACAATAGTATTGGCAGCCATGGGAGTTTTCATTGCAGAGGCATCATTCATCCCAAACTTCTTAATGAGCTCTTTAGCATATTTAGATTGTGAGATGAAAATCCCTTCAGGGGCTTGTTTCACTTGGAGACCAAGGAAATATGATAACTCACCCATGCTACTCAACTCAAACCTTGAGTGCACTAAATCAGAAAATTTCTGGCACAGTTTGGAATCAGTAGAACCAAAAATTATATCATCTACATATATTTGCACTAAGAGAATTTTATCATGATGCAACTTTGTAAAAAAGAGATTTATCTACCATGCCTCTAGAAAAACCATGCTCTAAAAGAAAGCTAGCTAATGTCTCATACCAAGCTTTTGGAGCTTGCTTTAAATCATAGAGAGCCATGTACAATTTAAAAACATAAGAGGGATGAGATGGGGAGATAAAACCTCGAGGTTGTTCAACATACACCTCTTCTTTGAGTTCTTCATTAAGGAATGCACTTTTCACATCCATCTGGAAGACTTTAAACCTGTTGAATGCTGCATAAGCTAAGAAAATCCTTATAGCTTCTAGTATGGCAACTGGAGCAAAGGTTTGATCATAATCAATCCCTTCTTCTTTCCTATATCCTTGAGACACAAGCCTTGCCTTGTTCCTCACTATCACACCTTGGGCATCAAGTTTGTTTCTGAATACCCACTTAGTCCCAATTACTGGATAGACCTTAGGCCTTGGAACTAAGTCCCAAACTCTACACCTCTCAAACTGGTTAAGTTCCTTTTGTATTGCAATGATCTAATTTGGATCATGCTCTACATCAGATATGGATTGAGGCTCAATTTGAGGGAGAAAGCAGGCAAGCATCACATCAGGGTTGAGTTGATGCCTTGTCTGTACTCCCACTGATATGTCTCTAATCACTTGAGATCTAGGGTGATCCCTAAGTGTAACAAGATCATTATGTGGAGTTGGTTCAGCATCAGTTATTTTATTTAATTCCTCTTGTGGAATTGTATCAACTATTAGAGGAAATTGAACTGCTTCCACAGTCTCTTCTTCACTTTCAGCTTCTGATATAACTTATGGAGAGGGATGTGATTCAACCTTTAAGGTAAGGTATAGATCATCCAAGCTCTCACATAAATTTGGTACTTGCAGATTATTGTTGGTAGAGATGTCTCTCTCCTTGTAAAACATATTAGATTCATCAAATGTAACATGCATAGATTCCTCAATTTTTAATGTTGATTTATTAAACACCCCATATGCCTTGTAGACTTAGGAATATCCTAGAAAAATTCTCATTGCATCCTTAGCTTCAAACTTTCTAAGATGTTTCTTGTCATTATTGTGAATATAGCATATACATCCAAATACTTTAAAATAGATTATTATAGATTTATTTCCTTTGATTAGTTCATAGGGAGTCTTAAACTTTAGTTTATGTATTAGGCTTCTATTCAGGACATAATTTGATGTGCTTACTGCCTCTGCCTAATAGGAAATAGGCATGTAAGCATCTGCAAGCAATGTACCTGCAGCTTCAATGAGTGTCCTATTCTTCCTTTCAACTACCCCATTTTGTTTAGAAGTTTTAGGAGCTGAGAAACAATGTCTGATACCTTCCATCTCACAAAACTCTAGCATAAGAAGAGATTCAAACTCAGTGTCATGATCACTTCTAATCAATGCAACTTGAGTAGAGTACTCAATCTATATGTTCTTGAGAAAATCTATGAGAACCTTAAAAGTATCTGACTTAGTTTTCAAAAAGAAAACTCATGTGAACCTGGAGAAGTCATCTACAATAACTAATGTATAAGACTTTCCTCCTAGACTTTGTACTGCAATAATGCCAAAAAGGTCCATATGGAGCAAGTACAAGATTCTAGGTGAATCACTCTTATTAATGGATTTGAAACTAGATTAAGTTTGCTTGCCTAATTGACAAGCGCTGCAATGGCCTTCCTTCTTATAGGGGCCAGAAGGTAAACCTCTAACAAGATTGTCCTTAGATAACCTAGCTATATTCTTATGGTTTACATGTCCTACTCTTTTGTGCCACAAGCTAGTTTAAATGCTAACAGAATTGAATAAGCAAATTTCAGATTTAGCTGATTAAAAATTTACTAAGTAGATGTTGCCTTGTCTAATTCCTGTTAAAATAGTTGTGTTGTTTAAAGAGATAAGTCATAAAGAGTTAGTGAAGTTTACTTGATAACCTGTATCACATAGTTGGCTTACTGATATCATATTATGCTTAAGACCATTTACATAGGTCACCTTCTTGAATGTGACAGCTCCATAGTTGAAATCTCCATAGCCTTCTATCAGTCCAAAGCCAGAGTCCCCAAAGATTACTTTAGGTCCAGTCTTGGCTTTATAGTTGATTAGGCATTTCTTGTAACCTGTCATATGTTTAGAGCAACCACTGTCCAGGTACCATTTGTTTTGAGTGACTGGGTTCTCTTCTACTAGCTAAGAAGAAGATTAGCAGTTTTTGACCCAGGTTACCTTGGGTCCTTATTGTTTAACATAACTTAAACTCTAAATAAATAAACATTCAGGTTGATCCTTATAACCTAAAGCATGATACCTTATAGGAGGTATGATCCACTGACTAAAGGGATTAAAGGATTTATTAGTTTTTAGGTTACCCTGGTAATGAACTGAGTTTGACAAATTTGAGTGTGCTCGTCGACCTGAGTTCGATGATCTGGGTTGAGTTCTTCGATCTCTGCTCAAAGAATGAAGGTATCCATTCTCAAAGCCCCAGAAACGTCGATCTCTGGTCGATGAACCATACTGGTTTTATCGATCCCAGTTCGAAGAATAGTTTACATTATTATTTGCATTCAGGGTTCATCATTCTGAGGTCGACGAACCATACCCAATTCGTCATTTTGAGTTCGACGAACTATGCTGAACATAGTTATGTTGTTTAGTTTTATTTTTCTGATTGGTTTTCTTAAGTTCTAACTGTTTAAGAACTTCATCAACCTTCTCTACCTGTTCAGTATTTTTCTTATGATTTTCAGAGATGAAATTAATAGGTTTTGATAATTGATTTTTTTGATTAGGATTGGTTCACTAGATGAGGCTCTCAATCCTAGTTTGTTATTGTTAGATCTTATATTAACTATGCTAGTTATGTCTAACAGTTGTAAACTTCTATCATTCAAGGATTCTTCCATTTCCTTAGCCTTACTTAATTCAGATTTCAGAAAAATTATTTGTTGATTGTCTACGCTTAATTCTTCAATTAACTTATCATTTTCAGCAATGATTTTGTCTTGTTCTAAAAGTTTTTCCCTGAGAAGTTTGATTTCCTTCTCAGATCCTATTAGTTCTAAACACAAGAGTTTAAATTCAGATTGAAATTCTTTAGATTGTAAGTTATAGGAAGCAATTACCTGATCCTCTTCAGAGAGGAATTCTTCATCATCTGATTCTTCTGAATCTGATCTGCTGCTTCCAGCATCTATTGCCATAAGGCAAACTTCCCTTGCCTTCTTCTTTTCTTCATCATCTTCACTGGAGCTGGAGGAGTATGTTTCATCTTTAGTATCACTCCAGATTTCAGCTACAAAGCCCTTCTTCTTCTTTTTGTACTTGCTGGAGGAGGCCTTACTATGCTGATGTCTTCTTGAATCCTTCTCTTGCCTTCTTTCCTTCTTTTGGACTTCTATACATTCTGAGATGAAGTGTCCAGGTTTCCTGCACACAAAACAGAAAACCTCTTTATAAGGGGTCTTGTCATACCTGGGTTTATCTTCATTCCTTGAAGGCTTCCTCCTGAAGTCCTTCCTTATCATTTTATAGAATCTCTTAGCAAAGAGACTCATAAGATCTTCATTGGATGGAAAGCTGGGAGATTCTTCTACAGCTTTGAATGCTAAATTCTGTTCCTTCCTGGTAGGTGTTGATGCCTTTGGTTCAACTATAGCTTTTCTTGACTTGATCAATTGCTCATACGATTTGATCTTTCCAAGCAGAGATTCTGTTGAAATTTTAGCCATGCCTTTGGCTTCTCTGATGGGACAGATTCTGGTGTCCCATGTGCTGGGGAAGCACATGAGGATCTTGTCATTTACTTCGGTCAGAGTAATTTCCTTGTCCAATTTTCTGAGCTTACTGATGATGGAGCTCAGCCTGATGTGCATTCCTTTCACAGATTCTGCTTCATCTTTCCTGAAATTCTCATATTGAGATATGAGGTTGGATCTTCTATCCTTCCTCTCATCAGTAGAGCCTGCTACCATTTGGTTGAGGGAATCCCAAATGGCTTTGGCAGATGTACATTCAACAACTTTCTGAAAGATATCATCTGACATAGTTTGGGCCAGTATATTCAGCGCTCTGGCATCAACAATCTTGGCTTTCTTATGTGCATCAGTTTGATCTAGAGGAGGCACTGTATTGAGATTTACTTTAGTTGAAGTAGAGGCCACTGGAGCTGGTGGTCCTGTCAAGATGGAATTAAAGTTGTCCTCATCAATAGAGTTCATATAAAGCTTAATTCTTGCCTACCAGATCCCAAACTTTTTCAGGTTGCAAACTGAAGGTCTGGTGCTGGCATAATCCTTGTTTTGTTCCATGATATCAGAAAATAAAATCTAATCAAAGAAACTAATAAGACTTATTCAGAGTTTATCCTGAGGATCTTGGTTAATCCAGGTATAAGCCTTTATGATCTGATTAACCTTCCTCTGATACCAATTGAAAGAAATGGATAGAGATGACCTCTAATACCAATTGAAAGATAAGGTAAACTATGATAAACTCTAGAGGGGGGGGGGGTGAATAGAGTTGTTAAAATCTTTTTGATTTTTGTAGAATTAAAAAAAAATCTTTAGTAAAATATATTACTATGATATAAGTGTATGAGTGTATAAGTGCAGCAAATGAACTAGAGAGAGGATAACTAAGCTACTCAGCAAAATATATCACAGCACAAGCACACAGGAAAATCACAGCCACACAGACAATACAAGAAATTTATAGTGGTTCCCCAAACTTTAGTACATCCACTCTTCTACCACCCTAGGTAGGAATCTACTACAGGTTTTGATCAGGTGACTGCCACCAATGAGCTTTTGATCAGGTGCTCAAAAACCAACCCAACTCTTTTGGAAGGAGACTTGCAAATAGAATAATTTTGAAGGGAATTAAAACCCTGTACAGAGGTGGGGAAGAGAGGTTGATTTGGACTACTCTTTTCTCAATCAAAATGAGAGAAGTCTTGAGAATTCTTCAGATATTGTCAAAGCTCCCCCTGAGATAAATAGCTGTTCAAGAAGGGGAACTTTGCAAGGATGAAGGTCTTTTGCTATAAGATCAACTCTCTAGGGATCCTTTGACTGATTGAATATTCTAATCACTTGAGATCCTGGAAACAAAGAAGGAGGGGAAGAAAGACTCTTGATTGTGACTGATGTTCTTTCTTCTTCTTCTTTTGAGAACAGTTATTTTTCTCTTTCTTTTTCATATTTTCTTCTTCTGTGTATTCATCAAAGAGTGTGATCCTTTTTGTATCTGGCAGATAGATGATCTGGATGATAGCAGCCTCAAGTTCGAATTCAATAACCTGCAATAAATGCTCAGCCGAAATCTGGGAAATGAAAACCGGCAAGTATGCTGTCATATATTCTATTCTATGTCTGTCCCGAGATATAAGCAATTAATTATATGGAAAATATTTACAATCAATGCTGCCAATAACGGCTCGATTTAAAGGATATAAGTACATTTATTATCCAGGGAATTAACGGCTTATAATAGACATAGAGTCAGGAGACAGAAAAGGAAATAATAAATAACAATATGACTTACAGTTTTCGTCGACCAGAGAACAGCTTTCGTCGACCTGAGATCAGAGATCGTCGACCTCAAAACTGTTCGTCAACCTAATCTCTGCGATCAACTACACTGCAAAAACTGACGGATTTTGTGCTCTAAGTTCGTCGACCTGAGAATCTGAATTTTGTCGACCTCAGAACATGGTCAAACTGAAGGTGTTGGGATAATAGCACATCTGGCGTTGAGTCATTGAGAGCGTTGAGTCATTGATAGTGTTGAGAGCGTTGAGTGATCTTTGACTCTGAGTAAACTTTGGCTTTAAGTGAACTATGGCGTTGAGACAATTATGGCGTTGAGTGATCTTTGGCGCTGAGAGCATTTAGTGAAACACACACTTTGCAGACCACAGAATTTTTCTTCTAAGACCAAATCGTCGACCTCAGAACTCTTCTCTTTCACTTGGAGTTCGTCGACCTGAGAATAGATTGAGAGAATTTTCTTCTAGGGATGATTTTGGAGTTTTCTTCACGCATGTCCTTGGTCTTCCATCTGTAGGACTGACCTAAGACTAGAAAGACATAAAACTTGACCCTTCTATAAACATGGGTCACACTCTAAGAAGAGAACCTATCCCAAATCACCTAGGGGTTCAAATAGATATTTTTTTCAAATCATTTTTTTTAATAGTTTCAGCAAATAAGAGCCTTGGAGCACTTCCACAAATTTACTTGTAATATCACCAAATCAACACCCCAAAATGAAAATGAAAAACACTAAAGCTCGATTTGGGTGTGCGACAAGGATCGACTATGAGGCTTTGGTGAAATAATTGTGGAGCTGAATCAAAAGAATGGTAGACACAACGGGGTTTAGCGAGGATAAGACATTAGGAATGGTACAAAGCTCAACTGGGCCAAAATGATGGCCTACATCACGCTCACGCTAGACTAACCATGCGCCAATGCTTCGAGAGTAGCTTGGGGCAAGTTCTTAGCCACCAAAAAAGATAATCCTTCCTCCCTACTCGAGCAAAATGAGTCTAGTGACAGCTACACACATCCCTACACTATCGTTCGATTCGCACCAGATTCTCCAATTTTTGAGTAGAATAAAGAGTATTTACGCAAATAGAAAAATATAAAACTATAAGCATAGAGAAAAATTAAATCTACTCCAATTTCTACACGAGACGAGAGCACTCGACTAGAAGCACTACAGGAGTCAACATTTTACTCCGTCTCACAATCCTATGTAGCGCAATAATTTTCCCAAATCATACAAAAGAAATGAGTTTAACTCGCAGCACGCTAACAGCTAAGCACGCACTCATATGGGTGCAGTGGTGTGTGATGCCATGAACTACTCAAAATAAAAATTATAAAAGCTTCTAGTATGAAATTGAAATGTGAGCGTGAAGAAGGTAACGAACATCAGCTCTCCCCCAGACTTAAACTAAACTACACAGCATAAGATATAGAAATTAAAATAAGATAGAGCTAAGAGAAGAGGTTACCCAATACTCAGCCAGTGAGCATACCAGAAGACGCTTGAAAAATAGAAGCAAGCACGCCATACGAAGAATCACAACCCCGCCAATATAAGGTTGCCATGATTACCTACAGGGGTGAGCTCTGCAAAAACAAAAGAAAAATATACAAAATACAAAGTAATACTAAAACTAAGATAGACATGAAAAGATAAAAAATGTAGGAAATGAAAGATAACTACTGGGGTTACTGTCATCCCAGTACGACGTAATGAATTTTATACAGTTCTAGCTAATGGGCCTATGAAAAGAAAAGTGCACAGGCAACTGGCCTAATATCCGTTGCGGTAACGGGTACCAATATGGAGATAAAACAGTTACCCCTCTGCCTAAATAATCATTCCTGCTCCTTACAAAGAGAGGAAATAAGAAGTAAGAAGAGGAGGAGCGCTGGTCCTCACTCATCTCACCACAAAATATATCCTTTCCTAGCAAGGTATCGTCCACCACAAGTATGCAGGAAGCGATGGCGATGGCATGAGCACAAGGCATATCGTCATCCCAATGTACCCGTGGAGACTCATCCTACACAGGCTCAGATAAAGAAGGGGGATCAAGTAATAAAAGAGATGAAGAACTAAAATAATCAGAAAATGGGAGAGTGATCCCAATATCACTCTCAGCGATATCCAAGCATAGATCATCATCGATATCATATGAGTCGTATCGTGGAGAATCCGAGAACTCGAGGGCCACGATGGTAAGGAGGACCACCTCGTCCAATAAAGAGGTGCAAACCTCTGCATCGCAAAGAGGATATTCCTCGTCCCACCGGGGTGCATAAAAGTGTTCCGAAGATCCACATTCTCCGTCGGAGATAGTAGAATCCTCATCCCACTTCAGCATAACCTCGGGCACTAAAACATCCACAAATACGGCATCATCAGCTGACTCACTCAAAAATGGAGTAGCAAACTCCGGCAAAAACTGTGTAGGGGCAAAACTGCTCTCAAAATCAGGCATAGAATGAGTAGGCCCCATCGCCAAATTATCCGTTGATGCCACTTCATCGACGATCGGAACAATCTCATCGTCCCATTCAGGAGCATCCATGAGTTCTAGATCCAATTATCGCAAGCTAACAGCAAAGTGATCGTCATCACTCAAGGGAAGCTCGTAAAAAGGAACTGAGGGACCCATGAAAGATCTATATGCGGCGAGAGATTCTTCAGTAATCTCAACGGGCAAAGAACGAGCAAGGTGCGCGATGTCAATGTATGGGCCAGGCAACACCCTGGTAGGCCTGTCTACAGCAGTCTTCCGCGAGCGGTAGGTTGTTACAGACACGCCTACAGAGGGAGAAGGCTCGCACAAGCGAGTGCACTCCTTCACCATGTGGCCTATACCTTGGCATTGCAAGCACCTAATACAATGCTCGGCATTCATAACAGCCATGGCGTCGATGTATCGTCGTAAAGTGTCAATAAGACGGCACTCAGCAATAGAATACATCGCGAACAAAAATATTTATCGAAAAAGGCTACACAACTAGAATAAAAAAAAAACAAGGATCTGCTATCTAAACTAAAAAAACAGAAAAAGGCAAAAAGAAATAAGCAAAATAAAAATTCTAACAACTAAAGCAAAGAAGAAACAAGAAATGCACAAATGGAAAAGGGCTTCAATCTATTATCTCCCTCTCCAAAAACTCACACGACTGTGTTCCCCGGCAACGGCGCCAAAAACTTGATGCGTTGAACGGCAAGTGTACCGGTCGCACAAGTAATATAAAATGGGTGGCTTTCCCAAGTATCGAACTCTTCAAGGAACACAGTAAGGGGGGAGTTAATATCAAGGAGGATTTGAGATTGAAGTCCTTAGGTCAGAGTTAACGATGGGGGGGGGGGGGTTGATGGTTGCTAAAAAGAAAAATAAAACACTATCAACTACTCCTATGCAATGTCGCTATGCATCGCTTCGCCAAGCAGGATGGAAGACTATACGGGCCGCTATGCACCGAATCGCTAGGCGTATGGATGAGTAGGCAAGCGTAATAACAAGAATTTGAGGGTCATAAGCACCTCTTTGTTACGCACGTTACTAGCGATTGCTAGTGTGGCAAGAACAACTATGGTGGAGGATGGAAACAAAGGCGCACCTCAAGTAAATAACGAACACATACAATCACATAGACATGATTATATATGAACATTTATCAAAATAGCACATCTTCATCATATACAAAGAGTTCAGCTAAACTATCAACAACAAGAGAAGAAAAGTGTGTGAAATCGACCAGATCCGAATTCTTGCTGAGGATTCACGGTAGGATTCGTCAGGTTGTCATTCCGCGTCCTAGCTCGGTCCTCAACTGCGTCTGGGGTAGAGGAGGTTGTCACTCACTCCCAATGAACTAGTCTTCTTCGTGTCACGAGCCGGTGGAGGATGGCACAACTCCTCTTAGCTTGGTGGAGAAAGCTAGATAAAATCCCTTCTTGAAGCTAAGGGATAAAGGAGGAGGCCGATAGGAAGCTCTGGCTTGGATTTGGCGTTGAATGCTTGCCCGGATCTCCTCACCTTGGTGGAACGGCTGAGTTCCACCCTAAAAATACGGAAGGAAGTGGCTGGAAGAAGTCTCCCAAAATGGAGAGAAATCTGCGCTTAAATAGAAATGTCAGAAAAAATGGCCACGCACGGTCTGGCGCACGACCGTACGTGAACCGTGCAATATTCGCGCGCAGAAAATGCCCGAGGAAGAAGAAGCGTTGACCCGTGCGTTTTACTCACGCACGGGAGATTCCGCCTGTGCGTGAAGGAAATCGCACGGGTAAACACAGAGCTGGAAATCAAAGCAAGCAGGGGAACCATGTGTTTTACTCGCGCACGGGCACTGCCGTCCGTGCATGAACAAAAGAACGATTAACCACGAAGCACTAGAAAGCTTAGCAAAAGGTGCAGGCCGTGCGATTCCTTCTCGCACGGTTTGGCCAAAACCACGCGGGAACAAATCGCATGGGTAGAAACAGATGCCCCAGGAATGCTGTGTGAAACGCACGATTTCACTGGAACTGTGCGCGAAGAAATGCACACGACCGTGCGTTTTACACATAACTAAAAATGGAATTCGGGACATCTTGACTACCTGCATAGCAATAAAACAAACTGGAGCATAGGCTCCCAGCACCAAAAATGGGAACATCAACAACAAAAAGAAACACGGGGAGCGCTAAGTGCATACCCCCAACAACAGAATGTGTAATTGCACACCCACGGGCCTATAAGTGCACTTCCTATGGAAATAATGATTAGAAGAAATATGAATGATATAGAACAAAAAGTGAAGTGCAAATGCGTGAAAACTAGCCCAGATGAGTCCGAAAAACCATATATAAATCGGACCCATCAATTACATCAAGATAAACAAAATAAAATGACTAGTAAACAAAGTAATAATGAGAAATGCTAAGCAATGAAAAATCAAATCATCAAAATTAAAAGATTTATGTTTATAGATATTGTCCATGAAAAATCCAAATCCACAAAATCTCATAAAGAAAGTTCAGATCTTCTTCTATTGCTTCTTGCTTTACTATTTTTGTTGTTTCTTGTGCATTTCTTCTTGTCTTTAGTAAAACATGAATAGCTTTGAAAATTTTTTGGCTGGCCTAGGAGGAGCAGAGGGATCTTCACGAATATAGTTCCAGTCATGAAGCCTTCTAAGAGTCATAGACTTCTCATATTTTTTCCATTCAGAGTAAGAATAGTAGTTGTCCTTATTTTATCTGAAATCCACAACAAGTTTTAGAGTATCCAATATGATTGTATTAGAAGTGGGGCTCCAAACTTCAGCAAATTCTTGGGCTTTCCTTCTTTCAGCCTCTGGATAGGAGTGGACCTACTAGCAAAGGCACCATCACCAAACTTTCTTCTTTTAGGAATTTGCACATCAGGAGGTACTTGAGGAGGCACATCAATCTGTTCAGAATCCCATACTTAAGCATAAGTATCAGGAGGTGGAGCATCAGAACCTTCAGGTCTGGGAGAGAATGAGGGTTGCTGGGCAGGAGGATGCTGAGCAGTAGGATTGAGATGATGGGGAATAACATTTGGATCTGCTTGAAAATCAGGAAATATCTGGTTATGCATCCAAACTGTTGTATCATAAGTGTGAAACTTGACACCATCAATCTGGTTTTGAACATCAGCATGTATCTCTCTCAACTTTCCTTCCCAAAGAGTTTTCATGTTATTATCATATTTTTCTAAATATTCTTTGACTAATTTATCCCCCTTTCTGACTTCTAGAGATAGGGTGCTTATTGTTTCCCCTTTGAAGTTTCCAACTTCTTCACATGTCTTGAAATTATGTTCTTGAGCCTTCTTTTCAAGTTGAATATGATTATTTGCCAAAGTTATTGATTGATCCATCATCTGACCAATGCTGGTAATGGTGTGGTCTTGAGCTTTCCCACCTATTTGGAACAGGTGTTTCAGTTCATCAGTTTTGTGCTGAATCTCAGTAAAGCCTTTGCTCATTTCTTTCTCTAAAGCAGTTATTTTCTCAGTTACAACTTTCAGAGAGTCCTCAAAATAAGTTCTTTGCTGGGCTAGCATTAACTCAATTTTACCCAGAATGGTATTTTCAGTATTTATTTCAGCTTGACGAGGTGGAGGAGGAGGTGTTATTAGATCTATCCATGGAGCTATTTCTTCAATAATAACTGAGCTCTGACCTCTGGTGGTATGAACCATGACATCTCCTACCTCACCAAGAAAAGTAGGAAGGGAGAAGTCTATACTTTTGAGGGGAGCTTCAGCTGGTTCAGGAGTTAATTCTTTTTCATCAGAAATTAAAACTATCTCTTCTTCATGCACATCTTCAACGGGAGACTGTAGGTGAGGGGATCCTGGTTCAGAATGATGGTCAGATCGAGATGGTTCTGGTTCAGGTGATTTCTATTTAGGCAGAGGGGAAAGAGGTTCTTTGGAAGTAAGTTCCTCTATCATTCTGTGGATATCATCTTCTGTTGATAGAACTTGGTCTTCTACTTTGGCATCTGTGAGAATGTCTTGATCAGGCAGATAAACATCTATAAGACCTAAGTCATCTGGTTGGGAAGAATTGTCCTTAGCAGTAGCCGATTGTTCAACATCTGAAGGAAGATCAGAATGACTTGCCTCTTGGATTGTAGGAGCGGGCTCCCCCTCAGCAGCAGCACCTGAAGTGCCAGCCACTTGATGTAAAGGGAAAGATGGAGTCCTGTCCTCATCCTCTTGGAGGCCATGGGATTTGGCAACTTGTGCAGGGTTCTGAAGCTTGTGTTCCCATCTTTGAATGAAAGAGATGGAGACTTTCTTCATGTGATGCAAGGAAGTACCTTTAGAGAGATCAAATAAATTCTTGCTTGAGTTCATGAAGGAGAAGAGAAACAATTCTGCCAAAATTTTGTGGCTTGATGTTGTCCTTGATTTTATCAAAAATCATCATGCCCCACTGAAATTTCTTCATTCATATCACTACTGTCATCATGTCAAAGAAGTCATTTTTTGATGAAGCTAATCGAATTATTGCGGCACAGAAGGATTTTTCCAAGTAAATCTACAAGTAACTTGCTCTTTTCATTGAGATTAGGGTGGCGAATGGTGCATGCACCAACAGAGACACCACAGAATCTGCACGCTCGATTGTAATCATCAACAGTTAGGTCATCTTCTTCATCATTGATAGGCAACCGAAGGAGCTTGGAGACGATTGGGGTGGTTAGCTTAACCTTGATTCCACGCACCCTAGATTTGAGAATCTTCCCATTCCTCTTCATGTACAACCCCATATTCGCTGAGTGGGACCCAGAGGCGTCAATGGCCAGGATTGGACTAGCTTCGAGCTAGCTTTGGGCTTCAGATCAGAAGAGCTCCCTCCTAGGAGGAGCTCCTGCCTAAAAGCAGGCGAGAACATTCACCATCAGCCAACTGAGACCCGCTTCTGCCCAAGAGGCGGAGAGAAGGCTTGCGCCTCGCGGAAGGCGAGAGCTTGCTCAGTCTGAGGCATTCGACACTCCTTTTTTAGCTCTCGTCAAGCGAAGGCTAGAGGGGTCTCGGCATAGGGTTCTCGCCGAGTGGGGCCTAGAGCCCAGGGTAAAATTGCCTAATTGCCTTCGGGTAAAATTACGCATGTGCCCCCAGGGCCTGCATTTAGTATTTCAGGACAACGGGATTCGGCTATTGGAAGTCCAACCATGGGTATTTCAGTAATTTCATGTCAGCAAAGGCTATAAATAGACCTATAAGGGCTCCTTAGAAAGTAAGCTTTCATTATTCTCCAATTTTCTAGTGCATTCTGAGGAGCTCCCAGCCCTGCTTTTGTGATTTGGAGGGGAAGCTCTAAAGATCTTCCGGGTAAGAGGTGGGACCTCCCGGCTGAGGCTTTGGGTCAGTCCTAGGTCCTTCGTAACCGGTCGAGGCTTGAGAGAAGTAGTTGTTGGTTGCACCCCTATTTTCGAACTCTCGTCGAGGTAATTTTTGTCTTCAATAATTCTGATGCGGTGAGCGTGGAAAGTAGCTCATACAAGAAAGCCTTGAGTTTGGTCCCATGGCTGGAGGTGAAGGTGAAGGGTCTGGCTCAGGAGATTCCCCCACCCGGGGAGAGGAGGAAACAAGGAAGATGCTAGAAGACTTCAGACGAGAGGTCCTCCAAACCATCAGCCTAGCCTTCTCGGCGAGGAGTGAGTGGGCGACCCCTCAGGTTCTAGTGGAGGCAGTCCCACTCTTGGGCGAGAATGCCCCTGGGTAGCATCCCGTGAAGGAGGTCCCAGCAGAGGTCGGTGAGAGGGACATTGTAGCGCGAGAGCTCTTCCCAGGCCACCGCCCTAGGAAGAGGTTCTGGCAGAGGTCGGCGAGAGGGAGGCCGTGGTGCGAGAGCTCTTCACTGGGTTCGGTCTCGTTGATCGGGCCAGCCAGCCGAGACTACGAGACGTGCCCTCTCGATAGGAAGGTGGTGAGAGCCCCTTCAGTGAGCTCATCATCTCGGTACCGGTGCCGAAGCGATTCCGGGAGCCCGACATGTCGTACTACTCGGGGAAAGATGACCCTGTACAGCATGTGTAGTGGTTCAAAGACATGGTCTCAATAAGGAAAATGACGGATGCCTTCAAGTGTCAGCTGTTCGCCATCACGTTGAAGGAGAAGGCCTGGGACTGGTTCCACCAGTTGCCGGCCAGTTTAATCTACAGCTTCGAGGATCTGCACCGAGGTTTCTTATTGAGGTTTTCAACATCGAAGAAACGGAAGAAAGAGGCGGAGTGCCTGTTTGCAGTGAGGCAGAAGCAGGATGAGACGCTGGGTCATTACGTTGACCGATTTCAAGAAGAGATCCTCCTAGTCCAGGAGGTCCAAGGGTACGCACTGATGCTCGCCTTTACCCTTGGGCTAAGACCGGGATTCTTCAGCATGGAGTTGAAGAGAGTGCCCCACCCCCTCTCCTTTGAGGAGCTCATGGAGAGGGTGGCGAAGGAGATATACTTTAAGAGGGCCAATCCAGCTTTTGCTAAGAAGCTGGCCTGGTTGGTGGAGGACGATGTGAAGGAACCAGCAGCTGGAAGGCAGAGGGAGAAGAGAGAGCAGAGGGAGCCAAGAGAAGAGAGGAGGAGGGAGGAGCCTCGAGGGAAGGGGAAGCATCATGGATGGGGGGCATAGGAGCCAAACAACCGGCTGGGTTGGAGGCCCCAGGATGGTCGCCCCCAAGGCCAAGGAGGAGGCTTCCAGGGAAGAGACAACTTCCGGGAGCCGAGGAGGTTCAATCAGCTGGCTTGGAGGCCGGAACCAAGGGGTCACCTTCTGGCATAGCAAGAAGCGATGGAAGTCAGCAGAGGTAGAGGAGCCAGGAGAGGAATTCAAGGAGGAGCCGGAAGAAGGGTAGGTGGAGAAAGAAGAGGAGGCAGGGCGGCGTTGCTCTTTTGTGACTTCCACCAGGAGGAAGGTCACGCAATGGCCACCTACCCGGAGTTCTTGGAGATGAGAGAAGTTAGGGGGTTAGGAAGCCATGATACACCAGTAAGGATCGTAGAAGTTCAGCAGGGAGAAGAGGAAGACCGGTGTGAGGACAGGGCAGACGTGGGGACCCGGGGGGATCGGGGTGATCCGCGGAGGAGTTGGGATTGAGGCGACTCGGAAGGGGAGCCTTCAAACCATGTACCGAAGGGGAGTCGCCTCAACCTCCCTGGCTCCCCCTCCAGAGGAAAAAATCACCTTCTCATCAACAGACATGCTGGACTACGAGGATCTGTTCTGTGATGCTCTTATGATCCAGACGGCGGTAGAGAACTTCGCGGTCTCTAGGATACTGGTGGACATTAGGAGCTCCGTGAATGTCATCTTCAAGAAGGCCTTCGATGAGATGAAGGTGGAAGGGAAGAGGGTCTTGGCTTTGGATGGACCGCTGTTCGGGTTTTTTGGAGAGAGGAAGGAGGTAGAAGGAGGAGTAGGTCTGCACGTGAAGCTGTGGGCGTGTAACGGAACTGTAGGTTCATGATAGTGGATTACCCGAGCAGTTACAATGCCATCTTTGGGCACCCCCTCATCAGTGCCTTTCAATGCATCCCCTCCTCATTCCATCAGTGCCTCAATTTCAACAACAAAGGGGTGCAGGTTAGGATCAGGGGGGACCTGAAGGTGGCGAGGCAGTGTTACGTTACGACGGTTTACACCGTGTCTTGGATGGCAGAGGCAAAAAGAGCTAGAGAAGGAGATGGCGAAGCAGGAGGAAGGTGTTAGAGAGGAGGGAGTGAGCCTGGAGGAGCAGAGAGGAGTGGTGAAGGAGGTCCGAAGGGATGGGGAATCGGTGCCGCAATAAGATCGGCAGACGGAAGGAGTGGGAGAATAAGTAGAGAGGGAGGCCTAGAGGGGCATAGAAATTGAACACCAGCAGCAGGAGAGCCTAGAGGAGGCAATGGAGGTAGAAGAAGAAGGAGTGGAGGAGGAGTTTGAGCAGGAGGAAGAAGTGAGGGTCGGCTGGGAGCATTCGTGGCTGGAGCCGGCTGAGGAAGTAGTGGAGATGGAGGTCTTAACAAGAGCAGGGCAGGTGCAGAGGGTGCGGGTCAGCGGGGGCTTAAGTCCGGAGGATCAGGAGCGAGTGCGGGCCTGCATCAAGAGAAACGTCGACATCTTCTCTTGGAGCGCGGCGTACATGCCTGGCATCGATGCAGATGTGGCCTGCCACCGCCTGAACTTGGACCCCCGGACTCGCCCCATCCGCCAAAAGATGAGGACCATCGCCACCAAGCTAGAGGAGCCCATCCGCGAGGAGGTCAAGAAGCTCCTAGAGGCCGGCTTCATCTCGGAGATCCAGTATCCAGGCTGGATCTCCAACGTGGTAATGGTTAAGAAAGGGGGAGGAAAATGGCGTATGTGTATTGACTTTTCTTTGTTAAATAAATCATGCCCACAGGATTGCTACCCCTACCTCGGATCGACGCGCTGGTTGATTCAGCCGTCGGTTTTTCTATTATGAGTTTCCTAGATGCTTTTTCAGGTTATCACCAGATCCGGATCTCCTGGTGTCAAGGATGTCTCCTTCATCACGAGGGAAGGATGCTTCAGCTACAAGATGATGCCCTTTAGGTTGAAAAACGCAGGGGCTACATACCAGCGCGTGATGGATCAGGTCTTCCAGGGTCAGAGGGGGAGGAACCTGGAGGTCTACGTTGATGATCTAATGGTCCAGATCAAGTGTGTGGATTCTCACCTACGGGACCTGGAGGAGACATTTGCCACCCTGCAGAAGTTCAAGATGAGGCTGAACCCCTTGATGTGTGTCTTTGGGGAAATCCACGGGAAGTTCCTTAGGCATCTTTTGACCCAAGAAGGGGTAGAGCCTAACCCGGATAAGTTGAAGGCCATCCTAGAGTTGGAATCACCACGCAATGCTAAGGAAGTCCAACGCTTGACAGGCAAGTTGGCCGGACTAAGAAGGTTCCTCTCCAGGTCGAGGAACAAATGCTCGTCATTATTTAAGGTGTTGCGGGGCAACCAAAGGTTCGAATAGACCGTCGAGTGTGAAGAAGCTTTCCAAATGCTAAAAAGACAACTCTCCCAAGCTCCGCTACTCCAAATCCCAAAGGAGGGGGAATACTTATCCTTGTATTTTGGGGTAGGGGCAAAGGTTGTGAGCTCTGTCCTGGTAGACTATGTTATTCGTACCAAGGCTCTCCATCAAGGCACAGGCGGTGGCTGACTTCCTGGAAGACTATGTTATTGAGGTTGGGGCAGAGGAGCCGCGGCCCCAGGGAGCGTGGAGGATGATGGTTGATGGGGCTTCGAAAAAGCATTCCCTTAGGGGAGGAGTGGTGCTGATAAGCCCCCAAGAAGTCACTATAGAACAGGCAGTGGTCTTGCACTTCCCGGTGACCAATAATTAAGCGGAGTATGAGGCTGTGATAGTCGGCCTTCGATTGGAAAAAGAGCTCAAGATCCAAGATGCGGAGGCTTTTACGGACTCACTGGTGGTAGCTTCGCAGATCCGAGTGGAGTTCGAAGCTCGGGAGCCCACCCTTGTGAAGAACTTGTCCAAGGTGAGGGTGATCATCGGAGGGTTCCGGACATTCTCAATCCAACACATCCCTAAGGAAGAAAGTGTAGCAGCCGATCGGCTGGCTATGTTCGGACCTCGGGGGGAGGAATCCAGACCGAGCTATTTCCACCGGCGATCGAATAAGGAGAGTCGATGGAGGTGGATAGGATACCCTCATGGATGGACCCTTTGGTGACCTTCATGTCCATGGGAGAACTTCCGGAAGGGGTTAAGGATGCCAAGAGCTTCAAGCACAAGGTAGCCCACTGCCTAATATTGGAAGGAGGAATGCACCGGAAGATGTTGTCAGGGCTCCTGACGATATGTGTGACCGAAGGGGAGATCCCGAGGATCCTAAAATAGGTACATTCGGGCGAGTGCGGCAGTCACTCAGGCGTAATAACATTGGAAGCAAAGGTGGTAAGGCAGGGGTACTTCTGGCAGACCCTGAGGAAGGACGCGATGGAATTTGCGAAGAGGTGCCGAAAATGTCAGTTGTACGCCCCCTTCCAGCTCTTGCCCGCTCAAAGGCTCTGAATCATCATGTCGTCATGGCCTTTCGCCATCTGGGGGATGGATCTGGTCGAGCCTTTTCCTCCGGCCAGTGGGCAGAGGAGGTTTCTCCTAGTCATGATTGATTACTTCTCGAAGTGGCTGGAAGTCAAGGCATTGGCCAAGGTCACCTCACATGTCATCAGGAAATTCGTCTGGGGGGAGATCATATATAGACACGGGCTACCCCAAGCAATAGTAATGGATAATGGTCCCCAGTTTTCCAGCGAAGAGTTCATCAACTTTTTCACCCAACTGGGGATAGACCTCAGGTTTGCCTCCGTCCACCACCCCCGGAGCAATGGCCAGGTGGAGGCGGTGAACAAAATCATTGTGAACTTACTCAAAAAGAAGTTGGAGAACTTGAGTGGGAATTGGGTGGAGGAACTCCCCTCTGTTCTGTGGGCCTTGCGAACGACCCCGAACACGGCCACTAGCAAGACCCCCTTCAAGCTTTCCCATGGGTGTGAAGCGGTCCTACCAATGGAGTTTTAGGTTCGATCCCTGTGGGTCACGGCCGCGGGTGAAGGAGATGAGGCTTGGAGGTTGGATAATGAAGGGGGGCTACGCCTCTTGTTGGACATGGTGGAAGAGCTGCGCGATGTTGCAGTCATCAGGAAGGAGGAGATCAAGCAGCGGATGGAAAAGTATTTCGATAAGCATATCAAGATCAAGCAATTCGCTGAATGAGACCTGGTACTAAAGAAGGTCGATGCGGCGGGGAGGTCAGCCCCTGTGGGCAAGCTCAACTCAAATTGGGAAGGGCCTTACATTATCGAGAGGGTCCTTAGGACAGGAGGTTATCACCTACAGAATGTGGAGGGTAGATCCATGAGCCACACCTGGAGCGGCGATGACTTAAAGCGCTTCTACCCATGTGAGGGGGAAGGTGAAATTGTATATTCAATGTTCAAAATTTGTTACAATGTTCTTATTGATCCATTGTTTGCTTGTATGTCTTAAAGATGGAGTGGAACGGAAAACTTGCACTACCCCAAGCCTGGCTCGGCCCCAGGCAGACCCACTGCGCAAGCTCTCATCTAGCTGGCAGGTCCGTGTGAGAGTAGCGAAATAGGCGATTAAAAACACTCCAGAAATTGGAATAATTGGAAGTTTTATTATCCAAAAAGTTATCATTTACAAAGGTATGCCCTCCCTTTTATAGAATGGAGGAGAGAAGAGAGAATACATATACACAATGTGGGACTAAAAAAGCAAAATACAGAGCTGGGCGGCTAGAACAAAGAGACCGATCAGGCCGACAAGGCCGCGCGGTTAGATAACACTAACCGCTCGGCAACACCAGAGACAGAAGAGAACATGTTGCAGTAGTAGACCACAAGACCGTAAGGATACCAACAGCAACAGTCTTGACATCAATCCGCTGGAGATAAGTCGCCTGACCGCGCGGTTAACAACTCGCTAATTTTTAACCGCCAATCCGCCCAGTCATACTTCAACACTCCCCCTCAAGCTGGAGCATAGATATCAATCATGCCTAGCTTGTGACAAATGTGGAAGAAGGAAGTAGAAATCGGCTTTGTGAAGATATCCGCCAATTCTTTGTCGGAGGTGAAGAACGGAGTACAAATCTATTTCTTCAGGACCTCTTCCCGAATGAAATGGCAATCAACTTCTATATGTTTTATTCTCTCATGGAATACCGGATTTTTTGATATGTATATGGCGGCCTTGTTGTCACAGAATATAGGAAGAGGATAGTCGTAGACCTCTCCTAAGTTAAGCATGAGAGCACACAACCATTTTAACTCACAGGTGGTTGACGTCATACTCCGATATTCGGCTTCTGCACTGGATCTGGAGACAACAGACTATTTCTTGCTCTTCTAGCTCACAAGATTTCCTTCAACAAAAGTACAAAATCCAGGTGTAGATTTGCGGTCACTTTTATCATCCGCATAGCTAGAATCTGAGTAGGCTTCAACCTTTAGATGACCATTCTTCTGAAAAAGTAACCCTTTTCTTGGTGCAGCTTTTACGTACTCTAATATCCTCAAGGAAGACTGAAGATGGCATTCCCTAGGAGCTTGCATGAACTGACTAACCTTGCCTACTGCATAGGAGATGTCTGGTCTTGTCACTGTGAGATAAATGAGTTTTCCCACTAGACATATGTACCTCGTGACATCGGATAGAAGAGGCGAGTCATTTATCCATGTTTTGTCTTCTCCAGTAGCCATGGGACACCGGGCCAGTTTGGCACCAGTCAATCCTGCCTCTTGTAGAAGATCAAGAGCATACTTCGGTTGAGAAAGAACTAAGGAGTCGGGCTTTCGAGAAATTTTTATCCCCAAAAAGTATTTCGGGGAGCCCATATCTTTTATGACCATGTGTTGACGAAGGTATTTCTTTGTCAAGTCCACACCAGCCTGGTCATCTCCAGTTAGAAGAATATCATCCATATACACCGCCAAAACAACCAATCCCAAGGCAGTTTTGCAAATAAATAAGGAGTGATCGGTCGAACTCCTTGTAAAGCTGATAGCAGCCACAATGCAACTGAACTTGTCGAACCACGTTCGAGGGCTCTGTTTTAGGCCATAGATGGTCTTTCTCAACCGGCATACACATGTCTCCCCCTGAGCAACATACCCAGGAGGTTGCTCCATGTAGACGTCCTCTCGAAGATCCCCATAGAGGAAGGCATTCTTCACATCAAGCTGGGAAATATCCCAATCCCTATTGATGGCCACAGAGAGAAGAATGCGGATGGTGCTGAGGCGAGCGACCGGAGAGAAGGTATTAAAGTAATCAATCCCATAAGTCTTAGTAAAGCATTTCGCCACCAGCCGGGCTTTGTAGCGATCCACAGTGTCGTCTGGGCAAAACTTCACAACAAACACCCAGCGACAGCCAACTACATCAGTACCAACTGGTGGAGGAATAAATGTCCAGGTGCCCCTCTCAGTAAGAGTTACAATCTCCTCATCCATGGAAGTTTTCCAGTGGTGAATAGCAAGAGCCTCCTGGTAGGTGCGAGGAGTGGTAGTAGCCGAGATAGCCAAAGTAAAGGACCTGCGAGAAGGAGTTAGCCGATCATAGGAAACAACTATTGCAAGAGGGTATTGAGTACACGCCCGCACCCCTTTGCGAAGAGCAATGGGAAGATCCAGGTCGACCCGTTCCTCTGTGACCGAAGCATCCATGGCGGAGAAGGCTGGCCCGGGACTAGAGAGAGATGGCTGCGGAGGGGAGGGAGAAGGGGGAGGGAATGGAAAGGATAGAGGAGGACACGGAGGATGAGATAAAGTATGAGGAGAGACGTCGATAGGCAGGGATGGAATGGAGGTGGACGGTGGTGAATCAGATGGAGCAGGGAGAAATGGGGATGCAAGAGAGAAATAGGACGCATTCTCGAAGAAGGTCACGTCTGCGGAGACAAATTGCTTGCGTAGAACGGGGTCAAAGCAACAATAGCCTTTCTGAGTTGTAGAATAACCCAAAAAGACACACTTGGTGGAACGGGGGGAAAGCTTGTCGCGGGTAGCGGAAGGAGCATGCACAAAAGCTGTGCATCCAAAGATACAGAGAGGGAGAGGAAATGGTTCCTTGCCCGGGTAGAGAATGGAGAATGGGGTCTTGCCGTGGAGAACCATAGAGGGAACTTGTTTGATAAGATAACAGGTGAGGAGAGCAGCATAGCCCCAGTAGGAGCGAGGTACCTACATCTGTGTCATGAGAGTGCGAGCGACATCTAGGAGATGACAGTTTTTACGCTCCGCCACCCCATTTTGCTGACATGTGTAAACACAGCTGCTCTGATGAACAAGACCATGTTGCATACAAAAAGAGGAGAAATAATGACTAAGATATTCTTTAGTGTTATCAGAGCGCAAAATTTTAATAGAAACATTAAACTGAGTTCGAACCATATAATAAAATGATTGTCATACAGAAAATAATTCAGAGCGATCTTTTAATAGATACACCCAGGTACATCGAGAGAAATCATCAATAAACGTTACAAAGTAAGAACTACCCCGACCAACAGTGAGAGTACGAGAAGGACCCCAGACATCAGAATGAATAAGATCAAACGGACGAGAGGAGCCACGACTCTGCTTTGGAGGGAAGGAGGAGCAGTGATGTTTGCCAAGCTTACACGCATCACTGTTGAGCGGAGGACTGGTCGGAGGTAGGTGGGGCAGAAGATGATGAAGAATCCGAGGAGGAGGATATCCAAGGCGAAGATGCCATTGAAGCAGATCTGTAGAAGAGGAGGAGAATGCAGATAGAGCAGAAACATTGTCGAGAAAGTAGAGGCCGCCGCTCTCAGTCCCAGTAGCAATCGTCCGTTGGGTGCTCGGGTCCTGAAAAGAATAAGAAGTGGGAGTGAATAAGACGGAGCACTGAAGTTGCTTGCATAATGTAGTAACAGATAACAAATTGTACGGGAACTTCGGGACATAAAGGGTGTCCGCCAGACAAAGTGACGGGGTGACTTGAACCACGCCCGTCCCGTGAACTGGGGAAGGCGAGCCATCCGCAACAAGAACCGTGGGAAACAGATCATGCGTTTCGAGGTGAGAGAAGAATTGAGGGTTGTCGGTCATGTGATTCATCGCACTAGAGTCAATCAGCCATTTACCTTGGGTAACGACATAGGCACTACCTGAAGTCGTGGCCACATAGGCAGAGGGACGAGAAGAGCCGGAGGTGGAGGAAGATGTATCACCAGAGGGGCGAAGATGAGGTTGTTTCTGCCAGCAGCGGTCAACAAAATGACCGGTATGACCACAGTGAGAGCAGAGGAACCTGGACGAACCGCGCCCGCCTGACTGGCTGTGGCCACTGGGGCCACCCCGTTGAGCATGGTGAGCATAAGAGTCCTGGGGAGGAGGGGAGGACAATAAAGGATGATGGAGTAGCGAAGTAACAGCGGCGATGCGAGCCGCGGTGGCATCCAAGGTTGGAGACTCCACCTCGCCTGAGATTTGTTGGAGGATCAGATCATAAGTATCTGGAAGTTGCAGAAGATAACAAACAACCAAGAGTTCCTCGAAGTTCTTGTGCTGCTCGGCCAAGTCCGCGGAGAAGGGGCGATTCTGGAGGATTTCTGCACCAAGAGATTGAACCTGCTGATAAGCCGCAGCAGGAGACATGGAAGGGCGGGCAAAGAGGTCTGCATAAAGCGTATAAATGCGGGACGTCTGGGCCCCCTTCGAGTAGAGAGCAGCGAGGTGAAGCCAGGCAGCCTTAACCGTCTCATCATGGCGTATGACGGGAAGGCATTCATCAGAGAGGTTGTTGGCCAGACAAGTACGGACAAGTGCATCACTTGCATCCCAGTCCTCAAAGTGAGCAGAGTCGGAAGAAGGAGGGTCGTCGGTGAGGTGATGACATTTGTGCTGAGAACAAAGAAGATAGGTGAAAGAAATGCTCCAATCTGGATAGTTGGAACCAACTAGTTTAGAAACCGTGCCAAGGTTTCCATAAAGAGTGGGAGGAGGAGCATGGGCCCCAGGAGTGGTGGAGGTAGAGATGATGGGGGTGGAGATATCAGAGTTGGTCATTTGAAGGAGGAAACAAAGAAAGTCGCGCAAGCAGAAAAGAGGTCGCGCGGATAGACAACTGGGAAGCCCCGTGAGTAGAACAGAGGTCTCGTGGATAGAAAGCAGGGAAGCCGCGCGAGTAGGAAGGAAACCGGGCGAATAGAGAATGAAGCCGTGCTGACAGAAGAGACTAACGATTCGTGTGGAATCGGTCGTTTCCTCTGATACCATGTGAGAGTAGCGAACAAGCGATTAAAAAATCTCAAGAAATTTGAATAATTGAAAGTTTATTATCTAAAAAGTTATCATTTACAAAGGTATGCCCTCCCTTTTATAGAATGGAGGAGAGAAGAGAGAATACATATAGACAATGTGGGACTAAAAAAGCAAAATACAGAGCTGGGCAGCTAGAACAAAGAGACCGATCAGGCCGATAAGGCCGCGCGGTTACACAACACTAACCGCTTGGCAACACAAGAGACAGAAGAGAACATGTTGCAGTAGTAGACCGGAAGACCGCAAGGATACCAATAGAAACAACCTGGACATCAATCCGCTGAAGATAAGCCGCCTGACCGCGCGGTTAACAACTCGCTGATTTTTAACCGCCAGTCCGCCCCGTCCGCCCAGTCATACTTCAACAGTCCGAAATCTTACCTGTGGGGGTAAGGGACCCCGAGTGCTGCTCGGCCCCGGGTAGACTCGCTTCTCAGGCTCTAATTAGCTGGGCAGGGCGGTAGGAACACCTGGGGGGAAATGGTTGGTTCTTTTATTTTATTCTTGGAAAGGTTCTCAATGATACTTTAGCTCAAAAAAACGTGCACTACCCTGAGCCTGGTGATGGAGATTTTCTAACAGTTAAATTACATCCAAACTAGAATCTCGATTAGGCAAGCATACCTATCGAAATGCAGTATAGGAGGTGTCGTATTGCGATTCGGGGCCTGTTGAGTACTTGTACTCACAAGGAAGAGCTATTATTTTATCGAGCGGAAAACATGGTTTGATTATACTAGTTAATACAACGAAAGTTGATGCTAAAGAGAAATTCAATTATGAGGAAGCTAGCACTTGATCTAGAATCCCCTTGGACTAAAATAAATCTTCTTGAAAAATAATGAAATGCGAGTTCTTAATTATACTCACTCGACCGTGGAGGTTCCTAAAGTATAGAAGCGTCTCTCTCGAGCTCATGCTTCTAACTAACCTTAGGTTGATCGATTAAGACCTCTCGGCCAGTCGAAACCCCTAAGCTTGCTTTATGCGGTGAACCCCACTATTGGATTTGACTCCAATACGGAAGATTTACGTCGTCCTCTCTCGAGGAGTGCATTCAACTCCTTTTATCTTTGAGTGATCTCCTCGTATCGGCAATCTCTCGGTCATTTAGGATACGGATCTTAGATCGAAGTACATATTCGCGAAATATGAATTCGACAAAATAAAAGTTCAAATATAAATCGTAGAGAGTAAGATCAAGAACAAGACAATTATTTAATAAAGAAGAAAGATTTATTTTATTCCAAGGTTCATCATGATCAAGTGCTAAATGAAATTTAGCTACTCATCATGATTAAAGAATTACAAAGTAGAGTAGGAAAAGACATGATTAAAATGAAAACAACTAAAATTAAAGTTACAACAAAGATAATATAGGCTAGGAGATGGAAAATACAAAAAATAAAACAGCAAAATAGAAAAGTACAACTCCAAAAATTCACACCCTGGACATCTGAAAATGTCTGGAATTTATAGAAAAAGATTCTGGATGGTCATGCCCTAGGTCACGCCCGTGACCTAGGGCGTGTCAGGTTCGGAACCGTCGTCTTGAAGTCCCGGGAACGTTGGAGGAGAAACCGCCAAAAGCTGTTAACTGACGGGTCACGCCCCTAGGTCACGCCCATGACCTAGGGCGTGTCAAGGCTGTTTCTTTCAAACGGCGGGAAGCTGAAAACGACGGGAGTAGAACTGGTCTTCAAGGAGGTGTCACGCCCCCTAGTCACGCCCGTGACTAGGGGCGTGTTAAGAAGGAACGGTTTCTGGCGGCAACGGCTGGAACGGAGGAATAATTGGCTGGAAACGCCTGAAACACGCCCTGGGTCACGCCCGTGACCACGGCGTGTCAATTTAATCCGACGTGGCAAGTGGCTCAACGGTCATTCCCCATCTAACACGCCCCGTCTATGTATGACACGGGCGTGTAACTTATCGACACGGGCGTGTCTGGGCCGATCGACGTTCTTCAGGCACGGGTCGACGATCTTCTGGTGGAGACTTGATTTTTGCATGTCACGCCCCTGTGTCACGCCCAGGTAGGGCGTGTAACAGGGCGTGTCTAGGCAGAAAACTGGCAATTTTCTGTTTTCCTGCAAATAATATATATATATGCCCTGCAAGATTAAAAATCATTTTATTAGAACATATAAATATAAAATATAGAAACTTGTTAAATATAAACTGAATATTATAAAATTGATATAATATATTTAACTATTAATATAAAATAGTAAATAAAAAGATAGAAATAATTAGAGTTATCAAATCCCCCCATACTTATCCATTTGCTAGTCCCGGGCAAACAACTTCCTATAGGGAGTAGAAAAATTTTAAATGCTAGAAACGAAAATTGAACCTAAGGAGTAAAATGCGAAGTCTTATGCCTATGCTTGTAGATATTTTTGTAGAAAGACTTACTCAGCATACAAATAAGGTTTTTATTTTTCTTAAAATGCGTTTTCACTATTATTTTTACTTTTAAAATGAAACATCCGGTAAATCTTAAAATTTTATTTAGGGAGAGTGTAGCGTGCGTACTAAGATAACATTGCACGAAGGAAGATCGAGATACCCTCCAAAGAAATTTATATATGTCGATGGCCATAGGCTTGCCCTTTCACACTCACGCCACGGCACTAGTCTAACTCATAAGCGCAAATCAATAGGACTTAACTAGGTTGAAATGTAGGCTTAGGTTTTTGGTGAGGATGCTCAAAGATAAAAACGGTGGCTAGTCACACCAAAACCTAGAGAGAGCTTGCACAAAAATAAATTGTCATGGCTTTAAAGAACGTAGCCAATTCTTAAATTCCTTTGTTTTTTTCATCATGTTGAAGTTTTTTCAATTTCCTCTCTTTTTTTCATGTTTTTTAGTTTTTTTTTCTTTTTGAGAGGAGGAGAAATAAATCAACTCTTTTTTAATTTTTTAATTAACCACCAAAATAAAGTGGCACCTAATCACTCCCAAAACATTTCTACATTTGTTCTTTCAAGCTCGGGTTTAGGTGTGTAATTAGGATGCTTTTTAGGCTTTGGTAAAGTATTTTGTGGAGCTAAAACAAAAGATAGGATAAGAGGCTCAAATTGGCTTAGCAAAGGTAAAACGTTAGGTATTGATGCAAATGCTCAAACTTGCCAAAAGAAGTGCCTAAATGATATTTATGCTAATGAGTTTAACCTATGCAATGTCTTGAGAATAGCTAGAGGGCAAGTTCTAGACATCGAAAAAGAATACCTCTCTCTTGGTCCGCGAAATATCTCTCTAGCAAACTTCTACTTACTCACCTAAATTATTTTAAAGTTTTACCGATTTTCAAAATTCAAGTAAAATAAAACATTTCCACGCATTTAGAAAAATGAAAATCTAATTATATGTTGAATATTTAAATCTACATAAAATTCTACTTACATGTGCATTTGACTAGAAACACAGCATGGCCAACAGTTTTACTCCAAAATTCAAAATTCAATTAAAAACATTAAAATTCTCTAAACATTATAAACAAGTTGAATGCTTGAGATTTTGCATGTGAATAAATATGAAAATAACGACTTCTCTAAAAAAAATTAAACCTAATTTTTTTTGTTATTTCTTAGACTTCCCGAGGTATACCCTGTGAAGGGCTCTCAACGGTATTAGGAGGTAAGATGGGGTGATATCCCAAACGTCCCTTTCTAAGAAATTTAAATTTCGATTTTCTAGTTTTTTTCGTTTTTAATTTTGTAATTTTTTTTTTGAAAAACAAAATTCAAGAAAGAAAAAAAATATATTTTTTTAAATTTTTGATATATAATTTTTTTGAGTTTTAAATTTTTTTAAGAAATTTTTTTTGTTTTTTTTAAAATTTTTTTTTGGAACATTTTTTATGTTTTGCTTGAGAAATATCTCTCCCCCATACTTAAACAATACATTGTCCCCAATGTAAAAATAAAGAAAGAAAATGGAAAAGAGACTTCCCTGAGAATATCGAACCAGCATCAAAAGATACCTGTAAAAAAGGAGTAAAGCAAAACATAATATTTTATAAAAAAAAAATTTTGGTGTTTGTTTTTTTTTCATAACAAAAACAAATACATGAAAATAAAATAAATATACAGATACAGATACAGAGAGGTGACCCTTTACAAGTCCAAAGAAATGAAAAGGTAGCTAACTATTCCTGGTCAGAAGCGTCCTCGTGCTCCTGATAGAAAGTCCGCTTGTTCGCGAACTCGCGAGTAATATGTGACATGGAGGAAGCATGGTTTCGCTCGAGCACGGCGAAGCGCGCATCAAAAGAAGCGAAGCGACCGTCAAAATGGGTTTGTATCTGGTCTATGCGAGTATGTAGCAACCCAAATTGCCGGTCCCAATAATTTGAAGGATCGGGCATTGGAGCAGAGTGCAGCGGTGGTGGTGGAATCTGGGGGGAATGATGAGTGCTGCTGGGACCGACACCATGATCAAGATCAAGATCCCCTCCACCAACTAACGGGGGAATAGTCTCAAACTCACCGTCGCGTCGGCGAGCAAAACCAAGAGCCTGAAGGGTCGGGAACTGAAGAGGCTGCGGCGTTTGCATGCAAGTGAGCCGCGGAAGAGCAGCTCATACGTCGGTCTGCTTGGAGAGGAAAGTGATGAAATTCCCGCCGTGCACCGCCCCCAATCTCACATTTTTGGCCTGGTGCCGAAATAAAATGGCGAGCATGTAACCAAGGTTGAGTGGGACCCGATAAAACATACTATACAAGTATAGTAAGTCCGCCCGAGTCACCACGCCGTGGATATCGCCGCGTCCGGAAAGAGTGAAAGTGAGAAGGTTGTGTAGAATGCGCAAAGCGGGGTAGATGAGGTGGCTACCCTTGGATTTTTTTTGAGGTGTAGGGAGCGACGTCATTACTAATTTCCGACCAAAAAGTGGGGAGGCTGAAGTTGGGAGGGAAATCAGTTTTTAGGTTGAGGTAGGCAGGGGAAGTGGAAAAGGCCTCCGAGCAAAAGCCCATAACGACATTGAGTTGGCGGATGGTGAGCTGGTGCATCATCCCGCCCATGCGAAAGGTGATGAAATCATCTTGCGCTGCCCAACGGAACTCAAAAGAAGCCAAGAACTCAATGGTGAGTTCGAGGAAAGCTGGCTCAGAAATAAAGAAGAGGGGAGCCCATTCCGCGGTGGATAGAAATCCCTGAACTAGCTCCGCCGCTCCGAATGTTGCAATGATGGCCCAGTCCAAAATGCGAAAAACGCCAAACAGTTTGGCGCGCAGTCGTTCAATCCGATCTTGTTGGGTGGCGTTGTCGAAAAGGAGCATGGCCTCCGCCTAGGCAGGATCGGGGGTGCTCGGAGGAAGATGCAGAGGAACGAGCGTGGTGGCGGGGCATGGTGAGAAATAGGGAAGGAATTCGGCCACAAGGAGGAGAGAAAAGAATGTTGCAAGGGTGGAGGTGTGAAGAGAAAAGAAAGGGAAAAATCCTTTTTATAGGGGTTTTTGGGCCTGTCATGCCCCCTGTAACGCCCGTGACATGGGGCGTGACAAGCTCAGGTCAAAACTGAAAGGAATCCGGGGCAGACTGCCGCGGATTCGGGGGCACTCCCCAGAGTCACGCCCGTGACTGCCAGAGTCACGCCCGTTACTCTGGGCGTGTAAGGGGAATCCAATATAGCCGTGCTGGAATCCAAGGCGCCGGCTTTGGATTCTTCTGTCACTCCCCAGTGTCGCGCCCGTGATACTGGGCGTATTGGTCAAATTAGACCCGCGAAAGGGAATCCGAGGCGCGCACTGGTCTACGCCTCAGTTACGCTCGACACGTGCATTTCACGCCCGTGACCATCATGGTCACGCCTGTGTTATGCCCGAATGACGGATGGGAAACCCGAGGGAGGAGGAACATCCCGCCGGCTAGGCTAATCACGGTCTGGACACGCCCGTGACCTATAAGGCTCACGCCCGTGACCTTGGCGTGTACGATAAAAAAAATTTTGTTTTTTTCTTTTTCGTTTATATAAAAAAAATTTATTTAATTTTTTTGCTTTTTTATATATATAAATATATATATATATTACTAATTTTTTAAATATCCAAATAAACTAGAATAAAATAGAGGTTACCGACTTGAAAAATTAGGTAGACTTGACGCTCGTCCCGAACCGACCGTCATGCAGTGATTTCTTTCAAACCTGTAAAAAAACTTATAAAGAAAATTAGAAAATAATAAAAATAAAAGATAACACTACAACAAACTGCACATGTTGTAAGGACTGAAATATAACTAAAACACAGTTTGTTACTAATAGCTATATTTAGTAATGAATTTTTTCTATTGTTACCAAAAAGTACTTTGTGTAACGAATATTTTATATTTTGTTACAATAAAAATTAATTTGTTACTATAAATGTAAGTATTTGTAACAACACTAATGTTGCGTTACAAATAGTAATTTTTCTCACAATATGTTTGGTCATTTTTAGTCCCACACCGCCAGTTAAAACATCAATTTTGGGTTTATATTGCCCATTCCATAATGAATTTTTGAAATATGCTGGGCTCGCGGGCGGGCGGCAGCGGGCGGCGGCGGGCGGCGGCGGGCGGCGGCGGGCGGCGGCGGGCAGCGGGCGGAATTTCTTTTACTATTATAACTAATTTATTGTAACGACACACATACATTCGTTATAAGAAGTATTAGCGTCGAGCTTTAGAGGACGACCGTTACATAAAGTGTTTTTCGTTACGAAAGAGTTTTTGTAATGATTTTTGGTACTTATTATAACGATTTAGGTCCTTACTATAAGTACAATTTGTTGTAGTGTAACCATGGGATGCCTCCCACAAGCGCTTTGTTTATGCTCGATGAGCTCGACCATAGTGATGCGTGCGAACTAGGGATTGGACAACATTATGTTGTCTAATTTTTCGTTAATATTATCACCGGTAAAAAATAATTTTAGTCGATGCCCATTCACTTTAAAGGTTCCTTTTTCTGGGTGTGAAATAAGTACCATCCCGTAAGGCCAAACCTCCTTTACGACAAAGGGGCCGGACCAACGGGACTTAAGTTTACCCGGAAATAAGCGTAAGCACGAGTTATATAAAAGGACTTGGTCTCCCGGTTTAAAGTCCTTTGGGTGCTTAATTTTCTTATCATGATAAAATTTGGTGCGCTCCTTATAAAGTCTATTACTCTCATAAGCGTGGGATCGCCACTCATCGAGCTCGTTAAGTTGGAATTTACGGAGCTCAGAGGACAAATTTTCATCAAGATTTAAAAATTTAAGTGCCCAAAAGGCACGATGTTCAAGCTCAACCGGTAAGTGGCATGCTTTCCCATAGACCAATCGATTCGGCGTACAACCGATAGCGGTCTTGTACGCGGTCCGATAAGCCCATAGAGCATCATCAAGCTTGACCGACAAATCGTTCCTATTAGTAGAAACCATTTTTTCCAGTATACGTTTAATTTCACGGTTAACTACTTCTACCTGGCCACTAGTTTGAGGGTGATAGGGGGTGGCTAACCTATGTGTAATGCCGTATTTGGATAATACTTTAGCAAATTGTGCGTTACAAAAGTGGGTGCCCTATCACTAACTATTGCCCGCGGTGCTCCAAATCGTGAAAATATTTGTTTAAGAAATCGAGTCACGACTCGTGCGTCATTAGTGGGAAGGGCTTGTGCTTCTGCCCACCGTGACACGTAGTCGACCGCTACCAAAATTTATTTATTTCCATAGGAAATTGGTAGTGGTCCGACAAAGTCGATCCCCCATAAATCAAAAACTTCTATTTCTAAAAATAAATTTAAAGGAATTTCATCATTACGGGAAATATTACCTGAGCGTTGGCATTGTTCACAATGACTTACATGGGCGTGAGCATCCTTGAAGATGCTTGGCAAATAGAAGCCTGCTTCAAGAACTTTCTGAGCCATCCGATTAGCTTTATAGTGCCCACCAGCGGGTCCCTCGTGATAATGTTTTAAAATTCTGCACCCTTCTCGTGAGTAACACACCTCCGCACTACTTGGTTCGCGCAAACTCGGAAGAGAAATGGATCCTCCCAAAAATAATTTTTCAAATCGGAAAAAAATTTCATATTTTCTTGATAAGAAAAACCATTCGGTAAGAATCTTGCAACAAGAAAGTTTGCAAAATCGGCGAACCAAGGAGTGGGGAGAGTCATTACCTTATGCATAGAGAGGAGGCGCTCCTCAGGAAATGTATCATCGATGTCCTCCTCTTTGAACTCCTCTGAATTGGGGTTCTCCAACCGAGAAAGATGATCCGCCGCTAGATTTTCCGCTCCTCTTTTATCCCGAATCTCCAAGTCAAATTCTTGGAGAAGCAATACCCACCTAATCAATCGAGGCTTTGCATCTATTTTGGTTAGTAGATAATGCAAAGCCGAATGATCGGTAAAAACAATAACTTTGGATAAAGTAAGGTAAGAACGAAATTTATCAAAGGCGAAAATTACGGCAAGAAGTTCTTTTTTGGTGGTTGTATAATTTTCTTGTGCGGTGGTTAGTGTTTTGCTCGCATAATATATCAGATGAAAATTTTTATTGATGTGTTGTCCTAAGACCGCACCAACGGCAAAACTACTAGCATCGCACATAATTTCAAAAGGAAGTTCCCAATTGGGAGCTATCACGATGGGTGCGTTTATCAATTTTTGTTTAATAAGAGAAAAAGCGCGTAAACAATCTTCATCAAAAATAAAAGGCGCATCTTTTTCTAATAAGTGTGTAAGGGGCTTAGTGATTTTAGAAAAATCTTTAATAAATCGGCGATAGAAACCGGCATGCCCCAAAAAACTACGAACATCCTTAACATTTGAGGGGGGAGGTAATTTTTCTATAGTTTCAATTTTTGCTTTATCTACCTCTATACCCTTGCTAGAAATTTTATGGCCTAAGACCAAACCTTCCCGCACCATAAAATGGCACTTCTCCCAGTTCAAGACAAGGTTCGTGTCCTCACATCTTTGGAGAACACGGGAAAGATTTGCTAAATATAAATCAAACGAATCTCCAAAAACGGAGAAATCGTCCATGGAAACTTCCATGATATCCTCGACTAATTCATCAAAGATCGCTAGCATACACCTTTGGAAGGTTGTCGGCGCATTGCATAAACCAAAGGGCATCCTTCGATAGGCGAAGGTGCCAAACGGACAAGTGAAGGTTGTTTTCTCTTGGTCTTCAGGCGCGATTGGGATTTGGAAATATCCCGAGAGACCGTCAAGAAAACAATAAAATGAGTGCCCGGATAACCGTTCAAGGATTTGGTCAATGAACGGCAAAGGAAAATGATTCTTTCGGGTTGCATCATTTAATTTACGGTAGTCGATGCAAACCCGCCATCCGGTAACGGTTCGAGTAGGAATTAATTCATTTTTATCATTAGGAACTACTGTTAACCCTCCTTTCTTGGGCACCACTTGGACCGGACTCACCCATGAGCTATCCGAAATTGGATAGATGATGCCCGCATCTAATAATTTAATTACCTCGGCCTTGACTACCTCGTTCATGTTAGGATTTAGCCGGCGTTGAGGTTGAATAGTTTTGTGAGCGTGTTCTTCCAATAAAATTTTATGGGTTCAAAAGGAGGGATTAATCCCTTTCAAATTCGTGATCTTCCACGCAATTGCGCGGCAATGAAGTTTTAAAATATTAGATAATTTAATTTTTTCATCATCGGTCAAGTAGGCCGACACAATTACGGGAAGTTTAGAATCATCCGCTAAAAATAAATATCCTTAATGATCAGGCAATTGTTTTAGTTCAAGTGTGGGAGGTTCATCATAAGATGTTTTCAAACGATCACTACCAATTTCCAAAATTTCAAAAGTAGGTGTGCGAGTGATCGAATCCATATCGCTATTTTCAGAAGCAATTAAATCTAAATTTTCAAATATGCTTTATGATCAATAGAAGATAAAGAATGTTAAGAAAAAGGAATGAAGTCTTCTTCGGGAGAAGCCTCTAAATAGTAACATGAGCCGTCATTGGAGAGCAAATTTTTCATAGACGTGTCAATAGTAAAGGTAACTTCTTCATCTCCGACTCTAAGGAGAAGTTTACCGTTACTAACATCTATAACTGCGCGCGAGGTGGCAAGAAATGGGCGACCGAGAATGAGTGGTACCTCGGTGTCCTCTTCGATGTCAGAGATGACAAAATCTACCGGAAAGATAAATTTGTCAACTTTGACAAGCACATCCTCAATAATACCCATCAGATATCTTATAGACCGATCCGCCAATTGAATGCTCATTCTTGTGGGTTTAGGTTCTCCTAAACCCAATTTCTTAACTAAAAAATAAGGCATTAAATTTATTGAGGCACCTAAATCGGCTAACGCAGGTTTTACCAATAAATCGCCAAATGAACAAGGTATAGAGAAACTACTCGGATCAGGTAATTTCTTAGGCAATTTATTAAGTAAACTCGCCGAGCACTCCGTGTTCAATTGAACCGTGCAGATATCCTCAAGTTTCTTTTTATTTGATAAAAGATCCTTGAGGTACTTTACATATTTCGGCGTTTGTGCTATCACTTCGCATAATGGTAAATTTATTTGGATTTGTTTAAACATATCTAAAAATTTACCGTGATGCTCATCTATCCGGTCGTTTTGCATTCTAGACGGATAGGGAAGAGGCGGTTGATAAGCTTGTTGTTTAGTATAATTAGAAGGCTTAAATGGAGGAGAAGATGAAGAAATTGGTACCTTTATGTCAACTGAAATTGGGGAGGTAGTTGTTACCTCCTTCCCGCTCCGTAGAGTGATGGCTTTGGCTTGCTCCCTTTGGTTGGGCTCCGTATTGCCCGGTAGCGCACCTTATTGTCGATCGGAGAGCATCTTTGCAATTTGCCCAATTATATTCTCCAAATTACGAAGAGATCCGGTGAGATTCCGAATATTGGCATCATTTGTACTCGTATATTTGGCGAACAACTCCTCGAGATTGGGAGCTTTTGGAGCTTGTGGTGGAAAATATCCTGGTGGGATTGTGTTTGGTGGGCGAGCCGCGTTCCCTGGATTACTCCAAGAGAAGTTGGGGTGATTCCTTATACCCGGGTGATAGGTATTACCAAAATTATGACCCGGATTATAAGGTGGCCGATTCAGATTACCCATGTAATCCACATTCTCGGCAATAGTAAAAGGCTCCCAAAATTGGGGCTCACAGGAAGTCGTAGACGAGGAAGCAGTCATCTCGTTCATCTGTTTTTGCATCTTCTCCATTTGGAGAGATAAATTAGAAATCGTATCTATTTCATACATCTCGGCCGGTTTAGGTGGACGAGACCGAGGTGTACTCCATTGATACGTATTCATGGACATACCTTCTATAAGCTCTTGGGCGGGCGCCGGTGTTTTGTTATTTAAGGTTCCACCGGCGGCTGCATCGATATGTTGCCTCGTTTGAGTGTTGAGGCCATTATAGAAGGTTTGCACTTGCAACCAACCGGGGATTGCATGATTCGAACAACGGCGAAGTAATTCCTTAAATCGCTCCCAAGTGTCATATAACGTTTCCGTATCAACTTGGGAGAAATAAGTAATATCATTGCGCAATTTGGCCGTCTTAGCGGGCGGAAAATATTTCGTGAGAAATTTTTTCATCATCTCGGACCATATAGTTATTGACCCTCTTGGTAGAGTACCCAACCACTGCTTAGCTCTGGTGTACAATGTAAAAGGAAAAAAACCTTAGCCGGATGGCATCATCCGAAACCCCGTTAATTTTAAAAGTATCACATATTTCTAAAAAGTTAGAAATATGCGCATTTGGGTCCTCATCTTGAAGCCCATCAAATTGTACTGATTGTTGTACAATTTGAATGATGCTTGGCTTCAATTCAAAATTATTGTTCGCAATAGCGGGTCGAACAATACTTGATTGCTGCTCATCCAAATTTGGTCGGGCATAATAGGACATAGTCCGTTCTTCGGCCATATTTGGATTTTGATTACCCAAATTAAAAGAAAATTGAAAAGAAGGGGAAGATGAAGAAGAAGAAGAAGAAGACGTTGATGAAGAAGAATAAAAAGTGTTACCTACGGATTCCTCAACCAAATCTGGAGAATTGAGGTCACGGAGTCTTAGGCGTCGCGGTAAGCTTTGCTCGATCTCCGGATCCAAATCAAATAGATTTGACGGATTCCCTCGAGTCATACACAAAAACAAAACAAAAAGATAAATGTTTTAAGATTTAAAAATTTATAAAATAAAATTTCTTGGACTTCCCAAGGGCTACCCAGTGATGGGTTCGCAAGGTACTAGGCGGTATTGCAGCATGAAAACCCGGCACGATCCTTTCACAAGAAATTTTAAATATAAAAATTTGAAGATAAAACTTTTGAAAGAAAAAGTTTTTTATTTTGAAATAAAAAAAAGAAAATGATAAAACTAATAGATCCTTGCTTTCAAAATATCAACAAAGAAAAGTCCCCGGTAATGTCGCCAAAAACTTGATGGAGATTTTCTAACAGTTAAATTACATACAAACTAGAATCTCGATTAGGCAAGCATACCTATCAAAATGCAGTATAGGAAGTGTCGTATTGCGATTCGGGGCCTGTTCAGTACTTGTACTCACAAGGAAGAGCTATTATTTTATCGAGCGGAAAAGTTGGTTTGATTATACTAGTTAATAAAACTAAAGTTGATGCTAAAGAGAAATTCAATTATGAGGAAGCTAGCACTTGATCTAGAATCCCCTTGGACTAAAATAATTCTTCTTGAAAAATAATGAAATGCGAGTTCTTAATTATACTCACTCGACCGTGGAGGTTCCTAAAGTATAGAAGCGTCTCTCTCGAGCTCATGCTTCTAACTAACCTTAGGTTGATCGATTAAGACCTTTCGGCCAGTCGAAACCCCTAAGCTTGCTTTATGCGGTGAACCCCATTATTAGATTTGACTCAATTCCGGAAGATTAACGTCGTCCTCTCTCGAGGAGTGCATTCAACTCCTTTTATCTTTGAGTGATCTCCTCGTATCGGCAAGCTCTCGGTCATTTAGGATACGGATCTTAGATCGAAGTACATATTCGCAAAATATGAATTCGACAAAATAAAAGTTCAAAGATAAATCGTAGAGAGTAAGATCAAGAACAAGACAATTATTTAATAAAGAAGAAAGATTTATTTTATTCCAAGGTTCATCATGATCAAGTGCTAAATGAAATTTAGCTACTCATTATGATTAGAGAATTACAAAGTAGAGTAGGAAAAGACATGATTGAAATGAAAACAACTAAAATTAATGTTACAACAAAGATAATCTAGGCTAGGAGATGGAAATTACAGAAAATAAAACAGCAAAATAGAAAAGTACAACTCCCAAAATTCCCACCCTGGACATCTGAAAATGTCTGGAATTTTATAGAAAAAGATTCTGGATGGTCACGCCCTAGGTCACGGCCGTGACCTAGGGCGTTTCAGGTTCGGAACCATCGTCTCTAAGTCCCAGGAATGTTGGAGGAGAAACCGCCAAAAGCTGTTAACTGACGGGTCACGCCCCTAGGTCACGCCCGTGACTTAGGGCATGTCAAGGCTGTTTCTTGCAAACAGCGAGAAGATGAAAATGGCGGGAGTAGAACGGTTTCTGGCGGCAACGGCTGGAACGGAGGAATAATTGCCTGGAAATGCCCGGGACACGCCCTGGGTCATGCCCGTGACCCAGGCGTGTCAATTTAATCCGACGTGGCAAGTGGCACAATGATCATTCCCCATCTGACACGCCCCGTATAAGTATGACACGGGCATGTAACTTATCGACACAGGCGTGTCTGGGCCGATCGACATTCTTCAGGCGCGGGTCGATGATCTTCTGGTGGAGACTTGATTTTTGCGTGTCACGCCCCTGTATCACGCGCAAGTAAGGCGTGTCACAGGGCATGTCTAGGCAGAAAACATGCAAATTTCTGTTTTGCTCCAAATAATATATATATATCAGCCGTGCAAGATTAAAAATCATTTTATTAGAACATATAAATATAAAATATAGAAACTTGTTAAATATAAACTGAATATTATAAAATTGATATGAAATATTTAACTATTAATATAAAATAGTAAATAAAAAGATATAAATAATTAGAGTTATCAAATACCCCCATACTTTTTCGTTTGCTAGTCCCGAGCAAACAACTTCCTATAGGGAGTAGAAAAATTTTAAATGCTAGAAACGAAAATTGAACCTAAGGAGTAAAATGCGAAGACTTATGCCTATGCTTGTAGATATTTTTGTAGAAAGACTTACTCAGCATACAAATTAGGTTTTTATTTTTCTTAAAATGCGTTTTCATTATTATTTTTACTTTTAAAATGAAACAACCGGTAAATCTTAAAATTTTATTTAAAGAGAGTGTAGAGTGCGTACTAAGATAACATTGCACGAAGGAAGATCGAGATACCCTCCAAAGAAATCCATCAATGTCGATGGCCATAGGATTGCCCTTTCACACTCTCGCCACGGCACTAGTCTAACTCATAAGTGCAAATCAATAGGACTTAACTAGGTTGAAATGTAGGCTTAGGTTTTTGGTGAGGATGGTCAAAGATAAAAACGGTGGCTAGTCACACCAAAACCTAGAGAGAGCTTGCCCAAAAATAAATTGTCATGGCTTTAAAGAACGTAGCCAATTCTTAAATTCCTTTGTTTTTTTTTCATCATGTTGAAGTTTTTTCAATTTCCTCTCTCTTTTTATCATGTTTTTTAGTTTTTTTTCTTTTTGAGAGGAGGAGAAATAAATCAACTGTTTTTAATTTTTTAATTAACCACCGAAATAAAGTGGCTCCTAATCACTCCCAAAACATTTCTACATTTGTTCTTTCAAGCTCGGATTTAGGTGTGTAATTAGGATGCTTTTTAGGCTTTGGTAAAGTATTTGGTGGAGCTAAAACAAAAGATAGGATAAGAGGCTCAAATTGGCTTAGCAAAGGTAAAACGTTAGGTATGGATGCAAATGCTCAAACTTGCCAAAAGAAGTGCCTAAATCATATTTATGCTAATGAGTTTAAGCTATGCAAAGTCTTGAGAATAGCTAGAGGGCAAGTTCTAGACATCGAAAAAGAATACCTCTCTCTTGGTCCGCGAAATATCTCTCTAGCAAACTTCTATTTACTCACCTAAATTATTTTAAAGTTTTACCGGTTTCAAAACTCAAGTAATATAAAACATTTCCACGCATTTAAAAAAATGAAAATCTAATTATATACTGAATATTTAAATCTACATAAAATTCTACTTACATGTGCATTTAACTAGAAACACAGCATGGCCAACAGTTTTACTCCAAAATTCAAAATTCAATTAAAAACATTAAAATTCTCTAAACGCTATAAACAAGTTGAATACTTGAGATTTTGCATGTGAATAAATATGAAAATAACGACTTCTCTAAAAAAATTAAACCTAATTTTTTTTGTTATTTCTTAGACTTCCCGAGGTTTACCCTGTGAAGGGCTCTCAACGGTATTAAGAGGTAAGATGGGGTGATATCCCAAACGTCCCTTTTTAATAAATTTAAATTTCGATTTTCTAATTTTTTTCTTTTTTAATTGTAATTTTTTTTTTGAAAAACAAAATTCAAGAAAGAAAAAAAAACTTTTTTTAAAAATTTTTGATATATAAATTTTTTGAGTTTTAATTTTTTTTTTGTTTTTTTAAAAAATTTTTATTTTTAAAAATTTTGTTTGTTTGTCTTGAGAAATATCTCTCCCCCATACTTAAACAATACATTGTCCCCAATATAAAAATAAAGAAAGAAAATGGAAAAGTGACTTCCCTGAGAATATCGAACCAGCATCAAAAGATACCTGTAAAAAAGGAGTAAAGAAAAACATAATATTTTATAAAAAAAATTTTGGTGTTTGTTTTTTTTTTTCATAATAAAAATAAATACATGAAAATAAAACAAAGATACAGATACAGATACAGAGAGGTGACCCTCTACAAGTCCAAAGAAATGAAAAGGTAGCTAGTTATTCCTGGTCAGAAGCATCCTCGTGCTCCTGATAGAAATTCTGCATGTTCGCGAACTCGCGAGTAATATGCGCCATAGAGGAAGCATGGTTTCGCTCGAGCACGGCAAAGCGCGCATCAAAAGAAGCGAAGCGACCGTCAAAATGGGTTTGCATCTGGTCTATGTGAGTATGTGGCAACCCAAATTGCCGGTCCCAATAATTTTAAGGATCGGGCGTTGGAGCAGAGTGCAGCGGTGGTGGCGGAATCTTGGGGGAATGATGAGTGCCGCTGGGACCGGCACCATGATCAAGATCAAGATCCCCTCCACCAACTAATAAGGGAATAGCCTCAAACTCATCGTCGCGTCGGCGTGCTAAACAAAGAGCCTGAAGGGTCGGGAACTGAAGAGGCTGCGACGCTTGCATGCAAGTGAGCCGCGGAAGAGCAGCCCCCACGTCGGTCTGCTTGGCGAGGAAAGTGATGAAATTTCGGTCGTGCACCGCCCCCAATCTAATATTTTCGGCCTGGTGCCGAAAGAAAATGGCGAGCTTGTAACCAAGGTTGAGTGGGACCCGGTAAAACATACTCTACAAGTATAGTAAATCCGCCCGAGTCACCACTCTGGTGCAATCGCCGCGTCCGGAAAGAGTGAAAGTGAGAAGGCTGTGTAGAATACACAAAGCGGGGGAGATGAGGTTGCTACCCTTGGATTTTTTTGGGGTGTAGGGGGCGACGTGTTTACTAATTTCTGACCAAAAAGTGGGGAGGCTGAAGACGGAAGGGAAATCAGTTTTTAGGTCGAGGTAGGCAGGGGAAGTGGAAAAGGCCTCCGAGAAAAATCCCATAGCGACATTGAGTTGGCAGATGGTGAGCTGGTGCATCATCCCGCCCATGCGAAAGGTGATGAAATCATCTTGTGCTGCCCAACGGAACTTAAAAGAAGCCAAGAACTCAATGGTGAGTTCGAGGAAAGCAGGCTCAGAAATGGAGAAGAGCGGAGCACATCCCGCGGTGGATAGAAATCCCTGAACTAGCTCCGCCACTCCGAATGTGGCAAGGATGGCCCAGTCCAAAATGCGGAAAATGCCAAACAGTTTGGAGCGCAGTCGTTCACTCCGATCTTGTTGGGTGGCGTTGTCGAAAAGGAGCATGGCCTCTGCCGAGGAATGATCGGCGGGGTGCTCGGAGGAAGATGCGGAGGAACAAGCCTTGTGGCGGGGCATGGCGAGAAATAAGGAAGGAATTCGGCCACAAAGAGGAGAGAAAAGAATGTTGGAAGGGTGGAGGTGTGAAGAGAAAAGAAAGGGAAAAATCCTTTTTATAGGGGTTTTCGGGCCTGTCACGCCCCCTGTCATGCCCGTGACATGGGGCGTGACAAGCTCGGGTCAAAACTGAAAGGAATCCGAGGCAGACTGCCTCGGATTCGGGGGCACGCCCCAGAGTCACGCCCGTGACTGTCAGAGTCACGCCCGTGACTCTGGGCGTATAAGGGGAATCCTATGTAGTCGCGCTGGAATCCGAGGCGCCGGCCTCAGATTCTTTTGTCACGCCCCAGTTTCACGCCCGTGACACTGTGCGTGTTGGTCAAATTAGACCCGCGAAAGGGAATCTGAGGCGCGTATTGGTCTACGCCTCGGATACGCTCGACACGTGCATTTCATGCCCGTGACCATCATGGTCACGCCCGTGTTATGCCCGAAAGATGGACGGGAAACCCAAGGGTGGAGGAACATCCCGCCGGCTAGGCTAATCATAGTCTGGACACGCCCGTGACCTATAAGGGTCACGCCCGTGAAATAGTAGAAGGCTCCCAAAATTGGGGCTCATAGGAAGGCGTAGACGAGGAAGCAGTCATCTCGTTCATCTGTTTTTGCATCTTCTCCATCTGGAGAGATAAATTAGAAATCGTATCTATTTCGTACATCCCGGCCGGTTTAGGTGGACAAGACTGAGGTGTACTCCATTGATAAGTATTCATGGACATACCTTCTATAAGCTCTTGGTCGGCCGCCGGTGTTTTGTTATTTAACGTTCCACCGGCGGCTGCATCGATATGTTGCCTCGTTTGAGAGTTGAGACCATTATAGAAGGTTTGCACTTACAACCAATCGGGGATTGCATGATGCGGACAACGGCGAAGTAATTCATTAAATCTCTCCCAAGTGTCATATAACGTTTTTGTATCAACTTGGGAGAAATAAGTAATATCATTGCGCAATTTGGCCGTCTTAGCGGGCGGAAAATATTTCGTGAGAAATATTTTCGTCATCTCGGCCCATGTAGTGATTGAGCCTCTTGGTAGAGTACCCAACCACTGCTTAGCTTTGGTGCGCAATGTAAAAGGAAAAGCGCCTTAGCCGGATGGCATCATCCGAAACCCCGTTAATTTTAAAAGTATCACATATTTCTAAAAAGTTAGAAATATGCGCATTTGGGTCCTCATCTTGAAGCCCATCAAATTGTACTGATTGTTATACCATTTGTATGATGCTTGGCTTTAATTCAAAATTATTATTTGCAATAGCTGGTCGAACAATACTTGATTGCTGCTCATCCAAATTTGGCCGGGCGTAATAGGACATAGTCCGTTCTTCGGCCATATTTGGATTTTGATTACCCAAATTAAAAGAAAATTGAAAAGAAGGGGAAGATGAAGAAGAAGAAGAAGATGTAGATGAAGAAGAGGAAGAAAAAGTGTTACCTACGTATTTCTCAACCAAATCTTGAGAATTGAGGTCACGGAGTCTTAGGCGTCGCCGTAAGCTTTGCTCGATCTCTGGATCCAAATCAAGTAGATTTGACGGATTCCCTCGGGTCATACACAAAAACAAAACAAAAAGATAAAAGTTTTAAGATTTAAAAATTTATAAAATAAAATTTCCCGGACTTCCCAAGGGCTACCCAGTGACGGGTTCGCAAGGTATTAGGCGGTATTGATGGATGAAAACCCAGCACGACCCTTTCGCAAGAAATTTTAAATATAAAAATTTAAGATAAAACTTTTGAAAGAAAAAGTTTTTTTTTTGAAATAAAAAAAGAAAATGATAAAACTAATAGATTCTTGCTTTCAAAATATCAACAAAGAAAAGTCCCCGGCAACGGCGCCAAAAACTTGATGGAGATTTTGTAACAGTTAAATTACATCCAAACTAGAATCTAGATTAGGAAAGCGTACCTATCAAAATGCAGTATAGGAAGTGTCGTATTGCAATTCGGGGCCTGTTGAGTACTTGTACTCATAAGGAAGAGCTATTATTTTATCTAGCGGAAAAGTTGGTTTGATTATACTAGTTAATAAAACTAAAGTTTATGCTAAAGAGAAATTCAATTATGAGGAAGCTAGCACTTTATCTAGAATCCCCTTGGACTAAAATAAAACTTCTTGAAAAATAATGAAATGCGAGTTCTTAATTATACTCACTCGACCGTGGAGGTTCCTAAAGTATAGAAGCGTCTCTCTCAAGCTCATGCTTCTAACTAACCTTAGGTTGATTGATTAAGACTACTCGATCAGTCGAAACCCCTAAGCTTGCTTTATGCGGTGAACCCCACTATTGGATTTGACTCTAATCCTGAAGATTTATGTCGTCCTCTCTCGAGGAGTGCATTCAACTCCTTTTATCTTTGAGTGGTCTCCTCGTATCAGGCAACCTCTCGGTCATTTAGGATATGGATCTTAGATCAAAGTACATATTCGCGAAATATGAATTCGACAAAATAAAAGTTCAAAGATAAATTGTAGAGAGTAAGATCAAGAACAAGACAATTATTTAATAAAGAAGAAAGATTTATTTTATTCCAAGGTTCATCATGATCAAGTGCTAAATGAAATTTAGCTACTCATCATGATTAGAGAATTACAAAGTAGAGTAGGAAAAGACATGATTGAAATGAAAACAACTAAAATTAAAGTTACAACAAAGATAATCTAGGCCTTGAGATGGATATTACAGAAAATAAAACAGCAAAATAGAAAAGTCAACTCCCAAAATTCCCACCCTAGACACTTGAAAATGTCTGGAATTTATAGAAAAAGATTCTGGATGGTCACGCCCTAGGTCACGCCCGTGACCTAGGGCGTGTCAGGTTCGGAACCGTCGTCTTGATGTCCCGGGAACATTGGAGGATAAACCGCCAAAAGCTGTTAATTGACGGTTCACGCCCCTAGGTAACGCCCGTGACTTAGGGCGTGTCAAGGCTATTTCTTGCAAACGGCAGGAAGCTGAAAACGGCGGGAGTAGAACTGGTCTTCAAGGAGGTGTCACGCCCCCTAGTCACGCCCGTGACTAGGGCATGTCAAGCAGGAACGGTTTCTGGCGGCAATGGCTGGAACGGAGGAATAATTGGCTGGAAATGCCCGGGACATGCCCTGGGTCACGCCCATGACCCAGGCGTGTCAATTTAATCCGACGTGGCAAGTAGCTCAATGATCATTCCCCATCTGACACGCCCCGTGTAAGTATGACACGGGCATGTAACTTATCGACACGGGCGTGTCTGGGCCGATCAACATTCTTCAGGCACAGGTCGACGATCTTCTGGTGGAGACTTGATTTTTTTTTGTCACGCCCCTGTGTCACGCCCAGGTAGGGCATGTCACAGGGCATGTCTAGGTAGAAAACTGGCAAATTTCTGTTTTGCTCCCAATAATATATATATCAGCCCTCCATGATTAAAAATCATTTTATTAGAACATATAAATATAAAATATAGAAACTTGTTAAATATAAACTGAATATTATAAAATTGATATAAAATATTTAACTATTAATATAAAATAGTAAATAAAAAGATAGAAATAATTAGAGTTATCAAATACCCCCATACTTATCCGTTTGCTAGTCCCGAGCAAACAACTTCCTATAGGGAGTAGAAAAATTTTAAATGCTAGAAAAAAATTGAACCTAAGGAGTAAAATACGAAGTCTTATGCCTATGCTTATAGATATTTTTGTAGAAAGACTTACTCAGCATACAAATTAGGTTTTTATTTTTCTTAAAATTCGTTTTCACTATTATTTTTACTTTTAAAATGAAATATCTGGTAAATCTTAAAATTTTATTTAGGGAGAGTGTAGCGTGCGTACAAAGATAACATTGCATGAAGAAAGATCGAGATACCCTCCAAAGAAATCCATCAATGTTGATGGCCATAGGCTTGCCCTTTAACACTCTCACCACGGCACTAGTCTAACTCATAAGCGCAAATTAATAGGACTTAAATAGGTTGAAATGTACGCTTAGGTTTTTGGTGAGGATTGTCAAAGATAAAAAAACGGTGGCTAGTCACACCAAAACCTAGAGAGAGCTTGCACAAAAATAAATTGTCATGGCTTTAAAGAATGTAGCCAATTCTTAAATTCCTTTGTTTTTTTCATCATGTTGAAGTTTTTTAAATTTCCTCTCTTTTTTTCATGTTTTTTAGTTTTTTTTCTTTTTTAGAGGAGGAGAAATAAATCAACTCTTTTTTAATTTTTTAATTAACCACCGAAATAAAGTGGCTCCTAATCACTCCCAAAATATTTCTACATTTGTTCTTTCAAGCTCGGTTTAGGTGTGTAATTAGGATGCTTTTTAGGCTTTGGTAAAGTATTTGGTGGAGCTAAAACAAAAGATAAGATAAGAGGCTCAAATTGGCTTAGCAAAGATAAAACGTTAGGTATGGATGCAAAGGCTCAAACTTGCCAAAAGAAGTGCCTAAATCATATTTATGCTAATGAGTTTAACCTTTTCAAAGTCTTGAGAATAGCTAGAGGGCAAGTTCTAGACATCGAAAAAGAATTCCTCTCTCTTGGTCCGCGAAATATCTCTCTAGCAAACTTCTACTAACTCACCTAAATTATTTTAAAGTTTTACCGGTTTTCAAAATTCAAGTAAAATAAAACATTTCCACGCATTTAGAAAAACGAAAATCTAATTATATGCTGAATATTTAAATCTACATAAAATTCTACTTACATGTGCATTTGACTAGAAACACAGCATGGCCAACAGTTTTACTCCAAAATTCAAAATTCAATTAAAAACATTAAAATTCTCTAAACGCTATAAACAAGTTGAATACTTGAGATTTTGCATGTGAATAAATATGAAAATAACGACTTCTCTAAAAAAAATTAAACCTAATTTTTTTTGTTATTTCTTAGACTTCCTGAGGTATACCCTGTGAAGGGCTCTCAACGATATTAGGAGGTAAGATGGGGTGATATCTCAAACGTCCCTTTCTAAGAAATTTAAATTTCGATTTTCTAATTTTTTTTCGTTTTTAATTTTGTAATTTTTTTTGTTTTTTTTGAAAAACAAAATTCAAGAAAGAAAAAAATACTTTTTTTAAAAAATTTTGATATATAATTTTTTTTAGTTTTAAATTTTTTTTAGAAATTTTTTATTTTTTTTGCTTTTTTTTTTGGAAAATTTTGTATGTTTTGCTTGAGAAATATCCCTCCCCCATACTTAAACAATACATTGCCCCAATATAAAAATAAAGATAGAAAATGGAAAAGAGACTTCCTTGAGAATATTGAACCAGCATCAAAAAATACCTGTAAAAAAGGAGTAAAGCAAAACATAATATTATATAAATTTTTTTTTTAGTGTTTTTTTTCATAATAAAAAAAACATGAAAGAAAACAAAGATACAGATACAGATACAGAGAGGTGACCCTCTACAAGTCCAAAGAAATGAAAAGGTAGCTAGATATTCCTGGTCAGAAGCGTCCTCATGCTCTTGATAGAAAGTCTGCATGTTCGCGAACTCGCGAGTAATATGCGCCATGGAGGAAGCATGGTTTCGCTCGAGCACGGCGAAGCGCGCATCAAAAGAAGCGAAACGACCGTCATAATGGGTTTGCATCTGGTCTATGCTAGTATGTAGCAACCAAAATTGCCGGTCCCAATAATTTGAAGGATCGGGCGTTGGAGCAGAGTGCAGCGGTGGTGGCGGAATCTAGGGGGAATGATGAGTGCCGCTTGGACCGGCACCAAGATCAAGATCAAGATCCCCTCCACCAACAAACGGGGGAATAGCCTAAAACTCGTCGTCGCGTCGGCGAGCTAAACCAAGAGCCTGAAGGGTCGGGAACTGAAGAGGCTGCAGCGTTTGCATGCAAGTGAGCTGCGGAAGAGCAGCCCACACGTCGGTCTGCTTGGCGAGGAAAGTAATGAAATTCCCGCCATGCACCGCCCCCAATCTCATATTTTCGGCCTGGTGCCAAAATAAAATGGCGAGCATGTAACCAAGGTTGAGTGGGACCCGGTAAAACATACTATACAAGTATAGTAAGTCCGCCCGAGTCACCACATCGTGGCTATCGCCGCATACGGAAAGAGTGAAAGTGAGAAGGTTGTGTAGAATGCGCAAAGCGGGGGAGATGAGGTGGCTACCCTTGGATTTTTTTGGGGTGTAGGGGGCGACGTCATTACTAATTTCCGACCAAAAAGTGAGGAGGCTGAAGTCGGGAGGGAAATCAGTTTTTAGGTCGAGGTAGGCGGGGGAAGTGGAAAAGGCCTCCGAGCAAAAGCCCATAGCGACATTGAATTGGCGGATGGTGAGCTGGTGCATCATCCCGCCCATGCGAAAGGTGATGAAATCATCTTGCGCTGCCCAACGGAACTCAAAAGAAGCCAAGAACTCAATGGTGAGTTCGAGGAAAGCAGGCGCAGAAATGGAGAAGAGGGGATCCCATCCCGCGGTGGATAGAAATCCCTGAACTAGCTCCACCGCTCTGAATGTGGCAAGGATGGCGCAGTCCAAAATGCGGAAAATGCCAAACAGTTTGGCGCGCAATCGTTCACTCCGATCTTGTTGGGTGGCGTTGTCGAAAAGGAGCATGGCCTCCGCCGAGGCAGGATCGGCGGGGTGCTCGGAGGAAGATGCGGAGGAATGAGCGTGGTGGCGAGGCATGGTGAGAAATAGGGAAGGAATTCGGCCACAAGGAGGAGAGAAAAGAATGTTGGAAAGGTGGAGGTGTGAAGAGAAAAGAAAGGGAAAAATCCTTTTTATAGGGGTTTTCGGGCCTGTCACGCCCCCTGTCACGCCCGTGACATGGGGCGTGACAAGCTCGGGTCAAAACTTAAAGGAATCTGAGGCAGACTGCCTCGGATTCGGGGGCACGCCCCAGAGTCATGCCCGTGACTATCAGAGTCACGCCCGAGACTCTGGGCGTGTAAGGGGAATCCTATGTAGCCGCGCTGGAATCCGAGGCGCCGGCCTCGGATTCTTCTGTCATGCCTTAGTGTCACGCCTGTGACACTGAGCGTGTTTGTCAAATTAGACACGCGAAAGGGAATCCGAGGCGCGCACTGGTCTACGCCTCGGTTACGCTCGAGACATGCATTTCACGCCCGTGACCATCATTGTCACGCCCGTGTTATGCCCGAAAGACGGACGAGAAACCCGAGGGAGGAGGAACATCCTGCCGGCTAGGCTAATCACAGTCTGGACACGCCCGTGACCTATAAGTGTCACGCCCGTGACATTGGCGTGTACGAGAAAAAAAAATTTTGTTTTTTTCTTTTTCGTTTATATAAAACTAATTTATTATTTTTTTTGTTTTTTTTTTTGCTTTTTTTTATATAAATATATATATATTTTTTACTAATTTGTTAAATATCCAAATAAACTAGAATAAAATAGAGGTTACCGACTTGAAAAATTAGGTAGACTTGACGCTCGTCCCGAACCAACAGTCATGCAGCGATTTCTTTCAAACCTGTAAAAAAACTTATAAAGAAAATTAGAAAATAATAAAAAGAAAAGATAACCATTGGATGCCTCCCACGAGCGCTTTGTTTATGGTCGGTGAGCTCGACCATAGTGATGCACGCGAACTAGGGATTGGACAACATTATATTTTCTAATTTTTCGTTAATATTATCACCGGTAAAAAATAATTTCAGCCGGTTCCCATTCACTTTAAAGTTGCCTTTTTTCGAGTGTGAAATAAGTATCGTCCCGTAAGGCCAAACCTCCTTTACGACAAAGGGGCCGGACCAACGGGACTTAAGTTTACCCGGAAATAAGCGTAAGCGCAAGTTATATAAAAGGACTTGGTCTCCCGGTTTAAAGTCCTTTGGGTGCTTAATTTTCTTATCATGATAAAATTTGGTGCGCTCCTTATAAAGTCTATTACTCTCATAAGCGAGGGAGCGCCACTCATCGAGTTCGTTAAGTTGGAATTTACGGAGCTCGGAGGACAAATTTTCATCAAGATTTAAAAATTTAAGTTCCCAAAAGGCACGATGTTCAAGCTCAACTGGTAAGTGGCATGCTTTCCCATAGACCAATCAATACGCCGTACAACCGATAGCGGTCTTGTACGTGGTCCGATAAGCCCATAGAGCATCATCAAGCTTGACTGGCCAATCTTTCCTATTAGTAGAAACCGTTTTTTCCAGTATACGTTTAATTTCACGGTTAACTACTTCTACCTGGCCACTTGTTTGAGGGTGATAGGGGGTGGCTAACCTATGTGTAACGCCGTATTTGGATAATACTTTAGCAAATTGTGCGTTACAAAAGTGGGTGCCCCTATCACTAACTATTGCCCGCGGTGCTCCAAATCGTGAAAATAGTTGTTTAAGAAATCGAGTCATGACTCATGCGTCATTAGTGGGAAGGACTTGTGCTTCTGCCCACCGTGACACGTAGTCGACCGCTACCAAAATATATTTATTTCCATAGGAAATTTGTAGTGGTCCGACAAAGCCGATCCCCCATAAATCAAAAACTTCTATTTCTAAAAATAAATTTAAAGGCATTTCATCACGGCGAGAAATATTACCTGAGTGTTGGCATTGTTCACAACGACTTACATGGGTGTGAGCATCCTTGAAGATGCATGGCCAATAGAAGCCTGCTTCAAGAACTTTCTGAGCCGTCTGATTAGCTTTATAGTGCCCACCGGCGGGTCCCTCGTGACAATGTTTTAAAATTTCTGCGCCCTCCTCGTAGAAACACACCTCCGCACTACTTGGTCCGCGCAAACTCGGAAGAGAAATGGATCCTCCCAAAAATAATTTTTAAAATTGGAAAAGAATTTCTTCTTTTCTTGATAAGAAAAACCATTCGGGAGGAATCTTGCAACAAGAAAGTTTGCAAAATCGACGAACCAAGGAGTGGCGAGAGTGATTACCTTATGCATAGCGAGGAGGCGCTCCTCAGGAAATGTATCATTGATGTCCTCCTCTTTGAGCTCCTCTGAATTGGGGTTCTCCAACCGAGAAAGATGATCTGCCGCTAGATTTTCTGCTCCTCTTTTATCCCGAATCTCCAAGTCAAATTCTAGGAGAAGCAATACCCACCTAATCAATCGAGGCTTTGCATCTGTTTTGGTTAGTAGATAACGCAAAGCTAAATGATCGGTAAAAATAATAACTTTGGATAAAGTAAGGTAAGAACGAAATTTATCAAAGGAAAAAAATACTGCAAGAAGTTCTTTTTCGGTGGTTGTATAATTTTCTTGTGCGGTGGTTAGTGTTTTGCTCGCATAATATATGGGATGAAAATTTTTATTGATGCGTTGTCCTAAGACCGCACCAATGGCAAAACAACTAGCATCGCACATAATTTCAAAAGGAAGTTCCCAATTGGGAGCTATCACGATTGGTGCGTTTATCAATTTTTCTTTAACAAGAGAAAAAGCGCGTAAACAATCTTCATCAAAAATAAAAGGCGCATCTTTTTCTAATAAGTGTGTAAGGGGCTTAGTGATTTTAGAAAAATCTTTAATAAACTGGCGATAGAAACCGGCATGCCCCAAAAAACTACGAACGGCCTTAACAATTGAGGGGGGAGGTAATTTTTCTATAGTTTCAATTTTTGCTTTATCTACCTCTATACCCTTGCTAGAAATTTTATGGCCTAAGACCAAACCTTCCCGCACCATAAAATGGCAATTCTCCTAGTTCAAGACTAGGTTCGTGTCCTCACATCTTTGGAGAACACAAGAAAGATTTGCTAAACATAAATCAAACAAATCTCCAAAAACGGAGAAATCGTCCATGAAAACTTCCATGATATCCTCGACTAATTCATCAAAGATCGCTAGCATACACCTTTGGAAGGTTGTCGGCACATTGCATAAACCAAAGGGCATCCTTCGATAGGCGAAGGTGCCAAACGGACAAGTGAAGGTTGTTTTCTCTTGGTCTTCGGGCGCGATTGGGATTTGGAAATATCCCGAGAGACCGTTAAGAAAACAATAAAACGAGTGCCCAGATAACCGTTCAAGGATTTGGTCAATGAACGACAAAGGAAAAAGATCTTTTCAGGTTGCATCATTTAATTTATGGTAGTCGATGCAAACCCGCCATCTGGTAACGGTTCGAGTAGGAATTAATTCATTTTTATCATTAGGAACTACCGTTAACCCTCCTTTCTTGGGCACCACTTGGACCGGACTCACCCAAGAGCTATCTGAAATCGGATAGATGATGCCCGCATCTAATAATTTAATTACCTCGGCCTTGACTACCTCCTTCATGTTAGGATTTAGCCGGCGTTGAGGTTGAATAGTTTTGTGAGAGTGTTCTTCCAATAAAATTTTATGGGTGCAAAAGGAGGGATTAATCCCTTTCAAATACGTGATCTTCCACGCAATTGTGCGGCGATTAAGTTTTAAAATATTAGATAATTTAATTTTTTTCATCATCGGTCAAGTAGGCCGACAAAATTACGGGAAGTTTAGAATCCTCTGCTAAAAATAAATATTCTAAATGATCAGGCAATTGTTTTAGTTCAAGTGTGGGAGGTTCATCACAAGATGTTTTCTAACGATCACTACCAATTTCCAAAATTTCAAAAGTAGGTGTGCGAGTGATCAAATCCTTATCGCTATTTTCATAAGCAATAAAATCTAAATTTTCAAAATATGCGTTATGATCAATAGAAGATAAAGAATGTTCAGAAAAAGGAATGAAGTCTTCTTCGGGAGAAGCCTCTAAATAGTAACATGAGTTGTCATTGGAGAGCGAATTTTTCATAGACGTGTCAATAGTAAAGGTAACTTCTTCATCTCCTACTCTAAGGAGAAGTTTACCGTTAATAACATCTATAACTGCGTGTGAGGTGGCAAGAAATGGGCGACCGAGAATGAGTGGTAGCTCGGTGTCCTCTTCGATGTCAGAGATGACAAAATCTACCGGAAAGATAAATTTGTCAACTTTCACAATCACATCCTCAATAATACCCATCGGATATCTTATAGACCGATCTGCCAATTGAATGCTCATTCTTGTGGGTTTAGGTTCTCCTAAACCCAATTTCTTAACTAAAGAATAAGGCATTAAATTTATTGAGGCACCTAAATCGGCTAACGAACGTTTTACCAATAAATCGCCAAATGAACAAGGTATAGAGAAACTACCCGGATCAGGTAATTTCTTAGGCAATTTATTAAATAAAACCTCCGAGCACTCCGTGTTCAATTGAACCGTGCAGATATACTCAAGTTTCTTTTTATTTGATAAAAGATCCTTGAGGAACTTAGCATATTTCGGCGTTTGTGCTATCACTTCGCTTAACGGTAAATTTATTTGGATTTGTTTAAACATATCTAAAAATTTTCCGTGATGCTCAACTATCCGGTCATTTTGCATTCTAGACGGATAGGGAAGAGGCGGTTGATAAGCTTGTTGTTTAGTATAATTAGAAGGCTTAGATGGAGGAGAAGATGAAGAAATTGGTACCTCTATGTCAATCGAAATTGGGGAAGTAGTTGTTACCTCCTTCCCGCTCCGTAGGTGATGTCTTTGGCTTGCTCCCTTGGGTTGGGCTCTGTATTCCCCGGTAGCGCTCCTTCTTGTCGATCGGAGAGCATCTTTGCAATTTGCCCAATTTGATTCTCCAAATTACGAAGAGATCCGGTGAGATTTCGGATATTGGCATCATTTGTACTCGTATATTTGGCGAACAACTCCTCGAGATTGGGAGCTTTTGGAGCTTGTGCTGGAAAATATCCTGGTGGGATTGTGTTTGGTGGGCGAGCCGCATTCCCTGGATTACTCCAAGAGAAGTTGGGGTGATTCCTTATACCCGGGTGATAGGTATTACCAAAATTATGACCCGGATTATAAGGTGGCCGATTCGGATTACCCATGTAATCCACATGCTCGGCAATAGTAGAAGGCTCCCAAAATTGGGGCTCACAGGAAGGCGTAGACGAGGAAGCAGTCATCTCGTTCATCTGTTTTTGCATCTTCTCCATTTGGAGAGATAAATTAGAAATCGTATCTATTTCGTACATCCCGACCGGTTTAGGTGGACGAGTCCGAGGTGTACTCCATTGATACGTATTCATGGATATACCTTCTATAAGATCTTGGGCGGCCGCCGGTGTTTTGTTATTTAACGTTCCACCGGCGGCTGCATCGATATGTTGCCTCGTTTGAGAGTTGAGGCCATTATAGAAGGTTTGTACTTGCAACCAATCGGGGATTGCATGATGCGGACAACGGCAAAGTAATTCCTTAAATCGCTCCCAAGTGTCATATAACGTTTCCGTATCAACTTGGGAGAAATAAGTAATATCATTGCGCAATTTGGCCGTCTTAGTGGGCGGAAAATATTTCGTGAGAAATTTTTCCGTCATCTCGGCCCATGTAGTGATTGAGCCTCTTGGTAGAGTACCCAACCATTGCTTAGCTTTGGTGCGTAATGTAAAAGGAAAAGTCTTAGTCGGATGGCATCATCTGAAACCCCGTTAATTTTGAAAGTATCACATATTTCTAAAAAGTAAGAAATATGCGCATTTGGGTCCTCATCTTGAAGCCCATCAAATTGTACTGATTGTTGTACCATTTTTATGATGCTTGGCTTCAATTATAAATTATTGTTCGCAATAGCGGGTCGAAAAATACTTGATTGCTGCTCATCCAAATTTGGTCGGGCATAATAGGCCATAGTCCGTTCTTCGGCCATATTTGGATTTTGATTACCCAAATTAAAAGAAAATTCAAAAGAAGGGGAAGATGAAGAAGAAGAAGAAGAAGACGTAGACGAAGAAGAACAAAAAGAGTTACCTACGGATTCCTTAACCAAATCTTGAGAATTGAGGTCACGGAGTCTTAGGCGTCGCCGTAAGCTTTGCTCGATCTCCGGATCCAAATCAAATAGATTTGACGGATTCCCTCGGGTCATACACAAAAACAAAACAAAAAGATAAAAGTTTTAAGATTTTTGCGTGTCACGCCCCTGTGTCACGCCCAGGTAGGGCGTGTCACAGGGCGTGTCTAGGCAGAAAACTGGAAAATTTCTGTTTTGCTCCAAATAATATATATATCAGCCCTGCAAGATTAAAAATCATTTTATTAGAACATATAAATATAAAATATAGAAACTTGTTAAATATAAACTGAATATTATAAAATTGATATAAAATATTTAACTATTAATATAAAATAGTAAATAAAAAGATAGAAATAATTAGAGTTATCACCTGGCTCGGCCCCAGGCAGACCCCCTGCGCAGGCTCTCATCTAGCTGGCAGGTCTGAAGGCTCACCTGTTGGGGTAAGGGACCCCGAGTGCTGCTCGACCCCGGGTAGACTCGCTGTTCAGGCTCTCATTAGCTGGGCAGGGCGGTAGGCACACCTGGGGGGAAAGGGTTGGTTATTTGATTTGGTTCTTGGAAAGGTTCTCAATGATACTTCAACTCAAAAAAACTTGCACTACCCTGAGACTGGCTTGGCCCCAGGCAGACCCGCTGCACAGGCTCTCATCTAGCTGGCAGGTCCGAAGGCTCACCTGTTGGGGTAAGGGACCCCGAGTGCTGCTCGGCCCTAGGTAGACTCGCTGCTCAGGCTCTCATTAACTGGGCAGGGCGGTAGGCACACCTGGGGGAAAGGTTTGGTTCGTGGATGAGTTCCCTGAGGTACTTAAGCATTGGATGTTCCCACTACCCTGAACGAGGCTCGGACCCGAGTGAACTCCCTGACCGGGTCTTTGGGGCAGGATAGGAGGCATACCTAGCAGGCGGAACAAAGAGGTGAAGAACCTCCTTAGGCAATGGAAGTCCCGGCCAGGAGATCTTGGCCAAGAGGTTCTCGGCAAAAGGAGTTCATGGAAGGAAAGCTTTCGATGAGGGGTCCTTTGCCCGACGGCAAGAAATCCCTAGGCGAAAGGCTTCGTTCGCTTGCACAAGACGAAAGGGGTGAGCCCTCCCCTTAAGAACCTACGGATAACGCTTTCGAAAGAAGGTTCTCGACAGAACAACGAAACGGAGCGTCATGACTCGAACTCTCGGCAGGTTCACACCTAGTGATCGCCAGGGGAGACTATCTTAAGGGAGCCAAGGGCCTCGGCAGAAGCATGCTTGAGAAACATTCGACACAGTTCAGAGGTAAAAATCAATTACATACAAACATTTACACTTAAACCTTCAAAATGAAATCATAGTTACAAAGGGACAAAGAAGATCCTGCGCACTACAAAAGCAAAAAAAAGAGGAAGGTGGGAGAATCCATCAGGGGGACGCATTATACCCCTTAATCGAGCTCTCGCTAGAGCTCCAGCTAGAGCTCTCGCCAGAGCCCTCCCCAGATGTCTCGCCAGTAATAGTGGGATCTTATTGGACATCCATGGGCGGGGAGTCAGGTGTGCCCGGGGGCTTGGGAATGGGCGCGAAGAGCCAGGGTAGGATTTGGCAGGCGACGATGGTTTTGCCGCCCTCGTTCAAGTACCCCACATCCCGCAGCATCTCTATCATCAGCCTGGCCGTCTCTTGGGCGTTGGTTTGAACGAGCTTGTCGATGTCATGTTCTGAAAAGTGGCGACTCCTCAGCTTCTCATCCGGCGGGGGAGGTGGCGGGACCGCAGCCGCAGCTGCCTCTATGCACCAGAGTTAGTCTTTTAGCAGCACATTCTCGCACTCCACCCCAGCCAGCTGTGCACGGAGCACCGCGCTATGTGTAGAATCCTGCGTGAAAAAAAATCAGTCAGTACAGGAGAAATGGGATGAGAATTAAAGAGGCGAGAGCAAGCACCTTAGAAGATCTCACTTACCTCTTCCGTCGGGCGTAAGGACAGTAGTCGCTGGGCATCCTCCAGCTCGTCCTTTTGTGCTGCCGCCTGAGCCACCGCCTGCTCCCGCACCTTAAGCATCTCACAAAAGTTGCGGTCGATGGTGATGCTCTGGAGCGCACACATATGTGCAAGCTCGAACATACGCAGCAAGGCCCGGATTGAGTCAATGGTCAGGAGCCGGGTGGACAGCTGATCGAAGATACTGGCATCCTCTCTGCTGTAAAGGTTGTAGCCCAGCGCAAAAGCATCGCCAGTGATCTCTTCCCCCTCCACCTAGCTAGGGAGGAGGGTAGAGAGGGAGATCTTGTTGGCCTCAGGATCACACTAGAACAGAGGTATCCCTTCTACATCCAGGCACTTCACGCCGAGGCCAAAATTCTCGTGCCCATGTGGCACCCACTTGGGAGGGGCCTGATTAGAGGTTTCGTCTTCCGCCCTTTCATCATCAGCCCTGCCTACGGCTGGCAGGCTCTCGGCAGGGGACCCAACGATGGTCCCGGCGGAAGTGGTCATCTCCCCGGCTGCCGAAAGGACCTCGACGAGAGATCGGCTCTCGACGGCAGGATAGGAGGGAGAGGCCGCCACAAACTTCCCTTTGTCAGTAGTGGTTGGTTTGGGTCTTTTTAGAGGCTTGGAAGAAAAGGCGTCGGGCTTTTGCTTCCCGGCGTCAGGCTTTCGCTTCCCGGTGTCGGACTGAGAAAAAGGAGTCGGCTCATCTCGACAGGCAAGAGCCACAGAATTGGCGAGAGCCAGAGGATCTCTCACAGCCCGGGCTTCGGCGGCCTGGGTCTCGCCGAATGGTTGGCATAGGGGGATTTCTCACACTTCTGCAAAGTTGACGGCATTCAGCGCTATGTTCTAGAACAAGGGAATATCAAGCTAAAGGAAAGACCTTATCTTTTCCGGGAGGAACGGGAAGGAGAGAGTCGATGTACCGCCTGAGATATGGGACGTCGAAGTCCTTGGTCCCAAAGAACTCAAGGAGGGCACTCTCGCGCGACCCCAAGGTGGGCGGCTTGTAAGCGCCATCAACATATTGAACAGGCGCAAGATGCACGTTGCCGAAGTCTCCTGAAACGAAGACAAACCTCTCGCCCCAATGGTGGTGCTTGTTGGAGAGACCGATAGTTTTGAGAAGTTGTCCAAAGAAGAAGACAACCTCGCCCTTCGCCCGGAAGACGAAGAGCTTCCGGAAGATCGGCAGGCTGAATTCAATCCTCTCGGATCGCATGTAGAAGATGAATGCTACCAGGATGGCGGCCGAGTTTGGATTGAGTTGAGTGGGAATGACACCATAGTAGTGGAGGGCCTCGCGCACCTCGGGCCAGAGGGGAAGGTGGAATCCCACCTCAAAATGCTCGAGGGGGATGGCAAGATCTCCCGCTCTTGCGTTATTGACCCGATCATCTTTGCCCGGGTTTCTCGCGGTAAAGCAGGGGGGATGTAGTGGGAGGTGATCAAGTGGTATTTGTCCATGGTTAAACAGTAAGGGGGAACTGGTGCCTCCGGATGGCTTTCATACAATGGGAGCGACCCTCGTTCTCGCTTGACATCTTGTCAAAGAGTTGGAGGCGAGACCTCGAGAGAAGGCGAAGGTGGGAGGAGGTGGAAGAAACGAGGGAAGTTCTCGGCAAGGTGCGAGAGCAACAAGAAAGAGGGCAAGGGTTCCGGATCAGAGAAGTAAATGTGGTAGGTGGATCGGCCTATTTATAGAAAGTCATGGTAATGATGATTTTACCAAAAAGGAGGCAGGGGTACAGTTGTCGCATCCTAGGGAAACAATGCCTCGATTTCCACTCCGACACGCCTTGGGCGACTAAGTCAACAATAAGGCTCTAGCCCATTAGTGACAGTGACGGACGGGTGGGGGTTCGCGCAAGAATAATAGTAACAGCACAAAACAGGGCCAGAAAATAGAAACAAAAATAGAAAGGAGGCTCTCGCCGGGCGAGAGCTCCATGACAAATAATAATCACAAAGCAGTCTTTCAAGATAGCAAAAAGAAATAAGGGGTACATGCGAGAAGGGTAGGCAAGAAGATGGGGAGCAGGGGGAGAGACTGCTCCATTTAGTACGGATCCCAGCGCCATCGTCCTCACTCTCGCCATCTTGTTCTCGGGGGAGCCTGTGGGTTGAAGTAGGAGGATAGAGTGGTGCAGCCGAGGTTGATTTGGCGTGCCTGGTCTCGGATCCGCGCGATGCATCGCCCAGGGGACGACTCGACGGTAGGCATGTCTGGCCGCTCCGTCTCGCTAGGAAAGTAGTCCCGCTCGAGGGCCTCCAGCCTTTGCTCCACCATCTCGCGATGCTCTTTCGTCGCAGCAGCGTGGGCTCGCTCTCGCCGAACGAGCTTGGACAGGATAGCCGTAAGCTTCTTCCGCCATTTTTTGACGTTCCCAGCACCATCCAAGATTTCCTCCATCTCATCAGAAGAGGGGAAGGGGGATCTCTCGGCATCCTCCCCTTCCTCTCCTTCCTCTTCTTATTCTTCTTATTCTTCTTCGCCAGCTCCCGCCCGCGAGTCCGGATCCCCTGGCAAAAGAGTTCCATGGTTATGGCAAGAGAAGTAAAGATTATGATAAATATCTTGCATACCTTAAGTATGGCGAGAGCCACTGGCCGGCGGCAGGAGAGAAGGCCCAGAATCCCCCTCAGTTCCATAGAGGAGGTGGAGCGGCTTTCCTCGCCCCGGGCGGAAGGTCTGGCGTATGGTGATACCAGCCTGGCCGGAAGTAGGGGAAGTTGTCCTCTCTCACGGTGTGGCTGGCCTCCTTTGGGGCTACGGAGGGTTACCCCTCCCTCCAGTATGGCGGGATTAGCCGCTTGGGCGAGCAAGTTAGCAGTCATTGTTTCGTTCTTCCGGGTGGTGAGATGATGGTCAAAACTCCTAAAGTTTCTTATTAATGAAATGAAAGTGGAGGTTGTTTTATTTATTTGATAAAAAAGGCGGGGTTTTATTTTGTTTTAAACCGAGTTTTAACAAAAGGGTGGTAAGTGCACCTATCGCGTGTAGTACAGGATATTCCGGTGTAGAATATCGAGGTCGTAGTGTTCTCGGGGCCGCTTTACCAATTTCTACTCTTTCCCTGAAATACCTATTATTTTACCGATAATGTTTTATATTTCGTTTAAAAGAAGATGACCTAAAAATATAAAAAGTGCATAATAATAAAACATGAAAAATGCAGGAAATAAATAAAACAGGAAATGAAGTGCAGAAAGCCGATGAAGAACTTAGTGCGATGATACAAAAAAAGAACTGAACTAAAATGAACTTTAAATAAAAAGAGATCCTAAATTTCAAATTAAATAAGGCGGATACTTGGCCTTGGAGGTTCCATAAGAATGAGTTCACTTATCTCTAGGACTATCGCTCACCTGAACGCTAAGACTATTCGACCGATCGTTAGACCGACGAAGGATTCCTCTCAACGCCCGCATTACGCTAAGAACCCCGCTATTGGATGGGGAACCCAATCCGATAGAGTCACGTGCCACCTCTCTCGAGGGTTAGCATGGAGCTCTCTTGACCCAAGGGTGATCGGTCCATATGCATGGCCTCCCGACGTTACGTATGGATAACGGAAATAGAGCACCCACATCGATTATGCGGTCCTACGCGTCATTAAGCCAGGGCAAACCTTAAGTAATTTAATTAAACTGAAAAACATGACCTTTAATTATTTAAAGCTACTTTATCTGTCTCAATGCTCTTCGATATTGAGGGCTAAGGGCGGTTAGCCACTCATCAAAATGGGGACACTTAAGCTAGAAAGCGATAAAAGAAAGCGGTAAAGGAAAGTTGTAAAGGAAAGCAGTAAATTGCGAGTCCTGCTCAAACAAGTAGGTGGGAGAAGAAAGCAGTAAATGCGAATCCCGGCTCAAATGAGTGGGCGGGGGTAAATTTATCTCATACACGCACGCACTCTACTTAATTGAAAACGCACACACGCACTCTACATAAATAAAAATACACACACGCACACAAAGTTTTCCTACTCAAGTGAGTAGGAAGAAAATGAAAGCAATAAAAATACAAGTCCCACTCAAACGAGTGGGCGGGAAATGGAAGCAATGCGTCATTTAACTCTTAACGAGTAGGCGGAAATAGATGCGCACACAGATGCACTATATGGAAATTGAAATAAAGCTATAAAACTAACTCATACACGCATGCACACTTGCAAAAATAAGAAAAAACAATGTGACTGAAAAATTAAAACAACTGCCTTTCTACCGCTAGAATGCGGTAGAAATGCATAAAAACAGAAAATAAAAATTAAACGGAGCGAAAGGTTTTGCAAATAAACGCAAAAGTGAAGTTGGCGAAAAATAAAAACGACTATATTTTCATTCCTATATTTTTCATAAAAACTCCTAAAAAGTTAAAATAAAACTAAAAAAGACGAAAAGTTTTACAATCCTAAAAATCCTAAGTTAAAGAAAATGAAAAATAACACTTTTAAAGGTGTTTTTATAAGGTTATAAGAATGAAAATAAAGCTAAAAATAGAAACCTAAACCTAAACAAGTGAGGAGAATGAAAACAAAAAGGGTGGCGTAACGGCTAGAAATGCGGAAAATTTCCTAAGCTAAGCTAAGTTATGAAAGTTTTAAAGATGAAAACATAATAAGAAAAGATAAGATTGCTAAAGGGAGAGTAGCTTAGATCCATTCCAAAGACATATAAAGAGAAGAAAAACACGTTTTATTAACTAAAAGAATGAGTTACAAAGACACAAAAATAAAAGCTAAGGAGAGGGGTAGAAATTTCCCTTACATAGCATTTGGAATTCATCTAGACAACATAACACCTTAGCAAAATGGACCAAAAAGTGGACAAGAAAAGCTTACAGAAAGCTTTTATTTATAGACAAAAATTCGGGCTTGACACTCCCTAAGTCACGGGCGTGACAGGGGGCGTGTCGGTTAGAAACGTATTTGACTTGGCGACTTTGGCTGGCTGGCTTCCTTCTGGAAGGTTCGGAAAGTGACACGTGTCTGTCACGGGCGTGACGGGGGGCATGACTTGGCCAACTGGCAGATTCGATCCGTCGATTTGACGGCAAAATTGACTTCGGGGATCTCCACTTGGCAATCACGGGTGTGAAAGGTGTCAGTCACGGGCGTGACGGGGGGCGTGACTTGGACAGCTGGCAGATTCGATGTTAGCAGCGTTAAGTGTTAAAAAAGCGTTGAGTGTCGACATCGATACGGGCGTGATGGGCTTGGACACGGGCGTGACATGATGGCGTTGCGTGTTGAACAGTAAAATTGTTGAGTGTCGACTGGCGGAAGGCATTTAATGTAAGACCCCCTTTTTTTTCTTTTTTTTTTCAACCATCGGGGTCTTAGCCCAGAATTGCCGCTTTGCGGTGGCACCGACTCACGGGAAGGTTGCCACTACAAAACGCCAATTCTGCCGGCCCTTTCGATCGCAGAATAGTAGCATAAAAAGTAAGAGCAAGTCCACAATAATCACATGTATAAAAATTAAATCTCCACGAAGGGAGTGTCCACAATATATCAGAGTACTGAAACTACAGGCTTATGCCTGGTACATGTAATCCTCACTACAAGCCACTCGCGGAAGCAAAACTAAAACTAAGCGTCACCGTAACTGTCACTGAACCGAGAGCACCCAAGCTGGACTGGCCCAACTCCACCGACTCTGTACTCCGCTGGTACTGCATCTCTGGGTGCTTCTTCCTTTTTGACCTGCCGTCGCCGCCACGCGATCCACGTCTGCGCCTACGTCTTCGGCCTCCTGGCTGCTGAGCTGGTGGGGTCCCACCCATCAAGGGGCATTCAACCCGTGTATGTCCCGGCTGGTGACAATGGTAACACGGTCGCGGGGTCGACTCTGTCAGGAACTGCAAAAGCCGTGACCCTTCCGTACGCCCCTAGAAGAACACAACCTAGAGTATCCGCGTACTGCTGCTGGATGTACCCTCCAGACTTTTCGCCGAGTCATCGTACCGCTGTCGGTGTGATCGATCGCCTAGTACCGATGACCCACCACTTTTATTCTGTACTCCAACCCTCGAGCCCGCGGCCCCCCGGACAGTCCTGTCCGTGCATCTACCTTCAGAGCTACTGTCTGAATGGCAAGTAATCCTATAATTCTACTTTCCTAGCTATCGGAGGGTGAGTGTGTGCAACCCTAGTTATACTAGTTGCTCTTTTAATTCATTATCCCTACCAACCATCAACTACCAAAATTCCATGGCTTACTATATGCAGACCACCCTAAGCTATATGAGGTACAAAAGTGGAGGTACACCAAATTATCTTCCAAATCTCCTATAATATTTACTGGAGGTCTACCATATCATAATTTGTCTAAATCCAGAAACTTATAATTTTCCTAATTAATCCGATATTTATTTAATTTTCCCAAAGAACGGGTCATGGGTCATTTTAAACATGAACTACATGATCCTCCTAAGTAATGGCTACTCAAAAATCATGATCATTAAATAACAGCAAGATAACCTCAAATACAAATTCTCAGAATTTTATAGAAAGTATTTAACCTCTAAATAATTTATTCAGTATAATCACGTTAATTCTACGAAATGAAGGACGTACTGAAATTATTCATCTAAAAATTATAGCAAAATCACTAGTCAGTAGTATGATATATAAAAGTTCTTTGTGCAGAGAATCATAATTTTACTAGCTTGCTAAATACCACTAAAGATTTAATCAAATAATCAAGGTAAAACATACTTAAAGAAGCAAGCCTTAGAAATAATCCTCCAAAAAATCCCATAAAAATTCACAGAGATATAAAATCATAATAAACGTTCTCTGCCTAAATTTCATCAATTTCCAGGAAGTGTGTACTCCATAATAAATTTTCTAAGCAAATCATACAACTACTAAGTCATTAAAGGAGTATCCAAAATAATGATCATAAAATTCATAGAAAAATATTCAGAGCTTGTACCATCCCTATAATTCACTCTATCCAAATCTCACCACTTTTCAATGTAATTTAGTGTCATTTCCTACCTCTACAGGTTTTGCACCCTAAACTAGGGTTAGACTTTCAGGTATCCCAACGGTCTCCAAACCTACTAAGATTTCGACCAGAGAACTATATTGGCCCTATGGTTCTCTTCACCCAATTTCGGGTCAATCCAAGGTCGTTTGACAACGTGACCTTCACAAACCACCAAGATCCATCCTTAGGGTTTGGCCTAGGTCCTTAGGGTAAACTTACCCCGATCCACCTCAAACTCCATGAGGGGGTGCTAGGGAATATTACTAGCCAGTGGTAAAAATCTCAGCCTCTGTTGAGGTGATCTGACCACTCAAATCTCAAAGTGCACTTTTAACCTAAGATCCCTTATTAGGGCAAAACTTAGGTTTGATCATTTCTAATCTAAACCATCTCCAAATGAGATGAAAAATTATACAAAACCTTATGGTGAACCCAGGGACCACTCACCAAAATTTGGGAGGGTTTGGAAATTATTTAACTATCTAATTAAATTCGGCTAGGATTATTGAATTTTTCTAAAAACTATAGAAAAATATTCTCCAAAAATTCTCATTTTTGGATAGCACCTAGATATAGGTAAGATTAGGCCACACCCCAAATTTCAAGTCATTTTGATGACTGGATGGGAGTGGGGAATTTTTTCTAAGGTCAAGACAGCCCTCTGGATAAACCTCACCAAAAAGGGTGTTGTGGTCTATCGAAGACTCCAAATCGAGTGAAATTAATTTTGCATTAAAGTAGACTTCAAGGGCTACATTTTCTATGTTGATCATTTTTCCCTTAGGAGCCTCTAAGTATTTTTCCCCAAATTATTTAACAGGATAGATATTTCTTTCAGAAATTGTTTTAAAAATAGAATTTATTTCACATGGCACTGTTCATCTCCTTCAACAGCCCGAAACCAGAAGCCTGAAAACTCATTTTTCCTGTAGCTTTTCCTAAGCTATTTTCCGGCCATCCAGCCATCTCCCTGGCCGGCCACCACCACCACCACCTCTGTTGAGGTGAGGGCTACCGTCGGGCGGCGGCACGGCCGCCGGAGAGGCGGTTTCCGGCGAACCCGCCACCATGCAAATTTCGGAAGAGCATGGAAACGCTCACCCGATCCGGCTCATTTGAACCCGATATCTCTCCTAATGATTTCTAAGATCTATCCGCAGAAGAAGAGGGAGGGGAGGACCTTATTCATAGTTTGACGGCGAGACGGACGTTGGACTGTCATGGCGCGGTGATGGCGTCGTCGGAAATTCTTCAACAGCAAGGGGGAAGTCTGAAACGGTTTGAGGGAGTGTAACCTTTTCCTCTTGCTCTTAGGAGTCTTTTATAGATCAGCAAATGGGGAGGGGAAAAGATGAAACGTTGGCGACCATTAATAATCCCTTAATGACGTTTCGGTTATGGCGTATGGCAGTTGTAACGTTGGAGATGAAGAGGTGTTGCCAGGTGGCGATTTCTTATTTGACCAACATTTCCCTAATTTTTTTATTAACTAATTTGGGACTGAAACGGCCCATAAATACTCTTGAATTTCATTCCCATAATCAGAATTTATTTCGACGTCGGTTACCGAAATTTCCAGTCTGGCTGACGTTTCGGCCTTGGTCACGGGCGTGACACATAGGTCACGGGCGTGACAGGCCCGGTTAGCCAGTTCTGGGTTCAACGATCGTCAAACTGAGATCGAAGATCGTCGAAGGGTGGTCACGGGCGTGACACATGGGTCACGGGCGTGACCGGCCTGGTGACCAATTCTGGTTCGACGACGTCGAACTGACTTCGACGATCGTCGAGCGTGTCACGCCCTATGTCTCGAGCGTGACATTGTTGGTCACGGGCGTGACATGCCTGTGTGGACAACTTTGGGTCGACGACCGTCGACCTGAAGTCGACGGTCAAGGTCACGCCCTATGTCACGGGCGTGACATTAAGTGTCACGGGCGTGACAGGCCATGAGGCAAATTCCGCGTCCGACGTTCGTCTAACTGAGATCGACGATCGTCGAAGGAGTCACGCCCAAGGTCACGGGCGTGACATCTGGGTCACGGGCGTGACTGGGCCGGGTTGGAAATGCTGCGCCCGACGATCGTCTCCCGGAGATCGATGATCGTCGAATGAGTCACACCCAAGGTCACGGGCGTGACGGGTCGGTCACGGGCATGACCAACCCGTGACCCGAGATCCTGGTCGATTTATTTCGGTTTTTGGGCTTCCTAGGGTTCCATCACGACCCACCGACTCCTAGGGGCCTAGCCGGAAATGGGATGTTACAAATCCCAATAAACAAAACAAAGATTTTGTCCCCGAAATCAAGGTTAAGCCTACGGGACTCTGATTGGGAAAAGGAAGCTTGTAACATCCCATGAAAGTTGAAAGATCTACATCTCTGCGTTACGTTTGCAGTGTGCAATTTTGATTCTAAGAACCGTTCGTCCAATTGACTAGGTATATATCCCAATAAACAAAAGATCAGCCCCTATCCTTGAAAATTTCAGTCCTACTGGTTTAAAACAGGAACACAAATTGGTTGTCCAGAGGGGTTGTGAGGTATACATGGCCGAAAAGTTCTGGATACTTCTGTCGCATCAAGTCCTGTGGCTCCCATGTATGCTCCTCCTGTCCATGATTGTTCCTCAGAACCCTGACTAACGGAACCTTCTTCCGCCGCAAGACCCGCACTGTCGTGTCATCGATCTTGATAGGTTCCAAGTTGACTGACCGATTCAACACAATCGTCTTGGGCATCCCGTGCTAACGAACAGCTACTCACCATTCTTATGAAACACCCACAAGAGTTTTCTTTCGGGTCGAGGTGACACCACTACCCCGTCCAGTCTATCCTCGACGCTCCCTTTACCATTGTGCCTGGGGTGGGGACGACGAATCCTGTGCATGAAATCTCCAATTATACCTTCGTACTTCCATTATATCTCGGGCAGTGGCTGCAATAGTTTCCCAAAAATTCTTTCACTTAGCCTTCAACAACTGAAGGATCTCACCGTGCATCACCAAATCCGTGACACTTTTATTCGCTCCAGGGGGTAGATGTTCTGAGATACACCACACTTCCGGTAGTTTAATTTCTCATTTGTGTGTGTAGGCAACAGATCTATAAAATCTCCACACGATGATTGTCCTATTCCTTCGAGTACGCCCGAAATCAATCAATTCAACCTTACGGGTTATATTTAAGGTATCCGTCTTTCAATATATTGTTTGCTCACATCGGGTAGTTTCCTAGAGTCATTGTACTTCCGATGATATAACATAGCGATCTAGTCTTATCTTGCCCGAACAACGTCGAATTCTGTCAAATTCAATCTCACTATTCTTAAATTCGGGCTAAGAAAACCTAAGTCAATCCTATTTGCCCAATAAACAAAAGTTTAGCCCCCAATAAACAAAAGATAAGCCCCTACCTACCTTGGGCTAAGCGTCTTTTATATTACCATGTTATCTCCGTCCCAGTTGGGTGCACAATCCATAGGGCATCAATCTTCGACTTGGGGTTCCACCCTGAAATTCGTCGATATACTCCGTACTTCAAACACTTTGAGTCACATTTTCGACAGCCTTATCCGAGTCACGATGTTCCCAATCCCAAATGGGTATCTTCCGAACTTGTATTCCTATCCGACTCTCAGTGTTTGTCTCGATGGTTGCCCCCAAGTAATTCTTGTCACAGGTATGCGGGATAAAACTGCTTTTCTTCTACCCTTCTGTTAATAGATCATTGGCCTCAATTCTCCTTAAGGTAGCCTACCGCTTCGAATAATTGTTGATTGGGATAGTAGGGGCACCAGAGTTTTACGTCTTAGGTAGTCATTCTCGTGCTAAACTCCTCCTTCATTCTCTTTGGGTATCTCCTTACCTTAACCAAATTCATACCCAAGGTCTATTTTGAACTAGGGAACACTATAAATTATCATGGTTAGTCACGAGTCCTAGTTGGTTGAGTCTAAATCGTAGACTAGAGAATTATGTGAAATGTTCTCTGCCGCCGGAGGTGTTCCCTACTGGGGCAGGGTAGGCCACAGGCTATAAAGAAGGATTCCAATTAACGATGAAGTGGACTTTCACATGTGATTTCCCTTATGGGCACACCACTGCTTCCGCTGCTTAGTTTGTCCCCAAACTAAACTCGAGCGGGGTGACCCAGGGTTAGTGGACTGCTACTTTTCCGATCGAGGTTTCCTCTGATACCACTTGTAAGACCCCCTTTTTTTTTCCTTTTTTTTTCAACCACCGGGGTCTTAGCCCAGAATTGCCGCTTTGCGGTGGCACTGACTCACGGGAAGGTTGCCACTACAAAACGCCAATTCTGTCGGCTCTTTCAATCGCAGAATAGTAGCATAAAAAGTAAGAGCAAGTCCACAATAATCACATGTATATAAATTAAATCTCCACGAAGGGAGTGTCCACAATATATCAGAGTACTGAAACTACAGGCTTATGCCTGGTACATGTAATCCTCACTACAAGCCACTCGCGGAAGCAAAACTAAAACTAAGCGTCACCGTAACTGTCACTGAACCGAGAGCACCCAAGCTGGACTGGCCCAACTCCACCGACTCTGTACTCCGCTGGTACTGCATCTCTGGGTGCTTCTTCCTTTTTGACCTGCCGTCGCCGCCACGCGATCCACGTCTGCGCCTACGTCTTCGGCCTCCTGGCTGCTGAGCTGGTGGGGTCCCACCCATCAAGGGGCATTCAACCCATGTATGTCCCGGCTGGTGACAATGGTAACACGGTCGCGGGGTCGACTCTGTCAGGAACTGCAAAAGCCGTGACCCTTCCGTACGCCCCTAGAAGAACACAACCTAGAGTATCCGCGTACTGCTGCTGGATGTACCCTCCAGACTTTTCGTCGAGTCATCGTACCGCTGTCGGTGTGATCGATCGCCTAGTACCGATGACCCACCACTTTTGTTCTGTACTCCAACCCTCGAGCCCGCGGCCCCCCGGACAGTCCTGTCCGTGCATCTACCTTCAGAGCTACTGTCTGAATGGCAAGTAATCCTATAATTCTACTTTCCTAGCTATCGGGGGGTGAGTGTGTGCAACCCTAGTTATACTAGTTGCTCTTTTAATTCATTATCCCTACCAACCATCAACTACCAAAATTCCATGGCTTACTATATGCAGACCACCCTAAGCTATATGAGGTACAAAAGTGGAGGTACACCAAATTATCTTCCAAATCTCCTATAATATTTACTGGAGGTCTACCATATCATAATTTGTCTAAATCCAGAAACTTATAATTTTCCTAATTAATCCGATATTTATTTAATTTTCCCAAAGAACGGGTCATGGGTCATTTTAAACATGAACTACATGATCCTCCTAAGTAATGGCTACTCAAAAATCATGATCATTAAATAACAGCAAGATAACCTTAAATACAAATTCTTAGAATTTTATAGAAAGTATTTAACCTCTAAATAATTTATTCAGTATAATCACGTTAATTCTACGTAATGAAGGATGTACTGAAATTATTCATCTAAAAATTATAGCAAAATCACTAGTCAGTAGTATGATATATAAAAGTTCTTTGTGCAGAGAATCATAATTTTACTAGCTTGCTAAATACCACTAAAGATTTAATCAAATAATCAAGGTAAAACATACTTAAAGAAGCAAGCCTTAGAAATAATCCTCCAAAAAATCCCATAAAAATTCACAGAGATATAAAATCATAATAAACGTTCTCTGCCTAAATTTCATCAATTTCCAGGAAGTGTGTACTGCATAATAAATTTTCTAAGCAAATCATACAACTACTAAGTCATTAAAGGAGTATCCAAAATAATGATCATAAAATTCATAGAAAAATATTCAGAGCTTGTACCATCCCTATAATTCACTCTATCCAAATCTCACCACTTTTCAATGTAATTTAGTGTCATTTCCTACCTCTACAAGTTTTGCACCCTAAACTAGGGTTAGACTTTCAGGTATCCCAACGGTCTCCAAACCTACTAAGATTTCGACCAGAGAACTATATTGGCCCTATGGTTCTCTTCACCCAATTTCGGGTCAATCCAAGGTCGTTTGACCACGTGACCTTCACAAACCACCAAGATCCATCCTTAGGGTTTGGCCTAGGTCTTTAGGGTAAACTTACCCCGATCCACCTCAAACTCCATGAGGGGGTGCTAGGGAATATTACTAGCCAGTGGTAAAAATCTCAGCCTCTGTTGAGGTGATCTGACCACTCAAATCTCAAAGTGCACTTTTAACCTAAGACCCCTTATTAGGGCAAAACTTAGGTTTGATCATTTCTAATCTAAACCATCTCCAAATGAGATGAAAAATTATACAGAACCTTATGGTGAACCCAGGGACCACTCATTAAAATTTGGGAGGGTTTGGAAATTATTTAACTATCTAATTAAATTCGGCTAGGATTATTGAATTTTTCTAAAAACTATAGAAAAATATTCTCCAAAAATTCTCATTTTTGGATAGCACCTAGATATAGGTATGATTAGGCCACACCCCAAATTTCAAGTCATTTTGATGACTGGATGGGAGTGGGGAATTTTTTCTAAGGTCAAGACAGCCCTCTGGATAAACCTCACCAAAAAGGGTGCTGTGGTCTATCCAAGACTCCAAATCGAGTGAAATCAATTTTGCATTAAAGTAGACTTCAAGGGATACATTTTCTATGTTGATCATTTTTCCCTTAGGAGCCTCTAAGTATTTTTCCCCAAATTATTTAACAGGATAGATATTTCTTTCAGAAATTGTTTTAAAAATAGAATTTATTTCACATGGCACTGTTCATCTCCTTCAACAGCCCGAAACCAGAAGCCTGAAAACTCATTTTTCCTGTAGCTTTTCCAAAGCTATTTTCCGGCCATCCAGCCATCTCCCTGGCCGGCCACCACCACCACCACCTCTGTTGAGGTGAGGGCTACCGTCGGGCGGCGACACGGCCGCCGGAGAGGCGGTTTCCGGCGAACCCGCCACCATGCAAATTTCGGAAGAGCATGGAAACGCTCACCCGATCCGGCTCATTTGAACCCGATATCTCTCCAAATGATTTCTAAGATCTATCCGCAGAAGAAGAGGGAGGGGAGGACCATATTCATAGTTTGACGGCGAGACGGACATTGGACTGTCATGGCGCGGTGATGGCGTCGTCGGAAATTCTTCAACAGCAAGGGGGAAGTCTGAAACGGTTTGAGGGAGTGTAACCTTTTCCTCTTGCTCTTAGGAGTCTTTTATAGATCAGCAAATGGGGAGGGGAAAAGATGAAACGTTGGCGGCCATTAATAATCCCTTAATGACGTTTCGGTTATGGCATATGGCAGTTGAAACGTTGGAGATGAAGAGGTGTTGCCAGGTGGCGATTTCTTATTTGACCAACATTTCCCTAATTTTTTTATTAACTAATTAGGGACTGAAACGGCCCATAAATACTCTTGAATTTCATTCCCATAATCAGAATTTATTTCGACGTCGGTTACCGAAATTTCCAGTCTGGCTGACGTTTCGGCCTTGGTCATGGGCGTGACACATATGTCACGGGCGTGACAGGCCCGGTTAGCCAGTTCTGGGTTCGACGATCGTCGAACTGAGATCGATGATCGTCGAAGGGTGGTCACGGGCGTGACACATGGGTCACGGGCGTGACCGGCCTGGTGACCAATTCTGGTTCGACGACGTCGAACTGACTTCGACGATCATCGAGCGTGTCACGCCCTATGTCACGGGCGTGACATTGTTGGTCACGGGCGTGACATGCCTGTGTGGACAACTTTGGGTCGACGACCGTCGACCTGAAGTCGACGGTCAAGGTCACGCCCTATGTCACGGGCGTGACATTAAGTGTCACGGGCGTGACAGGCCATGAGGCAAATTCCGCGTCCGACGATCGTCTAACTGAGATCGACGATCGTCGAAGGAGTCACGCCCAAGGTCACGGGCGTGACATCTGGGTCACGGGCATGACTGGGCCGGGTTGGAAATGCTGCGCCCAACGATCGTCTCCCGGAGATCGACGATCGTCGAATGAGTCACGCCCAAGGTCACGGGCGTGACGGGTCGGTCACGGGCGTGACCAACCCGTGACCCGAGATCCTGGTCGATTTATTTCGGTTTTTGGGCTTCCTAGGGTTCCATCACGACCCACCGACTCCTAGGGGCCTAGCCGGAAATGGGATGTTACATTTAATGCCTGACACGGGCGTGTCGGGGGGTGACACGGGCGTGACAGGCCAAATTTTGGCTTTTCCTGAAATTTTTAAGAAAACAAAAATAACTAAGTTAGAAATAATTTTTATAAAAAAGAAGCATTTTTATTAAACAAAACAAACTAAAAACAATAAAACTAAACAAAAATGACTTAAAAAAATACTAAAAAATAGGTATATTTACAACTCATCAAATACCTTCATACTTAAGCTTTTGCTATTCTAGAGCAAAAGTTGGAGATGAACCTATAAGGAATAAAAAAGAATCCTAAATTTAACTAACGCTTAAGTTAATTGTAAGAAAAATCGAAATGAATTTCTGGGGTTTAAGAATTAAATCTTAACTTATGAAAATGTTATACATAGAGGAACTGTTTCAAAAAATACTTCTAAATGGAAAAAAAGAAAGCGAAAATTATTTTTGTTAGTTTAACAAAAATGGATTGAAATTATAGAAAAAACTTTAGCTAAAAAGAAATTGATAGGAAATAATTCAATTTATAAATTATGCTCTCAAAAAGTTTTAGATTAATTCTAGAATCATGAAAATAGACTAAGTGGTTTGGCGGTTATGAAGAGCGCTTTGATTTTTGAGGCGAGGTAATTTTTTCTCGAACCTCCATAAATTTTTTTGAATAATTAGGAAAATGAAATCTTATTTTCCTAATATTTAAATTTTTCTTTCTTCATAAATAAAAATAAACCCAATGTATATATATGGGAGTAATGAATTTTATTCTCTTACTCCGTGACATATTATCTTTTTAATTATTGGGTGTCTATGTTTACGGAATGAAATCTTATCCCCATTGACATAAGATATTTTAAGGGTGACTGGGGAATCATGCCAATTAAGCCATGAAAAAAGTGGATGGGATTTTTTTTCTAAAAGAAAACTAGAGTTTAATAAAAAATTTTGAGAGCAACCTCTTTAATTTTAACGTTCCTACGTTTCTAAAAGCATAAGTAGAAATAATATAAAATCCATAAATGTTATTTTCTAACATAAAAAGGTGTTTTATTTCAAAAAATAAGAAGTGAAATGAGAAACATAAGTTCCCTATAATAAGAAAAAGACATAAAAAAATTCTTTAAAATCTTAACTCCAGAAATTTAAGTCTATCGAGGTACAATTAATAAACGAATAGTAAATAAATAATTAATTAAAATTCGCTTATAAATAAACTCGAAACGATTATTTTGGAGAGAAAAGAGGTTAAGAAATGAGGTATTCAAATTATTTAATTCCAAATAAATTTTTTTTTGGGGAGTTTTTCTAATTTTTTTTTGATATTTTGGGGTTATTTGCATTTTTTTGGAAATTTTTAGAGGTTATACTAATTTTTTTTGTTTTTTTGTTTTTTTTTGTGAGTTATACTAAATTTTTTTATATTTTTTTATTTACGGAAATATTTACAAAAAGAGAGAGAGAGAATTTTTACAAGATAGGAAAGAGAAGGGGAAAGGGACGAGAATATTTACAAAATATATTTACAAAGTAAAAAAGGGATCGCCCGCGAATAGACTCTTATTTGTGGTTAGTTCGGTGAGTCGAACGTCGCGGACCGATGATTAATTTTTTTGGAAAAAAAATTATTATTATTATTATTAAAGCATGAAAATATTTTTTTTTTAAGTTTTTAATTTTTGCAAATTTTTTTGAAATTTTTTTATTAAGTGCAGGAAATAAAAGGGCAGAAAATAGGAAACACCCTCATACTTAAGTCCAACATTGTCCCCAATGTTGCACTAAGTATGAGGAACGATATAAATATATATATAAATCTAAGCAGTATGTACAAAAATTAAAAACAGGGTTTTAGAAATCTTCCCTAAACTGCGTTCGGGGAGGCCCGTTAGGTATAGCCCTGCAAAAGTTAAAGTAAAAGCAGAAAAAGAATAAAACAAAAAAATGAAAAATATAAATTCGGCGAAAATGTGCGGATGATAGGGGGCAAGTGAGTGTGACTCGTAAGCTAACGTCTTAGCTAAGAGCATGACCGATATGCGATCCCCTAGTGCTCACAATAGTGAAGCGCGCCAAAATGACAAAATAAAAATATAAATTTTTTTTTATATAACTTTTTTTTTAGTTTTTTTTGAATTTTTAGATTTTTAAGTTCATGTTTTTTTTTAGTTTTGAATTTGTTTTGAAAATAAAAAGAAAATAAGATAAAGGGATAAAAAAAGAAAGATATATATATTTTTTTGAATTTTGAACTTTTGATGAAAATAAAAATTTTCATCCCTTTTTTTTTGTTTTTAAGTTTTTCAATTTTTAAAATTTTTAAGTTTTTTAATCTTTTAAATTTTTTTGTTTTTTTAAGATTTTTAAGTTTTTTAGTGTTTAAATTTTTAAGGTTTTTAAGTTTTTTTGTTTTTTTTATTTTTAAAGTTTTTAAGTTTTTAAGTTTATTATTTTTTAAAAGTTTTTTAAGTTTTTTAGTTTTTTTAAAATTTTTAAGGTTTTTAAGTTTTTTAGGTTTATATATATATATTTTTAAAGTTATTATTATTATTATTAATATTGATATTATTATTATTATTATGAATATATTTTTTGGGTGGCCATTTTGTTTTTTTAGAAATAAAGGGTAAATTTAATAGTTTTAAGGAATTCAAAATAGTAAATCAAATTTTTTCCCCAGCAATGCCGCCAAAAACATGATGGGTTAAAACTCCTAAGTTTCTCGACAACGGCGCAAAAAACTTGATAGTCAAAACTCCTAAAGTTTCTTATTAATGAAATGAAAGTGGAGGTGGTTTTATTTATTTTATAAAAAAGGCGGGGTTTTATTTTGTTTTAAACCGAGTTTTAACGAAAGGGAGGCAAGTGCCCCTATCGCGTGTAGTACAGGATATTCCGGTGTGGAATATCGGGGTCGTATTGTTCTCGGGGCCGGTTTACCTATTTCTACTCTTCACCTGAAATACCTATTATTTTACCAATAATATTTGTGTTTTATATAAAAGAAAATGACAAAACATAAAAATATATTTAGTGCATAATAATAAAACATGAAAAATGCAGGAAATAAATAAAGCAGGAAATGAAGTGCAAAAAGCCGATGAAGAACTTAGCGCGACGATACAAAAAAAGAACTGAACTAAAACGAACTTTTAATAAAAAGAGATCCTAAATTTCAAATTAATTAAAGCAGAGACTTGGCCGTGGAGGTTCCATAAGAATGAGCTCACTTATCTCTAGGACTATCGATCACCTGAACGCTAAGACTATTCGACCGATCGTTAGACCGACGAAGGATTCCTCTTAACGCATGCATTACACTAAGAACCCCGTTATTGGGTGGGAAACCCAATCCGGTAGAGTCACGCGCCTCCTTTCTCGAGGGTTAGCGCGGAGCTCTCTTTACCCAAGGGTGATCGGTCCATACGCACGGCCTCTCGGCGTTGCGTATGGATAACAGAAATAGAGCCCGCACATCGATTATGCGGTCCTACGCATCGTTAACCCGGGGCAAACCTTAAGTAATTTAATTAAACTGAAAAATAGGACCTTTAATTATTTAAAGCTACTTTATCTGTCCCAATGCTCTTCGATATTGAGGGCTAAGGGCGGTTAGCCACTAATTGGAATGGGGACACTTAAGCTAGAAAGCGATAAAAGAAAGCGATAAAGGAAAGCTGTAAAGGAAAGCAGTAAATTGCGAGTCCTACTCAAACGAGTAGGCGGGAGAAGAAAGCAGTAAATGCGAATCTCGGCTCAAATGAGTGGGCGGGGGTAAATTTATCTCATACACGCACGCACTCTACTTAATTGAAAACGCACACACGCACTCTACATAAATGAAAATACACACACGCACACAAAGTTTTCCTACTCAAGTGAGTAGGAAGAAAATGAAAGCAATAAAAATACAAGTCCCACTCAAATGAGTGGGCGGGAAATGGAAGCAATGCGTCATTTAACTCTTAACGAGAAGGCGGAAATAGATGCGCACACAGATGCACTCTATGGAAATTGAAATAAAGCTATAAAACTAACTCATACACGCACGCACACTTGCAAAAATAAGAAAAAACAATGTGACTGAAAAATTAAAACAACTGCCTTTCTACCGCTAGAATGCGATAGAAATGCATAAAAAGAGAAAATAAAAATTAAACGGAGCGAAAGGTTTTGCAAATAAACGCAAAAGTGAAGTTGGCGAAAAATAAAAACGACTATATTTTCATTCCTATATTTTCATAAAAACTCCTAAAAGTTAAAATAAAACTAAAAAAGACGAAAAGTTTTACAATCCTAAAAATCCTAAGTTAAAGAAAATGAAAAATAACACTTTTAAAGGTGTTTTATAAGGCTATAAGAATGAAAATAAAGTTAAAAATAGAAACCTAAACCTAAACAAGTGCGGAGAATGAAAACAAAATGGGCGGCGTAACGGCTAGATATGCGGAAAATTTTCTAAGCTAAGCTAAGTTATGAAAGCTTTAAAGATAAAAACATAAAAAGAAAAGATAAGATTGCTAAAGGGAGAGTTGCTTAGACCCATTCCAAAGACATATAAAGAGAAGAAAAAACACGTTTTATTAACTAAAAGAACGAGTTACAAAGACACAAAAATAAAAGCTAAGGAGAGGGGGAGAAATTTCACTTACATAGCATTTTGAATTCATCTAGACAGCATAACACCTTAGCAAAATGGACCAAAAAGTGGACAAGAAAAGCTTACAGAAAGCTTTTATTTATTGACAAAAATTTGGGCTTGATACGCCCTAGGTCACGGGCGTGACAGGGGGCGTGTCGGTCAGAAACGAGTGACTTGGCGACTTTGGCTTGCTGGCTTCGTTCTGGAAGGTTCAGGAAGTGACACGTGTCTATTACGGGCGTGACGGGGGGTGTGACTTGGCTAGCTGGCAGATTTGATCCGTCGATTTGACGGCAAAGTTGACTTCAGGGAGCTCCACGTGGCAGTCACGGGCGTGAAAGGTGTCAGTCACGGGCGTGAAGGGGGGCGTGACTTGGACAGCTGCCAGATTCGATGTCAGCAGCGTTGAGTGTTGAAAAAGCGTTAATTGTCGACATTGACATGGGCGTGACATGATGGTGTTGAGTGTTGAACAGTAAAATCGTTGAGTGTCGACTGGAGGAAGGCGTTGAGTGCCTGACACGGGCGTGTCGGGGGGTGACACGGGCGTGACAGGCCAAATTTTGACTTTTCCTGAATTTTTTCAGAAAACAAAAAAAAATTAAGTTAGAAATAATTTTTACAAAAAAGAAGCATTTTTATTAAACAAAACAAACTAAAAACAATAAAACTAAACAAAAATGACTTAAAAAATACAAAAATATAGGTATATTTACAACTCATCACGAGACCCGGGTTGGCGGAAGCTGGTGCTGCGGGAAGTCAGTTCAACAATTGGGAAGGCTATGATTGAAATGATTAGAAAGGAGTGACATGGAGGAAAGCATATTTGCAGTTCTCGGGGGGTCAGCCGAAGGAGCGGCCTCCATGACCCGTGGTCGATCCTCGGGAGGGCGAGACGACGGGTCCGGGGACACTAATTGGGATGCAGCGCCGTCATCTTGATCTGCCTCCTGCGAGAAGTATTGAGTCAGTTTTCGATCCTTTCGCTTAAATCAGCTCGTAATTTTGGTATTCAATAAGTCGAAGAGACTTACCTTCTATGGAGGGGAAGGATTACCTGTGTGGCTCGGGGTCGGGGTAGGTGAGCCCCGGTTCTCACGCGGAATGTCCCGCTGGACCGCTTTCGCCCTCATCTTCTTCTTCTTCAGCTGGGAGGGTTCAGTGCGTTGCGCCTTTCTCGCCAGCCAGGGGGCAACTAAAGCACTATTGGCCAGGGCTCGCACCTGCGCCGCGTTAATGCAGTCTTGGAGGCCTTACGAGAGCGGCTTGTCAACATGTTTGGAACGCATCGCGAAACCACGCGAGAGCTCAGACAGGGAGCAGCGACTATCAGGGGCAGATTTATGGTTGTCTATTAATATATATATATAGCCACGGGATGGCCCACCAAAAGATTCCCTTTTCAGAATGACACGTGCTCAGCGAATATTTACGGGTTGTACGTGTCTTTTCGGGCGCAGAGCTAGCTCAAAAAGAGCGGGGATTGTGTACAACCCCATATTCACTGAGTGGGACCCAGAAGCATCAATGGACAGGATTGGACTAGCTTCGAGCTAGCTTTAGGCTTCAGATCAGAAGATCTCTCGCCTGGGAGGAGCTCCCGCCTAGAAGCAGGCGAGAACGTTCACCATCAGCAAACCGAGACCCGCTTCTGCCCAAGAGGCGGAGAGAAGGCTTACGCCTCGCGGAAGGCGAGAGCTGGCTTAGTCTGAGGCATTCGACACTCCTTTTTAGCTCCCGCAAGGCGAAGGCGAGAGGGATCTCGGTATAGGGTTCTCGTCGAGTGGGGCCCAGAGCCCAGGGTAAAATTACCTAATTGCCCTCGGGTAAAATTACCCATGTGCCCTCGGGGCCTGCATTTAGTATTTCAAGATAGCGGGATTCGGCTATTGGCAGGCCAACCAGGGGTATTTCAGTAATTTCAGGTCAACAAAGGCTATAAATAGACCCATAAGGGCTCCTAAGAAAGCAAGCTTTCATTATTCTCCAATTCTCTAGTGCTTTCTGAGGAGCTCCCATCCCTGCTTTTGGCCTTGGAGGGGAAGCTATCAGAGATCTTCCGGGTAAGAGGTGGGACCTCCTGGCTGAGGCTTTGGGTCAGTCCTAGGTCCTTCGTAACAAGTCGAGGGTCGAGGTTTGAGAGAAGTAGTTGTTGGCTGCACCCCTATTTCAAACTCTCGTCGAGGTCATTTTTTGGCTTCAACACTTCAATTTGGCATTCTGGAAGAATTCCTCAACATCTGGAAGTAGAATTTTGCACGGGTGTTCCAGAATGAATGAAAGTCTGGCGGCTTCTAATAGCAGGAGAACATTGCAGAAATCGTCTGACAGTTCGGCAATACTAGTGGAAATCAGTTCACTGCCGATTCCAACCTTCGACGGAGGAGCCATCGATCAAGAGAGATGAACTGAAGTCTTCTTTCTGAGAGAAATACTGAAGCGGCGGCAAGAGGGCGACGGCGACAGAGAAGACGAAGAGTTTTCATTTTTCTCGAGAAAGGGTTTGAGATTCGGGTAATTTGGATTTTCCGGACTTTAATCTATTTATATAAGTCTTAAATCATGTTGATTAAGGAAATAATAATAATAATAATAATAGCATTACTTAAAATATGGTGGTAGTAGATTCCGGGTGCGAATATCAAAAATTTGAACTTAAGAATGAAAAACAGCATCAGACTTATCGAGAGGTAGGTCATTTCTCGAGAGAAGACAAGAAAGTTCTCGTGTATAGAAATTCTTTCTCGAGAGGAAAACCTGAAGTTCTCGAAAATCGGATAAGTACTCGAGAAGTATTTCTCGGGAGTCAACTGGTTCTCGAGTAGTAATCTGTAGTACTCGAGTAATAAATATATTCTCGAGAAATGAAGTCCATAGAAGAATTTTCTTGAATTTTTGAAGTATAGCCCGATCCTTGAACTTTGTTGTGAGACCTTTTTCTTCATTCTTCTTTGTTGAGCATGTCAAGTTCTGTTTTAAAGAACGAGAACTTGGCCTCGCCCAGTGGCTTCGTGAAATTGTCTGCAACCTACTTGTCAGTTGGGACATACTAGAGATTGATGTCTCCATGCTCCACATGCTCCCTAATAAAGTGGTATCTCAGCTCTATATGCTTTGTCCTGCTGTGAGAGACTGGGTTATTGGCGATTGCAATTGCACTGGAGGAGTCGCAAAACATTGGAATGTTCTTTAACTTCATATTGTAGTCTTCAAATTGGTTCTTTATCCATAGCAGTTATGTACAACAACTGCCTGCAGAGATATACTCTGACTCGGTTGTTCAAATTGCGACACAATTCGGCTTCTTGCTGCTCTAGGAGATAAGCCTTCTTCCTAGGAATTGTGACAAGTCTCGGAAGTGCTTTTCCTGTCATCTTTTCTTCCTGCAAAATCTACATCTGAAAAACCTATCAGTTCACTATCATTACTTCTTGGGTACCATAAGCCAAGATTTGGTTTACCTTTAAGGTATCTCAAAATCCACTTTGCAGTAGCATAGTGAGATTCCTTAGAGTTCACTTGAAATCTAGCACACACACATGTTAAAAACATTATGTCTGGTCTACTAGTAGTAAGATAGAGCAAGGATCCAATTATGCTTCTGTGCTTGGTTTCATCAAAAGGTTTCCCTTTCTCATCCTTGTCCAGAGACATAGCTGAACCCATTGGATTCCTCATAGAGGTTGCGTTCTCCATTCCGAATTTCTTAATTAACTCCTTAGTGAATTTCGTCTAAGAGATGAAAATTCCATGTTCAGATTGTTTCACCTAAAGTCCTAAGAAATACTTCAGCTCTCCCATACTGCTCATTTCAAACTTCCCTTGTATAAGTTTGGAAAACTTTTTGCAAAGGTTGCCATCAGTAGAGCCAAATATGATGTCATCAATATAGATTTGCACTAGCAAAATCTTACCTTTTATTTTCCTAAGAAATAATGTCTTATCTATCTTTCCTCTTGTGAACTTGTTCTCAAGAAGAAAGCTAGACAGCATCTCATACCAAGCTCGAGGAGCTTGTTTCAAACCATATAAAGCTTTAAATAAAAGATAAACGTGCTCACGATGGTTAGAATCAACAAAACCTAGAGGTTGTTCCACATACACTTCTTCCTTTATGTCACCATTAAGGAAGGCCGACTTCACGTCCATCTGATAGATAGTAAAGCCCTTAAGTACTGTATATGCTAGGAACAACCTGATTGCCTCCAGCCTTGCCACTGGAGCATATGTCTGATCGAGGTCGATTCCTTCTTCTTGTTTGTATCCCTTAGTGATGAGTTTGTCCTTGTTCTTTATAATTGTTCCATCTTCGTCCATCTTGTTCATATAGACCCACTTTGTTCAGATAACGTTCTTACCTTTGGGTCTTGGAACAAGCTTCAAGACTTGGCAACGCTTGAATTGATTCAGTTCTTCTTCCATTACCATTATGCAAGATGCGTCTGAGTTTGCTTCCTCAAATATCTTTGGTTCAACCTGCGAGAGGAAACTTAAATATAGATTTTCATTAGTTGTACCTCTACGAGTTCTGACACCATCCCGAGGATCTCCAATGATTTGATCAATTGGGTGATCCTTCAAGTGTCTGAGCTCTAGGGTTCTTGAATCTGGAGCTTCCTCAGTCACTGGAGTAACTTCATAAACTTGGATGACATCTTCATCATGGAGATCTTCCTCTCCAATTAGGGTTGGAGTGGTGATCTTGATGAACTTTTGAGCTTTTTCATCAGTCGGCTCAACCAAGTTTAATTCCTTTAGTCTTGAACCTACATCTTCAATAAACAAACTAGAAGAGCTGCCTTGCAGCAAGCTTGTCTCATCAAATACAACATTAATAGATTCTTCTACAACCAAGGTTTTCTAATTAAAAATCCAATATGTCTTACTATGGCTACTATAACCTATGAAAATACCTTCAAAACTCTTTTCACTGAATTTAGTCGTGTGATACTTCCCATTGTTAAGTATGAAGCATTTACTACCAAAGATTTTAAAATATGAAATAGTCAGTTTCCTGACCTTTAGTAGTTCGTAAGGTGTCTTATTATGGTTTTTATTTATGAGTGCTCGATTTTGCATGTGGCATGAAGTGTTGACGGTTTCAGCCCAGAAATATTTAAGTAGTGAGGCATCACTCAACATGGTTGTACAAGCCTCTATGAGTGTTTTATTCCTTCTCTCAACAACTCTGTTCTGTTAAGGAGTACGAGGAGAGAAAAACTCATGAAAGATACCAAGACTTTCATAGAATTCTGTCATGTCCCCAAACTTGAACTCTGTTCCATTATCACTTCTGATTTTGACAACGGAGCAGATGTATTCATTCTGAACTTTCCTTACAAAATTAGTGAAGATATCAAAGGTATCTGACTTGTGTTTTAGAAAGAACACCCACATAAAGTGAGAGTAATCATCAATAATATCCAATGTATAATCCTTACCTCCCAAACTTCTAATTTGCAGTGGACTGAACAAATCCATATAAAGTAGGTGTAAACACCTATTAGAATCTTTACCAATAATGCTTTTAAAAGTAGCCCTTGTTTACTTGCCTTTAACATATGCGTGACAAGGACTATCTTTAATGCACTTAACGTTGGGTGCATCACATACTAAATTAAGAGAAAATAATTTATTAATAGTTTTGTAATTTATATGTGTTAATCTCTTGTACCATTGGTCACCAAGAGACGCACTATATTTTGCCAAAAAACATGATGGCGTAGAAGAGTCTATGCAAATAAAATTTAACAAAATATATTTCTACTACGACTGCCTGATAGAATTGTTTCTAAGTTATTACTGATTTTATCAAACACTTGTCTGCATGAAATTCTACTATGTATCCTTTATCTAAGAGCTGGCTTATGCTTATAAGATTGTGTTCCAATCCTTCAACATAAGCCATATCTTAGAAGTATACACTACCATTAGTAATCATACTGTAGCCTTTTGTAATCCCTTTGTCAGAACCTCCAAAGATGACCTTTGGCCCGTTCATGACTGGAGAATAATTCTGGAGTAGGCTTCTAGTCCCGGTCATATGCCGAGAGCATCCACTGTCCAAATACCAAATAGGATTTTTGGTGGCCTTTAGACATTCCTGTAAAAGTAAAATCAATTTGCCTTAGGAACCCAAACCTGTTTGGTTCCTTGGTCTCTAGTAAGCATACTCCCCCTATGCGTGTTAACATTGTGAGTAGTCTTTCTCACATTATTAACTTGAGGAGTTACATAATATCTGGTGTTAAACCAACAATCTATGGAAAAGTAACCCCATTTTGCCACAACACCAACAGTAAAACTTGTTGTATCTTTGCCTAAAGTTCTCCTGCTTGACCTTTTGAGAGTGTAGTCTAACAAGGGCAACATACTTGGAGGTAGAATCTTCATGGTGATGTCACTCACATGACTTCTTCTCCTTAGGAGGCTTTTCAACAATGGGTTTAACTTTTGGAGCTTTCTTGTTATTATGACCATGACTATAAGGGTCATAGCTCTGAAGAGTGATCTCCTCATAAGGTGCCTTGAATACACTCTCACCAAAGTTCCGGGGATGGGTCCATCCTTGGTACCGAGACTTGGGCTCTACATAAGTAGGTCAGGCAAAGTGACCATAGGATGAGTCAAGATCAAACTCATTTGTTGGAAAGATAACCTTTTTAAACGAAGTTTGGTCTTGAGGAGCTTTTCCCTTCTCCTTGGCTAGAGCTTTCTTGGCAGACTTATTTCTCCTTTGGGCTTTATTTCTCCTAGAAGATTCACTAGGGGAAGTCTCATGGCCTAAGCCAGCTCCTTTACCCTGAGTAGAGAATTCAGCCATAAGTGGAAGGATTGTCTTGGGCTTGGAGAAACTTTCAACGAGTTTCTTTTCAGCTGCCAGTTGTTCTTCCAACTTTTGAATGATTTTCTCCTTCAGGTTCAGGTGCTTGAGAGCTTTATTATACTCTTCCATCACATTAAAGAATTCCTTCCTGAGTGAGTCCATCATCAAGACTTCCTCCCTCAGAGTGCTCTCCATAGCCTTAAGAGATTTAATCTCTTTAACTTGAGTTCTTGCGACTCTTCGACATTTGTCATAAGCCTTAATCAACTTTTTGTATTGAGTCATGAGTTCAGGTTCATTATCAGACGAGTAGTCCTTATGATCATGGTCAGAAGCATCTGATTCTGAGAGAGGGGTATGAGAGTTTACCTTCCCAGTGAACTAGGGTTCTTCTTATTGAATTGTATGTGTCATGAGCCCAAAGTAGGCTTCCTCATCATCACTAGACTCAGATGAGTCTGTGTCACTGAGGGTCTTGGCCTTCTTGGCTACCAAGCTTCTTTCAGCCTTCTTCTTATTATAAGAAGACTTCTTCTCCTCTCTTCTTCCACCTCCTTCTTCTTGTGAGGGAAATCAGCTATGACATGTCTTGGCTTATTGCATCAATAACAAACAATGTCAGAAGTAATATGTTTGTTCGGTTTTGAGTGATACCTATCTTGGCTACTTGAGCCTTTCTTGTGACAATCATCATCATGACGTGATCTTCTCGACGAGGCATCTTTGCCTCTCCACTATTTCTTCTTGTTCAAGAACTTCTTGAACTGACTTGAAAGAAGAGAAAACTCTCCTTCAGATAGATTTGAGCCCGAGGTACTTGACTCTGAAGCTTCTTCTTCACTCTCTTCATGTGCGGGAGTAGGAGATGGAGCTTTTGACTTCCTTGAGATGTCTGCCTTTAGAGCGACAGACTTCTCCTTAGATGAAGACCGGCTTTTCTCTTCTTCAACTTTTCTTGAGTTTATTTGGAGTTCATACGACATAAGCTTTCCAAAGAGATTCTGAGGGTCAGTCTCGGCCAGCTTACCAAACTCCCTGATTGCACAGAATTTGTTGTCCCATTCCTTAGTCAGGGATCTCAGAAATTTGTCATTCAGTTCTCCATTAGTGAAGACCAGGCCATAGACCCTTAGGCTGTTGACAATCTTGAAGAAACTTTCAAATCTATCAGCAATAGAGTCCTTGGGACCTTGTCTGAATGCTTAATATTTCTTATTCAGGAGGGATCTTCTGTCATCCCTTATCTCTTCGGTATCTTCCATCAGGACGATGAGAGACTGCCACATTTCCTTGGCGAATTGACAGTGAATCAGATTCTGCAACATAGAATCATTGACTGCACTAGCGATGATATTCATGGCTTTCTTGTCTAAGGAGACAGGTGTTATCTCATCTTTATCAGATCCATAAGCTTCTTTTGAACTTGCTTTGTTGAGTCAATGGTGGAGACTGTCATTGGAACATAGGTTCCTTCTTCCACTATCATAAAAATACTTGGATCTACAGCTTCCATGAAGAATTTTATTCTTTCCACATAGCAAAATTAGTCTTTATGCATAAGGGAAGCTTAACAAAATCCTTGTCTCTGTCCATTCTTGTATCCTCTAAAGACAACTAGGAGCAGATCTATTCAAGGTGTTAACCTTTTTGATGAACAAAATACCTCTGATACCAATTGATGTTTTTAGTTTTCTACCTAAATCACCTAGAGGGGGGTAAATAGGTGAGGTCTGCGTCTTTTTGCGGAATAAAATTTGAAAGAACAGAGCGTATAAAATAAACAAATAAGCCACAGGAGTCATAAGATTTATAGTGGTTCCCCAACTTTGGGTACGTCCACTCTCCACCTCACCGATCTAGCACCATGCTAGACTCGGCTACTTCACTATTATCTCGGATTGAAAACAAATCCTACAACTCGGAGCGACGCCCCTATAACTCGGAGTCAAAACTCTCCAACAAAAATCTCAGAGAACAAAGCTCATATACCTCGGAGAAAAATCTCCTACAAGATTAAAATGTTATATAGAAAAATATATAAATAGAAATTATTTCTGATTCTGAGTCTTTAGCCTGTATTCCTTCTTAAAACTTGAAGCTCTGTCAGAAATGAATTGAAGAAGACAGTGGAGAAATCTCTTGATCTAAAAGCTTAGGATCAACACGATCAAGAAATAGATCTGTAGAAGTTGAACCCCTTGATCTGTTAATGCCTTCTTGTTCTGAATCACTTGGATCGGAGAAAAATGATCGGCGAGAATGACGATGAACAGCGGCGGCCTTCCCGATTTAGAATGAATAGTACGATTCAGAAAACTTGATTTCTTGTGTTAGGGTTAGTCGAATTTGATAAGACCTTTTATGGGACTTGCCTAACGGTCATAATCATAAATAACTGCACACATGGACCAATAAGAATCGAGATTAAATTTGAAAACATTTCCCTCTAGACTTAACGAAAATTCAGGAAATGAACTTCATTACTCGAGTGAAGAACAGACTACTCGAGAACAACATTAGCTTCTCGAGAAGAAGGTATAAGGTTCTCGATAATAAGTCCTTAAGGAAAATAAGGAAATGAGATCTGGCTTCTCGAGAAGTAACTTCTATTACTCGAGAAATATATAAAGTCTTCTCGAGAACTAACTGGACTTCTCGAGAACAAATAAACTTCTCGAGACTTAACTTCTTACTTGAGTGCTAGATTTCTGCTTTCTTGAGACAAGGCTGGGCCTTCTCGAGTAATGATTTATGTTACTCGAGTACAAGACTTGGAAAAAAATCTGAGGAGTTTTAAGTTAACTTGAGAAGGAGGTAAGTCTTACTCGAGTACTGCATGGCTTTCTCAAGTACTAAACAAAGCCTTCTCGAGAATAGCTTCTGCTACTAGAAAACTATACTGAGATGACTCGAGAAATTTCTCCAACACTACTCGAGTACAAAGAGGTCCTTCTCGAGTAATGGACTTAGAAAAATTTTTGACTTTCTGAAAAATATTTTTCTTCAAGGTATTCAGCAACTATGCTTTCTTCCATTACTTTAGTACTATGAAAAAGATATGTGTCCCAATAGAGAGGCTACACATGAGTCAACACCATAGATCACACAATGAGGGATTATATTGTATGGTCCTGTGTTTGGTGACTCATTGTAGACTGACATTGGTCTACACTTGGCAATTATAACTATTGGGTCCATTGCCCACAATATCCTGGATTTGAGTGAAGTCAATATTATCAATGATATACACATGTCTGTAGTTCACTATGATAGGTCAGGTTGCCTAAGTGGCTATGTCAGGTAAAAACTTACCTAAGGTGTGAGATGACAAAAAACTATCTAAGTCCACAGGCGTTGAGTGAAGATCAATCACTCAACGTCAGATGGCTTATAGCGTTGAGTGAAGCCTATACAGTCAAAGTGAAGGCAGTGGCAATGTAACACCCCAAATCCCAAAATTGAGTTCAGGTTGGGCAACACGGCCTGGGACACGGGCGTGTCCCAAGCCATGTCCTGCTCTATGTGGTCGAGTAGGGCACACGGGCATGTTATAGGCCATGTCCTTCTCTGGATTTGGCCAGGGATGTGAAGCCTGGTGAACACGTGCTAGACACGGGTGTGTCTCAAGCCGTGTCAGGGCACACGGCCTGTGATACGGGCGTGTCACATGGCTGTGCCCTGATCGGGTTGAGTCAATTTGTGTGCCGCTTATAGTATACGGCCTGTGACACGGGCGTGTCACAGGCCATGTCAGCCCAAAAATAGAGTTTTCAGGGTGATTTGTGGTCGTTCATTTCCTTCATATGGGATCCAATGGCCCAAGCTTCTCCCTGTTGTGTTAAGTCCAGGATTTGAGAGAATTCAATCATTCAATCTTGTTCATCCTCTTTCTAAAAGAGTAGAGAGAAGGGAGTGCAAGGAAGGAGGAGGAGAAGAGGATCCGGCAGCCGGTGGAGCTTAAGAGTTCTGAATCGAGATCTGAGGCCAGATTTGTGGAGGCAAGGCTGCTGCGGTGATTTCCAACTACCTAGATTTCCATGGCTCCAAAGAGATCGTCAAGGGTAATGATCTTTCTTCCTAAGACATGTGAAGTCCTTTGTGATGTGCATGGATTTCCCCCACAAAAGGGTGGCTTTTGAGGGATTTACTTGGGTTGATTATTGAAATCCCTAGTCTTGCATATAGATCCGAAAATGTGTAGTACGGAATAGGCATGCTGTATGAAGCCCATCTGGATAGGTTGGTCTGGATTGGTGATGTTTTATTTTCACACCGGAGAAGACACCATGTATAAACGTGTATGTTGTGGAGTCGATGGGTTGTGCCTATGAAGGTTAGTAAAAGGAAGTACTAGAGTAGAATTCCAGGAAAATACCCTCATAATTCTTGTGTTGTATGCTATGTTGGGTTTAGTTTGGGTGCAAAAAGAAAGTTCTGTTGAACCTGCCAAGCAATTGTGAGGGATGCTGGCCTTAACTCCCCTTTTTGGATTGTGAAGCCAGTCCTTGGAGGACAGTGTGGCTATTATGAGCTGTGTGCTCTTAAAAAGGCTTAGTGCCGAACAGGAAAGGTGAAACTGACCCGCGCCTGCAAATTGGTCATGTGTACTTCGGTATTCGAGATGGTATGGCGACTTGAACAACGGGGGGTGGTTGATCTGGACCTGCATTATTTCTAGCTGTATAAGAGAGCGTCAAGGCATTGAGCTTTCGTTAGTGACATAATGAGTGTCTTAGGCCTGCGCGCCGTTAAGACTATTTTGCTCAGCTTTTCCATTGGGTTTCGGATCTTGAACGGTGGTGGGACCCTGGTATTCCGGTACACCAAGAATGTACCCTTAGTGCACGGAGCGTCGGGTCATATGGACGGCATTTGTGATGTATTGCTTGTGCGTTTTGGCACAATACGTGATATATCTGCTTGTGAAATGTTATGCCTGCAGTGAAAGAATGTCACTGCCCCGGGTAAGGGGTAGGGTCGTTATAAATTGGTCAACTGAATGCTGACCGTTGCCTTATTTGCCACCGTTATGGTGGGCTGTCCCTGTGCAGGTGCAGGAGAGCCGATCGGAAAATAGAGGACTGAAGTCCCTACTGCTGCTGCTGCTGGCCCTCGAAGGCTAGCAAAGAATCTTGTGTTATGTTCATGTGTGGCCGGCCTGCGTGCCGATATTTGTAATCCACACTTGTAAAGTATAATCGGAAGGCCTTAAGGCCAAACGATGTTGTATTTGATGTACATTTCTTTGAGAGTTTATATATATCATGTGGTGTTTTATATAGTGGACATTCATGGTTTAAGTTCAGTTTAACGTTAAAATCTTCCGTTAGTATGCTCTGTGTTAGGATGTGTACATGTTTTGGTATTAACCTGTGACCTCGCCGCCTGTTTGTTGAATATAGTGTGGGGCCCCATCCAGACCATCTACCATATGTTATTTAACGGATGGAGTCGTTACATTTTGGTATCAGATTGTCTCGGTCTTCCTCTTTCGAATTCGTGGTCGAATTCTTTTGTGGGGTGGCGAGCACGGGTAAGTGCGAACTACTTTAACACTAATAAACTCTTGAATGTCCACTAAGGAATGCAAATACACTTTTTTGAGGAACCTGCGCATTCCTATATTATTGTGATTGCTTGTGCAAGGTCGCTAATGTGTGTCTTGTTCACCTATAGGTGACTCGTAGTGGTGCTTGGCAGTCTGAGCCCCAGCATTCTGATGAGAGTGCGGCACCAGCTGAGGTGCCTACACCTCCTCCTTCTGTGGAAACAGTCCGCTTAGTTGTTGAGGCTCTATTTGCCATGATTCATGCACATCCTACTAGGCAAGCGCAGCCGACATTGGTGCCAGATCGGGTTGAGCTAAGACCCGAACATTTTAAGGCAATTGATTCTCGAGAAGCTAAGCGTCAGTTGAAGCATTTTATGAGCTTCAATCCTCCAACGTTTACGGGTGTGGGAACCACAGCGCAGGCAGAGGATTGGTTGTCTCGAGTCAAGCATATATTGATGGCGATTAGAATGGAGGAAGATCAGAAGGTCACTTTGGCCACCTTCTTGTTGGAAGGAGAGGTTCGTTTATGGTGGGATGAGATAGAGTTGCACCACTTAGCGGGCAAGCAATTTACACAAATCTCGATTTAAGCGTTTTCGAGATTATTCTTGGCACAACACCTACCAGCGGCACAACGCATCGCTATGGAAAATGAGTTACAACGTCTAACGCAAGGAGAAAGTAGTGTGGATACTTACGTGCATGAGTTTACAAGGTTGGGCCGTTATACGGGGTCTATATTCGATGATGAACAACTGAAAACCAATTGGTTCTACGAAGGGTTGTGGGATGAGTTGAGATTCCTACTCTCAAGTTCGGTGAACCAAGGATATATTTCAGGCGTTGGTTAATACTGCTTGTGCGCTGGAGAAAGATATGAAACGGGTGCAGGGAAAAAGGAACTTGGCTATGACAAAGCCAAAGTTCAAAGTGCCCCGTCCTGGAAAATCAAAGTACCAAAAGAGATGGGACAAGAGATCCAAATTGTCTGGACAGGCTTCTGCTCCAGTTACGTCGGGGGAAACTTCGGGGCAAGAGTCTCGTACCTGCTTTACGTGTGGAAGAGTGGGGCATATTGTAACATCCCATTTTCAACTAGACCCCTAAGAGTGGTTTTGGTCATGAACAAGTCATGACAAAGCCCTAGGGAGCTAGAAAGGGCCAAGTAATCAAAGGCCAAGGACTCACCTTGGTCTGCCTATGGCACAACCTCATCACCAGATCTAAGGTTTGACTTTAGGGCTTCACCATTACTCCATGACCCCACCAGAACACCACTAACCTATTAGAGGATCCACTAGAGCCCTAAGGGTCCATGCAAGTCAACCCAAAGTGACCAATCTGACCTGGGACCACTACAGGCCAAAAATTGGACAAAGTGACCTAACTAAGGGCAATTGGCCTCTAATGTGCTCAAGGGACCCCACCATGCCCCCCTAACCTTAAAGTGAGGTCAAAGGGTAACCAAGGACCCATTGGAGTCAAGCCTAGTGACTAAGTTGACCCAAGTCAACTCTAGACCCAGATTAGTCAAAGTACCCTAACCAAGGGGCAGGTGACCTTCAATGGGCCAAGTCAACCCTACCCAACCTTTCCTAGACCTCCAGGGAAGACAATGAGTCACTAAGGACCCTTGGGGGTCAACCCAAATGTTCATGTGGACCAAAGTCAACCCAAGCCCATTTTGGGTCAACCTAGCCCAAATGGGCTAACCCAAGCTTTAGCCATTGCTTCCCAAGGCTAACTTCAATTCTCATAATTCTTATGAGTGGAATGGCTGCATATATCCTAGGGGGTTTGACCAGTCAACTTGGTGACTAGGAGAGAGAAAGGGGGACTTCATTTCATGGTAATGGTGGAGAGAGAAAATGGGGGGGAAGAAGAATGGTATGGGGACCGGCCAAAGGAGGCTAACAGCCACCCTTTATGGCTGCAATCAACTCCGCTAGGGGAGAGGAGTTGATTCCAGCCATTTCCCAGCCACCAGGGGCAGATTCAGCCCCCCACCACTCAACCCGAGCCACCCCTTTAATGGCTTTAATGGCCATTGAAGCTACAGCCCTTCCCCTCCCCAATCCAGCATTTAAACCCCATCAGGGGTAAAGGGGAAGATTTCCCACCACTTACCCGAAGGAGCCGAGCCAGTGCATAGTGCTGTTGCAAAAGCCGAGCGCCGCCGCCGTCGACCATGGCATCCCATCATTCCTCAAGCATTCAGGCCGCTGGAAAGGTCCTCCTCCACTCCTCTCTTCATGGGTAGATCTTAGGAATTATTAGGGCAAGGTTCAGGCTCAATTGATCCCGATCCAAAATTCCAAATCCATGGAAATCAGGTTAAAATTATCCTCCCGGGTTCGCCGGAACAGTCGCCTCCGGCGGCCGTGCCGCCGGCTGGGGGTAGCCCCCACCTCCCCGAAGGTGCTGGTGTCGTTGGCCGGCCGGGGAAGTGGTCGGGTGGCCGGGAAATTGGCCTGCAAGCCGCTCTAGGACGGGTCAATCTAGGTCGTTGGCTGGAGGAAGGGGATGAGCAGATGCCGTCCAAAAGGGCGCTTTAAGATTCGTGCTGAGATTATTATTAATCTTTATTTCCTTGATTTATTTAATTCTGTCACACTTTTTTACAGTATTTGGTTTAACTTTTAAAAATACTTAGGCTCACCTAATGGAAAAGTCATCAACATAAAATATGTAGCCCTAAGGGTCTACTTTAATCCAAAATTTATTAGGACAAGTGTGGACCACTGGTTGGGCCAGGGCACCCATTTTGGTGGGACCTATACCTAGGGCTATCCTGAAATTCAAATGGATGCCCACCTCTCATCCCTTGTCCAAATGTCCTTAAATTTGGGCAGGGATTCTATACTTACTATACCTAGGGCCTATCCAAAAAGCAGAATTTTTGGAGAATATTTTTCAATAGTTTTTGTAAACATTTAATAAACAATGTATAATTTAATTAGGTGTCCTAAACACCTCAAAATCCCCCCAAATTTGGGTGGGTAGTCTTAAAGGGCATTCTAAGGCTCTGGTAAAAATTTCATCTCATTTGGAGATGTTTTGATTAGGTTTTTATCCAACCCTAGGTTGACCCTCATAGGGGTAATTAGGTCAAAACACCCCATTAGAGTTTTGAGTGGACAAATCACCTCAACAAGGGCTGAAACTTTGGTAACTGACTCTTTATGGTATGACACACCATCCAATGGATTTTGGAGTGGTTTGGGGCAGGGTATCCCTAGGACTCTAGGGTAGACCTTTTTTTGGGATTTTTAGGGTTTGATGGTCATATGGTCAAATGACTTTGGAATGACCTGAAATTTTATGGGGAAGATCATAGAGAGTATATGGTCCTATGGTTGACGTTTCATTAAATTTGAAATCCTTTCACCCGCTCAAAACTCTAACCCTAGTTTAGGGCACCAACTTTATTTTGAATTATTAGGCTGTCAATTGAACTTCTAATCAAATGAAATTTTGGGCACGGTGTTGTTCTAGTCTAAATGGCCACAATATAATTTTGTTGAGAATTTTGGGTTAATTTATATAGTACCTTATTCACAACCCTTGTTGTGCCCTAGATATTTACTTTGATGATTCTGGAATTTCTGTTCACTGGAATGTTATGAAATCTTGGATTAGGGCATCTTATAGCATATTATACCCTCTGTATTTTTCTCGGGAGTTTTATCTGATTATTTTAGGTACTTCATTCATAAAATTATGAACTATGAATTTTGATCAAAAATAGATGTGGAGCTTAGTATTATTATAAAAATTATGACATCTTGTCAGTGGGTGTTTTATATTAATATATAAGTCTTGGAATTTTCTCATAATTTTTAGGTAATTATTTACAGTACTTACTTCAATAACCCAAGAGCTTGGATTAATAATGTAAAATTAAATTAGGAGTTATGTTCACTGTAAAATTGTGAGAATCCTTTGAGAGTGTTTTTAGGCCATGATGATCATACTGGATTTTTGCTATAATTTTTGGAACAATATTTCTGGCCATTGATTCAAAAAATAGGTATTATGAACCTTATATGCTAAATTATGATTTTGGGGCCTAAACCATTTTAAAAATTCACATGTCTTGGATTTACTGTTGATTTGCTCTGTAAAATTTATCACGATTTTATGAAGTCTTATACTTACTTTAAAAGTGCACTTCATGACCAAATGGTAGACCTTGGAACCCTTAAGAAAATTAATTAAAATATAAGAATATTTAGGAAAATTAATATTTTCTGGATTTAGTCTATTTGTGTCATGATAAGCCTCCAGTAAATAACTTAGGGCACTTGGATGATTATTTGGATTGTCCCTTATTCGGTTCGACATATAGCCTAGGTTGGTCAGTATGTAGCAAATTGCTAAATAGCAATAGGACATGATCCGGGATAGTTGTTGGAGTTGTCGTTTTCTCTTGGCTGACTAGTGTGGATGATTTCACTATAGAGGGATAGGAAGAGATGTGAGAAGTGGTGTGGCTAGATTCTAGGGGTATTTGGGTTCGACGAAAGATCGTCTTCCCCGAGGAAAGGAAGCGTAAAAATCACTCTATGTTAGTATATCGTAACATGAGAAAGTAATGGGTAAGGGATTCAACCAATAATAATAAGTGCCTTGCGAAAGGGAACGATGGGATTCAGCTACCATCATAGTTCCTAGTGCCCTTTGAGAGCCCTTCACAGGGAATACCGGGGGCAGTCCTGGGTTAGCGTAAACTGTAATAACAAACTGAAAAAGAGTAACATAGTAATTAGGATCTCATATTTCACAAACACTGTTTTCACGGGGAGATTGTTGGGAGCTTCGGCTCGACTGGTTAAGAAACGTACGAAATGGTCCGGGGAGCTTCGGCTCGATTGGCTAAGAGACGAACGTTTTGGTCCGGGGAGCTTCGGCTCGGTTTTTGTCTGATTACGGTTTGTTGGAACACCCTATTACTAATTTGGGTAAGGATCACTATGCTTGTCTTAGGAATCCCAGTTGACCTAGTTGTATAGTTGAAAAGGTCAACTTTAGAATGAGTCTAGGGCTTAGAACTTAGGTTTGAAGCTGCCCCCAGGATCATTCCAAGATCAAGGTTGAAGAGCTTAGTCTAAGGCAATTTTCGTCGAGCTAAGGTCGACGAATCGTCGAACTCCGTTCGACGCTCTCTGAGCTCATCTTCAATAAATCGTCGAACTCCGGTCGACGATCTTCGAGCTCAGATCGACTATCTGCTTTTGTCTAGCTTCTGCTGAGTCGTCGAACTCCCCTCGACTATCTTCTAGCTCAGTTCGACGATCCCTCCCTAAAGTTATTTCTCAGATCTCTGAGCTCAGTTCGACGATCGTAGAGCTCAGATCGACGTTTTCTGTCTGCTTGTCCATTTAATCTCTGAGCTCAGTTCGACGATCGTAGAGCTCAGATCGACGTTTTCTTTGGAGAGATCGACGCTTTCAGGTATTCAAATGCTGCTTATAATTGGAATGTTTTTTGAATATTATCAGCATTTATGTCAGAAGATCTCCCAGCCGTTTGTCTTTATTTCTGGAGCAAGTTTCAAGGAATTATTCAGAGAATGTTTGCTGGACTTTCCTCTAGAAGACAAGACTATTTTTGGAAGACATTTATGACTCCCAACGGCTAATTTTGGGCAAGGAAACGTCAGAAAATTATTTTTTTTCTTTCTTCTGTGTTATTAACATTTAGAGAATACACAAGAAGAAGAGACACAGAAGTGAACACACAGAATAGAATATACTGATAGCAGAAGAACAACAGAAGAACTGTGACTCACATATCCTCTTACTGATTGAAAAGTGTTCACAATCTCATCTCAGAACTCCAGACACCTTACCTTCAGCCTTCTTGCTGAAACCATCCTGTGCTGGAGATCAAAGTTCTGAAGACCTATCACCCTAGAGCAAAGCTTCTTTTCCTGAACTTTTCTACATCTCAGGGGGAGCTTTGACATCACCAATCCACTTGTGCTTCTCTCATTTGATTGAGAACAGAGAAGACACCCTTCACTCTTATTTTTCTTTTCCTGTTGTAAAAGGGTTCTTGAACTCCCTTCAAAAGTTCTGTCTGGTTCTGAGAGCCTTGTCAAAACTCAGTGGTGGCAAGACACCTTATCAAAAAATCTAGTTTTGGTTTTTGGGCACCTTATCAAAAGCTCATTGGTGTCAGGACACCTGATCAACTCATCCTGAGTGGATTCCTACCAAGGGTGGTAGAAGAGTGGATGTACCCAGGTTTTTGGGGAACCACTATAATTCCTTGTGTCTTCTGGTTTGTTTGTGTGATTTGTTTGTTGTGTGCTGTGCTTTTTACTTCTTAGTTTTTAACTTCTTACTAGCACTCTACACTATATCATAAATTGAATTTTATATGTGCTGTTGATTTCAACTGTGAAAAATTATTTTAAAAAATACTCTATTCACCCCCCCTCTAGAGTTGAGATAGATCTTAGCCTAACTTTCAATTGGTATCAGAGGCAGGTTGGTTGCTCATACAGGCTAACACCTGAACCAAAAGATCCTTGATAAGATCAATCTCTTAAGGGGATTATTTTCTCTACATCCTCCTCCTTATTTAAATACATGGCACAGAACAAAGATTATGCAAGCACCAGACCACCAGTGTGCAACCTTTCTAAGTTTGCACTCTGGAAGGCAAGGATTAGATTATACATGAATTCTATTGATGAAGACATTTTCAATTCTGTCTTGACAGTTTGTCCAACTCCACCAGCAAGCTCAAGTTCAAATGTTGTCCCACCTCCTTCTTAAATAGATGCAGATATAAAGAAGTGGAAGACTGCAAATGTTAAGGCTATGAACATCTTAGCCCAAACAATGTCTGATGAAATTTTTCAGAAGGTAGCTGAATGCCACTCAGCCAAAGAAATCTAGGACAAACTCTCTGAAATTGTCTCAGGATTTACTGATGAAAGGAAAGATAGAAGATCTCATCTGATAAGCCAATATGAGAACTTCAAAAAGGGAGAAGCTGAATCAGTGGCTGACATGTACAATAGACTAAGTCTAATTGTCAATGAGCTAAAAACACTAGACAAAGAAATCTCACTGACTGAGCTGAATGACAAAATCCTGATGTGCTTCCCCAGCACTTGGGACTCAAGAATCTGGCCAATTAAGGATGCCAGAAGTTTAAATGAGATTACTAATGAAGCTCTCCTGGGCAAGCTCAAATCCTATGAGCTGCTCATTAAAAATAGAGAAGAAGAACAAAAGGCTATCTCTCCAGCTACAAGGAAAGAAAAGACCATAGCCTTCAAAGCTGTAGAAGAGGAGCCTGAAGATAAAGCTACAGGAAATGATGAGCTCATAAGTCTACTGGCCAAAAGATTCTACAAGATGGCCAGAAAAGACTTCAGAAAGAAACCATACAAGGGTCATGATAAACCAAGGTATGATAAATCAAATAACAATAAAGAAATCATATGCTTTGGTTGCAGGAAACCAGGCCACATTGTGCCTGACTGTCCAGAAAACAAGAATAAGGACAAAAGGGAAAGAAGAGAAAGAAGGAAAGAAAAGGATTACAAGAAGAATAGCTCAGACAAAGCCTCCTCCAGCAAGAACAAACATACAAGGAAGGGCTTTGTTGCTGAGACATGGAGTGAGACTGAAGAGGAATCTGAAGCCTCATCCAGCTCCAGTGATGATGAGGATGATGCAGATGAAAAAGAATTTTGCATGATGGCTATCAATGCATCACAGCAAAACTCTGATGAAGAATCAGATTCAGATTCAGAAAGTCAACCAAATGAGGATCAGGTAATCAACTCTTTTGATTTTAATTCTGAAGACTTCAAAGATGAATTTAAGACACTGTGTCTAGATCTATTAAAATCTGAGAAGGAGATAATCTCTCTCAGGAATCAATTATCTGAGCACAGTATCCTAAACTCAAAGAACCTCAAACTATCTGAGGAGTTAGAATGATGTAGGGAGGAGATAGCTTCACTGAAAAATGAACTATCAAAGGCCAAAAAGTTTGAAGAATCCCTAAATGGGAGAAGTATCAGACTGATGGACATCACAAGCACAGTGAACTCTAGATTTAATAGCACACTGGGCTTGGGTGCTTCATCCAGCCAACCTATAATTTTGACAACTCCAATCAAGTTTGCCTCTGACAAAGGAAAGGGAGTAATAGAGGTACCCAGGAAGAATGCAGATCTGTCAGAGAAGAACTCAGTTCAACAAATGGCATCGAGCAGAGCTCGACGATCGTCGAACAGAGCTCGACGATCTAACTACAGATCGTCGAACTCAGCTCGACGATATCCAAACTCTGAATCTCAGCATAATCGATCTTCGAACGAAGATCGACGATCTGACCCAAGATCGTCGACCTCAGTTCGACGATCGTCGAACAGAGTTCAGGCTTGTGAACACTCCTTCAATGGCACATTCAGATTCAATCCTAGAAGCTCCACATCCCAAGGCTTTAATCCCTATACTGAATGGATAGTACCTCCTAGGAGATACCATCCTGAAGGTTATAAGGATCAACCTGGGATGTCCTTTATTTCAGAATTCAAGGGATATCAACCTAGGCCCAAGGTTAACTGGGTCAAGAACAAATAAGCTGTTTTTGTGTAGGTGAAGACCTATCCAGCATCAAACCATTAATGGTATCTGGATAGTGGGTGCTCAAAGCACATGACAGGGGACAAGGACAACTTCACTTCCTTCAAAGCCAAGCTTGGACCCAAAGTAATTTTTGGAGACTCAAGCTTTGGAACTACAAAAGGATATGGTGCAGTCAAAATTGGCCCAGTCACATTCAAGAAGGTGGCATATGTTGAAGGACTCAAGCACAACTTGATAAGTATCAGTCAACTGTGTGATGAAGGATATCAAGTGACCTTCAACAAATCCATATGCAAAGTCAAGTCAGTGGACAACACAACTGTGTTGACAGGTAACAGAAGAGGTAACATTTACTTAGTGGATTTTCATTCACCAGTGGTAGATATTTGCCTGTTTAATTCCATTTCAAAATCTAATGTTTTATGGCATAAGAGACTAGGGCATATTAACCTTAGAACCATTGCTAAGCTATCTAAAGACAACCTTGTTAAAGGACTAGCTTCTGGTCCCTACAAGAAGGAAGGACTTTGCAAGGCTTGTCAATTAGGCAAGCAAACTAAAAGTAGTTTTAAATCAATTAATAAGAGTGATTCACCTAGGATTTTGTACCTGTTGTACATGGATCTTTTTGGACCCATATCTGTGCAAAGCCTAGGAGGGAAGTCCTATACTTTAGTGGTTGTAGATGACTTCTCAAGATTCACTTGGGTATTCTTTCTGAGGAAGAAGTCTGATAACTTCAAGTGTTTGACAGATTTTCTCAAATGCATTCAGATTGAGTTCAACACTCACATTGCCCTGATCAGAAGTGATCATAGGACAGAGTTTGATTCTCTTCTCATGCAAGAGTTCTGTCAGAGTGAAGGGATCAGGCACACTTTCTCAGCTCCTAGAACTCCTCAACAAAATGGGGTAGCTGAAAGGAAAAATAGAACATTAATTGAATCTGCAACTACATTATTGGCAGATGCTCACTTACCTCTATCCTTTTGGGCTGAGGCAGTGAACACCTCCAACTATGTGTTGAACAGAAGCCTGATACACAAGCTGAAGGGCAAGACTCCTTATGAATTGCTCAAAGGGAAGAAACCTAAAATAGGCTATTTCAAAGTTTTTGGTTGCACTTGTTTTATTCATAATAATGACAAGAAATATCTAGCAAAATTTCAAGCTAAAGCTGATGAAGGAGTGTTTCTGGGATACTCCATGATCAGCAAGGCCTATAGGGTTTATAATAAATCTTCCTGTAAAATTGAAGAATCTGTTCATATTATTTTTGATGAAGCTAACATGTCTTTCAAGGAGAAGAATGCTTCTACCATAGAACCTCTGCAGGTATATTCTCTAGCTGAAGACTTGAACAAACTGCAAGTTGCTGAAAAGAATGAGAGCAGTGATGATGAAGAAGAAGTTCAACATCTTGAAGAAAATCATCCTGAAGAGCAAGTTGCTGCTCCACTAGAGGAGACGACAACACAGGTTGGTGAACAATCAACACTCCCTGTTGACTTAGTAACAACAAGAGATCATCCAATCACCCAAGTAATTGGAGAGATCTCAGCTGGTGTGCAAACTAGAAGTCAGGTCAACCAAAACATGATGCACACTTGCTTCCTATCTCAAATTGAGCCTCAATCCATTCAAGATGCAGAGCAAGATCCACACTGGATCATTACAATGCAAGAGGAGTTGCATCAATTTGAAAGGAACAAGGTTTGGGAACTAGTGCCTAAGCCAAAGGATCATCCCATTGTTGGAACAAAGTGGGTATTCAGGAACAAGCTGGATGATCAAGGAGTTATAGTCAGAAACAAGGCAAGGCTAGTTGCTCAAGGGTACTCTCAACAAGAAGGAATAGACTATGATCAGACATTTGCACCAGTTGCAAGGCTAGAAGCCATCAGGATATTCCTAGCCTATGCTGCCCACAAAGGTTTCAAAGTGTATCAAATGGATGTAAAGAGTGCATTTCTCAATGGGGACATCAAAGAGGAAGTCTATGTTAGACAACCTCCAGGTTTTATCTCTCTAACTCACCCTGATTATGTTTACAAATTGCATAAAGCATTATATGGTCTCAAGCAAGCCCCTAGAGCATGGTATGAGACCCTAGCATGCTTTCTTCTGGAAAATGATTTTGTTAGGGGGAGAGTAGACCAAACACTTTTTATTAGAACCCATAAGTCCCATACCCTGCTAGTGCAAATTTATGTAGATGACATTATTTTTGGTTCTACTGATTCAAAATTGTGCAAAAAGTTTTCCAAGCTTATGCACTCTAAATTTGAAATGAGTAGCATGGGTGAGCTGTCCTTCTTCTTAGGACTGCAAGTCAAGCAACATGCTGAAGGCATATTTATTTCTCAAACCAAGTATGCCAAAGAGCTGGTTAAGAAATTTGGTATGTCTGATGCATCATGTATGAAAACACCCATGCCCTCAAATGCTGTAGTAGATGCTGATGAACATGGGAAACCTGTTGATCAGACAACATATAGAGCAATAATTGGCTCTTTATTGTACCTTACAGCTAGTAGGCCTGATATAATGTTTGCCACATGTATTTGTGCTAGATTCGAAGTTAGCCCTAGAGAGTCACATTTAATCTTAGTTAAGAGAATTCTTAGGTATGTAAAAAGTTGTCCAAATCTAGGTCTCTGGTATCCAAAAGATTCAGCATTTGATTTAACTGGATTCTCAGATGCTGATTATGCTGGATGCAGAATAGACAGGAAAAGCACCAGTGGAACATGTCAGTTCCTTGGTGACAGACTTGTCTCCTGGTTCTGTAAGAAGCAAACATCTGTGTCAACCTCAACTGCTGAAGCTGAGTATATGGCTGCAGGCAGTTGCTGTTCACAAATATTGTGGATACAGAATTAGCTCTTAGACTATGGCTACAACTTAGAGAAGTCTAAAATTTTCTGTGACAATACTAGTGCTATCTCTATAGCACAAAATCCAGTCCTCCATAGTAGGACAAAACACATAGAAATTAGGCATCATTTTCTAAGAGATAATGTAGAGAAAAATAAAATTGAACTTCAATATATTCCTACTGATTTGCAAAGGGGAGATATTTTCACCAAACCTTTGGATGAAAAGAAACACAGTTTCTTCCTAAATCAGTTAGGTATGTTAGATGGAGGAAGCCTTAATTAAATTACAAGATTTTGAAAAGCTAAAACAGACCAAGACTAGGCCAAAAATCCTTCTTTTTGTGTCTGTAGAATGAGTTTAGACTCTGAACTGCGCTCGACGTTTTCCCCAAAATCGTCGAACAGAGATCGACGATTTTCCAACAATCGTCGACCAGAGATCGACGCTTTTGCAGTCGTCGATCTGAGTTCAGAGCCCTCGCTAGAGCTAGGCTTTCTCTCCTTCTGATCAGAGGCCGTCGAGCTGAGCTCGACGTTTTTCAACATCGTCGAACGAAGATCGCCGATTTTGAAGACTCTTCAGATTCCCTCTGTATCCCAAATCGTCGAGCTAAGCTCGACGTTTCGTCGAGCTGAGCTCAACGATTTCCCTTTTTCGAGTCGAACCCTAATATAAAATCTTTCTTTCAGCCGTCGTTCTCCCTTTGCGCTTTCATACTCTGCAACTCTCCTTCTTTTCCCTCCAAATTCTCTACGCTTGGTCGTTTTTGGTTTTCTGTTGCAGGTGAATATGGCTGAATCAAGTGCTGCTATTGCCAAGATGAAGTTCGACACAGGCTTTGACATCGACATAAACTCCTTCGACGGAAGCGACCAGCGCTTCAAGGACATCCTAAACTTATTCCGAGAACAACAGCTGACTCCAATAATGACTACAAGGATGAAGATCGCCACAGAAGAAATTAAAGAGTGGTGTTTTACCGCAACAGACGAGACTGAGAATTCTGTTGTCGGCACCATTAAGGGGACTCAGGTATTTCTATCCCCGGCTCTTTTGATAGAAGTCTTTCAACTCAGTTCTGGAGAAGACTCCATTGAACTGTCTGGAGAGGAGTTTGACTCCATGTTGGATAGGATGGGTCACAATGCAGTAAACCCTAATAAGCTACTGAAGAAAAATCTGGCTATCGAATTTCAATTCCTGGCTGATGTAGTTGGGAAGGTGCTGTTGGCCAAGCATTCAGCCCATGACACCATTTCCAGATATCAGTTCTGCCTGATGGGAGCTTTATTAGATAAGAAATACCTGGACTGGGGCTCCATCTTCTTCACTCTGATTAAGAAGAAGATCAACAAGAATGCAGTTAGCTATGGGAGAATCTTAGGGTTCTTTCTGCACAGCAGGTGCCCTGACCTATTAACCTCCTCTGGCATGTTTATCAATGCATCCAAGAGGCTTTCCTGTGCCCTCTTCAGTAAATGGGACAGGCAGATTATAAACCCCTCCAGGGCTGCTGCAACACTTCATTCAGGCACAAGGACTATTTCAGTCACTCCTTCAGCAGAAGAGCTGCCTGCTTCCTCCCCTCCTCCAGCCATATCCACCCAAGCTGTCACCTCCTCACCACCAGTCACCATCATAATCATCTCATCCCCAATTACCATTTCCTCACCTATGTCATCCCCTCCTTTATCCACCTCAGAGGAATTCCATCCTCTCTTCTCCTATTCAACCTTCACCCTACCATCCTTCTCACTTACAGATGATTCCTTCATGGATGATTCACCCTCTACTCCTTCTGAGGAACCCTCAACTTCTTCCTTTCAACAACTGCTCCATGACATTCTCTCTCAACCCTCCTTCACACCATCTCTTACTTCCCCTATCTCTTCCTCAACCTCCTCTATCTCCATTATTCCATCTTCTGAACCAACCATTCCCTCTCCTCCTTTCTCCACACTTTCAGTTTCAGCCACCATCCCTCCATCTACCTTTGCCTCTACCTCTGCTCAAGCCCCACTTGAGCATGTGGATCTTCCTATTTTGGCAGACAGGCTGTATGAGTTGCTAGCTCCCAAGCTGACATCTCTACTGGAGTCTTCCTTGGCTCCACTCCTAAATCAAGTACAGGAGCTGTCTACCAAGATTGCCTTCCTTTCCTCCTCCCTGGCTATCCCATCTTCTGTGTGCCTTGATTCATCTTTCTCTGAACCAAGGCAGGGGGAGATGCCTTATGAAGAAGTGGATGTGCCAGCTGCTGATATTATGTCTGCTCCAGCTCCAGCTCTTGGATGTGCTTTTGCACTGAATCTGCAGAGGCTGCTATCTATATTTGATACAGTTCATTTCAATTGTCTGTCTGCAACTCCTGCTGAAGATTTGTCTAAGGCCATTTTGCCTGTAGCTACCTGTGATCCAAGCCATATTGATTCCTACATCAAATCCTGGAAGGCTGTGGATATCTCTGATGTTGCTACTAAGGCCACTGTACCTCTTTCTGTTGAAATTGCTGCTGCTGCTACTGCTGACATAGAAATGATTCCAGCAACTGATGCTGATGAAATTGCTGCTCCTGCCCCAGTGTCTGCTCCTGTCTCTGCCTGCTCTGCTGTTGCTCTCTCTCCTCCTGCTCCTGCTGTTTCTACAAAACTTAAAGCTCAAGAAGAGCTTATCAGAAGAATTGATGATCTGTATGATCAAACTCAAAGTTCTGAGAGTGACCAATACAGGACTGATTCTGATGATTCTGCTAGAACTATTGCCAAGAAGAGAAAAGCCAGAAGTAAAGCAATGATGTCAGTCCCTCCTGCCAAAGCCAAAGACTCAAATGATATACCATACTACATCCTGCATGACTGCCCCATCTCTGAGCCTTGGATGCAATATTCCAAAAATCAACTGAAAGCTATGAAGAAGAAGAGGAAGCTTGACAAATATGAAAAAGGATCTTCTCAATATCAGCCTCCTCCTCCTCCTCCAGATTCTGGCTCAGGTTCAGCCCCTCAAGCTCCAATCTCCAGACACAGTTCTTCCCAATATTATCAAAGATCATATCAAAGGGGACAGCATCAAAGAGGATATAAACCCAGAAGGGGTAATTACAGAGGAAATCAAAGAGAACAAAGATCCTATCAAAGGGAAGGACAAGGTCACCCTGACCCTTCTTCAGGTCCTTTTCCTTACAAGCTGAAAGACACAATTATTTCCAGGACTCCTTCTACTGTTTTTGAAATCATCAATAGATATGAATCTCCTATTCCTTTTGAAGATCCTGAGAACAACCCTGTATCCTGGACAGCCAGAATGAAAGAATTGGCTGCCCTTGATCAAATAAAAAAGGCTAGAGAACAAGGCAAGGATACTTCAAACATAACTACCTTATCAGAGCAGAGAAAGAAAGAATTGGAAAGATATGCATCAAGGAAATTTTTCAATCCAGAAGACTATATGAAGCTGCACCCTGAGGCTGTTGTTCCAAGGCCCAAATCTCAAACTTCTCTAGGTGCAGAGGATGACAGAAGGTCAAAGAAAGAAAGTCAGAATCCAAATAGAGAAATTTTATTTAAAAAGGGATCTGAAAGGAAGTGAACTGTGTAAGCTAAACATTTCATTCACCTTTGGATATCTGCTAATATTTATCTGTGATCTGCTTTACTGCTATATATCTTCTCTGCATTTTGTATTAGCTTATGTATTGTTGTATGCTTTTCATTTTCTATGATTGTCTGTAAATAGTAATCCTAACCCAAATAGGGGGAGATTGTTGGAACACCCTATTACTAATTTGGGTAAGGATCACTATGCTTGTCTTAGGAATCCTAGTTGACCTAGTTGTATAGTTGAAAAGGTCAACTTTAGAATGAGTCTAGGGCTTAGAACTTAGGTTTGAAGCTGCCCCCAGGATCATTCCAAGATCAAGGTTGAAGAGCTTAGTCTAAGGCAATTTTCGTCGAGCTAAGGTCGACGAATCGTCGAACTCCGTTCGACGCTCTCTGAGCTCATCTTCAATAAATCGTCGAACTCCGGTCGACGATCTTCGAGCTCAGATCGACTATCCGCTTTTGTCTAGCTTCTGCTGAGTCGTCGAACTCCCCTCGACTATCTTCTAGCTCAGTTCGACGATCCCTCCCTAAAGTTATTTCTCAGATCTCTGAGCTCAGTTCGACGATCATAGAGCTCAGATCGACGTTTTCAGTCTGCTTGTCCATTTAATCTCTGAGCTCAGTTCGACGATCGTAGAGCTCAGATCGACGTTTTCTTTGGAGAGATCGACGCTTTCAGGTATTCAAATGCTGCTTATAATTGGAATGTTTTTTGAATATTATCTGCATTTATGTCAGAAGATCTCTCAGCCGTTTGTCTTTATTTCTGGAGCAAGTTTCAAGGAATTATTCAGAGAATGTTTGCTGGACTTTCCTCTAAAAGACAAGACTATTTTTGGAAGACATTTATGACTCCCAACGGCTAATTTTGGGCAAGGAAACGTCAGAAAATTATTTTTTTTCTTTCTTCTGTGTTATTAACATTTAGAGAATACACAAGAAGAAGAGACACAGAAGTGAACACACAGAATAGAATATACTGATAGCAGAAGAACAACAGAAGAACTGTGACTCACAAATCTTCTTGCTGATTGAAAAGTGTTCACAATCTCATCTCAGAACTCCAGACACCTTACCTTCAGCCTTCTTGCTGAAACCATCCTGTGCTGGAGATCAAAGTTCTGAAGACCTATCACCCTAGAGCAAAGCTTCTTTTCCTGAACTTTTCTACATCTCAGGGGGAGCTTTGACATCACCAATCCACTTGTGCTTCTCTCATTTGATTGAGAACAGAGAAGACACCCTTCACTCTTATTTTTCTTTTCCTGCTGTAAAAGGGTTCTTGAACTCCCTTCAAAAGTTCTGTCTGGTTCTGAGAGCCTTGTCAAAACTCAGTGGTGGCAAGACACCTTATCAAAAAATCTAGTTTTGGTTTTTGGGCACCTTATCAAAAGCTCATTGGTGTCAGGACACCTGATCAACTCATCCTGAGTGGATTCCTACCAAGGGTGGTAGAAGAGTGGATGTACCCAGGTTTTTGGGGAACCACTATAATTCCTTGTGTCTTCTGGTTTGTTTGTGTGATTTGTTTGCTGTGTGCTGTGCTTTTTACTTCTTAGTTTTAACTTCTTACTAGCACTCTACACTATATCATAAATTGAATTTTATATGTGCTGTTGATTTCAACTGTGAAAAATTATTTTAAAAAATACTCTATTCACCCCCCCTCTAGAGTTGAGATAGATCTTAGCCTCACTTTCACGGTTAAACTTGCATGTGCATAAAAGGAAAGGAAATTAAAGTGGTGGGTCTTCGTTATTGGAGGGTCGATGCACCGACGCCAATACGCTGACTTTGCAAGTGTGGTTAGCACTTTGCCAACAGAAGTCTGGTGCACCAGCCAATAAGAGTACGTAGGCGTCCGCTTAGTACACCAATAGTTGAGGCGTACGATAGGTCTGACCGGTAGTTCATTACTGGTTTAGAGGTGGGCGAGGCCCAACCCACCGCTTCCGTCTGCCACTACGGAGGTATTCTGGGAGGTAACTGCTCCGAAAGGGGGAACTAAAGGTCTGTGTGCACAGATTCGGGTGTGTGAGTTGCACTTGCATGTTCCATCATACCCACTTGTATTTCATAGCATAATCGATTCATTTAACCCCTGACACCTAAAGTATAAGTTGAATGGGACGCTTATACATTAGGACTTGCAAAACAACCCCTTGGTCTATAAGCTTGTATGGGCAAGTTTATAAATTAAGGTTAAATTCAATATAAATATATGTTGTTGTTTGATAACCGACACCCCAACGTATAAGTGGTATGGGACACTTTATACGATGGGAGCTTTGCAGAAGATCCCTTGGCTTATGCATTTCCGCTCATAAGTCAAGGTTATAATTCATACTTAACCTTACTGCCATTTATATTATAAACTGCTAGTATAGGTCCGCCGCCACCTGCTTTGTCTTATTCTCAACCTTCATGTCCATCCCTCTCATCCTCTCCGCTCGGTGCCTAAGGGCCTTGGTGGAAGGGGTGGGGGATGATATGACTTAGTCTTATAGACTAACGGATTTCGAACCACATCATTTAGGGGATCATGGAGCCCAACATGGAGCAGTAGCCCCAGAGGTCGACCCGCTTGGAGATTGGACAGTCTAGCTCAGGAGTTCAGTCAGCTGGGACTGTGAGTCCTGACTTATATTAGATGATATAGTTTGCTTCCGCATGAGCATTTTGTAGTGAGGATATGATGTAACGGGCATAAGCCCGTATTTCTAGTACTCTGATTATTATTCTGTGGACACTCCCTTCGTGGAGATTTTATTTTTATATATGTGATTTACCAGTGGACTTGCTTTTACATACTTCAATTATTGTGCTACCTTTCTGTGATCGAATTGGCCGGCGGAATCGGCGCCTTGTGGTGATGACCCTTCAGGGCGTGAAGGTGTCACCGCAAAGCGGCGATTCTAGGCCTAAGACCCCGGTGTTTAAAAAGAAAAAAAAGGGGGTCTTATAAGTGGTATCCGAGGCAGGTTTCGATCCGAAAAAGGTAGCAGTCCACTAACCCTGGATCACCCCCGCTCAAGTTTAGTTTGGGTACAAACTAAGCAGGGGAAGCAGTGGTGTGCCCATATGGGGATCAAATAAATTGTCCACTTTTATTAAAGATTGAACATTTTCTCAGTATGGGTTTTTGTTACGCAGCCTCCAGCACAGCATACGCCATAAGGTGGAGTTCAACAGGCTCAGGATGTTGCACCACCTCCATGGGTCCCCACTCCTTTCCTTCAGTCAGATATGGGACAGACTCTGACTGCCATCCTGGAGGCTTTCAAGGCGCAACAGGTTCCGGTCCCGCAGCCAAATCCGGGGGCCAACTGGTTGAGCATCTTCCGAGGACTTTCTCCCCCGTCCTACTTGGGGACAGAGTCAGTGGTTAGGACGGAAGAGTGGCTGGATATTATGTACGAGATGCTGACCGGGATATAGTGTCCCTGGGAGGAGAGGGTGGCTCTAGTTGTCTCTTGCTTGGAGTCCCATGCCAAGAGGTGGTGGGAGACGTTGTTGGACACGACATTTGCCGATAGGGAGGTTGCGGATGTTACCTGGGAAGAGTTCAGGGCCGCGCTGCTGGAGCATTTTGTTCCGCAGTCAGCCAGGGATGAGTTGGAGGAGCGGTTCTTACAGCTGAAGCAGGGCACCCGGACGGTGGTGGAGTACCATCGGGAGTTCGACCATCTGGCTCGATACGCAGATTCTTACCAGCTGGATGAAGAAGGGTACATCAAGAGGTTCTATAATGGCCTGTGGGAGGATTTGAGGGAGGCTTTGTTGTTTGTATCCGACGGGCCTATCTCCCGGATTTTGGAGATGGCAAAGAGGATTGAGGCTGATTGGCACACCACTCGGGGCCGGAAGTGTCCAGTAGAGGATCAGGGACGGAGAGTCAAAAATGACCAGCGGCGAGCTGCTATACCAGAGGGGAGAAGGACAGAGGACCAGCCTCGTCAGGAAGTGAGGCAGGAGCCGAAGGAGCAGGTGATATTGACCCCTCAACCTCTTCGGATGCAGGAGATGCCGAGACTCGGGGGAATTGCGTATCCCCACCAGAGTGCTTCCTTTGTCATCAGATTGGGCACATCCGGAGGAACTGCCCCATAAGGGGGGCACCACCTCCAGCACCACAGGGTGGCCCACCAGCTCAGCATTACGGAGGCCGAGGACGCGGCCGCGGTCGTGGATACCAGGAGGGAGATCGTAAACAGGGAAGGGAGCAGGTATATGCTTTGGACCTTGCGCAGCCTCGGAATCCGGAGCAAGTCATAGCAGGTATGCCGCAAAGCTTCTTTATTTTCATAGAATTTCCCTTTTAGTGGTAAAACGTAGAACCGCACTAGATAGATTAGCAATGAAAGAAAACTCATTATAGAACCCTAAGACATTTAATCGCCCCAAGTATAGTCTTCATCAACGGCAAGCCTGCCCGCACGCTGTTCGATACTGGAGCTACTCACTCCTTTATGTCGGAGATGTTCGTAGAAGGACTGGAAGGCGTGGAACGATTCACAGGCTCGAAGATGAGGGTGCGACTATCGGATGGTTCTGAGCTCCTTACCACGGACCACTGCAATATGGAGGCAGAAATTGGTGGAAAGGCGTTCGAGGCTCCAGCGACGATTTTGAAGATGACGGATTACGACCTGATCCTGGGCATGGTATGGCTGCACTGGAACCATGCCCAGATTGATTGCCAAGCGAAGAGGATCACTATGAGACACGGGGACTCTTTCATTGTCATCGAAGGTATAAGACCTGCCTCTCGTATACTCTTATCTTTGGTACAGGCCATTAAGTCCTATCTACAGGGAGAGGAGGTCTATCCGATTCTATTTGAGATGGCGGAAGTCAAGGAGTTGGTGACAGACATCCCGGTGGTGCGAGGTTTCGCTTACATCTTTCCATAGAAACTTCCAGGACTACCTCCGCACCGAGAGCAGGACTTTCAGATACAGCTTGTGTCGGGGGCCAAGACGGCATCTAGGGCCCCTTATCGGATGGCCCCGAAGGAGTTGACAGAGTTTCTGACTCAGTTGCAGGAATTGGTGGAGGCAGGATTTGTTAGACCGAGTTCCTCGCCATGGGGAGCCCCGGTCCTATTCGTGAAGAAGGAGGATGGGACAATTCGCTTGTGCATCGATTATCGAGCACTAAACAGGCTGACCATCCGGAATACCTATCTGCTCCCACGGATAGACGAGTTGTTCGACCAGCAGGAAGGGGCGCACTTCTTTTCAAAACTGGATTTGAGGTCGGGCTACTACCAGCTTCGGATTCGAGAGGAGGATATTCAGAAGACTGCTTTTAGTAGCAGATATGGATTGTTTGAGTTTACGGTGATGCCCTTCGGGCTGACAAATGCACCTTCGGCATTCATGAACCTCATAAACCAGGTTTTCAAGGAGTACCTAGATGTGTTTGTCATTGTATTTATCAATGACATCATCATCTACTCGAGAACGGAAGAGGATCACGCTCGCCGTCTAGCACTGACCCTACAGAGACTGCAGGAGAATCACTTATATGCAAAGTTCAGCAAATGTCAGTTCTGGTTGAAGGAGGTGGGCTTTCTAGGCCATATTATAAGCGGAGCCGGGTTGGCAGTGGATCCGGCAAAGATTCAGGCAGTTTGAGATTGGCCGCAGTTGAAGTCAGCCACCGATGTACGAAGCTTTCTTGGACTTGCCGGTTATTACCGGAAGTTCGTGGAGGGGTTCTCCCAAATTGCCCTCCCACTCACATCTTTGACGAAGAAGGAGGCACCTTTCGTTTGGACCCCGCAGTGCCAGGCGGCTTTCCAGGAGTTGAAGGATCGACTCACCTCGGCCCCCATACTTACTCTCCCCTCGGGGAGAGAAGGTTTTCAGGTCTACACTGATGCTTCCTACCAGGGTATGGGAGTTGTACTGATGCAGAAGGGCCATGTGATTGCATATGCGTCTCACCAGTTGAAGAAGCACGAGAAAAACTACCCGGTGCACGACCTTGAGATGGGAGCGTTCGTTTTTGCTCTGAAGGTCTTGTGCCATTATCTTTATGGATTCCACTGCGACATCTACTCCGAACACAAGAACTTGAAATACATGGACACGCAGAAGGAGCTAAATATCAGGCAGAGGCACTAGGTGGAGTTTTTAGCAGACTATTAGTATGAGATGCACTACCATCCAGGGAAGGCAAATGTTATGGCCGATGCATTGAGTTGGAGAGCTGCCACTTCTGAAGCCGGGCCCCAGGTTATGTCCATGTAGCTACTCCGGCCCTTCAGAGATATGCAGATATCCCTAGTGTCCGAGGATGATCCAGAGCTATATAGGGAGTATCTGGCATCGATGGTGGCCATAGATGATATTCAGGATCGCATCAAGGATGGACAGAGGACAGATGCATGGGCAGAGCCGATATTCCGAGCCTTGGAAGAGGGTTCGACAGGAGATTATTCCCTTAGAGATGGATTACTACATTTCAGAGGCAGATTATATATACCCGCAGGAGGCAGGATTCGGGAGGACATCATGGCGGAGGTGCATTGTAGCAGATATTCTATACATTCGGGGATCACCAAGATGACGGCAGATCTGAAGAAGATGATGTTTTGGCCAGGGATGAAGAAGGACATTACGTACTTCGTGACCCATTGTGAGGTATTTCAGTTGGTGAAGGCGGAATGCAGGAACCCTGCAGGACTGTTGCAGCCACTCTCGATGTCGGAGTGGAAGTTTGATGGTATAGCTATGGATTTTATACATGGGCTTCCCCAGGTATCGGACGGGGAATGACTCGATCTGGGTGATTGTTGATCGGTTGACGAAGGTGGCCCGCTTTATACCAATTAGGAAGGATGACTCGGTGGGAGTGCTGGTACGGAAGTTCGTGGAGCAGTATATCCGATATCATGGCGTGCCCAGGATGATAGTGTCGGACCGCAATGGACGGTTTATATCCAGGGAGTGGCGGTCCGTACAGGCATACTTGGGCACCCGATTGGCTTTTAGCACGGCCTTCCACCCTCAGACGGACGGGCAGACAGAGCGCACCAACAGGACGGTGGAGGATCTACTACGACTGTGTTTACTGGACCGAGGGGAGCCGTGGGAGAAGATGTTGTCGTTGGTCAAATTCTCCTATAACAACAGCTACCAGTCCAACATCAGGATGGAGCCTTATGAAGCCTTGTATGGAAGGAAATGCAGGACCCCGCTTTCTTGGGTTCAGGACGAGGATATGAAAGTGTTGGGATCGGATTTTGTTGAAGACATAGAGGCTCAGGTGAGACTGATCAGAGATAGGATGTTAGAAGCGCAGAGCAGACAGGCTAAGTACTATGACGCCCAGCATCGTCAGGTGGAGTTTTAGGTGGGGGACCGAGTGTTTTTTAAGATTCGGCCCATACATGGAGTTTTACGGGTGCGTGGTCGGAAGAAGAAGCTCAGCCCTAGGTATATGGGCGCTTACCGGATCCTAGAGCGGATCGGGCCCCTAGCCTACACACTGGAATTGCCACCGGAGCTGGCAGCTCTGCACGACGTCTTCCACATTTCTTTGCTGAGGAGGGCTCTACTACGCTCGGAGCAGCAGATCTTGACCACAGATAGGCCGGTAGCTTCAGACCGGTCTGTTCACTTGGAGCCGGTTCGAATTGACGACAGAGGAGTACGGGTCCTGCGTCGCAAGAAGGTTCCATTAGTCAAAGTTCTGTGGAGGAATCATGGCCAGGAGGAGCATACCTGGGAACCCCAGTACCTGATGCGACAAAAGTATCCAGAGCTGTTCAGTCAGGTATACCCCACGACCTCTCAGGACGTTCAATTTTCTTTCTTATTTTTAAACTAGTAAGACTGGAATTTCAAGAATAGGGGCTAATCTTTTGTTTATTGGGGGAAAACGTTATCAATTGGGCGAATTAGTCATAGATGTGAGTTTTCCTGTTTAACCTCACTTAGCAAACATGGCATCGAGATGTAATCCTATACTTCTCATGTGATGTTACAAGTTTCTTTCCCTCCGATAGGAGTCCCCGTAGGCTTAACCTTGATTTCGGGGACGAAATCTTTGTTTTGTTTATTGAGATTTGTAACATCCCATTTTCAACTACACCCCTAAGAGTGGTTTTGGTCATGATAAAGTCATGACAAAGCCCTAGGGAGCTAGAAAGGGCCAAGTAATCAAAGGCCAAGGTGAGACTCACCTTGGTCTGCCTATGGCACAACCTCATCACCAGATCTAAGGTTTGACTTTAGGGCTTCACCATTACTCCATGACCCCACCACAATACCACTAACCTATTAGAGGATCCACTAGAGCCCTAAGGGTCCATGCAAGTCAACCCAAAGTGACCAATCTGACCTGGGACCACCACAGGCCAAAAATTGGACAAGGTGCCCTAACTAAGGGTAATTGGCCTCTAATGTGCTCAAGGGACCCCACCAAGCCTCCCTAACCTTAAAGTGAGGTCAAAGGGTCACCAAGGACCCATTGGAGTCAAGCCTAGTGGCTAAGTTGACCCAAGTCAACTCTAGACCAAGATTGGTCAAAGTTCCCTAACCAAGGGGCAGGTGACCTTCAATGGGCCAAGTCAACCCTACCCAACCTTTCCTAGACCTCCAGGGAAGACAATGAGTCACTAAGGACCCTTGGGGGTCAACCCAAATTGTCATGTGGACCAAAGTCAACCCAAGCCCATTTTGGGTCAACCTAGCCCAAATAGGCTAACCCAAGCTTTAGCCATTGCTTCCCAAGGCTAACTTCAATTCTCATAATTCTTATGAGTGGAATGGCTGCATATATCCTAGGGGGTTTGACCAGTCAACTTGGTGACTAGGAGAGAGAAAGGGGGACTTCATTTCATGGTAATGGTGGAGAGAAAAAATGGGGGGGAAGAGGAATGGTATGGGGATCGGCCAAAGGAGGCTAACAGCCACCCTTTATTGCTGCAATCAACTCCTCTAGGGGAGAGGAGTTGATTCCAGCCGTTTCCCGACCACCAAGGGGCAGATTCAGCCCCCCACCTCTCAACCCGAGCCACCCCTTTAATGGCTTTAATGGCCATTGAAGCTACAGCCCTTCCCCTCCCCAATCCAGCATTTAAACACCATCAGTGGGTCAAGGGGAAGATTTCCCACCACTTACCCGAAGGATCCGAGCCAGTGCATAGTGCTGTTGCAGAAGCCAAGCGCCACCGCCATCGACCATGGCATCCCGTCGTTCCTCCCGCATTCAGGCCGCCAGAAAGGTCCTCCTCCACTCCTCTCTTCATGGGTAGATCTTAGGAATTGATTAGGGCAAGGTTCGGTCTCAATTGAGCCCGATCCAAAATTACAAATCCATGGAAATCGGGTGAAAATTATCCTCCCGAGTTCGCCGGAACAGTCGCCTCCGGCGGCCGTGCTGCCGGCTGGGGGTAGCCCCCACCTCCCCGAAGGTGGTGGTGTCGTTGGCCGACCGGGGAAGTGGCCGGGTGGCCGAGATATTGGCCCGCAAGCCGCTCCAGGACGGGTCAATCTGGGCCGTTGGTTGGAGGAAGGAGATGAGCCAATGCCGTCCAAAAGGGCGCTTTAAGATTCGTGCTGAGATTATTATTAATCTTTATTTCCTTGATTTATTTAATTCCGTCACACTTTTTTACAGTATTTGGTTTAAATTTTTAAAAATACTTAGGCTCACCTAATGGAAAGGTCATCCACATGAAATATGTAGCCCTAAGGGTCTACATTAATCCAAAATTTATTTGGACAAGTTTGGACACTGGTTAGGTCAGGGCACCCATTTTGGTGGGACCTATACCTAGGGCTATCCTGAAATTCAAATTGATGCCCACCTCTCATCCCTTGTCCAACTATCCTGAAATTTGGGCAGGGATTCTATCCTAACTATACCTATGGCCTATCCAAAAATCAGAATTTTTGGAGAATATTTTTCTATAGTTTTTGTAAAAATTTAATAAACCATGTATAATTTAATTAGGTGCCTAAACACCTCAAAATCCACCCAAATTTGGGTGGGTAGTCTTAAAGGTCATGCTAAGGCTCTGGTAAAAATTTCATCTCATTTGGAGATGTTTTGATTAGGTTTTTATCCAACCCTAGGTTGACCCTCATAGGGGTAATTAGGTCAAAACACCCCATTAGAGTTTTCAGTGGCGAAATCACCTCAACAGAGGCTGAAACTTTGGTCACTAACACTTTATCGTATGACACACCATCCAATGGATTTTGGAGTGGTTTGGGGAAGGGTATCCCTAGGACTCTAGGGTAGAACCTTTTATGGGATTTTTTGGGTTTGATGGTCATATGGCCAAATGACTTTATAATGACCTGAAATTTGGTGGGGAAGATCATAGAGAGTATATGGTCCTATGGATGAAATTTCATTGAATTTGAAATCATTTAACCCCATCAAAACTCTCACCCTAGTTTAGGGCACCAACCTTATTTTGAATTATTAGGCTGTCAATTGAACTTCTAATCAAATGAAATTTTGGGCAGGGTGATGTTCTGGTCTAAATGGCCATAATATAATTTTGTTGAGATTTTTGGGTTAATTTATATAGTACTTTATTCACAACCCTAGTTGTGCCCTAGATATTTACTTTAATGATTTTGGAATTTCTGTTCACTGGAATGTTATGAAATCTTGGATAAGGGCATCTTATAGCATGTTATACCCTCTGTATTTTTCTTGGGAGTTTTATTTTAGGTACTTCATTCATAAAATTATGAACTATGTATTTTGATCAAAAATAGATGTGGAGCTTAGTATTATTATAAAAATTATGAAATCTGGTCAGTGGGTGTTTTATATCAATATGTAAGTCCTGGAATTTTCTCATAATTTTTAGGTAATTATTTACAATACTTACTTCAATAACCCAAGAGCTTGGATTAACAATGTAAAATTAAATTAGGAGTTACTGTTCACTGGAAAATTGTGAGAATCTTCCTAGAGTGTTTTTAGTCCATGATGATCATACTGGATTTTTGCTATAATTTTTGGAATAATATTTCTGGCCTTTGATTCTTAAAATAGGTATTATGAACCTTATATGCTAAATTATGATTTTGGGGCCTAAACCATTTTAAAAATTCACATGTCTTGGATTTACTGTTGATTTGCTCTGTAAAATTTATCATGATTTTATGAAGTCTTATACTTACTTTAAAAGTTCACTTCATGACCAAATGGTAGCTCTTAGAACCCTTAAGAAAATTAATTAAAATATCAGAATATTTAGGAAAATTATTATTTTCTGGATTTAGTCTATTTGTGTCATGATAAGCCTCCAGTAAATAATTTAGGGCACTTGGATGATTATTTGGATTGTCCCCTATTCGGTTCGACATATAGCCTAGGTTGGTCTGCATGTAGCAAATTGCTAAATAGCAATAGGACATGATCCGGGATAGTTGTTGGAGTTGTCGTTTTGGCTTGGTGGACTGGAGAGGATGATTTCACTATAGAGGGATAGGAAGAGCTGTGAGAAGTGGTGTGGCTAGATTCTAGGGGTATTTGGGTTCGACGAAAGATCATCTTCCCCGAGGAAAGGAAGAGTAAAAATCACTCTAGGTTAGTATATCGTAACACGAGAAAGTAATGGGTAATGGATTCAACCAATAATAATAAGTGCCTTGCGAAAGGGAACGATGGGCTTCAGCTACCATCATAGTTCCTAGTGCCCTTTGAGAGCCCTTCACAGGGAATACCGGGGGCAGTCCTGGGTTAACGTAAACTATAATAACAAACTGAAAAGAGTAACATAGTAATTAGAATCTCATATTTCACAAACACTGTTTTCATGGGGAGATTGTTGGGAGCTTCGGCTCGACTGGTTAAGAGACGTACGGAATGGTCCGGGGAGCTTCGGCTCGATTGGCTAAGAGACGAACGTTTTGGTCCGCGGAGCTTCGGCTCGGTTTTTGTCTGATTACGGTTAAACTTGCATGTGCATAAAAGGAAAGGAAATTAAAGTGGTGGGTCTTTGTTATTGGAGGGTTGATGCACCGATGCCAATACGCTGACTCGGCAAGTGTTGCTAGCACTTCGCCAACAGAAGTCTGGTGCGCCAGCCAGCAAGAGTACGCAGTCGTTCGCTTAGTGCACCTAGCGTTAAGGCGTACGATAGGTCTGACCGGTAGTGCTTTATAGGTTTATATGCGGGCGAGGCCCAACCCACCGCTTCCGTCAGCCACTACGGAGGTATCTTGGGAGGTAACGGCTCCGAAAGGGGGAACTAAAGGACTGTGTGCACAGAGTCGGGTGTGTGAGTTGCACTTGCATGTTCCATCATACCCACTTGCATGTCATAGCATAATCGATTCATTTAACCACTGACACCTAAAGTATAAGTGGAATGGGACGCTTATACATTAGGACTTGAAAACGACCCCTTGGTCTATAAGCTTGTGTGGGCAAGTTTATAAATTAAGGTTAAATTCAATATAAATATATGCTGTTGTTTGATAACCAACACCCCAACGTATAAGTGGTATGGGACACTTTATACGATGGGAGCTTTGCAGAAGATCCCTTGGCTTATGCGTTTCCGCTCATAAGTCAAGTTATAATTCGTACTTTATCTTACTGCCATTTATATTATAAACTGCTAGTATAGGTCCGCCGCCACCTGCTTTGTCTTATTCTCCACCTTCATGTCCATCCCTCTCATCCTCTCCGCTCGGTGCCTAAGGACCATGGGGGAAGGGGTGGGGGATGATAGGAATTAGTATTATAGACTAACAGTTTTCGAAGCACATCATTTAGGGGATCGTGGAGCCCAACATGGTGCAGCAGCCCCGGAGGTCGGCCCGCTTGGAGATGGGACAGTCTAGCTTAGGAGTTTAGTCAGCTGGGACTGTGAGTCCTGACTTATATTAGATGATATAGTTTGCTTCCGCTTGAGCGTTTTGTAGTGAGGATATGATGTACCGGGCATAAGCCCGCATTTCTAGTACTCTGATTATTATTCTGTGGACACTCCCTTCGTGGAAATTTTATTTTTATATATGTGATTTACCAATGGACTTGCTTTTACATACTTTAATTATTGTGCTACCTTTCTGTGATCGAATTGGCCGGCGGAATCGGCGCCTTGTGGTGATGACCCTTCAAGGCGTGAAGGTGTCACCGCAAAGCGGCGATTCTGGTACTAAGACCCCGGTGTTTAAAAAAAAGGGGGGGGGGTCTTATACATATAGCCCGTAATTGCCGGCTTGGTCCGCCAAAGGTGGAAAAGAAGACGGGATCATCGTATGCTGATAAGGGAAAGGCAGTGGTCGAGTCCTCTACATCCCAGGCGCAGCCCCGAGTTTACAATCTTGGCCAGCAAGAGGCCATAAAGCAAAGTGACGTCGTCACAGGTACGATTTAAGATATTGATTGCATTTGATATTTAATACCTTGTGTGTAGCTTGTGTATGATGTGTTTTTGCCTTAGGATTTGTCCTGATTCGGAACAATCCGGCGAGAGCACTGTTTGATACGGGTTCTATCTAAGGACTTCGTAGCTAGAATTGGAGCACCGAGTCATGTGATGACAGATAGTATAAAGGTGTTATTACTGAATGGATGTGTGATGCTTGCAGATAGGGCTTGCGATGTGGAAGTTCAAATAGGAAGTCGGGATTTCAGTTTGAGTGCATATATGCTACCGATATCGGAATTTGATGTGATCTTTGGTATGGACTGGCTCTCGGAGCAGCGTGCCATTATTGATTGCAATTCAAAGGAGATCACACTGGGCCACAATATCGAGCTTGAGACTAAATTCGCTGGTATGCGAGGAGTGAGCGGGATCTTAGTGTCTGCTCTCCAAGTCGTTAGTGATGCAGTGATGCTCGAAAGGGCACGGAGTTATTCTTCACGCTTATTCAGGCTGTAGAGCCAAAGGCCAGTGTGAATGATGTTCTGATTGTGTCAGAGTTTGTTGATGTATTTCCTAAGGATCTTCCTAGGTTACCACCCCAGTGGGAGATCGACTTCACGATTGAGTTGGTGCTAGGTGCGAAACCTGTGGCCCGCTCGCCATATCGCATAGCGCCAAAGGAAATGGCTGAATTGAAAGTTCAATTGCAAGAATTATTGGAACAGAGATACATACGCCCAAGTATGTAACCTTGGAGCGCACATGTTCTTTTTGTGAAAAAGAAGGACAGTAGTTTGCGGTTATGTATTGATTATCGTTAATTGAATAAGCTGACAGAGAAAAACAAGTATCTTATTCCACGGATAGATGACTTGTTCGATCATCTAGTGGGATCAACCGTCTATTCTAAATTGGATTTAAAATCTGGATATTACCAGTGGATGATTCGGGAAGGTAAGATTCCCAAGACAGCATTTGGAACACGTTATGGTCATTATGAGTTTACTGTAATGTAGTTTGGGGTATGTAATGCACCATCGGTGTTCATGGATATAATGCACCGAACATTCCGAGAGTACTTGAATCTATTTGTGATTGTATTCATTGATGATATCTTGGTGTACTCTCAATCAGAAGCTGATCATGCGAATCATTTGCGGTTGGTATTGCATACCTTACGGAGGAATAAGCTCTATGACAAGTTCTCAAAGTGTGAGTTTTGGCAGTCTTCAGTGGCTTTTCTTGGCCATGTGGTAAGTGGAGAGGGCATAGCAGTGGATCCGTCAAAGATAAGTGTCATACGGGAGTGGCCAGTGTTGTCTTCGGTGGCCAAAGTCAGGAGTTTCCTTGGACTAGCAGTCTACTATAGATGTTTTGTAGAAAACTTCTCACGGATCGCTTTCCCTCTTACCACCTTAATGAGGAAGGATCAGAAGTTCGTTTGGACGCCAGAGTGCACGTGAGCTTTTGAAGAGCTAAAGAGTCGTTTGACCACGGTGCCTGTTCTGACATCGCCATGTGGTACAGACGGCTATGGGATTTTTAGTGATGCTTCAGGGAGCGGCTAAGGTTGCGTTCTTCTGCAGTTTGGAAAGGTGATTGCTTATGGCTCACATTAGTTGAAAGTGCATGAGCGGAATTATCCCGTCCACGACTTGGAGTTGGCGGCGGTGATCTTTGTGCTTAAATTGTGGTGGCACTATCTATATGAAATCAAAGTGGATATCTATATGGACCATAAAGCCTAAAGTATCTGTTGGATCAGAAGGATCTCAATATGTGACAACGAAGGTGGATGGAGTTACTTGGGGACTGCACCTTTGATATTCATTATACTCCCGGGAATGGAATCGTGGCCATAGATTCCTTGAGTCATAGGACTCCTATAAGGGCAAATTGGTTGCAGATGCATGATGAGCATCTGATCCATGAGTTAGAAGCGTTAGAGATTTCTTGTGTTGACAAGATTTCCACAGCTGATTCATGCTTGAACTGGATGGAGGTACAGTATGACCTTGCGGATAGAGTTCGGCGAGCAGCGGAACTTGATGAAAGTCTCCAACGCTATGCAAAGGATGGGTCAGATGGCCAATTCTCCTGGGATGACGGCCTTTTGAGGAAAGAGGGTCATTTGTGTGTCCCAAGTATGGGTAAGTTGGGGGAATAATTGATGTATGAGGCTCACTTTACAAAATATTCAATTCACTCAGGGAGCACAAAGATTTTCAAGGACATGAAAAAGTTATTCTGGTGGCCAGGGTTAAAGAAAGACATTGCACATTATGTGGCTAAATGTCAAACATGTGCCTTGGTGAAAGTGGAATGCCAGAAGCATGGAGGTTTCTTGAAGTCGTTACCTATTCCGGAATGGAAGTTTGACGATATTTCGATGGATTTCGTGCACGGTTTGTCGAGATCTCAACGCGGGAACGATTTGGTTTGGGTAATCGTAGACTGGTTGACTAAAGTGGCTCACTTCCTTCCGAATAAGAGGGATGATTCAGTGGAACTCTTAGTAAAACTTTATGTTGAGCAGATTATACGATTGCACGGTGTTCCACGTAGCATTGTAAGTGACCATGATGGGAGCTTCACATCGAATGATTGGATACTAATCCATCAATTGTTGGGAACGAAGTTAACGTTCAGTACGGCCTTTCATCCCCAAACTGATGTCAAAACTTAGAGGACCAACAGGACAATGGAGGACATGCTCCGAATGTGCACCCTGGATTTTGGTAAGAGATGGGAAGATCATCTCTATATGGTGGAGTTTGCCTACAATAATAGCTACCAAGCGAGCATCGGTATGGCACTGTTTTAAGCACTGTATGGTCATAAATGTCGTACACCTTTAGCTTGGGCAGAAGCAGGCGAATCCAAACTTTATAAGCGTAAAGAAGTCAAAGAAGCTAACTCGACAATACGTTCTATTTGGGAGAGGCTGATGATAGCCCAGGATCGACAAGCAAAGTACTACAACGCCAAACACCGGAACATGGAGTTCGCGGTGGGCTATTGGGTATATTTGAAGATCAAGCCATTCAAAGGCGTGTCTGGAATTCGACGTTTGAAAAAGCTAAGTCCGAGATATCTTGGTCCATTCGAAGTGGTGGAGCGAGTTGGGGAAGCTACCTATCGGCTAGCTCTTTCGGCAGATTTGAGTGGATTGCATGATGTGTTCCACATATCAGTGCTTTAGAAAGCCGTCAAAGATCCAGCTCAAGTGATTGCGAACGTTCGTGCACCGGTCAAAGTTGGGTTAACGACGAAGGTTAAGCCCATTCGAATCGAGGATAGAGCATATAAATAGTTGCGGAACAAGACAATTTGGATGGTCAAGGTCCGATGGGACAACTATGGCCGCGAGGAGCTAACATGGGAGCGAGAGTAGACCATGCGAGATGAATTTCCCGAGCTATTTGAGTAAACTGTTGGATAGTATATATCTTATTGTAACATACATTATGAAGTTATAACATTTTGACTGCAGGGTTCCTTGTTGTGTGAAAATTTTGGGACGAAATTTCTTGTAAGGAGGGGAGGGTTTTAACACCCTAAATCCAAAAATTGAGTTCAAGATGGGCAACACGGCCTGAGAAACAGGTGTGTCCCATGCCGTGTCCTGCTCTGTATGGTCAAGTGGGGCACACGGCCTATGACACAGGCATGTCAGAGGTCGTGTCCTTCTCTATATTTGGCTAGGGATGTGAGGTCGGGTGAACACAGGCTAGACACGGGCGTGTCTGAAGCCGTGTCAGGGCACACAGCCTGTGACACAGGCGTGTCACATGGCCGTGTACTAATCGGGTTAAGTTGGTTTGTGTGCCGCTTACAGTACACGACCTGTGATACGGGCGTGTCACAAGCCGTGTCAGCCCAAAAATAAAGTTTTCAGGGTGATTTGTGGTCGTTCATTTCATTCATATGGGATCCAATGGCCCAAGCTTCTCCCTTTTGTGTTAAGTCAAGGATTTGAGAGAAGTTTATCATTCAATCTTGGCCATCCTCTTTCTAAAAGAGTAGAGAGAAGGGAGAGCAAGGAAGGAGGAGGAGGAGAAGAGGATTCGGTCACCGGTGGAGCTTCAGAGTTCCGAATCGAGATCCGAGGCCAGATTTGTAAAGGCAAGGCCGTTGTGGTGCTTTCCAACCGGCTAGATTTCCATGGCTCCAAAGAGATCGTCAAGGGTAATGATCTTTCTTCCTTGGACATGTGAAGTCCTTCTTTGGCATGTGCATGGATTTACCCCACCAAAGGGTGGCTTTTGAGGGATTTATTTAGGTTGATTCTTGAAATCCCCAGTCTTGCATATAGATCCGAAAAGGTGTAGTGCGAAATAGGCATGTTGTGTGAAGCCCATCTGGACAGGTTGGTCTGGATTGGTGATGTTTCATTTGCGCATCGGAGAAGACTCCGCGTATAAATGTGTATGTTGTGGATTCGATGGGTTGTGCCTGTGAAGGTTAGTAACACGAAGTACTGGAGTGGAATTCCAGGAAAATACTCTCGTGATTCTTGTGTTGTATGCTATGTTGGGTTGAGGTTGGGTGCAGAAAGAGTGTTTTGCTGAACCCGCCAAGTGATCATGAGTTACACTAGCCTGAACTCCCATTTTTGGATTGTGAAGCCAGTCCTTGGAGGATAGTGTGGCTATTGTGAGTTGTGTGCTCTTAAAAAGGCTTAGTGCCGAACAGGAAAGGTGAAACTGATCCGCACCTATAAATTGGCCATGAATACTTCGGTATTCAACGATGGTATGGCGACTTGAGCAACGGTGGGTGGCTGATCTGGACCTGCGTTATGTCGTCTGTACAAGAGAGCGTCAAGGCATTGAGCTTTCATCAGTGACATAATGAGAGTCTTAGGCTTGCGCACCATTAAGACTATTTTGCTCAGCTTTTTCGTTGGGTTTCGGACCTTAAACGGTGGTGGGACCCTGGTATTCCGGTACACCAAGAATGTGCCCTGAGTGCACGGAGCGTCGGGTCATGTGGCCGGCATTTGTAATGTATTTCTTGTGCGTGAGGGCACAATGTGTGATATATCTGCTTGTGAAATGCTATACCTGCAGGGAAGGAATGCCACTGCCCCGGGTAAGGGGTAGGGTCGTTATAAATTAGTCAGCTTATTGCTGACCATTGTCTTTTTGCCACCATTTTGGTGGGCTGTCCCTGTGTAGGTGCTGGAGAGCCGACCGGAAAATAGGGGACTGAAGTCCCTGCTGCTGCTGCTACTGTTGCTGGCCCTCGAAGGCTAGTAAAGAATCTTTTGTTATGTTCATGTGTGGCCGGCCTGCATGCCGATGTTTGTAATCCACACTTATAAAGAGTAATCGGAAGGCCTTAAGGCCAAACGAAGTTGTATTTGCTGTACATTCCTTCAAGAGTTTATATATATATATATCATGTGATGGTTTATATATAGTGGACATTCATGGTTTGAGTTCAGTTTAACGTTAAAATCTTCCACTAGTATGCTCTGTGTTAGGATGCGTACTTGTTTTGGTATTAACCTGTGACCTCGCTGACTGTTTGTGGCATATAGTGTGGGGGCCCGGCCGGACCTTCTACCATATGTTATTTAACGGATGGAGTCGTTTCAGGAAAGCTGAGAAAATGGCCAAGCCCACAGGCATTGAGTGAAGTCAACTCACTCAACGCCATATAGCAAAAGGCTGTGAGATAGGCTAAAGGAGTAAAAGTCTGAAGTTGGAATGAGCTAAAATGTGGCTAAGTCCACAGGAATTGAGTGAAGTTAACTCATTCAACGTCATGCTAATAAATACAGAAAATTGGCTAAAGAAAAAAGCGTTGAGAGAGACATGTTCACTCAACGCTCTCAACGCTCATGTTGCTAAATAAGTAGAAAATTGGCTAAGGCAGTAAGCGTTGAGTGAGGCATGTTCAACAAACACTCTCAACGCTTATGTTGCTGAATAAACAGAAATTTGGTTAAAGGCAAAATGCGTTGAGTAGAGGTTACTGACTCAACATTGTCAACGCCTAGTGTAGACAGAATTTTGTCTGAGGGGTTTGGCATTCAGTGATGCTTACTCACTCAACGACAAGCAACTGAAAGCTGATAAAGCAAGATTGGCGTTGAGTGGAGCTGAATCATTCAACGCCTAGAATCAGACTTAATATTCTAAGTAGTTTGGTGTTGAGTGAAGGTGACTCACTCAACGCTAAGAGACAGTGAATCTGTCTAAGTGTTTTGGCATTGAATGATGCTTACTCACTCAACGCCTATTCTCTGATGCTCGATTTTGGACAAGTCCATAGGTGCTGACGTTAATAAAATCGACAAAGTCAACTAAGGTCAAATCAGACACGGGGAAGCTACACTACATGACAAAACTTGTCGTGAAGCTACTGTATGTCTTCTTCCATTAAAGACAGGCACAGCTGGAAGTTGCAGGTAGGGCCCACCGATCTCTAAGAGTCATTGATTGACGAACTACAAAAGGAAGAGATAGGTCCAAGCCAAAGATAACTTTTAGGGAATACTTTATTCAAAAAAGAGAGCAGCCATCTTCATCTTCTTTGCCATTGCTGCATGTGAAAAGCTTGAAGCTCTCCAGCAAGAAAATTTCAGTTAGTTGTGCAAGTCTCCATCTGCCACAGTAGATTCAGAAACTATTCTGAAGAAAGAAGAACCTTCATCTTTTGGCAGGTGTAGTGGGATGTTTGAAGACTCAAGATCAAAAGATCTTTGGTCTTCAACAGCAAGTTCAGAAGTTATCTTCTGAGTTCCTCCAGCAAATCCTTTTCCCTACTGAGAGGAGAGTTGGAGCAGAAAATTTCCTGCTCAAGTGGTTGACATAGAGAAATTTCTCTGTGTCAAAGTTAATTAATCTATTTCACTTTGTAGGATCCTTCTGGATCTGAGTTATAGGACCTTTGGGTCTGAGGTAGGGAAAATTTTCCTAAGCTGTAGGAGATTGTATCTCTCTGAGGTAGGTGAGTTTTACTCACTGAGAAGTAGGGAAGTTTTGCCTGAATTGTAGGAGAGTGTATCTCTCTGAGTTATAGGAGCAAGCTTGCTCTGAGGTAGGGCTATCCTCCATAGCCTGAGTGGGAGGGCTTAAGTGCCTGAGGTAGGTGATACTTGTATCACTGAGTGTAGGCATTTGTGGTTGAGGTGTAAGTCTTGGAGGAGACTAAAAGATCTTGAGGGATCTGAGGTGTAAGCTCCTTGGAGTATTGGTTTGGAGAAGTGCCTTGCTAACAGGAAGTTAGCAACGTGGGAGGAGAGTGGATGTACCCATAATTTTGGAGAACCACAAAAAAATACTTGTGTGCTTTTCTGTGTTTGCTTTTGTTTTCTTAAGTGTAGGTGTTAAGTACAAGATCTATAGAAGCCGAAAGCTTAAAGAAACAATCAAGTGTTTCAAAAAGACTCTCAAAAGACCAAAGAAGACCTATTCACCCCCCGCCCCCTTGGTTGCTAGCTACCTTGAAATTAAAGACTTTCAAGTGGTATCAGAGGGAGGTTCCACAAAAAGGATTTAACAATCTAAGTGATCCTCCAAGTTAGCTGATGCTAAGTGGTCATGGGCTCAGGAGAGAGCTAGAGAGAGCTGATTTCAATGAAACTCCCCATCTGCAGAAAGGAGCAGATTGGAATATGGAAGGAGAGGGTGAGGCTATTCATGGAAGCCTATGATCTAAGAATTTTTGTAACTGTTAGGGAGGGACCTGTCATTCCCATGAAGGTCTCTTCTCTAGATGCCAACATCCATACACCAACGACACTCTTTGAAATGACAAAAGATGAGGTCATACTAGCTGGCCTGGACAAGAGAGCACAGAACATCATAGCCAGTGTTGTAGATTACTCAACCTTCCTGAACTTGGTTCACTGCCAGACCTCCAAGGAAATATGGGACACCCTTGTGTTATATATGGAGGGTACTGATGAGGTAAGAGATGATAGGAAGTCTCTACTAGACTAAGAGTATGAGGCTTTCAGGCAAATCCTGAAGGAGAACATAACTATCTATTATGAAAGATTCTTCATGATCATAAATGAGTTGAAGACCTATGGAAGGGTCTTCAATAATTATGAAATTAATGACAAGTTTCTCAGATCTCTCACTAGAGACTGGGATACTAAGATCTATTCCATAAGAGAGATGGCCAAGCTTGCTGACACTCCTCCCTAAATATTGTTTAGGAAGTTGCTCTCCTATGAGATGCAGCTGGCTGCTAGGATGGAGGAGGAGGCCTCCAACAAATCACTGGCCAAAGAAAAGTCCTTGGCCTTCAAAGCTGAAAGCTCAAGGAAAGGCAAGGAAAGGATTTCTTCTCCACCAAGGAGACCAGCTGAGTCAGACAGCTCTGACTCAGAGGCATCAGACAGTAGTATGTATGATGAAGATTTTGCAGCCTTTTCTAGACAACTCCAGAGGTTAATGAAGAAGAAGCATTGGAAGAAAAGGCCTTCCAATTCCACCCATCACAGAAAGAATCAGTCTAAGACTGACAAGTATGGTTCTAAACATAATAAATATAACTCCTCTAAAGTAATTTGCTACTGCTGCAGCAAGCCTGGGCATGTGATAGCTGACTGCCCAAAGAAGAGGAAGGAGACTGAGGAGAAGAAGAAGCACCAGCACAAATTAAAGAAGGAAAAGTCCTTCATGGCCAAGAAGGAAAAGAGTTGGACAGACTCATCATCTTCTGAGTCTGAAGAAAAGGAAGCCTATATTGGGCTTGTTGTTGCTACTATTACAGATGAAGCTATAGCAGCAGGAGAAGTCAATCCTCCAGGGAGGATTGGAATCAGAGCCCCTCTGACACTATCAGACAATGAGTCAGAGGTGGATGAAGATGTCCATAGCCACATAGGGCTGATAGCAATGATAGATGAGGAAGGTAACCAGGATCAGCCTGGTCAGAGAAAGGTATATCTATCACCTAACTCTGCTTATCTATCTGGGTTTGAGACTAGTCCTTGCTCAGAAGACTCTTCACCCTGTAGTGAAGAAGATTTTGGATCTGAAGGAGATGTCAATCAACTGATTGATAAGTATGGAGAACTTCTAAATTCCATCAAGAAGGTCAAGAAGTTGTCTAAGAAGTAAGCTAAAGAGATCTCATCTCTTAAGTTTGTAGTTGCCCAGCTGACTGTAACAGCAAATCTACTGGACCAGAAAGCTAGGGAAATTAGCCAACTGAAGTCCCTCTTGGACATTCAGGTAGCCTCCATCAAGCACAAGAACTATCTCATCCGGGAGCTTGAAGATAAGCTTGAGAAGGAGAAAAGATTAGAAGCTAGCTATTCTAAGCCAAGTACTGTCCTCCCCTTGATAGACTCCTTCTCCTCTCAAAAGGGCAAGAGGGGGTTGGGATTCAAGGGAAGCACAAGAGTTGCTCCTTCCAAAAGGAAGGGCAAAGCTCTAGTTCCACCTCAGCCTATTGCTTCTAAGCCTCACATTCTTTTCAGAAAAGTTTTGATACCATCTAACAGGTATGACCAAGAAAGTTGTTATGGTCACTGGGAGAGGGGTTGTTCATCTGGAGTGAACAAAGATGTTCATTGTCATGATGTAAGTTTTGGCAGGGTGTGTGCAGTCAAGGCTGCCAATGAGAAATTTCAAATAGCCCAATCTGGACTATTTGTCTTTGGTGCTTCTGCACCAACTCTCAAGAATGTTGCTGCAGCCAAGACTCAGAATCTCACAGTAAAGGTTCTAACAAAGGGAAAGTCTAAGAATCAGGTTGATCTGGGCATATCTGAAACCATCAAAAGCATGCTTTCTGAAAAGAAGCTAACTGCTGCTGGCACTCAGGGCAGACCAAATCAGCCAGCTATAAGACTTACCATCAGTCAAATTCTGGCTGATAGAAATCAGAAAAAGGCTGCAGCACATCTTCCTCCTATCAAGGTTATAGCTCATCAAGCTGCAGGGCCTTCACAAAAAAGAAGATATAAAATACATGATTGTTGGTGCAGTGGTAAGATAGGGCACTTTATCATTGATTGCTGGCACAATAACAATGTGGTCATAGCTAGGGTCAATCCACTAGTCAGAAATTCTGTTGGTGGACATGTTCAATTTCATGCTAACATGCACCTAAGACCCAATAGATATTGGGGTCCTAAGGTTAAGTAATTTGTATATTGCAGGATAGTTTAAGGTTCATACCCCTATATGGTACTTGGATAGTGGTTGTTCCAGGCACATGACTGGAACAAGGAGCAACTTGAAGGAGTTTACTCCAGTAAAAGATGGATCCAAAGTCATCTTTGGAGGTTCAGATAGAGGTGTAACCAGAGGGTATGGTAAGATCACCAATGGCATAGTCACAATCACAAAGTTGGCTTATGTTGAAAGGTTGCAGCACAACCTTATAAGCATAAGCCAGCTTTCTGATCTTGGCTATATAATTGTCTTCCATAAGGATGAGTGCCTAAGTAGGAGGTCAAGTGACCAAGAGGTCATCTTGATAGGCATTAGAAGTGGAAATGTTTATTGCATGAACTTTCTATGTCTAGACACAGATTCTCCTATCTGTTTGGTGGCAAATGAGAAAGTCTCCTACTGTATCCAGTGGCACAAGAGACTAGCCCATTTGAATTACAAGACTATTGGCAAGCACTTCAGTTAAGAGATAGTTAGGAATGGCCCCAATGTGAAGTGCTCTAAGGAGGGCATTTGTTCTGCTTGCCAAAAGGGTAAGCAGAGAAAAGTCTCCTTCAAGGGTATTGGGACCAAAGACTCTGTGAAGTGTTTATATCTCTTGCACTTGGACCTATTTGGTCCAATGCCAATTCACAGTCTTGGTAGGAAAGTCTACACCCTTGTGATAGTTGATGACTATTCCAAATTTACTTAGGTGTTCTGTAAGATCCTCCCCCTTACCAAGGGAGCCCTGATCTTATGCCCAGAACCGCCGCCTTATGGTGGCACTAACTCACGGGTTAGTCGACACCGCAAGACGCCGATCCTGCCGGCTAGTACGATCATAACCTGTTCGGCCAATATGAGAAACAGAAGTAAAGTATATAGTAAAAAAAACTACATAAGTCCACAGCCACAGAGTACATATCATATAAAAGAAATGATGAGTACATGAATATAGTCCACAATGAGTACAACAAAAGAGAGAAATAAGGGCTTACGCCCATTACATTATATCAATGAATCTCTCATCACAAAGCAAAGAGCGGAAGTCTAAACTATTACGGACATTTCGTCCCTCCTGAGGATGCGCTGTAGTAGTAGTAGTAGTGGTGGTAGCTACTCCTCATGCCCTGCCTCCTCGTCTTGCTGGACGTGCTGGTCTATCTCCTCGAACTCCTAAAAAGGGGGAGTCAACGTATGTTAGTCAAAAGACTAAGTCGTATCCTCAACACCTCCTCCTGTCGCTCTTAGGCACCGAGTGGAAGGAGGATGCGGAGGACGACAAGGGGTAGTGATGGTTAAAACGCCAGCTCTTATTTAGGTGTGAAAGTGGAGGTTTTTATTTATAAAAAGAAGAGCGTTTTGTTATTTTAGAAACCGAGTTTTAATGAGAGGGAGGCAAGTGCACCTATCGCGTGTAGTACAGGATATTCCGGTGTGAAATATCGGGGTCGTATTGTTCTCGGGGCCGGCTTAGCTAGATCTACTCTTTCCCTGAAATACCTATTATTCTACCGATAATATTTGTTGGTTTTATATAAAAAAGGAAAATGGCATAAAAATTATATAAAAAGCATAATAATAATAAGCATAAAAAGAAAGCAGGAAAAATGCAGTAAATAAGTGCGGAAGTCCGATGACCAACTTAGCGCGACGCTATCAAAAAGCGAATTGAACTAAAGTAAACTTTTAATAAAAGGAGATCCTAATTTTCAAATTAATTAAGGCGGAGACTCGGCCGTGGAGGTTCCAAAGGAATGAGCTCACTTATCTCTAGGACTATCGCTCACCTGAACGCTAAGACTATTCGACCGATCGCTAGACCGACGAAGGATTCCTCTTAACGCCCGCATTACGCTGAGAACCCCGCTATTGGGTGGGGAACCCAATCCGGTAGAGTCGCGCGCCTCCTCTCTCGAGGGTTAGCGCGGATCTCTCTTTACCCAAGGGGGATCGGTCCATACGTGCGGCCTCTCGGCGTTGCGTATGGATAACGGAAATAGGGCCCGCACATCGATATGCGGTCCTACGCGTCGTTAACCCGGGGCAAACCTTAAGAAATTTAATTAAATAGAAAACAGGACCTTTAATTATTTAAAGCTGCTTTATCTGTCCCAATGATCTTCGATATTGAGGGCTAAGGGCGGTTAGCCACTCATCGGAATGGGGACACTTACACTAGAAAGCATTAAAGAAAGCTGTAAAGAAAGCAGTAAGAAAGCAGTAAATTGCAAGTCCTACTCAAACGAGTAGGACTGAAGAAAGCAGTAAATGCGAATCCCGGCTCGAGCGAGTGGGCGGGGGTAAATTTATACTCATACACACACACACTCTACAGAAAAGTAAACACACGCACGCACTCTACAATAAATGAAACACACGCACGCACACGAGGTTTCCTACTCAAGTGAGTAGGAGAAAATGAATGCAATAAAAGACAAGTCCTACTCAAACGAGTAGGCGGGAAATGAAAGCAGAGCGCCATTTAACTCTTAACGAGTAGGCGGAAATAAATGCATACGCACACACTCTACAGAAATTGAAACAAAGCAATAAAATCTAGCTCATAAACGCACGCACTCTTGCAAAAATAAGAAAAAGCAAAGTTACTGAAAAATTAAAACAACTGCATTTCTACCGTTAGAATGCGGTACAAATGCATAAAAAGAGAAAATAAAAATTAAACGAAGCGAAAAGTTTTGCAAATAAACGCAAAATGGAAGTTGGCAAAAAATTAAAACAACTGCATTTCTACCGCTAGAATGCAGTAGAAATGCATAAGAAGTGCAAATAAAAATAAACGGAAGCTAAACGGGTGCGGAATATGAAAATAAAATGGGCATTACAACGGCTAGAAAGTGCGATAAAATCCTAACTGAACGAGTTATAAAAGCTATAAAAAGATGAAAACATAAAAAGCACGAAAAAGGGAACGAAAAATTACTTAAGTTAGGGCGCAACCAAATGAGATTCATGCTAAGCAAGAGAGAAAATAAACTATTTTTATAAAATAAAAAGCTATTACAAACTAAGGGAGGGGGGAGAAAATTCTCTTACATAGCATGGAATCAAAATGGGCAGCACCTCCCCTAAGGAACTTGGACCAAAAAGTGGACAAAAATCTCATACAGCAACTGCCCTTATATAGGCAAAATTTCGGGTTGGTCACGCCCTAGGTCACGGGCGTGACAGGTGGGCGTGACAGTACTATTCATGAGCTGAGTGGTGATTTGACTGAAGCCTTGACTTTGGCTGAAAACGTGGCGGTCACGCCCCAGGTCACGGGCGTGACAGGGGGGCGTGACGGGGAGCTGGCTCTGGCGATTTGACGCGCGCTTTGACTTCGGGGCGGTCCACGTAGCGGACACGGGCGTGACAAGCCTGTCACGGGCGTGACAGCGGGGCGTGATCGGGACAGCTGACATCCGATGTCGGCAGCATTGACGGTTGACGGAGAGTTGCGTGCCGACATCGACACGGGCGTGACGAGGCTTGGACACGGGCGTGACGGGGGCATGTCGGGCTCGGGACAGTGAATTTGTTGGTTTTGACTGCTGGTTGCGTTTGAGAGCCTGACACGCCCGTGTCGGGGGGTGACACGGGCGTGACAAGGCCGAAAATAATATTTTCTGGAAAAAATCAGAAAACAAAAATAAGCTAAGTTAGAATATATTTTTACAAAAAAAGGAACATTTTATTGAATAAAACAAACTAAAAAATATAAAAATAAACAAAAATGACTTAAATAAAATACGAAAATATAGGTATATTTACAACTCATCAAATACCCCCATACTTAAGCTTTTGCTATTCCAGAGCAAAAGTTGGAGATGAACCTATAAGGAATTAAAAAGAATCCTAAATTTAACTAACGCTTAAGTTAATTGTACGAAAGATCGAAATAAATTTCCGGGGTCTCGGAATTAAATCTTAACTTATGAAAATGTTAAAATAGAGGAACCGTTTCAAAAATACTTCTAAACGAGAAAAATAGAAAGCGAAAATTATTTTGTTAGGTTAACAAAAATGGATTGAAATTATCGAAAAAAACTTTAGCTAAAAAGAAATTGATAGGAAATAATTCAATTTAAAAATTATGCTCTCAAAAAGTTTTAGATTAATTCTAGAATCATGAAAAATATATAAGTGGATTGGCGGATATGAAGAAGGCTTAGAATTTTTGAGGCGAGGTAATTTTTTCTCGAACCTCCATAATAATTTTTTGAATAATTAGGAAAATGAAATCTTATTTTCCTAACTTATAATTTTTCTTTCTTTCTTCATAAAAATAATGAACCCAAAGTATTTGTATAGGGGTAATGAATTTTATCCTCTTACTCCGTAACATATAATCTTTTTAAACTATTGGGTGCCTATGTTTGCGGGACGAAATCTTATCCCCATTGACATAAGATCTTTTAAGGGTGAGTGGGGAATCATACTGATTTAAGGTACGAAAAAAAGTGGATGGTGGAAATTTCTAAAAGAAAGCTAGAGTTTAATAAAAAATTTCGAGAGCAACCTTTTTAATTTGAACGTTCCTACATTTCAATAAGCATAAGTAGAAATAATGTAAAATCCATAAATGTTATTTTCTAACATAAAGATGTGCTTTATTTCAAAAAAATAAGAAGCGAAATTAGAAACGTAAGTTCCCTATAATAAGAAAAAGCCATAAAAAATTCTTTAAAATCTTAACCCCAGAAATTTAAGTCAATCGAGCTACAATTAATAAACGAATAGTAAATAAAGAATTAATTAAAATTCGCTTATAAATAAACTCGAAACGATTATTTTGGAGAGCAAAGAGGTTAAGAATTAAGGTATTCAAATTATTTATTACAAAATAAAATGTTTTTGATTTTTATGAGTTTTTCAAATTTTTTTCATATTTTGGTGTTTTTAATCATTTTTTTTGGAAATTTTTAAAGGTTATGCAAATTTTTTTGAGTTTTTTTTTTTGAGTTATACAGATTTTTTTTGAATTTTTGGATTTACAGAAATATTTACAAGAAAAGAGAGAATTTTTACAAGATAGGAAAGAGAAGTGGAAATGGACAAGAATATTTACAAAATATTTACAAAGTAGAAAAAGGATCGCCCTCGAACAGACTCTTATTTGTGGTTGGTTCGATGAGTCGAACGTCGCGGAGCGATGTTTCATTTTTTTTTGAAATTTTATTATTAATATTTAAAGCATGAAAATATATTTTTTTGAAATTTTATTATTAATATTTAAAGCATGAAAATATATTTTTTTGAAATTTTTAATTTTTGCAAATTTTTTTGGAATTTTTATTAAGTGCTTGAAATAAAAGGACAGAAAATAGGAAACACCCCCATACTTAAGTCCAACATTGTCCCCAATGTTGCACTAAGTATGAGGAACAGGATATATATAAAAATTTAAGCGGTATGTACAAAATTTAAAATTAAAAATAGGGGTTTAGAAATCTTCCCTAAAGCGCGTTCGGGGAAGCCCGTTAAGATAACCCAACAAAAGTTTAAAAGAAAAAGCAAAAATATAATATAAAAAACGAAAACGATAAATTCGGCGAAAAATGTGCGGGTGATAGGGGGCGACAAGTGGGTGTGACTCGTAAGCTAACGTCTTAGCCAGGAGCGTGACCGATGTGCGATCCCCTAGCGCTCACAAATGTGAAGCGCGCCGAAACGACAAAATAAATACTTAATTTAAATTTTTTTGTTGTATAAAAATTTTTCTTAGTTTTTTTTTTGAATTTTTAGATTTTTTTTTTAAGTTTATGTTTTTGATTTTTGAATTTTTTTTTTTTTAGTTTAAGTTTTTTTTGAAAAATAAAATGAAAAAAAAGAAAATAAGATAAAGACAAAATAAAATAAAGACGAAAAATATAGTTTTTGAATTTTTTAATTTTTTGATGAAAAGAAAAAAAAATCATCATCATTTTTTTTATTTTTAAGTTTTTAAATTTTTAATTTTTATAAGTTTTTAAGTTTTTAAGTTTTTTAAGTTTTTGATTTTTTAAGTTTTAAAATTTTTCTGATTTTTTTTTTTGTTTTAAAGTTTTTAAATTTTTATTTTTTTTGATTTTTTTGTTTAAGTATTTATTATTAATATTAATAATGCTATTATTATTATTATTAATATAAAATTTTTTGTTTGATCAAAATATATATATATATATATATATATATATATATATTTTAGTAGAAATAAAGGGTAAAATTAATAGGATTCAGGAATTCAAAATAGTAAGTCGAAATTTTTCCCCGGCAACGGCGCCAAAAACTTGATGGTTAAAACGCCAGCTCTTATTTAGGTGTGAAAGTGGAGGTTTTTATTTATAAAAAGAAGAGCGTTTTGTTATTTTAGAAACCGAGTTTTAACGAGAGGGAGGCAAGTGCACCTATCGCGTGTAGTACAGGATATTCCGGTGTGGAATATCGGGGTCGTATTGTTCTCGGGGCCGGCTTAGCTAGATCTACTCTTTCCCTGAAATACCTATTATTCTACCGATAATATTTGTTGGTTTTATATAAAAAAGGAAAATGGCATAAAAATTATATAAAAAGCATAATAATAATAAGCATAAAAGGAAAGCAAGAAAAATGCAGTAAATAAGTGCGGAAGTCCGATGACCAACTTAGCGCGACGCTATCAAAAAGCGAATTGAACTAAAGTAAACTTTTAATAAAAGGAGATCCTAATTTTCAAATTAATTAAGGCGGAGACTCGGCCGTGGAGGTTCCAAAGGAATGAGCTCACTTATCTCTAGGACTATCGCTCACCTGAACGCTAAGACTATTTGACCGATCGCTAGACCGACGAAGGATTCCTCTTAACGCCCGCATTACGCTGAGAACCCCGCTATTAGGTGGGGAACCCAATCCGGTAGAGTCGCGCGCCTCCTCTCTCGAGGGTTAGCGCGGATCTCTCTTTACCCAAGGGGGATCGGTCCATACGTGCGGCCTCTCGGCGTTACGTATGGATAACGGAAATAGGGCCCGCACAGCGATATGCGGTCCTACGCGTCGTTAACCCAGGGCAAACCTTAAGAAATTTAATTAAATAGAAAACAGGACCTTTAATTATTTAAAGCTGCTTTATCTGTCCCAATGCTCTTCGATATTGAGGGCTAAGGGCGGTTAGCCACTCATCGGAATGGGGACACTTACACTAGAAAGCATTAAAGAAAGCTGTAAAGAAAGCAGTAAGAAAGCAGTAAATTGCAAGTCCTACTCAAACGAGTAGGACTGAAGAAAGCAGTAAATGCGAATCCCGGCTCGAGCGAGTGGGCGGGGGTAAATTTATACTCATACACACACACACACTCTACAGAAAAGTAAACACACGCACGCACTCTACAATAAATGAAACACACGCACGCACACGAGGTTTCCTACTCAAGTGAGTAGGAGAAAATGAAAGCAATAAAAGACAAGTCCTACTCAAACGAGTAGGCGGGAAATGAAAGCAGAGCGCCATTTAACTCTTAACGAGTAGGCGGAAATAAATGCATACGCACACACTCTACAGAAATTGAAATAAAGCAATAAAATCTAGCTCATACACGCACGCACTCTTGCAAAAATAAGAAAAAGCAAAGTTACTGAAAAGTTAAAACAACTGCATTTCTACAGCTAGAATGCGGTAGAAATGCATAAAAAGAGAAAATAAAAATTAAATGGAGCGAAAAGTTTTGCAAATAAACGCAAAATGGAAGTTGGCGAAAAATTAAAACAACTGCATTTCTACCGCTAGAATGCGGTAGAAATGCATAAGAAGTGCAAATAAAAATAAACTGAAGCTAAACGGGTGCGGAATATGAAAATAAAATGGGCATTACAACGGCTAGAAAGTGCGATAAAATCCTAACTGAACGAGTTATAAAAGCTATAAAAAGATGAAAACATAAAAAGCACGAAAAAGGGAACGAAAAATTACTTAAGTTAGGGCGCAACCAATTGAGATTCATGCTAAGCAAGAGAGAAAATAAACTATTTTTATAAAATAAAAAGCTATTACAAACTAAGGGAGGGGGGAGAAAATTCTCTTACATAGCATGGAATCAAAATGGGCAGCACCTCCCCTAAGGAACTTGGACCAAAAAGTGGACAAAAATCTCATACAGCAGCTGCCCTTATATAGGCAAAATTTCGGGTTGGTCACGCCCTAGGTCACGGGCGTGACAGGGGGGCGTGACAGTACTATTCATGAGCTGAGTGGTGATTTGACTGAAGCCTTGACTTTGGCTGAAAACGTGGCGGTCACGCCCCAGGTCACGGGCGTGACAGGGGGGCGTGACGGGGAGCTGGCTCTGGCGATTTGACGCGCGCTTTGACTTCGGGGCGGTCTACGTGGCGGACACGGGCGTGACAAGCCTGTCACGGGCGTGACAGTGGGGCGTGATCGGGACAGCTGGCATCCGATGTCGGCAGCGTTGACGGTTGATGGAGAGTTGCGTGCCGACATCGACATGGGCGTGACGAGGCTTGGACACGGGCGTGACGGGGGCGTGTCGGGCTCGGGACAGTGAATTTGTTGGTTTTGACTGCTGGTTGCGTTTGAGAGCCTGACACGCCCGTGTCGGGGGGTAACACGGGCGTGACAAGGCCGAAAATAATATTTTCTGGAAAAAATCAGAAAACAAAAATAAGCTAAGTTAGAATATATTTTTACAAAAAAAGGAACATTTTATTGAATAAAACAAACTAAAAAATATAAAAATAAACAAAAAATGACTTAAATAAAATACGAAAATATAGGTATATTTACAACTCATCAGGTAGCAAAGTGGAAGCAGGTGACGATTCTAAACAAGCAGGAGTAGGTATAATCTAGCAGTTCTATATATAGTCTAGCAGTTCTATACAAGGTGCAAGTAAGTAAAGACAGTGCAAAAAGAAAAGGACTGCAGTAAGAAGATAGAACTGGAAGTAAGTGCAGTACGGAAAGGAAAGTACGCTACTGCTACTCCTACTCCTATCAATATTACAGAAGTACCCCAACTTATATGAACGCCCATACGAACATATAAGTTAGGGTTTCCAAAAGTAACTTATCATATAAACCGCCCATAACAATTTATATGATAAGGATCTATGAAGCGTATGACCTAATGAATGAATGTATGTTATGATGAGTTTATTAAGCATGCAAGTGCAACACACACACACGACTCCGTGATCACAGACCTTTAGTTCCCTCTTTTTGAGAGCTTGCATCACTCTCGGGTACTACCGTTGTAGCTACGGCAACAGTGGAGCGGGCTCTCCACTTCTAGGTGAGTATAAGCACTACCAGACCTAGACCGCTCTCATACGCCTCTGTACACGTCCCAGGTGCACTCTAGAGTCTTGCGTACGTATTTTGCTGACTACCCGTCAGTCTTGTAGGTCAAGTGTACGTCTTCGGGGATTCCGCAGTATTATATATATAGCATATTGGCCCCTCCACCCATACCCCTCGCCCGAGTCATCGTACTGCCATCGGTGCATCGACTGGCTAGTCCCGCGTGACTCGCCATTAATTTTATGCACATGCAAGGTATTAATCTGAGCTTCCTGCTCGTACTGATATTGCTAACACATTCCCTCCAATCCAATTTGGGTGAGCAAGTGCTTATATCCCTCCAACCCGGTTAGGATGAGCTCATTACTTGTATCCCTCCAACCTTATGAAACAGGCGAGCAAGTAATCCATATGAGGTTTCCAACCTTATTAAACCGGTGAACCTATCGCGTAGATCTCCAAGCCTATTAGACTACTCTCGTCTAAGGTTTATTACACATAGTAGTTTAGGGTGAATCCCAGGACTGCCCAAGGCATGCCCCGTGAGGGGGTCTCGAGGGCACTAGGAACCAAGACAGGCATGAAACCCGAAGTTCCCTTTCGCAAGGATAATTAGTTTTAGTTGGTGTTTACCCGTTACCCGCGATTCTCCTTTAGTACTACTCCTTAGTGGCCTAATGACCTATGGTGTTAATCGGAAGTCGAGGGTTTCCCGTCGGATCCCGTTATACCTATTGTAAAGTGATTTGCACTCTATCACTCATTACTATGCTTATGACACTATCAACACCACCCGGGTTTATTCCCAATTTCCACAACTATCCCATTTTATTCTATCTCCCGGTGGTCCTAGTAGGATAAACCTACTTATGCTAAACGTAGCCCCAGACCTAATACCACCCCGAAATCGAAATTCCAATTCCTTGGGCCAACAACCCCCAAATATTTATCCTAAGGTGGTATGGACTAATAAAATGAGCATGGTGATTTTTCATGATTTTCCTAGGTCATTAAGGCCTCTAATTAAATTCTTTAATCAATTCCCTAGGTCACTTTACACATGAAGTAGTACAATTTATAATCCACTGACCTAAGGGATTTTTCCTGAGTTGTATATTGGTAAAATATTGCTGTCTACAAGATTTCATAATTTTCCTTTTAATATTTCTATTTATCCCATAATTTATACAATTTCTACATAAATGCCATTTTCCAAATGAAGTAGGAGAGATACATAAATCAAAATTCCAGGAAAATTACTGAGCAATTGTAACATTAATTCATGACTAATGGCAGAGTTTCATTAACCTCTATAGTGTAATAGCCTATAAATTTCCATTCTTAATTATTTACCAAAATGCCATTTTTTCTAACTTAATAATTATCAGTGTGTACAAAAATTCTGAAACAACCCTACAATACTAATATTACTATTATACAACTATAGAAATATTTCTACAATTTTCCAACTTGTAATTCCACCAATTCATAATTAAATACAAAAAGGATAAAATAGTAATTTCAAGGTATTTGCTCCAATAGTTCTCAAACAGAGGTATAAATTTTCCTAAGTCAAATAAAACATCATTCTTTGACTTGACTGAATTTGGGAATTTCCTTGGGTCAAAATCTATTTTTCCAATTTATTTTCCAAAAAGACCTATATTTTGAAAATTCCAATAAATGGCATTTTTGATCCCAAAAATCCCATAAATAATTCTAGGGGTGAAATTTGCCCTAATGAATCACTGGAATAGATTCCATGATTTTTGGATGCCTCAACTAGGCTAAATACCCAATATTTCATTTCTTGCTAATAGCACCCCAAGGCTATAAGTAGCCAACACATGCAAGTGGGTTAACCCAACATGCAGTGATCCAAATGTACTTAAATTTCTACCAAGCACCAATGATGTCCATAAGTACATTCCACCAAAATTTGGGGCCAATTCGAGGCTTAACACTCCAATTATATCATTTATTTAATTATTGATATTATGATCAAAACTATAGGAATTTTGTCTCCAAAAATTTCTAAACATTGGCAGGGGATAGATATGCCAATATTGGCTACATGGCCAAAATTTCAGGCCATATGGACATCTGGTTTGGCCTAGGCTTCATTTTTAATTTCTGTCCTAGCCTAGGAGCAGTCCTAGCAAAACAGCCCTACAGGATAGAATACTTAACCAAATTTAATAAGTAACATGTCAAATCAAAGCTAACACAGAGGTCTACAATATTTATGTTGTGCAAAAGTTCATCAGGTGGCTGTAAGAGCCTTATTATCATCATGCAATATGACTGCTAAAAAGTTGCAGAATTTACTCACTATTCATACATTTAATAATAACAGAATTAATAATAATAACTAAAAAGAGTTAATCAAGCCTGCACGAATTTTAAAGCTAATCGGACGGCGTCTGGAGTTTCTTCTCCATGCAAGCATGCATGGCCAACCCGACGCAAGTTGGTTTTGCGGGGCGGTTCCCGGCCATCGCCGGCGGCGGAACCTCCGGCCAAGCCCTTCCCCGGCCTCACGGTGGTCGAGGCTTGAGCTGGCCGGCGGTTGGGCGGCACAGAGCGGCGCACGGCGGCGGCGCAACCGAGCCGAAATGCTCCAGGATGCCATTTTTCTACAGAAATCCGAGCTTTTGATTCCTAATGTCGAGCTCGTTTGAGCTCGACCTCTAGCCTAGTGGATCTAGGATACTAGTACATTTGGAGGAGAAGGGATACGGACCATCGGCGGCGGTTGTGGTTGAGGGTGGCGGCGTGTTCCCATGGAATGAAGATTCCGGCGAGCTCCTCCTCGGTTAGCCATGGCTGCAGCTGGTTCTCTCTTTCTCTCTCTCTCTCTCTCTCTCTCTGGGGTAGGGACGGAGTGGGATGAGGGGATGTGCTCAGTTTGGGCTGAGATAAGAGTGGGGGGGGGGGGGCGACCTCACCAAGGAATGGGCGGCTTCACCAATGTAGGGCTCGGGTTGGTTGTTTGGGCCGGCTGGGTGTTTGGGAGTGGGCCCCACTGCTCCAGCTGGGTTAAATAATCCCTAATGGGTCGGGTTCCATGGGTAGGAGCTGAATTGGGTGAGTGGAGAGAAGGGGTTGGCTCACATAAATGAGATAGGTTAGAGGGGGCTCGGTTTTGGGCTTGGCCTTGACCCAATGCTGCATGGTGGGTCCCCACACCTTCTAATACACCTATATGGTCAGCCAACCAATTATGAGTTGATGGGATGAGCCCAAGTGGCCCAAACCAATTTCTTAACACTTTCTCTCTCCTATTTATCATCTTTTCTCTCTCCTAGTTAATTTCCAAAGTTACTATTGCATGCCCCTATTTTTCTCTTCCATAGGGGGTATAGGGTCACTTTAGACCCACCTAATGATTTTAGGTTGGTTTGGGTGGACCCAACCCAGTGAATTGGGCTAGGGCACCATTTTCACTAATTAGGTCAAAATGTTGACTTGACTCATCATGGGTCAACTAGTTGACCCCATGGCCTACCTTAGGGTCCACTTAGATTGTATTTAGGGTTAGGGAAATGTGGTGGGGTCATGGTGTGGCTAGGGTTTGTATTTAGCCCAGTTTGACCTAGGTTGACTTGGGCCCCATAGTGGGCCCCACATGGTCTAAATCCTCCTCCTAGGGTCAAACCTAGCTAAACCCTAGCATCCACCACATGCCTAACCCAAATCTAAGTTATTTGAAATTTGGGATGTTACAAACCCTATAAACAAAAAAAAAAATTTTCGTCCCCGAAATTTAAGTTCGGGCTACGGGGTTTCTACGACAAGCTTATAAAAGATTCAAAACGTAACTAAAAAAGGAAACTATAAAACTAAGTTGTACCTGAGGAGAATATCTCCGGGTGTCGCTCCATCATGAGATCCCTCGGCTCCCAGGTGCGCTCCTCCCATCCGTGGTTAGACCACAACACCTTCACGAGAGGGACCTTCTTCTTCCGCAACACTCGGACGACGGTATCGTCGATCCGGACCGGCTCTAAACGAACTGATCGATCGGATGCTACTGGCCCGTCGGTAGTAGAAATATGCTGCTCAGGCCGAAGGAGTGCTCGTCGCAGGGAGGAGACGTGAAAGACGTCGTGCAGAGTTCCCAACTCTATCGTTAGCTACAGTCGGTAAGCCAAGGGGCCGATTCGCTCCAGGATCAAGTAAGGCCCCATATATCTTGGACTGAGCTTCTTCTGCCTCCGCACCCGGGAAACACCGTGCACCGGACGTATCTTCAAGAAAACTCTGTCTCCCACCTGGAACTCCACCTTACGATGCCGCGCATCGTAATACTTCGCCTGCCTGCTCTGGGCCTCCAACATCCGATCTCTGACCAGACGTATCTGAGCCTTCGTGTCCTCGACATACTCTGAACTGTGAGCTCGTGCATCCTCATATTTTGGGCTACTCATATCGTGAGGGCACGTTTCCAAGTCCTTCGATATTTTATAATCAAAATAATCTTTAACCACTCATTGGATTGTAGTCTTACGACCTATAATCATCAAGTAAATTAACAATTTTATAAGTAAGAATCTTTTTCCATTCTGATCCACCTAGGTTTTTACTTATAATTCAACGTGAACTTACAATCACCCCAAGATATCATATACATTAGATCAACATTATTATGTATAGCAGTAAATCAACTTCCGAGATCCTGATGTGATGAAAAGATCATCATTTTATTTCTCCCAACTTCAAGACTCATCACATCTCTATCTAAGCAGTTATATATGGTTCGTAGTGTGTTCACCTTTCAAGCATACATCAAGCGATCATTATCGATATTGATGTTCGTAACAGTGACTCTCGATCACTTTTCACATATAGTCTAATCCATGAATTTATGAGCGTAACTTTTCAGGTATGGTGAGATCTGATACAGTTTTGGTTTTAGCAAAAAGGAATTCTTATTGAGCACTGATTACCTTTGTATATGCCCTTGGTAGTCAAGATCTATATACCATTGTCATGAAATCTCCTATTGGCGATTATAATGTTACCACGTGTGTATCCTGGTTCTTAATGCTATCATGATCAAGGGTCATATATACGTGTACAACCTTGACTCTTTCTATAACTGAAACATTTACTATTAATATGAACGTTAGTAACGAGTTTTTTGTCCCTCAGTCGTTTTTAATGTTCAGTCTAAACCCATAAATTATAAGTGCTATTTTTTCAAAATTGAAGCACTTTAATTTCTTCTTCGATCGAATCTTAATAAATGTTCATTTGTTCTCGAGTATTTCACCGTATCCGTGATAACAATCTAACATTGATTACTTCGTTGTCATGAATTTCCCTATGGTGATCATGATGTTATCAACATTCGTGTCTTGGTTCTTGATGTAACCGTAACCAAGAGATCATTCCTATGCATATGCTACAACCTATCATCGACCATATTCCAATTTGTTGAGTCGTTACCTTTGTAAATGTTATGCCTTGACAATTTAACCCATTACGTGCTTGAAGTTTCAATTCGGTACGCTCTTAGTAATTCCCTTATACATGTTCATACGACCATCTTAATTGACTAGTATGGGTGAATATCCATCTAGATTTATTATACTAACGAGGTTTGCTCAAGCATGTGTAAACTTAATCCTCAAAATTATTATGTCATGGTAGAGACTATCATATCTCTGAGTTCATGAGTTTTCATTATTTGTATATTTCCAAAAATACATACCTCGCACTATCTGATATGAGCAATGCTGAAACTTATTCGTTTTCCTTGTGCGCAGGATATGCTGGTATTGTCTACTCACGATCAAGTCTTCTGAATTGTTATAACATCGGTTCTAAAGATAATAATATATCCATAATCATGGGTTGATATCAAAATCCCGAACCCTTTGAGGGCGATTATTATTTCATCAAGTATTCTCATTTTGATTCCTGAGATCATCTGAGTCACCTCCACATGATTATGCCTAGAGTATACATCTTCCAATCTAGTATGTTTCTTCACCTGATTTTATGCTTGCTGGGGTCACTATACTCTCCTTGTTATGGATGTAATCGTTTAGATATTCCAGCATTTCCACTTCATGGACTCTCAAATAACAGTTGAGATTTACAATCACTCCTTCGTTTTATCTTGTCGTTACTTTGTCACAATCTGTATGTTTCCAATTGATGACCAGTGTACGTCACGTAGGCATGGGTGGTGGTGATCAGTCATCATGTTATGCTTCTTTCAAATTTAGATGATTCTTTCTTGATTCAAATTTTCCTAGGGTTATGGCACAGCCATTGTCGTAGACGTAATTATTCAGATACTTTGAATTCTCGCTTCACATTATTTTCCCTTGCGGTACATCTGAGTCCCTTAATCACTTGTTACATTGGTTGGGTTAAGGTGTTTAGAGTATCCTTGGAACGTGCTTGTTGATGCGGTAATCAAGACCAACCTTAATTGTTTATACATATTTCTACAACCCATACTGATTCAGATTCGGTCTTTTGACGTGAATTGCTCCGATTTCACAAGTGTGTGCAAATGATTTACACCGTGTTAGTAATAAGGAAAACACAAGTGTTCATTTGACTACGATCTAAGTGGGTACTCACTTACTTAGACTTGAGATTGGGAAATTTCTTGAAGTCTTATACAGTCTTCCCTAGCTTCAAGGTCATATGTATTCGTCACTAAGCCAGCATTTATGTATCTTTCACGGAATCAATTTTACTGTTCTACTTGTTCACTTACTCCAACGGTCTTGGAGTATTTATGAGAGTGAAAAGTAATTCTCGAAACATTCTACTTTCCTATTTGGCTTGTGAATTTATTGTGTTCCCAACTTGTCGTTAATAGTCTATGCTGCTTTAAGATTAATAAATTGGGTGAAGATCTTCGAGAGTCCTAACCTTCCGGGAAGGATTGATCATCATACCGGTCATGTACATACAATTCCCATCTTTACTTGAGCGATCCTTAAATACTCCAAGTTTTTAGATCACTATGCTTGCGACACATTCTTAATGAGAGGGCTTAGGAAAAATCGATTTGTTATCAATATAGCCCTATAAACAAAAGGTTAAGCCCCCATATATTTTGGTTAATTTTCCTTTGACTTTCACAATGCAGTCATCCTGTATATGCCATAATCCTTAGAGCTAATCATCCTTGGCATGGATTTCTAATTCAATTGATATGCTATCTACCTTAGGCCTTCAAGGTTATCGTACGACAATCTGTTCAAGGTCAACATGTGACCAAACTAGGAAGTGTCTCTTCTAAAATCTGAACTCTAATTCGACCTTGGATATTTATCATCGTGGTTGTCTTGACGTAATCAAGTTATCGATACTAGGATTAAGCTTACGAGTACCCTACTAATCCACCATTAAGCTTATGCATCAATTTCTCTCGAGGTGGTCCTTATTAGTTTGAGTAAGAATTGGTAATATCATTCGATCTGCGACTTAGGAACACTGAGGTTTAAGCCTTAAGTAGGGACTCCGGCATTTAGATCTTTCTTTAATCGACTTGGTTATCCATGTACCGTAACTAATCTACACCTGAATTCGATCTTTGGCCTAAGGTACGACACAAAATCCTCTTGGTAAGTCAAACTAGGGTGGTGTCCTAGTTGGATTGGCCTAACTAATTGCTACTGGACTGGTTTATGTGACTTTTTTTTACACATGGGCACACCATTGCTTTCGCTGCTTAGTTTGTCCGCAAACTAATGCTCGAGCGGGGTGTTCCAGTGTTGTGGACTTCTTTCTCATATGATCGTTTGTTCAAGTGATACCAGTTTGTAAGATCCTCCCCCTTACCAAGGGAGCCCTGATCTTATGCCCAGAACCGCCACCTTACGGTGGCACAAACTCACGGGTTAGTCGACACCACAAGACGCCGATCCTGCCGGCTAGTACGATCATAACCTGTTCGGCCAATATGAGAAACAGAAGTAAAGTATATAGTAAACAAAACTACATAAGTCCACAGCCACAGAGTACATATCATATAAAAGAAATGATGAGTAAATGAATATAGTCCACAATGAGTACAACAAAAGAGAGAAATAAGGGCTTACGCCCATTACATTATATCAATGAATCTCTCATCACAAAGCAAAGAGCGGAAGTCTAAACTATTACGGACATTTCGTCCCTCCTGAGGACGCGCTGTAGTAGTAGTAGTGGTGGTAGCTGCTCCTCATGCCCTGCCTCCTCGTCTCGCTGGACGTGCTGGTCTATCTCCTCGAACTCCTAAAAAGGGGGAGTCAACGTATGTTAGTCAAAAGACTAAGTCGTATCCTCAACACCTCCTCTTATCGCTCTTAGGCACCGAGTGGAAGGAGGATGCAGAGGACGACAAGGGGTAGCAAAGTGGAAGCAGGTGACGATTCTAAACTAGCAGGAGTAGGTATAATCTAGCAGTTCTATATATAGTCTTGCAGTTCTATACAAGGTGCAAGTAAGTAAAGACAGTGCAAAAAGAAAAGGATTGCAGTAAGAAGATAGAACTGGAAGTAAGTGCAGTACGTAAAGGAAAGTACGCTACTGCTACTCCTACTCCTATCAATATCACAGAAGTACCCCAACTTATAAGAACGCCCATACGAACATATATGTTAGGGTTTCAAAAAGTAACTTATCATATAAACCGCCCATAACAATTTATATGATAAGGATCTATGAAGCGTATGACCTAATGAATGAATGTATGTTATGATGAGTTTATTAAGCATGCAAGTGCAACACACACACACGACTCCGTGATCACAGACCTTTAGTTCCCTCTTTTTGAGAGCTTGCATCACTCTCGGGTACTACCGTTGTGGCTACGGCAACAGTGGAGCGGGCTCTCCACTTCTAGGTGGGTATAAGCACTACCAGACCTAGACCCCTCTCATACGCCTCTGTACACGTCCCAGGTGCACTCTAGAGTCTTGTGTACGTATTTTGCTGACTACCCGTCAGTCTTGTAGGTCGAGTGTACGTCTTCGGGGATTCCGCAGTATTATATATATAGCATACTGGCCCCTCCACCCGTACCCCTCGCCCGAGTCATCGTACTGCCATCGGTGCATCGAGTGGCTAGTCCCGCGTGACTCGCCACTAATTTTATGCACATGCAAGGTATTAATCTGAGCTTCCTGCTCGTACTGATATTGCTAACACATTCCCTCCAATCCAATTTGGGTGAGCAAGTGCTTATATCCCTCCAACCCGGTTAGGATGAGCTAATTATTTGTATCCCTCCAACCTTAAGAAACAGGCGAGCAAGTAATCCATATGAGGTTTCCAACCTTATTAAACCGGTGAACCTATCGCGTAGATCTCCAAGCCTATTAGACTACTCTCGTCTAATGTTTATTACACATAGTAGTTTAGGGTGAATCCCAGGACTGCCCAAGGCATGCCCCGTGAGGGGCTCTCGAGGGCACTAGGAACCAAGACAGGCATGAAACCCGAAGTTCCCTTTCGCAAGGATAATTAGTTTTAGTTGGTGTTTACCCGTTACCCGCGATTCTCCTTTAGTACTACTCCTTAGTGGCCTAATGACCTATGGTGTTAATCGGAAGTCGAGGGTTTCTCGTCGGATCCCGTTATACTTATTGTAAAGTGATTTGCACTCTATCACTCATTACTATGCTTATGATGCTATCAACACCACCCGGGTTTATTCCCAATTTCCACAACTATCCCATTTTATTCTATCTCCCGGTGGTCCTAGTAGGATAAACCTACTTATGCTAAACGTAGCCCCAGACCTAATACCACCCCGAAATCGAAATTCCAAATCCTTGGGCCAACAACCCCCAAATATTTATCCTAAGGTGGTATGGACTAATAAAATGAGCACGGTGATTTTTCATGATTTTCCTAGGTCATTAAGGCCTCTAATTAAATTCTTTAATCCACTTTACACATGAAGTAGTACAATTTATAATCCACTGACCTAAGGGATTTTTCCTGAGTTGTATATTGGTAAAATATTGCTGTCTACAAGATTTCATAATTTTCCTTTTAATATTTCTATTTATCCCATAATTAATACAATTTCTACATAAATGCCATTTTCCAAATGAAGTAGGAGAGATACATAAATCAAAATTCCAGGAAAATTACTGAGCAATTGTAACATTAATTCATGACTAATAGCAGAGTTTCATTAACCTCTATAGTGTAATAGCCTATAAATTTCCATTCTTAATTATTTACCAAAATGCCATTTTTTCTAACTTAATAATTATCAGTGTGTACAAAAATTCTGAAACAAACCTACAATACTAATATTACTATTATACAACTATAGAAATATTTCTACAATTTTCCAACTTGTAATTCCACCAATTCATAATTAAATACAAAAAGGATAAAATAGTAATTTCAAGGTATTTGCTCCAATAGTTCTCAAACAGAGGTATAAAATTTTCCTAAGTCAAATAAAATATCATTCTTTGACTTGACTGAATTTGGGAATTTCCTTGGGTCAAAATCTATTTTTCCAATTTATTTTCCAAAAAGACCTATATTTTGAAAATTCCAATAAATGGCATTTTTGATCCCAAAAATCCCATAAATAATTATAGGGGTGAAATTTGCCCTAATGAATCACTGGAATAGATTCCATGATTTTTGGATGCCTCAACTAGGCTAAATACACAATATTTCATTTCTTGCTAATAGCACCTCAAGGCTATAAATAGCCAACACATGCAAGTGGGATAACCCAACATGCAGTGATCCAAATGTACTTAAATTTCTACCAAGCACCAATGATGTACATAAGGACATTCCACCAAAATTTGGGGCCAATTCGAGGCTTAACACTCCAATTATATCATTTATTTAATTATTGATATTATGATCAAAACTATAGCAATTTTGTCTCCAAAAATTCCTAAACTTTGGCAGGGGATAGATATGCCAATATTGGCCACATGACCAAAATTTTAGGCCATGTGGACATCTGGTTTGGCCTAGGCATCATTTTTAATTTCTGTCCTAGCCTAGGAGCAGTTCTAGCAAAACAGCCCTACAGGACAGAATACTTAACCAAATTTAATTATTAACATGTCAAATCAAAGCTAACATAGAGGCCTACAATATTTATGTTGGGCAAAAGTTCATCAGGTGGCTGTAAGAGCCTTATTATCATCATGCAATGTGACTGCTAAAAAGTTACAGAATTTACTCACTATTCATACATTTAATAATAACAGAATTAATAATAATAACTAAAAAGAGTTAATCAAGCCTGCACGAATTTTAAAGCTAATCGGACAACGTCTGGAGTTTCTTCTCCATGCAAGCATGCATGGCCAACCCGACGCAAGGTGGTTTTGCGGGGCGGTTCCCGGCCATCGCCGGCGGCTAAACCTCCGGCCAAGCCCTTCCCCGGCCTCACGGTGGTCGGGGCTTGAGCTGGCCGGCGGTTGGGCGGCGGAGAGCGGCGGACGGCGGCGGCGCAACCGAGCCGAAATGCTCCAGGACGCCATTTTTCTACAGAAATCCGAGCTTTTGATTCCTAATGTCGAGCTCGTTTGAGCTCGACCTCTAGCCTAGTGGATCTAGGATACTAGTACATTTGGAGGAGAAGGGATACGGACCATCGGCGGCGGTTGTGGTTGAGGGTGGCGGCGGGTTCCCATGGAATGAAGATTCTGGCGAGCTCCTCCTCGGTTAGCCATGGTTGCAGCTGGTTCTCTCTTTCTCTCTCTCTCTCTCTGGGGTAGGGACGGAGTGGGAATGAGGGGATGGGCTCGGTTTGGGCTGAGATAAGAGTGGGGGGGGGCGACCTCACCAAGGAATGGGCGGCTTCACCAATGTAGGGCTCGGGTTGGTTTTTTGGGCCGGCTGGGTGTTTGGGAGTGGGCCCCACTGCTCCAGCTGGGTTAAATAATCCCTAATGGGTCGGGTTCCATGGGTAGGAGCTGAATTGGGTGAGTGGAGAGAAGGGGTTGGCTCACATAAATGAGATAGGTTAGAGGGGGCTCGGTTTTGGGCTTGGGCTTGACCCAATGCTGCATGGTGGGTCCCACACCTTCTAATACACCTATATGGTCAGCCAACCAATTATGAGTTGATGGGATGAGCCCAAGTGGCCCAAACCAATTTCTTAACACTTTCTCTCTCCTATTTATCATCTTTTCTCTCTCCTAGGTAATTTCCAAAGTTACTATTGCATGCCCCTATTTTTCTCTTCCATAGGGGGTATAGGGTCACTTTAGACCCACCTAGTGATTTTGGGTTGGTTTGGGTGGACCCAACCCAGTGAATTGGGCTAGGGCACCCTTTTCACTAATTAGGTCAAAATGTTGACTTGACTCATCATGGGTCAACTAGTTGACCCCATGGCCTACCTTAGGGTCCACTTAGATTGTATTTAGGGTTAGGGCAATGTGGTGGGGTCATGGTGTGGCTAGGGTTTGTATTTAGCCCAGTTTGACCTAGGTTGACTTGGGCCCCATAGTGGGCCCCACATGGTCTAAATCCTCCTCCTAGGGTCAAACCTAGCTAAACCCTAGCATCCACCACATGCCTAACCCAAATCTAAGTTATTTGAAATTTGGTATGTTACATGTTCTTTCTTAAGAAGAAGGATGAAACCCTTGATGTCTTCATGAGGTTTATCAAGCAAATTCAGAATAAGCTTGGCTGTTCTGTGATCAAAATCAGAAGTGACCATAAGACAGAATTCCAGTCTGATAGCATGATAAAGTTTTGTGAAGAGCATGGGATTCATCAAGAATTATCTTCTCCTAGAACACCCTAGTAAAATGGGATAGTTGAGAGAAAGAATAGGACTCTCACAGAGGCTGGTAGAATACTGTTGAGTGAGACATCTCTCCTAGAATATTTCTAGGCTGAGGCAGTCAATACTGCATGTCATGTACTCAATAGAGCCTCTATCACTAAAGGCCACAAAAAGTCTCCTTATAAGATCTTGAAGGGCAGGAAACCAAATTTGGGCTATCTCAGAATCTTTGGTAGTAAATGCTTTGTGCTTCACAATGTCAAGTCCTATGTGACTAAGTTTTCTGCCAAATCCTATGATGGAATATTTGTTGGGTACAACAATCATAGAAAAGCCTATAGGATCTACAACTTGAAAAGCCAAGTTGTAGAAGAACCAGTTCATGTAGTCTTTGATGAGTCTACCATGATTAACAATGGACTGCCTAGTTCCTCTTATAGTACTGCAGGTATAGAATAGATAATGGATAAGCTGACCATCAAGGAAACATCACCAGTAATCCAAGATGATATGGATACTCTAGAAGATCTTCCTGCACACTAGGAGAGGATGAAGATCAACAAGAAGATGCCCCTGCTGCTGAAAGAAGACTGCCACCTATAGTCAGACATATGAGAGATCATCCAGCACACCAGATCATTAGTGAGGCAAGTCATGGAGTAATGACAAGGAGCAGAAGTTAGAACATAGCCACGTATTCAAGCTTTCTTTCCCAAGTGGAGCCCAAGAAGTTTGAAGAGGCCAACATAGATCGGCATTGGATTGGAGCTATGCAAGAGGAACTAAACCAGTTCAAGAGGTGCAGGGTCTGGAAGCTAGTTCCCAGATCTTATGGTCATAATGTCATTGGAGTCAAGTGGATCTATAGAAACAAGCTTGATGAAAATGGCATTATAATTAAGAACAAGGCCAGACTAGTAGCTAAAGGGTACAGGCAACAAGAAGGGATTGATTTTTATTAAACCTTTGCCCATGTAGCAAGATTGGAGGCCATTATGTTATTCCTTGCATATGCAGCACACAAGGGATTCAAGGTCTACCAAATGGATGTGAAGTCAGCCTTCCTAAATGGTGACTTAATAGAAGAAGTCTATGTTGAGAAGCCTCTAGGTTTTGTAGTTCCTAACTCACCTTATTTTGTTTATAGACTTAGAAAAGCTCTATATGGGCTGAAGCAAGCCCCTAGAGCATGGTATGAGACATTGTCTAGTTTCCTCATTGAGAACAAATTCTCAAGGGGGGAAATAGACAAGACCATATTCCTAAGGGAATCTAAGGGTAAGATCATCCTAGTCCAGATCTATGTAGATGACATCATCTTTGGATCTACTGATGAAAACCTCTGCAAAAAGTTTGTTAAACTAATGCAGGGGAAGTTTGAGATGAGCAGTATGGGTGAACTTAAGTTCTTCTTTGGCCTCCAAGTAAGACAGGCTGATGTGGCTTGTCCATATCCCAGTCTAAGTTTACTAGGGAGTTAATCAAGAAATTTGGCATGGAGAATTCTTCCACCATGAGAAATCACATGGGGTCAAGTATGCCTGTAGGTAAAGATGAAGCAGGGACACCTGTTGATGAAACTTTTTATAGAGGGATAATTGGCTCCCTTCTATATCTGACTGCAAGTAGGCCAGACATCATGTATGCTACATGTATTTGTGCTAGGTATCAGTCTTGTCCTAAAGAATCTCACTACTCTACAGTTAAGAGAATCTTGAGGTATCTTAAGGGCACTCCAGATCTTGGCCTTTGGTAACCTAGGAATGGGGAGTTTGAACTAACTGGCTATTCAGATGCAGATTTTGCAGGCTGCAAAGAGGATAGGAAGAGCACATCTGGCACCTGTCAGTTCTTGGGAGGGAGACTGGTATCTTGGAGCAGCAATAAATAAACTAGTGTGTCAATATCAACTACAGAGTCAGAGTGCATCTCAGCAGAAAGCTATTGTGCTCAGTTGCTATGGATCCAGCACCAGCATCAAGACTACAACCTCCAGATAAGTAGAACTCCTTTATTCTGTGATTCTTCTAGTGCAATCTCTATATATAGAAATCCTTTCTCCCATAGCAGGACTAAACACATAGAGATTAGATATCATTTCATTAGGGAGCATGTGGAATGTGAAGACATCACCCTTGAGTTTGTCCCAATAGAAAAGCAAGTGGCTGACATCTTCACTAAGCCACTAGATAAAGCTAAGTTTAACACCTTCAAATTTGAGTTAGGTATATTAAACTTAGTATAGCCTCAGTTGCTCCCCACCTCTAGTTGCAAACTATTTGGCTTTATGCAGATAGGATGGTCCTTTGAAGAAATGAAGATTCTCAAATTGAGGGGGAAAGTCAAGCAATGCTGCCTAATTGAGGGGAGCAGGTGATAAGATGATCAGTTTATAAGGTGCATCCTTCCTGCTATTTGTTGTAGTCAAAAAGGGGGAGAGGATAAGATGATCAGATAAGCAAGGCATCGGCAAGGCAGCAACAATTCAAGGGAAGCATATGGCAGATGCAGTAATGTATTCTGCAAGAAGGGAAGTGTGGTAACTATAAATCACTTCTCAATTATTTAGTTTTCTTTTATTATACCTTATATTGCATGGTTCTGTGTATGCCATTGTCTTTGCTTAAGAGTTTTTGACTTCCTCAAATAGGGGGAGATTGTTGGGTCCATTTCCCACAATATCCTAGATTTGAGTGAAGTCAATATTATCAATGATATACACATGTCTGTATATGACTATGATAAATCAGGTTGCCTAAGTGGCTATGTCAGGTAAACATTTACCTAAGGTGTGGGATGACAGAAAACTATTTAAGTACACAGGCATTGAGTGAAGATAAGTCACTCAACGCCATATAGCTTATAGCATTGAGTGAAGCCAATACAGTTAAGGCCAAGGCAGTGGCAAGCTGAGAAAATGACCAAGTTGACAGGCGTTGAGTGAAGTTAACTCACTCAATGCCATACATCAAAAGGCTATGAGATAGGTTAAAGGAGTAAAAGCCTGAAGTTGGAATGAGCTAAAATGTGGCTAAGTCTATAGGAATTGAGTGAAGTCAACTCACTCAATGTCATGCTACTAAATAAAGAAAATTGGCTAAGGAAGAAAGCCTTGACTGAGGCATGTTCACTCAACTCTATCAATGCGTATGTTGCTGAATAAGCAGAAAATTGGCTAAGGCAGAAAACGTTGAGTGAGGCATGTTCACCCAACGCTCTTAATGCTTATGTTGCTCAATAAACAGAAATTTGGTTAAAGGCAAAATGCTTTGAGTGGAGGTTATTAACTCAACGCTGTCAATGCATAGTGTAGACAGAATTTTGTCTAAGGGGTTTGGCGTTGAGTGATGCTTACTCACTCAACGCCAAGCAGCTGAAAGATAATAAACCAAGATTGGCATTGAGTGGAGCTGAATCACTCAACGCTTAAAATCAGACTTAATATTCTATGTAGTTTGGCGTTGAGTGAAGGTGACTCACTCAACGCCAAGAGACAGTGAATCTATCTAAGTGTTTTGGCATTGAGTGATGCTTACTCACTCAACGCCTATTCTCTGATGCTCGATTTTGGCTAAGTCCACAGGTGCTGACGTCAGCAAAATCGACAAAGTCAACTAAGGTCAAATAAGACACGGGGAAGCTACACTACACAATAAAACTTGTCGTGAAGCTACTGTACATCTTCTTCCATTAAAGCAAGGCACAACTGGAAGTTGCAAGTGGGGCCCACCGATCTCTAAGAGTCATTGATCGACGAACTATAAAAGGAAGAGATAGGGCCAAGCCAAAGATAACTTTTAGGGAATACTTTATTCAAAAAAAGAGCAGCCATCTTCATCTTCTTCGCCATTGCTGCATGTGAAAAGCTTGAAGCTCTCCAGCAAGAAAAGTTCAATTAGCTGTGCAAGTCTCCATCTGCCACAGCAGATTCAAAAATTGTTCTGAATAAAGAAGAACCTTCATCTTTAGGCAGGTTTAGTGGGCTGATTGAAGACTCAAGATCAAAAGATCTTTGGTCTTCAACAGTAAGTTCAGAAGTTACCTTTTGAGTTCCTCCAGCAAATCCTTTCCCTGCTAAGAGGAGAGATGGAGCAGAAAGTTTTATGCTCAAGTGGTTGACACAGAGAAATTTCTCTGTGTCAAAGTTAATTAATCTATTTCTCATTGTAGGATCCTTTTGGATCTGTGCTGTAGGACCTTTGGTCTGAGATAGAGAAAATTTGCCTGAGCTGTAGGAGAATGTATCTCTCTAAGGTAGGTGAGTTTTACTGACTGAGAAGTAGGACAGTTTTGCCTGAACTATAGGAGAGTGTATCTCTCTGAGTTGTAGGAGCAAGCTTGCTCTGAGGTAGGGCTATCATCCATAGCCTGAGTGGTAGGGCTTAAGTACTTGAGGTAGGTGATACTTGTATCACTGAGTGTAGGCCTTTGTGGCTGAGGTGTAAGTTTTTGAGGAGACTGAGAGATCCTGAGGGATCTAAGGTGTAAGCTCCTTGGAGCATTGGTTTGGAGAAGTTCCTTGACTAACATGAAGTTAGTAAGGTGGGAGGAGAGTGGATGTACCCATAATTTTGGGGAACCACTATAAAATACTTGTGTGCTTTTCTGTGTTTGCTTTTATTTTCTTAAGTGCAGGTGCTAAGGACAAGCTATAGATCTCTAGAAGCTGAAAGCTTAAAGAAACAATCAAGTGTTTCAAAAAGACCTAAGCAGACCTATTCACCCCCTAGGGTTCTAGCTACCTTGAAATTAAAGACTTTTGAAAGTGAGGGTAAGATCTACCTTTACTCTAGAGGGGGGTGAATAGAGTATATTAAAATAATTTTTCCAGATAAAAATTATTTGCAGTGTAAGACTTAATTTAAGTAGGTGTAATGTGCTTACAATAAATAAAACTAAAAAAGCAATAAACAAAATCACAGCACACAGTTGAGCAAAATCACAGCAATCCAGAAGACACAAGGATCTATAGTGATTCCCCAATTAATCTGGGTACATCCACTCTTCTACCACCCTAGGTAGGAATCCACTGCAGGGATAGTTGATCAGGTGTCCTGAGCACCAATGAGCTTTTGATAAGGTCCTCAAAAACCAAAACCAGATTTTTTGATCAGGTGTCTTGCCACCACTAATTTTTGATCAGGTCTCAGAAACCAACCACAAAACTTTTTAAGGGAGTTTTGAGTAACCCTTTTACAGTAGAGTAAAGAAAGAAAAAGAAAAGAGTTTGTTGTTCTTCTCTATCAACAGTCAAAGAGAAGACTAGTGGATGATGTTGTCAAAGCTCCCCCTGAGATCTGCAATTGTTCAGGAAGAAGAGCTTTGCTTAGGGTGATAGGTCTTCAGTAGATCTAGATCTCCAACAAAGGATGATTTCAGCAGCTGCTGAAATGTGGAATGTTTGGAGTCTTTGATGAAGAAGCCTTGAACACTTGAATCAAGAAGATCTTGAAGGAGTAGATAAAATCTTCACTTTGGTTTGATGATCTCCTTCATAGTATTGTTCTTGTGTTTTGAATCAATTCTAATTCTGTAATCTGTAGACTTGTGTATCCCAAGGAAAAAAAACTATATCAGAATTGTTGTCTCGATTCTTGAATGATATCTCTTGTATTTCTTTCTCAGTAATTCTCTGTAGATAGCCGTTAACCAGTCATAAATGACTACCTTAATTGGCAACTGTCTCTGGGGGAAAGTCCTAAGAATCATTCCTATTATTCTTCCTTGAAACTTGCTCCAGATTAGTTGAAACGGCCACAGAATCCTTTGAATTAAATGCTGATAATAAATTAGATTGATTTCCATAACCGTCTGAATTTGAATTCTTGAAATCGTCGATCTCTCCAGAAAATCGTCGACCTGAGCTCAACTATCGCCGAACTGAGCTCAGAGAATGGATCTAGACTTGAAACAGAAATCGTCGATCTGAGCTCAACTATCGTCGAACTAAGCTCAGAGAATGGAATTTCAGCTAGAGACAGAATCGTCGATCTGAGCTCGAAGATTGTCGAACCGAGTTCGACGACTAATTGATCTGAGCTCAGAGATAGTTGAACTGAGTTCGACGTTTCGTCGACCTGAGCTCGACAAAAATTGTCTTAGTCTTCAGCACATAAATTCTGATTTAAGAAGGTCTTGGGGGAAGCTTCCAAACCTATGTTCTAACCCTAAGACTCATTCTAATTGACCTTTAAGACTATACAAGAAGGTCACAATAATTTCCTAAGAACATAGTGATCCTTGCCCAAATTAGTAATAGGGTGTTCCAACAATCTCCCCCTATTTAGGTTAGGATTACTATTTATAAGACAAATAGGAAATAATAATCATACAGACAGAATTCAAAAGCAAAAACAACAATGCAGAGAAAAGAGATTGCAGCATTGCAGAAGCATAGAAAAAATTCAGCAGACAGTATGAAATAGATGTATTGTCAGCTTACATATTCACTTCTTTTCATTTCCCTTCTTGAATAAGATTTTTCTGTTAGGGTTTAGAGCTTCCTTCTTTGATCTCCTGTCATCATCTACACCTAAGGAGGTTTGAGCTTTGGGTCTTGGAACAACATCCTCTGGATACAGCTTCATGTAGCTTTCAGGATCAAAGAACTTTCTTGATGAGTATCTTTTTAGTTCTCTTTTTCTTTTCTCAGATAAGGTTGAGATGTTTGAAGTGTCTTTCCCTTGTTCTCTTGCCTTCTTAATCTGATCCAAGGCAGCTAGCTCTTTCATTCTAGCAGTCCAAGAAAGTGGATTATTTTCAGGGTCTTCAAAAGGGACTGGAGATTCATATCTATTCATAGTATCATCAGAAGGAGGAGTTCTTGAAGCAACAGTATCTTTCAGCTTATAAGGGAAAGGACCAGAGGTTGAGTCAATAGGTCCTTGTCCTTCCCTTTGGTATGGAAGTTGCCTGGAGTAAACTCTGTAGTCTCTTTGGCTTCCTCTGTGCTGTCCTCTTCTTGATTGATTACTTCTCTGATAATGTCCTCTAGGTTGATATCTGTCTGAAGATTGAAAAGAGCTTTGTTTTGCAATAGATCCAGACTAAGAAGCAGAACCTCCACCAGTACCTACATATGGAGGAGGAGGAGGAGGAGGAAAATGAGAAGATCCTTTATCATACTTAGCAATCTTCCTCTTTTTCTTCATAGCCTTGAGCTGGTTCTTGGAATATTGCATCCAGGGTTCTGAGATGGGGTAGTCATGCAGAATATAATAAGGAATATCATTGTCATATTTCACCTTTTCTGGAGGTACCCTCATCAATGCTTTGCATCTAGCTTTCCTCTTCCTTGCAATAGTTGCAGAGGAGTCATCAGAATCAGTTTGGAATTGGTCACTGTATGAACTCTAAGGATTGTCATATAATTCATCAATCCTTTTAAGGTATTCTTGTTGTTGTTTTGATTGTTCAGTAGAGATAACAACAGTAGCAGTAGTAGCAACAGTGACAGAGGCAGCACTGATAGATATACTAACAGTAACAGACTCATCAGCAGCAGAGACAATTGGAGCAACAAGAGCAGCAGATACAGACACTTCAGTAGCTGAAACAAAAACTTAAATAACAATATCAGAGACAGCAGATTCTTCAATATGAACAGCAGGCTCATCAGCCTCTATCATCAGTAAGTCAGCAGCACTATCAAAACAGACTACATCAACAAAAGCAGCAGCATCATTCATATCATCAACAAAAATAGTACTTTCCACAGCCTTAAGAGATTTGATATATGCATAAATCAGGTTGGGCTCATAGCTGGCAATATGCACAATGGCCTTAGTTAGATCTTCCACTTCCTAAGCTGGTAGACAGCTAAAGTGAAGAGTATCAAAAACTGATAACAATGACCTGAGGTAAAATGTTATATCTGGTACCTGATCTGGAACTGTAAACTCTGGCAGGAAATCCTATGAAGCAGCAGGCACCATCTCTTCTTCATATGACATCTCCCCCTGCCTAGATTCAGTATAAACTGGATCAAGACACCCCATAGAAGAGATTGCCTGAGGAGGAGAAAGTGAGGATAGCCTGGAAGATAGCTCCTGGATTGATTTCAGGAGTGGAGCCATGGAGGACTCCAACAGGAGTGTTAGCCTGGGAGCTAGCATCCTAAATAGCTTGTCTGCTAGGGCAGGAAGAGCTACTTGCTCAAGTGAAACTTGAGTAGAGGTAGAGGATAGAGTGACAGAGATTGGTGGTGAAGGGGCTGCAGAAGTTGTAGTATAAGAGGTGGATGGTAGGATGGATGGTTGAGAGATTGGAATGGTGGAGATAGAAGTTATTGGAGTGGAGATGGATGGGGTGAAGGATGGTTGTGCAAGAATATCATGTAGAAGTTGTTGGTATGAGGAGGTGGATGGAGGCTCAAGAGGCGAGGAGGGGGAATCATCCATGTAGGAGTCATCCATAATATTGAAAGATGGGATGGATGAGGAAATGTCAAGAGGTGGATAATAATAAAGGGAATGGAAAAGATCTTCTGTTGTTGTTGGTGGAGGTGAAAGAGTTGAAAGAGGAGATGAGATGGTGATGGGGGAGGAGATTGGGATATTGATAGTGGAGGTAGAAATGGAGGTAGAAATAATGGGTGGAGAAGGTGGAGATGAGGAGGAGGCAGGAAGTTCTTCCAATGGGGCAGTTGCCTGTGGGAGAGTGACTGGAGCAGTCCTTATGCCTGAGGTTGAGACAGCAACAGGAGTTCTGCTTGGCTTGGCAATTTGCCTGTCCCATTTACCAAAAAGGGCACAGGTCAACCTCTTTGAGGCATTGATGTGCATCACACTGGACACAAGCAACTGTGGGCATCTGTTATGCAAGAACAGCCCTAGGATCCTCCCAAAATTAACAAAACTTTTGTTCACCTTTTTCTTGATCAAATCAAAGAAAACTTCTCCCTAGTTGAGATGTTTCTTATCCACTATGGCTTCCATCAAACAAAATTGATACCTGGAAATGGTATCTTGTGCAGAGTGCTTGGCCAATAGCACTTTTCCTACCACATCAGCTGTAACACCCCAGAATTCTTTTATGGGGTGGCGAGCGCGTGTTTATGCGCCCTGCTGTAACGCTAATGAACTCTGGAATGTCCACTAAGGAATGTACAAAATCTTGTTTGAGGAATCTGCGCGTTCCTTTTTGTGTTGTTTTTCTTGCATACGTTCGCTAATGTGTGTCTTGTCCACCTATAGGTGACGCGTAGTGGTGCTGGGCAATCTGAGCCCCAACGCTCTGATGAGAGTGCGGCACCAGCTGAGGTGCCAACACCTCCTCCATCTGCGGAAACTGTTCGCTTAGTTGCTGAGGCGCTATTTGCCATGATTCAGCCGACCGGGCAAGCGCAGCCGGCAGTAGTGCCAGTTCGTGTTGATGTAAGACCCGAGCCGGTTGAGGCTGTAGATCCACGAGCAGCTGACCGACAGTTGAAGCAATTCATGAGCTTCAGTCCTCCTACGTTTACAGGAATGGGATCCCCAACGCAGGCAGAGGATTGGTTATCGCGTGTCAAGCGGATAATGATAGCGATCAGGGCGGAGGAAACTCTAAAGGTCACATTGGCCACCTTCATGCTTGAAGGAGAGGCACATTTGTGGTGGGACGAGGTTGAGGTACACCATTTGGCGGGCAGGCAATTAACGCAAGTGTCGATTGAGGAGTTCTCTCGGATATTTCTGGCGAAACATGTCCCAGCGGCGCAACGCATTGCTATGGAAAATGAGTTCCAATGGTTAAAGCAAGGGGAAGATAGCGTGGATATCTACTTGCATGAGTTTACCAGGTTGGGACGATATGCGGGTACAATCTTCGCGGATGACCAAAGGAAAACGAATCGGTTCTATGAAGGATTGCGGGATGAATTGCGATTCTTGCTTTCGAGTTCAGTGAACCAAGGGTTTCAGGCGTTGGTTGATACTGCGTGCGCGTTGGAGAAGGACATGAGGCGGGTGCAAGGGAATAAGGGCTTGGTTGCGTCGAAGCCAGAGTTTCAAGCACCTCGCCCGAGCAAATCGTTTTACCAGAAGAAAGGGGGCAAGAGGTCCAAGCCATCTAGGCAAGTGACTACGAACGTGGTGTCGGGAGCGACATCATCGCCGGATTCTCGTACATGCTATAACTGTGGCCGGGTGGGGCATATCGCTCGTGATTGTCGGGTTGTTCAGCCCAAAGGAGACAAGAAGACGGGTGCGTCTTATGCTGAGAAGGGCAAAGCGGTGGTTGATTCCTCTGCGTCTCAGGCACAGCCCCGAATCTATCAGCTTGGCCAACAGGAAGCGATTAAGCAAAGTGACAACGTCACAGGTACGAGTTGATTTAGTTTACTTGCTTAAGTGTTATTGTTTTTGGTTATGTATAGCTTGTGCATGATGTGTGTGATGCAGGCTTTGTCCTAATTTGGAATAATTTGGCGAGAGCCCTGTTTGATACGGGTGCTTCGCATTCTTTTCTGTCTGAGGATTTCGTATCTCGAATTGGGGTACCAAGTCATGTAACGGTGGATAGTACAAGGGTGCTGTTGCCGAATGGCTGTGTGATGCTTGCGGATAGGGCTTGCGATGTGGATGTGCAAATAGGAAGTCGAGATTTCGGTTTGAGTGCAGCTGTGCTACCGTTATCGGAGTTTGATGTGATCTTTGGTATGGACTGGCTCTCGGAGCAGCGTGCCTTTATTGATTGCAATTCCAAGGAGATTACACTGGGCCAGAATACCGGACTTGTGACGAAGTTCGCTGGTATGCGAGGAGTTGGCGGGACTCTGTTGTCTGCACTCCAAGTCGTCAATGCTGTTCGGAAGGGCGCGGAGTTATTCTTCACGCTAATTCAGGCTGTTGAGCCAAAGGCCAGTGTCGGTGAAGTACTAGTTGTGTCAGAGTTTGCCGACGTGTTTCCTAAAGATCTTCCTGGGTTACCACCCCAGCGGGAGATTGACTTCTCTATTGAGTTGGTGCTAGGTGCGAAACTTGTGACCCGCTCTCCATATCGCGTCGCGCTAAAAGAGATGGCTGAGTTGAAAGTCCAATTGCAAGAGTTGTTGGAGCAGGGATATATACGCACAAGTATGTCACCTTGGAGCGCGCCTGTTCTATTTGTGAAAAAGAAAGACAGTAGCTTACGGTTATGTATTGACTACCGCGAATTGAATAAGCTGACGGAGAAAAACAAATATCCGATTCCGCGGATTGATGACCTCTTTGATCAGCTGGCAGGATCAACGGTCTATTCCAAATTGGATGTGAAATCGGGATATTATCAGCTGAGGATTAGGGAAGGTGACATTCCCAAGACGGCGTTTGGAACACGCTACGGTCATTATGAGTTCACGGTAATGCCGTTTGGCCTATGTAATGCGCCTTCGGTATTTATGGACCTAATGCATCGAACGTTCCGAGAGTACTTGGATTTGTTCGTTATTGTGTTTATCGATGACATCTTAGTATACTCTCAGTCGGAAGAGGATCATGCAAACCATTTGCGGTTGGTCTTGCATACCCTGCGGAGGAATAAGCTTTATGCCAAGTTCTCAAAGTGTGAGTTCTGGCTCTCTTCAGTAGCCTTTTTAGGCCATGTGGTAAGCAGAGAAGGTATCACGGTGGATCCGTTGAAGATAAGTGCCATTCGAGATTGGCCAGTGATGTCTTCAATGGCCGAGGTCAGGAGCTTCCTTGGACTTGCGGGCTACTATAGACGGTTTGTGGAAAACTTCTCACGGATTGCTTTACCTCTGACCACGCTGACGAGAAAAGATCAAAAGTTCATTTGGACGCCGGAGTGCGCGCGAGCTTTTGAAGACTTGAAGAGTCGTTTGACCACGGCGCCTGTGTTGACATCGCCATGTGGTACCGATGGGTATGAGATCTATAGTGATGCTTCTGGGAGCGGCTTAGGCTGCGTTCTTCTGCAGTTTGGTAAAGTGATTGCTTATGGCTCGCGCTAGTTGAAAGTGCATGAGCGGAATTACCCCGTCCATGATTTGGATTTGGCGGCGGTAATCTTTGCGCTCAAGTTGTGGCGGCACTATCTATATGGCGTTAAAGTGGATATCTATACAGATCATAAAAGCCTAAAGTATTTGTTGGATCAGAAGGATCTGAATATGCGACAATGAAGATGGATGGAGTTCCTTGGGGACTACACCTTCGAGATTCACTATACTCCCGGGAAGGGAAATGTGGTCGCTGATGCTTTGAGTCGGAAGACTCCGGTACGGGTAAGCTGGTTGCAGAGGCATGATCAGCGTTTAATCCAGGAATTGGAAGCATTGGAGATATCTTGTGTTGACAAGGGTTCGTCGACCGATGCATGCTTGAACTGGACGGAGGTGCAATATGACCTTACGGACAGAGTTCGGCGAGCAACGGAGCTTGATGAAAGTCTCCAGCGCTATGCAAAAGATGGGCCGGATGACCAATTCTCTTGGGATAACGGTTTGTTACGAAGAAATGGTCGAATGTGCGTCCCGAGTGTGGGTAAATTGAGGGAAGAGTTGATGTACGAAGCTCACTTTGCAAAGTACTCAGTTCACCCAGGGAGCACAAAGATGTACAGAGATCTGAAAAAGCTGTTCTGGTGGCCCGGACTAAAGAAAGATGTCGCACGTTATGTGGCTGAATGCAATACCTGTGCGTTGGTGAAAGCAGAATGCCAGAAGCCTGGCAGTTTCCTGAAGTCGTTACCTATTCCGGAGTGGAAGTTCGATGATATTTCGATGGATTTCGGGCACGGGTTGCCGAGATCTCAACGCGGTCATGATTCAATCTGGGTGATTGTGGACCGGTTGACAAAAGTGGCGCACTTCCTTCCAAACAGAAGAGACGATTCAGTGGAAACCTTGGCCAAGCTTTATGTGGAGCAGGTTGTTCGACTGCACGGTGTTCCTCGGAGCATCGTTAGTGACCGTGATGGGCGGTTCACATCGAATGATTGGCGGCTAGTTCATCAAATGTTTGGTACAAAATTAGCGTTTAGTACGGCCTTTCATCCCCAAACGGATGGCCAGACTGAACGAACCAACAGGACGATGGAGGATATGCTCCGCATGTGCGCCCTAGACTTTGGTAAGAGATGGGAAGATTATATATTTCTTGTCGAATTTGCCTATAATAATAGCTACCAAGCAAGTATTGGTATGGCACCATTTGAGGCGTTATATGGTCGGAAATGCCGTACACCGTTAGCTTGGGCAGAAGCAGGCGAATCTAAGCTGAGTGGGAAAAAGGAAGTCGAAGAAGCTACCTCGCTCATACGCTCTATTCGGGAGAGGCTATTGATAGCCCAAGATCGTCAAGCAAAGTACTACAATGCCAAACACTGGAACGTGGAGTTCGCGGTGGGTGATTGGGTATATTTGAAGATCAAACCCTTCAAAGGTGTGTCCAGGATTCGGCGTTTGAAAAAGCTAAGTCCGAGGTATCTTGGTCCGTTTGAGGTGGTGGAGCGGGTTGGGGAAGCTGCTTATCGACTAGCACTTTCAGCAGACTTGGGTGGATTACATGATGTATTTCACATCTCAGTCCTTCGTAAGGCGGTGAAGGATCCAGCTCAAGTAGTGGAGAATGATCGGGTACCGGTCGAGTATGGGCTAACGACGAGGGTTAGACCCATTCGGATCGAGGATCGAGCCGAGAAACAGTTGCGGAACAAAGTGATCGGGATGGTCAAGGTCCGATGGGACAATTGTGGTCGTGAAGAGCTAACATGGGAGCGAGAGCAGACCATGCGAGCTGAATTTCCCGAGCTGTTTGTATAAACTGTAGACCGTGTACTTTTGTTATATCAGAATTCTCAAGTTTTAGCATTTTTGGTTCTTATGTCCTTACCGTGCAAATTTCGGGACGAAATTTTGTTAAGGGGGGGAGGATTGTAACACCCCAGAAATCTCAAAATGTGTTTGCAGACAGTTTTGGGTTGGAGGCTATTTGACACGGCCTGGGACACGGGCGTGTCCCAGGGCGTGTCGGGGGTACACGGCCTGGGACACGGGCGTGTCCCAGGGCGTGTTCAGGTTAGTCGACGATCGATAGTCGACGATCGTCGAGCCTGGGACACGGCCATGGACACGGGCGTGTCCCAGGGCGTGTCACTCAATAAAATTCGAAAATGGCCTGTTCGAGTCAGAAAATTACACGGCCTTGAACCAAGCCTTGAACACGGGCATGTCAGGGTGGACACGGGCGTGTCCAATGCCGTGTGCCTACCCGTGTACTGCTTGCAGCTCGATGAGGCAGGGGTGACACGGGCGTGTCTCAGGAATGACACGAGCGTGTCAGGTTCGACACGGGCGTGTCGATGACCGTGTTCTGGTAAATCTCAGTCGGTTCGAATACCGCGTGTGCCGCTTAAGGGTACACGGCATGTGACCCGGGCGTGTCACAGGCCGTGTCAGCCAAAAAAATAAGTTTTGGGGCAAATCGTGGCCGTTTAAATTCTCTCTTTGGATCCAAGGGCTCAGGTGATTCCTGGCTGGATTAAATTCGTCAAGGAATGATGAAGAAGTCATTCTTCATTTTGCTTAAGGAAGAGAGAAAGAGAGAGGAGGAAGAAGAAGGAGGAGGAGATCAAGCCACCGGCGGAGCTCCCGTGGTCCGATTCGTGATCCGAATCCGGCATTGTGAAGGCAAAGCTACTGCGGTTCTTTCTCACCGGCTAGTTTGCAATGGCTCCCAAGAGATCGACAAGGGTAACGATCTCCCTCCTTGGACATGTGAAGTCCTTCTTTTCTGCATTGCATAGGGAAAACCCTTCCCCGCGAGTGTGCGGTGGGTTGTGGTGTCCCTTGGGGTAGATATGTGAAGTCCCCCTTGTTAGAGGCCGGAATTGGAGTACGGCTCTAGGCATGCTGCGTGAAGCCCATCTGGACATGGTCTGGATTGGTGATGCTTGTTTGCATATCAGAGAAGGCTCCGTGATTATGGCTTGTGTTGCCTTGTGCCTACCTGTTGCTTGGTGTAGCAAGAAGTACTGGATGATGTCCAGGAAATGAAGAGGGTTGGATGCAACTCTTGTGGCCGTGCGTTGCCACTTTATGAGCGGTTGAGCCGTTGGGCTGCAACTCGATGAAAAGGCAGATTGCCAAACAGGAAAGGTGAAACCGACCCACGCCTATAAATAGCCATGGATACTTCCGTATTCGAGGTGGCACGGCGACTTGAGCAACGGGGGTGGCTGATCCGTACCTGCGTTAGGTCCGTCCGACATGGAAGCCTGGTTATAGGTTTTGTTGGAGCGCCTAATGAGAGTCTTAGGCCCGCGCGCCGGAAAGACTAGAATGCTCAAATACCGTATGGACGGTGGTGTTGACCCTGGTATTCCGGTACACCAAGAATGTGCCCTGAGTGCACGGACTGTCGGGCCGTGTGGCCGATGGTTGTGATGGCTTGAATGTGCCTGCGCGCACATAGTTGCTATTTGATGATGCCATGCTTTGTAGGGAAAGAATGCTCATGCCCTGAGAAAGGGGTAGGATTGTTATAATTGGGTCAGCTGAATGCTGACCGTTGCATTGTTTGCCACCGGTTGGGTGGATTGTTCCCATGCAGGTGCTGGAGAGCCAAGTGGTAGGTGAAGGGCTGAAGCCCTACTGCTGTTGCTGCTGCTGCTGCGGCTAGCCCTTGAATGCTAAGCAGATGTTTTTGCTTATTTTCTTTTACTCATGTATGGCCGGCCTGCGCGCCGAGGTTTGTAAACCATACGATGGGAAAAGAGGAACTGTAAGGCCTTAAGGCCAAACTCTATGTATTTGTGTACATTCCGTGGTTATATATAAAGGTGGTTTATATATTGGACATTCCTGGTTAGAGTTCAAATTACAACTTAAAGCTTCCGCTAGAATGCTCTGAGTTAGGATTCGTGTTTGGTTTGGTATTATCCTTTTACCTCACCGTCTGTTGGTGGCATATAGTGTGGGGCCCCGGCCGGACCTTCTACTATACGTCATCTAACGGATGGGGTCGTTACATCAGCTAAGAACCTATATTCAACTGACAGATTCTTCTTCAGCAGTTTGTTAGGGTTTGCTGCAGAATGACCCATTCTATCAAGCATATTTGCAAATTCTTCTCCAGATAGTTCAGCAGAATCGTTTCCAGTGCTTAGTTGAACAACTTCGGTCAGGAGGGCAGGTGTTAGAGATACCTATGTCCCGTCAATAGTACCAACTACTGTATTCTGATCAAGATTATACGCCGTATACACCCATTCTTTGATCTCATCGGCAGCAAGTTTCATCCTCGTGGTCATAATCCTTACCAACTGCTTTTCTTTGAATAAGTCGAGAATGTCTTTGAATATCTGGTCGCTGCCCTCAAATGAGTCCATATCAATATCGAATCCTGTATCGAGTTTCATGGCAGCAAGAACTTTAACTGAAACGGCCATTGTTTACCTGCAAAATCGAAACAAACACGACCAAGTGCAGATAAGTTTGAAGGGAAAGAAAAGTTTCGGTAGAGAGTATGAAAGCGCAAAAGGAGAGAGACGGCCGAAAAAGGAATTTTATATTAGGGTTCGACGCCAGAAGGGAAAGATCGTTGAACTCCGTTCGACGATCTGGGCTACTAAAGGAATTTGAAGAGTCTTCAACATCGTCGATCTCCGTTTGATGATATTGGAGAGCGTCGATCTCCGCTCGACGATCTCTGACCAGAAGAAGATAGTCTAGCTCTATCTGAAAGCACTGAACTCCGATCGACGATTTCGGAAAACGTCGATCTCCGTTCGACGATCTTTGGGAAAATCGTTGAGCGCAGTTCAGAGATCTGAAACACCCTATAGACACTAGAGAAATTAAATTGTTAGCCTAGTCTTGGTCAATTTTAGGGTTTTAAAATCTTGGATCTTATTTTAAGCTTCCTCCATCTAACATTCCTAACTGATTTAGGAATAAGGTGTGTTTCTTTTCATCCAATGGTTTGGTGAAAATGTCTCCCCTTTGCAAATCAGTTGGGATATAATGAAGTTCAATTTTGTTCTTCTCGACATTATCTCTTAAAAAGTGATGCCTAATCTCTATATGTTTTGTCCTACTATGGAGGACTGGATTTTGTGCTATAGAAATAGCACTAGTGCTATCACAAAAGATTTTTGACCTTTCTAAGTTGTAACCATAGTCTAGGAGCTGGTTTTGAATCCACAAAATCTGTGAGCAACAACTACCTGCTGCCATGTATTCAGCTTTAGCAGTTGAAGTGAACACAGATGTTTGTTTCTTACAGAACCAGGAGACAAGTCTGTCACCAAGAAACTGGCAAGTTCCACTGGTGCTTTTCCTGTCTACTCTACATCCAGCATAATCAGCATCTGAAAATCTTGTTAATTCAAATCCTGAGTCTTTTGGATACTAGAGACCTAGATTTGGACAACTTTTCACATACCTAAGAATCTTTTTTACTAATGTTAAGTGTGACTCTCTAGGGCTTACCTTGAATCTAGCACATATGCATGTAGCAAACATTATGTCAGGTCTACTAGCTGTAAGGTACAATAAAGAGCCAATCATTGCTCTATATGTTGTTTGATCAACAGGTTTCCCATGTTCATCAGCATCTAATATAGCATTAGTAGGCATAGGTGTTTTCATACATGATGCTTTAGACATACCAAATTTCTTAACCAATTCCTTTGCATACTTGGTTTTAGAAATAAATATGTCATCAGCATGTTGTTTGACTTGCAATCCTAGAAAGAAGGAAAGCTCACCCATGCTACTCATTTAAAATTTTGAATGCATTAGTTTAGAGAACTTTTTGCACAAATTTGAATCAGTAGATCCAAAGATAATATCATCTACAAAGATTTGTACTAGTAGGGTATTGGCCTTATGGGTTCTAATAAAAAGAGTTTGGTCTACTCTGCCCCTTATAAAATCATTTTCCAAAAGAAAGCATGCTAAGGTCTCATACCATGCTCTAGGAGCTTGCTTGAGATCATATAATGTTTTATGCAATTTAAAAACATGATCAGGGTGAGTTGGAGAGATAAAACCTAGGGGTTGTCTAACATAGACTTCTTCTTTGATGTCTCCATTGAGAAATGCACTTTTTACATCCATCTGATAGACCTTGAATCCTTTGTGACACTACTAGAAAACTGACTTTTAGCCACGGCAGATTGCCGTGGCTAAAAGTCCAAAACCGTGGCTAAAGACTTTTAGCCACGGTCTACCCACGGAAAATGGGCGTGGGCAATGCGAGCGTGGCTAAAAGTCCAAACCGTGGCTAAAAGTCCAAAACCGTGGCTAATACTGGACTTTTAGCCACGGTTTGATTGTCGTGGCTAAAAGTCAATACTGGACTTTTAGCCACGGTTTAATTGCCGTGGTTAAAGGGCCACTCATAACATAAAAAATTCAGACCGGCCGCCGCCGCCGCCCGGCCGCCGCCGCCGCCCGGCCGCCGCCGCCGCCCGGCCGCCGCCGCCGCCCGGCCGCCGCCGCCGCCCGGCCGCCGCCGCCGCCCGGCCGCCGCCGCCGCCCGGCCGCCGCCGCCGCCGCCCGGCCGCCGCCGCCGCCATATTTATTTCAAATACTAATTGAAATAAATTTCTTATAAAACCAAAATTTCATTTTGTTTTGGCGGTGTGGGACTAAATGTAGCCACGACCTTTTGCCACGGTTCAGGCAAACCGTGGCTAAAAGTCCAGTATTAGCCACGGATTAGTCAATCGTGGCTAATACTAGACTTTTAGCCATGGAATAAAAACCGTGGCTAATACTCACTATTAGCCACGATTTTTCCCCCGTGGCAAAAGAAACCGTGGCTAAAAGCCATTTTTCTAGTAGTGTGAGCTGCATAAGCTAGGAATATTCTTATGGCCTCTAACCTTGCAACTGGTGCAAAGGTCTGGTCATAGTCTATTCCTTCTTCTTGAGAGTATCCTTATGCAACTAGCCTTGCCTTGTTCCTTACAATGATTCCTTGATCATCCAGCTTGTTTCTGAACACCCACTTTGTTCAAATAATGGAGTGATCCTTAGGCCTTGGCACTAGCTCCCAAACTTTTTTCTTTCAAATTAATGTAATTCCTCTTGCATTGCAATGATTCAGTGTGGATCTTGTTCTGCATCTTGTATGGATTGAGGTTCAATTTGAGATAGAAAGCAGGTGTGCATCAGGTTTTAGAAGACCTGATTTCTGGTTTGCACACCAGCTGAGATGTCTCCAATCACTTGGGAGATTGGATGATCTCTTGATGTTACTAAATCAACAGGGGGTGTTGATTGTTCACCAACCTGTGTTGTTGTTTCCTCTTGTGGAACAACAACTAGCTTTTCAAGATTATTTTCTCCAGGATGTTGAGCATGCTCTTCATCTTCACTGCTCTCATCCTTTTGTGTTGTATCTTTTTCTACAATATTTAACCTGTCCAAATTTTCTGAAAAGGGGTGTACCTGCAAAGGTTCTATGGTAGAAGTATTCTTCTCCTTGTAAAACATGTTAGTTTCATCAAAAGATACATGTACAGATTCTTCAATTTTAAGAGAAGATTTGTTATACAACCTATAAGCTTTACTGATCATGGAGTATCCCAGAAACACTCCTTCATCAGCTTTAGCTTGAAATTTTGCTATATACTTCTTGTCATTATTGTGTTTGTAACAAATGCAACCAAAAAATTTGAAATAATCTACTTTAGGTTTCTTCCCTTTGAGTAATTCATAGGGAGTATTGCCCTTCAGTTTATGTATCAAACTTCTATTCAACACATGGTTTAAGGTGTTCACTACCTCTGCCCAAAAGGATAGAGGAAGGTGAGCATCTGTCAACAATGTGGTGGCAGATTCAATAAGGGTTCTATTTTTCCTTTCAGCTACCTCATTTTGTTGAGGAGTTCTAGGAGCTGAGAAAGTGTGTCTGATCCCTTCACTCTGACAGAACTCTTGCATAAGAAGAGATACAAACTCTGTCTCATGATCACTTCTGATTAGGGCAATGTGAGTATTGAACTCAATCTGCATGCATTTGAGAAACTCCGTCAAATATTTAAAGTTATCAGACTTCTTCCTCAGAAAGAACACCCATGTGAATCTATAGAAGTCATCTACAATCATCAAAGTGTAAGATTTCCCTCCTAAGCTTTGTACTGTAATGGGTCCAAAAAGATCCATGTGTAATAGATACAAGATCCTAGGTGAATCACTCTTATTAAGTGACTTGAAACTATTTTTAGTTTGCTTGCCTAAATGACAAGCCCTACAAAGTCCTTCCTTCTTGTAGGGGCCAGAAGGTAGTCTTCTAATAAGGTTGTCCTTGGATAGCCTAGCAATAGTTCTAAGGTTTACATGCCCTAATCTCTTATGCCATAAATCATTTGGCTTGCAAACAGAATTGAATAAACAAATATCTATCTTAGTTAAAAGAAAATCTACAAGATAAATGTTACCTTTCCTTTTACCTGTTAACACAGTTGTGTTATCCTCTGATTTGATTTTGCATGAGGATTTGTTGAATGTCACCAGGTAGCCTTCATCATACAGTTGACTGATGCTGATTAGATTGTACTTCAGTCCTTCCACATAAGCCACCTTCTTGAATGTGACTGAGACAATTTGGACAGCACCATATCCTTTTGTTTGTCAAAAGTTTGAATCTCCAAATATTTCTTTGGGTCCAAGTTTGGCTTTGAAGGATGTGAGATTCTCCTTGCTTCCTGTCATGTGCTTTGAGAACCCACTATCAAGATACCATTGTTGGTTCATTGTTGGATAGGTCTTCACCTACACATAAACAACTTATATGTTTTTGACCCAGTTTACCTTGGGCCTAGGTTGATAACCTTTAAATTCTAAAATAAAAGACATCCCTGGCTGACTCTTATAACCTTCAGGATGATATCTCCTAGGAGGTATTATCCATTCAGTATAAGGGTTAAAGTTTTGGGATGTATGACCTCTAGGATTGAAGTTTGATTTGCCTTTGAAAAAATTTTCAAAACTCTATGCTCCGTTTGACGATCTCTGAGTTGAGTTCGACGATCTTGGATCAGATCGTTGAGCTCCATTCGAAGATCGATTACGCTAGAGTTCAGAGTTCGGCGATCGTCGACCTGAGTTCGATGATTCAGCTTGAGATCGTCGAGCTCTGTTCGACGATCGTCGAGCTCTGTTCGACGTTTTCCGTTGAACTTTAGTTTTCTTAGGCAGATCAGAATTCTTCCTAGCCACCTCTACAACTCCCTTCCCTTTATCTGAGATAAACTTGATTGGAGTTGTTAACACTATAGGTTGGCTGGATGAAGCGCCCAAGCCCAGTGTACTATTAAATCTTGAGTTCACTGTGCTTGTGATGTCCATCAGTTTGATGCTTCTCCCATTGAGGGATTCTTCAAACTTTTTGGCCTCAGATAGTTCACTTTTCAGTGAGGCTATCTGCTCCCTACAGCATTCCAACTCCTCATAGAGTTTGAGGTTATCTGATTTTAAGGTGCTAAGTTCAGATAATTGATTTCTGAGAGAAATAATCTCTTTCTCAGACTTCAGCAGGTCTAAATAGAGTGCCTTAAATTCAAATTTGAGTTTTCTGAATTAAAATCAAAGGAATCTATTACCTGGTCTTCTTCATCTTCATGTTCAGATTCAGATTCTGATTCATGTTCTGCATCAGAATTATGTTGGGAGGCATTGATAGCCATCATGCAGAACTCCTTCTCTTCAGCATCATCTTCATCATCACTTGAGCTTGATGAAGCCTCTGACTCTTTGATGCAGCGCCACCGCTAATTAATGATGACCCGGTTGCCGAGGCGCTACAACATAAAGATCTTAGACGTCGTGATGACGCTGAAGGAAGTGCACGTTACAACCTCCGCCCACGGCGTGCTCGAACCGCCATGAAAAATTAGCTTTAATTATCTTATTTCGTGAACTCTATTTTTATATTTTTAGAATATAAAATTATCCAATGTTTAAGTGATAATTTTATATTCATTGCATGTTTTATTTCTTTAATTTAAACAATTTTATTTTTTGGTGTGCACTTAGCCATTCGGGTGAATGAGATTACATCTCCATCATGAAGGGTTAAGGCTTATTGTAATCTCCTATTTAAGGAGGTGTTTATGAGGAATCAAGCATTGAAGAATTAAAACCTAAAATTTCCCCTCCAAGTGAAATTTCGGCCAAGGCTCTCATCTAGCCGCCGCCGCCGCCCCTTGTGTGGTGTGAAGCCGCCGCCCCTTGCTCCCTCCATCCGCGCGGTGCGACTCCGGCGTGGCTTCCTTGGTGCGACTCCGCGGAAGAAGGTTGCAAACCCTTCGGTGTGACGCCAGCGGATCCGTGGAGAGAGTGATTCTCCCAAAGTTATCTTGTGTGAAACGCTTTCCGGTTGGGTAATCTCTTCCCTCTCCCTTGTGTGATTCTCTTCTTTAGTTGTGGTGGTTTCGCGCTCGTTTCCTCCGGATCTTTAATTTAATCGCTACAAGTTTTGAATCGAAATCGCCGTTGCAAGGCTTTTTAATTCCGGATAGGGTGGATCATATTTGCTTGAGCAGATCTTGGCCTATAGCCTTGGTCTTGCTCTCTAAAAGGAGTGGCAACCTTTGTGTTTTCTTGGGGAATACTCTGACTCAAATTTCCGATCGTTGTTTTCGAGTCGACCATTCCTCCTTTGTTATTTGAACTGCATTCTTGCGATGAGAACTATTGTGGGCGATAGGTGCTGTGTAGGTGCGGTAGATCTACGATGTGTAGTGCGTAGGAAAGCGTTAGTTTCATGGAGATCTTCAACTCGGGACGCACCCTACACCAATTTGGTATCAGAGGCGGTCGTTTCAACTTCCACATTCTTCGTTGGTTGATCTGAACTTTCAAAGATCTGAAATTTTCGGATTGGTCTGCGTTTAGTAAATCTCTCGGAATTTTAAACTTGTCAAAAAAATCTGAAAAAAAAGCTTCCTGCACTTATTTCCAGCAACATTAAAACAGAAAATTTTTCGATTCGTCCTCATTAGGTTAGCCTGCAAATTGGATCTTCGTAATTCTATCTAGTTGGTCTGCAAATAGCGGGCTGAAATCTACATTTTTCAGCAAAATTTCAAAAAAAAAATTAACAATCTACGTGTTTCTCACATCAAGCTTTTCAAAAAAAAATTTTATTTTCATTCTAGCTACAGCCCTAGGGAAAATCATCTTTCATAATTTTCTGGGTCTTGCATGCGCACTAGGCTAGGCACAGAATATACGGCGCCGTCTACGTCTAGGATGGCTGAGAACGGGAATGAGCTTCATAACGCTGAAGCGATAGCAGGTCTACGTAATGATATGGCGGAGCTTAGCGCAACTTCAGCACAGATTTTACAAAATCAAGTTAGGCCACCACCACCTCCCGTTCATGTCGAATTGCCCCACCGGCGTCGAGACATCTCCGATTCGGACTCTGATAGGGACTCCCCATGAGTGCCCCCTCGAGGCCATCGCCACGAGCGAGAGTTCAACATTACGAGGGCCATCAAGATTGATGCCCCCACTTTCGACGGCATGGGAGATCCACAGAACTTCCTTACTTGGATAGTGGACATGAAATGTTACTACAACTGGCACCATCTCACGGACCCCCAAAAGGTCCAAGTTGCCAGGATGAAGTTGATAGGCCGTGCCAAAACTTATTGGCTAAATGAAGAGCGTAGGCTAGGGGCTGGAGACAGAAACCCAATTATTGGGTGGACCGTAATGAAGAATTTGTTGGCCGATCAGTACGTTCCCGCGTACCATCGGACACAGATGTTTGACGAGCTTACCACCCTGCGGCAGGGCTCAAATTCAGTAGCGGAGTATATGGGAGAACTGAAGGACCGAATGGTGCGTTGTGATCTAAAGGAAATCCCCGATGTTACCCTTTCTAGATTCCGCAAGGGGCTTCAACCCGATATTCAGCGGAAGCTATTACGTTATGGCCACACAGATCTAAACATGACATTCAATGCCGCCCTCGACATTGAGAAACACTTAGCATCTAAGGCCCACTCCCGGTATTCCCATACGAAGGGAAAATCCACAACCGGAGCTTCGTCCTCCACATATCAGGACAAAGGGAAATTCCGGTCCGCCGAGTCCAAGTCTGTTGTGATCACTGCTAGGAACACTAAGAACCCTGCGAGCGAACGTATTCCCATCGGAAAGGTTAGCAAGACTAACGCTACATGTTACTCTTGCGGCATTCAAGGTCACTACGCCTTTGAATGCCCAACGAAAACTAAAGCCATAGCCTTGTTAGATTCGACGACCGATTTTGCGGATTATGTTTATGAGGCTGCTGAGGAGAGCGACCCAGAAGGGGTCCCAAGTGACTTAGAGGACGATCACCCCCTTATGGTGATGCATTGTATCTTGACCACTCCTCGTCCATTAGATGATTGGAAGAGGACGAGCATATTTTCGCTGATTTTTAAGAGTGGCGAGAAGCTTTGCAAGCTGATTATTGATAGTGGTAGTTGTGTGAATGTCGTATCTGAGAACGCCATTGCACGTATGTCCTTGACCACGGAACCACACCCGACCCCATATCAGTTCGCTTGGATCAACAAGATCTCTGTACCCGTTACCAAGCGATGTCTGGTTCCACTCTCATTCAAATCCGACATTGATGAGGTGTGGTGTGATGTCCTTCCGATGGACGCTTGTCATGTGTTGTTAGGCCGCCCTTGGCTATATGACCGTGATGTTACTCATTTTGGTAGAGCCAACACTTATGAATTCAAATTCAATGGCAAAACCATCACCTTGAGACCGACCATCCCAAAGGAGCCCGTAGTCTTGGCTAAGGACACCACTATCCCGGTAGAACGGAAAACGTTGAATCTAGTTGGTAGGAAAGAGTTTGAGAGAGATCCGTTCCTTGATGGAGTTATGTATGCGCTAGTCCTCCTAAGTGCGAAGCCCGATTCTAGCATTTTGGATGAGTTACCTAGTGAGTTACAGGTACTATTGGAAGAGTATAGGGACGTGTACCCGGATGAGTTGCCGCCCACATTACCCCCGCTTAGGAATATTCAGCATGCGATAGACCTCATCCCGGGGTCTTCCTTGCCAAATCAGCCCCATTATCGACTCCACCCCGCAGCTCACCTGGAGTTGCAGTCCCAAATAGAGGACTTACTGGAGAAGGGTTTTATTAGGAATAGTATGAGTCCATGTGTTGTACCAGCCCTACTTGCCCCCAAGAAGGATGGTACATGGAGGATGTGCGTTGATAGCCGAGCTATCAACAAAATCACCATCAAGTATAGGTTCCCCATTCCCCGCCTAGATGATTTGTTGGATGTCTTGTCTGGAGCCACCGTATTCTCCAAATTAGATCGTCGGAGTGGCTATCACCAGATTAGGATACGAGAGGGAGACGAGTGGAAGACGGCATTTAAGTCGAAGGATGGACTGTACGAATGGCTTCTGATGCCCTTTGGGTTATCCAATGCCCCTAGTACCTTCTCCCGGATGATGACACATGTCTTTCAGCCATTCATGGGGAAGTTCGTTGTCGTCTACTTTGACGATATACTGATTTATAGCACCTCTACTACCGAGCACATCTCCCACATAAGAGTGATCCTTTCCACCCTGCGGAAGGAGACTTTATTTCTCAATCTTAAGAAATGCACTTTCAATGCCTCGGAGGTAGAGTTCTTAGGTTATATAGTCGGTTCTAAGGGTATTCAGTTGATCCGGGCAAGGTTTGGGTCATTAAGGACTGGCCCGTGCCAACCACCCTACGTGAGGTACGTAGTTTCCATGGGTTAGCCACGTTTTATCGACGTTTCATACGAGACTTCAGTAGTATTATGGCTCCTATCACCGACTATATGAAGAAGGGAGAGTTTATAGGGACGAAGTACGCCACCTATGCTTTTGAACGAATAAAGGAGCTTATGACTGAGGCACCTGTCTTATGTCTACCTGACTTTGCTAAAGTCTTTGAGCTCACATGTGATGCGTCTGGGGTACGGATTGGAGGTGTCTTGAGCCAGGAGGTCCATTCTGTTAGATATTTTAGCGAGAAGTTGTCCGGTCCAAAGCTGAACTATTCAAATTACGATAGGGAATTTTATGTTGTAGTTCGATGTCTACACCATTGGAGGCACTATCTCCTCTCCAAGGAGTTTGTGATCCTCTCTGATCATGAGGCTTTACGTTTCATCAACGGCCAGCATAAAATCAACCCACGACACGCTAAGTGGGTGGCTTTCTTACAAGGTTACGCGTTTAATCTCAAGCACCTTAAGGGAGCTGATAACCGAGTCGCGTACGCCCTTAGTCGTCTTACTATTTTACTCACCTCTATGGAAGTACATGTTGTAGGATTTGAGCGGATTAAGGATGAGTACGCTACGTGTCCTGACTTCCAGGACTTTTATTTATCTGCCCAGGATAGTTCCCCCACTACGATATCTACATACGTTATCAAGGACGGTTACCTGTTTAGGAACGGGAAGCTATGTATCCCGCAGTCATCATTACGACTACATATCATATGGGAATTGCATAGCGGAGGGTTGAGTGGCCACTTCGGTAGAGATAAGACCATTACGCTAGTCGAGGACAAATTCTATTGGCCAAAACTGAAGGTTATGGTGGGGAGGGTACTGAGTAGTTATTGCACATGTCAGGTGTCTAAGGGAAGTAAAACCAACGTTGGATTATATACTCCCTTGCCTATTCCCTCCATGCCTTGGGTAGACGTTAGTATGGATTTTGTATTAGGCCTCCCCATTACTCTACGCCGTCACGACTCAGTTTTTGTAGTGGTGGATAGGTTTTCAAAGATGGCTTATTTCATCCCATGCAGTAGGACAAACGATGCGTCTCACGTTGCTAAACTATATTTTAAGGAAGTCGTTAGTCACCGTGGAGTGCCAAAGACCATAGTATCGGATAGGGACGTAAAATGCACTAGTTATTTTTGGAAAACTCTTTGGATTTTAATGGGAACGAAATTATTGTTTTCCTCCGCCTATCACCCCCAAACTGATGGGCAGACGGAAGTGGTTAATCGAAGCTTAGGAAATTTGTTATGATGCCTTGTGAGTGATCACAAGAGCACTTGGGATCTTCTCCTTCCCCATGCCCAATTAGCCTATAGTAACTCCAAGAATAGGTCTACGGGTCTGTCCCCAAATGAGATTGTCCACGGGTATAAGGCTCCTGTGCCGCTTGACTTGGTGTCGTTGCCCCCAACGTACAAGGCAAGTCAGTTTGCACAATCCTTCGCCCAACACATCCATGATTTACACGCACGTATACAAGCCACTTTGACCACGCCATACGACTCATATCAAGCGCACGCTAATTTACATCGGAGAGTATCAAACTTCAAAATTGGCGATCTAGTTTTAGTCCGTTTGGTTCCCGAACGCTTGCCAACTGGCACCGTTAAAAAGTTAGCACCAAAGCGCGCTGGCCCTTTTCGGATTATTAAAAAGTTAGGTGACAACACTTTCGTTTTGGACTTGCCTGCTGATTGGTTGATTTCCCTCATTTTTAACGTTTCGGATTTAACAATGTTTGTGTCACCACCACAAGAGTTGATTTCTTTGTCGTCTTCTTCTCCCACTCAAAATTCTGATGGGTTGGGGAGTGGTAGTTCGGATGATCTCTCTCTTTCGGTCCCCGTAGGTATAACATCGGATGGTACGTTGCCTTCTTTTACTCTTACTGCTGACATGTTTCCCAGGTTTCCCAGGACATTCTTCACTCCAGATATGATACTTGCTGCGGAACCGTTCACTACTCCGGATGGTGCTACTTACCGCTTTCTGGTCCGTTGGCATGACCGCCCCCCTTCGGACGACTCTTGGGTACTCGCGACAGAGCTTCAACGTTTGGATGCCGAGCTTCTCCGCCGTTATCTCTCCACTCACGCATCAGAGATACGTGATTTTGAGTGGGGGAGGATTGATGCAGCGCCACCGCTAATTGATGATGACCCGGTTGCCGAGGCGCTACGGCATAAAGATCTTAGATGTCGTGATGACGCTGAAGGAAGTGCACGTTACAACCTCCGCCCGCGGCGTGCTCGAACCGCCATGAAAAATTAGCTTTAATTATCTTATTTCGTGAACTCTATTTTTATATTTTTAGAATATAAAATTATCCAATGTTTAAGTGATAATTTTATATTCATGGCATGTTTTATTTCTTTAATTTAAACAATTTTATTTTTTGGTGTGCACTTAGCCATTCGGGTGGATGAGATTACATCTCCATCATGAAGGGTTAAGGCTTATTGTAATCTCCTATTTAAGGAGGTGTTTATGAGGAATCAAGCATTGAAGAATTAAAACCTAAAATTTCCCCTCCAAGTGAAATTTCGGCCAAGGCTCACATCTAGCCGCCGCCCCCTCCCCTTGTGTGGTGTGAAGCTGCCGCCCCCTTGCTCCCTCCATCTGCGCGGTGCGACTCTGGCGTGGCTTCCTTGGTGCGACTCCGTGGAAGAAGGTTGCAAACCCTTCGGTGTGACGCCGGCGGATCCGTGGAGAGAGTGATTCTCCGACAGTTATCTTGTGTGAAATGCTTTCCGGTTGGGTAATCTCTTCCCTCTCCCTTGTGTGATTCTCTTCTTTAGTTGTCGTGGTTTCGCGCTCGTTTCCTCCGGATCTTTAATTTAATCGCTACAAGTTTTGAATCAAAATCGCCGTTGCAAGGCTTTTTAATTCCGGATCGGGTGGATCCTATTTGCTTGAGCAGATCTTGGCCTCTAGCCTTGGTCTTGCTCTCTAAAAGGAGTGGCAACCTTTGTGTTTTCTTGGGGAATACTCCGACTCAAATTTCCGATCATTGTTTTCGAGTCGACCATTCCTCCTTTGTTATTTGCGCTGCGTTCTTGCGACGAGAACTATTGTGGGCGATAGGTGTTGAGTAGGTGTGGTAGATCTACGACGTGTAGTGCGTAGGAAAGCGTTAGTTTCGTGGAGATCTCCGACTCGGGACGCACCCTACACCACTCTTCTTCAGTTTCACTCCAGGTTTCAGCTACAAATCCCTTCCTGGTGTGTTTGTTTTTGTTGGAGGAGGATTTGTCATTGTTGTTTCTCCTGGAGTCCTTGTCTTTTCTCCTATCTTTCCTGTCCTTCTTGTCCTTATTCTGATTTTCTGGACAATCAGGCACAATGTGGCCTGGTTTCCTGCATCCAAAACAAATAATTTCTTTATTATTGGATTTGTCATACCTTGGCTTCTCATGCCCTCTAGATGACCTCTTTCTGAAATCTTTCCTGGCCATCTTATAGAATCTTTTGGCCAGTAAGCTCATCAATTCTTCATTGCCTGTGACCTTGTCTTCAGGCTGATCTTCTGTAGCTTTGAATGTTATTGTCTTTTACTTCCTGATTGCTGGAGAAGCAACCTTTTGTTCTTCCTCTCTATTCTTGTTGAGCAGCTCATAAGACTTGAGCTTGCCCAACAAAGCTTCAGTAGTAATCTCAGTTAGGCTTCTGGCATCCTTGATTGGCCAGATCCTTGAGTCCCAAGTGCTGGGGAAGCACATTAGGATTTTGTCATTGAGTTCAGTTAGTGAAATCTCCTTGTCCAATGTTCTTAACTCACTGACTATTAGGCTGAGCCTATTGTACATGTCAGCAACTGGCTAAGTTTCTTCCTTTTTGAAATTCTCATACTGGATTATGAGATGGGATCTTCTGTCTTTCCTTTCATCAGCAGATCCTGATACAATTTCTGACAACTTGTCCCATATTTCTTTTGCTGAATTACATTCAGCCACTTTCTGAAATATTTCATCAGACATAGTCTGAGCAAGAATATTCATTGCTTTGGCATCTGCAACTTTCCACTTCTTAATTTCTGCATTTGTTCCTAAAGGAGGTGGAACAGCGCTTGTACTTACAATTACTGGGGGTCTTGGACATACTGTCAAAACAGAATTATAGATGTCCTCATCAATAGAATTCATATATAATTTTATCCTTGCCTTCCAAAGTGCAAACTTAGAAAGGTTGCACACTGGAGGTCTGGTGCTAGCTTAATCTTTGTTATGTGTCATGGTTTTGTATGAATATAAATATAATACAAATAATAACCCTCTATAGAAGATTGATCTTATCAGAGATCTTTTGGTTTAGGTGTTAGCCTGTAGGAACAACCAATCTAATGAAGATTCAGTTGTTGAGTAACAAATCTCCCTCTGATACCAATTGAAAGTGAGGGTAAGATCTACCTTTACTCTAGAGGGGGGGGGGGTGAATAGAGTATATTAAAATAATTTTTCCAGATAAAAATTATTTGCAGTGGAAGACTTAATTTAAGTAGGTGTAATGTGCTTACAGTAAATAAAACTAAGAAAGCAATAAACAAAATCACAGCACACAACAAAGAAAAAGCACAGCAATCCAGAAAACACAAGGATCTATAGTGGTTCACCAATCAACCTGGGTACATCCACTCTTCTACCACCCTAGGTAGGAATCCACTGCAGGAATAGTTGATCAGGTGTCCTGGGCACCAATGAGCTTTTGATAAGGTGCTCAAAAACCAAAACAAGATTTTTTGATCAGGTGTCTTGCCACCACTGAGTTTTGATCAGGTCTCAGAAACCAACCACAAAACTTTTGAAGGGAGTTTTGAGTAACCCTTTTACAACAGAGTAAAGAAAGAAAACAAAAAGAGTTTGTTGTTCTTCTCTGTCAACAGTTTAAGAAAAGACTAGTGGATGATGTTGTCAAAGCTCCCCCTGAGATCTACAATTGTTCAGGAAGAAGAGCTTTGCTTAGGGTGATAGGTCTTTAGATCTAGATCTCCAGTAAAGGATGATTTCAGCAGCTGCTGAAATGTGGAATGTCTGGAGTCTTTGATGAAGAAGCCTTGAACACTTGAATCAAGAAGATCTTGAAGGAGTAGATAAAATCTTCTCTTTGGTTTGATGATCTCCTTCACAGTATTGTTCTTGTGTTTTGAATGAATTCTAATTCTTTAATCTATAGACTTGTGTATCCCAAGAAAAAAACTGTATCAGAATTATTGTCTCGATTCTTGAATGATATCTCTTGTATTTCTTTCTTAGTAATTCTCTGGAGATAGCCGTTAACCGGTCATAAATGACTACCTTAATTGACAACTGTCTCTGGGGGAAGTCATAAGAATCATTCCTATTATTCTTCCTTGAAACTTGCTCCAGATTAGTTGAAACGGCCACAGAATCCTTTGAATTAAATGCTGATAATAAATTAGATTGATTTCCATAACCGTCTGAATTTGAATTCTTGAAATCGTCGATCTCTCCAGAAAATCATCGATCTGAGCTCAACTATCGTCGAACTGAGCTCAGAGAATGAATCTAGACTTGAAACAGAAATCGTCATTCTGAGCTCAACTATCGTCGAACTGAGCTCAAAGAATAGTATTTCAGCTAGAGACAGAATTGTCGATATAAGCTCGAAGATCGTCGAACCGAGTTCGACGACTCATTGAACTGAGCTCAGAGATAGTTGAACTGAGTTTGATGTTTCGTAGACCTGAGCTCGACGAAAATTGTCTTAGACTTCAGCACTTGAATTCTGATCTAAGAAGTTCTTGGGGGCAGCTTCCAAACCTAAGTTCTAACCCTAAGACTCATTCTAATTGACCTTTAAGACTATACAAGAAGGTCACAACAATTTCCTAAGAATATAGTGATCCTTGCCCAAATTAGTAATAGGGTGTTCCAACAACTTTCAATAACCTGCAAGCACTCAACTAGAAAAGAGCATCAAATACAAACTTAATTCATCTTAGGTCAAGGGTGACTTCATACAAATCTAGGTTATTGTGGATACAATACCCAACAGAAGCCTGCCCTCTTTACGCAATCTTCCATGGCATTGTGTGAAGCTCGCCCTCTCAACGCCATCTTCCATGGCATTGAGTGAAGTTCGCTGTCACAACCGGCATTTTCTCCACATTTAACGATATATCAGAGTAAGGGAAAACACGCGCCATGATGCAACATCAATAGGAGATAACTGTAGACGCTCAGGCAAAACCCAAACCTAACACCTTTATGAAAGATACGTGAGTTATTTAGAGAAAATCCAGTTTAAGTTTAGCGGTTAACCGTATCCCTCGGCTTAGTGGCTCATCTAGTACACAAGAAAAAAATAGTTATACGCAGCAGAAAGTACTTTATTTACAGTATTAGACATCCTACATGAGTATAAACATCCCTAGAGGACAACTCATGAAATGCAAGACTCTAGATTTATAATAATTACAAAAGTAGCTTTTATGACTGTTAAATATAGTAATTTAAATTACAAATATTGCATGTATGAAGTAATAATAGTAATTTTTATACTTTAAAATACCTAACATGCAACCTAGCATAAAACCTTCCCGTAGAGCAAGTGTAACCAACCAAAAAGGTGAACTAACAGCTAGCAAAGTATTCAACATTCTAAAAGAAAACTACAAGTGGGCGTCAACAACCTGACACGAACCCACTGAAAGTATGCAGGTCTGAACTACAACAGAAAATAATAAACTACCTCACGATGGTGAGGACAAACACTGCAACAACTGAACCCATAAGCTACCACCCAACACAGCCGATCCACCGGCTACAGCCCTAAACCTGAGGCATTCAAAGAAAGAATGCTTCAGCAAGAAATTTGCAAGTGGCAATAAAAATAAGCAGGTAATAAGTAGAAAAGGAAAGAAAGGGTTTACCAAACCCAACTATAAGAAAAACTGCAACCACAGCTGATTAGCCAAATAGCACCAAGTAAAGTTAATGGTTTGCAATAATAGAGTAAAATGAATTTGCACCAAGTGCAGAACGATGTCATGCATCGACAAAATCTACAAGGATAAGCATGAAATTCTAAAAGAAGCAAATTGAGCACAAAACTGCTCGAAAACGTGAATCATTAACACTTGGTAAAAACAACCAGGCCGGAGTCGGTGACCAAAACGTCCAATATAAGGCTTCCAGACCCAAACGTCTCACAAAAGGCATTGTGGTAGTGGCCACTTGGCCTAACACAACCCAACAGTCCACAAAACAGAGACCAAACAAACCACCTAGTGTAATGCCACTGTAGCTAAATATCGGAATCCGAACCAACTCGGAATCTTACGAAAATCACATCGTAGCTAAATATCGACGCTACGAATTCAATGGTGAAGTCGAAATCCAAATCCGACAAACAAAACTCAGGTAAAACACCACCCGAAGATAAAATGCCACCACATCCCTATAAAAAGATTCACCGAGTCACCAAAATAGACCCGGCTTGCGAGGGAAGGTGCACAACCAAGCCAGAACCAACCACACAGAAATATCCACTAAGCAAACCCATGATCCAACAAACGACACTCTTTAACTACGCATCAATGTAATGCCCTGACGTCAAAAATACGTCACTACGGGAATTAAAATAAATACCAAAAAAGCAGGGGAGTTACAGCCACTCCCCCTAAAAAGAAGTTTCGTCCTAAAACTTGACATAAAAAGGATAAATCCAAAACATAAGAAAAGAAACCCAAAGGCTATCAAAGAAAACACTTACCAAAAGTATCAGGAGAATAGATGAGGATGAGCCTCCCTCATAGATGACTCCAACTCCCAAGTCGCGCTCTCCACGTCTTGGTTCCTCCATAAAACTTTAACCATGGGTATTGTCTTCCTTCGCAATACCCGGTCTTGAGTATCCAAAACACGAACAGGCACCTCCACATAGGAAAGGTTATGGTCCAACTGGGGCACATCATCAAGAATTTGCTTGTTGCTCAGCACACACTTCCGTAATTGGCTCACGTGGAAAACATCGTGTACACCCGGAAAACTTGTTGGCAATTCCATCCTATAAGCAGACATTCCAATACGCTCCACAATATTGAAGGGTCTCGTATACTTAGGATCCAACTTATAGTTCTTTCCAAACCTCTTAATGCTAGACATCGGGGAAACCTTAAGAAAAACCATGTCCCCATCAGCAAATTCCAATTCAGTCCTTCGACGATTGGCATTCTTTTCATAACGCTCCTGAGCTATCTGAAGCTTCTCTCGAATATGCTTAACAGAGATGTCCATTGCTTCCAGGGCCTCCAGACGCAACAACGGTTTCTCACCAACTTCAGCCCAAAATAAGGGAGTTCTGCAATGTCTCCCATACAAAGCTTCAAACGGGGCCATCCGCAAGCTCTCTTGATAACTGTTGTTGTACGCAAATTCCATCAATCTCAAACGCTCATCCCACGCTCCTCCGTGTTCCAAAATATAACATCTAATCATATCCTCCACGATCTTATTTAATCTCTCCGCCTGAACATTTTTCTGCGGATGATAGGCGGTGGAATACCTCAAATCGGTACCCAATCCTTCCTATAAACTTTTCCAAAAGCGAGACGTAAACCTGGAGTCTTGATCTGATATAAGACTAACAGGTATTCCATGTAATCTGATGACCTCATCCAAGTATAACTCAGCTATTTTACTCATGGAGTATGAAAGAAAAGGGATAGATACTACTCTAGAGGGGGGGTGAATAGAGTAATCAAAAATTACACTAGCAAAGTTGACTGTCTACTCAACTCCCTTGGAGTTAATTGCGGAAATAAGGTTATAGATATTTTAGAAGTAACCCTAAAGCCTAACACAAGTGTTGTGCACAAAAGGCAGCCAACTGTAATTACAGTTAAGGCTTGGGATCCTAAACAGCAACTAGCAAACCTAGTTAAAACTAATCACAGCCAATCAGCACAGAGAATTAATTAAACAATCCAGACGACACAAGGAATTTATAGTGGTTCCCCAAACAACTTGGGTACGTCCACTCTTCTACCAACAAGGTAGGATTCCACTCAGGTTTTTGATCAGGTGCCCTGCCACCAACAAGATCTGCTTCAGGTAGATCCAGAAACCCTTTAGACTTTTGATCAGGTGTCTAAAAACCAACACAGGTTTTTGATCAGGTGCCCTGCTACCAAGGTATACTTTTGAACGGAGTAATAACCCTTTACAGGAGGGGGAAAGGAGGTTAAGATGTCTTCTCTATTTTACAATAGATTAGAGAAGCACAAGAACTTGCACTTAGCTAGAAAGCTCTAAAGAGTCAAGGCTCCCCCTGGCTAAAAGAACATCCAGGTGAAGTCTTACTTCAGTGCAGAAAACACTTCAGAAAATCTGAAGAAAAAAGCTACAAGAAGATAAAGAATATAAATTGAAAATTCTTCTTTTAGGCAGCTATCTTCTTCTTCTTCTTCTTCAAAAAGATCTGAGTTAAGATCTTCCTGGAGGCAGGAGAACTCAGGTTGAAGAAGAGTGAAGAGCTAAAACTTCTTCTCAGTTGAATGTTAACGAGCTGAGAGCAGTTGTAAATTGTAAGTTGTAAGCTTGAATGCTGCAGTTAGCTTTTTGAATATATGAACTAGTTTATTTCTTTCTCCAAAGAATTCTTTATATAGTAGTAGCAACAATGGCTCTAATTTGAGTTTGAATCTTGTCTTCTACTGAAATCTGCAAGCTGGGCTGCAAATAGCATAAAGCAAAACAAATACTGCAAATAGATATCCTATAAGAGGATAAAGCTTTCTAAGAAGCTGCAAATAACTCTGATAAAATAATACTAGATAAAGTCACATCAGAAGAGACTCTTTACGGCCAAGGAAGACTTTTTGAGTCTAACGGCTATAAAGGACAGCCTGGCAGATAAAGCTGAAATCATATCTCAGCTAATAAGACAAACAACTTTGTCAGAAAAAGATTGGCTCATGCATAAGGAATGAAGCAGATATTGCATGGAAGTAATATCATAAATTTATTCAAATAATCTTTTATAAAAATATGCCAAAATAAATATGAAATAAATCACATCATAGAGGATGACAAAATTACTCAAAACATACAGCAAAACGTCGAACGACCCTCGGAGATCGTCGACCGAAGCACAGAGATCGTCGACCTATCAGACAGATAGTCGAACGATCCAGATAGTCAAACTATCAAAGAAGATAGTCGAACTATCAGGACAGATAGTCGAGCTATCAGGACAAATAGTCGAGCTATCAGATAGTCGATCTATCAGGACAGATAGTCGAACTACCAAACAAAACAGATAGTCGACCTATCAAATAGATAGTCGAGCTATCAAAGAAAACAGATAGTCGACCTATCAAACAGATAGTCGACCTATCAAAGAAAACAGATAGTCAACCTATCAACAGATAGTCGAGCTATCAGATAGTTGAACTATCCAAGTAGATAGTCGAACTATCAAAGAAAACAGATAGTCGACCTATCAAATAGATAGTCGAGCTATCAAAGAAAACTGATAGTCGACCTATCAACAGATAGTCGAGCTATCAGATAGTTGAACTATCCAAGCAGATAGTCGAACTATCAAAGAAAACAGATAGTCGACCTATCAAACAGATAGTCGAGCTATCAAAGAAAACAGATAGTCGACCTATCAAACAGATAGTCGAGCTATCAGATAGTTGAACTATCCAAGCAGATAGTCGAACTATCAAAGAAAACAGATAGTCGACCTATCAAACAGATAGTCGAGCTATCAACCAAAAATGATAGTCGACCTATCAACAGATAGTCGAACTATCAGATAGTTGAACTATCCAAGCAGATAGTTGAACTATCAAGAAGAGCAGATAGTCGACCTATCAACAGATAGTCGAACTATCAAAGAAGACAGATAGTGGACCTATCAAACAGATAGTCGAACTATCAAAGAGAACAAATAGTCGACCTTTCAAACAGATTGTCGAATTATCAAAGAAGAATAGATAGTCGACCTATCAAGCAGATAGTCGAGCTATCAGGAAGACGATCGTCGATCGGCTGATCGACGATAGTCGAGCGACGTTCGACCATAGTTGAACTAGAAATTACTTAGCCAGATTTTCATCTGGACAGGAAATTCTACACAACTAGAGAATCTATCCTATCAACTAACCTTTGACCATAGATAAATCTTGGGTCAAGAGACTAAAAGAGAAAACTGAACTCAAATCAAAACCTAGGGTACCAACAGAGTAGTCGATCTTAAACGACACGAAGTGAGCACACTTCGTCAGTCTGTCTACTATAACCCATACAGAATCATGTCCTCAGGGAAATCTCGGCAATCCAGTAATAAAATCCATTAAAATACTCTCCCACTTCCAACTTGGAATTTTTAAAGGCGTCAACTTGCCTCCAGGCCTTCCATGTCGGCCTCTACTCGCTTGCAAGTAAAACATTCTAATATAAACTTAGTTATGTCGCCCTTCATACCATACCACCAAACGATCTACTTCATATCCTTATACATTTTAGTAGAACCGGGGTGGTAGGCAACACTAGAAACATGCGCCTCTTTGCACAACTTAACTCGAATATCCTCAACTACGGGAATACAAAATCTGTCGCAGTACTTCAATGTACTCGCGTCATCAATCGAGAAGTCCGGTAATTCCCCTTTCACAATTCTATTATAAAGATGTATCAAGTCAGGATCATCCTTTTGATGTAGCCTCATAAGTGTAATCCAAGAAGGCTCTATTACTTCCAAGCTACTAGGAGAGTCGCTACTCCCAACTGATATATCCATCAAGAGAAATTCCTCTACCAGCGAATCCACGGAAAGGTTAAAAATTTTCGTTGTCTTCCTACTCTAGGCGTCGGCTACCACATTAGCTGTGCTCAGATGGTATTAGATCTCAACATCATAATCTGAAACATATTCTAGCCATCTTCGCTAGCGCAAGTTCAATTCCTTTTGGGTGAAGACGTACTTAAAACTCTTATGATTCGTATAAATCTTGCATAGAGCGCCATATAACAGATGCCTCCATAACTTTAAGGCATAAATCACAGCTGCGAACTCCAAATCATGCATAGGGTAATTCTTCTCATGTACCTTTAACTGCCTAGACCCATACGCGATCACTTTGCTTTCTTACATTAACATGCAACCAAGCCCCGCATGCGATGCATCCACATACACATCATATTCCAGTCCTTCAGTAGGCAAAGACAAAACTGGGGCAGTACACAATATCTTCTTCAATTCCTAAAAAGCCTCTTTGCACTTATCGCTCCAAACAAAAGCTGTGTTCTTCTGCATGAGCTTAGTCAACAGCACAGACAACGTAGAGAAACCTTTCACAAACCTCCTATAATATCCTGCCAACCCTAGGAAACTTCTTATCTCTTTGGGTGTGGTTGTTCTGTTCCAATCCATAACAGCAGCTATCTTTTCTGGGTCCACTGAAATTTCATCCTTATTAACCACATGACCCAGAAAAGAAACTTGAGGAAGCCAAAACTCACACTTTATTAGTTTAGCATATTACTTATGCTCCCTCAAATCAGACAAAACTAATCGCAAGTGCTGGGCATACTCCTCGGTACTGCGGGAGTATACCAGAACATCATCTATAAATACGACCACGAAACGGTCCTGGAAATCCTTAAACACTCTGTCCATTATATCCATAAAGGCAGGGGGTGCATTGGTCAGACCAAAGGACATCTCTAAGAACTCAAAATGCTCATGCCTAGAACGGAAAGTAGTACGTGGAATACCCGTCTCACGAATCTTCAACCAATGGTAGCCTGAATGAAGGTCAATCTTGAAAACATAGTGCTACCACGCAACTGATCACACAAGTCATCTATTCTCGGCAAGGGATACTTATTCTTGATGGTTACCTTATTCAGTTCTCTATAATCAATGCATAGTCTCATCGATCCATCTTTTTTCTTCACAAATAGCACAGGAGCACCCCACGGCGAAGAACTTGGTCTAATGAATCCATTCTGCAGCAACTCATCAAACTGGGTACGCAACTCCTCCAGCTCACACGGGGCCATATGGTACGACGCCTTAGTAATAGGACGGGTACCCGGCTCAAAATCTATGACAAACTCCACGTCTCTCTCAGGTGGAAGACCAGGAAGGTTATCAGGAAACTCGCGCACTATAGGAATCTCCTCTACATGCGACAAACTACCACCGGTCTCCAATACTGAAACCAAACAGGCAAAACATCCGAAATTTAAAAGCTTCCGAGCACATACCGTAGAAATAATCAGAGAAACTTGGCGCGGAAAACCATAAACACTCCTGGGTTGACAGTTGTCCATCTTGAAGTCCAAGCACTTGACCTTGCATTCGATAACTGCATCATACTTGGACAACCAGTCCATGCCAAAAATCACATCAAAATCTTCCAAGTCTATCACCTTCAGATCAGCAATGGCTAGAAAATTTCCTAATAGAATTGGACAACTCTAAATGCCTTGGTCCGACACCACTGATTCGCTAGAGGGAAACTTGACACGAAACGCGTCGCCAAAATGATCGAGGGTCAAACGGTGATGCTCTATAAAGGTTCTAGCCACGAATGAGTGGGTAGCACAAGAATCTAAAAGAATGCGCGCCCAGTGGTTCTTTACCTTAAACTTCCCTATTAAATCGTATATACAACTAAGGGAACGAACATCGAAACTATAGCTACAAATTAAAAGCTAGAACTAGGTTAGGATCTAACCTGAAATTACTTGAGTAGACATCTGAGCTTCCTCAAAAGACACCATTGTACAACCCCGTATTCGCAGAGTAGGTCCCCCCACGACAAGCGTGGGGCCAGTTATATGTTTTTAAGCTTTTGAGAGATTTTGCACTCATGGTGGCCAATTTAGGCCTAGCCCTTGTTATATACTAGTAGGGGAAGGAAATATTTGCCGCCCCCCTTGGCTCCTTCTTGGGGGGCGGGTGCGGTAAGTTGGCTGACACCCGCCCCCGGCTCGATAGGTGCGAGGTAGGAGCAACGGGATCGGCTGGAGGCCAGGATCCCGCCCCCTGCACCTTCTGTAACATCCCATTTTCAAATAGACCCCCCCTTAGGAGTGACTTGAACATACCTACGTCATAACAAGGCCTAGGTTGAATCTAGGAGGTCAAGTGACCCAACTAGTTAGTTGAGACTCACTTGGGCTGCAAATAGTAAAATCTTAAAACCCTGATTTTGGTGGCCTAGTGGGTTCAATCTGACTCCAAGGCATTCCTAGACCTAATATGAGATCAATGGGTCACCAAGGACCCATTGGGTGCAAACCTAATGGCTAAGTTGACCCAAGTCAACTTAAGCCCTAGTTAGGCCAAAGTAACCCTGCCCTGGATCAACTCACCCTCTTTATCCCAAGTCTACCCTACCTAACCATACCTAGTCCTTAGGGGAGGTCAATGGGTCCCTAGGGGTCTATTGATGTTGACTCAGAAGGTCAAATTGACCAAGTCAACCCTAAACCCAAATCAAGTCAAACCTAGCTCAATTGGGTTAACTCAAGCTCAAGCCGCCTCATGTAGACTCATAGGGTTTTATTAGGAGTTATTATGGCTGCCTATAGCCTAAACCCTAGGCTAGCCAACATGTTGACTAGGAGAGATAAAGAAGAGAGAAATAGGCTAAATATAGGAGAGAGAAAGTGTGAATTAAGGGTATTTTCATGGTAGAATGGTGAGCCCCCCTCTCATATGGCATTTAAGGTTTTAATATTAATTTTATGGGCTGCCTTTAGGCTTCTAGGGGAAGAAAATTCGTGAGGATGACTAGGAGAGAGAAAAAATAAGTATTTGGTTATATAGAGGAGAGAGAAAAGGTGGTGGAGAGGTGAAGAGGTGTTTTGAAGAGGGAGGAGGCATGAGTTCGGCCAAAGAGGGGCCAACAGCCACCTAGAGGTTGACACCTCCTCCCCCCACCCTTTTCCCGGCCATCAAGAGGTGTTTCCACCCTCTCTCTCCTCTAACCACCCCCCCACATGAAGAGGTGTTTTGCCTCTTAGAGAAAACCGCCCCTCTCCCCCTCTCCTCTTTATATACTCACTTAGGAGAGAGGGGAGACCATTTTCGAAATCAGAGAAGGAGGGGTGAACCCTTGCCGGAGCCACCAAGGAGAGAAACGCCGCCACCTCCGCCACCCCCTCCACCATGGCATCCCACCGTTCAACTCGCATCCAAGCCCGAAATTAGGTCCTCCCTCACCTCTTCTCTCATGTTTAGATCCTAGGATTGTTTAGGAGTTGAGTTCATGCTCAAACGAACCGGAGCAAAAGCTTAAAATTTCAGAAATTTCCATTTTTATGGAGTTTTTGAAGCTCTCGGGTAGGGCGGCGCCGCCACCTCCGGCCGCCCTAGCCGCCGGCAAGGCTAGCCCCCACCACCGGGAACATGTAGGAGTTGTTTCCCGGTGGTGGCGCCGCCCCTAATGGCCGGGAACAGCCCCGTGATAACCACTTCTCACGGGTTCTGGTTCAGGCCATTTGGAGAAGATGAAGTACAGCTCCCGTCGGATCTGCTTTAAGATCCGTGCAACCCTAAAACATGATTTAATGATTTATTATATTCAATTTCTGTATTTTAATTAAACAGATTCACTGTAAATTAAATTTAGGCCCCTTATGGGCACCACATGAAAAAGAGTACAACATGAAAGTTGTAGGTCTTTTGAATACCTACAATTTGATATGTAGTGGTGAAAAATTGGATGAGGGGACTGCCCTGTAGAGCCTTTTTAGTAAGGGTATGTCCTACAACTAGGGTAGTTTTCTTCTAAAAATTATTTAGGCCCTTTAGGGGCATGTTCATCAAAAATGATCAACATAAATATTGTAGGAATTTTAATTATCTACAGTTTGATATGTAATGGAAAATTTTAGGACAAGTATTCTGACCTATAGGGCCATTATTCTAGGGTAGGTCCTACAAATAGGGCAGATCTTTGAAAAATTCCTCACACCTAATCCTTGGTCCAAATGCTTTGAAATTTGTACAGGGACTCAATATCACCTAGACCTAACTCCTGTAAAAATTGTAGACCATTTGGGATCGTGTAACTTAGGGTTCTGCCCTAAACCTAGAAAATATAGGGTAAGGTAGTTGAAGGGTCAAATGACCTCCAAACCCTCCCAAATTTTGGTGAGGTGTCCCTGTTATAGGTATCTAGGTCTGGTTCAAATGTCAACTCATTTGGTTGAGTTTTGATTAGGAATCCTCTAAACCCTAGTTTTGACCTAGTAGAAGGAAGCTTAGTGAGAAGGTTCCTTGCACTCTGGTATGATCATCTCACCTCAACAGAGGTTGCGATTTTGACCACTGGTTTATCTTGGTCCTAATATTGTCCTTAGGGAAGATGGGATGATTTAGGGTAAGTTTACCCTGGGGCCCAGGTTAAAACCCTAAAGGTGGACTTTGGGGGTTTGTGAAGGACATAGGGGCAAATGCCATTATATGGCCTTGAGATTTAGTGGAGAGGTTTTTAATGAGTTTGTAACTCTCTGGTTGTAATGTTAGATAATTTTGATGTAGGTAGCTACCTCAAAACTTAAACACTAGTTTTAGGGTAGAAGGGATTTTAGGTCCAAACAGTATCTTAAACTCTTTTAAAAGCCAGGAAATTGGGGCAGTGGGTTTCTAGGGTAGTTAGGACCCTTGGATAATTTTACTAGAATTTTTGGATAGGTATTTCTAGTACTTCATTCATGAATGTGGTTATAGCCCTTTTTGATGTTTTATTTATTAAAGATTTTTAATTCAAATAAGGCCCCCTTGAAACTCTGGAATTAGATGTTGTTGGCTAGTAGGAATGCCCATGAATTTTTAGTTCAATTTTATGTTGATTAAATAGAATAGTTCCTTCACAAGTATTATTAAAGGGCTCTATGTTTCAAAAATATTTTATGGCAAAAATAATTTCTGAAAAATTATGAAAGTTGGTAATTAGTGTTTTTAAATCATTATGAATCAGTGAGATTTTTCTCTGGATTTTTGAAGTTATGGATTTAGTAATTGATTCACAAGCATGCTAGATTAGGGTTTTTGGTAAATGATTTATTATAAATTAATTTCCAGCAAGAAAATTATGAAACTTTTATAGTACTGTTTTCATAGTATTTCTAGTACCCTGTAATTAATCTAAACTATTTGGAAGAGTATTTGATGTAGTTTATTCATTAGACATGAAGAAATTGGATTATTGCAAAATTAAGTTTAGGCCCCTTAGACCATAGGGAAAATTGCCAAACCTTGGATATGTTATTTTTAGATACACTAATATTTGTCTTAAATTTATTATGATTTATACATGACTGAAAAGTATGATCCTTGTACAAATTTGGAAGACCTTGGATTTAATAAAAATTAATTAATTATTAGGTTAATTGGAAAAAATTGTTATTATCAGAAAAATCGATTCAATAATGTCATGATAGGCCCCCAGAAATTAACTTAGGCCGTATGGAAGAAAACACAAAGGACATCCTATCAAGGTCATCATATAGTGTAGGCTGGTCTGCATTTAGCGTTTTCGTAAAAGATCGCATTTGGAAACGACTTAGGGCAATGTTGGAGTTTCTCAATATGCTGATTGGGATGGATTTAGATAGGTTGTCATGGAAGGTTCTAAGGAGTGACGAGAAGTGAGTGGTTGTGGTAGAAGGAGCACGGACCTGACGAAAGATCGTCATCCCCGTAAGAGTGAAGAGTCAAATTCACCCTAGGTTTAGTTTAATGTAATTTATTAAGGGAAAGGGTAAGAATAATTAGTTGAAATAAGTTTACACTTCACACACTAGTTAGATAGACATTTGGAAAAGGTTAAGTCGTCCCGAGGTGTTCAAAGGGGCGCCATCCCGCGGTGCTCAAGGGATGAGGTTTGGAATTGAGCCGGACGGTTTAGTCCGGGGAGCTTAGTCTCGGTTTGTGGTTGAGCCGGACGGTTTGGTCCGGGAGCTTTACTCTTGACTTCTTATATTAACTGCTGCATGTGCATAAAAATAGGAAAGATTAAGGTGGTGGGTTCTCGATATCGGGGAGTTCGATTGCACCGACACCGATATCGTTGACTCGGCAAGGTGACTAGCACTTAGCCAAGGTTAAGTCCGGCGGTCCAGTCGGCAAGAGTACGCAGGAGTCCGCTTTGTGCACCAAGCGTTGAGGGCGTACGATAGGTCAGACCAGTGGTTCTTTTACTGGTTTTGAGGTGGGCGAGGCCCAACCCACCGCTTCCGTCTGCCACTACGGAGGTATCCTGGGAGGTAACGGCTCTGAAAGGGGGAACTAAAGGTTTGTGTACACAAAGTCGTGTGTGTGAGTTGCACTGCATGAACATCATTAACCCACCATATAGTTGCATACATAATCATTCATAAGAACCTTGACACCTAATGTATAAGTGGTATGGGACGCTTATACATTAGGACCTGCAAAACGACCCCTTGGTCTATAAGCTTGTGTGGGCAAGTTTTATAGATTAAGTTCATTTTAAATATTTAAACAATGCTTGTGATAACCGACACCCCAACGTATAAGTGGAATGAGACATTTATACGATGGGAGCCTTGTAAAAGATCCCTTGGCTTATGTGTACTCATATAAGTGAAGGTTTATTTTCTTACTTACTTACCTTCCTGTTTTACCTATTACAACACTTATATTGTTCGTCTGTCATAACTTGCTAGTTAGGTCCACCGTCATCTGCTTTTGACTACTCTCCACCTTCATGTCCTTCCCTTTCTTCCTCTCCGCTCGGTGCCTTAGGGCATGGGGGAAGGGGTGGGGGATGATAGGGCTTAGTCTTATAGACTAACGGTTTTCGGACCACAACATTTTAGGTGTACCATATGGAAGGGTCACGGGTTTTGCAATTTCTGACGGAGTTGACCCCGCGACCATGTTACCATTGTCACCAGCCGGGACATACACGGGTCAAATGCCCCTTGATGGGTGGGATCCCACCAGCTCAGCAGTCAGGAGGCCGAAGATGTAGACACAGACGTTGATTGCGAGGCGGGGACTGCAGGTCGAAAAGGAGGAAGCACCCAGAGATGCAGCACCAGCAGATTATGGGGTCGGTGGAGATGGACACGTCAAGCTTGGGAGCTCTTGGTTCAGTGACAGTTACAGTGACTCTTAGTTTTAGTTCAGCTTCCGTTGAGTGACCATGTAGTGAGGTGTTGTTGTACTGGGCTTAAGTCCTTTTCCTTTCAGTACTCTGTTTTTACTCTGATGTTATACTGTGGACGCTCCCCTCGTGGAGTTTTTATTTACATGTGATATTATATTGTGGACTGCATTTCTCTTTACTGTTCTACTTGCTACTTGATTGTGATCGAAAAGGCCGGCAGAATCGGCGCGTTGTAGTGACTACCTTCCCGGGTGCGAAGGTGTCACCGCAAAGCGGTGGTTCTGGGCATAAGACCCCGGGAATTGGAATCGAAAAAAAAATGGGGTCTTACACCTTCACCCTGGGTAGGGCAATACTGTCCGAGCAGTTATCTCGCGGGAGCGAGAGCATCCTGCGGCCAGGCTCTCACCCTGGGCGATTAACTCACGGGGCGAGAATGACCAGCGGCCAGGGTTTCGCCTGCGTGTTTAGTATCGTGGGGCGGGCCCAGTCGGCGGCCAGGGTCTCGCCCGCGCGGTTAGCTCGTGGGGCGAGACCGGCCGGCGGACAGGGTCTCTCCCGCGTAGTTAGCTCGCAGGGCGAGATCGCCCGCGTGGTTAGCTCGCGGAGCGAGACCGACCGGTGTCCAGGGCTCACCGCATCTCGCCCCGCTGTAAGGGTCTCGACCGCGCGGTGAGCTCGCGGGGGGAGACCGGCCAGCGGCCAGGGTCTCGCCCGCGCGGTGAGCTCGTGGGGCGATACCGGCCAGCGGCCAGTGTCTCTCCCACGCGGTAAGCCCACTCGTCTTGGGTACCCGGGGAGGTGGGGGTATGGCTTGGCCTCCTCCCACCCTTGGACCTCTTTGGGACATATTTTTACCGTTGTGCCCCCGGGGTGGAGTTACCTCTTTTACCCCCCTCCCCCCCCCCCCCCCGTGTGGATGTTTTCTATTGGCTTATTTGCCTTAGGGGTATTTCGGACCTTTTGGTCCCCATGCTTGAAAAAACTATAAATAGACCCCCTTGGGTTATTTTGGAGAGGATGAGTTTTTGTCTTCCTCCTCCCTTGGTTTCTTCTTCTTGGTAGAGTTTGAGAGCTCTTCAAGGCCTAGCTCAGCCATTTGTGAGGGTGAGGAAGTGCTCTTGTGACCTTTCGGGTGTGTGGTGGGACCTCCATGTTAGAGTCGGGGGTCTGTTCCTAGTTTCCCAAGTCTTTGGTCTGTGACGTTCCCCCGAGTGTAGTAGGTGTGAGGTAACCCCTATTTTGGGACCCCGAACTACACAGAGACCAAGTTTTTGGTTTAACCATTTTGGGGCGGTGTGCGTGGAGAGTGACAAGCACAAAAGATCTCGGGAGAGTGTCATGGCTGGAGATCAGGGAGGTGGTGATGATCTCAATAAGCTCCCCAATCCCGTACCCTTCGTAGGAAGGAAGGTGTTCATGGCTTACATCCAAGGCATCATGGAGTTGTTGAGAAGCATTTCCCCTTAGGCTGACAGCTCACCCCCCACCCCCCAGGGACTGGTTCCTAGGGGTCTCGACAAGCTGACCCAGAGTGGTCTCGGCGAGCTGCCTCCCAGGGGCACAGGCGAGATGACCCCAGCTTGGGGAGAAGGAAGTGCACCAGGTAGGCGACCTGGGATGAAAAGGATGGGAGAGGGGGTCGAGCAAGACCTCACCGGCCGAGAGTTGTTCTCCAGCCCAGCGAGTGCTTGCCCTCCAGGCGAGCAGGTCGCACGAGTAGAGCTTGCGAGACTAGCACTCAGGGGGTCACCCTTTAACGAGCTGATCATCTCGGCTCCCATTCTCGAGGGGTTTAGAGAGCCTGACATGGCTTACTATGCCGGGATGGATGACCCCGTCCAGCACCTATAGTGGTTCGAGGATGTCGTCTCCATCAGACCGATGACAGATGCCTTCAAGTGCCGCCTCTTCGCGATCACGTTGAAGGACAAGGCAAGGGACTGGTTTCATCAACTCCCTCCAAGGTCGATCAATGGGTTCGAGGACTTGAGACGGAGCTTCCAGCTCCGCTTCTTCACCTCCAAGAAAAGGAATAAGAGTCTTGAGTCCATCTTTCTGATAAGGCAGAGGGTCGAGGAGTCGCTGGCCCACTACGTTGACAGGTTCCAAGAGGATATCCTGGATATCCAGGAGATGCCAGGGTATGCCCTCCAAATGGAATTCACGGTGGGGTTGTGTGAGGGGTTCTTCAAGATGAGTCAGACCCAAAAGGCCCCCCTTTCCTTCGAGGAGCTGATGGAAAGGGCGGCAGAGGAGATAGCCATGGAGGCGGCCAACCCGGCATTTGTCAAGAAGTTGGAAAAGTTAACGGAGACGGAGTCAAAGGAGCAAGATGGCTCAAGGCATCAGGAAGTAAGAAGGAGAGAGGAGTAGAGAGCTCAGGGGTTCTAGGGATAGGAGGGTCTGGAACCAGGCTAGAGGCAGCAGGGAGGACGTGCCCATTGTCCAGGAAGAGCTCTCATCTAGGGTGGGGGGAACTTTCACGGGGGCCAAGGGAGGTTCAACTTCCAAAGTCAAGCACCAAGACAGGTCGTGCCCCCACCCTAGCAAGCCTTGGCAATTAGCGGAGGAGGAAGAGGCAATGGGAGAGACCGTCGAGCCCTCTGAAGGAGGGGAGAAGGAGCATTGCCATACTGTGACTTCCACCAGGCGGAGGGTCACGCTACAGCTACCTGCCCCGAGTTCCAAGAAGTGAGGGGGCGAGAGGCCCTGCCTAGTAGCAGCAGCCGGTGCAGGTTGAAGAGGTTCCACACCGATTGGGGGGAAGACATATGTGAGGACCGGGTCGATGTAGGACCCCGAGGAGGTATAGCAGTGATCCACGGTAGAGTGGGGATCGAGGCCACTCAGAAGGCGAGCCTCCATATCATGTACCGACGGAGCATCGCTTCGATATCCCAGACCCCGCCCCAGGAGGAGAAGATCACCTTCTTGATGAAGGATATGCCGGATCATGAGGATCTGTTCTGCGATGCGCTGGTCATCTAGATGGCCATCGAGGGCTACACTTTCTCCCGGATCTTGGTTGATAATGGGAGCTCTGTAACCATCGTTTTTAAGAAGGCATTTGATGAGATGAAGGTGGAGCCAAGGAGGGTGTTGGCCTTAGATGGACCCCTGTTCGGATTTTCAGGGGAGAGGAAGGAGGTTGAAGGTGGAGTAGGACTCCAGGTGAAATTTGGAGGGACTTCAAGGAACTGCCGGTTCGTCATAGTTGACGGTCCGAGCAGCTACAATGTCATCTTCGGAAGGCCCCTCATCAGCGCCTTCTGTTGCATGCCATCTTTGTTCCACTAGTGCCTCAATTTCAGCTCAGGAAAGATCCAGGTTAGAGTCAAGGGAGACTCCAGGATGGCAAGGCAATGTTATGTCACGGCCGTCAACACCATCTCTTAGTTGGCCAAGGCAAAGGAGATGGAGAAGATCATGGAGAGCCTGAGCAAGATGGAGGTATCCGAGGGGAAGGATGACGGCCATCATGCCCAGACCCCCTGAAGAAGCCTCGCCTCGGCAGAGTCTTGTATTTTTTCTTATGTTGTAGTGAGTCCAGCCCCCGACAAGTTGAGTCGGGGGTATGTAACCCATCTTTTTTCCCCTTTGAGGATGTTGGAATTGATAAAGCTTAGGTGACATGCCCTGTCCCCAACCCCCGAGAGGATCTCCTCATGTCAGGCTCTCACTAGCTGGATGGTTTGATGGTACCTCGGGGAGGTTAAGTATCTTTTCTCTGATGATGGTCCCGCTGTCAGGCTCTCACTAGCTAGCAGGCAGGCGTACCTCTCGTGGAATACCAAGTCCTCTTTGCTCTGATGACGGTCCTGTTGTCAGGCTCTCACTAGCTGGCAGGGAAGGTGTACCTCTCGTGGAAGCCCAAGTCCTCTTTGCTCCGATGACGGTCCTGCTATTAGGCTCTCACTAGATGGTAAGGTAGGCATACCTCTCGTGGAATCCCAAGTCCTCTTTGCACCGATGATGGTACCACTGTCTGGCTCTCACTAGCTGGCAGGGAAGGCGTACCTCTCGTGGAAGCCCAAGTATCTTTGCTCCGATGATGGTCCTGCTGTCAGGTTATCACTAGCTAGCAGGGCAGGCGTACCTCTCGTGGAAGCCCAAGTCCTCTTTGTTCCGATGATGGTCCCGCTGTCAGGCTCTCACTAGCTGGCAGGGCAGGCGTACCTATCGTGGAAGCCCAGGTATCTTTGCTCCGATGACGGTCCCATTGTCAGGCTCTCACTAGATGGCAGGGCAGGCGTACCTCTCGTGGAAGCACAAGTCCTCTTTGCTCCGATGACGGTCCCGCTATCAGGCTCTCACTAGATGGTAAGGTAGGCATACCTCTCGTGGAATCCCAAGTCCTCTTTACACCAATGATGGTCCCGCTGTCATGCTCTCACTAGCTGGCAGGGAAGGCGTACCTCTCGTGGAAGCCCAAGTATCTTTGCTCCGATGATGGTCCCGCTATCAGGCTCTCACTAGCTGGTAGGGCAGGCGTACCTCTCATGGAAGCCCAATTCCTCTTTGCTCTGATGACAGTCCCGCTGTCAGGCTCTCACTAGCTGGCAGGGCAGGCGTACCTCTCGTGGAAGCCCAAGTCCTCTTTGCTCCGATGACGGTCCCGCTGTCAGGCTCTCACTAGCTGGCAGGGTAAGCATACCTCTCGTGGAAGCACAAGTATCTTTGCTCTGATGACGGTCCCGCTGTCAGGCTCTCACTAGCTAGCAGGGCAGGCATACCTCTCATGGAAGCCCAAGTCCTCTTTGCTCCAATGACGGTCCCGCTGTCAAGCTCTCACTAACTGGCAGGGCAGGTGTACCTCTCGTGGAAGCCCAAGTCCTCTTTACTACGATGATGGTCCCGCTGTCAGTCTCTCACTAGCTGGCAGGGAAGGCATACCTCTTGAGGAAGCCCAAGTATCTTTGCTCCGATGATGGTCCCGTTGTCAGTCTCTCACTAGCTGGCAGGGAAGGCATACTTCTCGTGGAAGACCAAGTCCTCTTTGCTCCAATTATGGTCCCGCTATCAGGCTGTCACTAGCTGGCAGGGCAGGCGTATCTCTCATGGAAGCCCAAGTATCTTTGCTCCGATGATGGTCCCATTGTCAGGCTCTCACTAGCTGGCAGGGCAGGCGTACCTCTCGTGGAAGCCTAAGTATCTTTGCTCCGATGATAGTCCCGTTATCAGGCTCTCACTAGCTGGCAAGGCAGGCGTAACTCTCGTGGAAGCCCAAGTCCTCTTTGCTCCGATGACAATCCCGTTGTTAGGCTCTTACTAGCTGGCAGGGCAGGCGTACCACTCGTGGAAGCCCAAGTCCTCTTTGCTCTGATGATGGTCCCGCTGTCAGGCTCTCACTAGCTGGCAGGGCAGGCGTACCTCTCGTGGAAGCCCAAGTATATTTGCTTCGATGATGTTCCCGCTGTCAGGCTCTCACTAGCTGGCAGGGAAGGCATACCTCTCGTGGAATCCCAAGTCCTCTTTGCTCCGATGACGGTCTGGCTGTCAGGCTCACTAGTTGGCAGGGTCGGAGTACCTCTCATGGATGCCCATTTCCTTTTGCTCGGAGGGGGTCTCGCCACCCAGGCTCCCATCAGCTGACATGGCAGGTTGACCCCTCCGGTAGGTTAAGTGTTTTTACCCGGAGGGGGTCTCGCCACCCAGGCTCCCATTAGCTGGTATGGCAGGTTGACCCCTCCGGGAGGTTAAGTGTTTTTTACCCGGAGGGGGTCTCGCCACCCAGGCTCCCATCAGCTGGTATAGCAGGTTGACCCCTCCGAGAGGTTAAGTGTTTTTTACCCGGGGGGTCTCGCCACCCAGGCTCCCATCAGGTGGCATGGCAGGTTGACCCCTCAGAGATGCTTTGTGATTTCTCCAAACCGCGAGAAAAAGCTATACTCAGTGAATATATTGGGTTGGATGGTTCTTTCCGAGCGTGGAACTCGATGGAAAAGGGCGGGGATTGTGTACAACCCCATATTCGCAGAGTAGGTCCCCCCATGGCAGGAACGGGGCCAGTTATATGTTTTTAAGCTTTTGAGAGATTTCGCACTCATGGTGGCCAATTTAGGCCTAGCCCTTGTTATATACAAGAAGGGGGAGGAAAGATTTGCCTCCCCCCTTGGCTCCTTCTTGGGGGAGAATGCGGTAAGTTGGATGACACCCGCCCCCGACTCGATAGGTGCAAGGTAGGAACAGCAGGATCAGCTGGAGGCCAGGATCCCGCCCCCTGCACCTTAGCCCTGGGTAGGGAGAGACTGGCCGAGCGGTTAGCTCGCGGGGGCGAGAGTGGCCTGCGGCCAGGCTCTCGCCCCGGGGTGATTAACTCGCGGGGCAAAACTAGCCGGCGACTAGGGTATTGCCCGCGTGTTTAGTATCGTGGGGCCGGACCAGCCGGCGGCCAAGGTCTTACCCGCATGGTTAGCTTGCGAGGCGAGACCGGCCGGCAGCTAGGGTCTCGCCCATGTGGTTAGCTCACGAGGCGAGACCGGCCGACGGCCAGGGTCTCGCCCGCGCGGTGAGCTCGCGGGGCGAGACCGGCCGGCGGCCAGGGTCTCTCCCACGCGGTGAGCTCGTGGGGCGAGACCGGCCAGTTGACAGGGTCTCGCCCGCGCGGTGAGCTCACGGGGCGAGACCGGCCGGCAGCCAGGGTCTCACCCGCGTGGTGAGCTCGCGGGGAGAGATCGGCCGGCGGCGAGGGTCGCGCCCGTGCAGTTAGCCCACTCATCTCGAATGCCCGGGGAGGTAGGGGGTATGGCTTGGCTTCCTCCCGCCCTTTGACCTCTTTGGGCCATATTTTTACCGTTGTGCCCCCGGGGTGGAGTTACCTCTTTTACCCTTAGTGTGGATTTTTTTCTATTGGCTCAGGGCCTATTTGCCTTAGCGATATTTCGGACCTTTTGGTCCCCAGGCTTGGAAAAACTATAAATAGACCCCCTTGGGTACCTTTGGAGAGGATTAGTTTTTGGCTTCCTCCTCCCTTGGTTTCTTCTTCTTAGTAGAGTTTAAGAGCTCTCCAAGGTACCCAGCTCAGCCATTGGTGAGGGAGGGGAAGTAATCTTGTGACCTTCCGGGTGTGTAGTGGGACCTCCACGCTAGAGCCGAGGGTCTGTTCCTAGTTTCCCAAGCCTTTGGTCCGTGACGTTCCCCCAAGTGTAGTAGGTGTGAGGTCACCCCTCTTTTGGGACCCCGAACTCCATAGAGACCAAGTTTTTGGTTTCAACAACCATGTTCAGCTTGCCCTTCCCCTTATCCAATTGTTGTGGTGGCGACAAGGCCTGAAGTGGAACTGGTTGCAACAGGGGCTGAGCCTGCTAGCACATCGATTTGAAATGTCTTTTCTGTCCGCACAGGTAGCAGACCCTCTCCTTTCCCTAATAATGGGTAGCGTCGTGCCCTTTCCGCTTACACACAGAGCAAACTAAATATCCTTTAGGAGCACTCTGTAGCGTATGCACTTGCTCCTGCTTCTAAGCTTTTATCCTCTTGAAACACCTTTCGAACGGGTGGCCTGACCGGCCATAGAAACTGTATATCTCTTTACTCTTTTTTCTCAAAGCAGCACCAGATTCCTGGGAACTCTTACCCTCACCAGTCTTCCTCTTATCTTTTCTCATTTGTTGACCTCAGTTCTTGGCATTGTCGATTGCCTTGACCTTTAGAGCAGCCTCCACAACTTCAGCATAGCTTTCGGATCTATAAGCACTAGCCAGCTGCTGGATGTCATTCCTAAGACCACCCAGAAAATGTTTAACTCAAATAGACTCTGAAGATACCATGTCAGGTGAAAATTGGCACAGTTTGTTGAACTCCGCCTCATACTCTCTAACGGTGAGCTACCTTTGCTTTAGATGTAGAAAATCATTCATCAAACGGTCCCTCTCGACCGACGGCAGAAACTTTTTCAGCAGCACTTCTTTAAAGGATTCCCATAAACACCCATCCTTAAGGTTTTACTTTTCTCTCAGCCACCAACTCTTTGCAAGTCCCTTAAACTAATAAGCAATGAACATTACTTTCTAGTCCATTAAAACTCCTGAGTATGAGAACATCTCCTCGATGGCTATAATCTAATCATCCAAAGCCATAAATCTGCTCTACCATCATAGGTAGGGGGTCCTAATCTCTGGAAATGCGAAATAAAAGTCATCTTTGATGGCAATAAGACCGGGGGCACCAGTGGAGTAGGGGGAATGGGAACAACTTGAACCACAGCCAGGTCCTGTGCTCTAAGCGGTTGACTAGAAACAACTGACAACAATGCCTGGATCTGCGACTACATCTCCAACATTTGCCAAGATAGAGCCTCATTGCTCTGCCATAATCTTCTATCACGGCCTTGCTCTGGGCACCAGACAATTCTACCTCCGACTAGGATGTCGACCTCATCACCGGACGCTTAGGCGGCATTTAAACAAACAACGAATATCTAATAAAAACCTAGCTTAATCGCTAGACAAAACAACTTAGTTCAGACAATATCTAATTAAATACTTACTCATGCTGCTAACTTTCTCTGGGATTTTCACTTATGATGTCATGCCTAAACTTAGGATGATATACAGTCATCTTTCTGACTCGTGTGCCTAAACCATGATTGCATGAATTCTTATTCTTTTTGACTCAAAACCATTTGTGTATGTATGTCATCATGTAAATCTTTTGTTTGGCACGTGTGTTAATGCAATATTATGTCATGCATGTTGTGTTATGCAATCTAAAAATACCTTAATGCATGTTATGAGCGGCGTACACATGAAATATTATGCATCTCATACTACATAATATCACATGCAACGAAAATCAAAATCTAGTGTTCATTCATGTGATGATGTTATGCATCTCATACTTCATAACAGTCACATGTTGCCTCCTATGAAGATCCATATACAAACACATATTATGCATCAAATACTACATAATATGTCCCGTATACTTCTTATCATGCTTATGAGTGTAGTGTCATGCTTTAGACAAGACGTACTGATGACACATCGATGTGTGTATGAAATGAAACTAGACAACTAACACAAACCTGAGATAGTTGTTTGACCAATTGTCAAACAACCTATCCCTCTGATACCAACTATCACAACTCATATTTTCTCCGCATTTAACAATATATCAGAGTAAGGGAAAACGCACGTCATGATGCCACATCAACAGGGGATAACTGCAGACGCTCACGCAAAACCCTAACTTAATACCTTTATGAAAGATCTGTGAGTTATTTAGAGAAAATCAAGTTTAAGTTAAGTAGTTAGTTGTATCCCTCGTCATAGTGGCAGCAAATATTTACAGTATTTACAGTATGCATCAAATATTTACAGTATTAGACGTCCTACATGAGTATAAACATCCCCATAGGACAACTCATGAAATGCAAGACTCTAGATTTATAATAATTACGAAAGTAGCTTTTACGTCCATTAAATATGATTTAGATTTCAAATATGGCATGTATGAAGTAATAATAGTAATTTTTATACTTTAAAATACCTAACATGCAACCTAGCTTAAAAACTTCCTAGAGAGCAAGTACAACCAACCAAAAAGGTGAACTAACAGCTAACAAAGTATTCAACATTCCAAAAGAAAACTACCAGTAGGCATCAACAACTTGACACGAACCCACTGAAAGTATGCTTGTCTAAACTAAAACAGAAAACAACAAACTACCTCATTATGGTGAGGACAAACACTACAATAACTGCAGCCCACAAGCTACCACCCAACACAGCCGCTCCACTGACTACAGCCCTGAACCTGAGGCATTCAAAGAAAGAACACCTCAGTAAGAAATTTGCAAGTGGCAATGGAAATAAGCAGGTAATAAGAAGAAAAAGTCAAGGAAGGGTTTACCAAACCCAACTATAAGAAAAACTGCAACCACAGCTGATTAGCCAAATGGCAACAAGTAAAGGTAAAGGTTTGCAATAATGGAGTAAAAGTAATTTGCACCAAGTGCGGAACGAAGTCATGCTTCGACAAAATCTGCAAGGATAAGCATGAAATTCTAAAAGAAGGAAACTGAGCACAAAACAGCTCGAAAACGCGAATCATTAACACTTGGTAAAAACAACCGGGCCGGAGTTGGTGACCAAAACGTCCAATACCATGCTTCCAGACCCAAACATCTCACAAAAGGCACTACGGTGGTGGACACTTGGCCAACACAACCCAACAGTCCACAAAATAGAGACCAAACAAACCACCAAGTGTAATGACTCACAAACCGGCGACCAACCGAAGAAACATCATACCCAAATACCCCGAACCAAAACCCAAGCCTAAGCCCAAAGACATACCTAAACAAGCCCTAAAATCACTCTAAGGACCATACACGACGAGTCCTACACAAAACGGCAAAATATTCTAAGTCCTGACCAAATTCGGCGAGTATGCCCGACGAACTATACAGATACTCGATGAATTCTACAATACTCGACGAAGACTAACGATACTCGACGAAGACTAATGACACTCGACGAAGTCTAATGATACTCGACGATGACTAACGATACTTGACGATGACTAATTATACTCGATGATTCGTACCCCATTCGGTGAGTAAACTCGACAAATATGACTTAGCTGCCTGGTCACTCAATACTTCCTAACCTAAGCCATACTCAATGAATCGTTGATTATACTCGATGAATCGGACTCCACTCAACGCCACACTGTCGATACTCGACGAAATAGCCTTAAACAAAATTACCTATACTCGACGAATACAACATTACTCGATGAATTTACCTAAACAAACCCCTACTCCTAGTTCATACTTGATGAATTCTACCCAGTATATCCGTCGAATTATCCTTAGGTTGAACTATGATACTCGGCGGATTCTTAACCAAAAATGTATACTACTCTGAGGGTACTTTCAAGACTAAGCAATATATTATTACAACCATCTAAGGGGAGGAAATGAACAAAAGAAAAACCAAAAAATGGTTTGCAAGAAGGAGATCGCCACTTGCCTCAAAACTCCGGAAATCCTCTGCTCCGCGACAAGGATCGGCCGCCAAAAGCCCTAAGCAGCATTTCCTGAAACTTTTGGGGGAAAAGGAGGTCAAAACCACAAACCCTAACACCTAAAATTCGAGGAAATGGGAAAAGCTTACCACAAACGTGTAGATCTCGGTGAGAGCTCTCCAAATTTCTAATCTATTGATAAAACCGACAACTAAATCGCTCTCTATCGTCGGCCAACCGCACGCGAAGTCGCCACTCCTCTTCCGCTCACGAAACCGCCGTCGCTCGGGTAGGGAATATGATGAATAGGGTTTTTGATGCGACAGATTCCTATTTATACTTATATTTATATATAATATATAATATTAATTATTTAAATAACGTCAAAATGACCCGAAATCTGAACCAACTCGGAATCTTACGAAAATCGCACCGTAGCTAAATATTGACGCTACAAATTCAACGGCGAAGTCAAAATCCAAATCCGACAAACCAAACTCGGGTAAAATACCAACCGAAGATAAAATGCCACCACATCCCTATAAAAAGTTCCACCGAGTCACCAAAACAGACCCGGCTCGCGAGGGAAGGTGCATAACCAAGCTAAAACCAACCACACAGGAATACCCACTGAGTAAACCCATGCTCCAACAAATGACACCCATTAACTACGCGTCAACGTAATGCCCTGACGTCAAAAATACATAACTACGGGAATTAAAATAAACACCGAAAAAGCAGGGGCATTACATTCTCCATCTTAACGACATATTCTATAGCGTTGAGTGAAGATCGCCCTATCGACGCTTCCCGAACTTGGCAAGATTTCTTAGTTTTTCTGGTCCTTTTGACAGTAGGTCCGCTTCTTCCAGGTGGGGCGGGCGAGCCACACAAGCCAGCACGGCCAGCCCGCGCTGTAACTCCCTGAAACCCGAATACGTATTGGTCACTATGTTTAAAATACCCTTAGCTATGCCCTATGAAAATTGGGGATGCATTGGTAGTGTTTTGAAGGAATTTTGGAGCCCTTACAGTATAACATGACATGTGACACGGGCGTGTCCAAATCCGTGTCGGGCACACGGCCTGGGACACGTATGTGTTCAGGGTCGTGTCCTTCTCGATGTTTGGCTGTCTTTTTGTAAGCAAGGCACATGACCTGTGATACGGGCGTGTCAAAAGTCGTGTCGGGCACACGGCCTATGACACAGGTGTGTCCAGAGCCATGTCCTGTTCTGTGTTTCACTGGGTTACGGCGAGTGCGGGACACGGCCTGTGATACAGTCATGTACAGACTCAGGAAGTTCATTTTAAGAGTAAATCAAGGCCGTTCGTTTTATTTAAGAGGGATCTGACGTCCCAGAATCCCTCCTGTTGGTATAAGGCCGAGAAATGAGGGTTTAGGCCTCATTTCATTTGGCCCAATCTCTTTCTAAGAGGTAGAGAGAGGGGAGAGCAAAGGGAGAATAAGAAGGAGGAATCCCACCATTGTTGGAGCTTCGGAGCTCCGAATCGTAATCCGAGCCTAGATCTGCGGAGGCGAGTCCGTTGCGGTGGTTTTCATCTGGCTAGTTTTCCATGGCGCCAAAGCGAACCTCTAGGGTAACGATTCTCTACTTGGACATGTGAAGTCCTCTTCCTTTTTGCATAGGAAACTCTCTCCCACGAGTGTGCGGTGAGCGTGAGGTATTCCTTCAGGTAGATATGGTTTATCCCTGTAGTTTTGCATATAGAGTCCGGAATCGAAGTACGGACATAGGCATGATGTGTGAAACTCATCCGGACGTGTTGGTCTGGATTGGTGATGTTTTCATTGTGCATGTATCGTCGTAGAAGACTCTGTGTCATTTGTTTTTCTGGTTTCTATGTTGTAGATTGCAGCAGGGAGCCTTGGGGACTAACCCCAAGGAGCACCCGGAAAACAGAGCAGAAACGTATTTATGCCAGGTACCGCGCGGCATTAGTAATACCGCCAGAGGTAGCTCTGTTATTGTGAGGCCTGTCTCATTAAGACATGGGGGCTAGTATGTGAGGTTGTGTGCTCTAGGAGCCCAGTTTGTTTGGTCTGCGAGCCAACCTTGTGCATAACCGGGTTATGTTCTATCGTATGATCGATACTTCAAGATTCGGGAAGCTTGACCCGCGTCGATGACGTAAATTGACATGGCGATGTGAGCAACGGGTTGAGTGGAACCTTACCAGCTCTATATGGTTCGGTTAAAGAGACCTAATATACGTGGAACTTACCGATGGTATAGAGGGCAGGTCTTACGCTTCAGCCGAAAAGACTTGTGTGCTCACGATGTTGCTGTCCTTGGGGCGGTGGTGGACTGGGTTCACCGAGAATGTGCCTTGAGAGCACGGGATGTGTGGTCGTGTGTGCCTACGCCTGTGATGAAGTGTGCTTAAATTATACTTTCACTATCATGTTTGGTTATACTAATGAAATGCAGGGAAGGAGCACCGCCGCCCCGATTAAAGGGCGGGGTCGTTATAATTTGGTCACGTTTAGCTGACCGTTGCCTTGTTTTACCACCATTCGGTGGATTGTACGTATGCAGGAATAGGTGAGCCTAGTGGCAAGTAGCGGGCTGAAACCCTTGATGTTGTGCTGGCCCTTGAAGGCCAAAGAGAAATGTTTACTTTTTATGCTCATGTGTGGCCGGCCTGCATACCGAAGTATGGAAAACATGTATTGTTTAAGTAAACACTTGTAAGGCCCTAAGGCCGAGACTTTTGTGTATTTTTACTATCATTCCTACTTTGGTTATTGAGGACATTCATATTATTGTATTTGGGTTCTTATAACTGTTTTAAAAAGCTTTCGCTAGAACGCTCTGAGTTAGGATGCGTGTTCCTTTGGAAGTAATTTGGTATTAATACGTAACTTCACTAACTGTCTGTGGTATATGGCGTGGGGCCCCGATCGGACCTTCTGTTATATTCCATGTGACGGATGGGGGTGTTACACGAGCTCCCCTAAGCGGTCATCATACTCTCGCGTGAGCCAGCTCGCCTATAGGCGCCGGACCGTCTCCACACGAGGGGCAGGTGGTGGGACAAAACCCGAACAGGCAAGCGCACCTGTCGAATCGTAGTACCAAGGTCGTATTTAAACACGGGGTTGTCAATTACTGCTACTCACGCTTTAACTATTATCCTACCAGAAAACTGTTGGGATTTGAGAAATGAATTACAATTAAACTGAAACGAGATTAAGACGAAACTATAGATTAAGAGATAGCACTTGATCGATGAATCACCATGAAAAGAGATGAGAGAAATAAAGATGTAAATTTATAATTGCAAAATAACTCGACCGTGACGGATCCGAAAATAAGACAAAATCTCGCTAGAGCATTAGGTCTCCTAACTTATAGACTCTTTGATCGAAATCTCTTTACAAACCAAAGAAGCCTAAAGTTGCATTATCGATGTGATCCACACTATTGGATTTGACTCCAATCCGGAGGATTTACGTCGTCATATCTCTAGGATTGCGTTCAACTCCTTCCTTCTTTGAGTGATCTTTCAAATCACGAGTCTCTCGACTACTATGAAATGAGAACAAGGCCTACTACCATAACCGGAAATACTGAGTCGACGCAAAATGAATCAAAGAAGGATCGAGCAAAATTTTAGCAAAAATAAAATTACGAAGTAAGAAAAATCCTCATCTCAAAATATGGATCCTCATGATCAAATGCTACAAGGGAATTAGCTACGCATATTGGAAAATTAAACAACAAAATAAAGAGAAGAGAATTTCATTGATTAATAAAAAGAGGTACACAATGATATTAAAAAGATGATAATATTTTACTAAGAAGAAAATTACAACAATGAAAAATAACTATAACAACAACAATGAAGAAGAATACTTGTACTAGAACTCTCTTTCTCACTTGCTCTCTCTCCCATCCAACTCAACACTTAAACTTTGCTTAGAACTTCCCTCCAAAAATTTGTAATCCTTTGGCTTGAGGGTTGGGGTGGCTTATATAGGGGATGGAGAGGATTCTAGAACATAAGAAATATGAAAGGGCACAAGGGGGGTCGGCCACATCATGGGGGAATGGTTCATGCATGCATTAAATAAAGGGGGGAGAGAATAGCTACATGCATTGTACAACATTTATGGAGATGAAAAATAAAAATATAAAATGAAGGGGAAAGAGGGAGGGGGCCGGCCATGTCAAGGGGGAGATTCATGCATGCAAATTAATGGAGAGAGAGGGAAGGCATAGTGCATGCATGAGAAATAAAGGGTGGCCGGCCATGCATGAATATATTCATGCATGGCAATAAATGAAGGGGGGCTGCCCAATGGTGTGAGGGCCGGCCATATAATGGGCTGGATGCACATGGGCTCGGGTAGGGGGCTAAGGAGAGCTTTGTGGGTTGCTTGCTTGAAGAGGTGGGCTGCTTGCTTGAGGAGGTGGGCTGCTCCAATATTGTGAGGCTCGGGTTGCACAAGGACTGCTTGAGGGGCTCGGGTGGACCATGTTGGGCTGCACCAAGTAGGTCGGCTGCACCATGGATTAAAGGGGTTGCTCCAAGATCAATCTTGAACCTACAAAACATAAATAAAACATTAGCTCATAATAAAATAACATGATATTAAACTAAATCATAATAATTCATATTATTAAACTAAATTTAACATAAAATATAAGAACTAAACAAAATAATCATATCATTAAACTAAATTATAAAAAAGATAATGATATATATAAACTAAACATAATAACATAAAATATAAAATAACAACAATACATATAATAGAACTATAATAACACAATAATATTATAACAAACTTATAATAAAACTTAGGGATTTATGCTACTAAATTACCCCAAAAAGGATGACTAAAACAAGTCATCAAATTCTCCCATGCTTAGACATTTGCTTGCCCTCAAGCAAATAGAAATAAAAACTAGGGAAAAACAAAAAGAAAGCAAAAGATATATATTATTTTTTAGGTTCCATAGTTAAGAAAAACAAAACATGAAAAATTAAACTACCCTAATTTCCATGTTATCAACTAGTGGGGTGAGAAGTGCACAATAGAGAACTTGAAAATGGAACCCTAAAAATTTCATTGAAACATAAGAAGAGCCTACACATTTCTAAATCTTAAAACAAAGCATCCAAAATAAATGAAAGTAAGGAAAACAAAAGTAGAGGTTCTAAATAAACGGCGCATTAATAAACTACTAGGTTTCTAGATAAACAATAACCCTAAAACACTCCAAGGTAACCTCCAAAGAAATCCATCAATGATGGTGGTCATAGGCTTGTACGTTCACACTTTCTCCACTATGCGAATTTACATTCTAAAGATCAATAGGACTTCTAATAGGCGTTAAGACTTGGCTTAGGTAAATAATTTGGAAGTGAAAACAAGGATAAACATGAGGGCTTAAACACTAAACCAAGGTGAGCTTCAAAAATAAAAATAAAAACATGATAACAAAATGAGAAATGACAAGCAAGTCATTTCTCCAATTCAAACTACAAAATAAGGCCATGAAATTTTTCTTTTATAAACTTGGCCAAACATAAAAAAAATTTCTTCATTCATTTTTTTGATTTTGATTTTTTCTCATTTTTTCGATTACATTTCGATAAGAAAGCTCCAAAAATAGGCTTTATAATGTCCTTTTCATTTCAAAGATAATATAATACCCCTCCCACAAAAATGTTTTTTAAGCTCAAGGTTATAGTGTGAAAAATAGGAAAGGCATTTTGGCTTTGGTGAACATAGTGAAATGAAAGGTGGAGCTAAAAACAAAGAAAAACATGAAAAAGGCCCAAAATTGTTTTGCAATGGTAATGTTTTGGTAGGCAAGAAAAGCTCAAACTAGACAAATGGTGGCCTAAATCATTTCTAAAGAACGTAAAAATGACGCAAATGTTTCGAGAGTAGCTTGGGACAAGTTCTAGACACCAAGAAAGACTACCCCGCAAATGAAAAAGAGCTAATATTACCTAGCAGCCATTCATAAGCAACTTGACCGAATAAAAAGACATAACTACGAATTGCTAACTTATAACGTAAAAACGGATGCCTATATTTAAGGAAGAGAAACTAGTAGAACTAAACTATGGTAGAATGATAAGTTTAGGAAACATTTTCAAAGTAATCTACAAGAACTATAAAAACCGCACGGGCCTACACATCACTAGAAGAAACATAAAAATAAAGATAGAAATTATTTTAGATTTTGTTTTTCAAATAGATTTTAGCACAATTTTTTTTTATTTTATTTTTTTCTAATTTTTTTGGGTTTTGTATTTTTTTATTTTTTGGATTTTTTTTTGATGAAGTTAAAATAAAGTACTATACTAATTTAAAACATAATTTTTAAAAAAAAAAGAAGAAGAAAGAAGGAAAATAAACCCTCCCCCATGCTTAAACTCTTCATTGCCCTCAATGAAGGAAACAAAAAGAAAAAGAGAAGGGGATTGAGAAGAAGAGAAAAATAAAATGCAGTAACGGAAATAAAAAAAAGAACAGGACTTCCCTAGGTTCGTGAGATGAAGGTAGATGTCGCTCCCCCATGCTTGCTTTTTAGTGCACTTGATCGTCAGCAGGTTTGACTTGATCCGTCTTGATATCAGCAGCGGCGGAGCGGCGACCACGAACTTGTAATTTATGTGCCTCCGGTAGGAAGAGCAAAATAAAAGCAGAAAAATAATAGAGAGTCTGTGGGCATGAGCCCAACATTATTCTTTATTACAACAATCCAAATAAAAGTTCCATAATAATAATAATAATAAGTCCAAAAATAAAAATGTCCATAACAGAATAAAACTTTAAGAGTCCAGAATAAGAGTCTCCTTTGTAGGAGACACAGAATCATTTGAAAAGTAAAGTTTAAGTCTATGTCCATTCACTTTAAAATCCCCCTTATCGGGGTGCGAAAGTAACACAGTGCCGTAAGAAAAAACATCCTTGACCGTAAACGGTCCAGACCATCTAGATTTAAGTTTTCCAGGGAAGAGACGTAAACGCGAATTAAAAAGAAGAACCTGATCGCCTGGTTTAAACGTTTTAGGATGCCGCAGGTTCTTATCGTGATACAATTTCGTGCGTTCTTTATAAATTTTATTATTTTCATATGCGTACGTGATAGTTCGTTTTGTAGCCTAAACTATTATGGTATTTTCTAGCTTTCAAATTACAAATCATGTCTTGTATGCTTATATTTTGATCCCTTTTTGTAAATATTATTGTCACTAAAATTTTTACTTCTTTTTGCAGGTTTTTACAAAGTTTTGTTGTTACACGCCCCATGGTCACGCCCTCCTAGGGCGTGTATCTAGGGCGTGTAACCCAGTGGAATGAAGAAAATGGTCCGAAGACAGAAGACAAAGATTTCCATCCGACATGCCCCCGTCACGGGCATGTCACATTCAACACGGGCGTGTACATAGGGCGTGACCCACATTTCCGCAAAATTCTCCGCCGCAAGCGCATTTCCATCCTTCACCAACAAGTCACGGGTGTGTCTTCCTAGTCACGGGCGTGTACCGAGGGCGTGACCTACAAAGTTCACAGTTTTGGCGCTAGCAGCAACTTTGACTTTTCTACCAGAAGACACAGGCGACACGCCCCAGACACGGGCGTGACGAAGGGCGTGTCACCCCAAGTTCTGAGAAAAATAAGCTGCCTGTAACACCCCTATCCGTCACATGGCATATAGCAGTAGGTCCGGCCGGGGCCCGACGCCATATACCGCAGACAGACCGTGGAGTTACGCATCGCATTATCATACTCACAATTTGAAAGACAACGTCCTACGCAACACCTAGCGGAAGCATTTTAGGTTATTAAAAAGAACCCAACAATAAGCATGAATGTCCACTAATAATAAAACCCATAGGAATGAAACGACTAAAAATACACAAAACAGTCCTCGGCCTTAAGGCCTTACAAACATTGTTCTCTTAACCAAATAGTGTCTTTCATACATCGGCGCGCAGGCCGGCCAAACATGAATATGAAAAACAAAACTAAATCTTCAGCCTTCATGGGCTAGCGCTGCAACTTGGGCTTTAGCCTGCTATTTGCCGCTCGGCTCCGCAGCAGCACCTGTAAGAAGCAATCCACCGAAGAGGTGGCAATTTACACGAGTAACCGGTCAGCAATGCTGACCAAATTATAACGACCCCGTCCCGCAGTTGCGGGACGGCGGTGCTCCTTCCCTGCATAACAACTAACATAGCAATATATAAATCTATATAACTATTCGCCACAAGTGTCGGCACGCACGGCCGTACACCCCGTGCTCTCAGGGCACTAAATGGTGAATCCGGTCCGGACCCGGTCCGTTCCCGCGATTCCACCGTCGTCTCGTGGACGACAATTCTCGTGAGCAAATAGCCCTTTCAGCCGAAGCCTAGGCCCGTTTCCAGCCCCCCGGGAAGTCCCATGTACTTTAGGTCGCTTCTACCGAGACCACTTGGAATGGGTAGAGTTCCACCCGCCCGTTGCTCACTTCACCACGGCCATTTAGCCATCGGTGCGGGCCAAGTTTCTCCTCATTCCCACAATCGATCAAAACACGCACATAACCCCGTTATGTACCGATTTGCCCTCCAAGGCAACATCGTGGCGGCAATGCGATTCCGCCCAAGCTTTCCGGGTGCGCCTCGAGGTTAATCCCCAAGGATCCCTGTATGCAATCTACCGCGTAGAAATTTCGGAAAACTGAAATCATCGGTGCGGAGTCTTCTCCGACCATGCAATGCAACAACACCGATTCGGGCTAAACCCGAATAGGCTTCACACACAATGCCTACGCCCGTACTTCGATTCCGGGCTCTAACAACGGGGACTTTACATATCTACCCGAAGGGATTCCGCTCCTCGACGCTTACTCGCGAGAGGGGGATTTCCCCATGCAAAGGAAGAAGGGCGACTACACATGCCCTATGAAGAGGATCGTTACCCTCGCAGATTTTCGCACGCCCGTCATGAAGAAGTAGACGGTTGAAAAGCTTCGCCTCGCTCTTGCCGTCGAGGATCCGGTCTCGGATCGAGATTCGGTGCTCCGCCGGCGGCCGGATCTCCTCTTCTCCTTCCTTGCTCTCCCTTCTCTCTAAACTTTTAGAAAGAGAGTCTAGGGTTTGAAATGAGGGTTTAGAACCCTTCAACCCTAAATTAAATGTTTGGGCGGACCATCCTAGGCCGTTAGATGAGATTTGATGGAAAATCGGACGGCCACGGAGTCATTTTACGGATTCTGCACCCGTCCGCACGACCAGTGGCGCACGGTCAGTGGTCGTGCGCCCTATGTCAGTGATCGTGCGTTTTCGTTAAACAGGGATTTGGCATTATATTTTCTTTATGCACGACCAGTGGCGCACGGTCAGTGGTCGTGCGCCCTGTGGTCAGTGATCGTGCGCTAAGGGAAAAACTGCACAGTTCAACGCCCTTCCGCCGACGGTTACTCTACCGCGAGGCGTTAACTCCCACCGACTCCAGGACTGAACATGGGGTGTTACAACTCTCCCCCCCTTAAAAGAATTTCGTCCCGAAATTACGAATAGCAAGTAAACAACTTAAACTTAAACGGTACCTGAGTTGAAGAGTTCGGGGTACTCCTCGAGCATGGTTTGCTCTCGTTCCCACGAAAGCTCCTCACGACCGCAACTGTCCCAACGGACTTTCACCATCCTGATTTCTTTGTTCCGAAGCCGCTTGACCTCGAAATCTTCGATAGAAATGGGCTTGACTTTGGTCGTCAACCCTTCCTCAACCGGTACTTGATCAACCGCTAACACTTGCGACGGCTCTTGCACCGCCTTCCGCAATACTGAGATGTGGAATACGTCATGCAAACAACTCAGTTCCACAGATAATCTCAACCGGTAGGCCGCTTCTCCGATCCGTTCTAGAATCTCGAATGGCCCAAGGTATCTCGGACTCAACTTTTTCAAGCGTCGAACCCGTGACACCCCCTTGAACGGTTTGATCTTCAGGTATACCCATTCGCCAACATTGAACTCCACGTTCCTATGTTTGGCATTAAAATACTTAGCCTGCCTGTCCTGAGCTATAAGCAAGCGCTCTCGTATCGTTTGCACCAAAGAAGTCGCATCTTCGATCTCCTGACGATTGTAAAGTTTCGACTCACCCGTCTCCAACCATGACAACGGCGTGCGACACTTTCTCCCATAAAGAGCTTCGAACGGTGCCATCTGGATACTTGCTTGGTAACTGTTATTGTACGCAAACTCGACCAAGTATAAGTGATCCTCCCACCGTTTTCCGAAGTCCAACGCACACATGCGAAGCATGTCTTCCAATGTCCTGTTGACTCGCTCGGTCTGGCCATCCGTCTGCGGATGAAACGCCGTGCTAAACTTCAGTTTCGAGCCCAACATCTGATGTACTAGCCTCCAGTCATTGGACGTGAAGCGTCCATCGCGATCACTCACAATGCTGCGGGGCACTCCGTGCATTCGCACAATATTATCCACGTAGAGTTTTGCTAACTTCTCCACCGGATCATCCTTCCTCATCGGAATGAAACGCGACACTTTTGTCAATCTGTCCACGATCACCCAGATGGCGTCGTTTCCCTTCTGCGATCTTGGCAATCCATGCACAAAATCCATAGATATGTCGTCGAATTTCCACTCCGGAATGGGTAAGGACTTCAAGAAACCTCCCGGCTTTTGACATTCCGCCTTCACTAGGGCGCAGGTTTGACACCTCGCCACATAAAGCGCTACATCTTTCTTCTGTCCTGGCCACCAGAATAGTTTCTTCACGTCTTTGTACATTTTTGTACTCCCCGGGTGGATTGAGTACTTGGTATAGTGAGCCTCGTACAACAATTCCTCCCGTAGATTACCCACGTTGGGGACGCACAAACGATCGTCCTTTCTGAGCAATCCGTCCTCCATCATAAATTGGGAATTTGACCCATCCAAAACACCATCCATGAGTCGCTTCATAACATCATCCACAGCTAAAGCCTGCCGAATCCTATCAGCCAGGTCATACTGCACCTCTGTCCAACTCAAACGCGCTTCGGCGCCCGTTTGTCTATCTACACAGAAGATCTCCAAATCCTCTAACTCTTGAATCAATCGTGCATCATGCACCAACAGCCAACTAGCACGTGCGGGAGTTCTGCGACTCAACGCATCTGCCACCGCATTGCCCTTCCCCGGCACATAATGAATTTTGAAGGTGTAGTCCCCCAGGAACTCCATCCACCTCCTTTGCCGCATATTCAAGTCCTTCTGATCCAGCAAGTACTTCAAGCTCTTGTGGTCGGTGTAGATATCAACTTTCACACCGTAAAGGTAGTGTCTCCACAGCTTCAGTGCATGTATCACGGCCGCTAACTCCAAGTCATGGACCGGATAATTCCTCTCGTGTACCTTCAGCTGCCGCGAGCCGTAGGCAATCACACTCCCACGCTGTAGTAGTACACATCCCAAGCCACTCCCCGAAGCATCACTGTAGATTTCGAATCCCTCGGCCCCACTCGGCGAACATAAGATTGGCGCCGTGGTCAACCGACCCTTTAACTCCTCAAAAGCTTGTGCGCACTCCGGCGACCACACAAACCTTTGATCCTTTCTTGTCAACGACGTGAGAGGTAACGCTATTCGCGAGAAGTTCTCTACGAAGCGCCTGTAGTAGCCGGCAAGTCCTAGGAAACTTCGGACTTCCGCTACCGAGGAAAGAACAGGCCACTCCCGTATCGCCACTATCTTCGCCGGATCTACCGCAATCCCTGCACCACTAATGATGTGGCCAAGGAAAGCCACCGAGGATAACCAGAACTCGCATTTGGAGAACTTAGCATAGAGCTGGTTCCTCCTCAGTGTCTCCAACACCATGTGCAGATGCTTGTAGTGATCATCTTCGCTCTGAGAGTATACCAGGATGTCGTCGATAAACACGATCACAAACTGATCCAAGTACTCTCTGAATGTTCTGTTCATCAGATCCATAAATACGGACGGCGCATTTGTCAGTCCAAACGGCATAACCGTGAACTCGTAATGCCCATAACGCGTGCTGAACGCCGTTTTAGGGATATCACTCTCCCTGATCTTCAACTGGTAGTACCCAGACTTCAGATCCAACTTCGAATAAACTGTAGACCCCACTAGCTGGTCAAACAGATCGTCGATCCTCGGAATCGGGTATTTGTTCTTCTCGGTGAGCTTGTTCAACTCTCGGTAGTCGATACACAGCCTCAGACTTCCATCCTTCTTCTTGACGAAGAGGACCGGTGCACTCCAAGGTGACGAGCTTGGACGCACGTACCCCTGTTCCAACAGTTCTTGCAATTGGACCTTCAGCTCTGCCATCTCCTTCGGCGCTAGCCGATAAGGTGAGCGGGACACAGGTTTGGCACCTGGCACCAGCTCTATTGTGAAATCAATCTCTCTTTGGGGTGGAGCCCCAGGGAGATCATCGGGAAACACGTCAGGATACTCCGAAACCACCGGGATACTATCCAGACTCGTCTTAGGCTTTGCGGCCTCCACTAACGTGAAAAACAGCTCTGCTCCAGCCCGAACCGCCTTGACCACCTGAAGAGCAGACATCAGTGTCTTGCTCGCCCCTTTAATGCCCTCGAACGTAGTCTCGCGACTAGTATTTGCCCCCAGTTTAACTTCCTTCCGACTGCAGTCAATATAGGCTCGCTGCTCTGAGAGCCAATCCATCCCAAGGATCACGTCAAACTCCACTAGCGGAAGTAACGACGCCTGCAGATCGAATTCCTGATCCCCAATCTGAATCTTCACGAGGCATACTCTATCTACGCGCATAGAGCATCCATTGGGGAGTAGCACATCCAGTTTGTCCTTAGCCATCGAAGAAGGGACTCCGATGCGCGATACGAATTCTTCGGACATAAAGGAGTGCGACGCTCCCGTATCAAATAATGCCCTTGTTGGGCTATCGGATATCAAAACGAAGCCTAGCATAGGAAATATAAGCTAACATGCAAACAGGTAATTATTCAAATAAGGTTAAACTGCAATAATTTAACTCATACCTGTCACCACGTCAGCCTGTTTGATGGCTTCTTGCAGGCCAAGGTTGTACACCCTGGGCTGAGCTGGAGTATGGTGAGATGCGGATGACTCCGCCATCTTCCCTTTCTCCTCATAAGTTGCTCCTGGCTTTCTCTCGGACTTTGGACGTCCGCTCCAACAATCACGGGCAAAGTGCCCTGGCCTCCCACAGTTATAACAAGCACCTGGGGTGCGCGCTGTCGTTGCTCCCGAGGCACCAGAAGAGGGGGCTTGACTTGACGTCTTGGCCCTCTTATTCCACCTCTGAAACTTTGACTTCGTAGCGTTCGGCACCTTGAACTCGGGCTTCTGCACACCCAGCTCTTTCTTTCCAGAGATTCTTGCCAACTCTCGCTCCAACGATCGAGCCGAGCCGACCAAGGTTAGAAATCCTTGCGTCAACGGCCCTGACAGAAGTACCTTGAGATCATCTCGCAGTCCTTCATAGAAACGGTTCGTCTTCCGTTCCTCATCGCCAAAAGTAGGAGCTGCATAACGACCCAGCCTTGTGAACTCATGCAGATAATCATCCACATTTTGACTCCCTTGTTGCAGTCTGAGGAATTGATTTTCCAGTTCTATCTTCTCGGTCGACGGTAGGTACCGCGCCATGAACATTCTCGAGAATTCTTCAATAGAAACCTCTTCCAACTGTCTTTCGACTAGATGGTGTTGCTCCACACCGTCCCACCACAGCCTTGCCTCGCCATCCAATAAGAAAGTGGCTATGGCGGTTTTCTGATCCGCTTCGGTTCTGGTTGTCGAAAGGATCCGCTTAACGCGTGATAGCCAATCCTCCGCTTGCGATGGGGTTCCACCCCCCGAGAATATTGGCGGATTGAAGCTCATCACGTGCTTCAGCTGACAATCCGTCGTACGCCTTGGTGGTCTAGGCTCCTCAGCCACCACAGGCACTGTCGCTCTCGCAGGTTCTTGCTCAATCTCCGGTGCTGGACGTTGTACCTGCCCTGCAGGTTGGGCATTTAGTGCGGCAAGCACCGCCTCGGTAACCAGCCGAATAGTTTCAGCAGATGGAGGTGTTGCAGGCGCCTCGCTTGGTGCCCTACTCTCCGCTGAACGTGTACGGGCTGACTGCCCTGCCCCACTCCTAGTCACCTAGATAAACAAAACCGACAAATAAGCGACATGCACATTGCTAAAAAGCAATCATTTGAACATTTAACTTGTTCAAAACTGTGTATTTTCATTCCTAAGTGGACATTCATGGGTTCTTTTTTCATGTTATAACGATGACGCACGTGATAGTGCTCACCACCCCTTAAAAGAATTCGTCCGCGAATTCTAATAAGCAAGACCGAAACCGTTAGTCTGATACCAATTTGTAACACCCCTATCCGTCACATGGCATATAGCAGTAGGTCCGGCCGGGGCCCGACGCCATATACCGCAGACAGACCGTGGAGTTACGCATCGCATTATCATACTCACAATTTGAAAGACAACGTCCTACGCAACACCTAGCGGAAGCATTTTAGGTTATTAAAAAGAACCCAACAATAAGCATGAATGTCCACTAATAATAAAACCCATAGGAATGAAACGACTAAAAATACACAAAACAGTCCTCGGCCTTAAGGCCTTACAAACATTGTTCTCTTAACCAAATAGTGTCTTTCATATATCGGCGCGCAGGCCGGCCAAACATGAATATGAAAAACAAAACTAAATCTTCAGCCTTCATGGGCTAGCGCTGCAACTTGGGCTTTAGCCTGCTATTTGCCGCTCGGCTCCGCAGCAGCACCTGTAAGAAGCAATCCACCGAAGAGGTGGCAATTTACACGAGTAACCGGTCAGCAATGCTGACCAAATTATAACGACCCCGTCCCGCAGTTGCGGGACGGCGGTGCTCCTTCCCTGCATAACAACTAACATAGCAATATATAAATCTATATAACTATTCGCCACAAGTGTCGGCACGCACGGCCGTACACCCCGTGCTCTCAGGGCACTAAATGGTGAATCCGGTCCGAACCCGGTCCGTTCCCGCGATTCCACCGTCGTCTCGTGGACGACAATTCTCGTGAGCAAATAGCCCTTTCAGCCGAAGCCTAGGCCCGTTTCCAGCCCCCCGGGAAGTCCCATGTACTTTAGGTCGCTTCTACCGAGACCACTTGGAATGGGTAGAGTTCCACCCGCCCGTTGCTCACTTCACCACGGCCATTTAGCCATCGGTGCGGGCCAAGTTTCTCCTCATTCCCACAATCGATCAAAACACGCACATAACCCCGTTATGTACCGATTTGCCCTCCAAGGCAACATCGTGGCGGCAATGCGATTCCGCCCAAGCTTTCCGGTGCGCCTCGAGGTTAATCCCCAAGGATCCCTGTATGCAATCTACCGCGTAGAAATTTCGGAAAACTGAAATCATCGGTGCGGAGTCTTCTCCGACCATGCAATGCAACAACACCGATTCGGGCTAAACCCGAATAGGCTTCACACACAATGCCTACGCCCGTACTTCGATTCCGGGCTCTAACAACGGGGACTTTACATATCTACCCGAAGGGATTCCGCTCCTCGACGCTTACTCGCGAGAGGGGGATTTCCCCATGCAAAGGAAGAAGGGCGACTACACATGCCCTATGAAGAGGATCGTTACCCTCGCAGATTTTCGCGCGCCCGTCATGAAGAAGTAGACGGTTGAAAAGCTTCGCCTCGCTCTTGCCGTCGAGGATCCGGTCTCGGATCGAGATTCGGTGCTCCGCCGGCGGCCGGATCTCCTCTTCTCCTTCCTTGCTCTCCCTTCTCTCTAAACTTTTAGAAAGAGAGTCTAGGGTTTGAAATGAGGGTTTAGAACCCTTCAACCCTAAATTAAATGTTTGGGCGGACCATCCTAGGCCGTTAGATGAGATTTGATGGAAAATCGGACGGCCACGGAGTCATTTTACGGATTCTGCACCCGTCCGCACGACCAGTGGCGCACGGTCAGTGGTCGTGCGCCCTATGTCAGTGATCGTGCGTTTTCGTTAAACAGGGATTTGGCATTATATTTTCTTTATGCACGACCAGTGGCGCACGGTCAGTGGTCGTGCGCCCTGTGGTCAGTGATCGTGCGCTAAGGGAAAAACTGCACAGTTCAACGCCCTTCCGCCGACGGTTACTCTACCGCGAGGCGTTAACTCCCACCGACTCCAGGACTGAACATGGGGTGTTACACTGCCAGCAGCTGTTTCCTGCCAGAGTTATTGCGTCGCTTTCGTACCTAACCCGACACGCCCCCGACACGGGCGTGACGGAGGGCGTGACTCGGCCGAAAAAATTCTATAAATAGAAACCCCTCTCCTTGAGCCCAGCATCCAGATTTAGGAGGAGTAGTGCTGTCACTTTAGTTTTTCATGTCTTAAGCTTTTCTCTTCCCCTTTCTCATTTCAAGTAATTACGTTTTTTTTATGCAAGCCCTTTTAGCAGTTTTGTACTTCCTTTTTAAAGTATTTGTAAGCATCGTAGAAGGTCTTCTTATAGTATCTGTGTGCCCTACTTGTGATTCCTCTACATTAAGAAATAAAATAGTCGCTATTCTCTTTCCCTTCTGCTCGGTGTTAGTTTCCATATTATTAATATGATTTTCATTTTCTATACCATGAGTAACTAAATCCTCCTTGTACTCGATCTTGATGATCCGAGGTTTGAGAGATTAAGTTATGATGCTTTAATTTTACCTTTTCTTTTTAGGGTTTAGCCTTGAATTACTCTTGATTTATTTTGGGTTGGAGATATATCATCGATATATACTCTCCGCCTTAGCTTTCATGCTTGGCTAGCCGAGAGGCCGATAGTTTGAAGTGAGCACTCAAGAGGAAAGGGATTTGAATGCACCCCTCGAGAAAGGCAGTCGTCCAAATCTCCCGGATTGGAGTAAAATCTAATAGAGGGGTTCACCGCGTAAAGCGAGCTTTAGGCCTCCGATTTAGATGAAAGTCGGTCGGACCTTCCTAAACTCAGTTGGGCACGACTTCGAGGGAAGCGTGCTTAAGCTTTAGGAACCTCCGCGGTCAAGAAACTTTTCCCTATTAAGTTTAGGTTTTTATCGCATTTCTTTATTAACTCTAGCCGAGGTGATTCTTGATCGAGTGCATTTCCATCCCATTGTTTCAACCTTTATCGTAATTGCTTCTAATAGCTCTTTAACTTACTACAGTAGTTCTCTTTCCAGCTTTAATTGTATTTCCTTTCGTAATTGCAATTTACTTTTTAATCCTCAAGTTTTTCATTCGATAAAATAATAGTCTTCATGTGAGTAAGTGTACTCAGCAGTCCCCGGATTTCAATACGACACTTGTGTCCCCTAGCTACAATTCGATAGGTATACTTGCCTAGATGGATTGCTAGTTCGGTTGCTTTTATTTTCTTCACGATTAGTAGACATCAAGTTTTTGGCGCCGTTGCCGGGGAGACAACTTTTGTTGATATATTGAAAACACGAACCTATTACTTTTATCCTCGTTTTTACAAATTAAAAAATTCAAAAAAAAAATATATATCTATATATATTTATTACCGTTCTTAATAGAAACCCACATCACAAGTTTCCTACACCAACAAATTCTCTCAAAAAGGGCAAAGTGGCTTTAAGTGCCGCTATCTTGTCTAGTACCTTGCGAACCCTTCATCGGGTAGTCCTTGGGAAGTTTGGGAGCTAAAACATCTAAAAAAATTATTTTAATAAAAATAAAAGATAAGAAAAAAAAAACAATACTTCTCTCTTTCTTCTTCCAGTGCATGACCCGTGGAAGTCGGTCGGTTATTTTGGACTTGGACCACGAAATTGAGCGTACTCTTCGGAGAAGATTGTGATTTCAAGGCAGTACTCTCCACATACCGGTTGAACATTCCGATTCATATTCTACCTTAAGAATGGAAATACCCAACCAAGAGGAAGTCGTGCAAAGGACTATGTCCCATTATGCAAGACCAAACCTGGAGGGTACAGAATCTAGCATAGTTCGTCCCACTATTGCTAATAATAACTTCGAACTAAAGCCTAGCATAATTCAAATGGTGCAGCAGTATGTGCAGTATGACGGGCTTCAGGACGAAGATCCAAACGCACATATAGCTAGCTTTCTTGAGATCTGTGACACCTTCAAAATTAATGGTGTCTCAAATGATGCTATTAGGCTAAGATTATTTCCTTTTTCTCTTAGAACTAAGGCTAAGAAGTGGCTGAACACACTACCTAAAAATAGCATCACAACCTGGACTGAATTAACCGAAAAATTTTTGGCGAAGTATTTTCCGCCGGCTAAAACTGCAAAACTTAGGAACGACATTTCTGCTTTTGGACAAATCGACTCTGAAACCTTATACGAGACTTGGGAAAGATTCAAAGAATTATTAAGACGATGCCCACATCACGCGCTGCCTGTATGGTTACAAGTGCAGACGTTCTACAATGGGCTAAATCAAAATACAAAGCAAATGATAGACGCAGCTTCTGGCGGTACTTTAAACCATAAGACCCCGGAAGCAGCTCTTGATCTTTTTGAGGACATGGCCATGAACACTTATCAGTGGAATGTGCCTAGGTCCCGCCCGAACAAACCTGCAGGTATCTTTGAAGTTGACAACGTCTCCCAGCTCGCCCTACAAGTTGAAATATTAAACAAAAAGATAACGGAGATGACTGCTGCCTACGCCCCTCAGGTATGGGAATCTGCAACTCCCCCTCCCCCCGAACAATTGGACTATGTTAACAACATGTCTAGAAACACTCTACATAATTTTTCTGCTCCTACTTATCCTGCTCCTGGTTTTTCTTTTCCGAATAGCTATAATCCTGGTTTACGTAATCACCCGAACTTTTCATGGAGTAATCCCTCCAACGCAATACGTCTGCCACCACAAACTGATTTTTCTACACCTCCACCACCACCTACCCCAAATTTTCCAAATCCTCCAAGTTTGGAGGAAATGTTTGCTAAATACATGAATATAAATGACGCCACAGTAAGAACCCTTGCCGGGATTGTTAAAAGTTTAGAAAATCAAGTAGGACAACTCACAAAAAATATCTCTGAGAGACCCGCCGGGTCTCTTCCTGCCAATACCGAGCCCAACCCAAGAGAGCAAGCGAAAGCTATGACTCTTCGAAGTGGGAAGCAAAGTTCTGGCATGGTTTGCACAGAGCCCGAGGCAAGCTCAACTCCCATTTCAAAAAAACCACCCTCTGCTGAAGAAATTATCACCCCAGCTTTAAAAAAAGATCTCACTCCACCATCCATCTTTAAAAATAATCCAACCCCGCCATACCCTTCTGAACTTAATAAACAACGACAGGATGATCAGTATTCTCGCTTCCTGGAGATGTTCAAACAGATCCACATAAATCTGCCTTTTCACGAAGCTATTTCCCAGATGCCGAAATATGCCAAGTATTTGAAGGATCTCCTCACCAACAAGAAGAAGTTAGAGAACCTTTCGCACGTCACACTAAACGCCGAGTGCTCTGCTATTTTGACAAACGGTTTGCCGAAAAAGATCAGTGATCCGGGTAGTTTTTCTATTCCGTGTGTCTTCGGTGACCTTTTTGTCAAACATGCATTAGCCGACTTAGGTGCGAGCATAAATTTGATGCCCCTCTCGTTGTTTAAAAAGCTAGGAATCGGTGGCCTAAATCCCACGCGGATGAGTATCCAGCTAGCTGACCGATCGGTCAAGTACCCCTTAGGAATTGTGGAGGACGTTTTGGTTAAAGTCGACAAATTCATCTTCTCGGTGGATTTTGTCATTTTGGACATCGAAGAAGACGTCGAGGTTCCCCTGATCCTTGGCCGACCCTTCCTTGCCACCTCCAGAGCCATCATTGATGTGAGCAATGGTAAGCTCTTCCTTCGAGTAGGCGACGACGAAGTCACTTTTTCTATCACACCTTCGATGAAGAACACGTTAGCACATGATGACTCATGTTTTTTCGTAGACACCGTAAGTGATGAATCCTCCTACTGCCTCTCCAATTTCGAAAAAGAGTTTTCTGATTTTTTTTCCTACTCTCCTCTTCCCGCTGAATCGCTACAAGGAAGCGATGAATCTTCTGATTGCCTTTTTGAATTTGAAAAAGAATTTTCAAATTTTTGTTCTTCCTCTTTTCTTCCAACTGAATTGCTACAAGAAGCTGTCTTAGCTGCTAGCCCCACCCCTTATTATGTTCCTTATAAAAAAATTTATGAAGATATTATTTTTGAAAAAGAAAGAATTTCTAAATCCTCTTATAAAGAACCCCCTACCCTGGAACTTAAAGAACTTCCTGAACACCTTAAATATGATTTCTTAAAAAAAGATTCCAAGTTACCCGTTATCGTTTTAGCCTACCTCACGGATACGCAAAAGGAGAAACTTCTTCTAGTTCTACGTAAGCATCGCCAAGCTATTTCTTAGCAAATTTCTGATATCAAGGGCATAAGCCCATCCTTCTGTACCCATAAAATTCTAATGGAAGATAATTCACGTAACTTTATTCAACCTCAGCGCCGTATAAACCCGAATATAAAAGAAGTAGTTAAGGGCGAGGTTATGAAGTTATTAGATGCAGGAATTATCTACCCTATTTCAGACAGTAAGTGGGTTAGCCCCGTTCTGGTAGTACCTAAAAAGGGAGGGATAACGGTAGTTAGTAATGAAAATAATGAATTAATCCCGACACGGATGGTGACGGGTTGGCCTATGTGTATAGATTATAGGAAATTGAATGATGCCACCCGCAAGGATCACTTTCCCTTGCCGTTCATCGATCAGATTTTAGAACGATTATCTGGCCATAGCTTTTATTGTTTTCTCGATGGCCTCTCAGGGTATTTTCAAATCCCCATTTCTCCCGAGGACCGGGAAAAAACAACGTTTACTTGTCCCTTTGGCACCTTCGCATACCGAAGAATGCCGTTTGGATTGTGCAATGCGCCAGCTACATTCCAACGATGTATGCTCGCTATATTTGACAAGTACGTAGAAAGCATTATGGAGGTATTCATGGATGACTTTTCCGTGTTCGGTGATGCGTTTGATAGTTGTTTAGAAAATCTAGAAAAAGTCTTAAAACGATGCGAAGAAACTAACCTCGCCCTCAATTGGGAAAAATGCCATTTTATGGTGAGGGAAGGGTTAGTTTTGGGTCATAAAATTTCTGCGAGAGGTATTGAAGTAGACATTGCTAAGATAGAAGTTATCGAGAAGCTGCCGCCGCCTACAAATGTAAAAGCTATTAGAAGTTTCCTAGGCCACGCAGGATTTTATCGCCGCTTCATAAAGGACTTCTCAAAGATCACCAAGCCCCTTACCCATCTATTAGAAAAAGACGCCCCATTTATTTTTGATGACCTTTGCCTTGCTTCTTTCAATTTAATAAAAGAAAAATTAATTAACGCACCAATTATGATAGCTCCGGTATGGGACCTTCCATTTGAGATAATGTGCGATGCAAGTAGTTTTGCGGTGGGAGCCGTATTAGGTCAACGCATATCTAAAAACTTCCACCCCATCTATTACGCTAGTAAAACGCTCACATCTGCACAAGAAAATTACACCACGACCGAGAAAGAGCTCCTAGCTGTAGTTTTTGCTTTTGATAAATTCCGTCCCTACATTACACTTTCAAAAATCATCGTTTTTACGGACCACTCGGCCCTCAAATATCTTCTTGCCAAAACAGATGCCAAGCCACGCTTGATTCGCTAGGTCGTGCTCCTCCAGGAGTTTGACTTAGAGATCCATGATAAGCGAGGAGCCGAGAACTTGGCTGCCGACCATCTGTCCAGATTAGACAATCCCTTTATAGAAAAATTAAATGAAAAATCTTTTAATGATTATTTTCCTGATGAGAAACTGCTTTCAATTAACGCATCTACTTCTCCTTGGTTCGCACACATCGCCAACTATTTAGTGGCTCGGGTGCTCCCAAAAGATTTCTTCTCTCAGCAAAAGAAGAAATTCTTTTCTAAGTTAAAGAACTATTTTTAAGAAGACCCGCATCTCTTTAGAGTCTGTGCGGATCAAATGATAAGGAGATGTGTTTCTTGTGAAGAAGGAATTGATATATTAAAACATTTACATGAAGGACCGACAGGTGGGCACTATCAAGCTGCTCGCACCGCTCACAAAGTGCTCAGCGCGGGTTTTTACTGGCCTAGCCTATTTAAGGACGTGCAAGTCTTTGTGAGTAGGTGTGATAGTTGCCAACGGTCGGGCAACATTTCCAATAAAAAGGAAATGCCGCAAAATTATTTCCTTGAGTGCGAAGTTTTTGACCTCTGGGGGATAGATTTTGTTGGCCCACTTCCTTCTAGCTTCGGAAATAAATATATTTTAGTTGCTGTTGATTATGTTTCACGATGGGTAGAAGCCGAAGCTCTTCCTACGAACGACTCCCGAGTTGTAGTTATGTTTTTTAAAAAATTATTTACTCGATTCGGTGCGCCGCGAGCCATCGTTAGTGATAGGGGTTCCCATTTTTGTAACGCGCAGTTTTCTAAAATCCTTACTAAATACGGCGTTACACATAAGATTTCTACTGCCTACCACCCCCAAACCAACGGACAAGTCGAAGTAGTAAATAGAGAAATTAAAAGAATTTTAGAAAAAACTGTTTCGACTTCTAGGAAAGACTGGTCAACCAAACAAGACGATGCTTTATGGGCCTACCGAACAGCATACAAAACTGCCCTCGGATGTACGCCGTATCGATTGGTCTATGGAAAATCATGTCATCTACCCGTAGAATTAGAATACCGCGCTTTTTGGGCCTTAAAATCTTTAAACCTCGATCCCCACTCTGTCGGTGACTTTCAAAAATTTCAACTTAATGAACTCGACGAGTGGCGCTCTTATGCCTATGAAAATAACAAATTTTATAAAGAGCGGACAAAGCATTTTCATGACAAACACTTAAGGCACCCAAAAACCTTTAAGCCGGGTGACCAAGTTCTTTTGTACAACTCTCGTTTACGTTTATTTCCGGGTAAGTTAAAATCACGATGGTCTGGGCCCTTTACTGTTTCGAAAGTATTTCCATATGGAACTGTTTTGATTTCACACCCTGATAAGGGTAATTTCAAAGTAAATGGTCAGCGTCTTAAACTATATTTCTGTGGTGATGCAGTCCTAACTGTGTTAACTCTATCCTCCATGATTAGATTCTCAAACATTTTAAAACTCTGTTTTATAATTAGAACTTTGAACATTATTATTTTGAACAAAATATATTGGGACAGCAATATTCTTTTGATGCGTCGAGCTCAAACGACGCTTTAAACAAAGGGCGCTCTTGGGAGGCAACCCAAGTGATTTTTTTTGTTTTCTTTATTTTACACTTTTTTTTTTGTTTCCCCGGACGACTATAATAAGCCAAAGCTCCTGCAATCACCCGCTCCAACGCTGTTGAATCTATCTTAAAGTCCGAAGAAGATTTTGCTAGAAGTGCCAAAGCGCAAACATGTGGGAGAAGCATCAATCAACATTCGCGACGCATAAAACTGGGGAAGTACCTGTTTTCAATTCTGTACTTTCATTCCTATTTCATTTTCTCTCTCTCTCTCTAACCTCCTTTCTCCATTGAGGACAATGTCCATTTTAAGCTTGGGGGAGGATTTCCTCCTTCATTTTGCTATTCGTGTATATATTTGTTTTTTACTTTAATAGTTTAAGCAAGAGTTCCCCTCGCTTTTTGCTTTGTTTTTCCCAAAATCCCTTATAAACAACTTAGCTAATTATAATATTTCTAAATCGTTTTTTTTAATTATATTTCACAAGTAAAATGTTGGTCATGCTGTGTTTCTAATTCACGATAGCATGTTAATATTGAAACGTTTTTTTTTCTAAAATTTTTTTTTTTTATGGTTTTCATCCTTTATTTACTTTACTTTCTCAAAAATTCGTCATCCACTATTTTCCTTTTCATAATTTTTGTAATATCAACCTCTGATTAAAGTAGTAGATGTGAACGATCCAAGTCGCCTTTTATTTCTATTTTCAAGATAATTTCATAAATCTTTCTTTATTATCTAAGACTTGCTTTTTGAAAATTTTCAAATCTATGCTTTAAATGAATTTAAAAAGCATGAAAATGATTTAGGCCATTTTTGTTTTCGTTTGAGCCTTCTTGCCAACCTAAAATTCTTTTACTTTTAGTAAGCCACTTTTGAGCCTTTTTCTACTTTCAATTGATAGCTCCACTTACCATTTCATTTTTACCAAAGCCAACTTTCTCAACCTATCTAATCGCACTACACTTTTTTTTTGAGTTTCAATAAAAATTTTATAATCATGATAGGTTGTTTTGTGATATTCATGAAGAAAATTTTGAAAAAAAAAGTATGCTCAAAAGAAGTGTTTGATTTTTGGCCAATTCCAAAAAGAAAATAAAAATATTATGGCCTTTGTTTTTGAAAAAAAAATGGAAAAGAAAAAAAAATTTTGTTATTTTGTTCATTATAAAATTTTTGAAACTTGTTGATTTAGTTTAGTGTGATTTTAAGCCTCCTTGTTTATCTTTGAATTCCACTCCTAATCATAATCCTAAACCAAACATTTCAGTCCTATTAAGTCCTTTTGATTCATGTTTTTTATTTTTATTAGCTAAGTAAGGAGGAAAAGTAGACTAGTAAAGTTTTGGATTTAAATTTAGATTTTTGCTATTTGATTGATATGGTTATAATTTGCCTCTTGGATCTAGTAATAACTCAATGCGTTTTTTTATCTGGTTGATTTGCTTAAAGGATTTTTGTTGAAATTTTGGATGATTCATTTTCGTTAGTAAAGCTTATAAATTGTAAACCATGTTTAAGTAATTGTTTTAGGTTTACGTTTCACGTTCTCCCTACTTGGAATTTCGCATGATACTTGTGTTAACATAATTAGAATTCTCCTGATTAGTCACCTGTTATTTTAGCTAGTTTTTATATCTTTGCTTGGGGACAAGCAAAGCCTAAGCTTGGTGGAATTTGATAGTTCGTTTTGTAGCCTAAACTATTATGGTATTTTCTAGCTTTCAATTTACAAATCATGTCTTGTATGCTTATATTTTGATCCCTTTTTGTATATATTATTGTCACTAACATTTTTCCTTCTTTTTGCAGGTTTTTACAAAGTTTTGTTGTTACACGCCCCATGGTCACGCCCTCCTAGGGCGTGTATCTAGGGCGTGTAACCCAGTGGAATGAAGAAAACGGTCCGAAGACAGAAGACAAAGATTTCCATCCGACACGCCCCCGTCACGGGCGTGTCACATTGAACACGGGCGTGTACATAGGGCGTGACCCGCATTTCCACAAAATTCTCCGCCGCAAGCGCATTTCCATCCTTCACCAACAGTCACGGGTGTGTCTTCCTAGTCACGGGCGTGTACCGAGGGCGTGACCTACAAAGTTCACAGTTTTGGCGCCAACAGCAACTTTGACTTTTCTACCAGAAGACACAGGCGACACGCCCCAGACACGGGCGTGACGAAGGGCGTGTCACCCCAAGTTCCGAGAAAAATAAGCTGCCAGCAGCTGTTTCTTGCCAGAGTTATTGCGTCGCTTTCGTACCTAACCCGACACGCCCCCGACACGGGCATGACGGAGGGCGTGACTCGGCCGAAAAAATTCTATAAATAGAAACCCCTCTCCTTGAGCCCAGCATCCAGATTTAGGAGGAGTAGTGCTGTCACTTTAGTTTTTCATGTCTTAAGCTTTTCTCTTCCCCTTTCTCATTTCAAGTAATTACGTTTTTTTTATGCAAGCCCTTTTAGCAGTTTTGTACTTCCTTTTTACAGTATTTGTAAGCATCGTAGAAGGTGTTCTTATAGTATCTGTGTGCCCTACTTGTGATTCCTCTACATTAAGAAATAAAATATTTCGCTATTCTCTTTCCCTTCTGCTCGGTGTTAGTTTCCATATTATTAATATAATTTTCATTTTCTATACCATGAGTAACTAAATCCTCCTTGTACTCGATCTTGATGATCCAAGGTTTGAGAGATTAAGTTATGATGCTTTAATTTTACCATTTCTTTTTAGGGTTTAGCCTTGAATTACTCTTGATTTATTTTGGGTTGGAGATATATCATCGATATATACTCTCCTCCTTAGCTTTCATGCTTGGCTAGCCGAGAGGCCGATAGTTTGAAGTGAGCACTCAAGAGGAAAGGGATTTGAATGCACCCCTCGAGAAAGGCAGTCGTCCAAATCTCCCGGATTGGAGTAAAATCAAATAGAGGGGTTCACCGCGTAAAGCGAGCTTTAGGCCTCCGATTTAGACGAAAGTCGGTCGGACCTTCCTAAACTCAGTTGGGCATGACTTCGAGAGAAGCGTGCTTAAGCTTTTGGAACCTCCGCGGTCAAGAAACTTTTCCCTATTAAGTTTAGGTTTTTATCGCATTTCATTATTAACTCTAGCCGAGGTGATTCTTGATCGAGTGCATTTCCATCCCATTGTTTCAACCCTTTATCGTAATCGCTTCTAATAGCTCTTTAACTTACTGCAGTAGTTCTCTTTCCAGCTTTAATTGTATTTCCTTTCGTAATTGCAATTTACTTTTTAATCCTCAAGTTTTTCATTCGATAAAATAATAGTCTTCATGTGAGTAAGTGTACTCAGCAGTCCCCAGATTTCAATATGACACTTGTGTCCCCTAGCTACAATTCGATAGGTATACTTGCCTAGATGGATTGCTAGTTCGGTTGCTTTTATTTTCTTCACGATTAGTAGACATCAGTATGCTCGCCACTCATCAAGCTCATTTAGTTGGTTTTTTCGATGCTCGCCGACCGAGTGCGGAACGAAATTAAAAAAATTTAACGCCCAATACACACGGTGTTCTACTTCTACCGGAATATGACACGATTTTCCATAGACTAATCGGAAAGGAGTACAACCGATGGCAGTCTTGTACGCTGTCCGATAGGCCCAAAGAGCATCGTCTAATTTTAAAGACCAATCCTTACGAGAAGTAGAAACGGTTTTTTCCAAAATTCTTTTAAGTTCTCGATTAACTACCTCGACCTGACCGTTAGTTTGGGGATGATAAGCGGTGGATAATTTATGCGTAACGCCATATTTAGTTAAAGCTTTAGTGAGTTGAGCATTGCAAAAATGACTTCCCCTATCACTAACGATCGCTCGAGGAAAACCAAAACGAGAAAATAATTTTTTAAGAAAAACAACAACAACGCGAGCATCATTATTTGGTAAAGCTTGGGCCTCCGCCAACCTGGAAACGTAATCAACTGCGACTAAAATATATTTATTACCTAAACTTGAGGGAAATGGGTCGACGAAGTCTATGCCCCACAGATCAAAAACTTCACACTCGAGAAAATAGTATTTTTCCATTTCATTTTTATTAGAGAGATTTCCAGTCCGCTGGCAGCGACGCATCCGCCCAACAAAGATTTGTGCATCTTTAAATATGCTTGGCCAATAGAAGCCAGCACTAATTACTTTTTGTGCGGTGCGGTTTGCTTGAAAGTGCCCGCCAGTCGGACCTTCATGAACATGTTTTAAAATTTGTTGACCCTCTTCCCGGGAAACACATCTTCTTACCACCTGATCCGCACAAATGCGAAAAAGAAATGGGTCTTCCCAAAAATAATACTTCAACTCGGAAAAGAATTTCTTCTTTTGGTGAGTTGAGTATTCTTTTGGAAGGACCCGGGCCATAAGATAATTGGCCAGATCGGCAAACCAGGGGGTAGAAGAAGAAATATTTAAAAGACGCTCATCCGGAAAAGAGTCATTAATAAAAGTTTCATTTAAAATATCAAGATGGGGATTTTCAAGACGAGAGAGATGATCAGCTGCTAGGTTTTCTGCTCCTTTCTTATCCCGAATATCCAAGTCGAATTCTTGAAGTAAGAGGATCCAACGAATAAGACGCGGCTTGGCATCCGGTTTAGAAAGGAGGTACTTCAAAGCGGAATGATCCGTGAAAACAATAACTTTAGAAAGAGTAACATACGGTCGGAATTTATCAAAAGCAAAAATAACCGCTAAGACTTCTTTCTCCATCGTGGTGTAATTTTCTTGAGCAGAAGTTAGAGTTTTACTAGCATAGAAAATCAGATGAAAGTTCTTAGCGATTCGTTGACCTAGAACCGCACCTACTGCATGATTACTCGCATCACACATGATTTCGAATTGTAAACCCCAAACTGGGGCGATCATAATAGGGGCATTTATAAGTTTTGATTTAATTAATTCAAATGCCGCGAGACAAGATTCATCAAAAACGAAAGGAGTGTCTTTTTCGAGAAGGTGGGTGAGAGGCTTAGTGATTTTTGAAAAGTCTTTAATAAATCGACGATAAAAACCCGCGTGTCCTAAAAAACTTCTAATCGCTTTAACAGTTGTAGGTGGCGGTAACTTTTCAATTATTTCAATTTTTGCCTTGTCCACTTCAATTCCCTTAGCGGAAATTTTGTGGTCGAGGACTAAACCTTCACGTACCATAAAGTGGCACTTCTCCCAATTTAAAACTAGATTCATTTCTTCGCAGCGTTTCAAAACTTTTCCTATATTATTTAAACATAATTTAAATGAGTCGCCAAAAACTGAAAAGTCGTCCATAAAACCTTCCATGATGTTTTCTACATATTTATCGAATATGGCTAGCATACACCGCTGAAAGGTAGCTGGTGCGTTGCATAGCCCAAAAGGCATCCTACGGTAGGCAAAGGTTCCAAAGGGGCAAGTGAACATTGCCTTCTCTTGGTCTTCGGGTGCAATAGGGATTTGGAAGTATACCGAAAGACCGTCGAGAAAACAGTAAAAACTATGCCTGGATAAGCGTTCTAAAATTTGATCGATAAAGGGGAGGGGGAAGTGATCTTTACGAGTGGCATCATTGAGTTTACGGTAATCGATGCAAATCCTCCATCCCGTTACCGTCCTAGTTGGAATTAGATCGTTATTTTCATTTGTTATTACCGTGACCCCACCCTTTTTAGGAACAACCTGGACCAGACTTACCCACCGACTATCCGAAATAGGATAAATTATCCCCGCATCTAATAACTTAAGAACCTCACCCTTCACAACCTCTTTCATGTTGGGATTAAGACGACATTGAGGTTGGACTACACCCTTAGAATTATTTTCAAAAAATATTTTGTGGGTGCAGAAGGAGGGGCTTATGCCAGGAATATAAGAAATTTGCCATGCTATAGCTCGGCGATGTTTAGTAGTACTTCGATCAACTGATCGTTTTCGGATTTAGAAAGATAGGCCGAGATTATAAGGGGCAATTTAGAATCTTTAGCAAGAAAGGCATATTTGAGATGCACAGGAAGTGGTTTTAAATCAAGATGGGGTGGTTCATCATAAGAGCTTTTTAAATTCTTTTCTTTTTCAAAAATGAGATTTTCATACTTTTTTCTACCAAAGACGGAATTATTTTCAAAATTTTCTTGTATTGACATCACCGTGTTTTCAAAATCATTTGAAGAAATTTCAGAAAAAGAAGAGGAAAATTCGTTAGAAGAGATGTTAGAAAGAGAAAGGGAAGAATCTTCATTTAAAACATCAATAAAGAAGCATGACTCATCATTTTTTAAGGAATTTTTCATTGATTGATTAATAGAAAATGTGACCTCATCATCTCCCACGTGCAAAAACAACTTTCCGTTACTAACATCGATGATCACTCGAGAGGTGGCTAGGAAGGGTCGGCCAAGGATAAGAGGGACCTCGACATCCTCTTCAATATCAAGAATGACAAAATCCACCGGGAAGATGAATTTGTCGACCTTCACTAGCACGTCCTCAATGATACCTAATGGGTACTTAATGGACCTATCAGCTAATTGGATACTCATTCTTATAGGGCTAAGAGTGCCCAATCCTAGTTTCTTGAATAAAGAAAAAGGCATCAAATTGATGCTCGCTCCTAGATCTGCTAACGCATGTTTAACAAATAAATCACCAAAGACGCAAGGAATGGAAAAACTACCCGGATCGTTTATCTTTTTAGGAAGATTAGAGTTTTTAATGACCGCCGAGCATTCTTCATTTAATGTTACATGTGATAAATTTTCCAATTTCATCTTGTTTGTTAGTAAATCCTTAAGGTATTTCACATACTTAGGCATTTGACTAATCGCTTCATGAAATGGCAAATTAATATGAATTTGTTTGAACATTTCAAGGAAGCGTTTGTACTGATCGTCTAGTTTTTCCTTCCTAAGCCGAGCCATATAAGGAGGTGGCGGAAATTCCTTTATAACAACTGGAGAATCATTTTGAAAATCAGAAAGAACAGAAATATCTTTTTCTTTGTCAAAAAAAGATTTTTCATTTTCAAGAGTTGATTTATCATTTTCCGTGGGGATAATAACAGGAGGGACAAACACCTTTAGCTCTTCCCTTGTGGTGGGCTCATTAACAACCTTACCGCTCCGAAGGGAAATTGCATTTGTGTGCTCCCTTGGGTTAGCTTCAGTGTTAGAGGGAAGAGTTCCAGGTGTTCTCTCGGAAAAAGCCTTGGCGAGTTGGCCGACCTGATTTTCTAAATTTTTCATTGATCCCGTTAAGTTTCTAATAGTAGCATCGTTCGAGCTTATATATCGAGATAAAATTTCTTCCAAAGAGGAAGGTTTTTGAAAATTTTGTTGTGGTGGTGGTGGTGGTGTAAAATCGTGCGGTGGGAGTATGACGTTAGCATTATTACTCCAAGAAAAATTAGGATGGTTACGCCATCCAGGATGATAAGTGTTCGAAGAAGAAGAAAAACCAGGAGGAGAAGAAAAATTCGAAAAAGAAGAAAAATTATTGGCAGAATTATATTGAGCAGGCCTGGGTATGTTCCCCAAATAATCCACCTGCTCAGCAGCAGCAGCATTTTCATATACCTTAGCGGCGGAGGGAGCAGTCATCTCCGATATCTTCTTGTTTAGCATTTCCACTTGCAGCGCCAGTTGCGACACCGAATCCAATTCATATATACCTTCAGGTTTAGATGGGCGAGTCCTAAATGAATTCCACTGATAGGTGTTCATCGTCATGTCCTCGATAAGCTCAAGAGCGGCTTTTGGAGTTTTGCGGTCCAAAGAACCAGCGGAAGCGGCATCTATCATCTGCTTAGTTTCTTGGTTTAGCCCATTGTAGAATGTCTGGACCTGCAACCATACTGGCAGAGCATGGTGTGGGCATCTTCTCAAAAGCTTTTTGAACCTCTCCCAAGTGTCATAGAGGGTCTCAGAAGCAATTTGAGAGTAGGAAGTTATATCATTTCGCAGCTTAGCAGTTTTGGCGGGGGGGAAGTAGCGAGAGAGAAATTTTTCAGTTAAAATGTTCCAAGTAGTGATTGATCCTCTTGGAAGAGAACTCAACAACTATTTGGCTTTGGTTCTTAAGGAGAATGGGAAGAGTCTTAGCCTTATAGCATCGTCTGAAATACCATTAATTTTAAAGGTGTCACAGATTTCAAGAAAATTAGCAATATGCAAGTTCGGATCTTCATCTTGTAATCCGTCGAACTGTACATATTGCTGCACCATTTGAATGATGCTAGGCTTAAGCTCGAAGTTATTGTTCGCAATTGCAGGTCGAACAATACCAGATTCAGTCCCCTCCAGATTGGGTCGAGCATAATCGGACATAGTCCTTTGCTGAGCCAGTCCTGGGTTAGGATCTCCCATTTCAGAATGAAAGTTGCAATCCCCGTAAGAATCCTCAACCGCTGTTTGAGAAGTGGAAGCCCGAATCATAGTTGTCTCTGAAAGGAGCATTCGATTTCTGGGTCTAAATCAGCAAGTAGCGACGGATTCACTCGGGTCATGCAATAGCAAAGAAGACGAAGGAGAATGAAAATGAAAACTTGAAAAAGAAATAAAAAGAGAAGAAAGGATTTTTTTTTGAAAATAGATTTTTTACGGTTTGGCTCTCGAACTTTCCAAGGGCTACCCGGTGAAGGGTTCGCAAGGTACTAGGTAAAATGGTGGCGCTTAAAGCCCCTTACCCTTTTCGAGAGATTTTAGGTTGGGTAGAAAATAAGATGAGGTGGGTTGATTATAAATATTTATATATATATATATATATTGCAGAAGTAATAGCGCAAGGGTTTTCAAAATATTGACGAAGAAAAGTTCCCGGCAACGGCGCCAAAAACTTGGTGGGCCAAAACCCAAACAGGCAAGCGTACCTGTCGAATCGTAGTACCAAGGTCGTATTTAAACACGGGGTTGTCAATTACTGCTACTCACGCTTTAACTATTATCCTACTGGAAAACTGTTGGGATTTGAGAAATGAATTACAATTAAACTGAAACGAGATTAAGACGAAACTATAGATTAAGAGATAACACTTGATCGATGAATCACCATGAAAAGAGATGAGAGAAATAAAGATGTAAATTTATAATTGCAAAATAAATCGACCGTGATGGATTCGAAAATAAGACAAAATCTCGCTAGAGCATTAGGTCTCCTAACTTATAGACTCTTTGATCGAAATCTCTTCACAAACCAAAGAAGCCTAAAGTTGCATTATCGATGTGATCCACACTATTGGATTTGACTCCAATCCGGAGGATTTACGTCGTCCTATCTCTAGGATTGCGTTCAACTCCTTCCTTCTTTGAGTGATCTTTCAAATCACGAGTATCTCGACTACTATGAAATGAGAACAAGGCCTACTACCGTATACCGGAAATATGGAGTCGACGCAAAATAAATCAAAGAAGGATTGAGCGAAATTTTAGCAAAAATAAAATTACGAAGTAAGAAAAATCCTCATCTCAAAACATGGATCCTCATGATCAAATGCTACAAGGGAATTAGCTACGCATATTGGAAAAGTAAACAACAAAATAAAGAGAAGAGAATTTCATTGATTAATAAAAAGAGGTACACAATGATATTAAAAAGATGACAATATTATACTAAGAAGAAAATTACAACAATGAAAAATAACTATAACAACAACAATGAAGAAGAATACTTGTACTAGAACTCTCTTGCTCACTTTCTCTCTCTCCCATCCAACTCAACACTTAAACTTTGCTTAGAACTTCCCTCCAAAAATTTGTAATCCTTTGGCTTGAGGGTTAGGGTGGCTTATATAAGGGATGGAGAGGGTTCTAGAACATAAGAAATATGAAAGGGCACAAGGGGGGGTCAGCCACATCATGGGGGAATGGTTCATGCATGCATTAAATAAAGGGGAGAGAGAATAGCTACATGCATTGTACAACATTTATGGAGATGAAAAATTAAAATATAAAATGAAGGGGAAAGAGGGAGGGGTCGGTCATGTCAAGGGGGAGATTCATGCATGCAAATTAATGGAGAGAGAGGGAAGGCATAGTGCATGCATGAGAAATAAAGGGTGGCTGGCCATGCATGAATATATTCATGCATGGCAATAAATGAAGTGGGGCTGCTCCAATGGTGTGAGGGTCGGCCATATAATGGGCTGGATGCATATGGGCTCGGGTAGGGGGCTAAGGAGAGCTTTGTGGGATGCTTGCTTGAAGAGGTGGGTTGCTTGCTTGAGGAGGTGGGCTGCTCCAATGTTGTGAGGCTCGGGTTGCACAAGGACTGCTTGAGGGGCTCAGGTAGACCATGTTGGGCTGCACCAAGTAGGTCGGCTGCACCATGGATTAAAGGGGCTGCTCCAAGATCAATCTTGAACCTACAAAACATAAATAAAACATTATCTCATAATAAAATAACATGATATTAAACTAATCATAATAATTCATATTATTAAACTAAATTTAACATAAAATATAAGAACTAAACAAAATAATCATATCATTAAACTAAATTATAGCAAAGATAATGATATTTATAAACTAAACATAATTACATAAAATATAAAATAACAACAATACATATAATAGAACTATAATAACACAACAATATTATAACAAACTTATAATAAAACTTAGGGATTTATGCTACTAAATTACCCCAAAAATGATGACTAAAACTAGTCATCAGCAGGCGAGTCGCAGGAGCCCGGCTCATGCTCGCCTAAAGGAAGAGGCGGGCTGTGTGAACCAGACCACGTCCTCCCAGTTGAGTAGCGAGTTGTTCCTAATTTCCCCCTATGAGTGGGGTGCATATATCATGTGGTTAACCTAATTAGGTTTGTCTTTATCTCTTCAGAACGGCGGAGTAACGTTGTTGGCCGACAACTTTTGGTTGCGTATAACTATTTGGAACAGCGGAGTTACGTTATTTATAGGCCAGACTTTAAAAACTATAAATAGACCCAAAGGGGTACCTCAGAAGGCAAGCTTTCAAGCATTCCAATTCTCCTCTCTCTGATCTTCTAGAGCTTTTTGAGGTTCCCTTAGCTCAGCACAGGATAAGGAGGAGAAGTGCTCTAAGATCTTCCAGAAGTGTGGTGGTACCTCTGTGCTGGAGCCTTGTATTGGTTATGGTTCTATGTCTTTGGTCATTCAAGATCGCTAGGGAGAAGTAAGTGTGCGGTCACCCCTTCCCCAAGGGTTCAAACTCCACAGAAGCCAAATTTCTGTTTCATAAGCACAACCATTCATAGAGGATATGGATATGAAGAAAAGAATGAAAAATGACGAACTATTTTAGACTTTGTTGTAACACATGAGCTAATTGTGTCAAATACACTTTTCATAAAAAGGGAAGAACATTTAATTATGTTTTAAAATAGACCAAATAAGTTACAAATTGATTATTTTATAACTCGCAAAATGGATAAAATGATTTGTAAGAATTGCAAAGTCATGCCAGGAGAAAGTTTGACAACACAATATAGATTAGTAGTGTAAGATGTACAAATTAAATATAATAAATTTAAGACAAAAACAAAAATGCTGCAAAAAATTCGATGGCGGAACTTGTTGTAACGCCCCCGGTTTTTCCGAGATTATTTAATCTTTATTTGGCATTACGTGGACGCGTTTCCGGCTTGTTCCGTTATTATAGCGTGGTCTTAGCTCTTTAGGATTTCTTAGTGGCTTGTTTGTAGCCTATTGGCAAGATTCACTAGCGAGCCGGAGTCTGTTTTGGTGACTCGGTGGAGCCCCTCCGGGAATGCTTGTGTTTTGTCTTCGGGAGGTGTTAGCCCGAGTTTTGTTCGTCGGATGTTGATTTCGAATTCGCCGTTGTTTTTGTAGCATGGGTATTTAGCTACGGTGTGAATTTTGTCGAATTCCGAGGTTGTTCGGTCTTCGCGTCATTTTAACGTTTTATTTTAATTAACTGATATAACATTATATCATGTTAAATTTTTGTGTTGTATGGATGTGTTGTTTAAAATAAGTAACTAATGAAATATATTACTATATTATTTAGTATATAATCTATTATTATAATAGCTGTTATTATATTTTCTATCGTAATAGAAGTGACTGTAAGTGACTATTTAGTGGCTGAATTTTTTATTATTTAAGATATATTATATTATATCTAGCTAGTGGCTGAATAGACTTTATATATATAGTTTATTTTAGTTTTATCCTATTCATCTTCCACAAAACAAAAAGGACGGCTAGCTTCCAGCGGAAGGAGCTTGTGTAATGGGAGTAGCTGGGGTTCTGGCTGCCGATTTCTTGCTAGTTAGAGCCCGGATTTCTCATGTAAAGGCAAATTTGAACTGCTCTCGCCCGGATCTACCTCCCTAGGGTAAGTATTTCAAGTTCTAAGTTTGTCTTTATAGCTAGGGTTTTGCGGGTTAGCTTGTCTTCCCTCTAAAAGCTCCAGATCTTTTCTTAGGTGGCTGATCTTGCTGCCGGTGCCGAGTGACGAGTGTTGCTGCCGATTCCTAGAAAGTAGAGGCAAGTGGTGTCCTTTGCCCTTGCCAAGCTGATTTTATTCACCTTATTCTCTTTGGTAGCTATTTCTTTCTTTTTTTGTTTTCTTTTTAGAACTAGGGCTGTTGTAGATCTTGTCCAGAGTTAGTCTGTTGTATAGCTCGTCAAGGCTTAGTTTTAGTCGGTTGTAGATTTTGGCTTCGGTTAACCTGCTGTTAAGGTAGAATAGGTCTAGCTAGTCCTGGAAATAAAAGGAAATAGGTTGGTTTTTTTGGGAAGCTGTAGCTTAATAGGGTAAATTTGGGTGGAAGATCATAGTTATTAACTCTATGCGAGTAGGCATTGTGTTAGCTTAGGGCCGAAGTCCAGTTTTTTAGGCTAAGTGTACAAGCATTGAGTGTGGTGGACACACTCAATGCCTAGCTATTTTGGTCTAGAGTCTAAGTAAAAAAGCATTGGCAACATATAGTGAGGTGAGCTCACTCAACGTCGTCTGCCTTGTTAGTTTTTCCAAGTCTTTTGGCATTGAGTGAGTTGAGCTCACTCAACGCCGTCTTGCTAGTCAGACTTTTTTAAGTCTTTTGGCGTTGAGTGAGTTGAGCTCACTCAACGCTGTCTTTCCAGTAAGACTTTTCTAAGTCTTTTGGAATTGAGTGTGAAAGGAGGGAGTTATTCAGATCTACTCTAGATGGGGAGTGAATAGAGTGTTTAAAAACTTTTGGCTGATTTAAATCAATTCTATCAGAGTACTGAAAAATGATACCAATAAATATATAAGCAGAAGGACAACTAGAGAACTATTCCAAATATCATAGAAACTAGCAAGAGCAAGGAGAAAGGGTGAAACCAGATGACACAAAAAATTATAGTGGTTCCCCAAATCTGGGTACATCCACTCTTCTACCACCCTGGTAGGAATCACTCTCAGGTTTTTGATCAGGTGACTGCCACCAAATAATATATATTTCAAGGGAGATATTGCAACCCTTCTGGATTTTGATCAGGTGCTGAAAACCCAACTTGAAGTCTTTTGATCAGGTTACCTCACAACCAGGAATTACTTTTGAAGGAAGTAAAAAACCCTTTACACAGAGGGGGGAAGGAAAGTTGAGTTGTCTTCTCTTTTCTCAAGCAAATGAGAGAAGACTTGAGAGTGATCCTGATGGAGTCAAGGCTTGTCCTGTGATTTGAATTATTCAAGAAATCAGAGCCTTGTACAGGGTGTAGGACTTGAAATCCAGAAAGCTGAGACTGATTGAGGATGATTGTCTCCACAAGCTTCCTGAATGAAATCTTGTTGTTAGAACTGAGAGCTGTTGTTCTTCTCTTTCTTTCAGCCTTGTTATCTCTTTCAAAAATCTGTTAACTGCATCAAGAAGAAGTGAAGAATAATATTTTTTTTCTCTGTATTTTATTCTCTGAGTCCCTTTGAATAATTTCAAACTGAATTTGAAAATCGTCCACACACTGATTGACAGTCGGAATCATGGGAACTTGTGCAACGGCTATAAGGGAATTAACTCATTTCTTTAACTGTCCCGAGAAAGGCTGTATAATAACCTTATGAAAACTAGCAATTAATGCTTGCCAAGGAACGGCTATATTCAGTGAATATATGCATTAATCACTCAGAGTCATATAAGCAAAAGAATAAACAGTCAATAAGGAAAACAATAACTGCAGGGAATAAAATGATGATCTGGCAGAAATCGTCGAACTGGTCCTGAGATCGTCGAGCTCAAACATCCTCTATCGTCGAGATTAGCCCTGTGATCGTTGATTTGAAAATCTGCTTTCCAAACTGGGCTTCACGATCGTCGAACTTAAATGGTTGAACGTCGATCTCAATCCTGAAAGTAGATCAGAGATCGTCGACCTGAGTTCAGCAATCGTCGATCTCAGTATTTAGAGATTTAACTCTGAGATTGTCAAGCACAGAACGAAGATCGTCGATCTCTCTTCAGAGATCATCGAACTACTTTTTACTTAGAAAAATTTCTTCCTTGTTTACTCTCTACTGTCTTCTAAGTCTCTGATGCCTTGGTCTTGTCTCACTGAGTTGTTGACCTGATTGACACCTAAGACACTAGACTAGACCCTGGCTATACAATATGGGTCTGACTTAACCTAGATTAGTGAACCTAGCCCAATTTCAAACTAGGGATCCAACAATCTCCCCCTATTTGGGTGAGGTCACTAAACAATAATAAAAGAAAACAACAGGAGAACTAAACAACTATATATGTCATGAAATATAAAAAAAGTTCAACAGATATTTACAAAGATAAATACAAACACAAAAAGAAAATAGTTACTAAGACTTGTCTGAAGCTGGCTTAGCAAATTCAATTCTTCTTTTTGGATCTACTGCTTGCTGTCTTGTCATTTTCAAGTCTGTTTCACCAAGAACTTTAATTGTAGTTGCTCTGGGAACAACTGCCTCAGGATGTACCTGCATATAGGCATTAGCATCAAAGATATTCTTATCAATTTTAAATTATTCCAGCTCTTTCTCCCTATATTTAGACATAGTTGAGAATTGAGAAGGATTGGTTCCTTCTTTTCTAGCTTTGTTTATTTGGGAGAGACCAATCAATTCATGAAACCTAGCCATCCTGAAGTTAGGATCGAGCTCAGGTTCATACTGAGATGATTCTTCTATAGAGTCATGGGAGGTCTTCTGAAGCTTTCTGTGCTTGATTGATTATTCTTGGAATTTTGTTTCTATTGCTATATGTTGAGAATGACTGTCATGAAGATTTGAAGGAGGTCTGACTTGATTGAATTTTCAAGGAATTCTGAATCTCCTGCTAGAATCTGAAATATCTTCTCTGTCAGACTAATCATATTGTCTACCTCTCCTTCTTGAATAGCCCCTTGAAAAATACCTAGATGGTCTGCTGTGAGAGTGAGGAGCATAAGAAGTCTGCTGATGGGAGGAGGTAGCAGTCTTAGAAGCAATATTTCCACTAGCACCTGTTGAAGGAGGAGGAGGAGCAGGTGGATCCTTCCTGAAAACTTTGACAGGAAAGGAACCAGTCTTTCTCCTTTTCTTTTGAGCCTTCATATCATTCTTAGAAAATCTCATCCAGTGAGGAGTAGTTGATGTGAGAGTAATATTGTGCCTGATGAAGTAAGGAATGTCATCTTGAGAATTAGACTTAGGCACTTCCTTCATTGGATCTTTTCCTTTCTTGGACAGTTTCTTCTTCTTGCTGACATCTGGATCTGATTCTGAATCTGAATCACTATCAGATGAGCCTGGTTGATTATTATATATATCATCAATCTCTTTGATAACTGAAAGTTCTTCAGCAGCATCAACAGCCGTAATTTCATCCAAACTTGTGATTGGAGAAGTAAAACAAACATAGGTTGGAGGAGAGAAGGCCTTGGGCTCGGGACTCTCAACCTTTGGCATACAGATTAGCTCAGGCACTGGAGCTGCAGAAGGAGCTGCAGAAGGCTCAGGAGCTGCCAAGAGCTCAAGCACTGTAGCAGCAATACTCTGAAGAAGCTGAAGTAAAAGATTTTTGCTCAAAGGAGTAGTATAACATACTATATCTGAGTAAAATATAAAAGCAGCAGGGGGAAGACAATCTCTATACAAAAGATCAAAATAGCTTAGAACTGAAGTCAGTTCAAAAGCTGGAGAGATGAAGGAATCTCCATGAAGGATGTCCAAGGATTCTTCAGGGATTTCAAAGTCATCTTCCAAAAATGCAATAACTTCTGTATCAGGAATATCAACATCTGCATTCTCTGTATCTGCCAAAACTGTATCTACAATCATCTATGTACTTACAGCTGTCAAACCTTTGTCTGCCTCTGCCAAAACTGTGTCTGCCTCTACTGTTGCAACTGTTGGAGGAGGAGGGACTTCTTCACTGGACATCTCCCCCTACCTGGTAGCAGTAATTTCTGCTGCCAGGCCCCTAGATGAAGAAGGGACAGAGAAAGAGGCAACAAAGGAATTAAAAGAGACTAGTAGAGGTGCAATGGCATCCTCTACAATGGCTTTGATGGTAGGGGTGAGGAGGGAAATGAGAGCAGATGGAGTAGATGATGTAGAAGGAAGAGAGGAAGTGGAATGACCACAAGCTGTGCAGATGTTGGAGATGGTAGATTGAGTGGTGGATTCAGGGATAGACACTTGTTCTAGATGGGGGGAAACATGAGGTGAGGGTTCATGAATTGGTGAAGGAGTTGGTGAAGTGAAATGAAGATCAAAAGTTGGTGAGGTTTGGATTAAGATGTTGGAGGAGGGGATCTATTCTAGATAATATGGTAGAGGAGACAAAGGAGTAGGGGTTCCTGGAGGAGGGCTCTGAGGTGGAGTTGGTTGATGTGACAAAGGGGAAGTTGGTCAAGCTGTGAAAGGAGGAATCTCTGGCTCATCTTATCTAGGGTGAGGAGTGACTAGAGCAGTCCTTGTGTCCTCAGAAATCCTGTGGGTGGAGGGAGCCCTGGAGGGATTTAAGATAGTCCTCTCCCACTTTCCAAAGAGAGCTAGGGTCAGCCTCTTGGAAGCATTGATGAATGTTGTTGGGGAAGTCAACAACTCAGGACATTTTTCAGTGAGAAAAATTCCTAAAATTCTGCCAAGAGAGACCTCTCTCTTATTGTCTTTCTTCCTGATCAACTCAAACAAAACTTCAGCCCAATTCACTGATTTCTGATTAACCAAAGCACTCATCAAAAGAAACTGGTGCCTAGATATATTATCATGGGCAGTGTGCTTCCCAAGCACCACTTTTCCCACAATATCTGCCAAGAACTTGTATTGAGGAGACAAGTTCTTTTTCAGAAGCTTGCAAGGGTTTGCCTCAGCATGACCCATTTTGTTAAGCATGGCAGCAAATTCCTCATAATCCAAATAAATATTGTCTTCTCCATTAATGAAACCGAAAATTTTTGTAAGAATGATAGGGGTTAGATGTACCTCCTGTCCAGAAATAGTTCCTGTCATTGTCTGACAATCTGAAGAAGAGGTATAAGCCCATTCTTTAATTTCTGATACTGGCAACTTCATCCTGGTCGTCAGAAACTTCTGTAACTTCGGTGCATCAAATAGCTTCAACAAATCCTGAAACATCTGATCACTATGCTTGAATGAGTCCAGATCAATATCAAAACCTGAATCGAACTTCATACTGGACACAATCGCCGTTGGAATTTCCATTGGAGAGTTCCTGCAGAGAAAACGAAGATCAAGTGCAGCATGGAAACGGAAAGCGCGGGACTATTCCGTCTAAACCCTAGTTTATAAGGTTTAAGAAAACGAAGAGACGGAGTTAGCCAAGCGTATAAACTACTAAAAAATGACTTCAAAACCAAGGTTGGTGAATTATTTTAATATAAAATGAGTTCGGTAATCTCAGATCGAAGAGAAAGAATAAATCATCGATCTCAGGTCGACGATAAATTCTCTAAACCAAAAATCGTCGATCTCTGTTCGAGGACAATTATTTCACTGAGAAGTGATCGTCGATCTCCGTTCGACGTTCAACTTCACGAGACGTTAGCAGATCATCGATCTCAGTTCGACGATCTGTCAACAAATCATCGAGCTCCGACAGAAAGTCAAATAATCTCATCTCCATTAATCATACCTAGCAGATTCATGAAGAATAGATGTTTCTTTTCATCCAAGGGTTTGGTGAAAATATCTGCCCTTTGCAAATCAGTAGGGATGAAGGTGAGATTGATTTTTTTTGTCTACATACTCCCTAATGAAATGATGCCTTACATCAATATGCTTAGTCCTAGAATGATGGACTAGATTCTGTGCAATAGAAATAGCACTAATACTATCACAAAATATAGTTGAATTATTTTAGTTGTATCCATAGTCTAGTAGCTGATTTTGTATCCATAACATCTGAGAATAGCAACTGCCAGCTGTTATGTACTCAGCTTCTGCAGTTGATGTAGACACAGATGTTGCTTTTTACAAAACTAAGAGACAAGCCTAGCACCCAGGAACTGGCATGTTCTAGAGGTACTTTTCCTATCTACTCTACATCCAGCAAAATCAGCATCTGAGTATCCAGTCAACTCAAATTCTGACTCAGCAGGATACCAGAGTCCTAGATTTGGGCAACTCTTTATATATCTCAAAATCCTTTTTAATAAAATAAGGTGAGATTCTTTAGGGTTCACCTGGAACCTAGCACAAAGACATGTGGCAAATATTATATCTGGCCTACTTGCTGTGAGATATAACAGGGACCCAACAATTGCCCTATATAATTTCTGATCAATAGGTTTCCCATGCTCATCAGAATCAATCACAGCATTGGCAACCATGAGTGTTTTCTTAGCTGAGGAACTAGCCATCCCAAACTTTTTGATCAGCTCATTAGCATACTTGGATTGGGATAGGAAAATGCCATCAGGTGCCTTCTTGACTTGGAGACCAACGAAGTAGGAGAGCTCGCCCATACTACTCATCTCAAACTTTGAATGCATAAGGTTGGAAAACCCCTTGCATAGTTTGGGATCTATATAGCCAAATATTATGTCATCTACATATATTTGTACTAATAATATTTTATCATGATGATGTTTAACAAATAAAGTCCTATCTACTATGCCTCTTGAGAATCTATGTTCTAACAAGAAGCTAGCTAGAGTCTCATACCAAGCTCTTGGAGCTTGCTTAAGACCATAAAGAGCTTTATGCAACCTATAAACAAAAGAAGGTTGAGTTGGAGAGATAAAACCTGGGTGTTGTTCAACATAGACTTCTTCTTTCAGTTCTCCATTCAGAAAAGCACTTTTAACATCCATTTGATAGACTTTAAATTTTTGAGAAGCAGCATAGGCCAAGAAGATCCTGATTGCCTCTAACCTTGCAACTAGAGCAAAAGTTTGATCATAATCAATGCCTTCTTCCTGCCTATACCCTTGAGAAACAAGCCTAGCCTTATTCCTTATGATTGCTCCTTGTGCATTCATCTTGTTTTTGAACACCCATTTTGTTCAATTACTGGGTAGTTCTCTGGTCTTGGGACCATTTCCAAAACTCTACACCTCTCAAATTGGTTGAGCTCCTCTTGCATTGTAAGGATCCAGTGGGGATCTTGCTCTGCATCTTGAATGGATTGAGGTTCAACTTGAGAAATGAAGCAGGCATGCATCAAATCCTGGTAGAGCTGATGTCTAGTCTGCACACCTGCTGATATGTCTCCAATCACTGGAGATATAGGATGATCTCTAAGTGTGACTAAATCAGCAGGAGGAGTTGGTTGCTCAACAGCTGGTGGAGCTAATTCTTCTTGTGGAATTATTTCAGCTGCTGGGACACTATCAGTTGGCTCACTGATATCTTCATCACTACCTTCAGCTATTTATGGAGATCATGGTGTAACAACCTCAGGAGAGAGTGTCACAGCATCCAAATTTTCACACAAAGTAGGTACCTGCAAGTTCTGACTAGTAGAAGTATTCTTCTCCTTATAAAACATGTTAGTTTCATCAAAGGATGCATGTACAGACTCTTCTATTTTCAAGGTAGATTTATTATAGACCCTATAAGCCTTGCTTACTTGGGAATATCCTAGAAAAATTCCCATTTATGACTTGGCTTCAAACTTTCTAGTCTATTTTCTGTTGTTAATATGAATGTAACAAACACAACCAAATACTCTAAAATAGTCTACTTTAGGTTTCTTCCCTTTGAGTAGCTCATAGGGGGTCTTAGTCTTTAGCTTATGTATTAAAATTCTATTCAGGACTTGGTTAGCTGTGCTCACTGCCTCTGCCCAAAAGGAAAGGGGCAAGTATGCATCAGCAAGCAATGTACCTGCAGCTTCAATCAGGGTTCTATTTTTCCTTTAAGCTACTCCATTTTGTTGGGGAGTTCTAGGAGCAGATAAACATTGCCTGATACCTTCCTTCTCATAGAACTCTTGCATAAGAAGAGACTCAAACTCGGTACCATGATCAGTTCTGATCAATACAACTTGAGTAGAGAACTCACTCTGTATGCACTTGAGAAAATCTATTAGAACCTTGAAGTTATCTGACTTATTTGTTAAGAAGAACACCCAAGTGAACCTGGAGAAGTCATCTACAATAACTAAGGTGTAAGACTTCCCTCCTAGGCTTTGTACAACAATGGGTCCAAAAAGATCCATGTGAAGCAAATACAAAATCCTCGGTGAGTCACTCTTATTAATGGATTTGAAACTATTTTTAGTTTGCTTGCCTAGTTAACAAGCCCTGCATAGGCTTTCCTTCTTATAGGGGTAAGAAGGCAATCCTCTTATAAGGTTGTCCTTAGATAGCCTAGCAATGTATTTTAGATTTACATGTCCTAGTCTCCTATGCCATAATTCATTTTGATTACGTGATTGGTTAAATAAACAAATTTCATTTATGGCTGAATTGAAGTTAACAATATAAATGTTACCTACTCTAGAACTAGATAAAACAACTATGTTGTCAACTAAAAAAATAATGCAAGAAGACTGATTAAAAGTTACCTGAAATCCTTCATCACAAAGATGACTAATGGAGATCAAGTTATGCTTCAATCCACTTACATATGCAATCTTCCTGAATATGACAGCACCTATTCTGATTTCTCCATAGCCTTCAGTCTGGCCAAAGTTGGAGTCACCAAAAATAACCCTAGGTCCTAGCTTTGACTTATAGTTAAATAAGTTGTCCTTCCATCCTATCACGTGCTTTGAGCACCCACTGTCCAGATACCATTGTTGGTTGTATGGTGGACAGTTCTTCACCTGCAATAATCAAAAGATTAATTGTTCTTGACCCAGGTTACCTTGGGTCCTTTGTTTTCTTGATAAGAAAAACTTGAGATAATAGACATGGTTGGCTGAGATTTATAGCCTAGTGGATGGTATCTGTAACACCCCGAAACTCAAAAGAGGGACGGGTGATGTTTTAAGCCCAGTTTGGTTTTTGGAGCAGGTGTCACGGGCGTGTCACGGGCGTGTCACCGGGCGTGTCACGGGCGTGTCACGGGCGTGACACAGGAGTGTTCGGCCTCGGCTCGTGCGGTCGACGCTTTGGCGGTCGACGCTAGTCGAGTTGAAGAACACGGCCTAGGACACGGGCGTGTCCCAGGCCGTGTCACTCTAGGGATTCTGCAAGCGTGGTACACGGGCTGTGACACGGGCACAAACACGGGCGTGTCAAAATTGACACGGGCGTGTCTGATGCCGTGTCACAAGGCCGTGTACCTCTCTGACTGCGAAATGTTGGTCGAGTGCACACGGGGGGCATGACACGGGTCCCGACACGGGCGTGTCGCAGGTGGCACGGGCGTGTCGGAAGCCGTGTCAAAGGCCGTGTGCTGGTTTTTCGACTCGATCGAGATGGCGAATGGGTGACACGGCCAGGCACACGACCGTGTTGCAACCCGTGTTCGGCGCAGATTTTGTGATTTTAGGTCGAATCGTGGCCGTCCGTTTCTTTGATTGAGATCCAACAGCTGGGGGCTAGATCTGAGAGATTAAACTCGGGAATAGGGTTTGAAACCCTCACTTTTCTCCTATCTTTATCTCTCTTGATTCTAGAGAGAAGGGAGAGCAAGGAGGAGGAAGAAGGCCAAGATCTGGCCGCCGGCGAAGCTTCGGAGGTCCGTTTCGCGAGCGGAGTTCAGATCCGCGAAGGTGGGAGCATTGCGGTGGTTTTCAACCGAGCATATCTTCTCCATGGCTAGGAAGAGGGGACGGAAGGTAACGACGCTTCTCATCTTGGTTTTTAGGATTTAGGATGCATGAATAGCATCCCCTTCCTTTCGTATTTTGAGCACCGAATCTCTCAAATGAGAGGGATTCGTGTAGCCTAGGTTCAAGAGGAACCTCCGGGTTGAGTATGTTCATCCCGGCATGCTTTGCATTAGAGATCCGCTCCATTAGCAGATTAGGCATTGTGGGTGAAGCTGTGGTCACGACCGTTAGTCCGACCCGGTGATGTTGCATAGCGAGATGTGAAGTTTCGGTAGAAATCCGTTGCAGCGTTACGCCGTTATGTGTATGCGTTTTCACTCTTATATTTGAGTGAGTACTCGTGGTCGGAACCGGACAAGGTTAGCTCCGTGTTGTGCGGTAGATGATTTCCTTGGAGCATGGGGAAGACACGGTGCGAATGGTGATTGGGGGGAAAACCTTTGTTTGTGCTGTGCAAAGGCGCGGCTATGTCTCCGTGGTCGGCTGGCTATCCCGTGACGCGCAAGTCATGTGGGGGAAGTGTCCCGGCGAGACTAGCCCCTTGTGTGGACTGACGAGAATGTCGAGCGGAGGGCAAGCCCGGGCGATGTGGCCATGAGCGGGTGGGGTCCAGCAAGACTTCTTAGAATCGGTCGGTGTGAGACGGAACCCTGACGTGCGAAGTCAGAATGTGCGGGCAAGCCCCGTGGCATATGACCCTTGTGCGGGTGGGGCCTTTGCAAGGTTCCGTGTGACGGCGTGTGTGCCGTTAGGGACATGGTGGTTCCCTTGTATTTGCGGCCTTAAGCCAATGGGGAAACGGAAGTACCCAGTGTTTGATGTTGTGCTAGATGCATACGAACTAGGGTGCCTTGGGTGAAACCCGGGCTGCATTCATGTTGCATAGTAGGCCCCTTTCACTTTGTACAAAACATAGAGAACATGTATGCTGTATGAGACATCCAAGCCTGTTTTACCGCTTTATTATATATACACTTTTGGTATACGAAGTGCTAACTTGCAGGTGGAGTGGTACCCCGGGGTCCGTTAGGGACGGCCGGGAGGAGATGTGTTTGTTATACAGTAGAGGTCAGCCTTTGCTGACCCACGTTACTTCAAATCCTTACAGGGCAAGGATCGCATGCAAGAGCTAGCGCGCCGGGCGAAAAGCCCTAAGCCTCATGAAGTGTTGCTGTGCTTGGTTTTCCTTTCGTGTTTGCTACCCTTGTTATGTTTATGTCCGGCTTGCATGCCGAGGTAGCCTAGGAGTGTTTGGCACATTTATATTTTTGGACTATTTTTGTGTAAGGCCTTAAGGCCATTTGATACTCTACCGTTAGTGGATAACTTCTGTCTGTTAGTATTCTGTTTTCGCTGTGTTTGTCTGGAGTTTTGAGATTTGGTAGTTTTCATATCATCTTTTAATACTAAAGCTGTGGCGTCCGTATGTTGTGGGGCCCCGACCGGACCCATATTATATGGTCTTTACAGGGGAGGTGTTACAATTTGGTATCAGAGGGAGGTTCGCGTTCCAATGAGAAGTTTCGCAGTCGAAAGTATAAGTCGAGTCGCGTATAAGAAGTTATCCACATAGGAGTATCGCGGGACCATTAGTGTCCTTGTGTTCGAGTCTTGCAATTAGAGACTGATTTGTATTTTCTTGCTTGTGTTTAGAGTGCAAGCAACGAGGCTGGGACCTCGAGGCCAAGAGAAGAGCTCTCGGCAAGTAGTGCGACTGCGCAAGGTCCGCTAGGGATGGGGGTCACACCGGCCGACTTCTGCCGCATGCTTGCAGAAGCGATGGTGGCGTCCCAAGCTGCAGCGATAGCACAGGTAGCAGCTCCCGTTACTCAAGTAGCAACTCCTGCTACCCCGGTCACGGCAGCGACCGTGCAGGTTGAGGAGGCCAGGCGGGCGGAGCCGCGGGCCGAGAGAGTGGTTGTCGGGCATGGGGACCGGCAAATGAAGTACTTTCTGAGTTTCCACCCTCCAACCTTCAAGGGAATCGGCACACCCACAGATGCAGAGGATTGGTGGGCTAGGATTCAGGAGCTTCTGAGGGCGGCAGAGGCGCCAGATGCAAAAAAGGCAGAGCTCGCAGCCTTTATGTTGGAGGGAGATGCCAAGTTATGGTGGGTGATCCACAGTGGCCGGCAGTTTCTAGGATGCACACCGTCCATCGAGGAGTTTGGGAATGCCTTCCTGAAGAAGTACATTCCCGCCTCAACGAGGTTGGCCCTCTAGAGGCAGTTTCTACATCTGGTGCAGCGAGACAAGTCAGTGGATGAGTATGTTCAGGAATTTACTCGCTTGGGTCGTTATGCAGGGACGACCATGGCAGACGATGAAGAGAGGGACAATCTCTTCTATCATGGACTGAGGGAGAACCTAAGACAACCCCTCATATCGATGAAACGTGCGGGTTTCAACGAATTGGTGGAGGCGGCCCGAATTTTGGAGAGTGACATGGAGCGATCCCAGTGTCGCAAGGGTTTCACACCAAAGCAGGGGGAGGAGAAGAAGCCTGTTCAGTCCCATGGAAAGACGAAAGGGATCCGATGGAAGAAGAAGCTTTCCCCATATAAGTCGGGTGAGAAAAGTAATTGGACGTCCGGAGGGTCACGCTCTAAGGGACAGCAAACGTGTTACAGTTGTGGCAAGCCAGGCCACATAGCAAGATTTTGTACCCAAGGGGCGCTGAGCAAGAGTCAAGGCAGGAGCAAACCGTTCGCTCCGTACCCAGTGCAGCAGAGAAGGGGAAAATGGCGGAGTCGAGTGCTTCTCTGTTTCAACCAGTGCAGCCAAGGGCCTACAACCTTGGGCAACAAGAAGCAATCCATCAGCCTGATGTGGTGACAGGTATGAGAGTTCAACCTGCACCTTAGATTCCTGTCTTTCAAACCTTTATGTTTGTTGCATGTGTGTAGGCTTCGTAGTGGTATCTGGGTACCCCGCTAGAGTACTTTTTGATACAGGAGCATCGCACTCCTTCCTTGCGGAAAGTTTCACCCGGAGGATTGGAGTTGAGTCCTTTGCAACGGACTCAGAGTTGAAAGTGCGCATGCCCAATGGGTCGTCTATGACTACCAGGGCTAGGGGCCGGATTTGTTGGAGTCTTGAGGGGGTTGACTTCCTATTGGTAGCGGCGATCTTGCCGTTGTCCGAGTTCGATGTGATTTTGGGGATGGATTGGCTAGCGAAGCAGCGTGCCAGTATCGACTGTTTGTCCAAGGTGGTAACCCTGAGGAGCGTGGGGCAAGCAGAAGTCAAGTTTGAAGGCCTGCATGGGGTGGCCTATTCCCTAGTTTCGGCACTTCAGTTAGTGCGAGCTGTTAACCAGGGAGGTGTAGCTCTAGTAGCGTTGTTGGAGGTTAGCCTCTCCAGGCTGTCTCTTGGAGAAGTGCCTGTGGTGGCGGAGTTTGGAGATGTATTTCCCGAGGAGTTACCAGGAGCACCTCCTCGGCTGGAGATTGATTTCTCCATCGAGTTGGTGCCCGAGGCTAGACCAGTGTCACGTCCACCCTTCAGGATGGCACCAAAGGAGTTGGCCGAGCTCAAGGTTCAGTTGCAGGAGCTTTTGGAGCAAGGTATATCAGGCCCAGCTCCTCACCGTGGAGTGCGCCGGTGTTATTTGTAAAGAAGAAGGACGGTAGTATGCGTCTGTGCATAGATTACCGAGAGTTGAACAAATTGACTGTCAAGAATAAGTATTCGATTCCCCGGATAGACGATCTCTTCGACCAGTTGGTGGGATCGGTGGTGTACTCCAAGTTGGACTTGAAGTCCGGGTATTATCAGTTGCGGATTCGTGACGAAGACATACCCAAGACCGCGTTTGGTACGAGGTATGGTCATTTTGAGTTCTCGGTGATGCCGTTCGGGCTGACGAATGCGCCGTCCGTGTTCATGGACTTGATGAACCGAGTCTTTTGCGAATATTTGGACTGGTTCGTAGTCGTCTTTATCGATGACATTTTGGTGTATTCCAAGTCGGAAGCGGAGCACGAGTCGCACTTGCAGACAGTATTGCAAGTATTGAGGGAGAACCAGCTTTATGCGAAGTTCTCCAAGTGCGAGTTCTGGTTGGAGAAAGTGGCATTTCTAGGCCATGTGATTAGTGGGGATGGGGTGGCGGTGGATCCAACGAAAGTAGAAGCCATCAGAGAGTGGCCAGTTTTGAGGACCGTGGCGGAAGTCCGAAGTTTCCTCGGACTAGTCGGGTACTACCGAAGGTTTGTGGAAAACTTTTCGCAGATAGCTCTACACCTCACTTCACTAACTCGCAAGGATCAGAAATTTGTATGGACTCAAGAGTGCAACGAGGCATTTGAAACCCTGAAGGAAAGGCTAATGACGGCGTCGATCCTAAGTCTACCAAAGGGGATCGAAGGGTTCAAGATTTTCAGTGACGCATCCAGATGCGGTTTAGGGTGCGTGTTGGTGCAGCATGGTAGTGTGATAGCTTTTGGGTCGAGGCAGCTGAAGCCTCATGAGAGAAATTACCCCGTCCATGATTTGGAGTTGGCGGCGGTAATTTTTGCTTTGAAGTTGTGGAGGCACTACATTTATGGTGCAAAGGTGGAGATCTTCACGGACCACAAGAGTCTGAAGTATCTCCTAGATCAGAAGGACCTAAATATACGGCAGCATAGGTGGGTCGAGTTCCTTGGGGACTACGAGGTGGCGATTCAGTACATGCCAGGGAAAGCCAATGTGGTGGCAGATGCTTTGAGTAGGAAATACTCGGGGCAAGGAAATTGGATTGAAGCTCACGATGAGCGGTTAAGGCGGGACTGGGAGTCCCTTGGTTTGGAATGTGTGGCAAGAGGCGAGTCTAGCGTGGCTCGACTAAATTGGATTGAGATGCAGAGTGACTTATGCGATCGTATTCGGGAAGCGACCCGTGTAGATGCGGAGTTCCAACCTTTCGTGGAGGAAGCTCTAAAGGGCGAGGGTAGCGCCTGGGAGATGGTTGATGGGATTCTGAGGAAGGGCGGAAGGATTTGTGTACCGCAATTCGGCAAGCTCCACGAGGAGTTGATGTTTGAGGCCCACTTCACTAAGTACTCCATTCACCCTGGTAGTACAAAGATGTACTTGGACTTGAATAAGTCCTATTGGTGGTCTGGGATGAAGCGGGACGTAGCTTTGTGTGTGAGTCGGTGCCAAACTTGTGCCTTGGTGAAGGCCGAGTGTCAGAAGCCGGGCAGGTTCTTGAAGCCTCTTCCAATCCCCGAATGGAAATTAGATGACATCTCCATGGATTTTGTGCATGGGTTGCCTAGATCACAGCAGGGTAATGATGTCATTTGGGTAATTGTGGACCGCTTGACCAAAGTGGCACATTTCATCCCAAACCGGAAGGAGGACGGTGTGGAAAAGTTGGTGGAGTTGTACGTCCGCAATATTGTACGACTCCATGGGATTCCGAAGAGTATAGTTAGCGACCGGGATGGACGTTTCACGTCTAAGGATTGGCGGTTGGTGCAGAAGATTTTGGGCACCAAACTCAAGTTCAGTACGGCCTTTCATCCTCAAACCGATGGGCAAACTGAGAGAACGAACCGTACTTTGGAAGATATGCTAAGGATGTGTACTCTCGACTTCGGCAAGAAGTGGGAGGATCACCTCTTCATTGTGGAGTTTGCGTATAATAATAGTTACCAAGCTAGTATCAAGATGGCGCCATACGAAGCTCTGTATGGGAGGCGGTGTCGAACACCGATGTCTTGGACAGAGGCGAGAGACACCAAGCTTTTGGGGAAAGAAGTGGTAGCCGACGCTAGTGAGCTAGTGCGGACCATCCAAGAGCGCATGAAGGTAGCTCAAGATCGGCAGTCGAAGTATTTCAATGCTCGCCACAGGCATGTGGAATTCGCTGTGGGCGACTGGGTGTATCATAAGATCAATCCGTTCAAAGGCGTTTCGCGAATTCGCCGACTCAAGAAGCTAAGTCCGAGATTTTTGGGACCATTCAAGGTCATCGAGCGAGTGGGAGAGGCAGCGTACCGGTTGGCGTTGTCCATAGAGCTAAGAGGATTGCATGACGTTTTTCACGTCTCCGTCCTGAGGAAAGCGTTGTTAGAAGCCAGCATGGTGATTGAGCCGACGGAGGTGCCGGTAGAGGAAGACTTGAGGACGTGAGTTCGTCCAATCAGGATCGAAGACACAGAGGTTCGGCAACTGCGGAATAAGGAGGTCAAACTCGTAAAGGTCCGTTGGGACAACTGTGGTTGCGAGGAGCTCTCATGGGAGCGAGAGCAGGCCATGCTAGAGGAGTACCCCGAGCTTTTCTCCTCAGGTACTGTTTAGTTTTTTTTACCTTCCATGTTGTAAATTTCGGGACGAAATTCTTTTAAGGGGGAGAGAGTTGTAACACCCCGAAACTCAAAAGAGGGACGGGTGATGTTTTAAGCCCAGTTTGGTTTTTGGAGCAGGTGTCACGGGCGTGTCACGGGCGTGTCACGGGCGTGTCACGGGCGTGTCACGGGCGTGTCACGGGCGTGTCACGGGCGTGTCACGGGCGTGTCACGGGCGTGTCACGGGCGTGTCACGGGCGTGTCACGGGCGTGTCACGGGCGTGTCACGGGCGTGTCACGGGCGTGTCACGGGCGTGTCACGGCGTGTCACGGGCGTGTCACGGGCGTGACACAGGCGTGTTCGGCTCGGCTCGTGCGGTCGACGCTTTGGCGGTCAATGCTAGTCGAGTTGAAGAACACGGCCTAGGACACGGGCGTGTCCCAGGCCGTGTCACTCCAGGGATTCTGCAAGCGTGGTACACGGGCCGTGACACGGGCACAAACACGGGCGTGTCAAAATTGACACGGGCGTGTCTGATGCCGTGTCACAAGGCCGTGTACCTCTCTGACTGCGAAATGTTGGTCGAGTGCACACGGGGGGCGTGACACGGGTCCCGACACGGGCGTGTCGCAGGTGACACGGGCGTGTCGGAAGCCGTGTCAAAGGCCATGTGCTGGTTTTTCGAATCGATCGAGACGGCGAATGGGTGACACGGCCAGGCACACGGTCGTGTTGCAACCCGTGTTCGGCCCAAATTTTGTGATTTTAGGCCGAATCGTGGCCGTCCGTTTCTTTGATTGAGATCCAACGGCTGGGGGCTAGATCTGAGAGATTAAACTCGAGAATAGGGTTTGAAACCCTCACTTTTCTCCTATCTTTATCTCTCTTGATTCTAGAGAGAAGGGAGAGCAAGGTGGAGGAAGAAGGCCAAGATCCGGCCGCCGGCGAAGCTTCGGAGGTCCGTTTCGCGATTGGAGTTTAGATCCGCGAAGGTGGGAGCGTTGCGGTGGTTTTCAACCGAGCAAATCTTCTCCATGGATAGGAAGAGGGGACGGAAGGTAACGACACTTCTCCTCTCGGTTTTTAGGATTTAGGATGCATGAATAGCATCCCCTTCCTTTCGTATTTTGAGCACCGAATCTCTCAAATGAGAGGGATTCGTGTAGCCTAGGTTCAAGAGGAACCTCCGGGTTGAGTATGTTCATCCCGGCATGCTTTGCATTAGAGATCCTCTCCGTTAGCGGATTAGGCATTGTGGGTGAAGTCGTGGTCGCGACCGTTAGTCCGACCCGGTGATGTTGCATAGCGAGATGTGTGGTTTTAGTAGAAATCTGTTGCGGCGTTACGCCGTTATGTGTATGTGTTTTCCCTCTTATATTTATGTGAGTACACGTGGTCAGAACCGGACAAGGTTAGCTCCGTGTTGTGCGGTAGATGATTTCCTTGGAGCACGGGGAAGACACGGTGTGAATGGTGATTGGGGGGGGAAAACCTTTGTTTGTGCTGTGCAAAGGCGCGGCTATGTCTCGATGGTCGGCTGGCTATCCCGTGACGCGCAAGTCATGTGGGGGAAGTGTCCCGGCGAGACTAGCCCCTTGTGTGGACTGACGAGAATGTCGAGCGGAGGGCAAGCCCGGGCGATGTGGCCATGAGCGGGTGGGGTCCAGCAAAGACTTCTTAGAATCGGTCGGTGTGAGACGGAACCCTGACGTGCGAAGTCAGAATGTGCGGGCCAGCCCCGTGGCATATGACCCTTGTGCGGGTGGGGCCTTTGCAAGGTTCCGTGTGACGGCGTGTGTGCCGTTAGGGACATGGTGGTTCCCTTGTGTTTGCGGCCTTAAGCCAATGGGGAAACGGAAGTACCCAGTGTTTGATGTTGTGCTAGATGCATACGAACTAGGGTGCCTTAGGTGAAACCCGGGCTGCATTCATGCTGTATAGTAGGCCCCTTTCACTTTGTACAAAACATAGAGAACATGTATGCTGTATGAGACATCCAAGCCTGTTTTACCGCTTTATTATATATACACTTTTGGTATACGAAGTGCTAACTTGCAGGTGGAGTGGTACCCCGGGGTCCGTTAGGGACGGCCGGGAGGAGATGTGTTTGTTACACAGTAGAGGTCAGCCTTTGCTGACCCACGTTACTTCAAATCCTTACAGGGCAAGGATCGCATGCAGGAGCTAGCATGCCGGGCGAAAAGCCCTAAGCCTCATGAAGTGTTGTTGTGCTTGGTTTTCCTTTCGTGTTTTCTACCCTTGTTATGTTTATGTCCGTCTTGCATGCCGAGGTAGCCTAGGAGTGCTTGGCACATTTATATTTTTGGACTATTTTTGTGTAAGGCCTTAAGGCCATTTGATACTCTACCGTTAGTGGATAACTTCTGTCTGTTAGTATTCTATTTCCGCTGTGTTTGTCTGGAGTTTTGAGATTGGGTAGTTTTCATATCATCTTTTAATATTAAAGCTGTGGCGTCCGTATGTTGTGGGGCCCCGGCCGGACCCATATTATATGGTCTTTACAGGGAAGGTGTTACAGTATCTCCCGGGAGAAATTTCCCAAAGGGTGAAAGGATTAATTGTTTGTCTATTTTGATTAGGGTTTCTGTTACAATTAAAGGTTTTACTAATTCTCACTGGGTTCGACGATTAGAAGTGAGATCGTCGATCTGAGTTCGACGACATGGGTTGAGATCGTCGATCTCTACTCAGAGAAGGATAATATTCATTCTCTGTGTCCCACGTTCATCGATCTCTGCTCGATGATCCATACAGAAGTCGTCGATCGCAGTAAGATGATTGATTATAGTAGACATTTTCGTTCAAAGATCGTCGAGCTGGGTTCGACGATTTGCTCACATTTCATCGATTTGAGTTCGACAAAAACTGCTGAACATTGTTTTTGTTTTGATTTTTTCTGTTTCTATTTTTCCGTTTGTTAGGTTTGTTCTTATTTGCAGTTGAGGGTTTCTCATAGATTAGTTCTTTACCTTTTTCGGAGATGAATTTTACTGGGGTCCTTAGTGCATTTTTCTGGACAAGTGGGGGTTAGCTTGATGAAGCACCCAAGCCCAGTTTGCCAGTGAGTCTGGAATTAACAGTGCTTGTAATGTCCATCAGCTTAAGGCTTCTCCCATTAAGAGATTCTTCAAGTTGCCTTGCCTCAGCTAGTTCAGTTTTCAGTTTAATTATCTGTTCATTTGCAAGAGTAATTTCATCTTTTAATTTATGGTTTTCTGCAACTAAACTACTTTGATCATTCAATTTCTCTCTAAGTTGTTTAATTTCCTTTTCTGAACTAATTAGGTCCATGCACATAGTTTTGAATTCATGTAAAAAATCTTCAGAATTAAATTCAAAAGAAGAGAGTACCTGATCCACTTCTGAAAGTGGTTGTTCATCATCTAATGAATCTTCTCCTGAATGAGTGCTGGAAGCATCAATTGCCACTAGGCAAACTTCCTTTGCCTTTTCTTCCTCCTCATCTTCATCACTGGAGCTAGAGGATGAGGAATCCTCTTCAGTATCACTCCAGGTTTCTGCTACAAAGCCTTTCTCTTTCCTCTTATGCTTGCTTGAGGAAGACTTACTGTATTTCTGTCTTCTGGAGTCTTTGCCCTTTCTTTTCTCCTTCTTTTGATTCTCTGAACACTCAGAGATGTAGTGTCCAGGTTTCCTGCAACCAAAACAAACAACCTCTTTAGTTGGTGTTTTGTCATACTTGGGTTTATCTTCTTGTCTGGATGACTTCTTCTTGAAGTCTCTTTTCCCCATCTTATAGAATCTCTTTGCTAAGAGACTTAAGAACTCTTCATTAACAGTAGGAGCTGTTGTTTCTTCTATAGCCTTAAAAGCAATGTTTTGCTCATTTCTGACTGGAGTAGAGACCTTCTGCTATGCCTCCCTAGTCTTTGTCAAGTTCTCAAAGGATTTGAGCTTTCCCAAAAGTGTTTCTGTGGAAATTTCTGAAATACTTCTGGAATCTTTGATAGGATGGATTCTTATGTCCCAAGAACTAGGAAAACACATCAATATTTTGTTATTGATCTCTGTCAGTGAAATGTCCTTGTCCAATGTTCTTAGTTCACTGATGATGGCACTCAGTCTGCCATACATCTCTTCAACTGATTCAGCATCTTCCTTCCTGAAGTTCTCATACTTAGAAATAAGAAGGGATCTTCTATCTTTTCCTTCTTCCACTGAACCTGCCACCATTTGGTTCAAATAATCTCAGATGGCCTTTATTGATGTGTAGTCAGCAACCTTTTGGAAAATTTCATCTGATATAGTCGGGGCCAGTATGTTCATGGCCTTGGCATCTGCAATTTTTTCTTTCTTTTGAGCATCAGTCCAAGTTGGTGGTGGTAATGCATGAGTGTCAGTAGATGTAGAATCAGCTTCAATTGGTTGAGGGGGACCTGTAAAAATTGAGTTAAAAATATCTTCATCAATTGAGTTCATGTAAAGTCTTATTCTTGCCTTCTAGATACTGAACTTATTTAAGTAACAGACTAGATGTCTTGTGCTTGCATAATCCTTGTTATGTGCCATGTGATAAATGAATAGCTAAGGAAAAGAAAATTTGAATAAGCAGGGATCTAGATTCAAGTGTTAGCTTGTACAACCAAAGAACCACAACCCTCTGATACCAATTGAAAGGAGGGAGTTATTCAGATCTACTCTAGAGGGGGGTGAATAAAGTGTTTAAAAACTTTTGGCTGATTTAAATCTATTCGATCAGAGTACTGAAAAATGATACCAATAAATATATAAGACAAAGGACAATTAGAGAACTATTCCAAATATCACAGAAACTAGCAAGAGCAAAGAGAAAGGGTGCAACCAGACGACACAAGAAATTATAGTGGTTCCCAAAATCTGGGTACATCCACTCTTCTACCACCCTGGTAGGAATCACTCTAAGGTTTTTGATCAGGTGACTGCCACCAAATAATATCTATTTCAAGGGAGATATTGCAACCCTTCTGGCTTTTGATCAGATGCCGGAAAACCAACTTGAAGTCTTTTGATCAGGTGACCTCACAACCAGGAATTACTTTTGAAGGGAGTAAAAACTCTTTACGCAGAGGGGGGAAGGAAAGTTGAGTTGTCTTCTCTTTTCTCAAGAAAATGAGAGATGACTTGAGAGTGATCCTGATGGAGTCAAGGCTTCTCCTGTGATTTGAATTGTTCAGGAAATCAGAGCCTTGTACAGAGTGTAGGACTTGAAATCCAGAAAGCTAAGACTGATTGAGGATGATTGTCTCCACAAGATTCCTGAATGAAATCTTTTTATTATAACTGAGAGCTGTTGTTCATCTTTTTCTTGCAGCCTTGTTATCTCTTTCAAAAATCTGTTAACTGCATCAAGAAGAAGTGAAGAATAATATTTTTTTTCTCTGTCTTTTATTCTTTGAGTCCCTTTGAATAATTTCAAACTGAATTTGAAAATCATCCACACGCTGATTGACTGTCGGAATCATGGGAACTTGTGCAATGGCTATAAGGGAATTAACTCGTTTCCTTAACTGTCCCGAGAAAGGCTGTATAATAACTCTGTGAAAACCAGCAGTCAATGCTTGGCAAGGAACGACTATATTCAGTGAATATATGCATTAATCACTCAGATTCATATAAGCAAAAGAATAAACAGTCAATAAGGAAGAAAATAACTGCAAGGAATAAAATTATGATCTGGCAGAAATCGTCGATCTGGTCCTGAGATCGTCGAGCTCATACATCCTCTATCGTCGAGGCTATCCCTGTGATCGTTGACCTGAAAATCTTCTTTCTAAACTGGGCTTCACGATCATCGAACTGAGATGGTTTAACGTCGATCTCAATCCTGAAAGTAGATCATAGATCGTCAACCTGAGTTCAGCAATCGTCGATCTCAGTATTTAGAGATTTAACTCTGAGATCGTCGAGCGCAGAACGAAGATCGTCGAGCTCTCTTCAGAGATCGTAGAACTACTTTTTACTTAGAAAAAATTCTACCTTGTTTACTCTTTGTTGTCTTCTAAGTCCATGATGCCTTGGTCTTGTCTCACTGAGTTGTTGACCTGACTAACACCTAAGACACTAGACTAGACCCTGGCTATATAATGTGGGTCTGACTTAGCCTAGATTAGTGAACCTAGCCCAAATCCAAACTAGGGATCAAACAGAGTGAGTTGAGCTCACTCAATGCCGTCTAGCCAGTCAGATTTCTTTCCAAGTCTTTTGGCGTTGAGTGAGTCGAGCTCACTCAATGCCGTTTAGGCAGTCAGTTTCTTTTAAGTCTTTTGGCGTTGAGTGAGTTGAGCTCACTCAATGCAATCTAGTTAGGCAGATTTTTTAAGTCAAAAGCGTTGAGTGTGGTGAACTCACTCAACGCATTTGGCTGTTTGGCGTTGACACTTTGAGTGTGGTGAACTCACTCAACGCTGTCTGCTTAGCTTGATTGTTTAAGGCAAAAGCGTTGAGTGTGGGGAGCTCACTCAATGCCTTTTGGCGGTTTAGCGTTAGCAGAGTTAAGTAAGCGTTTTGCGGCTAAGTGTTTTGGCGTTGAGTGAGTGGTGCTCACTCAACGCGGTGTCGAGTGAACTCGGCGCTTTTCCTGCTTGGTGTTTTAGCGTTGAGTGAGTGGTGCTCACTCAATGCGGCGTCGAGTGTACCCGATGCGGCGTCGAGTGTACTCGATGCTTTTCCCTTAGACTTGTAGTCTTCTCCCGAGTCTCTTAGTGTGGGTTTTTATAGGTTTTTGGTGATGTTTTCGGTTAGTTTTTGAATGCTGAATCGTGAATCATGGCAGGTGGTTCCTTTGATTTTCTTGAAAGGTATGTTTGGTGTTGAGTCATGGCCACCACCATTTTAGCCCCGGCTTGGGCCGGTGGGTTGGTCCCCAAGGCTGCACCAGTGTCCCCTGAGTTATTTGGATCTGGTTGTTTGGATGAGGGCTGTTTTTGGTAACCAACCTAGATCCATGGTTTTGCCACTACTAATGATTCACAAGTTAGGACTGTTAGTTCCTTTCCCTTTTAAAATTACTATTTTGGCATATGCTTGTCTTGTTGCTGCTGCAGGTTTTTAGCAGGGCATGTTGCTAATTTCTCGCACTTGGTGTGCTTTGATTATTCCTTGGACAGTGTCTTACTTTTATTGTCTCATTTATTTCCCTTTTACTGAGTTTGATAACATTCTATTGTAGGGTTTGGTAAACCCCTTTGTTTTACTGCTTATGATCTACTTCTCCTTTACTGCTTGTTTTTCTCTTGCTGAGGTGTTCTTTCTTTGAATGCCTCAGGTTCAGGGTTGTAGCCGATTAAGCGGCTAGTTTTCTTTTGGAGCTTGTTAGTGATCTATTGTTTTGTTGAGGGTTCTTTACCTCATCTTTGTGAGGTAGTTCTTTTCTTTTTTCCTTCTGTATAGGCATGCATACTCATCAGTGGGTTCATGTCAGGTTGTTGACACCCACTGGTGGTTTTCTTTGGTGATGTTAAGTATGTGACTTAAACTGTTCTTTTTTCCTTTATGAAGGTTGTTTACTTACTCTCTGGGATTGTTTTATGCTAGGTTGCTTGTTAGATATTTTTAACTTATAAAACCCCCTAGCGATATTACTTCATGAAAGTGAGGATAGATACAACTCTAGAGGGGGGGTGAATAGAGTATTCAAAAATTATGACACCCTACTCAACTCCCTTAGAGTTAATTTGCGGAATTAGTTTATAGATATTTGAAACCCTAGAGCCTAACACAAAGTGTAGTGCACAGAAGAAAGCTAACTGTAATTACAGTTGAGCTTTGGTCCTATCACAGCAACTAGCAATCCTAGTTATGTCTACTCACAGCCACAGTGCAATAATTAAATGAAGCAACACAGACGACACAAGAAGTTTATAGTGGTTCCCTCTAAATAGGTACGTCCACTCTTCTACCACCCTGGTAGGAATCCACTACAGGTTTTTGTTCAGGTGCCCTGCCACCAACTGATCTGCTTCAGGTAGATCAAGTAGACCCTTTGAGCTTTTGATCAGGAGCTCAAAATCCAACACAGGTTTTGATCAGGTGCCCTGCCACCAAGGTTCACTTTTGAAGGGAGTAATAACCCTTTATACAGGAGGTTGAGAGAGGGTTAGATGGTCTTCTCTATTGTTAAAACAATATTAGAGAAGCAAGTTGATTGCACAGAGCTAGAAAGCTCTAAAGAATCAAGGATCCCCCTGGCTTAGTGATATCAAGGAAGAAGTCTTGCTTCAGGGTGCAGGAACTCTTCTGAACTTGTGATAGAGAGCTGTCTTGAAGTTCTTGAAGGAGCAGCTTGAAGAAGACTCTTGATTTGTAATGGATGTTCTTCTTCAACAGCTTTTCTTCCTTCTTCTTCTTCTTCTTCTTGAGACTCTGAGTGAATGTTCCTTGCAGCAGGATGAACTCAGGATTGAAGAAGAGAGAGATGAAGAAGGTTGATCTTCTCAGTTGAATGTAGCAATATCTGAGTGTTGTATCTCTTTGAATCTGTATATGAATATCTGTGTTGATCTCTCTTCTGTGTGTGTATATTGTATATATCTTCTTCTTGAAAAAGAAGCTCTTTATATATAGGCCTTTGGAACGGCTCTAATCTTTGTTTGAATTTTGTCTTCTTCTGAGATCTTCGATCTGGGCTGCAAGTAGCACAAAACAAAACATATCCTGCAGACAGACATGCTATAGAGGGATAACGCTTTCTAAGAAGCTGCAAATCCAATCTGATAAAAGGAGTACTAAAGAAAGTCGCATCAGACTAAACTCTTTACGGCCAGAGAAGACTTTTGTGTCTAACGGCTATAAAGGACAGCATGGCAGAATAAAGTAAAAAGATATTTCAACTAATAAGACAAAAGACTTTGTCAGATAAAGCTTGACTTATGCACAAAGGATGGGGCAACGATTGCCTTGAGATGTATGCACAAAATCAATGAAATAATCTTTAATAAAATATGCTAAATAAACGGGAAATAAATCAGAGAATAGAAGGAGTACAAAATTACTAAAGGCAGACAGAAGAACGTCGAACGACCCTCAGAGATCATCGACCGAACCACAGAGACCGTCGACCTATCAGAACAGATAGTCGAATGACACAGATAGTCGAAGTATCAAAGCAGATAGTCGAACTATCAAAGCAGATAGTCGAGCTATCAAAAAGATAGTCGAATTATCAGAGCAGATAGTCAAGCTATCAAAAAGATAGTCGAACTATCAGAGCAGATAGTCGAGCTATCAGATGTTGAACTATCAAGGCAGATAGTCAAACTATCAAACAAAACAGATAGTCGAACTATCAAACAGATAGTCAAGCTATCAGATAGTTGAACTATCCAAGCAGATAGTTGAACTATCAAACAGAACAGATAGTCGACCTATAAGAGCAGATAGTCGAGCTATCAGATAGTTGAACTATTAGGGCAGATAGTCGAACTATCAAGAAATCCGCCTGGTCAAAAGAAGTCGAGCGGGGTTCGACGATCGACGAGGCAGATACCACAGATCGTCAAGCTAACAAGAGTTGAACTAACTCAGAGATAGACTATCTGCTAACTGACGATAGTCGACCAACTGATATACGATCGTCGAACAGTTGATAGATGATAGTCGAGCGGCATTTGACCATAGTCGAACCAAAAATAACTTAACCAAATTTTTATCTGGATAAGTGACAACTCTACAACTAAAGCAATCTAACCAAATAACTAACCTTTGACCATAGATAAATCTTTGGTCAAGAAACTAAATGAGAAGACTAAACTCAAATCCAAAATAGGGTACCAACAATCTCCCCCTATTTGGGTTAAGTCTCTCGAAACAAAACTACAGGAAATAAATATAACTCAAGAAAAGAAACATCTAAGCATCAAATTGCATTAAACAAGCAGTCAAAACAATCTGACAATAAATAAAACTTAAGCAGCATCAGAATCTAGTTTAGATACAGAAGAACCAGGAAGAAACGAAATTTTTCTAAAAGGATCTAGAGCTTCCTTCTTTGATATCTTTAAATATTGTTCTCCAATGATTCTAGATTCTCCTGTTCTTGGTACTACTGCTTCAGGGTGCTTTTCCATATATTTAGAAGGATCAAAAACCTCAGGTCTAACCTGGAATTTGTCTAGCTCCTTCTTTCTGAATTTAGACATAGTTGTTAAGCCTGTAATATCTTTTCCTTCAGCTTTGGCCTTTCTGATTTGAGCTGATCCAACTAGTTCAAGAAATCTAGCCATCCTGAAATCAGGATTAAGCTCTTGACTTTCATATTCATTTTCACCAGTTGAATCTAAAGGTTTTAAAGTTCTGAATTTTGTAGAGAGTTCCAGCAAACTTGCAGCTGGCTCTTTATTTTCTTGAATAACTAAAGAAGCTGGAGGAGCAAACTCAGCATATTGTTTACTTGATTTTTCAGAGAAAATAACTCTTTTACCTTTTGAATCAATTTTCTTTGTTTGAGCTGGCCTTGTAGAAGATATGCTTTTGGTTTCTTTGGAAGGTGATACTTTTCTCTTGGGAGAAAGAAGGAGGAGAAAAAGTTGGCATCTGATATACTATCTCCTTCACTTGCTCTCTTGTATCAGCTTCTTGCCTTTGATATCCAGATTGAGATCTGCTTTGATATCCTGGATTGCTTCTTCTTTGATGAGCTTGAGACGGAGTGAATCTAGTAGAAGGGGCTGATGGATTGGCAGAAATATTACCAGATGCTCCTGCACTTGGAGGTGGAGGAGGAGGACCTCTAGGGGTCCACTTTGGAGCTGTACTATCATATCTTTTACTTTTCTTTCGCTGCTTCTGCTGATTTTTGGATAATCCCATCCAATGTTGATATTCTTTGTATTTGGGATCTATCCCTTTAAGTATATAATAGGGAATGTCATGATCAGGATTAGGAGGAGGAGGAGCAGCAGCTTTCCTTTTTCTTTTAGCTGCTTTCTTCTTCTTAAACTCTTTTGAATCATCAGAGTCATCCTCATCCTCAGAATGAGATGATGGAGGTTGATCATATGGATCAAAAGCCTCTTGCTCAGCTTTTTCTTTGTCTTTTAATGCAGCTTTCTCTTTCTCTTCTTCTAAGGCATCATGTGCCAGAAGAGTATCCAGATCTTGGCCATTGGGTGTCATCCCAGACTGTAGATTTTTCTTCTTGAACAACTGAAACTTTTTCTTTCTCAACTCCAACTGTCTTGAGGACCAGTTCATCATGCACAGCTGTCTGAGCTGGAGGAGAAGATGCAGGATCTTGAATGGCAGGTTCTTGCACTGGTTCCGGAGCTGGTTCTGGAGCAGCTTGCCACTAGATCTGTAGTATCAAGAACACAGATTTGCTAAATGGAATTGAAACATCCCTTCTAAGTATTCACAGACTAGCATGTCAGTTAACATGTCAAGGAATTGAGTAAATGAATTACCTTTAGGATTTTCTTCAGAATTTCCTAACTCCCACAAGTCATCTAGAAAGGAGGTAATTACTCCTTCTAGGAATAGAGCAACTAAGGGAGTAGAAGCTTCTTCAAGGCACACTTTGAATGCAAATTCTTCTTCCATTATGATATCAGAAGGCCTCTGAACTGGTGCTGGTACTGCAGAAGATGTTGCAATGTCAACTGGAACTGCTGTTTCTTTTTGAATCTCTGCTTGGGGATCTGCTGGAAGAGTAACAAGGGGCAGTCCTGAGGCATCTTCCTCGAACATATCCCCCTGCCTATTTCAGTAGTTACTAAAGTCAGGCCCCTAACTGAAGAGGGCTCAGCAGACTTAGAGAGGGCTATGATGGAGGATGTCAGGGTAGAGATGGAAGAAACGAGAGGGGCAATTGCTTCTTCAATCATGATTTTGATTGAAGGAGTAATTAGCTCCAAGATGTTTGCAATGAAAGCTGGAGTTATTTCAAATGATGGAGGGGGAATCACAGTAGATTGAAGATCATCAGGGACGGTGGTCTCCTGATGAGATATGTTGTGAACTAGGGATTGATGGGTGGATGCAGGAAGATCAATATGATCTGAATGAGAAATTGGTGACTAAGGTGGAGTGGGGAGAGTCTCAAAAACCAACAGATCAAAACTAGGATGAGAAATCCTAGCAAGATGTGAAGGGAGTGGAGATGCTGGGGGTTATGCATGGAGAATAGTGGAGGAATCAAGAAGAGGAGAGGCAGTGGATGTGGATGGTAATGCAGAAGTAGATGGCAATGCAGAAGTAGAAGTAATGGGGGGAATGGAAGAGCCTTCTTCATGTAGGTGGGGAGTGACTGATACAGTCCTTGTGCTCTTAGATACAACAGGAGCTACCCAAGCTGGTGAAGGCTTTGAATGCTCCTTTTCCACTTAACAAATAGGGTTGGGTCCATTTTCTTACTGGCATTAATGGAAGTAGCAATTGTTCCCAAAAGTTGAGGATATTTTTCTTTTAATAAAAATCCTATCACCCTTCCAAGGGTTACTTCCATCTTACTGTTCGTCTTTCTTATCAAATCAAACAATATACTTGCCCAATCTATCTCTTTCTTGTTGATAATCGCGCTCATCAAGGCAAACTGCTGCCTGGTTATATTATCATGAGCTGAGTGCTTGCCTAAAAGCACTTTTCCAACCAGTTCAGCTAAGAACTTAATTCTCAATGAGAAGTTCACTTTCAGCAGCTTTATAGGGATGCCCTCAGCATGACCTAGCTCGGCGAGCATCTGTCCATATTCTTGATCTTGGTCATATTCTTCTTGACCATTCATCAATCCAAAAATTTCAGTCAAAACGGCGGGAGTCAGGATTACCTCTTCGCCGCCTATTGTCCCGGTCATGGATTCATCGCTGGAAGACGAAGAATAAACTCATTCTTTGATTTCTGGGATGTTGATCTTGATCGTTGTTGACATCATCTTTTCCAAACCTTGATCCTTGCAGAGCTGTAGCATCTCTATAATCTCCGCATCGCAAGCGCTGAACGACTCGAAATCCACGTTGAAACCGGCGTCGAACTTCATCGCAGTCAGGAGAGCTGGAGCAACTGCCATTGATTTGGTTGGAGAGGACGACGAAGATGAAACGGCAGAAGACGCGGGGCAGAGCTCAAGCAGAAAGACGGAATACGAAAAGACGAGCTCTGTCGACTACTAAAAAGACGATCTCTTAACCTAGGTCGACCATCAGTTTTATATTAAAACAGCAATCGTCGATCTATTTTAACAGATCCTGGAGACGATAGTTGAATGGTCGTTCAACGAACATTTTCTGAAGCAGAGTAGTCGATCAATCGTTCGACTATTTCTGTCTTCACAAACAAACAAGCCGTCGTCACCCATAGGTCGATGATAGGATCGACCTGTTCGACTATCGTCGAACGTCGTTCGACGATCTTCAAACATATTTCAAAAAGGCAGAAGTCACACTTAGCCTTTTCCATTAATCATGCCTAGTTGAACCAAAAAGAACAGATGCTTCTGTTCATCTAAGGGCTTGGTGAAAATATCACCTCTCTGAAGGTCAGTGGATATGAACTCAAGGCTGATCTTGTTCTTTTCCACACAATCTCTCAGGAAATGGTGTCTAATCTCAATATGCTTGGTTCTAGAGTGGTGCACAGGATTTTGTGCAATGGAGATAGCACTGGTACTATCACACATGATTTTGGTGTTCTTGTGTGTGTACCCATAATCCAAAAGTTGGTTTTGAATCCACAGGATCTGTGAACAACAACTAGCAGCTGCTATATATTCAGCCTCTGCAGTTGAAGTTGAGACAGAAGCCTGTTTCTTACAGAACCAAGAGATCAATCTCTCTCCCTGGAACTGACATGTTCCTATGGTACTTTTCCTGTCAACTCTACAACCAGCATATTCAGAATCAGATTATCCAATTAACTCAAATTCTGATTCAGCTGGGTACCATAGTCCTAAATTTGGACAACCCTTCAGGTATCTCAAAATTCTCTCTTAGCTTTATTTAAGGCTTTGTTAACTTGATTTACTTGCTCAGTATTCTTTATTCCATCAGCTGAAATAAAGTTTACTGGAGTTGAAAGATGATTTTTAAGAACCAATGGGGGTTCACTTGATGAGGCTCCTAAGCCTAGCTTATTATTGCCTGACCTAGTGTTTGTCATGCTAGTGATCTCTAGCAGCTTAAGGCTTCTACCATTTAGAGATTATTCTAATTTTTTTTATTTAGCTAGTTCATTTTTAAGGAATTTTATTTCTTCACTGGACTTAGTGAGTTCTGCTTCTAACCTAGCATTTTCAATGGAGAGGATTTCTGATTCTGCTATCCTATTTCTAAGCTCCTTAATTTCTTTTTCTGAACTAATTAAATCTAAGCAAAGGGATTTAAATTCAGCAGAAGAAATATCATAAGAAGATAATACCTGATCTTTTGTAGGCATTTCTTCATCATCATCAGAACTCTCTGCAGCTAAGTTGTTGCTGCAGGAATCAATTGCCATAAGGCAGATTTCCTTTGCCTTCTTCTCTTCCTCATCTTCACTAGAGCTTGAGGAGGAAGATTCCTCATCTGAGTCACTCCAGGTCTCAGCAACAAATCCTTTCTCCTTCTTCTTATTTTTGTAGGAGGACTTGGAGTGCTTCTTGTGATGTTCTTTTTCTTTTCACTTTTCTTTGCTCTTTTCCTCTGGACACTCTGGTAGAATGTGTCCAGGTTTCCTGCAACCATAACAGATAATTTCTTTAGCAGGAGATCAGTCATACCTTGGTTTATCTTCATATCTTGAAGACTTCTTTCTGAAGTCCTTTCTGCCCATCTTGAAAAACCTTTTGGCAAATAGTGTCATCAACTCCTCATTGGATTGTCTTCCTTCAGAAGCATCAGCAGCTTTGAGAGCAAGAGTTTGCTCTTTCCTTGTTGGAGTTGGAGTCTTGGCTTCAGCCTCAGCTTCCCTGGTCTTTAGAACTTGTTCAAAAGATTTGATCTTTCCAAGGAGGGCTTTAGTTGAGATCTCAGTAGTACTTCTGGCCTCCTTGATGGGCCAGATCCTAAGATCCCATGTGCTGGGGAAGCACATCAGTATCTTATCATTGACCTCTGTCAATGTTATCTCCTTATCAAGGGTTCACATCTCATTGATGATTGAGCTAAGCCTGGTGTACATTCCTTCAACTGATTCAGCTTCAGTCTTCTTGAAGTTTTCATATTGGGATATAAGGTTGGACCTTCTGTCCTTCCTCTCATCAGCTGAACCAGCTACAATCTGGTTCAGTGAGTCCCATATGGCTTTTGCAGAAGTGCAATCAGACACTTTCTGAAAGGTTTCATAAGACATAGTCTGAGCCAGACTATTCATGGCTTTTGCATCAGCTACTTTGGCCTTCTTGTATGCATCATTGTAGTCTGGAGGTGGCACTGCACTGAGATTTGTAGATGTTGTAGCAGTGGCTGAAGCAGGTGGTGTTGGAGGTCCTGTCAAAATAGAAGAAAAAATATCTTCATCAATAAAATTCATATATAACTTGATTCTTGCCTTCCAGATGCTGAACTTAGCTAAGTTGCATACTGGAGGTCTGGTGCTAGAATAATCCTTGTACTGGGCCATGAAGTGAATATATATAAGCTTGGTATCTATCAGGATCTTGTGACTCAGGTGTTAGCCTGTACATTCAAATAACCTCCCTCTGATACCAATTGAAAGTGAGGATAGATACAACTCTAGAGGGGGGTGAATAGAGTATTCAAAAATTATGACACCCTACTCAACTCCCTTAGAGTTAATTTGCGGAATGAGTTTATAGATATTTGAAACCCTAGAGCCTAACACAAAGTGTAGTGCACAGAAGAAAGCTAACTATAATTACAGTTGAGCTTTGGTCCTATCACAACAACTTGCAATCCTAGTTATGTCTACTCACAACCACAGTGCAATAATTAAATGAAGCAACACAGACGACACAGGAAGTTTAGAGTGGTTCTCTCTAAATAGGTACGTCCACTCTTCTACCACCCTGGTAGGAATCCACTATAGGTTTTTGTTCAGGTGCCCTGCCACCAACTGATCTGTTTCAGGAAGATCAAGTAGACCCTTTGAGCTTTTGATCAGGAGCTCAAAATCCAACACAGCTTTTTGATCAGGTGCCCTGCCACCAAGGTTCGCTTTTGAAGGGAGTAATAACCCTTTATACAGGAGGTTGAGAGAGGGTTAGAGGGTCTTCTCTATTGTTAAAACAATATTAGAGAAGCAAGTAGATTGCACAGAGCTAGAAAGCTCTAAAGAATCAAGGCTCCCCCTGGCTTAGTGATATCCAGGAAGAAGTCTTGCTTCAGGGTGCAGGAACTCTTCTGAACTTGTGATAGAGAGCTGTCTTGAAGTTCTTGAAGGAGCAGCTTGAAGAAGACTCTTTATTTGTAATGGATGTTCTTCTTCAACAGCTTTTCTTCCTTCTTCTTCTTCTTCTTGAGACTCTGAGTGAATGTTTCTTGTAGCAGGATGAACTCAGGATTGAAGAAGAGAGAGATGAAGAAGGTTGATCTTCTCAGTTGAATGTAGAAATATCTGAGAGTTGTATCTCTTTGAATCTGTATATGAATATCTGTGTTGATCTCTCTTCTGTGTGTGTATATTGTATATATCTTCTTCTTGAAAAAGAAGCTCTTTATATATGGGCCTTTGTAACGGCTCTAATCTTTGTTTGAATTTTGTCTTCTTCTGAGATCTTCGATCTGGGCTGTAAGTAGCACAAAACAAAACATATCCTGCAGACAGACATGCTATAGAGGGATAACGCTTTCTAAGAAGCTGCAAATCCAATCTGATAAAAGGAGTACTAAAGAAAGTCACATCAGACTAAACTCTTTACGGCCAGAGAAGACTTTTGTGTCTAACGGCTATAAAGGAAAGCATGGCAGAATAAAGCAAAAAGATATTTCAACTAATAAGACAAAAGACTTTGTCAGATAAAGCTTGACTTATGCACAAAGGATGGGGCAAAGATTGCCTTGAGATGTATGCACAAAATCAATGAAATAATCTTTAATAAAATATGCTAAATAAACAGGAAATAAATCAAAGAACAGTAGGAGTACAAAATTACTAAAGGCAGACAGAAGAACGTTGAACGACCCTCGGAGTTCGTCGACCGAACAACAGATATCGTCGACCTATCAGAACAGATAGTCGAACGACACAGATAGTCAAACTATCAAAGCAGATAGTCGAGCTATCAAAAAGATAGTTGAACTATCAGAGCAGATAGTCAAGCTATCAAAAAGATAGTCGAACTATCAGAGCAGATAGTCGAGCTATCAGATAGTTTAACTATCAAGGCAGATAGTCGAACTATCAAACAAAACAGATAGTCGAACTATCAAACAGATAGTCGAGCTATCAGATAGTTGAACTACAAGCAGATAGTTGAACTATCAAACAGAACAGATAGTCGACCTATCAGAGCAGATAGTCGAGCTATCAGATAGTTGAACTATCAGGGCAAATAGTCGAACTATCAAGAAATCTGTCTGGTCAAAAGAAGTCGAGCGGGGTTCGACGATCGACGAGGCAGATACCACAGATCGTCGAGCTAACAAGAGTTGAACTAACTCAGAGATAGACGATCTACTGACTGACGATAGTCGACCAACTGATAGACGATCGTCGAACAGTTGATAGACGATAGTCGAGCGGCGTTCGACCATAGTCGAACCAAAAATAACTTAACCAAATTTTCATCTAGATAAGTGACAACTCTACAACTAAAGCAATCTAACCAAACAACTAACCTTTGACCATAGATAAATCTTGGGTCAAGAAACTAAATGAGAAGACTAAACTCAAATCCAAACTAGGGTACCAACACTTCATACATGTCATATTTCTAAAACTAAAGAACTATCTTCTAATCTAACGTAAAGCCTATTTTAATACTATACTAAATTAGAGTCTTGCATACCGTGAGTTGTCCTTCGGGGACGCTTATACTCACGTAGGATGTCAAATCACTAAAATCAAAGTATTTTTTCGCAACGTATAAAGATATTTTACTCGTGGACTAGTTAATCCACTGCGCTGAGAGATACGGCCATCTAACTTAATTGGGTTTCATTCATAATAATCTGTGATTTTCTTATAAATTGTAGAGTTGGGAGTTTTGCCTGAGCGTCTGCAGTTATCCCCTGCATGGCGTGGCATCACGACATGTATTTTCTCTTACTCTGATATAATTTTATTGCTGAGAAAATGCGGGTTTTAATAGTTGGTATCAAAGAGAGGTTGCTTGACAATTGGTCGGGCAACCTTCCCTTGTTAGTGTTAGTAGTTTAGTGTCATATCATACAGACATCGATGTGTCTATAGTACGTCTTGGCTAAAGCATGAACACTACACTCATAAGCATGATTAGAATTATACGGGGCATATTATGTAGTATGGGATGCATAATATGTGTTTGTATATGGATCCACCATAGGTGGCAACATGTGAGGGTTATGTAGTATGGGATGCATAACCTCACCACATGAATGTCCATTAGCATGTTTTCTATTTTCGTTGCATGCAATGTTATGTAGTATGGGATGCATAACATTTCCATGTGCACGCCGCTCATAACATGCATTAAGGCCTTTTTAGAATGCATAGCACAACATGCATAACATAACTTAGCATAAGCACAACGTGACAAGCTAAAGATTTACATGATGGCATATGTACACGCATGGTTTTGAGTCAAAAGGAATATAAATTCATGCATTCATGGTCTAAGCACATGAGTTAGTGTGATGATGTGAATCATCCTAGGTTAAGCATAATATCATTATTGAACAATCCCAGAACAAGTTAGCAGTTGAAGCTAATACTTAAGTATGTTTTGTCTGTACTGTGTCGTTTGAGTTCTAGCCGTTAAGCTAGGTTTTGATTAGCAGTTTATTGTTTTATTAGAATGTTGCTTGAGCCTGAAGCAACAAGGTCGACTCCCCATCTTGAGGGTGAGTCGTCAGGTGTGCAGGATGATGCAGTTATTGTAGAACTGCGCCAGAGCATGGAGACCCTATCAGGCCAGATTGTGGTGATGCAAGCGCAGTTGTAGGCATTATTGGCTACCACCTTAGGATGACAGCCTAATGAGCAAACCCCCGCAGTGGTGGACAATAAGAGCGAGATCAGCAATTTGAATAAGATTGCTTCTGGATTGTTAGCTGCTGAAGAGTGTAGAGTCAAAGGTTTCTTGGGTGGAATCCCAAATGACATTCAGCAGTACGCCAATACTTACCAGTTAGAGACGAATGAGAGGACAGTGGAAGTTGCCCTTAAAGTTGAGTCCATGGGATATTCTAAGGATCGGGGCATAATACTAAGGAAGGACAAAAGGAAATCCATTGAAGGTAAGGGTACCCAGCCATTCGGTGCTACTTCAAGGAAGAAGGGTAAGGAATTGTGTAGTTTTTGTGGTCGACCGGGCCACCCTTTGGAAAGATGTTACCAGAGAATTGGAGCTCAGAAGAAAGAGCAGATTCATGTGATACTAGGTGTTTCCAGGAAAGATTTAGTCTGTTTTGCATGTAAGCGGATAGGGCATGATGTTGCCCATTGCTGGGGAAAAGATAAGGTTTGCTTTCAGTGTGGACAGGAGGGGCATGTTAAGACAAAGTGCCCGTAGCCCCAGCCCATTCTTTTGAAAGTCCCACCTCGGGCTTTTACACCGCCGCAGTAATTGGACAAAGGAAAAAGAAAGTTGAATGTGTTATCATCAGAAGAAGCTCAGACTTCTACCCAAGTAATATCAGGTTAGGTCCTCATCTAGTCTTTATTGTTAGCGGTATTTATTGTTTTAGTATTCGCTTTCTTGAATGCGTGAACGATTGTTTAGGAAGATTTCCGGTACTACCCACTCGTTTGTCGATGGGACCCTCATTTGGCCCTCGATCTTATGGCAATGCGCTTTTTGTCGAGTTCCCTTTGGTGGTTGGGTATTGTGGGGCTAAAGTATTTAAGATTGTGCGAGTCTATATATGACTTCCTAGTTTTTGCTTATTCAATAGAGTAGAATTATCTGCGCCAGGTCTCCCCGGCTATTTCTGCGGTTTGCGCTCGGAAGCTTTTAGATTCCGGATGTTTTGCTTGTTGGTTTCGGTATTAGAGACCAAAGTTAGTTTGTCGCGTTTAGAGGAGATCCTTGTGGTGTGCGAGTTTGAGTTTGTCTTTCCAGCCAATCTTCCTGGTCTTCCGCCTGAGAGAGACGTGATGGAGACTACGACCCACAACAAGCGGAGGCAAACGACAACACGGACGCGGAAGACCCCCCTTCATCTCCACCAAGGGATTTGAGACGCTACAACCTACGCCAGTGGCGCAACACTTCCGATAAATAATTTAGAAGTCGTTATTTATATTGCTCATTGTTTGGGAGCACTTTATTTTCGTATTCTAGAACATTTAAATTTCTTCTATTGGGCTGCACATAGCCGGATTTTGACTTAAGCCTATATATAGGCTTGAGTGGTGTTTATTTTGGTAGAATGAAAAAAGAAATAGAAAACCCTAAAATCCCCTCTTGCTAATCCCCTCTCTCCCTCTCTAGCCGCCGGCCTCACGCCTTCTTCCCCGTCTCGTCTTTCTCGGCCGCACCCCGCGCCTCTCCTCTACAAACTGTCGCCTCCCCCTATCCGACCACTTCCCCTCTCCTCCATATCTCTCAGCCTCCTCTCCCTCTCCACCAAGCCGCCACCCCCTCTTATTCCCCTCTCCCGTTTTGGCCTCAACCCGACCGCCCCTTTTCCCTTCCCTCAAGAAAACCGAGAACCCCTCGCGGGTCGGCTTCCCTCTCTCCTAGAGGATTCGTGTGGTTGGAGAAGTCTTGCAACGGCTTCGGTTTGGCGTGATGCTTCTACGGCGGAGATCCTCATCTCCTCCTCCTCGCTTCCGAAGGAACCGTGAACGGGTGATCGAGATTAGATAGTTAGAATCATCTATTCTAACTTGGGTAACGAAACTCTCCTCACTTGTGATTTCCCTCTTGATAGTCTTGTGGTGGCTAAAGCGTTGGTGTTATTTTGGTAGCGTTGAATGCATCGTAGTAGAATCTAAATCGATTATCATTTACTTCCTAGTTGATTTAAATTTGTTTAGGTTTGGCGAACCTCGCAATTTTTGTTGGGGGAGATCTTCCATGCTTTGATCGCTATTTTTGGATAGTTCTCCTTTGGTACAACTCGCTCGTCCGGATGCAATATTCGTCCCTTTAGCATGATCGGATCTTGCCTTATCACCTTTGTCCTTTCACACACAACGGGTTGCTATCTATATTTTAGTTGTTGCTTGGTTTCACGGTGTGGAAAGTGCGGACGTAGGTTTGGGGAGCGGTTATCAGTTAGTTTATCGAGAGGTTATTTACGTGACTCCGTTGTTCTCCGGATATCTCCTGATATCCCTACATCAATTTGGTATCATAGGGAGGTTCAAGTCGATTTCTTAATCGACTCCCGCCTTCCGCGTCGTTGCTTGCTCGTTAGTAGTCAAAATAAAAAAAAAATATTTAGTAATTAAGTGGGTTTTAATTCAACTAAGTTTGTCTAAAACTTGTGTCTCCGTGTTGCATGTGCACTTGATCAGGAGCGGAGTATTCCCCCACATCTTCCACCATGGCGGATGAACAGGATGATGTTCGTGATCTCACGGAGATTGAGGTGCTCCGACAAGATCTCACGGAGCAAATGATGGCCCTTAGGGAAGCGATTCACGGGATGGGTCTAGCGCAAGGGGGACCACGTAATCCTCCCGCTAACCCTCGGATGGGAGGGAACCACAATCCTTATCCCAATCCTCATCCCAACCCTCCAAATGAGTATATTCAGCGAGCACCGTATGAGTTTGATCTCACTCGAGCCGTTCGAGTCAAACCACCTTCCTACGATGGATTGGGGGAACCCCAAGTCTTCCAGGACTGGGTCATGGAGATTGAATGTTACTTTGAGTGGTATACGCTGAATGATGCGGATAAGGTGCGGGTAGCACGAATGAAACTGTTCGGGCGCGCCAAAATATTCTGGCTAAATGAGGAGCGTCGTCTGAGGATAGAGAATGGGGCTTTGCCCATAAGCTGGGACGAAATGAAGGCCAAACTTACCAAGCAGTATGTCCCCACGTACCATCGGACCCAAATGTTCGATGATTTAGCTACCCTCACTCAAGGGAATAGGTCGGTCTCAGAGTACATGAGCCTGCTAAAGGACATGATGGTTAGGTGTGACGTTAAGGAGATGCCCGAGGTAACCCTCTCTAGGTTCCAAAAGGGGCTAAACTCCGACATCCAAGGAAAATTACTGCGTTATGGTCACACCGACCTGCACGTCACCTTTAACGCCTCCTTAGATATCGAGAAGCATAATATGCTTAAGGGTAAGACGCGTCCGTTTCAGAAGGGAAAGTCCATCTTAGGACCACCTCCCGCGACCACCACGAAAGATAAAGGAAGATACCGATCCCCCGATTCGGCCTCTATTGTGGTAACGGCTAGAAATAATAGAAACCCCTCAGGTGAGAAAGTCCCCATGGGTCGGGTCACCCGGGCGAGCGTCACTTGTTTCGTGTGCGGTATTCAGGGGCACTGCGCTAGTGACTGTCCTACCAAGCCCAAACCATTAGCCTTGCTAGATTCCACAGGCGGGTCTGACGACCTCACATTCGAGGCGGGGGAATAGAGTGATTCGGACGAAATACCTAGTGATATGGAGGACGACTCCCATATGATGGTGATGAGGTGTATCCTGGCGACCCCCAGAGCGTTGGACGATTGGAACAGAACGAATATTTTTACCTTGAACTTCAAGTGTGGTGAGAAGTGGTGTCGGTTGATTATCGACAGTGGTAGTTGTATGAACGTCATATCTGAGGCTGCCGTGAAGCGTATGTCTCTATCGGCTGAACCCCACCCACACCCATATAAGGTGGCTTGGGTGAACAAGTTGACCCTCCCGGTGTCGAAACGATGCTTGGTGCCCCTTACCATCAAGGCATATTCGGAGAAGATTTGGTGTGACGTCATCCCTATGGATGCCTGTCATGTGTTGTTGGGTCGCCCCTGGTTATATGACCACGACGTCACCCATTTTGGTAGGGCAAACACCTATGAGTTCAAGTTCAATGACCGCACCATCATCTTGAAGCCCGCCCCGCCAAAGGACCCATCGGTCCCCTCCAAGGGTACGGTCATCCCGGTTGAGAAGAAAGTGAAAGTGCAGGATAAGATCAATCCTAACTCTAGAGGGGGGTGAATAGAGTTATTTAAAATAATTTTGCAAATAAAAACTTGTGTGCAGAGAAAATTTGTATTTACTTAGTGTATGGTGCTATAGCAAATAATCAGAGTAAAAGAAAATTCACAGCACAAAGCAAAACACAAAGAGACAAGCAATCCAGACGACACAAGGAGCTATAGTGGTTCCCCAAATCTGGGTACATCCACTCTTCTATCACCCTTGATAGGAATCCACTTCAAGATGAGTTGATCAGGTGTCTTGAGCACCAGAGAGTTTTTGATCAGGTTCTCACAAACCAAAGGAGCTGATTTTGACCAGGTTTCAGCAAAACCAAAAGTAACTTTTGAAGGGAGTTAAAACCCTGTACAGAAAGAAAAAGAAAAAGAATGATGTTGTCTTCTCTATCAACAAGCAGAGAGAAGCAAAAGTGGATCTGTAGTTGTTGTCAAAGCTCCCCCTGAGATCAAGAAGAGGTTCAGGAAGGAGAGATCTGCACAAGGGTGACAGGTCTTCAAAAGATCTGATTTGCTCCAGCAAAAGATGATCCAAGAAGGTTGGAGGGTTGAGTCTAAAGCAATCAGAATTCCTGTGAGTGAGTCTTTCAAAACAATTTCACAGAAAGAAAAAGAGATCTGAAGTCTTGTATTGTTGTTCTCTTTTTGTTCTGTATATTCTCTGTGTTCTTAAGAATTGAAAGAGAATGAATTATATATCTGAGTCTTCTACTTCCTTTTCTTTGATAGCCGTTGGAAGTCAGCATTAATTGCTTTCCTTAAATGTCCATGCCTCCAAGGAAATGACAGGCAGACATTCCTTAGAAAATTCCTTGAGCCAAGCACCAGATATGCTGTAACGGCCAATAAATCTTCAGCATTAATTGTCTGACAGAAGGAATTTGAATTCCTATTCAAAACTGACAGAGGACTGAAAAGCGTCGAGCTCACAATAAAACGTCGATCTGAGCACGACACACGTCGGCCAGAGAGTGTTTTCTGTAAGCAGAACTGGGTTCGACGGAATGTCGAGCGGAGGTCGACTCTACGTCAAGCTGAGGTCGACTCTGCGTCGAGCTGAGGTCGACTCAGCGTCGAGCTGAGATCGACTTAGCGTCGAGCTGAGATCGACTCAGCGCCGAGCTGAGATCGACTCAGCGTCGAGCTGAGATCGACTCTACGTCGAGCTGAAGATTATTCTACCTAGCCTATGTGACCTTTATAACAACAAGGAGGTCACAAACCAAAATCCCTATAGAAGTATAGTCATCCTGGTCCAAATAGTAATAGGGTGTTCCAACAGAAAGCCATAAGCTTAATAGGCCGGAAGGAGTTTAAGAGAACCACTTTCATGGACGGGGTCCTATATGCGCTAGTTTGCCTACAAGTTAAGGAAGAGGTGGTCTCTTTTGAGGGTTTACCCCCGGCGTTAAGAGAACTTTTGGGAGAGTTTGTGGATGTGTATCCGGACGAGCTTCCGTCCGAGCTACCACCCATGAGAGACATCTAGCATGCGATAGACTTTATCCCGGGTTCCTCTTTGCCCAACCTTCACCATTACCGACTAAATCCTTCCGCGCACCTAGAGTTGCAAGCCCAGATTTCGGATTTATTGCAGAAGGGTTTTATCCGCCACAGCATGAGCCCGTGTGCCGTTCCCGCCTTACTTGCCCCCAAGAAGGAAGGTTCGTGGAGGATGTGTGTGGACAGTAGAGCGATTAATAAAATCTCTGTCAAGTATCGCTTTCCCATTCCCCGTTTAGACGATTTGTTAGATATGTTGGCCGGAGCCTCGATCTTCTCCAAGTTGGATCTTCGGAGTGCCTACCACCAGATCCGCATTAGGGAAGGTGACGAGTGGAAGACCGATTTTAAGTCTAAGGAAGGGCTCTACGAGTGGCTTGTCATGCCGTTTGGGCTTTCTAATGCCCCAAGCACTTTCTCAAGGATGATGACCCATGTCTTCCAACCCTTTATGGGAAAGTTTGTCATGATATATTTTGATGATATTCTGGTCTTTAGCACGTCCACGATTGACCATGAAACGCATTTGAAGATCATCCTTACTATGTTGAGAACGGAGAAGTTAATTGTGAACATTAAGAAGTGTGCGTTCCACGTGTCTTCGGTTGAGTTCCTCGGCTTCATAGTGAGCTCGAAGGGAATCCACGTGGATCCTAGGAAGGTGCAAGCCATTAGAGATTGGCCCGAGCCCGCCAACATTAGGGACGTTCGTAGTTTCCATGGGCTCGCCACATTCTATCGGCGATTTATTAAGGATTTTAGCAGCATTATGGCCCCCATAACCGAGTGCATGAAAAAAGGTGACTTTATTTGGTCAAGCTCGGCCACTAAGGCGTTTCAATTAATTAAGACGCGTATGTCGGAGGCCCCCCTTCTCCGACTACCTGATTTTTCCAAGGTTTTTGAGTTGTCATGTGATGCGTCAGGGGTGGGAATTGGTGGTGTGCTGAGCCAGGAAGGCCACCGCGTGGGGTATTTTAGCGAGAAATTGGCAGGCCCGAGACTCAATTATTCTAATTACGATCGGGAGTTTTACGCAGTCATTCGTTGCCTCCAGCATTGGCGACATTATTTGTTGCCTAAAGAATTTGTCATTTTATCCGACCATGAGGCGCTAAGGTTCATTAACTCCCAATCCAAGGACAGTCCTAGGCACGTTATGTGGGTCTCCTTCCTCCAGGAGTATACCTTCATCATAAAACACCTTAAGGGTACCCTAAACCGCGTGGCCGACGCCCTGAGTCGTGTATCGTTATTACTAGCCACATTAGAGGTTAAGGTGATTGGCTTTGACCGAATTAAGGATGAGTACGTCAACAGCCCGGATTTCAAGGATATCTACTTCTCCACCCAAGACAACGAACCGTCCACCATTACTTCGTTTTATATTCGTGACGGTTATTTGTTCAACCATGCGAGGCTATGCATTCCCTGCTCCTCCCTACGCCACTTTATTGTGTGGGAATCGCATAGTGGAGGGTTAGGGGGACATTTTGGCCATGACAAGACGATCACGTTAATGGAGGATAAGTTCTATTGGCCTTGTCTTAAGGCCATGGTTAATAAAGTTGTAGGAAGTTGCCGTGTGTGCTAATTGGCTAAGGGGAACAAGACAAACGCGGGGCTTTACACTCCTCTTCCAATTCCTTCTATTCCGTGGTCGGACGTTAGTATGGACTTCGTTCTTGGCCTTCCGGTCACTTTTAGACGTCACGATTCGATATTAGTTGTGGTAGATCGTTTCTCCAAGATGGCCTATTTCATCGCTTGCAATGAAACCAATGACGCATCACACGTTGCACAATTATATTTTAAGGATGTAGTGGGCCACCGCGGCGTTCCGAAATCTATCGTTACGGATAGGGATGTAAAATTTACGAGTTATTTTTGGAAGACCCTTTGGCGACTTATGGGCACCAAACTCCTGTTTACTTCAGCTTCCCATCCGCAAACGGATGGGCAAACGGAAGTTGTGAATAGAAGTTTGGGCAGTTTACTACGTTGCCTTGTGGGAGACCACAAAGGTACTTGGGACCTAGTCCTTCCCCACGCCCAGTTAGCTTACAACAATTCCAGGAATAGGTCCACGGGAATGTCCCCTAACGAGATCGTGCACGGATACAAGGCACCTGTGCCTCTTGACTTAGTCCCTTTACCACCGTCATATAAATCAAGTCAATTTGCACAGGATTTTGCGTCTCATATTCATGACTTACACACGCTCATCCGGGAAACATTGGTCACTCAATACGCGTCTTATCAAGCTTCAGCTAACATACATAAGCGAGAGTCTGTTTTAAAGGTTGACGATCTGGTCTTGGTACGTCTAATCCCTGAACGGTTGCCTTCGAGCACCATAAAAAAATTGGCGAACAGGCGACCGGGACCTTTCCGAATTTTAAAGAAGCTAGGGGAAAATGCTTTTCTGTTAGATTTACCACACGATTGGGGAATCTCGCCTATTTTTAATGTTTCTGACTTAACACCATATGTTGATCCTCCACATGATTTATCTCTCTTTTCGTTTAGTTCCACTTAAAAATCTATTGGGACGGGGGGTAAGTGTAATTCTCGATCGCCCTCTTCATTGGTCTCCAACGGAGGTACGTGGTTGGATGATGAAAAAGATTTTCCGCAGTTTTTGCCTAACGCTTTTCCAAGTTTTGCCAGGACACATTACATGCCGGACAGGATTCTTCAAGATGATGTACTATGTTCTCCAGATGGTGATGTGCGCCGCTTCTTAATCCGATGGAGCAATTGGCCGGCCTCCGATGATTCTTGTGTTCTTGAGTCGGAGTTGGCCCGGTTGGATGGTGCTCTCCTACGCCAGTACCTTCGAGACAACTCATCGGTGATGAGTTCTTTCGGGCGGGGGAGGGTTGATGGAGACAACGACCCACAACATGTGGAGGCAAACGACAACACAGATGCGGAAGACCCCCCTTCATCTCCACCAAGGGATTTGAGACGCTACAACCTACGCCCGCGGCGCAACACTTCCGATAAATAATTTAGAAGTCGTTATTTATATTGCTCATTGTTTGGGAGCACTTTATTTTCGTATTCTAGAACATTTAAATTTCTGCTATTGGGATGCACATAGCCGGATTTTGACTTAAGCCTATATATAGGCTTGAGTGGTGTTTATTTTGGTAGAATGAAAAATGAAATAGAAAACCCTAAAATCCCCTCTTGTTAATCCCCTCTCTCCCTCTCTAGCCGCCGGCCTCACGCCTTCTTCCCCGTCTCGTCTTTCTCGACCGCACCTCGCGCCTCTCCTCTACAAACCGCCACCTCCCCCTATCCGACCACTTCCCCTCTCCTCCATATCTCTCGGCCTCCTCTCCCTATCCACCAAGCCGCCACCCCCTCCTATTCCCCTCTCCCGTTTCGGCCTCAACCCGACCGCCCCTTTTCCCTTCCCTCAAGAAAACCGAGAACCCCTCGCGAGTCGGCTTCCCTCTCTCCTAGAGTATTCGTGTGGTTGGAGAAGTCTTGCAACGGCTTCGGTTTGGCGTGACGCTTCTACGGCGGAGATCCTCATCTCCTCCTCCTCGCTTCCGAAGAAACCGTGAACGGGTGATCGAGATTAGATAGTTAGAATCATCTATTCTAACTTGGGTAACGAAACTCTCCTCACTTGTGATTTCCCTCTTGATAGTCTTGTGGTGGCTAAAGCGTTGGTGTTATTTTGGTAGCGTTGAATGCATCGTAGTAGCCTCTAAATCGATTATCATTTACTTCCTAGTTGATTTAAATTTGTTTAGGTTTGGCGAACCTCGCTATTTTTGTTGGGGGAGATCTTCCATGTTTTGATCGCTATTTTTGGATAGATCTCCTTTGGTACAACTCGCTCGTCCGGACACAATATTCGTCCCTTTAGCGTGATCGGATCTTGCCTTATCGCCTTTGTCCTTTCACACAACGGGTTGCTATCCGTATTTTAGTTGTTGCTTGGTTTCATATTGTGGAAAGTGCGGACGTAGGTTTGGGGAGCGGTTATCAGTTAGTTTATCGAGAGGTTATTTACGTGACTCCATTGATCTCCGGATATCTCCTGATATCCCTACATCAAGACGTGGAGTTTGTCTTAGATCCGGAGCCGGGTACTCGTCCAATTATTAAGAACCCGTACCGTATGGCCCATGTGAGTTGGATGAGTTGCTAGAGAATGGTATTATGAGGCCAAGAATCGATGAAGTGTTTGATCAAGTAGCGTGGTAGCACTGAGTTGTCAAAGATGGATCTTCGTTTAGGCTACCACCAGTTCAGGATTCGTGAATCAGGTATCCCACGGACTGCTTTTCGTTCTAGCATGGACATTTTGAGTTTTTGGTGATATCGTTTGGTTTGACCAACGCACCCTCTGCCTTTATGAATATGATGATCGGAGTATTCAAAGATTTTCTGGACCGACTCGTAGTTGTGGCTATAGAAGACATTTTGGTATATTCCTACAATGCTGAGGAGCATGAACAGCATCTGCGTTTAGCCTTATCGGCTTTGAGGGACCATAAGTTGTTCGCCAAGTCGAGCAAGTGCGAGTTTTTGTTGCTTCAGGGTTTTTTTCTGGGTCAAGTGGTTAAGAAGAATGGGATTTCAATCGACCCAGAGAAAATAGTTGTTGTTATGGAATGGACTAGGGATTTCAGTCGATGTAGGAGAATGCAGCCTTCGTTAGGAGCAAGAAGTGCGAGGAAGCTTTTCAAGAACTAAAGAATAGCTTATGCACTGCTCTAGTTTTTAGCATTGCCTACAGAGGGGATGGATTATGATGTGTTTATGGATGCATCTCATGTTGGGCTTGGATGTATGCTGATGCAAGAAGAATAAAAATGATGGTGTATACGCATGATCTAGAGTTCACAGTCGTGAATTATGAGCTAAAGTTGTGGAGACACCTGTTGTAAGATGCGCAATGCAAGATTTACACTGATCATAAGAGTTGAAGTATGTCTTCACTCAAAAAGAATTGAATTTGTGCTAGCGGCAATGGTTAGGGTGTGTTGCTAATTTTAAGTTTGAGATTTGAGGAAGACATGGAAAGTTTCCAATCTCTCCACTGAGTTGTGGATAGAAGGATTTCTTTTAATGGACATTTCGGTGAGAAGTAGTGACACACAAAGCAGTTTGGCGGTGTTCGAGCCTTTATGGATTTCTCTTACGAGGCTTCATCAAAAGGACGATCCTGAAGTACTACACCTTCATAATAGAACTGAGAAGGGGAAGTTACTTGGTTTTTCGATCAATGATGCGGGTACCTTAAAGTACCGCGACAAATTTTGAATCCCCAATGTTGAATGTCTACGAGTTAAATTGTGTAGTGAGGCACATGATTACAGTGTTGCCTACCACACAGGTTCTACTAAGATATATCAAGACTCGACGCAGATCGCCTGGTTGTTTGGGATGAAAGGTGATAGAGCCAAGTTTGTATCTGAGTGCTCTGATTGTAAGCATGTTAAGTCCAATCATGGAAGGCCTGGAGGCAGGTTGACTCCCTTGGAGATTCCGAGTTGGAAGTGGGAGAGAATTTCGATGGATTTCATCATAGGTTTACCGAGATCTCCTCGAGGGCATGATTCAGTCTGGGTTATCGTGGACAGATTGATGAAGTGTGCTCACTTCGTACCTTATAAGATTGATTACTCCATGAAGAAGAGATCTGAGCTATATCTGAATGAAGTCATCCGGTTGCATGGAATTCCAGTCATTATTATATCAGACCGAGACTCCAGGTTTACGTCTCGCTTCTAGAAGAGTTTGCATGAAGGTTTGGGTACGGATTTAAGGTACTCTACCTCATATAATCCGCAGACAAAGGGTTAGACGGGGCAAGTTAACCGGATCGTGGAGGATACAATCAGATATTATATTTTAGACCACAGAGGAGCGTGGGCCGAGTGTTTGTGGCTGATGGAGTTTACTTATAATAACAGTTATCAAGAAATCTTGCAAATGGCTCCTTTTGAAGCTCTGTTTGGGAGACGCTGCAGAACTCCCCTATTTTAGACTGTAGTTGGCGAGAGATCTTTGTTGGGTCCAGATGCTCTCAAAGAAATGGAAGTTTCTGTGAAGCTATTCGAGAGAAGCTTCGGATAGCTCAGGAATATTGTGAGAAGAACGCCAATCGGCATAAATCTGATTTAAAGTTTGCAGTAGGGGACTTGGTATTTTCTTAAGGTTTCCCCCGATGGTTGGAGTTAAGAGGTTCGGTAAGAACCAGAAGTTGGATCCAAGATGTGTAGGGTCATTTATAAATTGTTGTTTGGATTAATGTGTCAGCTTGCAGGTTGGATTTGCCCGCAATTTTTTTCCCTGGTGTGCGCGATGTTTTCACGTGAGCCAATTGCGGAAGTGTGTACTAAGCGACAGACAAGTTTTGAATTATGTGCCCTTGTTGGAGCCTAATCTTTCTTATGTTGAGATGCATGTCCGCATTTTGGATACTCAAGATCCTGTATTGCAGAAGAGGACCATTCTAATGGTTAAAGTTTTGTGTAGAAACCGAGGTGTGGAAAGCGCGACTTGGGAGTTGGAGTTAGCTATGAGGGAGGCTCACCCTCATCCATTTCCCTGATTTTGCTTGGTAGATATTCTTCTTTATAACTCTTGGTTTTTTTTCTTTTCCTTCTATAGTAGAAGTTTTATGCGTAAAGTTTTGGAGTGCAACTTTCTTTTAGGTGGAGTGACTGTAACGCCCCCGGTTTTTCTGAGATTATTTAATCTTTATTTGGCGTTACATTGATGCAATTCCGGCTTGTGCCGTTGTTAGAGCGTGGTCTTTGCTCTTTAGGATTTCTTAGTGGCTTGTTTGTAGCCTGTTGGCAAGATTCCCTAGCGAGCCGGAGTCTGTTTTGGTGACTCGGTGGAGCACCTCCGGGAATGCTTGTGTTTTGTCTTCGGGAGGTGTTAGCCCGAGTTTTGTTCGTCGGATGTTGATTTCGACTTTACCGTTGTTTTCGTAGCATGAGTATTTAGCTACGGTGCGAATTTCGTCGAATTCCGAGGTTGTTCGGTCTTCACGTCATTTTGACGTTTTATTTTAATTAACTAATATAATATTATATCATGTTAATTGTTTGTGTTGTATGACTGTGTGGTTTAAAATAAGTAACTAATGAAATATATTACTATATTAGTTAGTATATAAGCTATTATTATAATAGCTGTCATTATATTTTCTGTCATAATAGAAGTGACTGTAAGTGACTATTATAGCTAGTGACTAAATTTTATATTACTTAAAATATATTATATCATATCTAGCTAGTGGCTGAATAGACTTTATATATATAGTATATTTTAGTTTTATCCCATTCATCTTCCCCAAAACAAACAAGGCGGCTAGCTTCCAGCAGAAGGAGCTTGTACGACGGGAGTAGCTGGGGTTCTGGCAGTCGATTTCTTGCTAGTTAGAGCCCGGATTTCTCATGTAAAGGCGGATCTGGACTGCTCTCGCTCAGATCTACCTCCCTAGGGTAAGTATTTCAAGTTCTAGGTTTGTATTTGTAGCTAGGTTTTGCGGGTTAGCTTGTCTTCCCTCTAAAAGCTCCATATCTTTTCTTAGGTGGCTGATCTTGCTGCCGGTGCCGAGTGAGGAGTGTAGCTGCCGATTCCTAGAAAGTAGACGCAAGTGGTGCCCTTTGCCCTTGCCAAGCTGATTTTATTCACCATATTCTCTTTGGTAGTTATTTCTTTCTTTTTATTGTTCTCTTTTTAGAATTAGGGTTGCTGTAGATCTTGTCCAGAGTTAGTCTGTTGTATAGCTCGTCCAGGCTTAGTTTTAGTCGGTTGTAGATTTTGGCTTCGGTTAACCTACTGTTAAGGTAGAATAGGTCCAGCTAGTCCAGGAAATTTGAGGAAATAGGCTGGTTTTTTTGGGAAGTTGTAGCTTAACAAGGTAAATTTTGGTGGAAGATCATAGTTGCTAACTCTCTGCGAGCAGGCGTTGAGTGTTAGCTTAGGGTCGAAGTCCAGTTTTTAAGGCTAAGTGTAAAAGCATTGAGTGTGGTGTACACACTCAACGCCTAGCTATTTTGGTCTAGAGTCTAAGTAAAAAGCGTTTACAGCGTTGAGTGAGGTGAGCTCACTCAACGTCGTCTGCCTTGTTAGTTTTTTCAAGTCTTTTGGTGTTGAGTGAGTTGAGCTCACTCAACGTCGTCTTTCTAGTCAGACTTTTCTAAGTTTTTTGGCATTGAGTGAGTTGAGCTCACTCAACGTCGTCTTGCCAGTCAAACTTTTCTAAGTCTTTTGGCGTTGAGTGAGTTGAGCTCACTCAACGCCGTCTAGCCAATCAGATTTCTTTCCAAGTCTTTTGGCATTGAGTGAATTTAGCTCACTCAACGCCGTCTAGGCAGTCAGTTTCTTCTAAGTCTTTTGGCGTTGAGTGAGTTGAGTTCACTCAATGCCGTCTAGTTAGGCAGATTTTCTAAGTCAAAAGCATTGAGTGTGGTGAACTCACTCAACGCCTTTGGCTGTTTGTGAAAGACTTTGATTCAAGAGCATAAACACCTAGAGGGGGGTGAAGGTTCTAATCTTTTTGTGTCTTTTTGATTTTAAGGCAAACAGAAGTTTGTAACTACTTTTGGCACAGAATAATTCTATCTATAAAAATTAAATGTAACACAGCAAACACCAGATCTATAGTGGTTCCCCAAGATATGGGTACATCCACTTTCCCCCTTCGCCTATCCAGTAGATAACTGGATTCAGCCTAACTTCCTTCCACTGGCTCGGATCCGCAGATCTTACAAACTCAGAACCCAAAATGGTTCCTACACCTCAGACTTCACACAAGTCCTACCTCAGATTCTTCCCTGAATCCTACCTCAGGCCTCAGCCCTACCTAAGTCTTTATAATTAAGCTTACAACTCAGACTTTCCATAAGTCCTACCTCAGGCACACTGCCCTACCTCAGCCTTTATAATTTTAGGCTTACAACTCAGATCTAATAATAGATCCTACAAGAATTTGTGAGAAATAAGTTTCAGAAAACTTCACCAGCTAGATTCCTCTATTGATGTTGTCTTCTTGATCAGTTCTTGTATAAACTGATCCTTCTGATCTAACCTAACTTAGCTTTTCAAAGCTTCTTGATTAGGACAAATAAGGTGGATCTACTCTTCAAGTTGAAGTTGATCTTCGGTCAGCTTCTTCCTTAGATTCAGATTGAACTCTGAATCTTTCATGCAGACAGCCCTTGATCTATCAGAATTCTTCTTATAAATGCTTCACGTTGTTGTGTTTCTGTATGTCTATTCTGTCGTTTTCGATCTGGCTCTTATATAGAGCTTGCTCCATGATTACCGGCTGATCCGGTTCATAACAGACTTCTGACAGTTCTGACAGTTGTGTTAGACCAGTTAGTTATGAAATCTGTCAAGTCACCAGTCACATCACCAGGTTCTTCAATGTCTGTCTAACTCAGCATACAACACTCAGCAGACTGCTTTACATGTGTTGACACATATAGGCTAAGTTTCGACACAAGTCTTCAAGGTGTCGACACAAATACTCCAAGTGTCAACACAAGTCTTCATGGTGTCGACACAATTACTCCAAGTGTCGACACAGTCATACTTCAGCTTCTCGATAATGCTTTTTATTGTATGTGTCGACACAAGTCCTGTGTGTCGACACAGCAGCTTCTTGTCTCGACATTTCTGTTGCAGACAGATGGCTTTGAGTGTTTGTCAAATAGCATTGAGTGTGTGTCGACACAAGTCCTATGTGTCGACACAATTACTCCTGAACTCAACACAGCCTTTTGAGAGTTGGTGTGTCGACACAAGTCATGTGTGTTGACACAATTGCTTTAGGTGTCGACATAGCTCCTGAGTGTCGACTCATCTTCTGATTTAAGTGTCGACACAATTACTTCTTTAGGTGTCGACATAGCTTTGAGTGTCGATACAGCTTCTTTATAAGTGTCGACACAAATTCTGGGTGTCGACACAACTTCCCTGAGTGTCGACACAATTTACCGGTATGTCGACACAGCTTGCCTAAGTGTCTACACATGTTTCCTGAGTGTCGACACAGCTTCCCTGAGTGTCGACACAATTTGCCTGAGTGTAGACACAGCTTGCCTGAGTGTCAACACAAGTTTCCTGAGTGTCGACACAGTTTCTTCACAAGTGTCGACACTTGTACTTAGAAAATTTTTCTTCAAATTTAAACCTACACAATGAAACTCAAACTTCTATCAAATACACATTTATGCATATCATTGACTAAGTTATGGATTCTCCAAATCTAGTACACATTTTCCAATGTACCCAACAATCTCCCCCTATTTGGAGAAGTCATAACCCTTAGTCAAAGATATACATCTCTTAAGATAAAACAAAATTGTAATAGAAGTAAAAACATTTCAGAGCAGGATATTACATAATCAATGTAAACAACAAACACTTAATACTAAAACAGATTTCATTAATCAAAAAAACTTTGGTTTATAGAAATTTCATATAAAACAGAAGAAACAAATGAGTACATTGTTCTAATACATAAACCTAGCAATCCTATTATTGACTAGGCTCCTTAATAACTATTCCTTTGTCAGGCTTGATTTTAGCCTGCATAGAAGGTTCAGCATCTGTAGCTGGCTTTTTCCCTTTGAGAGCTTTCTTCTTCAATTCTTCAGCCTTGATCTTTTGTCTTTCAAAATAGTGAAAAGGTTTGGGGAAGTACTTGCTTGGCTCTTGAGCATTAGCAGGTAGCTTCCCAGCCTTAGCACTTCTTCTATGCTGTAGAATTTCTTCTTGTCCAGCTTGATATTTATTCCATTCTTGTTCAGAATACCACTTACCCCTGTCATGGGTTTTATCCTTAACAGCTTTCCAGGCAGTAAGTATGATATTTCTAGAATTTGGGCTCCACTGTTCAAAATCTGGCTTCAGCTCAGCCTGCTCTCTGAATCTCTTCTTGGAAAGTTGAGCTTCCTTCTGAGCTTCCAATGTAGCTTCTGACATTTCAACCTTTTCAAAAATTACATTTTGTACCTCTGGTGGAGGACTATACATTTTCAGCACTTCTTCTTGAACCATCTCAAAATCAGCTGGGGGTAGATCACCTGAGCAACTTCAGGCTGATCTCCTTCAAAATAATCAGGTTGAATCTCAGACTCAGCTACATTAGCATCATCACACAGAGGAGGATATCCAAGAGTGGCTCTGATGCTATTGGTAGTCCATTTAGCATGGTCAGAGCTGGCTTTGACTAGTACTCTCTCTCCCTTTATGACTTCTTTTGCAATATGATCTCTTAAATCTTCCTTCTGTAATCTGATTTGATCAGCTAGATATTCAGATCCCTCTTTAAAATAAGCTCTGAATTTTGTCAGGAAGGTTTTTATTTTCTCCTGAGATTCTTGAAATGTGGCTTTGATAGCAGATATATCTTCCTGGATTTGCTTTGAGATTTCATCCTTCAGAGTAGTGCTAGAATCAGTGAGCTTTTTCAATATTTCATGATGTGAATCCTTAAGATTTTCATTCATCCTTATCTGATTCTCTAATACATATCCCTGCTTCACCTCAATTTCATCCACTTTAGCTTGGATATTTTTCTATTGCTCGGCCAGAAACACCACAGCATTACCTCCTTTATGGAAGCAATCTGTCATCTCCTTCTTATGTTGATTAACTTCAAATCTTATGGATTTGATGTCCTGGGCCAACTGAAACTGTAACTCCTTGTGAGTTTCATCCACATATTGCTCTATAGATTGTCTTTGATTATCCAATTTCAGTTGCATCTGGACCAGTAAAGAACTGAAGTCAACAGTTGATGTAGATGGTGTTGTTCCCACTTACAAAGCCTTCTTGTAACCAAAACTCTTCTTCTTTAACACATCCAGCTTTCTTTTCTTAGCCAATGTGGCTTCTTCATTTTCAGAAGATTCAGATGTACTTTTAATATCCACAGTTTCCTTGTCAGCTGGGGTATCCTTGGATAACTCCCCCTCAGTCCTTGGTATTCCCTTTTCTTTTTTAATTTCCTCCCCCTCAGTCCTATCAGTAAGAGGATCAGGAAACAATTCTTCCATAGTAATTTCCTGCTGTATCTGTTCAGAAGGAATAAGATTAGTTTTTTTAAAAGAATTACTTAATAGACTAATCCCACTTGAAAGACCTCTTTTGTTGTGTAAATAAAAGTGTCCCTTTGAACAATTTTTGAGGAGAATACTATAAGACATCATTAGTCTGTGGAGAAGATACTTACAGGCTCATTCTGAGCATCATTCTTATCAGTTACTTCAGTTGCAGTGTTGATTTCAGATACAACATCCATTATTGTGACTGCAGCTAAGTCACTATCCAGGACAGTAGCATCAATACCTCCCCCTAGGGCAGGCAACTCAGTTTCTTTTTCTCGGTTTTCTCCCCCTTGAGTGGAGTCAACTTGTTGCTCCTGGGGCTCACTGTCCTTTGATTGAGCTTGAACATCTTGTTGTTGCTGGTCTTCATCAGAACTGAAGACCACTTCCTCCTCAGAATCATTGGAGGAGTCAGCCTGTACAGCCACCTTCTTTTTCTTCTTGTCCTTTTTAGTTTGCTCCCTGGGAGCAGTGACTTCCTTGGTCAGAACTCTGTCCCATCTTGACAGTATCCTTACATCCATTTTTCTCATATGATTTATTTTAGAGCCATTTGCTTGTTTCAGATCATCTGGAACTACTGATGTTAAGCATAGGCTGAGGATCCTTCCCAGGTTAGGTTTCTTTGTTCCTTCTTATAGTTTATCAAACACTACTGCTACCCAGTCAGTGTTTATCTTGAATATTATTTGCACCATCAGATTGAACATGTGGGCAGAAATCCGATCATGTCCTCCTGTTTTGCAGATAATCACCTTGCCCACTACCTCTGAAAGAAATTTTCCTTGGGAATTCATCCCTTTTCTATTGATGGATGAACCAATCTTATTATTGGGATTCAGTCCACACCAGCTCAATGCTTCAGTTATCTGGGAAGGAGTTATTTCATCTGTACCCTTGATCACTAGTAGATGTAGTGCTTTCCTGATTGATTTCAGTGTGAGCTTCACCTGGGTACCTTGAATAGTTTCCTTGATTTTCTGTCCTTCTGTATCCATAGTAGCGGTTGTGTAGAACTCCATGACTTCCTTCTTCCAAATTTTGGTCGGTTCTGAGACAAAATATTCTAGTCCATTTTCAGAAATTAGGGCAATGACTCCCTGAATTTCGTCAGAAGCAGTTGTGAAACCTTCGCGAACCAGTTCGTAACCTTCATTAACCTTGTCTTCTTTGTTTGGCGCCATTGTCGTAAGTGCTAGAGGAGAAGAGAAGAGAAGGTATATGTTGACAGAAGGTGTAGAGTCAGAAATTAGGATAGCGTAGTCGACCAGATTTTGGATTCACCTACTTATAGTACTTGAGTCAAGGGCAGATCAAAAGTCGGGCTTAAGTCGACAAATCAATTTTTGTGTCGACAACAATGATCTAGGTCTTGACAGAACTAAAGTTAAGTCGACATGACTATGTGTCGACATACTAATTTCTAAGTCGACAAAACATATTTTAAGTCGACACATTTATGTGTCGACATACTTGAGTCTGTGTCGACATACTTGCGTCTGTGTCGACACTGAATACTTAAGTCTCGACAGAGTTGTGTCTATACTGACTTTTTGTGTCGACACAAATATCCTCTCGACATATGGTCTCGACAAGGTTGTGTCGACACCAACTTTTTGTGTCGACACAAATACTGTTTCTATGTCGACACATCCTTTTCCTGTGTCGACACAACATATTGAGTGTGTCGACACAACTTGCTTGTATCGACACAAACTTTAAACTTAGCCAAATTTCAACAGAAATTTGGTGTTAACATATACTACTCATGAAAACTTTTGTGAACATATTCTAGGTTCAACATACCTAATTCAATTTTGAAATTATTGAATTTAGTTTCATCCAGTGGTTTTGTAAAAATATCGGCTATTTGATTATCTGTTTTTATAAACTCTAGACTATTATTTTCCTTTTCAACATGTTCTCTGATAAAATGAAACTTTATTTCTATATGCTTGGTCCTATTGTGTGACACAGGATTCTTAGCAATAAAAATAGCACTTGTAGAATCACAAAATAATGGCATTCTACTTACCTGGATGTCATAATCTTCTAGTTGATGCTTCATCCACATCAATTGTGCATAACAGCTACCTGCAGCTATATACTCTGATTCAGCTGTTGATATAACTATACTGGTTTGCTTCTTGCTGCACCATGACAACAACCTCCCACCAAGGAACTGACAGGTTCCTGTGGTACTTATTCTATCTTCCTTGCATCCAGCAAAATCTGCATCTGAGAAACCTGTTAATAAAAAATCTCTATTCTTAGAGTACCAAAGGCCTAGATTAGGTGTGCCCTTAAGATATCTCAAAATTCTTTTAGCTGTAGTATAATGAGATTCCTTAGGGCATGCTTGATACCTAGCACAGACACATGTTGCATACATGATGTCAGGTCTACTAGCAGTCAAGTATAGTAGGGAGCCAATTATTCCTCTATACAAAGACTCATCAATAGGTTTCTCTGCTTCATCTTTGCATATAGGCATACTTGTTCCCATTGGAGTTTTCATTGAAGAAGTTGAGTCCAATCCATACTTCTTAATCAACTCCTTAGTGAACTTAGACTGGGATATGGACAACCCACTCTCAGTATGTCTAACTTGAAGTCCCAAGAAGAACTTCAGCTCACCCATACTGCTCATCTCAAACTTACTTCGCATAAGTTTGGCAAACTTCCAACAAAGGTTGTTTTCAGTAGAACCAAAGATAATGTCATCCACATATATCTGGACTAGTATTATCTTGCCTTTTGATTCCCTATAGAATAGTGTTTTGTCTATCTTTCCTCTAGAGAATTTATTCTCAATGAGAAAGCCAGACAAGGTTTCATACCAAGCCCTTGGAGCTTGTTTCAAACCATATAGAGCTTTCCTAAGCCTATATACATAATCAGGAAAGTGAGAGTCTACAAAACCTTAGGGTTGTTCTACATAGACTTCTTCTTTTAAATCACCATTCAGAAGTGCTGATTTCACATCCATTTGATATACTTTGAACCCTTGATAGGCAGCATAGGCTAAGAACAGCCTTATTACCTCCAGCCTTGCCATTGGAGCAAAGGTTTGATCAAAATCAATACCTTCCTCTTGTCTATAGCCTTTTGCTACAAGTCTAGCATTGTTCTTGACTATAGTGCCATTCTCATCAAGCTTGTTCCTGTAGATCCACTTAGTTCCTATTATGTTGTGATCCTTAGGTTTTAGCACCAATTCCCAGACCTTACACCTTTTGAAAAGACTGAGCTCTTCTTGCATTGAATCAATTCAGTTGGTGTCTTGCATGGCCTCTTCAATATTCCTGGGTTCTATCTTAGACAGGAAGCTAGAACATAAAACTGTGTTCATGCTCCTGCTCCTTGTTAGAACACCCCGACTTGCATCACCAATGATTTGGTGAGCTGGACGCATAGATTTCCATGGCGCTAAGGAAAAACGCTAGGGTAATGATTCTCATCCTAGGACATGTGAAGTCCTCTTTTCCTTTTCATAGGAAGCCCTCTCTCGCGAGTGTGCGGTGAGTTTGTAGCGTTCCTTGGGGTAGATATATAAAGTCCCCCTTGTGTAGAGTCTGCATATGAGAACGGACATAGGCATGATGTGTGAAGCCTACCCGGACAAGTTGGTCTGGATCGGTGATGTTGCATTGCATAAATGGCTGGAGAAGACTCCGTGTGAATGTTTGTTTTTTTGGGTTTTCTACGAGGTAGATTGCAACAGGGAGCCTTGGGGAATAACTCCAAGGTGCACCCGAGAAACTGGGCAAACGTGTGGTTTTGCCAACATGGTGGTCGGCGAGCCAACTTGAACATAACCGGGTTATGTGAACTGTGTGATGGAAAGAGGACTCGGGGAGTCTTGACCCGCGCATATGTATTAAATTGTGTTGGGTATTGTATCCACAATATACCTGATTTGAAGAAGCCCCTGAACTAGCTAAGTTGAATAGATAATGTATTTGATGACTTTCTATCAAGTTGTGCTTGCAGCTATTCCATTCTAAGTACACACCAATGTCAGGGTGCAGTGGGTCAATATACACGGGTCTGCGCAACGTAATCCCTCGTTGAGTAGATCAGTGTGTTGACTCATGTGTGCTCTCTCTATTGGAGTGTGCTTATTTTCAAGTACAGGGTCGAGATAGATCAAGAGCAGAAGAGGAGCAAAGATGGGTCAAAGACCAAGTTCAGAGGAAGGAAGAAGAAATCTTCTAAGTCAAAATCGACGGGAATCACTAAGTGATTCTCGCTGATTCGACGGGAATCACTAGTGATTCTCGCCGAATCGTCGAGAATCACTCGCCGATTCCCGCCGACTTCATCTGCCTAACTTTCCTCCTTGAAGAATTCTGCTAAGGCAGAATCGACGACTGATTCTCGCCGATTCGTCGAGAATTATCTTGATTCCCGTCGATTTGTCGAGAATGATCTTGATTCTCGCTGATTTCCTCCGGATGACAAGTATTTCAATTGTAATTATGCCAAGGCAAATTCGACGGGAATCATGAGTGATTCCCGCCGACTTCGTCGAGAATCATAAATGATTCTCGGCGAATTTTCCCTGGGAAAATTTACTCTGCTTGCTGGACCGAACCGTGACGGGTTACGTTGTTTTGACCGGAACAAGGGCTTCTATTTGTGGGCCCCATAACGGTCATTTAGGGTTGTTCTACAGTATTTATACTCGCTTATTTCGAACGTCTACAGCAATCAAAAAGATAAAAGAAAAAGCTGCCGAGCGTAACCTAGCCGATCGGGGAACTCCTTCCGTCGTCGTCGCCACTCGCAAGTTGTCGCCGCCGCAGATCTTAGATCCTCTTTGATCGTCTGGCGACAGGACCGAGGCAAGCCTAGCGTCTAACGCATCTCTTTAGAGATCTATTATCTCTCGATTTGTTGAATGAGGATCGCTCTTAATTCCGAATCGATTGAGACGACTTGTCTGATTGAGATCGTTGGTAGACCTTGCTTGCTTTGTCAAAAAGTTTGGATCTACAAAGCATCGCCGCCGCCGATCTTGGGAAGATCCTCTCCAAGAGAGTTCTCCAGTCGTGGACTCTTCGTCTTCATCAAGAATGCTTCAACAGACGAAGAGGGACATCGGGTTCTCCACAAGTGTAGTTTGTATTTCTTGTACATTCTATTTTCGTTTTCTTGTAAAGGAATTTTATTTCTAGTTGTAAGGGTTGGGTGCAACCCATGGTGGAGGAGTAGTGACTCCTTCGGTTGGAAGGGTGCCTTCCCTAGTGTGAGGATTGGATTTCAATCCGTTTGGTGAAGTGACCGAGTCGTCCCTTGGTGGGAGATAGGTTGGAGGGGGAGAGTGGGCGTACCCAAATCGGGGAACCACTATAATTGCTTGTGTTCTTTTCTGTGTTGTGTTTGTTATTTGTGCAGGTTATTTAAATTCCGCAAAAGACTGCACGACACCTATTCCCCCCCCCCATAGGTGGACTTAGTTGACACTAAAGACTTTCAAGTGGTATCAGAGGGAGGTTACTCATCAATAAGGTTAACACCTTGAGTAAGATCCCGCATCTAGTGTCAAGAAGAAAGAAGATCTCTGAAATGGAAGGACTCAAGTATTCAGGGAAGATCCCAGTGTGCACCAAGCTGAACTTTCCTATTTGGAAGGAAAGGATCAGATACTACATGGAAGCAGTCGACCCCCGACTCTTCATGATAGTGGAGGAGGGACCTTATGAAAGAGAAGGGATAGATACAACTCTAGAGGGGGGGTGAATAGAGTAATCAAAAATTGCACTAGCAAAGTTGACTTTCTACTCAACTCCCTTGGAGTTAAATGCGGAATGAAAGTAATAGATATTTGAGATTAAACCTTAGAGCCTAACACAAGTGTTGTGCACAAAAAGGCAGCCAACTGTAATTACAGTTAAGGCTAGGAAACCTAAACAGCAACTAGCAAACCTAGTTAAGATCTAATCACAGCCACAATGCAAGTAATTAAATAAAGCAATCCAGACGACACAAGGAATTTATAGTGGTTCCCCAAACAACTTGGGTACGTCCACTCTTCTACCAACAAGGTAGGAATCCACTCAGGTTTTTGATCAGGTGCCCTGCCACCAACAAGATCTGCTTCAGGTAGATCAAGAAACCCTTTAGACTTTTGATCAAGTGTCTAAAAACCAACACAGGTTTTTGATCAGGTGCCCTGCCACCAAGGGATACTTTTGAAGGGAGTAATAACCCTGTACAGGAGAGGGAAAGGAGGTTAAAGTGTCTTCTCTATTTTACAATAGATTAGAGAAGCACAATAACTTGCACTGAGCTAGAAAGCTCTAAAAGAATCAAGGCTCCCCCTGGCTCAATGAACGTCCAGGTGAAGTCTTGCTTTAGTGCAGAAACACTTCAGTAAATACTGAAGGAAGAACTACAAGAAGATATAAACTAAGAAATGAAAATCTTCTAGCAGCTATCTTCTTCTTCTTCTTCAAAAGATCTCTGAGTTAGAACTTCCTGGAACCAGGAGAACTCAGGTTGAAGAAGAGCAGAAGAGCTAACACTTCTCAGTTGAGTGAAGATTGCTGAGAGCAGTAAACTTGATCTTGCTGTAAGCTTGCTGAATGAGTTTTTATCTCTGAGAACTAGTTGATTTCTTCTTCAAAGAAGTCTTTATATAGCAGCAGCAACAACGACTCTTAACTGAGTTTGAATCTTGTCTTTTTCTGAACTCTGCAAGCTGGGCTGCAAAAAGCATAAAGCAAAACAAAAATACTGCAGACAGATATCCTATAAAAGGATAAAGCTTTCTAAGAAGCTGCAAATACTTCTGATGAAATAATATAAGAGAAAGTCACATCAGAGAAGACTATTTACAGCCAAGGAAGACTTTTTGAGTCTAACGGCTATAAACGACAGCCTGGCAGAAATCAGATCTCAGCTACAAGACAAACAACTTTGTCAGAAAAGATTAGCTCATGCATAAAGAATAGAATAGATATTGCATGGAAGAGTTATCACAAATTACTTAGATAATCTTTTATAAAAAAATATGCCAAAATAATTATGAAATTAGTCACATCACAGAAGACGACAAAACTATTTAAAACATACAGCAAAACGTCGAACGACCCTCGTAGATCGTCGACCGACGCACGGAGATCGTCGACCTATCGGGCAGATAGTCGAACGATCCAGATAGTCGAACTATTAAAGAAAATAGTCGAACTACCTCAGCAGATAGTCGACCTATCAGAACAGATAGTCGAGCTATCAGATAGTCGATCTATCCGGACAGATAGTCGAACTACCAAACAAAACAGATAGTCGACCTATCAAGCAGATAGTCGACCTATCACAGAAAACAGATAGTCGACCTATCAACAGATAGTCGACCTATCAAAACAACATAGATAGTCGACCTATCAACAGATAGTCGACCTATCAAAGCAACACAGATAGTCGACCTATCAACAGATAGTCGAACTATCAGATAGTTGAACTATCCAAGCAGATAGTCGAACTATCAAAGCATCGTAGATAGTCGACCTATCAACAGATAGTCGAACTATCAAAGCAACACAGATAGTCGACCTATCAACAGATAGTCGAGCTATCAAAGCAGACAGAACGTCGACCAACTGATAGACGATCGTCGATCAGCCGATAGACGATAGCCGAGCGACGTTCGACTATAGTCGAACGAAAAACTACTTAACCAAATATTCATTTGGAAAGGCAATTCTACACAACTAGAGAATCTAACCTATCAACTAACCTTTGACCATAGATAAAACTTGGGTCAAGAGACAGAAAGAGAGGACTGAACTCAAATCAAAACCTAGGGTTCCAACAATCTCCCCCTATTTGAGTTAAGTCTCTCAACAATTAAAACATACAAAACTAATTACAGAAAGTAACATAAAATGCATAAAATAGAAATGACTAAGCAGATATCATCAATCAATCAGATAAGAAATTAACTGTCAATCAATGAATAATAAGGAGCTTAAGAGTCAGGCTTAGGATTAAAAGAGCTAGAAACAAAAGTAATTTTTCTGGTAGGATCTAGAGCTTCTTTTTTCGATAGCTTCAAGTCTTGCTCTCCAATAATTTTCAGTTCTGTTGTCCTTGGGACCACTGCCTCAGGATACTTTTCCATATATTTTGAAGGGTCAAACATCTCAGGTCTGACCTGGAATTTTTCGAGCTCCTTCTTTCTGAATTTAGACATTGTGGTTAATCCTGCAGTGTCCTTTCCTTCAGCTTTTGTTTTCCTTATTTGCGCTGCTCCAACCAGTTCAAGAAAACGAGCCATCCTAAAGTTAGGATCAAGCTCTGGGCTTTCATAAACAATCTCAGAAGAAGTGTCAACTGGTTCTTTATCCTGATTTACTAGATAACAAGAGAGAGCAGACTTAGCAAAGTTCTTGCTAGAATTTTCAGATAAAAAATAAATCACTTACCTTTTGGAACATCTTTCTCAGTATGAGCTGGCTTTGGAGATGAAACTTTTTTCTTTGGAGAAGGAGGAGGGGAAAAGGTTATTCTTTGATATACTACCTCTTTAACTTGTTCTTTAACAGTATCAGGTCTTTGATAGCCAGTTTGGCTTTTACCTTGGAATCCTTGCGAACTTCTCCTTTGAGCAGATTGAGATGGATTTGATCTTTCAGATTGAGAGGCAGATTTAGAAGATAAATTTCCTGAGGCTCCTGCACCGGGAGGTGGAGGAGGAGGACCTCTAGGATTCAATCTAGGAACAGGAGAGTCATACCTCTTAGACTTTTTCCTTTGCTTTTGCTGGTTCTTAGAAAACAACATCCAATGCTGGAAGTCTTTTGACTTTGGATCAATCCCTTTCAGTATATAATATGTTGTGTCATTGTCTGGATTAGCAGGAGGAGGAGCAACAGCTTTTCTTTTCTTCTTAGCAATCCTTTTTCTTTTAGTCTCAGCAGACTCATCAGAGTCGATTTCATCTTCAGAATTTGAAGAGATAGGCATATCATATGGGCCAATAACATCTTTCATAGCTCTTTCTTTTTCCTTTAAAGCAGCTCTTTCTCGTTCTTCTTCTATGGCATCCTGTGCCAATAGAGTATCTAAATCCAATCCTGGGGAATCATCCCATACAGTATATTTTTCAATCTGGGCATCTGCAGCTGATTCTTGAATCTCAGAAACTGTCAAAGTGACCAGTTCTGCTTGAACTTCAGACTGAGCAACTTCAGAAACCTTAACTGCTCGTACTGGTTGAACTTCTAGCTCAGATTGGATAACCGGTTCTTGATCATCTAGAACTTCTTCCAATTTATCTGTAGTTTTATGAATAAAATTGTTCTAAAGGACATCTAATAATGTCTTCCAGATATTCCCAAACTATCATATCAGTTAACAAGTCTAAAAAGAAAGTAAAGGGAATACCTTCAGAATCGACCACAGCATGTCCTAACTCCCACAATTCATCTAGAAAGGAGGTGATGATTCCTTCTAGGAATAGGACAACCAAGGGAGTAGAACTTTCTTCTAAACAGGCTTTAACAATGAATTCAGATTTCAGCACTACATCAGAAATTTCTTGTTCAGATAGAAGAGGAGGAGGAGCTGAATCTTTTGTTGTTGTCTCTGCTACTACAAGATGAACTGCTGGAGGAGAGGCCAAGGGCTGCTCAGAGACGTCTTCATCAAGCATCTCCCCCTGTCTGATTTTAGTAGAAACTGAAACCAGGCCCCTAGAAGAAGAGGGCTCAGCAGACTTAGAGAGTTTCAGAATAACAGCAGTTAGAGAGGAGATAGAGGAAGCAAGGGGAGCAATTGCCTCATCAATCATAGTTTTAATTGAGGGGGTAATTAACTCCACAATGCTTGATATAAATGCAGGAGTAATTTCAAAAGAAGATGATGAAGATGGAATTTCAGAAGATGGAAGAACAGTAGGGATGGTATATGCAAGATGAGCTGGAGATGGAACTGGAGATGGAGCTGGAGAATGATCTGGAGATACATGGGTGGATGCAGGGTGATCAAGATGATCAGAAGAGGGAATTGGTGACTGAGGAGTAGTGGGAATCTCAGACACTAATAAATCAAAACTGGGTTGAGATATCCCAACAAGATGAAGAGGTAGAGGAGAAGCTGGAGGAGAAGCAGAATATCGTACTTCAATTGAAGTTGAAGGAACTTCAACTGAAGTAGACGGCAAAGCTGATGAAGAAGATGGAAGAGATAAATTTGCTGAGCCAGCTGCTAGAAGGGGGGGAGTGACTGCGACAGTCCTAGTGCTCTCAGAGGTAACTGGAGCAACCCCTGCGGGAGCGGGCTTCAGGAAGGTCCTTTTCCATTTTGAGAACAAGGATGGATCCATCTTCTTGCTTGCGTTGATGGAGGTGGCGAATGACACAAGCAGGTGAGGGTATTTCTCCTTCAGAAAAATTCCAACTATCCTTCCTAGGGTAACCTCTTTCTTTCCATTCTTTTTCCTGATTAAATCGAACATAATGTCAGCCCAATTGATCTGCTTCTTATTAACAATTGCACACATTAGTGCAAATTGTTGCCTTGTAATATTATCGTGGGCTGAGTGCTTTCCCAGTAGCACTTTTCCAACAATTTCCGCAAGAAACTTGATCTTGAACGGGAAATTCACTTTGAGCATTGGTGGGAATGCCTTCGGCATGTCCCAGCTCAGTTAACATTCCTCCGAACTCAGGAGCATCTTGCTCATAATCTTCTTCTCCATTAATCAATCCAAAAATTTCAGTCAGAATAGCGGGAGTCAGAATTACCTCTTCTCCGCTAATTGTTCCAGTCATCGAATCGTCAGTAAAAGACGAAGAGAAAGCCCACTCTTTGATTTCTTGAGTGTTTATCTTTATTCTGTAAGACATGAGTTTCTATAATCCTTGATCTCTGTACAGATTCAGAATCTCCACTATCCCTGGTTCGCAGCCGCTGAAGGCGTCGAAATCTACGCTGAAACCGGCATCAAACTTTACTACTACAAGAAGAGCTGGAGCAATCGCCATCGAAAATGCTGTAGAGACGAGGGAGAGACGGCGAGGATGGAGCGGCAGAAATCGCGTGACAAAGAGCAAGCGGGAAGACGGAATGCGAAAAGATGTTTTCCGTCGACGATAAGAGCAACTATCTTTTAACCTAGGTCGACCATCGGCTTTATATTAAAACAGCGATCGTCGATCTACTTAAAAGATACTGGAGACGATGGTCGAACGGTCATTCGACGATCGGTCCTGAAGCAGAGTAGTCGATCAATCGTTCGACTATTTCTGTCTTCACAAACAGCAAGCTGTCGTCAACCATAGATCGACAATAAGCTCGACCTGTTCGACTATCTTCGAACGCCGGTCGACGATCTTCAAGCAGATAAGCTATCTTCAACCATAGGTCGACGATAGGCTTGATCCGCTCGACTATCGTCGAACTTTGTTCGACTATCTTCGAACAAGTTTCAACAAGACAGACGTCACACTTAGTCTTTTCCATTAATCATGCCTAGTTAAACTAAAAAGAACAGTTGCTTCTGTTCATCTAAGGGCTTGGTGAATATATCACCTCTCTGAAGGCCTGTGGATATGAACTCAAGGCTGATCTTGTTCTTTTCCACACAATCTCTCAGGAAATAGTATCTAATCTCAATGTGCTTCGTTCTAGAGTGGTGCACTGGATTTTGTGCAATGGAGATAGCACTTGTACTGTCACACATGATTTTAGTGTTCTTGTGTGAGTACCCATAATCCAAAAGTTGATTTTGTATCCACAGGATCTGTGAACAACAACTAGCAGCTGCTATATATTCAGCTTCTGCAGTTGAAGTTGAGACAGAGGCCTGCTTCTTACAGAACCAAGAGACCAATCTCTCTCCCAGGAACTGACAAGTTCCTGAGGTACTTTTCCTGTCAACTCGACAACCAGCATAATCAGAATCAGAATATCCAATTAATTCAAATTCTGACTCAGCTGGGTACCAAAGTCTTAGATTTGGACATCCCTTCAGGTATCTCAAGATTCTCTTGAGAAGAATCAGATGAGATTCCTTGGGGTTGACCTGGAATCTAGCACAAAGGCATGTAGCAAACATTATGTCTGGCCTACTTACAGTTAAATACAATAGGGATCCAACAATGGCCCTATAATTCTTTTGATCTACAGGCTTTCCCTGATCATCAGAATCAATAACTACATTAGTAGCCATAGGTGTATGCATTGCTGAAGCATCTGCCATCCCAAACTTCTTTACCAATTCCTTGGCATATTTGGATTGGGAGATGAAGATGCCATCAGCATCTTGCTTTACTTGGAGACCAAGAAAGTAAGACAGCTCACCCATACTACTCATCTCAAACTTGGAATGCATCAAGTTGGAAAACTTTTTGCACAGTTTGGGATCAGTGGAACCAAAAATAATGTCATCCACATATACTTGAACTAACAGAATTGTGTCCTTGTGATGCTTGACGAAGAGGGTTCTATCAACTACTCCCCTAACAAAGTTGTGCTCTAACAGGAAACTAGCTAGAGTCTCATACCAGGCTCTTGGTGCTTGTTTTAGTCAATAAAGAGCTTTTTGCAACTTGAATACATGTGAGGGCTGAGTTGAAGTAACAAAACCGGGTGGCTGTTCAACAAACACCTCTTCCTTTAGCTCACCATTAAGAAAAGCACTTTTGACATCCATTTGAAAAACCTTAAACTTCATATAGGCTGCATAGGCTAAGAAGATCCTTATTGCCTCTAGCCTTGCAACAGGAGCAAAGGTTTGGTCATAATCTATGCCTTCCTCCTGTCTGTAGCCCTGAGCTACAAGCCTAGCTTTATTCCTTATAATGATTCCATTTGCATCCAACTTGTTTCGATACACCCACTTGGTGTCTATGATCAGTTGGCCTTTAGGTCTTGGAACCAAAGTCCATACTTTACATCTCTCAAACTGATTGAGTTCCTCTTGCATAGCAATGATCCAGTGGGGATCTAGCTCAGCATCTTTAATGGTGAGGGGCTCAATCTGAGAGAGGAAACAAGCATGCATCGCATCCTGTCTTAACTGATATCTTGTTTGAACACCAGCTGATATGTCTCCTATTACTTGAGATGTAGGATGATCTCTAAGTGTGACAACATCAGAAGGTGGGATGTGATCATCAGCAATAGTTGGGATTAATTCCTCAGGAGGAATTTGATCTACTATTGGTGGAACAACAACAACTTCTGCAATGTCTTCATCACTGTCTGATTCAGTGATATGAAGAGTTGAAAGATGGAGGATTTCTTGAGTGACATCTTTGGTAGATTCTTGTACCTGTAATGAACTTGAGGAAGGGGAAGTTTCCTTCTCCTTGTAAAACATTTGGGATTCATCAAAGGATACATGAACAGACTCTTCAATTTTAGAAGATGATTTATTAAATACCCTATAAGCTTTGCTTACTTGGGAATATCCAAGAAAAATTCCCATTGAAGCCTTTGCTTCAAATTTTCTAAGGTATTCTTTATTGTTATTATGAATATAAACAATACAGCCAAAAACTCTAAAATAATTTATTTTAGGTTTCTTTCCTTTAAGTAACTCATAAGGAGTTTTACACTTAAGTTTGTGTATCAGACTTCTATTCAAGACATAGTTGGCTGTACTAACAGCTTTTGCCCAATAGGAAAGAGGCATATTAGCATCTGTCAACAATGTGCCAGCAGCTTCAATTAGTGTTCTGTTTTTCCTTTCAACTACCCCATTTTGTTGGGGAGTTCTAGGAGCTGAGAAGCTATGTTTGATACCTTCTCTCTCACAGAATTCTTGCATGAGAAGAGAGTCAAACTCAGTACCATGATCACTTCTGATCAAGGCCACATGAGTAGAGTACTCAATCTGCACACATAATAGAAAGTCTGTAAGGGTTTTGAAGTTATCAGCCTTAGTTCTCAAAAAGAACACCCAAGTGAACCTGGAGAAGTCATCTACAATGACTAGGGTGTAATACTTCCCTCCTAAACTCTGTACATTTATTGGGCCAAATAGGTCCAAATGTAATAAATACAGGATTCTAGGAGAATCACTTTTATTTACTGATTTAAATGAGTTCTTGGTTTGCTTGCCTAGTTGATAAGCCTTGCATAGGCTCTCCTTCTTGTAGGGGCAAGAAGGTAAACCTCTAACAAGGTTGTGTTTAGATAACCTAGATATATTCTTGAGGTTAACATGGCTAAGCCTTTTATGCCACAAGGTATTATTATTAGTTACTTCATTAAACAGGCAGATTTCAGAATCAGTTGAATTAAAATCTACTAAATAAATGTTGCCTTGTCTAATGTCTACTAATACAACATTATTATTTAAAGTAATATTACAAAGGGAGTTAGAGAATGATACCTGGTATCCAGCATCACATAACTGACTTACTGAAATTAAATTATGCTTCAGTCCAGTCACATAAGCAACTGTCTTGAATGTAACAGCTCCAATTGTCATCCTGCCATAGCCTTCAGTTTGACCACAGCTTGAGTCTCCAAAGATTACCTTTGGGCCAAGCTTTGCTTTGAACTTTGACAGATGTTCTTTATTTCCTGTCATGTGCTTGGAGCAACCACTATCCAAATACCACTTATTTTGAGTGATAGGATAGGTCTTCACCTGCAAGTAACTCAATTTAAACATTGTGGACCCAGGTAACCTTGGGTCCCTTGTTTTTCACATAAGAAAAACTGGAAATAAATGAATAAGCAGGCTGAGGGTGATAACCTAATGGGTAAGATCTCCTAGGTGTGATTCTCCATGCAGATGATGGGTCAATGAACCTAGGGTTTCTATTCATATTTGGGTTTCTAACGTTCTGGTTTGAATTTTGAAATTCTTGTTGAAAGCGTCGATCGACGTTCGACGATTGGTACCCAGATCGTCGATCTTCGTTCGACCATTGGGTCTGCGATCGTCGAGTAGCGTTCGACGCCCTTTGTAATTCCTTAAATTTATGTTTTCTTTTCTCTCTTTTAGCTTTATTTAAAGTTCTATTTACTTGATTGACTTGCTCAGTGTTTTTTATTCCACTAGATGAAATAAAATTCACTGGAGTTGAAAGATGGTTTTTAAGAATGATTGGGGGTTCACTAGAAGAAGCTCCTAAGCCTAATTTGTTATTGCCTGTCTTAGTGTTAGACATGCTGGTTATTTCAAGCAACTTAAGGCTTCTACCATTTAGATACTCTTCTAACCTTTTGGATTTAGCTAACTCATTCTTAAGAAATTTAATTTCTTCACTAGAATTAGTGAGATCTTCCTTTAACTTGATGTTTTCAATAGATATGATTTCTGATTCAGCTAGCCTATGTCTAAGTTCTTTAATCTCTTTTTCAGAACTAATTAAATCTAAACATAAAGATTTAAATTCTAATCTAAATTCTGTAGAAGTGAAATCATAAGAAGATAGTACCTCATCTTCTGTTGGCATTTCTTCATCTGAGTCTGAAATCTCTGCAGCTGAGTGATTGCTGCAGGCATCAATTGCCATCAGGCAAACTTCCTTTGCCTTCTTTTCTTCTTCATCCTCACTGGAGCTTGAGGAAGAGGATTCCTTATCAGAATCGCTCCAGGTTTCAGCAACAAAGCCTCTCTCCTTCTTTTTGTTCTTGTAGGAGGATGGCTTGGAATGCTTCCTATGCTGATCCTTGTCTTTTGTTTTATCTTTGTTCTTTTCCTCTGGACAATCTGGAAGAATATGTCCAGGCTTCCTGCAACCATAACAAATTATTTCTTTAGAGGGGGTACGATCATACCTTGGTTTATCTTCATACTTTGAAGATTTCTTTCTGAATTCCTTCCTTCCCATCTTGAGAAACCTTTTGGCAAATAATGCCATCAGTTCCTCATTGGACTGGCTGCCTTCAGAAGTGTCAACAGCTTTAAGAGCAAGGGTTTGATCTTTTCTTGTAGGAGTTGGGGTCTTTGCTTCAGCTTCTGCTTCCCTGGACTTCAGCACTTGCTCAAAAGACTTGAGCTTGCCGAGAAGGGCTTCTGTTGAGATTTCATTTGTGCTTCTGGCCTCCTTGATAGGCCAGATCCTTAGATCTCATGTGCTGGGGAAGCACAAAAGAATCTTATCATTGACCTCTGTCAATGAGATATCCTTGTCAAGGGTCCTCAGCTCATTGATGATTGAGCTGAGCCTTGTGTACATAGCTTCAACTGATTCAGCCTCACTTTTCTTGAAATTCTTATATTGTGAGATAAGGTTGGACCTCCTGTCATTCCTTTCATCAGTTGAACCAGCTACAATCTGGTTCAGTGTATCCCACATAGCTTTTGCTGAGGAGCAGTCAGCAACCTTCTGGAATACTTCATCAGACATTGTCTGAGCCAGAATGTTCATTGCCTTGGCATCTGCTATCTTTGCCTTTTTGTACTCATCATTATAGTCTGGAGGAGGCACTGCACTCATATCAGATGATGATGAGGCAGTAGCAGCAGCAGGTGCTCTTGGTGGTCCTGTCAAAATAGAAGAAAGATACTTTCATCAATAGAATTCATATATAATTTGATCCTTGCCTTCCAGATACTGAACTTAGCTAAGTTGCATGCTGGAGGTCTGGTGCTAGAATAATCCTTGGACTGGGCCATGATAGTGAAAGTGAATATCTATAAACTTTGGTATCTATCAGGATCTTGTGACTTAGGTGTTAGCCTATTCAGTCAGTGAACCTCCCTCTGATACCAATTGAAAGAGAAGGGATAGATACAACTCTAGAGGGGGGTGAATAGAGTAATCAAAAATTGCACTAGCAAAGTTGACTTTCTACTCAACTCCCTTGGAGTTAAATGCGGAATGAAAGTTATAGATATTTGAGATTAAACCATAGAGCCTAACACAAGTGTTGTGCACAAAAAGGCAGCCAACTGTAATTACAGTTAAGGCTAGGAAACCTAAACAGCAACTAGCAAACCTAGTTAAGATCTAATCACAGCCACAATGCAAGTAATTAAATAAAGCAATCCAGACGACACAAGGAATTTATAGTGGTTCCCCAAACAACTTGGGTACGTCCACTCTTCTACCAACAAGGTAGGAATCCACTCAGGTTTTTGATCAGGTGCCCTGCCACCAACAAGATCTGCTTTAGGTAGATCAAGAAACCCTTTAGACTTTTGATTAGGTGTCTAAAAACCAATACAGGTTTTTGATCAGGTGCCCTGCCACCAAGGGATACTTTTGAAGGGAGTAATAACCCTGTACAGGAGGGGGAAAGGAGGTTAAGGTGACTTCTCTATTTTACAATAGATTAGAGAAGCACAATAACTTGCACTGAGCTAGAAAGCTCTAAAAGAATCAAGGCTCCCCCTGGCTCAATGAACGTCCAGGTGAAGTCTTGCTTTAGTGCAGAAACACTTCAGTAAATACTGAAGGAAGAACTACAAGAAGATATAAACAAAGAAATGAAAATCTTCTAGCAGCTATCTTCTTCTTCTTCTTCTTCAAAAGATCTCTGAGTCAGAACTTCCTGGAACCAGGAGAACTCAGGTTGAAGAAGAGCAGAAGAGCTAACACTTCTCAGTTGAGTGAAGATTGCTAAGAGCAGTAAACTTGATCTTTCTGTAAGCTTGCTGAATGAGTTTTTATCTCTGAGAACTAGTTGATTTCTTCTTCAAAGAAGTCTTTATATAGTAGCAGCAGCAACGGCTCTTAACTGAGTTTGAATCTTGTATTTTTCTGAACTCTACAAGCTGGGCTGCAAAAAGCATAAAGCAAAACAAAAATACTGCAGGCAGATATCCTATAAAAGGATAAAGCTTTCTAAGAAGCTGCAAATACTTCTGATGAAATAATATAAGAGAAAGTCACATCAGAGAAGACTCTTTACATCCAAGGAAGACTTTTTGAGTCTAACGGCTATAAAGGACAGCCTGCCAGAAATCAGATCTCAGCTATAAAACAAACAACTTTGTCAGAAAAGATTAGCTCATGCATAAAGAATAGAATAAATATTGCATGGAAGAGTTATCACAATTTACTCAGATAATCTTTTATAAAAAAATATGCCAAAATAATTATGAAATTAGTCACATCACAGAAGACGACAAAACTATTTAAAACATACAGCAAAACGTCGAACGACCCTCGGAGATCGTCGACCTATCGGGCAGATAGTCGAACGATCCAGATAGTCGAACTATTAAAGAAAATAGTCGAACTACCTCAGCAGATAGTCGACCTATCAGAACAGATAGTCGAGCTATCAGATAGTCGATCTATCCGAACAGATAGTCGAACTACCAAACAAAACAGATAGTCGACCTATCAAGCAGATAGTCGACCTATCACAGAAAACAGATAGTCGACCTATCAACAGATAGTCGACCTATCAAAACAACACAGATAGTCGACCTATCAACAGATAGTCGACCTATCAAAGCAACACAGATAGTCGACCTATCAACAGATAGTCGAACTATCAGATAGTTGAACTATCCAAGCAGATAGTCGAACTATCAAAGCAACGCAGATAGTCGACCTATCAACAGATAGTCGAACTATCAAAGCAACACAGATAGTCGACCTATCAACAGATAGTCGAGCTATCAAAGCAGACAGAATGTCGACCAACTGATAGACGATCGTCGATCAGCCGATAGACGATAGTCGAGTGACGTTCGACTATAGTCAAACGAAAAACTACTTAACCAAATATTCATTTGGAAAGGCAATTCTACAAAACTAGAGAATCTAACCTATCAACTAACCTTTGACCATAGATAAAACTTGGGTCAAGAGACAGAAAGAGAGGACTGAACTCAAATCAAAACGTAGGGCTCCAACACCTTATATCCCCACTAAGGCCTCCACCATTGATCCAACCAAGAAAGTGCCCAAGAAACATTCCGAAATGGATAAGGATGAGATGGTGCTTGTCGGACTTGATAAGAAAGCTCAGAAAATTCTGGTAAGCGCCGTCGATGATTCCATGATGCAGGTTTTCTGCAACTGCAGGACTGCCAAGGACATATGACACTTCCTGATCATCCTGATGGAAAGCACTGATGAAGTAAGGGATGATCGAAGATCCCTTCTGAACCAGAAGTACGAGGCCTTCAGGCAAGGTCCCAAGGAAGAAATCGGAGTGACATTCGAAAACTTCCTTAAGATCGTCAATGCCCTAAATGGCTATGGCTGAGTGTTCACCGATGGTGAACTGAATGACAAATTCCTTAGATCCCTTACAAAGGAATGGGACACCAAGATCTGCGCCATCAGAGAATTTGGCAGGCTGGCAGAAACTGATCCCAAGATTCTGTTTGGGAAACTTCTGTCCTATGAGCTTCAGCTGAACACCAGAAAAGCTGAAGAGGAAGCTGATAAAGCCGCTGCCAGAGAAAAGACTGTGGCCCTGAAAGCCAATCACTCAAGGAAAGGAAAGGGTGCAGCCTCGTCCCGCTCTCGGAATAAGGATGAGGAAGAAGACTCTGAGCCATGCTCTTCCGGCTCAGAGCTATCTGAAGAAGACTTCTCCCTCATCACTCGGGAGTCAAGAAGTTCCTCAAGTTGAGGAATCAAAAAAAGAAAGATGGCTCCTTCTCTAGACATCAGAAGAAGAATTATTCTTCTGATAGGTATGAATCCAAATAGAATAAACATCGCTCTGATGACATTATTTGCTTTGGATGCAATAAGCCAGGTCACGTCGTTGCTGACTGCCACCAAAGCAAGAGAGATAAGGGGAAGGGAGAGGAGCACAGGTCCTCTAGAGATAAGAAGAAGGAGAGGAGCTATATAGCCAAAAAGCCAAAGACACTGAGTGAGTCTGATTCCTCAGACTCCAGTAATGATGAGGAAGCCTACTTCGGGCTAGTGGGTCGCTCTGACTCAGAAGGAGACTGCCCCCATTTATTGGGAAGGTAAAAGATCGTACCCCCCTCTCTGACTCTGACTATGAGTCTCCTGAAGATGATCTCGAGGACAGCCCATCTACCCGTAAAGCTGAGCTCCTCGAAAAGTTTGAGCTTCTGCTCAATACCTTTGAGGAATGCCGCAATAGGTTGAGGGCTTAGAAAAAGGAAGTCAAATTCCTTAAGGCTGAGGGTGTGTCCCTAAGAGAAGAGATCACTAGCTTGATCTCTCTCCGATAGGAACACCTGGGCCTGACTTCTGATCACTCAGAGTCTCCAAGGCTCCTTGACCTAAAATAGGAAGAAATCAACAAGTTGGAAGAACAGCTTGCTACAGAAAGGAAGATTGTCAAAAGCTTCTCCATGCCCAAGACCGTTCTTCCTCTAGTTGATGAATTCTCTGCTCAGGCTAAGGGGGCTGGCTTAGGGAATATGGGTGTGCCTGATAAATCATCCAGGAGAAACAGAAAGCAGAGGAAAAATAGGGCTGCTAAGAAGGCCTCAGTTGCGGAAAAGGGAAAGGCTCCACTCGATCCTGTTGTATTTAGAAAGCCTAGCTTTCCTTGCAATGAGCAGAACTTTGAGTCAACCTATGGCCACTTCTTCCGGCCCTCGGTTGAAAATCCCAAAAGCCGATATGATGGTTAGACCTTCCCCCGAAACTACGGTGAGAGTGTCTTCAAGACACCTTATGAGGAAATCCAAGTGGAGAATTATGGCCACTTCTCTAGCGGCCATAATAGGAAGTAGGCACCAAAAGCCAAGCCTGTTATATTGAAGGAACAGGAGGTGAAGAAATCATGTGATTGCTGTCATCATGACGCCTCCACCTCCAGATCCAAGGCCCCGGCTGGACCCACAATTCCAAGGGTAAAGCAGGAGCCTAGGAAAAGGTACAACAGATTTGACTGTTGGTGCTGTGGCAAAGTTGGTCACTTTGCCGTGGATTGCTAGTTTAATCCAAGATTCAACGAGACTCCTCATGTTAACAATGCGAGGCCGACCACTCGTATGGTTAACCACCCGAGGGGGAGTATGCTAACAAGGAATCTAGGACCCAAGCTCGATTGGGTTCCTAAGGGAAACTGATTCTGTTTTGCAGGTATGTCCAAAGACCACCAAAACGCCTATCTGGTACTTGGACAGTGGATGTTCCCGGCATATGACCGGGACAAGAAGCCTGTTCCGTGATTACTCCCCAGTCGAAAATGGACCGAAAGCCATCTTTGGAGGATCTGATTGAGGAGTCACCAGAGGTTATGGTATGATTTCCAACGGTGTATTCTCTATCACTGATGTGGCCTATATTGAAGGGTTAAACCATAACCTGATCAGTGTAAGCCAGTTGTGTGATAAAGGATACAACATTAAGTTCTGCAAAGATAAGTGCTTGATAATATCGTGTGCCTCTTCGGAGACAGTATTTACTAGCATTAGGAGCAGAAATATCTTTTGTTTAGATTTTCTTAGCTTAGATTCTTCTACCCCCGTATTCCTAGTAGCTAAAGGCAGTGCATCTCTTTGTGAACAATGGCACAAGAGATTAGAACATATTAATTTCAAGACAATTAATATGTTATTTTCTAAGAACTTAGTAAGGGATGCCCCTACTATTAAGTGCATAAAAGATAGCTCTTGTCCTGCATGCCAGAAGGACAAACAGACTCGGGCTACCTTTAAGGGCATTGCAGACAAAGACTCCTCCAAATGTCTCTATCTTCTGCATATGGAATTGTTCGGTCCAGTGCAAGTTCATAGCTTAGGAGGAAAATTGTATACGCTAGTGATTGTTGATGATCACTCTCGGTTTACGTGGGTGTTCTTTTTGAAACGAAAGTCAGATACGTTTGACATCTTCACTAATTTTGTCAAGCAGATCCAGAACGAACTTAACTGCTTCGTGGTCAAAATTAGAAGTGACTATGGAACAGAATTCGAGTCTGGTGCTATGACAGAATTCTGTGAAGAACATGGTATCTTTCATGAGTTTTCCTCCTCGCGTACTCCTCAGCAAAACGGAGTTGCGGAGAGGAGAAATAGAATGCTCATTGAAGCATGTACGATAATGTTGAATGACGCCTCTCTTCCAGAGCACTTCTGGGCAGAGGCTGTCAACACGGCTTGTCATGTGCAGAACCGAGCATTGATCAACAAGAATCATCATAAGACGCCTTATGAGTTATTGAAAGGCAGGAAACCGACCATGTCCTATTTAAGGATTTTTGGCTGTAGATGCTATGTACTTAATAATTGGAAGTACCCACGTACTAAATTTGGATAAAAATGCTTCGAAGGCATCTTCATGGGCTATAGTAGCCATAGTCGGGCTTATAGGGTCTTCAATAATAAAACCCTAGTGGTAGAGGAGTCCATTAATGTTATTTTTCATGCTGGAATCTTGCTTCATAGCAATTATTCCAGTGGTATTCTTGAAGATGCAGGTGCGAGGCTTGAACAGCTAAGCCTCGATGAGACTGCATAAGGTGCAACTCCCAAGTACGTCAAGGTTTCCACCTCGACGCCAGCTGGAGAAGTTGACGATCAGGATGGAGAAACTCTCCCATAAGAAGGAGAAGCCCGAGAAGCTGTCAGATCACTAGATGCCAGACTCCTAGAGCTCCGACACGTGAGGGATCATACTAGAGATGAGATCATAGGAGATCCTCGTGACGGTGTCAGAACTCGGAGAGGTACAATTAACGAGATTTTGCACCTTAGTTTTCTGTCACAGGTTGAGCCAAAGAAGTTCGACGAAGCGAACAAAGATGCATCATGGATATTGGCCATGCAAGATGAACTGCATCAATTCGAACGATGCAACGTCTGGACGCTTGTTTCCAGACCAAAGAACCAGAATGTGATCGACACCAAGTAAATCTTCAGAAACAAATTGGATTAACATTATGTTATCATAAAGAATAAGGCTAGGCTGGTGGCTCAAGGTTACAGACAGGAGGAGGGGATTGACTTCGACCAAACCTTTGCACCAGTTGGAAGGCTCGAGGTGATCAGGTGTTTCCTGGCGTATTCTTCTCATAAAGGATTCACTGTCTATCAGATGGACGTAAAATCAGCGTTCCTAAATGGAAATTTGAAAAAGGAAGTATGTAACGCCCCAGGTTTTCGTAATTTATTTTATCATGTCGGTGACGTCATATTGACGTAAGGGCGTTACGTTTCCGCGAGTTACAGCGCGTCGTCGTTAGCGCGTTTTGAGTCCGTTAGGTTTGACCGGACAAATTTTGGGATTTGCACCGGAAGTGGAAAATTTTACATTAGGAAATTAGATTGGCTAATTTTAGACTTGCTCGTCAAATTTCGCCGCGTTCCGAGCAATTTTGGAGCCTCGGCGCGCGTTTGAAGTTTTGTGTATTTTTACGTACGCCGTAGCTTTAGAAATTAATATCTCGAGAACGGTGCGTCTGAATTCGATTCCGACTTTGCCATTGGGTTCGTAGCGTCGTCATTCGCCTACGATGTGAATTTCGTTCGAATCGGCACGCGTTAGGCCCTCCGTATTAACGTTACACTACAATGTTATTTTAAAATAATTCAAATAATATAAAACAAAAAATAAATAAATAAATTTCTTACCATTCCCGTCGACAGCAGCCGACTCCCGCCGATCCTCTGAAATTCTGCCTGCTTCCTTTTTTTGGGTGTTTTATCTTAACATAAATTATATACTATTATTATTATTAATATTATTATTACTATTAATACTATTATAATTATATATAAAGTAACTTCTTCTCCTCTCCCAAACCGAGCAGCCCCCCTTGTGCGACATTTGTTTTTCCTTCGCCATTAACGAGGCAGAAACTCTTCCGCTCGCTAATCTTCCGGCGGGCGCCACCGCCGTTCCGGTGGACTAAATCGCGATCCGAGCGCGGCGTTGGAAAGCTCTCGACGAGAGCTTCGAGATCGCGGTAAGTTTCTTCCGTTTCGTCGACCTTTTTGCCAAGGATTCTTTTTCGGCCCTAACCTCATTTCGTCCGTTTTTCGTAGATCTCGCCTCCCCGTGTCTTCTTTTGGGCGGATCTACGTTGGGAAGTAGATTGGAGACCAAATTCCGAGGCAAGTGGTGTTTCTCTCGTCAATTTCTTCTGTCGTTAATTTCGCTCCTAACTCGTAACTTTTCGTGTAAAATTATTCGTAAGAAAGTCACGATTTTCCGTAGGTTTCGCCGTCTAGAAAAATTGTGTGTATCGCCTCGCGAATAAATTAATTTTCGCGAGCGATCTCGTCGGAAACGTAACGGTTTACGGAAGCGTCGTACTGGTTTACGGACGTGTCGTAGTGGTCGCGACGTTTCGATCGTCTCGTTGATTTGACGAGTATAATTTGTGCAAAATGTTTAGTCGCACGAATCATTGTCGTACCGTTCCGTTCGACGTGTCGCATTGTCCGTTCAATTCGAACTAATTACATGAACCTTAACTAAAGAAACTGAATAGTACATTATGAATTAAAGAAATTATGAAATGGTCTGTGCGCGTGGTGTTTCTCCCACGGCACGAATTTATGAAATGAAGAAAGCTCGAAATGGTATGTGCGCGTTGGGGTTTCTCCCACGGCACAGTGCCTTAGGGCAAAGTCTGTGCGCGTGGTGGATTTTCATCCCCGGCATGTTACCTTAGCTGTAGGACTGTGTGCGTTGGGGCTTCTCCCTCGGCATAGTGCCTTTAGGCTGGGTTTATGCACGTAGTGGACCTAGTCCCCCGGCACAACACTCTGTCCCGATGAGCCGATTTGTCTCAATTTAAAATACTGAATAACTAGAATACCGAATAAAAAGAATATAGTAGAACTCTGATAGTATAGGTGATAGTTTGAGCAGGCTGTTCTAGCCTAGTTTTCCTGACTTGTTAGATTTCCTGTTATGATTTCCTATACCATGTTTCTGACTCCTTTTGCAGCTGTTTGTTTTACCTCGCTCGTTTCAAGGTTTGTTAGCTTTCTTTTTTACTCTTGCACCGCTTGTAGCTTGCTTTCTGAGGTGTTCTTCTTTTGAATACCCCAGGTCCAGGGCGGGAGCAGAGTTAGCTGACAGGGTAGTGTTGCAGGTGTAGCGGGTTGTCGCCACCGCTTTTGGTTTCACCTCAGGGTATTGAGGTAGACTTTTGTAAGACTTGATAGATTTTCTATGGGTTCATTTCAGCTGTTGACGCCCATAGTTTTAGACTTTCTGTGATAGACTACTTGCTACTTGTGCTGTTTTACTTACTTTTAGCTTAGTACTTGCTCTCTAGAAATGCTTTATGTTAGGATACATGTTAGGTATTTTAATAAAAAATAAAACTGCATTTTTTTACATGACTCTTTAGCTTGCTTTTCAAAAGATCAAATCACTATTTTAAGGGCTATAAAACTATTTTCTTACTTATATTAAATCTAGAAGTCACATGTTCATTGTATTTTATGCTGAATTTTTATTCTCATATAGGATGATAAATGAATCAAACTAGTGTTTTTCGCTGTGTAAACCTATACTTTCTAACCCGTGGACTAGTTGATCCACTAGACTGAAGGACACAGTCAGCATACCTAATAATAAAACAATGTTTTAAAACCTAACTCATAGTCTTTTTATAAAAATAAGTGATAGGACAGGGTTGCCTGAACGTCTGCAGTTGTCTCATGCACGGCGTGGCATCACGATCGCGTATTTTCTCTCACTCTGATAGTATTTTAATACTGAGAAAATGCGGGTTGTGACAGTTGGTATCAGAGGGAGGTTTTGCAAGAGGGGTGGTTGGTTTGACAAGACAGACGAACAACTTTCCCTTAAGCAAAACCTCCAGCATTGAGTTTCATTTCATTGCATACACACACCGATATGTCATCCGTAGATCTTGATGGAAGCATGAAAACTACAATCATAGCATAATAAGAAGTATACGAGGCATATTATAAAGTATGGGATGCATAATATGTGTTTGTATATGGATCCACCATAGGTGGCAACATGTAACGGTTATGTAGTATGGGATGCATAACCACCATTACTTGGATGCCCATTAGCACGTTTTACTTTTTCGTTGCATACAATATTATGTAGTATGGGATGCATAATATTGTATGTGTACGCCGCTCATAACATGCACTAGGGCCTTTTTAGAATGCATAGCACTTCATACATAACATATCATTGCATAAGCACACGTGCCAAGATAAAGATCTACATGATGACATATGTACACACATGATTTTAAAAAAAAAGAAAAATTTGATCATTTATGCATTCATATCATTATCACAAATGTCAGTGAGAGCATAACATCATTTATTGATTCCCAGAGCAAGGTAACAGCTAAAGCAAGTATCTGTCTATTCTGATCTGATCTGAGTTAGGATATCTGAGTTTCTAGCTTAGGTGTCTTAAACTAGGTATTAATTGTAGTATGTTTGTTCTGTAGAAATGTCGGCAAAGCGTATTGCGACGAGATCGACTCCCCAGTCTGAGGGCGAGTCTTCCGGTTCTCAGAGCGAAACAGTGATCGAAGGATTGCGTTAAAGTAATGAGGCCTTGACAAGGCAGATGTTGGACATGCAGTCAGAGATTCAGTCGTTATTAGCTGTCGCTGTTGGGCAGCAGCCTATAGCGCAGGGCCTTGTCGTAGAACAAGCTGTTCCTACTCCTTTTGCGTTAGTACCCCCAGTTGTACTGCCTCCAGCGATGAATTTCATTTCTCATTTCCAGCGTTTGGGACCCTCTACATATGATGGTAGGGAAGACTTCATGGAGTTAGATGATTGGGTCATAGCCATCGAAGAGATGTTCTCTTATTCTGCCATCTCCGCCGATCAGAAGGTAATGATCGGGGTTTATCAACTCAAAGGGCTTGCGAAGAGCTGGTGGATCAAAGAGAAGGAGAACCTTACAGAATGATGTACGTGGGATTCGTTTATGAGTATGTTGCGAAAGAAGTTTCTTCCGTCGGTCGAGCAAGACCGTCTGATGAACAATTTCCTGTATCTTAAGCAGAGACAACTTACTGTCAGCGAGTACGAGATCGAATTCAGTAAGCTCAGTCGTTTTGCCCCTGAGCTAGTAGTGTCTGAAGAAAGCAGAGTAAAACGCTTCTTGGTTGGTCTTAGGTTTGACATCCAGCAATTGACAAGTGCGTACAAATCAGAGACATTCGCAGAAGTGATGGAAGATGCCTTGAAGGTTGAGTCGATAGAAAATGCAAAGAATCGAGGAATGATGGCAAGGAAAGATAAGAGAAAGTCTGATGACAGTGGTGGTGCAAGGGCGTCTGGCCCTGTGGTGAAGAAATATCGAAAATAACTATGCAGCTTCTGTGGCAAGCCTGGACACCCGATTGAAAGGTGCTTTAAGAAGCGGGATTCGCAGAAGTAGTCTCAGGTTCACGCGATTCAAGATGCACCAAAAGGAACCCTTGTCTGTACCTATTGCCAGAGGAGCGGGCACGATGTGGCTCATTGTCACAAGAAGGCTGGAGCTTGTTTTCGCTGTGGCCAAAAAGGACACATTAAGGCTAATTGCCCGCAGGTCCAACCTACATTGCATGCAGTTTCGTTGCAGACTCTACCGCCGCCCCCTCTACTCATGGACAAGGGAAAATGAAAGTTGAATGTGCTGACAAAGGAAGAAACTCAATCATCGGCTCAAGTGATCTCTGGTTAGTCTCTATCTCAGCTAGTAATCTGTTTTGGCAGTCTTTTAGTTCTTGTATGTTAGTTGTGCGCGCATTGTGTTTAGGTGAATTTAAGGTGAAGGATAAGTGGGCGCGCGTTCTGTTTGATTCGGGTGTTACTCACTCCTTTGTAGCGAGGAGTTTTGTAGACCGACAACAATGGGATCTTGACCAGCTTGACACTTCTCTGAATGTCAAATTCCCTTCAGGAGAGTTGGTGATGTCAAGTCAGGGTATTCAAAAATGCCCTATCTTCCTAGGTGGCTTTCTGGCCTTTGCGGATTTGAAGTTATTAGACTTGGAAGACTTCGACGTGATTTTAGGCATGGATTGGCTGTCCAGCTATGATGCTGTCATTCAGTGCAAGCAAAAGTGCTTGGATTTCAAAGATGACAAAGGCCAGCCCATGAGTGCGTATGGTATATCGTGTCAGGAATCTCCAATCATTTCTGCGGTGCGTGCTCGTAAGTTTCTAGAGTCGGGCTGTGATTCTTTTCTTGTCTCTTTTTCTGTTTTGGAAATTGCACCTGTTGTGCCTCGGGTTTAGGACGTTTCTGTGGTGTGCGAGTTTCCGGATGTCTTTCCAATTAGTCTTCAAGGACTTCCACCTGAGCGAGAGGTGGAGTTTGTTATAGATCTCGAGCCAGGCACTCTCCCTATCGCGAAAGCACCGTACCGCATGGCTCCGCGTGAGTTAGAGGAGCTGCGTTCTCAGTTAGATAAACTGCTTCAGTGTGGTTTTATTATACCCAGTTCTTCCCCCTGGGGTGCACCAGTCCTCTTGGTGAAGAAAAAGGATGGAACATTGAGGCTGTGTATAGATTATAGAGAGCTAAACAAGGTGACCATCAAAAACAGATATCCATTGCCAAGGATAGACGACTTGTTTGATCAGCTTCGGGGTAGTTCTGTATTCTCGAAGATTGACCTTCGTTCGGGCTACCATCAGTTGAGAATCCATGAGGCAGACGTACCGCGAACTGCTTTTCGTTCCCGATATGGTCACTTTGAATTTCTGGTGATGTCGTTTGGATTAACAAATCCACCGTCAGCTTTTATGGATATGATGAACAGAGTATTCAAAGATTTTCTGGATAAGTTCGTGGTGGTATTCATTGATGATGTCCTCGTATATTCTAGAAATGCTGAAGAGCACGCCTTGCACTTGCGACTGGTCTTGGCTACTCTGAGAGAGCACAAATTATATGCGAAGTTTAGCAAGTGTGAGTTCTTGTTGTCTCAAGTGTCATTCCTAGGACACATTATAAGTAAGGACGGTATCTCAGTGGATCCTTCAAAGATAGCTGCAGTCTTGGAATGGAAGAGGCCTATGACGCCTAAGGAGATAAGGAGCTTCATAGAGTTGGCAGGTTATTACAGAAGATTTGTGGAAGGATTCTCTGTGCTTTCTTCGTCGTTGACTAGACTCACGCAGAAGAACGCAGCGTTTGTTTGGAGTGAAGCCTGTGAAGAAGCTTTTCAGGAACTCAAGAGAAGATTGTGTTCTGCTCCAGTATTGACTTTGCCTAGAGATGGAATGGAGTATGCTGTTTATGTGGACGCCCCACGAGTTGGACTCGGTTGTGTGTTGATGCATGACGGCAAAGTGATTGCATATGGATCGAGATAATTGAAAATTCATAAAGGAATTATCCTATGCACGACTTGGAATTTGCTGCCATCGTTTATGCTTTGAAGTTGTGGAGACATCTCTTGTATGGAGTTTCGTGTAAAATCTACAGAGACAACAAAAGTCTTAAGTATGTATTCACTCAGAAGGAGTTGAATCTGCGCCAGCGTAGGTGGTTAGAATATGTTGCGGACTACGAAGTCGATATCCTTTATCATCCCGGCAAGGCTAACATAGTAGCGGACGCCTTGGGCCAAAAGCCCGCACATATCTTTAATCTCTCGGTGCAATCGCTTGCAGAAGAGTTTTTGCTCATGGATATAACAGTAGGGAATAGCTCTTCTCCGAGTAGCTTAGAAGTGGAAGAGCCTTCGTGGATCACTTTCACTAGGCTACATCAGAAAGATGACCCTGATTTGCAGCACCTCCACAGTAGGACTGAGAAAGGGGAATTACCTGACTTTTCAATTGATGACGTGGGTACCCTAAAGTTCTGCGGTAGATATTGTATTCCCGCTGTTGAGAACATTCGGGTAATGATATGCAGTGAAGCGCATGGATCAAGTGTTGCTTATCATCCTGGTTCCACAAAAATGTACAGAGATTTGAAGCAGATTGTTTTGTGGTCAGGTATGTAGAATGACATCGCAAGATTTGTATCTGAATGTTATACCTGCCAGCGTGTAAAAGCTGATCATAGAAGGCCAGGTGGTAAGTTAACGCCTTTAGATATACCGAGTTGGAAATGGGAAAGTATATCCATGGATTTTATAACCAGTTTGCCTAGATCGCCTCGAGGGCATGATGCAGTATGGGTCATTGTGGACAGACTGACCAAGTGTGCCCACTTTGTGCCTTTTAAGAATGATTATTCTATGGAAAAGATAGCAGAGCTTTACTTGGACGAAGTTATCAGACGGCATGGTGTTCCTATGAGTATCGTGTCAGATAGAGATTCCCGATTCATGTCTCGTTTCTGGCAGAGCTTGCAAGGAGCTCTAGGTACTGACCTTAGGTATTCTACTGCCTATCATCCTCAGACAAATGGTCAGACAGAAAGGGTGAATCAAATTTTGGAAGACATGATAAGATGCTATATTCTGGACCATGGTGGACCTTGGGATAAACGTCTCGGACTGATGGAATTCGCGTACAATAATTGTTATCAGGAGAGTTTGCAGATGGCACTCTTTGAAGCCTTATATGGTAGGCGTTGTAGAACTCCCCTCTTCTAGGCAGAGGTTGGTGAGAAGCCTTTGCTGGGTCCGGAAGTTTTAGAGGAAATGAGCATTTCAGTGACGCATATGCGTGAAAAAGCTGAAGTTGGCTCAAGAGCGATATGAAAAGTATGCAAATCAGCGTAGAGTTGATCTTGAGTTTGCAGTTAGGGACATGGTGTTTCTGAAGGTCTCTCCGATGCCAGGTGTTAAGAGATTTGGAAGGAACCATAAGCTGGATCCCAGATATGTGGGAGCTTTTCTGATTCTGGAGCGCATCGGAGTTTCTGCCTATAGACTGGAGTTGCCTGTTTCTTTCCCTGGTGTTCACGACGTGTTTCACGTGAGCCAGTTGCGAAAGTGTATTCGTAGCGATCGTCAAGTTCTTGACTCCGTGCCTCGGTTGCAGCCCAATCTTTCTTATGTCGAAGAACCTGTCCGGATTCTGGAATCGCAAGATCGGGTGCTGAGAAGGAAGACAATCCTAATGGTCAATGTTCTCTGGCACAATCAGGATGCTAAAAGTGCGACTTGGGAATTGGAATCCTCGATGAGAGAATCTCATCCTCAGCTTTTCGCCTAGAATTTCCAGGTTAGTAGTCTGTTTGAGAATTCCTTTTTCTAACTTGTCTCTCCCTCTGTTCTTTTTTGTTTTCGTTCCACGTCTCAAGTTTCGGGACGAAACTTCCTTTTTGGAGGGGTGACTGTAACGCCCCAGGTTTAGGTAATTTATTTTATCATCTCGGTGACGTCATATTGACATAAAGGCGTTACGTTTCTGCGAGTTGACGGCGCGTCGCCGTTAGCGCGTTTTGAGTCTGTTATGTTTGACCGGCCAAATTTTGGGATTTGCGCCGGAAGTGGAAAATTTTACGTTAGGAAATTAGATTGGCTAATTTTAGTCTTGTTCGTCAAATTTCGTCGCATTCCGAGCAATTTTGGAGCTTCGGCGCGCGTTTGAAGTTTTGTGTATTTTTACGTACGCCGTTAGCTTTAGAAATTAATATCTCGAGAACTGTGCATCTGAATTCGATTCCGACTTCGTCGTTGGGTTCGTAGCATTGTCATTCGCCTACGCTGCGAATTTCGTTCCAATCGGCACGCGTTAGGCCCTCCGTATTAACGTTACACTACAACGTTATTTTAAAATAATTCAAATAATTTAAACAAAAATAAAATAAAATAAAATAAATTTCTTACCATTCCCGTCGACAGCAGCCGACTCCCGCCGATCCTCTGAAATTCTGCCCGCTTCCTTTTTTGGGGGTGTTTTATCTTAACATAAATTATATACTATTATTAATATTAATATTATTATTATTACTATTAATACTATTATAATTATATATAAAGTAACTTCTTCTCCTCTCCCAAACCGAGTAGCCCCCCCATTGTGCGACGTTTGTTTTTCCTTCGCCATTAACGAGGCAGAAACCCTTCCGCTCGCTAATCTTCCGGCGGCCGCCACCGCCGTTCCGGTGGACGAAATCGCGATCCGAGCGCGGCGTTGGAAAGCTCTCGGCGAGAGCTTCGATATCGCGGTAAGTTTCTTACGTTTCGTCGACCTTTTCGCCATGGATTCTTTTTCGGCCCTAACCTCATTTCGTCCGTTTTTCGTAAATCTCGCCTCCTCGTGTCTTCTTTTGGGCAGGATCTACGTTGGGAAGTAGATTGGAGACCAAATTCCGAGGCAAGTGGTGTTTCTCTCGTCAATTTATTCTGTCGTTAATTTCGCTCCTAACTCGTAACTTTTCGCGTAAAATTATTCGTTAGAAAGTCACGATTTTTCGTAGGTTTCGCCGTCTAGAAAAATTGCGCGTATCGCCTCATGAATAAATTAATTTTCGCGAGCGATCTCGTCGGAAACGTAACGGTTTACGGAAGCGCCGTACTGGTTTACGGACGTATCGTAGTGGTCGCGACGTTTCGATCGTCTCGTTGATTTGACGAGTATAATTTGTGCAAAATGTTTAATCGCACGAATCATTGTCATACCGTTCCGGTCGACCTGTCGCATTGTTCGTTCAATTCGAACTAATTACACGAACCTTAACTAAAGAAACTGAATAGTACGTTATAAATTAAAGAAATTATGAAATGGTCTGTGCGCGTGGGATTTCTCCCACGGCACGAATTTATGAAATGAAGAAAGCTTGAAATGATCTGTGCGCGTTGGGGTTTCTCCCACGGCACAGTGCCTTAGGGCGAAGTCTGTGCGCGTGGTGGATTTTCATCCCCGGCATGTTACCTTAGCTGTAGGACTGTGTGCGTTGGGGCTTCTCCCTCGGCATAGTGCCTTTAGGCTGGGTTTATGCACGTAGTGGACCTAGTCCCCCGGCACAACACTCTATCCCGATGATCCGATTTGTCTCAAATTAAAATACTGAATAACTAGAATACCGAATAAAAAGAATAAAGTAGAACTCTGATAGTATAGGTGATAGTTTGAGCAGGCTGTTCTAGCCTAGTTTTCCTGACTTGTTAGATTTCCTGTTATGATTTCCTATACCATGTTTCTGACTCCTTTTGCAGCTGTTTGTTTTACCTCGCTCGTTTCGAGGTTTGTTAGCTTTCCTTTTTACTCTTGCACCGCTTGTAGCTTGCTTTCTGAGGTGTTCTTCTTTTGAATACCTCAGGTCCAGGGCGGGAGCAGAGTTAGCTGACAGGGTAGTGCCGTAGGTGTAGCGGGTTGCCGCCACCGCTTTTGGTTTCACCTCAGGGTGTTGAGGTAGACTTTTGTAAGACTTGATAGATTTTCTATGGGTTCATTTCAGCTGTTGACGCCCATAGTTTTAGACTTTCTGTGATAGACTACTTGCTACTTGTGCTATTTTACTTACTTTTAGCTTAATACTTGCTCTCTGGGAATGTTTTATGTTAGGATACATGTTAGGTATTTTAATATAAAATAAAACTGCATTTTTTTACATGACTCTTTAGCTAGCTTTTCAAAAGATCAAATCACTATTTTAAGGGCTATAAAACTGTTTTCTTACTTATAGTAAATCTAGAAGTCACATGTTCATTGTATTTTATGCTGAATTTTTATTCTCATATCGGATGATAAATGAATCAAACTAGTGTTTTCCGCTGTGTAAACCTATACTTTCTAACCCGTGGACTAGTTGATCCACTAGACTTAGGGTCACGGTCAGCATACCTAATAATAAAACAATGTTTTAAAACCTAACTCATAGTCTTTTTATAAAAATAAGTGATAGGACAGGGTTTCCTGAACGTCTGCAGTTGTCCCCTGCACGGCGTGGCATCACGATCGCGTATTTTCTCTGACTCTGATAGTATTTTAATACTGAGAAAATACGGGTTGTGACAGTTGGTATCAGAGGGAGGTTTTGCAAGAGGGGTGGTTGGTTTGACAAGACAGTCGAACAACTTTCCCTTAAGCAAAACCTCCAGCGTTGAGTTTCATTTTATTGCATACACACACCGATATGTCATCCGTAGATCTTGATGGAATCATGAACACTACACTCATAGCATAATAAGAAGTATACGAGGCATATTATGTAGTATGGGACGCATAATATGTGTTTGTATATGGATCCACCATAGGTGGCAACATGTAACGGTTATGTAGTATGGGATGCATAACCACCATTACATGGATGCCCATTAGCACGTTTTACTTTTCGTTGCATACAATATTATGTAGTATGGGATGCATAATATTGTATGTGTACGCCGCTCATAACATGCACTAGGGTTTTTTAGAATGCATAGCACTTCATACATAACATATCATTGCATAAGCACACGTGCCAAGTTAAAGATCTACATGATGACATATGTACACACATGATTTTAAAAAAAAAATATTGATCATTTATGCATTCATATCATTATCACAAGTGTCAGTGAGAGCATAACATCATTTATTGATTCCCAGAGCAAGGTAACCGCTAGAGCAAGTATCTGTCTATTCCGATCTGATCTGAGTTAGGATATCTGAGTTTCTAGCTTAGGTGTCTTAAACTAGGTATTAATTGTAGTATGTTTGTTCTATAGAAATGCCGGCAAAGCGTATTGCGACGAGATCGACTCCCCAGTCTGAGGGCGAGTCTTCCGGTGCTTAGAGCGAAACAGTGATCGAAGGATTGCGTCAAAGTAATGAGGCCTTGACAAGGCAGATGTTGGACATGCAGTCACAGATTCAGTCGTTATTAGCTGTCGCTGCTGGGCAGCAGCCTATAGCGAAGGGCCCTATCGTAGAACAAGTTGTTCCTACTCCTTCTGCGTTAGTACCCCCAGTTGTACTGCCTCCAGCGATGAATTTCATTTCTCATTTCCAGTGTTTGGGACCCCCTACCTATGATGGTAGGGCAGACTTCACGGCGTTAGATGGCTGGGTCATTGCCATCGAAGAGATATTCTCTTATTCTGGCATCTCCGCCGATCAGAAGGTAATGATCGGGGCTTATCAACTCAAAGGGCTTGCGAAGAGTTGGTGGATCAAAGAGAAGGAGAACCTTATAGAAGGATGTATGTGGGATTCGTTTAAGAGTATGTTGCGAAAGAAGTTTCATCCGTCGGTCGAGCAAGACCTTCTGATGAACAATTTCCTGTATCTTAATCAGAGAAAACTTACTGTCAGCGAGTACGAGATCGAATTTAGTAAGCTCAGTCGTTTTGCCCCTGAGCTAGTAGCGTCTGAAGAAAGCAGAGTAAAACGCTTCTTGGGTGGTCTGAGGTTTGACATCCAGCAATTGACAAGTGTGTACAAATCAGAGACCTTCGCAGAAGTGATGGAAGCTGCCTTGAAGGTTGAGTCGATAGAAAATGCAAAGAATCGAGGAATGATGGCAAGGAAAGATAAGAGAAAGTCTGATGACAGTGGTGGTGCAAGGGCGTCTGGCCCTGTGGTGAAGAAAGATCGAAAAGAAGTATGCAGCTTCTGTGGCAAGCCTGGACAGCCAATGGAAAGGTGCTTTAAGAAGCAGGATGCGCCGAAGCTGTCTCAGGTTCACGCGATTCAAGATGCACAAAAAGGAACCCTTGTCTGTACCTATTGCCAGAGGAGCGGGCACAATGTGGCTCATTGTCATAAGAAGGCTGGAGCTTGTTTTCGCTGTGGCCAGAAAGGGCACATTATGGCTAATTGCCCGCAGGTCCAACCTGCATTGCATGCAGTTCCGTTGCAGACTCTACCGCCACCCCCTCTACTCATGGACAAGGGAAAAGGAAAGTTGAATGTGCTGACAAAGGAAGAAACTCAATCATCGGCTCAAGTGATCCTTGGTTAGTCTCTATCTCAGCTAGTAATATGTTTTGGCAGTCTTTTAGTTCTTGTATGTTAGTTGTGCGCGCATTGTGTTTAGGTGAATTTAAGGTGAAGGATAAGTGGGCGCGCGTTCTGTTTGATTCGGGTGCAACTCACTCCTTTGTAGCGAGGAGTTTTGTAGACCGACATCAATGGGATCTCGACCAGCTTGACACTTCTCTGAATGTCAAATTCCCTTCAGGAGAGTTGGTGATGTCAAGTCAGGGTATTCAAAAATGCCCTATCTTCCTAGGTGGTTTTCTGGCCTTTGCGGATTTGAAGTTATTAGACTTGGAAGACTTCGACGTGATTTTAGGCATGGATTGGCTGTCCAGCTATGATGTCGTCATTCAGTGCAAGCAAAAGCGCTTGGATTTCAAAGATGACAAAGGCCAGCCCATGAGTGTGTATGGTATATCGCGTCAGGAATCTCCAATCATTTCTGCGGTGCGTGCTCGTAAGTTTCTAGAGTCGGGCTGTGATTCTTTTCTTGTCTTTGTTTCTGTTTTAGAAATTGCACCTGTTGTGCCTCGGGTTGAGGACGTTTCTGTGGTGTTCGAGTTTCTGAATGTCTTTCCAGTTAGTCTTCCAGGACTTCCACCTGAGCGAGAGGTGGAGTTTGTTATTGATCTCGAGCCAGGCACTCTCCCAATCGCGAAAGCACCGTACCGCATGGCTCCGCGTGAGTTAGAGGAGCTGCGTTCTCAGTTAGATGAACTGCTTCAGTGTGGTTTTATTAGAACCAGTTCTTCCCCTTGGGGTGCACCAGTCCTCTTCGTGAAGAAAAAGGATGGAACATTGAGGCTGTGTATAGATTATAAAGAGCTAAACAAGGTGACCATTAAAAATTGATATCCATTGACAAGGATAGACGACTTGTTTGATCAGCTTCGGGGTAGTTCTGTATTCTCGAAGATTGACCTTCGTTCGGGCTACCATCAGTTGAGAATCCGTGAGGCAGATGTGCCGCGAACTGCTTTTCGTTCCCGATATGGTCACTTTGAATTTCTGGTGATGTCGTTTGGATTAACAATTGCACCGTCAGCTTTTATGGACATGATGAACAGAGTATTCAAAGATTTTCTGGATAAGTTCGTTGTGGTATTCATTGATGATGTCCTCGTATATTCTAAAAATGTTGAAGAGCACGCCTTGCACTTGCGACTGGTCTTGGCTACTCTGAGAGAGCACAAACTATATGCGAAGCTTAGCAAGTGTGAGTTCTGGTTGTCTCAAGTGTCATTCCTAGGACACATTATGTGTAAGGACGGTATCTTAGTGGATACTTCAAATATAGCTGCAGTCTTGGAATGGAAGAGGCCTACGATGCCTAAGGAGATAAGGAGCATCTTAGGGTTGGCAGGTTATTACAGAAGATTTGTGGAAGGATTCTCTGTGCTTTCTTGGTCGTTGACTAGACTCACGCAGAAGAACGCAGCGTTTGTTTGGAGTGAAGCCTGTGAAGAAGCTTTTCAGGAACTCAAGAGAAGATTGTGTTCTGCTCCAGTATTGACTTTGCCTAGAGAAGGAGTGGAGTATGCTGTTTATGTGGACGCCTCGCGAGTTGGACTCGGTTGTGTGTTGATGCAGGACGGCAAAGTGATTGCGTATGGATCGAGACAATTGAAAATTCATGAAAGGAATTATCCTACGCACGACTTGGAATTTGCTGTCGTCGTTTATGCTTTGAAGTTGTGGAGACATTTCTTGTATGGAGTTTCGTGTAAAATCTACACAGACCACAAAAGTCTTAAGTATGTATTCACTCAGAAGGAGTTGAATCTGCGCCAGCGTAGGTGGTTAGAATATGTTGTGGACTACGAAGTCAATATCCTTTATCATCCCGGCAAGGCTAACGTAGTAGCGGACGCCTTGAGCCGAAAGCCAGCACATATCTTTAATCTCTCGGTGCAATCGCTTGCAGAAGAGTTTTTGCTCATGGACATAACTGTAGGGAATAGCGCTTCGCCGAGTAGCTTAGAAGTGGAAGAGCCTTCGTGGATCACTCTCACTAGGCTACATCAGAAAGATGACCCTGATTTGCAGCACCTCCACAGTAGGACTGAGAAAGGGGAATTACCTGACTTTTCAATTGATGACGTGGGTACCCTAAAGTACCGCGGCAGATATTGTATTCCCGCTGTTGAGAACATTCGGGTAATGATATGCAGTGAAGCGCACGGATCAAGTGTTGCTTATCATCCTGGTTCTACGAAAATGTGCAGAGATTTGAAGCAGATTGTTTGGTGGTCTGGTATGAAGAATGACATCGCAAGATTTGTATCTAAATATTATACCTGCCAGCGTGTAAAACCTGATCATAGAAGGCCAGGTGGTAAGTTAACGCCTTTAGATATACCGAGTTGGAAATGGGAAAGTATATCCATGGATTTTATAACCGGTTTGCCTAGATCGCCTCGAGGGCATGATGTAGTATGGGTCATTGTGGACAGACTGACCAAGTGTGCCGACTTTGTGCCTTTCAAAATTGATTATTCTATGGAAAAGGTAGCAGAGCTTTACTTGGACGAAGTTATCAGACTGCATGGTGTTCCTATGAGTATCGTGTCAGATAGAGATTCCCGATTCATGTCTCGTTTCTGGCAGAGCTTGCAAGGAGCTCTAGGTACTGACCTTATGTATTCTACTGTCTATCATCCTCAGACAAATGGTCAGAAAGAAAGGGTGAATAAAATTTTGGAAGACATGATAAGATGCTATATTCTGGACCATGGTGGACCTTGGGATAAACGCCTCGGACTGATGGAATTTGCGTACAATAATAGCTATCAGGAGAGTTTGCAGATGGCACCCTTTGAAGCCTTATATGGTAGGCGTTGTAGAACTCCCCTCTTCTGGGCAGAGGTTGGTGAGAAGCCTTTGCTAGGTCCGGAAGCTTTAGAGGAAATGAGCATTTCAGTGACGCATATGCGTGAAAAGTTGAAGTTGGCTCAAGTGCGATATGAAAAGTATGCAAATTTGCGTAGAGTAGATCTTGAGTTTGCAGTTGGGGACATGGTGTTTCTGAAGGTCTCTCCGATTTGGAAGGAACCATAAGCTGGATCCCAGATATGTGAGACCTTTTCTGATTCTGGAGCGCATCGAAGTTTCTGCCTATAGATTGGAGTTGCCTGTTTCTTTCCCTGGTGTTCACGACGTGTTTCACGTGAGCCAGTTGCGAAAGAGTATTCATAGCGATCGTCAAATTCTTGACTCCGTGCCTCGGTTGCAGCCCAATCTTTCTTATGTCGAAGAACCTGTCCGGATTCTGGATTCGCAAGATCGGGTGTTGAGAAGGAAGACAATCCCAATGGTCAAGGTTCTCTGACGCAATCAGGATGCTAGAAGTGCGACTTGGGAATTGGAATCCTCGATGAGAGAATCTCATCCTCAGCTTTTCGCCTAGAATTTCCAGGTTAGTAGTCTGTTTGAGAATTCCTTATTCTAACTTGTCTCTTCCACTGTTCTTTTTTTGTTTTCGTTCCACGTCTCAAGTTTCGGGACGAAACTTTCTTTATGGAGGGGTGACTGTAACGCCACAGGTTTTCGTAATTTATTTTATCATGTCGGTGACGTCATATTGACGTAAGGGCGTTACGTTTCCGCGAGTTGACGGCGCGTCGCCGTTAGCGCGTTTTGAGTCCGTTAGGTTTGACCAGCCAAATTTTGGGATTTGCGCCGGAAGTGGAAAATTTTAAGTTAGGAAATTAGATTGGCTAATTTTAGACTTGCTCGTCAAATTTCGTCGCGTTCCGAGCAATTTTTGAGCCTCGGCGCGCGTTTGAAGTTTTATGTATTTTTACCTACGCCGTTAGCTTTAAAAATTAATATCTCGAGAATGGTGCGCCTGAATTTGATTCCGACTTCGTCGTTGGGTTCGTAGCGTCGTCATTCGCCTACGCTGGGAATTTCGTTCGTATCGGCACGCGTTAGGCCCTCCGTATTAATGTTACACTACAACGTTATTTTAATATAATTCAAATAACAATAAACAAAAAAAAATAAAAAAAATAAATTTCTTACCATTCCCGTCGACAGCAGCCGACTCCCACCGATCCTCTGAAATTCTGCTTGCTTCCTTTTTTTGGGTGTTTTATCTTAACATAAATTATATACTATTATTATTATTATTATTACTATTAATACTATTATAATTATATATAAAGTAACTTCTTCTCCTCTCCCAAACCGAGCAGCTCCCCCTTGTGCGACGTTTGTTTTTCCTTCGCCATTAACGAGGCGGAAACCCTTCCGCTCGCTAATCTTCCGGCTGCTGCCACCGCCGTTCCGGTGGACGAAATCGCGATCCGAGCGCGGCGTTGGAAAGCTCTCGGCGAGAGCTTCGGGATCGCAGTAAGTTTCTTCCGTTTCGTCGACCTTTTCGCCATGGATTCTTTTTCGGCCCTAACCTCATTTCGTCCGTTTTTCGTAGATCTCGCCTCCTCGTGTCTTCTTTTGGGTGGATCTACGTTGGGAAGTAGATTGGAGACCAAATTCCGAGGCAAGTGGTGTTTCTCTCGTCAATTTCTTCTGTCGTTAATTTCGCTCCTAACTCGTAACTTTTCGCGTAAAATTATTCGTTAGAAAGTCACGATTTTCCGTAGGTTTCGCCGTCTAGAAAAATTGTGTGTATCGCCTCGCGAATAAATTAATTTTCGCGAGCGATCTCGTCGGAAACGTAACGGTTTACGGAAGCGCCGTACTGGTTTACGGACGTGTCGTAGTGGTCGCGACGTTTCGATCGTCTCGTTGATTTGACGAGTATAATTTGTGCAAAATGTTTAGTCGCACAAATCATTGTCGTACCGTTCCGGTCGACGTGTCGCATTGTCCGTTCAATTCTAACTAATTACACGAACCTTAACTAAAGAAACTGAATAGTATGTTATGAATTAAAGAAATTATGAAATGGTCTGTGCGCGTGGGGTTTCTCCCACAACACGAATTTATGAAATGAAGAAAGCTTGAAATTGTCTGTGCGCGTTGGGGTTTCTCCCACGGCATAGTGCCTAAAGGCGAAGTATGTGCGCGTGGTGGATTTTCATCCCCGGCATGTTACCTTAGCTGTAGGACTGTGTGCGTTGGGGCTTCTCCCTCGACATAGTGCCTTTAGGCTGGGTTTATGCACGTAGTGGACCTACTCCCCCGGCACAACACTCTGTCCCGATGAGCCGATTTTTCTCAATTTAAAATACTGAATAACTAGAATACCGAAGAAAAAGAATAAAGTAGAACTCTGATAGTAGAGGTGATAGTTTGAGCAGGCTGTTCTAGCCTAGTTTTCCTGACTTGTTAGATTTCCTGTTATGAATTCCTATACCATGTTTCTGACTCCTTTTGCAGCTGTTTGTTTTACCTCGCTCGTTTCGAGGTTTGTTAGCTTTCTTTTTTACTCATGCACCGCTTGTAGCTTGCTTTCTGAAGTGTTCTTCTTTTGAATACCCCAGGTCTAGGGCAGGAGCAGAGTTAGCTGATAGGGTAGTGCCGCAGGTGTAGCGGGTTGCCGCCACCGCTTTTGGTTTCACCTCAGGGTGTTGAGGTAGACTTTTGTAAGACTTGATAGATTTTCTATGGGTTCGTGTCAGCTGTTGAAGCATATAGTTTTAGACTTTCTGTGATAGACTACTTGCTACTTGTGCTATTTTACTTACTTTTAGCTTAGTACTTGCTCTCTGTGAATGCTTTATATTAGGATACATGTTAAGTATTTTAATATAAAATAAAACTGCATTTTTTTTCATGACTCTTTAGCTTGATTTTCAAAAGATCAAATTACTATTTTAAGGACTATAAAACTTTTTTCTTACTTATAGTAAATCTAGAAGTCACATGTTCATTGTATTTTATGCTGAATTTTTATTCTCATATAGGATGATAAATGAATCAAACTAGTGTTTTCCGCTGTGTAAACCTATACTTTCTAACCTGTGGACTAGTTGATCCACTAGACTGAGGGGCACGGTCAACATACCTAATAATAAAACAATGTTTTAAAACCTAACTCATAGTCTTTTTATAAAAATAAGTGATAGGACAGGGTTGCCTGAACGTCTGTAGTTGTCCCCTGCACGACGTGGCATCACGATCGTGTATTTTCTCTCACTCTGATAGTATTTTAATACTGAGAAAATGCGGGTAGTGACAAAGTATATGTCGCAAAACCCCCAGGTTTTGTTAATCCTACATTCCCTAATCATATTTATTTTCTTAATAAAGCTTTATATGGCTTAAAACAAGCTCCTCGAGCTTGGTATGAGACTCTGTCTAGTTTTCTTCTTGAGAACAAGTTCTCGAGAGGAAAAATAGATAAGACATTGTTTCTTTGGGAAGTCAAATGCAAGATCTTGCTGGTGCAAATCTATGTCGATGACATAATATTCGGCTCAACAGACAACAATCTTTGCAAAAAGTTTTCTAAACTTATGAATGGAAAGTTTGAAATGAGCAGCATGGGAGAGCTAAAGTATTTCTTGGGACTTCAAGTGAAACAGTCTGTGGATTGAATTTTCATCTCTCAGATGAAGTTCACATATGAACTCCTCAAGAAATTCGGAATGAAGAGCGATCCTCGTTCAACAAATCGAGAGACAATAGATCTCGAAAGAGATGCGTGAGACGCTAGGCTTGCCTCGGACCTTTCACCGGACGATCAAAGAGGATCTAAGATCTGTGGCTGCGATAACTTGCGAGCGGCGACGGCAACAGAAGGAGTTCCGCGATCGGCTAGGTTACGCTCGGCGGCTTTTTCTTTTCTCTTTTTGATTGTTGTAGACGTTCGAAATAAGCGAGTAAAAATACTTTAGAACAACCCTAAATGACCGTTGTGGGGCCCACAAACAGAAGCCCTAGTTTATCAAAACAGTGTAACCCGTCACGGTTCGGTCCAACGAGCAGAGAAAATTTGCCCAAGGAAAATTCGGCTAGAATCATTTATGATTCTCGACGAAGTCGGCAGGAATAACTCATGATTCCCGTCGAATTTGCCTTGGCAGAATTCCAGTTGAAATACTTATCATCTGGAGGAAATCAACGAGAATAAAGATCATTCTCGACGAATCGGCGGGAATCAAGATCATTCTCGACGAATCGGCAAGAATCAGTCGTCGATTCTGCCTTAGCAAAATTCTTTAAGGAGGACAGTCAGGCAGATGAAGTCGGCGGGAATCGGCGAGTGATTCTCGACGATTCTGCGAGAATCACTAGTGATTCCCATCGAATCGACGAGAATCACTTAGTGATTCCCGTCAATTTTGACTTAGAAGATTTCTTCTTCCTTCCTCTGAACTTGGTCTTTGACCCATCTTTGCTCCTCTTCTGCTCTTGATCTATCTCGACCCTGTACTTGAAAATAAGTACACTCCAAGGCTCTTTATCTGTCTGGACCATTTTCTCTCTATTGGAGTGTACTTATTTTCAAGTACAGGGTCGAGATAGATAAAGAGCAGAAGAGGAGCAAAGATGGGTCAAAGACCAAGTTCAGAGGAAGGAAGAAGAAATCTTCTAAGTCAAAATCGACGGGAATCACTAAGTGATTCTCGCCGATTCGACGGGAATCACTAGTGATTCTCGCTGAATCGCCGAGAATCACTCGCCGATTCCCGCTGACTTCATCTGCCTGACTGTCCTCCTTGAAGAATTCTGCTAAGGCAGAATCGACGACTGATTCCCGCTGATTCGTCGCGAATGATCTTGATTCCCGCCGATTCGTCGAGAATGATCTTGATTCTCGCCGATTTCCTCCGGATGACAAGTAATTCAACTTGAATTCTGCCAAGGCAAATTTGACGGGAATCATGAGTGATTCCCGTCGACTTCGTCGAGAATCATAAACGATTCTCGTTGAATTTGCCTTGGGCAAATATTCTCTGCTCGCTGGATCGAATCGTGACGGGTTACGCTATTTTGACCGGAACTAGGGCTTTTGTTTGTGGGCCCCACAACGGTCATTTAGGGTTGTTCTACAGTATTTATACACGCTTATTTTGAATGTCTACAGCAATCAAAAAGAGAAAAGAAAAAGCCGTCGAGCGTAACCTAGCCGATCGCGGAACTCCTTTCGTCGCCGTCGCCGCTCGCAAGTTGTCGCCGCCGCAGATCTTAGATCCTCTTTGATCGTCCGGCGATAGGACCGTGGCAAGCCTAGCATCTCACGCATCTCATTCGAGATCTATTGTCTCTCGATTTGTTGAATGAGGATCGCTCTTCATTCCGAATCGATTGAGACGACTGATCCGATTGAGATCGTTGGTAGACCTTGCTTGCTTTGTCAAGAAGTTTTGATCTACAAAACATCGCCGCTGCAATTGCTTGCCGCCGCCGATCTTGGGAAGATCCTCTCCAAGTGAGTCGTGGACTCTTCGTCTTCATCAAGAACGCTTCAACGGACGAAGAGGGACATCGGATTCTCCATAAATGTAGTTTGTATTTCTTGTACATTCTATTTTTGTTTTCTTGTAAAGCAATTTTATTCCTAGTTGTAAGGGTTGGGTGCAACCCATGGTGGAGGAGTAGTGACTCCTTCGGTTGGAAGGGTGCCTTCCGTAGTGTGAGGATTGGATTTCAATCCGTTTGGTGAAGTGACCGAGTCGTCCCTTGGTGGGAGATAGGTCATAGGGGGATAGTGGATGTACCCAAATCGGGGAACCACTATAATTTCTTGTGTGCTTTTTTGTGTTGTGTTTGTTATTTGTGAAGGTTATTTAAATTCCGTATAAGACTGCACGAGACCTATACCCCCCCCTTATAGGTGGACTTAGTTGACACTAAAGACTTTCAAATTGACGTTGCGGTATGAGCATGTGTCAGGCGGAACCGTACCTGCTCTATATCATTCGGCGGAACCGTTGGCATAGATGAGGGTCTTCGGCGGTCTATGACTTAAATTAACGTGACCCATGCTAGGAAAAAAAATGCCCATAAGGTTGGTCGTCCAAGGGGCGGTGGTGAGATGGAAATGTCTTTGGATTAAATTGACATGTCGTTGGCCGGATCGCCGTGAATGTGCCCTGAGTGCACGGTGTGTGTGGTCATGCGTGCCTACGCCTGTGATGAAGTGTATTTACACTATACTGCTTGGTTATGCTAACAAAGTGCAGGGAAAGAGCATCGCCGCCCCGAGTTGGGGCCGGGGTCGTTATAATTTGGTCAGCATGACTGACCGTTGCTTTTGTTTGCCACCATGCGGTGGATTGTTTCTTGCAGGTGCTGCGGAGCCGAGCGGTAAATAGCGGGCTAAAGCCCAAGTTGCTGAGCCGGCCCTCGAAGGCCTAATTTGAGTGTTTTCTTGTATTCTCATGTATGACCGACCTGCATGCCGAAGTTTGGAAGACACTTATATTTGAGCAAACTATTGTAAATCCATAAGGCCAGTACTTGTGTATTGTACATTCATGTTAGTTTGAGTAGTGGACATTCATACTTTGTTGGGTTCTTTATTCTTTGCAACTTAATAAATTACTTCCGCTAGATGCTCTGTGTAGGACATTGTGAATGGTTGATTGGTTTCAATGAGTAACCCACCGATTTGTCCGTGGTATATGGCGTCGGGCCCCGGCCGTACCTACTGCTATATGCTATGTGACGGATAGGGGTGTTACACAATATATATAAATCATAGGTACAAGCAGGTGATATATCACTATGTATATAAAGTAGTGTAATAAATGAGCAACAACTTATTCTAGCAATTCTATCATCTACAGTAGCATGAGAGTATAATATTATAACAGAAAGTAACTCAACTTATATGAATTCCCATACAAACATATAAGGTGAGGATCGTTCAGCAGTAAGTAACTCATCGTATAGGAGTTCCCATACAAACTTATACGATGAGTATCTTGTGTATGCAATGGAGTGTAATGACATGTATGCAATGCAATGACTCACCCATGATCACGTACATGCAATCGCTATGTCGACACAGACTTGCAGTTCCCACTTTTAGAGAAGGTGGCTAACCTCTCAAGCGTCACCCATCGTGGCCAGACGGTGACAGTAGAGCGGGAATCTCCACTACTAGGCTGGTCTCCACACTACCTGGCCTAGTCCTTTGCACGCCTCAACGCTAAGAACATAACAGCGGAGCTCACATGCGTACTACGGCTCAGCGGGTGTCTCGGGTAGATGTGCACTGAGATCCTAGCCCCGAACTGGCCTAAGGTGTGATACGGAAGGAGCCTCGGAAATGAGCACGAGGACCAAGCCCAACCGTTCACTAGGCATGGAAGGGGCCTCAGGACGTGAACACAGAGGACCAAGCCTAACCGCCCAAGGTCTAGCTGTCTACTCCCATCGGTGTGACTACTGGCGAGCTCGTAGACCTGCCACACTATCCTTAACCCAGGATTACGACATCGCGTGTCGACTCACACCGCATGCAATACAACCACTTCGAGGTATGGAAGGAGCCTCGAAAACGAGCACGAGGACCAAGCCCAATTGACCACTTGGCACAGAGTGAGCCTCGGGACATGAACACCGAGGACCAAGCCCAACCATCCATTTATGATTCTTCCCAACATTAGCAACTAGTGCGATCAGATATCCGCACTCACCCTTTTTACAATCTGGTGCCCAAGGCACCTCAAGGGTTTACCACAAACATAGGTGGCAAACCACCACATACAATGGACCATTTTAGACTCCCTTATATAACAAGCCTCAAGACCATGATTTCGTCAATGCTATGGTCACATAACTTTAACATCACCAAGATCAACCATTTATGTATACATGAGTTAACCATCTATTTAACACAACACATGTTCATACAACCATCACCGAACAAATTACACAAGCTCTAGTAAATCTTATTAATAAACGACTAATTACCCTTCGTTCATAAACCCCCACCAAGTCGTTTCGTTCAACCACATACCATTTCACCATTTGTTTATGTGGGGTCTATCCAGTAATTTCATCATGTGTTGAATTATCACAATTGGGCATATTATGATTCGCCTACAACTTAATGTCGGATTGTTATAAAACCTCTTCCGAGTCCAAACCCAACTTTACACTTGCCCAAGAATTTCAGGTGCAGAACACCTGCTTAACAGCAACTTCGACCGAAGATTCACGTGGCTACAGGAATTTGGTAAGTGCATGTAACCCATCGATGGAAAGGTCTTTCCATGGGATACAAATTTCATGTTCAGTCTGCAACCCAGATCAGACTGTATCATACATGAAATTGGCTCCAAAGCCTGCTGCGTACAGGATACAATTTCTGCACGCTTGGTCTGACAGCCCTCTACTTCGATCAGACATTCCTGTGGCTATAGACTTCACCTGAACGCGTGTAACCACTCGTTGGAAAGGTAATCCCAAGGGATATGACTTTCATGTTTAGTCGGAAGCCCAGATCTGACCATATCTTGCCTGAAGATAGCCAAGAAGGTCGCAGCGTGCAAAACACAGATTTCTGCACGCATCTTGAGGCGAAATGAATAGCATCGGTTCATCTTACTCCTCAAGCCGATTCTTCCGTATCACCACTAGAAGATCCTCCACCCTTATTCACCCTCTTAAGGTCATTCCTCTTCATGAAACCACCCCCATCATCACTTTGAAGGAAGGGGAGGTTGAAGATGACTAACCATTAGAACACAAGTTCTAGCATGGCCCTCCTAGAAACCTTCACCTCACACATCAAGACTCATTTGAGTCGATATCTCGCCTAAGAATAACTATGGATCTAGCACAAAGGGAGAGGGGAGGAAGCTCACCTCATTTCCAGCGGTTCCACCATTTCCGGCCATGGATCTTGTCATTCTTCTCGTCGGCATCCATTTTTTTCCTTGGCGGCAGTGGCAATTCCTCTTGGAGTTTGGTTGTCTCCAGTAGTTCTTCCCTCCTCCAGAAGTTTCTCCAGAAGATATTGCTTGGATGAGGATAAAAAATAGCTAGGGTTTCTTTTCCCCCTTTTATTCAGAAGTGATATGGGAAGGGATACGGCCGTGTCCTTACCCATGTTCTTCTCTGGCGAAACATCATCAACGGTTTGACTGCCATTTCGTGCTCATACACGGGTACTGTCACACCCATGCCTGTACCCGTGTCCAAGTGACACTGGCATGGTTCTGGCCGTGTCGATACCTGTGTCCTGCTCGGGACACTTCTCGTCCACCTTGCCTCGACGCACACGGGTAGGGACACGCCAGTATCTCTACCAGTGTCCTTCTCTGGACAAACCACTCAACGCCACGCCACTCAAAGCCATGGCACTCAAATACATGGCACACGGGTAGGGACACGCCCGTGTGTCTACCCGTGTCCTCCTTGGGACAGTCCACTCAACGTCGTGCAACTCAAAGTCGTGGCACTCAAAGCCATGACACACGGGTAGAGACACGTCCGTGTCTCTACCCGTATCCTCCTCGGGACAGTCCACTCAACGTCATGCCACTCAAAGCCATGGAACTCAAATCCATGGAAGTCAAAGCCATGACACATGGGTAGGGACACGCCCGTGTCTCTACTCGTGTCCTACACAGGCCCAACTTCGTTTTCCCCCACGCATGCGCGCCCGATCGCCTGCACTCTCTGAGCCCAAATCAGCTCTCCTGACTCAAAAGCGTGCATCAGGGGCCTATCGTGAATCGATATGTTACACTCGGAACGTTCGGTACATTAGATCCATGAACACCAATGGCGCATTACATAGCCAAAACGGCATTACAGTGAAATCATAATGACCGTAGTATGTTCCAAACGCTGTCTTGGGAATGTCACCTTCCTGAATCCTTAACTGGTAATAACCAGATTTTAAGTCCAGTTTAGAATAGACGGTTTATCCCAATAGCTGATCGAACAAGACATCTATCCGTGAAATCAGATACTTGTTTTTATCTATCAGCTTATTCCATTCGCAATAATCAATACACAACCGCAGACTACCATCCTTCTTTTTCACAAAGAGAACAGGTGCGCTCCAAGGTGACATACTTGGGCGTATATATCCCTATTCCAGCAACTCTTGCAGTTGAACTTTCAGTTCTGTCATTTCCTTTGGCGCTACTCGATATGGCGAGCGGGCCACAGGTTTTGTACCCGGCACAAGCTCAATAGTGAAGTCGATCTCCCGCTGGGGTGGTAACCCAGGAAGATCTTTAGGAAACACATCAGCAAACTCCGATACAATCAGAATCACTCACACTGGCCTTTGGCTCAACAGCCTGAATAAGCGTGAAGAATAACTCCGTACCCTTCCAAAAAGCATTGACAACTTGGAGAACAGACATCAAGATCCCGCTCACTCCTCACATACCAGCAAACTTAGTCTCAAGCTCGGTATTCTTGCCTAGTGTGATCTCCTTTGATTTGCAATCAATAAAGGCACGCTGCTCCGAGAGCCAGTTCATACCAAAGATCACATCAAATTCTAAAATTGGTAGCACAGAAGCATTCAAACAAAAATCCCGACATCCTATTTGTACCTCCACGTAGCAAGTCCTATCCGCACGCATCACACATCCATTTGGTAACAACACCTTTACAGTATCTGTCTTTATATAACTATGTACTCTGATTCGTGCTACGAAGTCCTTAGACAGAAATAAATGTGAAGGCACCCGTATGAAATAGTGCTCTCGCCGGATTGTTCTGAATCAGGACAAATCCTAAGACAAACACATCATACACAAGCTACACACTAGGTATGGAATATGAAAAGTATGCAATCAATATCTTAGATTGTACCTGTGATGACGTCACTTTGCTTTATGGCCTCCTGCTGGCCAAGATTATATACTCGGGGCTGCGCTTGGGATGCAGAGGACTCCACCACTGCCTTTCCCTTATCAGGATATGACGCTCCCATCTTCTTTTCCACCTTTGGCAAACCAACCCAATATTCACGGGCTATATGCCCCACTCTACCACATGTATAACAAGAACGAGACACTTGCCTCGAAGTTTCTCCCGACGCAACTATAGGAGCCTATCCAGAAGACTTGGATCTCTTGCCCCATTTTCTTTGGTAGCTTGATTTTCTAGAACGAGGCGCTTTGAACTCGGACTATGTCACATCCAAGTTCCTTTTTCCTTGCACCCGCTTCATATCCTTCTCCAACGCACAAGACGTATCCACCAACGCTTGAAACCCCTAGTTCACCGAACTTGAGAGCAGGAATCTCAACTAATCCCGCAACCCTTCGTAGAACCGATTGGTTTTACGTTGTTCATCAGCGAAGATAGACCTCGCATAGCGTCCCAACCTTGTAAACTCATGCAAGTAAGTATCAGCACTACTTTCTCCTTTCGTTAGACGCTGGAACTCATTTTCCATGGCGATACGTTGTGCTGCTGGCAGGTGCTTTGCCAAGAATAATCGCGAAAACTCCTCAATCGAGACTTCTGTTAATTGCCTGCCCGCTAAGTGGTGCAACTCTATCTCGTCCCACAATAGCCGACCCTCTCCATCCAACAAGAAAGTGGCTGAGGTGACCTTCTTATCTTCTTCCGTCCTTATCGCTATCAATATTCGCTTGATGCGCGACAACCAATCTTTCGCCTGCGTTGGGGATCCCACACCCATAAACGTAAGAGGATTGAAGCTCATGAACTGCTTCAACTATCGTTCAGCTGCTCGAGGATCAACAGCCTCAACAGGTTCTAGCTTTACACAAACCTGTTTTGGCACCAATGTCGGATGCGCCTGCCCAGTAAGCTGTGCATGAATCATTGCAAGCAGCGCCTCAGCAACTAAACGTATTGTTTCCACAGAAGGAGGAGGTGTAGGCACCTCAGCTGGTGTCACACTCTCATCAGAACGCTGGGGCTCATACTGCCCAGCACCACACTCGAGTACACAGAGCAGGAAACAACCTTGGACACGCCCATGTCCCTAACCGTGTTGCCTCAAGAAGAGTAGGACACGACTTTGGACACGCCTGTGTCCCAGGCCGTGTTGCTCAGCCTACACAGCCCACTCATAAATGAGATTTTGGAGCGTTACACAAGATACAACCATATCATCAAAACATATATCACTTTACAAGGTTAGACTAAGAATAAACAAGAACATTGTGAAACAAGCGGAAATAGACAAAAGATTTAGGCAGCACTATACTCAACAAGAAATTTATGATAATAACAATGAAATTAGAAGTTGCAATAGATCATGAAAATGAAGAGAAGAGGGGAGTAAAACCACCACTTGCCTTGGTTTTACCGAAAAAAAACCTCTGAATCACTCCACGTAGCAGATCGGGTCAAAAGAACACGGGGGGAGTCGAAATCTAAACAAAAATGGCCGAAATAGAGGTTAGGGGTGAAAAACCCTAACGAGAAAACTCAAGGAATGAGGAAAGTTTTACCACGATGGCGTAGCTCTCGACGAGAGCTTTCCGGATCTATATTCAGTTGAAAATTTGGAGCACTGGAGCACCGTCGGCGGCCACCGGAAGATTCACGAACAACTTTCTCTCTCTGCCCACGCCTCTCTGGTTCGGTTCAGAATTTTGGAGAAGGTGAAGTTTTTCTTTTTTTTTTTAATTGTCTTTAAGTATAAGTATAAACTTATATATATACACATTTTTTTTATAAAAAGTTCTGTCTAAAATGAAAAAATAACGAAATATTTGTGAGCGGGCCCGCGGAAAATGAAAATAGAGATTTAGGATGGTTTCAAATCGAAAAGTACCCAACATAAAAGTTGTAGATCTCGTCGAGACGAACAAATATCATGTTAATCATTTTTTATACGACACCGTTTTGACCATCAAAAAGGCGCCCAAACGCAATTTGTAACGGACTACTCATGATGAATCTACAGTACTCGAGAACAAAATTACAGGTATTCGAGAAGTAGAAAAAAAAACTACTTGAGTACTAAAACTTAGTACTCGAGAACAAGGAAATAGTACTCGAGAATCATGGAGGCAGCACTCGAGAGGATTACTCGAGAGGAGGCAGCCTACTCGAGAGGAGGCACTTCACTCGAGAACTGAGACAAAATAAATTGTTCTTTTTTTGTCCTCATGAATAGTGTTTTTTGCCAAAATATCCAAAATCAAACTATACAAATGAATAGTAAAAGATATTTTTGGATAGTATTTTAATATTAAAATAATCATATTTATATATTTTGAACAAGGAAGCATTAGTTCAAAATGGAGGCTCAAACGCGCGCCGAATTAAACGAAACTCGCACTAAAGGCGAACACTGACGCTACGAACCCAACGGCGAAGTCAAAACCAAAATCCGACGAGCCATTCTCGAGATATAAATTTTCAAAGTTTACGGCGAGCATAAATTCTACAAAACTTCTGCAAATCGCCGAGGCCCGAATATCGCTCGGATCGCGACGAAATTTGACGAGCAAGTCCAAAATTACTTAAACTTAATTTCCAAATGCAAAATTTTCCAATTACAACAAGAATATGGCCGACTCGATCGCACAAACGCGAAAATTCCTTAACGGCATTGCGCCATAGACTCGACGTTAAAAGTAACGCCATGACGTCATAAATATGACGATACCAAATCAAATAAATTCATCGAGAAATCGGGGGCATTACATGGGTGGCGGTAGAGGGTCAAGGGTTGGAGTGGGAAGGAGACTTGAATTGTCAAAGAAGACACTAACAACAGAAGAGGAGCCCAGCAGGTGAATGACTGACTGGGACAGTGTGATATATAGACAATGGGCTGACAAAATCGGCGTACTTGATCATGTGGAAGGGGCGTGACCAGATTGTTTTTGGAGGGCTAATAGGAGGATGTGTTGGGCAGCAACGTGTGGGCTTCGTAGGGGGTGTTCGGCTCTTACACCAAACTATTATGAGCTCTCGTTTTGGGATTTTGTTTGCAGCCGCGAGAGTGTGAAGTTGTGGATGCGGGAGTTGCCCTTTGAACCCTAGGAAACTATGGCGGCAAGTGAGGATTGGAGGATTGTGGAGTAGCTTGAGTGAACGCTAGACCGAAAGGAATGTTGTTTCTGCGTGCCTTTCAGCCGATCCACCATAGGCGGATTTCTTGACGAGAGACAAAAAATGGGAAGGTGTGAGCAAATATACTTTCAAAAGGATTAAGGGCCTGTTTGAGAAGGCTTTTCAGAAAGGAAAAGGAGTGGTGACAAAAGGATGGTAGAAAAAAGAGCTTTTGGAAAATGTCTATTAGAAAAGGAAAACTGTTTGGGTGAACTTCTTTTGCAGAGCTTTTCAAAAAGGAGAAACACTTTATACACCGTTTGACAAATCTTCGTTGCGGTAACTTTTTTTATTAAAATTGCGCGTCAGGAGGGAAATGCGCAATTATTTCGCCGGGGTAGATTTTTTTCGCCCGGGAGTGAATTTTTCGTCGGGTGGCAGTTTTTCTCACCCGGGCGTGAATTTTTCGCCCGGGCGCGATATTTTCGCCTGGACGCCAATTTTTCGGCCGAGACCTATATTTTCGGCCGGACCCCAATTATTCGGACGGGTGCCAATTTTTCGGACGGACGCGAAATTTTTGAACGAGCGCGAATTTTCCGGACGAGCCCAAATTTTTCGGATGACAGCAAATTTTTCGGACGGGCGCGAATTTTTCGGGCGGGCATTAATTTTTCGACAAGGCGGGAAAATTTCGCCCGGGCGCGAATTTTTTGCACAGACGAGAATTTTTCGCACGGACGCGATATTTCTGCTCGAATGCGAAAAAAATTGCATTCGAGTGGAAAAAATAGCTTACAAGCAAAAAAAATACACGACCGGGCAAAAAAATCACGAACGGGCAAAAAATCACGTCGAGGCAAAAAATTCGCTCCCGGGCGAAAAAAAATAGTGCACGGGCGAAAAACCGCTCCCGATAAAAAAAATCGCGCCCGGGAGAAATAAATCGCGACCGGGCGAAAAAACCGCGTCCGGGCGAAAAAATCGCGCCCGGGCGAAAAAATAGCGCCCGGGCGAAAAAATCGAGTCCGGGCGAAAAAATCGCCGCAGGCGAAAAAATCGAGTCCGGGCGAAAAAATCGCGCCCGGGCAAAAATTTCGCGCCTTGGCAAAAATTTCGCTCCCTGGCGAAAACAACGTGCACGGGTGAAAAAATTGTCATAGGGCGAAAAAACTGCGATCGAGCGAAAAAACTACGTCCGGAGGAAAAAAACCGCTCCCGGGCGAAAAAACCGCCCCCGGGGAAAAAACTGCTCCCGGGCGAAAAATGCACAATCGGGCGAAAAAATAGCGCCTGGGCGAAAAATTCACGCCTGGGCGAAAAATTCGCGCCGGGAGAAAAAATTTGCGCCCGGGTGAAAAATTTTGCGGTCGGGTGAAAAATTCGCGCCCGGGCAAAAGAATGTCTCCCGGACGAAAAATTCGCGCCCAGGCGAAAAATTCGCGCTCGGGCGAAAGAATGTCGCCCGTGCGAAAAATTCGCGCCCGGACGAAATATTCGCGTCCGGGCGAAAAATTAGCGATCGGGCCAAAAATTCGCGCCCCGATAAAAAATTCACGCCCAGGCGAAATATTCGCGCCGGGAAAAAAATTTGGTGTCCGGGTGAAAAAAAATTGCGCCCGAGTGGAAAATTCGCGCAAGAGCGAAAGAATGTCACCCGGGCGAAAAATTTCGCAACCGGCTGAAAAATTCCGCGCCCGGGTGAAAAAGTCTCCCCCGGGCGAAATATTCGCGTCCGGGCGAAAAATTCGTGACCGGGCCAAAAATTCGCGCCCCGATAGAAAATTCGCGCCCGGGAGAAAAATTCGCGCACGGACGAAAAATTCCGCGCCCGGGCCAAAAATTTCGCGTCCGGACGAAAAATTCGCGTTAGGGCGAAAAAAGCACCCGTGCGAAAAAATCGCGCCCGAGCGAAATTTTCATTTAGAGAAAGACTAGTGTTTTCGCAGTATTGTCGAACTGGATCCAGAGGAGTAAAATGTTTTCATAACATCAACTGTGTATCGGGATGAGAAATTACTTTTCGAAAAGTTGAAAAGTAGGAGGCTAGTGACTTTTCAAATAGAGGAGAAAAAGAAGTTTTTGGTGGTAGCTTTTCCCACAGGTAGACATTCCAAACGGTTTATTATGTGCGGTATCGTTTTCTAGAAAATGAAAAGGAGTTAGAAAGCCCTCCCAAACAGGCCCTAATACTCATTTTTTTCATCATTTTCAACATATAGGGATAACCCTTGGTCAAGCTAATATCCCCAAAATGATCCTCACAAAGTTTAAACATGTGTGACTTAAAATAAAAAGGTTCAAAGGTAAGAAAATACACTAAAAAGTGCACAACGAGGAGGCCATGAGCTCACTCAATCTGTGCATGATTTTGATCAATCAGTATGCAACGCCCATAGTGGGTCCATAACACCTTCATTTGCCATAAGAATGAAGTCCAACTACCGCAAATGAACCCTGGAACTCATTTGAACGGTTGACTTCACAGCTTTTTTGTCCTCATCTAAAAATATTCCATACCCAAGATTCGGTAATCGTACCAAATGTTTGAATTGCTATTTATACTCTGATATTTTATAGCAAGTGAACAAAACTCAACTGCCCAATGATTTGACTTTATATATATATATATATACAAGTGACAGGCACGGGCCTTCGGCCCTGGGGACATTCGGCGGGGGTGCGACAATCGGCGGGGTTCGATATTTGTCGTGGGCGGCGACATTTGTTGTGGGCGGCGACATTTGTCGTGGGCGGCGACATTTGTCGTGGGCGGCGACATTTGTCGTGGGCGGCACCCGCCCCTATGGCCTCGCGCGACAGTACCCGACAGACGACGGCGGGCACCGTCCGCTCCCGGCGGGCTCCGCCCGCCGCCCACTTCGGGCGGGCTCCGCCCGACCCGCAACATATACATATGAGTACCTAAAATGATCGTAAAAAAAATATAAATCAAGAATACAATTTTTATTTTATAAAACAAATTATATTTTAACGTTAAAACATTAATTTTTCTCTTGTAATTCCTACCTATAGAGAATAGGTTTAGGGTATCTAGTGTTTTTATTTTTTGTATTTTAATATTATAAAGTTGTGTAATTATCTAAAAAGATATTGACTTTATAATATATTAATATAAAGTTTGATATAATTGTGTAATTATGATTACAACTATGAGGGCACTATAGGGACATCATGCAATGTTTCACCAAAGAGTAGTTTTCCCATATTAGTAGATATATATATATATATATATATATATATATATATATATATATATATATACACACACACACACACACACACACGAGTGACAGGCACGGGCCTCCGGCCCGGTGGCCACGCGCCACAGTACCCGGCCGGCGACGGCGGGCTTCGCCCTCCCCCCGGCGGGCTTCGCCCGCACTCGGGCTGTTTTTTATATATATATTATTATATTATATGCGGCCGTACGGGTAAGGGGTTTTGGAGGTCAAGGAGGCTCCAAATTGAAAAGTGATCAACATGAAAGTTGTAGATCTCCTTGAGATCTACAACTTCTATGTTGATCAGTTTTCGTTTTGGAGCCATCTTGACCCTCATATTGGGCTCCGAAAAACCTGATTTCCGTGCCTTTACTGTAGCAGTCTTGCCGCCCAGACTTTTCGGGTCCCAAATTGAAGGTCAAGGAGGGTCCAAATAAAAAAGTGATGAACATGAAAGTTGTTCGGATCGCCGAGATCTACAACTTTCATGTTGATCACGGTTCGTTTTGGATCCATCTTGACCCTCATATTGGGCCCCGAAAAACCTGATTTTCGTGCCTTTACTGTAGCAGCCTCGCCCGCACTGTTCACCCGCCTTTTTGTCCCACACTGCCTGTATAAAACAGTTTTTTGGGTTTAAATATAGTTCGGTGCATTATGTTGTTTAAGTCATTGCTTTAGCTCAACAGCACGCGGAAATGCTGGTCAGAAATCCATTTTCACGGTAGGAGCTGGGTGGAAAAGTGTGTATCAGATTTTTAGCAGGAGGGAGGTCTCTAATTTTTGAGATTTGTTTATAGGCAGTCCTCGTCCTGTTGAAACCGAAGAATCGATTTCTGTGGGGTACAAACCTTAGGGGAAGAGGTGATCGCACAGTTACTTCTCTCTCACAACCTAAACAACCAAAGACTTAGCACAAGGAACAGACTCAAGGCTTCAACACGGAGGACCCAGCACACACCCGGAAGATCTTAGAGTGCTTCCCCTCCTTAGCCAAGTACCGAGCTTATGATACCTCAGAAAGCACAAGAAGACCAGGGCACAAGTAAGCATGCCTCTGAGGTACCCCTTGAGTTTTATTTATAGTTTTATGAAAAATGGTCTGCCAACAACCAACCTTCGCTGTTCCAAACAACAATGTACAGTTCAGATTGGCCTGCCAACAACGTAACTCTGTTATTCTGAAAGGCTATGAGTAGGATAACAAGAACATAATGGAAAAAACACATCATACAACACTAGGCAAGTGGCCTTTGAAAACCTCCACTCGCACGGGGGTGGCGAATGCTTAATGGAGCTGGCACTCGCTGCCCCATTCTTCCATGGGCGAATATGAGCCTGGTATGTCCCACTAGCAAGCTTCCTGCCGATATCCCTGGGCGAGTACGAGCCTGCCACTCCACTCGCCAACTATTCCATTCCACCCTCCCTTGGCGAGCCGACGGATGCCGAGATGCCACTCAACGCCAAGGAAAAAAGCATTGAGTGTTCGGGCTTCACTCAATGCCAAGGAAAAAGCGTTGAGTGTCTGGGCTTCATTCAACACAAAGGAAGAAGAGTTGAGTAAGCTCGCCTCACTCGATGCCAGGGAAGAAGTGTTGAGTGAGCTCGCCTCACTCGACGTAGGGGCAGATGGCATCGAGAGGACTCGACGCCTGGGGATTGGCTCGTCTGGATCTTGGATAGGACTTGGCTGGTCTGGCTACCATCGAACTACACTCGCCGGATATGGGGTTACACATAATCCCCGCTCTTTTTGAGATTTCCCCAAAATCGAAAAGAAACATCCAACCCCAAGAGATTGGCGAGTGGGTCAGCGAGCTCAAGGGAATCTTTTAGTGGGATCCACCAACAGCTATATATACACGCATGCGTAACTGAGCGACCTTTGCCATTCCCCTTACTTTGATATTGCTGAGATGCCTCTTTCCAAAGAGCTTCAAGAGAGGCTGGACCGGGCACGTGGGCTCAACTCCGCTCGTGCTGCCAGCCTGGTCGTCATAAATCCCAGTACCTCGCCCTACGAGTCTTCAAATCCTCAACACACCAAGATAGCCAAGCAAACTCCAAAGGTGGCCGAGTCGTTCTATCATGACCTGGCCTCTACCCCAGATTCTAGGCCAGCCCCCAAACCAAAAGGAAAGGAGATCATCAAGGTCCCTACCAACCGGACAGCTATCAGACCGGCGGCAAAGCCTCCATGCCGTGAGTCGACTCCCCCCTGATTACTAGCGGACCAAAACTCCCCTGGCTCACCTGCGCGACCCGTCGCCTCCTTTCAGGACCACGGTGCTAGACTCATAGAGGCAGGAGTCACCAGCTTGCAAATATTCTTGATAGCAAACACCTGCGCCTACACTCGCGGGGTGAGATGTCAGATTCATCCTGATCCTGAGCTTCGGGCTCATTGTTCAAAAAACTCGATGCCCTGGTCGCGGTATGGACCTAGCCTAGCCCCCTTCATACACCCATCGAGGCCAACCGAGCCCATACCTTAAGCTCCACTTCTATTGGACCATCCCGCCTTATTCTTTTAAAGAACTCGCCTGATACATCCTCATCCTGATTACTTGTCTTTGCAGATCTTCACGGCCAATTAGAGGCTGAAGAATCCTCTGAGCCACCCCAGCACTCGCCACCCCTTTCCCCCAACACGATAGAGAACTTCCTAAACATCTTGCTAGACTCTGCCAAGCTGAGGAAATGTATCGTTGAGGTCTTCAAGAAGTAGGGGCGCGCGCTGCACAAGATGCAGGAGGAGAATGACTGTCACGAGCAGAGACTACATGTACAACCCCATATCTGCCGAGTAGTGGTTGACAGGAGCCAGATCGGCCAGTCCAATAGTCCGGCTCGCCCAAGTGGCGCGGGTCGGCTCGCACTCTCCCTAGGGGCTCGACGTGCGGCGGGCAAGTGAAGTGGGTTGGCTCGCACTCGCCCTAGGGGGCTCGACAAGCAACAGGCGAGTAGGGCAGGCCGAGCCCGCACTCGCCTAGGGCTGGGAAGAGGCGGTGAGTGCCAGCTCCATCGAGCACTTGTCGCCCCCGGTGAGTGGAGGTTCCAGAGGGTCACTCGCCCAGTCTCTTGTGATGTATCTTTACTATTTTACCCCCGTTGGCCTGCCAATATCCTGTTGGAACAACGGAGTTACGCTATTGGCAGACCCAGTTGGGCTGCGCATAGCTGTTTGGAACAATGGAGGTTGGCTATTTGTAGGCCATTTTCAGATATTTATAAATAGACCCAAGGGGGTACCTCAGAAGGCATGCTTACTTGTGCTCCGGTCTTCTTGCGCTTCCTAAGGTACCCTTAGCTTGGCATTTGGCTTGGGAGGAGAAGCGCTCTAAGATCTTCCGGGTATGCGGTGGGACCTCTACGCCGAGACCTTGGGTCTGTCCCCTGTTCTTTTTTCTTAGTCGTTTAGCTCATGATAGTGAAGTAAGTGTGTAATCACCCCTTTCCCAAGGGTGAACTCCACAAAGACCGAGTTTTCGGTTCCAACATTTTTGGTGCGGTGAGCGTGGAGCGTGTTCAGCAAAGAAAATCTTCAGCAAGCTCAAGGACTGGAGTAGAAGGGCAAGGTTCGGATAGGGCCGACTCGCCAACCCCTCCCCCTCTCACCATAGTGGGGATGTTCGAGGAGTTCAGGTAGGAGGTGATTTGCCTCTTCAAGTTCGCACTCAGCGCGCATGCCGAGTGCTCGACACCAGCTGTCCTAGTCACCACTGCCCTGGCTCTAGGCGAGGATGCCCCGGCTAGGCGAGCTAGGAAGGAGATTGTAGAGGAGGGGATGGAGCGTGATCTCCCTAGGCGAGTGTTCTTCGCCGGCTCGGTGAGCGGAGGCCAGTTCGGAGAGATGGGGGTGCGAGATCCTCCGGCTTGCCCAGTAGGGGGAGGTAGCCCCTTCAGTGAGTTGGTTTCTTCTGCCCCAGCTCTAGAGAGGTTCAGGGAGCCGGAGATGTCCTACTACACAGGGAAGGATGACTCGGTCTAGCACATCCAGTGGTTCTAGAATGTGGTTTCGATAAGGCAATTGTCAGATGCCTTCAAATGCAGGCTCTTCGCCATCACCTTCAAGGAGAAGGCGAGGGAGTTGTTCCACCAGCTACCAGCCAACTCAATCTACTACTTCGAGGACCTGCACCGAGAGTTCATGTTGAGGTTCACCACTTCCAATAAGAGGAAGAAGGAGTCAGAGTCCCTTTTCCACATCAAGCAGGGGGTGAACGAGACCTTGGGGAGTTACGTGGACAGGTTTCAAGAGGACGTCACTATTGGGTTTTGCTAATCGTCACAGCACTTGTGCGCAGCGGAATAAGGAAACAAGGAAAACCCAAAAGTTTATTATGGATCTTGCGATGACCATTAATCAAGAAGTAATGTTGCAATAAATTTTTTTTTGCTAATTGGGTTTCAAGAGGACGTCACTATTGGACAGGTTTCAAGAGGACGTCACTATTGGGTTTTTCTAATCGTCACAACACTTGTGCGCAGCGGAATAAGGAAACAAGGAAAACCCAAAAGTTTATTATGAATCTTGCGATGACCATTAATCAAGAAGTAATGTTGCAATAAATTTTTTTTACCTTCGCCTGATTGATTCAATACTCAACCTAGGTGCTCTGATTGTTTCTAACAAATGAAAACGACCGGAGTTCCGAGCGTAGAATAGTATTCATGCTTCTACGGGTATCCACACGAGCACGAAGAACCCTAAACTCTTGTCATACAAGATCTAGGTCGGAAAGAGGCTTGCCATCATCGTTTCCATGGAGTACTAGATCCATTCAAGAAAATGTGGAAACGACGAAGATGACGCCTAGGAAACTCTTTCCGGCAGCTTCTAGGGATGGCGAACAGTCGACGGTGACTAGCGGCGGTCGGTGGAAGCGGCGACGATAATCGTGGGGCAGAACAATTCCGTCGCGAGGAAGATGCACTATCGTCTTGTGATTTAGGTCTAGAATGAACAGTTACATTTCCGTTTAAACAGTAAAACATATTTATACAGTGAACCAAGAAATCCGATAATCGTAGACCCGCCAAAAACTAGACTTAAGGAAATAAACCGGTCGAGACAGAATTCGGCGAGTATCAAACTGATATTCGACGAATTGGCGAGTGGTCAGACGATACACGATGAATCATAAAGAGGTCATGTCGATGCTCGAAGAATCGGCGAAAGATCATGACGATACTCGACGAATCGGCTAGAGGCCATGATGATACTCACCGAATTTAGGTAATTCGTCGAAAACCCCTTCCCCATACTCGACAAATTTCCCTTAGAAATTTCCGACTACATACCGGTCAACCCATATTCACAATACTAGTACCAGATTGAAATTCCTCCATTTACAGAACATCATAGGCTTGGTACTTCACTCATATCACTTATGAGTAAGGCAAACACAAATATATCCAACTTTTCCAGAGCTCTTATGTAAGACCCCCCCCGGAACTCAAGGCATGGCACGCGGGGAGACTTATGCCCAGCATAGCCGCATTACGGTAGCGTTAGCACATGGGCTAACATGTACTACAAGACGCCTATCCTGTCATATAAACATATCATTCATGTCAACCCAACATAAGAATATAAAACAGAAGTTAAAATAACACACAAGTTTTTTTGTTCAAAACAAATACATCAAATAAGAGAAGCCACAAGGCTTCTTTAATATCATAGTACATGCCAAAAAGGCTACAATATGAATCTAACATGGACTCACATCTGTCATAGATGGTAGTGATAACACTGTCACTTCAGGCTTTATCGTCTTGGTCTGGCTGCCCTGTAGCATAACCTGTTGCTGCTCTGTCTGCGAGGTTTCCTCCTAAAAAGGAAGACGTAGCAACCCTTAGTCATATATACTAAGTGGCTATCATATCCACTCCCCCGATGACTCCTCGGCACCGGGCGAAGAAAAGGACAAGGTCCAATATATATATATATATATATATATATATATATATATATATATATATATATATATATATATATATATATATGCAATAGTACAAACAGCTAGCTAGTATAGAGTTATTCAATATCAGTGAATATTAGAGTAAACACAACAGATGAGTAAACAATCTACACTAGCAGTTCTACCATCAACAACAGTATATAATATAAATCTATGGCTGGAAATAACTTAACTTATATGAGTGTCCATACAGACATATCAGTTGAGGATCGATTCAACAGTAAAGTAACTCATCGTATAAGAGTGTCCATACAAACTTATACGATGAGGAACTTGTTTATGTAATATATGTAATGATATGAATGCGACTCAATGACTCACCCATGATCATGCACATATAACTTCTATGTCGACACAGACATGTAGTTTCCACTTTTCCAGCAGGTAACTAACCTCTCAGGCATCATCCGTTGTGGCTAGACGGTGACAATAGAGCAGGATTATCCACTACTAGGGGGCATCCAAACTACCAAGCCTAGGCCTCCGTACGCCTCAACGCTAAGAACACAACAGTAGAGCTCACATGCGTACTATGTCTCAGAGGGGTCTCGGGTAGATGTGCACCAAGAACACAGCCCAAACTGACCTATCATCGTGGCAAGAAAGGTGGTTCTTTGAACACATCACCAAAGGACCATGGCCTACTATCCATTAGCATGGATAATGCCTCCGGAAGTAAACACCGAGGACCAAGGACCAACCGTGCAAGTCTATCTGTCAACTCTCATCGGTGTGATGACTGGCGAACCCGTAGACCTGCCACACTATCCTTAACCCAGGATTATGACATCGCGTGTCAACTCACACCACATGTATTTCACTTATAGGGCTCCACAATGAGTCCATTATAATATTTCACATCCCATGCTCAACATCACGCAAGGGCTCCATACCGAGTCCCAGATAATAATTCACAACCCGTGCTCTATGGCACGCAAGGGCTCCATACCAAGCCCTTATCAATATGTCATTTCAGTGCAGCACACCACGCACTTCCAAGACTTCCTTCTATCCATACCTTACAAGGGTTCATTGTTTACTCAGGTGGCAAGCCACCTTTTACAATTTACCAAACTCACACTGCCACCCGAAGGGAGTCACGAATCTAAGCAGTGGACCAATTCCACCTTCCTTATTTAACGCATCTCATGGACATGAAACAATCTCTTCCGATTTCATTTAAGGATCAAGAATCCACCAACCATTATGCTTCCATCACGGTAATCACATCAGCATACACATTGTTCACCCCTAGTATTAATCATGAAAACATGGATTACTCGTTCACTTACCAAGCATCACCTCTTCTTCCAAACCTATTCCATTTCACGAATTACAATCATGCCCAAATATGTTTTCCAACTATTGTTTGTCACATTCCCATAGGGCCAAATTCACCAAAAACCCCAACATCTAATCTTACCATTTCTTTACTAAATCTAAACCCAATATAAAACTAACCCGAGAGTATTAAGAACAAGGATTTGACCGTACAACCACTTCGACCGGACAATCCCGAGTCTAAAGGACTCGTATGAAGGTGCATGACCATCCGTTGGAAAGAAATTTCTGAGGCCTACGACTCTCATGTTTAGCCGAAAACCCAGATCTGGCCATCTCATGTCTGAAAATGGTCTCGAAGTTCGCTACGCGCAGAAAACATATTTCTGCGCACATCTTAAGGCGGAATGAGCGGCATCAGTTCGTCTTCCTCCTCTAACCAATATTCCCAATTCACACCCAAAATTCCTCCTCCCTTATTAACCCTCATAGGGCCACTTCTCTTCACGAAACCAGCCCCCATCTTCACATAGAAGGAGGGAGAGGTTGAAGACGTCTAATCCCCAGGACACAAGTCTTAGCATGGCCTCTTCCTAGAAACCTTCTTCTCACAAATCAAGACTCTTTTGAGTCGATATCTCTCATAGGAATAACTAGAGATCTAGCACCATATATAGGAGAGGGTAGTAAGCTCACCTCGTTTCAGCCGGTTCCGACATTTCCGGCCATGGACCTCGTTACTCTTCATTGCGACATCCTCTCCTTCATTAGTGGTGGTTGTTCTTCACTGAAAGGAAAGAGAAGTCGGCCTCCAGAAATCCAAACTCCAGCAACTTCGTCGTTCTCCTTCTTCCGCTCCCGTCAGATTTTGTACAGCAAAGGATCAACACGATCGGTAAGTGACGGCTAGGGTTTGACTTTCATTCCTTTTTATATTAAGTGTTAGATTAAGTCACTTTCGCCATGTGTCTTCTCCCCATTGGACCGCCCATATTAAGTCTCATTTGAAGTGACGGGTCCAAAGAAAGTCATGCCGCACGCATACTGAGCCTGATTCAACCCGCCTATACCAGTCAGCTGACTCAACAAGTATCAAAAATTGGCTAAGGCAGATTTGTCGAGTATCCTTCCCGATACTCGACGAATCGGTGTGCTCCTTCACGTAGTATCGACGAATTAGATTAAGTCATACTCGTCAAATTTCTCCAAACTCGTCGAGCTAACTCGGTGATTCATGACGAATTCGTCGAATATCATGGTTATATTCTACGAATTTCCCTTAGTCGAATTTCCAACTTCATCTTGCCAAATTTCCTCTCCATATTCGACAAATTCGTTGAATTTCAACAATGATATCCGACGAATTTCCCTTGACCTATTTCTCAATGATACTCGACGAATTCATCGGATATCCTTGATGATATCCGACGTATTTCCCTTAGTCATTTTCCTTAGTCCATTCCCCTTTTGATTCATTGGGTGTCACTCAACCAAACACTTTATCCAACGCACTCGACACCTATTGCCAGTGCACCCCGAGCCTGAGTCAAGTCTCTTGACTCAAAACTCGTGCAAGGGGCCTACCGCAAAACGGGATATTACAAATCCTATAAACAAAATAAAAGATTTTGTCCCCAAAATCAAGCTAAGGCTATGGAGAAGTAAAGCATGAAAATGAGATAAAATATGCTTTTAAAATTACCTTGGGGAAACAACTCCGGGTAGCGCTTTTGCATCAAGTCCATTGGCTCCCAAGTATACTCCTCCTTCCCATGGTTAGACTACAAGACTTTTACCAATGGGACACTTTTCCGTCGCAAGCTCCTTGTTTATGTGTCCACTATCCGCACCGGCTCTAGTCGAACAGATCTGTCAGTTGCTACTGCTCCATCTATGGTGAGGACAAGTTGTCCGGGCCGTAACAGTGCCTTCCAAAGTGACGGCACATGGAACACATCGTGTAAATTCTCTATCTCTTGTGGTAGCTCCAACCGATAGGATAAAGGGCCAATCCTTTCCAATACATCATAAGGTCCAACGTATCTTAGACTGAGCTTCTTCATACCACGCACCCATGACACTCCATGCATCGGCCGGATCTTCAGGAACACCTTGTCACCCACTTGAAATTCTACCATCTGGTGCTTTGCATTATAATATTTAGCCTGCCTACTTTGAGCCTCAAGCATGTGGTCCAGTATAAGTCTAACAATAGTATCATTATCGTCAACATACTCAATTCCCAAAAACCTTCAGGTCTTCATCTTGCACCCACGACAAGGAGTCCTACACCTTCTCCCATAAAGGGATTCATGGGGTTCCATCCCGATACTGGCCTAATGACTGTTGTTATATGAAAATTCACCAGGGGTAAGAGCCTTTCCCATGGCTCTCCTCATTCTAGCACAAATAATATTAACAGATCTTCCAAGGTTCTGATTATCCTCTCCGACTGCCCATCCATTTGAGGATGAAAGGCCATGCTGAAGGTAAGGCGTGAACCCAAATACGCCTGTACTGCCTTCCATTATTTAGAAGTGAAACGACCATCCCGGTCAGAAACAATTGTCTTTGGCATGCCATGGTACCGTACAAACTGTTCCACAAAGAGGCATACCAAAACGTCCACATGTGCCTCCTTCCTCATTGGAATAAACCTGGCTACCTTCGTCAGGCGATCTACGATTACCCAAAATGAGTCATTCACAGATCGTGAGCGAGGCAACCCGTGAACGAAATCCATGGAGATATCCTCGAACTTCCACACAGGGATAGACATCGGCTGTAATAATCCCCAAGAGCTCTTGCATTTTGCCTTTACCTTTTGACAAACTTCACAGTGCGTAACAAAGTACCTGACATCTCTCTTCATTCCTGGCCAAAACATGGTCTTTTGCAAGTTAGCATACATTTTGGCAATCCCAGGATGCACTGAAAACTTAGAGCAATGTGCCTCTCTTAAGATATCTTCCCGAATTTTGCCACCTTCGGGAATGTAGAGCCGGCCATGGATATGAACGAGGTCGTCCTTTAGGGAATATTCGTCAGTAGATCCATCTTCAATCGATTTAAACACTAGGGACAGAGCGGAATCCTTCCCTTGCTCAGCCCTGATTCGGTCCCGAATATCACAGACTATTCTCATTGTGGTTAGGTACTCTGTATATTCTTCAGAATGATCTTTGTACACCAGAGTGATCTCCATCTCATCAAGCATCTAAGCTAACTTCATACTAATCAATCGTGAATCAGGGTTTGATTCTGGTACTTTTCTGCTCAAGGCATAAGCCATGGAGTTTGCTTTTCTGGCGTGGTAGTTCAAAGTAAATTCATATTCACATAAAAATTCTAACCATCACCGCTATCTCAGGTTCAGCTCATTTTGAATATGAACATACTTTAAATTCTTATGATCCGAAAATATCTCACAGTGGACGTCATATAGATAGTGTCTCCAAACCTTAAAGGCAAACACCACTGTCCCTAACTCAAAATCATGAACTGGGTAATTAGCTTCATATTTCTTCAGTTGTCTCGAAGCATAAGCGATCATGTGCCCGTGCTGTATTAGTACTGCTCCCATCCCTTGGTATGATGCATCAATGTAGACTTGGAATCCTTCCTTCCCAAATGGAAGGGCTAGGATGGGTTCAGAGGTAAGTCTATCCTTCAGCTCTTGGAATACGGCTTCGCACTGGGGTGTCCACTCGTAAGACACACCTTTCTTCGCTAGTGCAGTGAGAGGGAGGGATATCTTCGAGATTCCTTTCACGAACTTTCGATAATACCCAGCCAGTCCAAGGAAACTCCGAACATCGTCGGCCGACTTCAAAGGAGAACATTCCTTCACAGCACACACTTTCGCCGGATCTACGGCTAATCCAACACTACTGATCGCGTGGCCTAAGAAGGCAACTTCTCGGAGCCAAAATTCACACTTGCTGAACTTAGCAAACAAGGTATGCTACTTTAAATTCTTCAACAACAAGGTCAGGTGTTAAACATGATCATCTTCTGTCTTCAAATAGACTAAAATGTCATCGATGAAGATGATGACAAAGACATCTAGGTATGGCTCAAATGCTTTGTTCATCAGACTCATGAACGCTGAAGGGGCGTTTGTGAGCCCAAAAGGCATCACTGTGAACTCATATAGCCCATACCTTGAGCTAAATGCCGTTTCCTGAATATCCTCCTCTTGTATCCTCAGTTAGTAATACCCCGAGCACAGATCTAACTTGGAAAACGAGTGCCCTCCGACCAGTTGATCGAATAAATCATCTATCCGTGGTAGTGGGGCAGTGTTCTGTACCGTTAAATGGTTGAGTTCCCGGTAATCTATACATAACTATATTGTTCCATCCTTCTTCTTATTGAATAAAACAGTGGCTCCCCAAGGTGATGAACTTGGGCGAATGAACCCAGACTCTACTAATTCCTGCAACTGAACTCTAAACTCGGCGAGTTCCTTTGGGGCTACATGATAAGGGGTCCTGGAGACGGGCTTGACACCCGGTACTAACTTAATTTGGAAGTCGACTTCTCGATGAGGGGGTAATCCCGACAGGTTCTCAGGAAATACCTGTAACACCCCCATCCGTCTTATGACATATAACAGAAGGTCCAGCTAGAACCCGACGCCATATACCACAGATAGTCGGAAGGGTTACAGAATAATACCAAAAACTCAACTACTCATCCTAACAAAGAGCATTCTAGCGGAAGCTTTTAAATAGTTTAAGAGAACCCAGAATTTGCACAACAACGACATGAATGCCCACTATACCATAGGAATGAAATACATCAAATACACAAAAGAGTACATGGCCTTAAGGCCTTACAAATGTTCACTTGACAATATATTGTTTTACATACATTAGATTACAGGTCGGCTACTCATGACAAAAGTAAAACAACGGTTCGCTTAGCCTTCGAGGGCCAGCTCAGCAACTTGGGCTTCAGCCCGCTACTTGGCGCTTGGTTCCGCAGCACTTGCAAGCAACATTCCACCGCACGGTGGAAAACAAAGCAACGGTCAACTAAAGCTGACCAAATTATAACGACCCCGCCCATTACTCGGGACGGTTGTGCTCCTTCCCTACATATCATTAGCCCAGCTAAATAGTAAAGTGCAAATATATATTTTGTAACAAGTGTAGGCTCGCTCAGCCAAACACCCCGTACACTCAGGGCACATTCTCAGTGAATCCGGTGAATTTCGTGGCTTCACCACCACCCTCAGGATGGAAAACATTGTGAGCATTTTTGAGTCTTTCCGACCGCAGTCCAAGACTGTAACGCCCCCGATTTTTTCGACGATTTTATTTAAATGGGAAACATCATATTTATGACGTTATGGCGTTACCTTTAACGTCAAGATGACGGCGTAATGCCATAAAGGCATTTTCGCATCCATGCGGTCAAGTCGGCCAAATTCTTGTTGTAATGGGAACATTTTGCATTTGGAATTTAAGTTGAGTAATTTTTGACTAACTCGTCAAGTTTCGTCGTGATCCGAGCGATATTTGGGCCTCGGCGTTTTTCCAAAGTTTTGTGGAATTTATGTTCGTCGTAAACTTTGAAAACTTATATCTCGAGAATGGCTCGTCTGATTTTGGTTTTGACTTCGCCGTCATGTTCGTAGCATTTGTGTTCGCCTACGGCGTGAGTTTCGTTCGATTTGGCGTGCGTTTGGGCCTCCGTTTTGATCTCGCATTTCCTTATAAAAAAAATAAAAAAAATAAAAATATAAATATGATTATTTTAATATTAAAGTACTATTCAAAAATGAAAAGTACTATTCATTTTTATAGTTTGATCAAAAGGTTAGATTTGTCAAGAAATTGTTTTTCCTGCAACCTTGACTCGTGTGAAGTTTCTGCTTATTATGTAAATCTTCTGTTCCTTCAATTCTGTATACTCGAGTAGTCTGTTTCTGTATACTCGAGTAGTCTGTTTCTGCATACTCGAGTAGTTTGTTTCTGTATACTCGAGTAGCCTTCTGTATACTCGAGTAGTCTGTTTTTGAATACTCGAGTAATCTGTTTCTGTATACTCGAGTAGTCTGTTTCTGCATACTCGAGTAGCCTTCTGTATACTCGAGTAGTCTGCTTCTGTATACTCGAGTAGTCTGTTTCTGCATACTCGAGTAGTCTGTTTCTGCATACTCGAGTAGTCTGTTTCTGTATACTCGAGTAGCCTTCTGTATACTCGAGTAGTCTATTTCTGAATACTTGAGTAATCTGTTTCTGTATACTCGAGTAGTCTGTTTCTGCATACTCGAGTTGTAACACCCCAAAACTTGGAAGGGGAATCGATGGCGTCGTTTTAGCCAAGTTTGGGTTTTGGAGCAGGCGACACGGGCGTGTCAAGGGCGTGACATGAGCGTGTCAGGCGTGGTCGACCGCGGAGCCGTGGTCGACGTTTTGAGGGTCGACGTTCGTCGAGCTCAGGAACACGGCTTGGGACACGGGCGTGTCCCTGGCCGTGTTCTTCTCGGGCTGTTTGCAGGATTTATTCTGCTAGGCATGACACGGGTCACGACACGGCCGTGTCGGGTTTGACACGGGCGTGTCGAAGGCTGTGTCTTTGGCCGTATCCTTCTCTGACTGGAAAAATTGGTCGGTGGGGGGGCGTGACACGGGTCTCGACACGGGCGTATCAAAGGCGACACAGGCGTGTCGGAGGCCATGTCAAAGGCCGTGTGCTGGTTTTCGAATCGGTCGAGGCGGCGAATGGGTAACACGGCCTGGCACACGGCCGTGTTGCAACCCGTGTTCGGCCTAGTTTTTGTAATTTTAGGCCGAATCGTGGCCGTCCGTTTCTTTGGTATGAGATCCAATGGCTGGGGGCTAGATCTGAGGGATTAAACTCGGGAATAGGGTTTGAAACCCTCACTTTCCTCCTATCTTTATCTCTCTTGATTCTAGAGAGAAGGGAGAGCAAGGAGAAGGAAGAAGGCCAAGATCCGGCCGCCGGCGAAGCTTCGGAGGTCCGTTTCGCGAGCGGACTTCAGATCCACGAAGGTGGGAGCGTTGCGGTGGTTTTTAACCGAGCAAATCTTCTCCATGGCTAGGAAGAGGGGACGGAAGGTAACGACACTTCTCCTCTCGGTTTTTAGGATTTAGGATACATGAATAACATCCCCTTCCTTTCGTATTTTGAGCACCGAATCTCTCACATGAGAGGGATTCGTGTAGCCTAGGTTCAAGAGGGACCTCTGGGTTGAGTATGTTCATCCCGACATGCTTTGCATTAGAGATCCGCTCTGTTAGCGGATTAGGCATTGTGGGTGAAGCCGTGGTCGCGACCGTTAGTCCGACCCGGTGATGTTGCATAGCGAGATGTGAGGTTTCGGTAGAAATCCGTTGCGGCAGTACGTCGTTGTGTGTATGCGTTTCCCCCCTTTAATTGAGTGAGTACTCGTAGTCGGAACCGGACAAGGTTAGCTCCGCTTCTTGCGGTAGTTGGTTTCCTTGGAGCACGGGAAAGATACGGTGTGAATGGTGATTGGGGTGGGGAAACCTTTGTTTGTGCTGTACAAAGGCGTGGCTATGTCTCCCTGGTCGGCTAGCTATCCCGTGACGCGCAAGTCATGAGGGGAAAGTGTCCCGGCGAGACTAGCCCCTTGTGTGGGACTAACGAGAATGTCGAGCGGAGGGCAAGCCCGGGCAATGTGGCCATGAGCGGGTGGGGTCCGGCAAGGCTTCTTAGAATCGGTCGGTGTGAGACGGAACCCTGACATGCGAAGTCAGAATGTGCGGGCAAGCCCGGGGTATATGACCCTTGTGTGGGTAGGGCCTTTGCGAGGTTCCGTGTGACGGCGTGTGTGTCGTTACGGACATGGTGGTTCTCTTGTGTTTGCGGCTTTAAGCCAATGGGGAAACGGAAGTACCCAGTGTTTGATGTTGTGATAGATGCATACGAACTAGGGTGCCTTGGGTGAAACCCGGGTTGTATTCATGTTGCATAGTAGGCCCTTTCACTTTGTACAAAACATAGAGAACATGTATGCTGTATGAGACATCCAAGCCTGTTTTACCGCTTTATTATATATACTCTTTTGGTATACAAAGTGCTAACTTGCAGGTGGAGTGGTACCCCGGGGTCCGTTAGGGACGGCCGGGAGGAGATGTGTTTGTTACACAGTAGAGGTCAGCCTTTGCTGACCCACGTTACTTCAAATCCATGCAGGGCAAGGATCGCATGCAGGAGCTAGCGCGCCGGGCGAAAAGCCCTAAGCCTCATGAAGTGTCGTTGTGCTTGACTATTTTCTTTTCCTTGTTTTGCTGTTGTTGTTGACTATGTCCGGCTTGCATGCCGAGGTAGCCTAGGGGTGCTTGGCACTTTTATATTTGGACTTGTATTGTGTAAGGTCTTAAGGCCATTTGATACTCTTCTGTTAGTGGATAACTTCTGCCTGTTAGTGTTCTTTTTCCGCTGTGTTTGTCTGGAGTTTTGAGATTGGGTAGTTTTATATCATCTTTTAATACTAAAGCTGTGGCGTCCGTATGTTGTGGGGCCCCGGCTGGACCCATTTTATATGGTCTTTACAGGGGAGGTGTTACACGAGTAGCCTTCTGTATACTTGAGTAGTCCGCTTCTGTATACTAGAGTAATCTGTTTCTGTATACTCGAGTAGTCTGTTTCTGCATACTCGAGTAGCCTTCTGTATACTCGAGTAGTCCGCTTCTGTATACTCGAGTAGTCTATTTCTACATACTCGAGTAGTCTGTTTCTGCATACTCGAGTAGCCTTCTGTATACTCGAGTAGTCTATTTCTGCATACTCGAGTAGCCTTCTGTATACTCGAGTAGTCTGCTGTCTTTCTCATGTAGTCCGTCATAGTTTGTGTTCGAGAGCCTTTTTGAGGGTCAAAACGGTGCCGTGGGGAAAAATAGCTAACATAAAATTTGTTCGTCTCGACGAGATCTACAACTTTCATGTTGGACACTTTTCGATTTGAAGCCATACTAGACCTGTAATTTTGCTTTCCGCGAACTGCTCATACATAAACCATTTTTTTTATATTTTTAGACAAAACTCTTTATAACTACTTATATATATATATATATTCTTATACTTATGGTATTTAGAAAAATAGGAATACTTCATCTTCTCCGATTCTTTCTCCCGAACCAGAGCGGCGTGAGCGAGAGAGATAATATTTCGTGAATCTTCCTGTGGCCGCCGACGGAGCTCCGGTGCTTGAAATCTTCAACCGAGCGTAGATCTGGAAAGCTCTCATCGAGAGCTATGCTATCATGGTAAATTTTACCCTTTCCTCGAGTTTTCTCGTTAGGGTTTTTCGGCCATAACCCCCTTTTCGACCATTTTTGTATAGATTTCAACTTCCTCCATCCTCTTTTGCCCTGATCTGTGACGTGGACTGATTTGGAGAACTTTTCTGGTAAAACCAAGGCAAGTGGTGGTTTCTCCTCATTTCTCCTTCTCCGATTTGATTGTAACGGTTTAGTTTTTATGTTCTTTAAAATTTTCTTCACTTTGTTTTCCATGTTATTGCTACGATTAACCTTTTTGGATGATCACTCGAGGTTGTAAGATTTTGTCTTGGTGAACTTGATCTTGTCATGATATATTTAATCGTTCTTGATGTGTCTTATTAATGCCTTTAAATGCATTACTTATCGTTATTGATCGTATTAAAGTTTATCTAGGATTGTGAATTGTTCCTTAAGATAGATCAACCATGTCTTGAAACTAGAAGTGTCAAGTAGAATCCGACGAGCCAAATCTCGAGATATATTTGTGTTGTGGTTTCTTTGGGTTTCAAAAAATTGCGGGAGATAGTGGATAAAACCACCTCCGCATTGTCTGACTCCTTTATTGTACCTTGTGGAGGTCTATTGGGTTTTTGGGCATCTGCGGTGTATGGTGGAGAGTATGAGACTCCCTCGCAGTTAAGTGGATAAATTATTTGTGAGGGGTGTGTCCAGTTGAGTGACCACCTTGCCCGTGTTTTTGGGTAGAGTCGACCACAGGTGCCTAATAAAGGTTTTGTATTTCTTCCTTATGATTTATTCATGTTGTCACCTTATAGCCTCGTGCATCTGGTGTACTCTGGTGACGAATCACGTAAGAGTTTTTTTTCCTGATGATGCCTTGTTTCTTTTTGTACTTTACTTTAATGGTTTTGGTCTTGGGTTGGTACCCCTTTTGACCTTTATTTATTTTGGCTTATTTTTCTGCCACCATTTGTACCCTCTTGCTGAGGTGTTTTGTCTTTGGAATGTCTCAGGTTCGGAGCATTAGTAGGTAGCGGAGCCGGTTTTGGAGCCTTAGCAGCAGCAGTTTGGCTGTAGTTTTCCCCCTCGCCGTAGCGAGGTAGTTTGTTGTTTTAGTTTTCTTTTCCCAGTTTCAGACATATTCATACTGTGGGTTTGTGTCAGGTGGTTGACGCCCACAGGTTTGTTGACCTTTTTGGACACTTGCTAGCTGTTGTGGTTTCCTTATGTTTGGTTTACATTACTTGCTCTCTGGGATGATTTATTGCTAGGATTGCATGTTAGATATTTTTAACCTATAAAACCCTACTATTAGTAAAGCATACTTGTCATCTCTTTCAAAAATAAGCCACTACTTTCTATTTAGCGTAAAGACTTTCTATACTTATTATAAATCTAGGGTTTGCATAGTATGAGTTGTTCCTCGGGGACATTTATACTCTTGTAGAATATTAGAGTCAATTTAAACAAGTATCTTCCGCAAGCGTATAACTTATATTTTAAATCGTGGACTAGATGATTCACTAAGCCGAGGGATACGGCTACCGTCATAACTTAAACTGGATTTCATTAATAACAATTTATGTTTCCTTTTAAAATCGTAGAGTTTGGAGTCTTGCCTGAACGTTTGCAGTTATCCCCTGCATGGCGTGGCATCACGAAGCGTATTTTTCCCCTTGCTCTGATATAATTAAATTGTTGGGGAAAAATGCGGGTTGTGACAGTTGGTATCAGAGGGAGGTTGCTTAACAATTGGTCGGGCAACCTTCCCTTGTTAGTGTTAGTTGCTTAGTGTCATATCATACACACACCGATGTTTCATCATAATGTCTTGGCTGAAGCATGAACACTACACTCATAAGCATGATTAGAATTATACGGGGCATATTATGTAGTATGGGATGCATAATATGTGTTGGTATATGGATCCACCATAGGTGGCAATATGTGAGGGTTATGTAGTATGAGATGCATAACCTCACCACATGGATGCCCATTAGCACGTTTTCTTTTTGTTGCATGCAATATTATATAGTATGGGATGCATAACATTGCATGTGTACGCCGCTCATAATATACATTAAGGCCTTTTATAGAATTCATAGCACTACATGCATAGCATAACATAACATAAGCACAACATGCCAAGCTAAAGATTTACCTGATGACATATGTACACACATGATTTTAAATAAGAGTAAAGAATTCATGCATTTATATCATAGGCACATGAGTCAATAGGATGATAGGATATCATCCTGAGTAGGACATATCATCATCATATAATCCCAGAGCAAGTGACAACTTAAGCAAGTGTCTTTCAAGTTTGGTCTGAACTAGTTTTGTTTGCCCTAGTCGTAATCTAGGATTTTAGTTGGGATGTTCGTTTGCCTTTTTAGAAATGCCTCCAAAGCGTATTGCTACGATATCGACTCCACAGTCGGAGGGTGAGTCATCAGGTGCGCAGAGTGATGCGTTGATCGAGAGTTTGCGCCAGAGCAACGAGGCTCTGTCAAGGCAAGTAGTTGCGTTGCAAACGCAAATGCAATCATTTTTGTCTACCGCTCCAGCGTGGCAGCCTTCAATGCAAGAGCCTGCGTCGGGTCAAGTCGTGCCTGATACCCCTGCTCCTCTGGTGGCCCCGGTGGCAATACCACCAGAAATGAATTTCATATCGCATTTATAGCGATTGGGACCTCCCACCTACGATGGGAGTGCCGACTTTATGATTTTAGATGATTGGATCATCTCAATCGAGGAGATGTTTTCGTATTCCAGGATTCTAGAAGCCCAGAAGGTTATGATTGCAGCCTATCAGTTAAAAGGCCTAGCAAAGAGTTGGTGGATTCGTGAAAAGGAGAGTCTGAAGGAAGGCTGTACCTTGGACTCTTTCAAGAAGTTGTTGCTGAAGAAGTTTCTGCCCTCGGTCGAGCGGGACCGTCTCATGAATAACTTCCTGTATTTGAAGCAGAGACAACTCACGGTGAGCGAATATGAGATTGAATTTAGCAAGTTGAGTAGATTTGCTCCCGATTTGGTAGCTTCGGAGGAGGGAAGAGTGAAACGTTTCCTGGGAGGACTAAGAAGTGATGCCCAGCAGTGGGCATGCGCTTATAGAGCTGACAGTTATGTTGTGGCAGTGGAAGCCGCACTAAAGGTTGAAGCAATTGAAAATGCCAAGAACCGCGGTGCTGCGGCGAGAAAAGAGAAAAGGAAGGGTGTTGAGGATGGTAGCTCTAGGGCATCTGGCCCTTCTTCGAAGAAGAAAGGTAAGGAAGTGTGTAGTTTCGGTGGTCGTCCTGGCCACCCTTACGAAAGGTGTTTCAAGAGAACATCCACCCTGAAGCAGCAACAAGTGCACACCATCCAAGGTGCACCCAAGGGAGAGATTGTGTGCTCGTTCTGTGCAAGGAGGGGTCATGATGTGAGTCAGTGCTGGATGAAAGAAAGGACCTGCTTCCAGTGCGGGCAGAAGGGACACCAGAAATCTTCGTGCCCCCAGGCTCAATCCCCACTGCAGCCTGCCCCGCTTCGAGCTCTGCCGCCACCACCAACCCTAGATAAAGGAAAAGGAATGTTGAACGTGATGACTAGCGAGGAAGCTCAAAACTCTACGCAAGTTATTTCATGGGAGTTTAAGGTGCGGAATAGGTGGGCGCGCATTCTGTTCGATTCGGGTGCCACCCATTCATTTGTTGCCAGGAGGTTTGTTGATAAACATCATCTGGATGTTGATCAATTGAGAGACTCCTTCAACGTCAAGCTTCCCTCTGGTGATTCGGTGATATCCAATCAAGGAGTTCTGAGATGCCCTATTCATCTTGCCAATTTTATGGCCCTTGCGGATCTTATAATTTTAGACCTGGCTGATTTTGATGTGATTTTGGGCATGGACTGGCTGTCCAAGTATGATGCAGTCATCCAGTGCAAGGCAAAAAGACTGGACTTCAGGATGGACAATTGCCAACCTATGAGCATCTATGGATTTCAGGACAAGTTTCCCCTGTAATTTCTACGGTACGTGCTATAATGTCTGGTTGTGGGCGTTTTTAGTTTCTATTTCTGCTCTGGAAACAGCTTCTGTTACACCACATCTTGAGGATGTCTCAGTGACGCGAGAGTTTCTAGATGTCTTTCCTAATAGTCTTCCAGGACTTCCTCCTGAGAGGGAGATTGAGTTCGTGATTGACCTCGAGCCAGGCACTCGTCCCATCGCCAAAGCACCGTACCGTATGGCTCCGCGTGAGTTGGATCAGTTGCGTACTCAGCTCGATGAGTTGCTGAGGTGTGGTTTTATTAGACCAAGTTCTTCTCCGTGGGGTGCTCCGGTTTTGTTCGTAAGGAAGAAGGACGGATCGATGAGGCTTTGCATCGATTATAGGGAATTAAATAAGGTGACCGTTAAGAATAGATACCCCCTGCCAAGGATCGATGATCTGTTCGATCAGTTGCGTGGTAGCTCGGTATTTTCAAAGATCGATCTTCGCTCAGGCTACCACCAGTTGAGGATTCGTGAGGAAGACATTCCCCGAACCGCATTCCGTTCACGGCATGGACATTATGAGTTTTTGGTGATGTCTTTCGGTTTAACCAATGCACCCTCTGCTTTCATGGATTTGATGAATAGGGTGTTTAAGGATTTCTTGGACCGATTCGTTATTGTGTTCATAGATGATGTCCTAGTGTATTCCCGTAATGTTGAGGAGCATACTCAGCATTTGCGTTTTGTTTTGTCGACCTTGAGGGAGCATAAGCTATATGCGAAGTTGAGCAAATGTGAGTTCTGGCTACCTCAGGTGTCCTTTCTTAGTCATGTTGTAAGCAAGGACGGTATTTCTGTAGACCCGACCAAGATTTCTGCCGTGATGGAATGGGAAAGACCTTCTACACCTAAGGAGATTAGGAGCTTCTTAGGCCTCGCTGGCTATTATAGGAGATTCGTGGAAGGATTTTCGGTGTTGTCTGCACCTTTGACTAGACTTACTCAGAAGAATACTGCATTCATTTTGAGTGATAAGTGTGAAGAGGCTTTCCAAGAGTTGAAGAAGAGACTATGTGCTGCCCCAATTTTAAACTTACCTACTCAAGGAGTCGAGTATGCTATGTACGTCGATGCGTCATACATCAGACTTGGTTGTGTTTTAATGCAAGATGGTAAGGTGATCTCGTATGGATCGAGGAAACTAAAGATTCACGAGAGAAACTATCCTACGCACGATTTGGAGTTTGCTGCCGTAATTTATGCGCTGAATCTGTGGCGACACTTATTGTATGGCGCGCTGTGCAAGATCTATATGGACCATAAGAGTTTGAAGTACGTCTTCACTCAGAAGGAACTAAATCTACGGCAGCGTCGGTGGTTAGAATATGTGGCGGATTATGAAGTAGAAATTCTTTATCATCTAAGAAAGGCTAATGTAGTAGCCGATGCTTTTAGTAGAAAGACCGCTAAAATTTTAATTTATCAGTATAGTCCTTAGTAGAAGAATTCTTGTTGATGAACATCGAGATTGGGAGTAGTTCTACGCCTGCTAGTTTGGAAGCAGAAGCGCCCTCTTGGATTTCCCTTACTAGGGTGCACCAAAAGGATGATCTGGAATTGTTACACCACTGGAATAGAACTGAGAAAGGAGAGTTACCTGATTTTTCTTTGGACGAGCTAGGTACTCTGAAATATCGGGGTAGATTTTGTATTCCTAACATGGGTGACATCCGGGCTGAAATTTGTGAAGAAGCTCATGGTTCACGTGTTTCCTATCATCCTGGTTCCACCAAAATGTATAAAGATCTAAAGAAAATTGTTTGGTGGTCAGGGATGAAGAGTGATATCGCGAAGTTTGTATCAGAATGTTATACGTGTCAGTGTGTCAAGGCTGATCATAGAAGGCCTGGTGGTAAATTGACACCGCTTGATATTCCAAGTTGGAAATGGGAGAGTATTTCAATGGATTTTATCACCGGTCTACCAAAATCACCCCGTGGGTATGACTCAGTTTGGGTGATAGTCGACAGATTGACAAAGTGTGCCCACTTTGTTCGGTTTAAGATTGGGTATTCGATGAAGAAGATAGTTGAGCTATATGTTGAAGAGGTCATCAGGTTATATGGAGTGCCCTTTAGCATTGTATCAGATCGGGACTCCAGATTTACGTCTCGCTTTTGGAAGAGCTTGCAAGAGGGGTTGGGTACCGACTTGAGGTATTCCACCGCCTATCATCCACAGACGAATGGGCAAACAGAAAGAGTAAATCAGATCGTGGAGGACATGATTAGATGTTATATTTTGGATCATGGTGGTGCTTGGGATGAGCGTCTCAGACTCATGGAGTTTTCTTACAATAATAGTTATCAAGAGAGCTTGCAGATGGCCCCGTTTGAGGCCTTGTATGGGAGGCGTTGTAGGACTCCCTTATTTTGGGCTGAGGTTGGTGAGAGACCATTGCTAGGTCCGGAAGCCCATGAGGAGATGAATTGTGCGGTGACTCATATTCGTGAGGAGCTTCGTGTAGCACAAGAGCGTTATGAGAAATATGCTAATCGACGAAGGGTCGATTTGGAGTTTGTCGTTGGGGACTTGGTTTTCCTGAAAGTTTCTCTGGGGCCAGGAGTAAAAAGATTTGGAAGGAACCACAAGATAGACCCCCGGTATGTGGGACCTTTTCAGATTCTGGAGCGCATCGGAGTGTCAGCTTATCGTCTGGATTTACCTGCTACCTTTCCTGGTGTCCACGATGTGTTCCATGTGAGCCAGTTGCGGAAGTGTGTTCGTAGTGATCGTTAAATTCTTGACTAGGTGCCCCAAATTCAGCCCAATCTGTCGTATGTGGAAGAGCCTGTCCGCATTTTGGAATCTCAAGAGCATGTCTTGCAAAGAAAAACCATCCCCATGGTTAAGATTCTTTGGAGAAATCAAGACGTCGAGAGCGCGACGTGGGAATTGGAATCAGCAATGAGAGAATCTCATCCGCACCTCTTCTCCTAGTTTTGGGTACGTCGATATGTTTTCAGTTACGTTTGATTTTATCATTTTGATTTTGTTTTGGAGTTGTGTTAAGTTTCGGGACGAAACTTCTTTTTAGGGGGAGTGACTGTAACGCCCCCGATTTTTCGACGATTTTATTTAAATGGAAAACATCATATTTATGACGTCATGGCGTTACCTTTAACGTTAAGATGACGGCGTAATGCCATAAAGGCATTTTCGCGTCCATGCGGTCAAGTCGGCCAAATTCTTGTTGTAATGAGAAAATTTTGCATTTGGAATTTAAGTTGAGTAATTTTTGACTTACTCGTCAAGTTTCGTCGCGATCCGAGCGATATTTGGGCCTCGGCGTTTTTCCAAAGTTTTGTGGAATTTATGTTCGTCGTAAACTTTGAAAACTTATATCTCGAGAATGACTCGTCTGATTTTGGTTTTGACTTCGACGTCGTGTTTGTAGCGTCTGTGTTCGCCTACTGCGTGAGTTTCGTTTGATTTGGCGCGCGTTTGGGCCTCCGTTTTGATCTCGCGTTTCCTTATCAAAAAAATATAAAAATAAATATATAAATATGATTATTTTAATATTAAAGTACTATTCAAAAATGAAAAGTACTATTCATTTTTTATAGTTGATCAAAAGGTTAGATTTGTCAAGAAATTGTTTTTCCTGCAACCTTGACTCGTGTGAAGTTTCTGCTTATTATGTAAATCTTCTGTTCCTCCAATTCTGTATACTCGAGTAGTCTGTTTCTGTATACTCGATTAGTCTGTTTCTGCATACTCGAGTAGTCTGTTTCTGTATACTCGAGTAGCCTTCTGTATACTCGAGTAGTCTGTTTCTGAATACTCGAGTAATCTGTTTCTGTATACTCGAGTAGTCTGTTTCTGCATACTCGAGTAGCCTTCTGTATACTCGAGTAGTCTGCTTCTGTATACTCGAGTAGTCTGTTTCTGCATACTCGAGTAGTCTGTTTCTGCATACTCGAGTAGTCTATTTCTGTATACTCGAGTAGCCTTCTGTATACTCGAGTAGTCTGTTTCTGAATACTTGAGTAATCTGTTTCTGTATACTCGAGTAGTCTGTTTCTACATACTCGAGTGGCCTTCTGTATACTCGAGTAGTCCATTCTGTATACTCGAGTAATCTGTTTCTGTATACTCAAGTAGTCTGTTTCTACATACTCGAGTAGCCTTCTGTATACTCGAGTAGTCCGCTTCTGTATACTCGAGTAGTCTGTTACTGTATACTCGAGTAGTCTGTTTCTGCATACTCGAGTAGCCTTCAGTATACTCGAGTAGTCTATTTCTGCATACTCGAGTAGCCTTCTATATACTCGAGTAGTCTGCTGTCTTTCTCATGTAGTCCGTCATAATTTGTGTTCGGGATCCTTTTTGAGGGTCAAAACGGTGCCGTGTGGAAAAATGGCTAACATGAAATTTGTTCGTCTCGACGAGATCTACAACTTTCATGTTGGGCACTTTTCTATTTGAAGCCATACTAGACCTCTAATTTTGTTTTCCGCGAACTTCTCGTACTTAAACCGTTTTTTTTATATATTTAGACAAAACTCTTTATAACTACTTATATATATATATATATATATATATATATATATATATATATATATATATATATATGTTCTTATACTTAGGGTATTTAGAAAAATAGGAATACTTCATCTTCTGCGATTCTTTCTCCCGAACCAGAGCGGCGTGAGCGAGAGAGAGAATATTTCGTGAATCTTCCGGTGGCCGCCGACGGAGCTCCGGTGCTCGAAATCTTCAACCGAGCGTAGATCTAGAAAGCTCTCATCGAGAGCTACGCTATCGTGGTAAATTTTCCCATTTCCTCGAGTTTTCTCGTTAGGGTTTTTCGGCCCTAACCCCCTTTTCGACCATTTTTGTATAGATTTAAACTTCCTCCATTCTCTTTTGCCCCGATCTGTGATGTGGACTGATTTGGAGAACTTTTCCGGTAAAACCAAGGCAAGTGGTGGTTTCCCCTCATTTCTCCTTCTCCGATTTGATTGTAACGGTTCAGTTTTTATGTTCTTTAAAATTTTCTCCATTTTGTTTTCCAAGTTATTTCTACGATTAACCTTTTTGGATGATCACTCGAGGTTGTAAGATTTTGTCTTGGTGAACTTGATCTTGTCATGATATATTTAATCGTTCTTGATGTGTCTTATTAATGCCTTTAAATACATTACCTATCGTTATTGATCGTATTAAAGTTTATCTAGGATTGTGAATTGTTCCTTAAGGTTGATCAACCATGTCTTGAAACTAGAAGTGTCAAGTAGAATCCGACGAGCCAAATCTCGAGATATATTTGTGTTGTGGTTTCTTTGGGTTTCAAAAAATTGTGGGAGTTAGTGGATAAAACCACCTCCGCATTGTCTGACTCCTTTATTGTACCTTGTGGAGGTCTACCGGGTTTTTGGGCATCTGCTGTGTATGTTGGAGAGTATGAGACTCCCTCGCAGTTCAGCGGATAAATTATTCGTGAGGGGTGTGTCCAGTTGAGTGACCACCTCGCCCGTGTTTTTGGGTAGAGTCGACCACAGGTGCCTAATAAAGGTTTTGTATTTCTTCCTTATGATTTATTCATGTTGCCACCTTATAGCCTCGTGCGTCTGGTGTACTCTGGTGACGAATCACGTAAGATTTTTTTTTCCTGATGATGCCTTGTTTCTTTTTGTACTTTACTTTAATGGTTTTGGTCTTGGGTTGGTATCCCTTTTGACCTTTATTTATTTTGGCTTATTTTTCTGCCACCATTTGTACCCTCTTGCTGAGGTGTTCTGTCTTTGGAATGCCTCAGGTTCGGAGCATTAGCAGGTAGCGGAGCCGGTTTTGGAGCCTTAGCAGCAGCAGTTTGGCTGTAGTTTTCCCCCTCACCGTAGCGAGGTAGTTTGTTGTTTTAGTTTTCTTTGCCCAGTGTCAGACATATTCATACTGTGGGTTCGTGTCAGGTTGTTGACGCCCATAGGTTTGTTGAAATTTTTGGACACTTGCTAGCTGTTGTGGTTTCCTTATGTTTGGTTTACATTACTTGCTCTCTGGGATGATTTATTGCTAGGATTGCATGTTAGATATTTTTAACCTATAAAACCCTACAATTAGTAAAGCATACTTGTCATCTTTTTCAAAACTAAGCCACTACTTTCTATTTAGCGTAAAGACTTTCTATACTTATTATAAATCTAGGGTTTGCATAGTATGAGTTGTTCCTCGGGGACATTTATACTCTTGTAGAATATTAGAGTCAATTTAAACAAGTATCTTTCGCAAGCGTATAACTTATATTTTAAATTGTGGACTAGATGATTCACTAAGACGAGGGATACGGCTACCGTCATAACTTAAACTGGATTTCATTCATAACAATTTATGTTTCCTTTTAAAATGGTAGAGATTGGAGTCTTGCCTGAACGTCTGCAGTTATCCCCTGCTTGGCGTGGCATAACGACGCGTATTTTTCCTCTTGCTCTGATATAATTAAATTATTGGGGAAAAATACGGGTTGTGACAAAGACTCCCGACTATGCCAACGAGTAGTTCCACTTTAGGGCCTCTAGCACCGAACCGCAAAGCCCAGGTCCACTTTTACCTGCCCGTTGCTCACGCCGCCTATTCACTTTAAGACGTACGCGCGGGCCAAGCTTCACACGGATCCTAAAACATTTCAAAACATCACATAACCCAGTTATGTTCAAGGCTGGCTCCCCGACCGCCAAGTTAGCAGAACTATGATTCCGCCCAGTTTTCCTGGTGCGACTTGGAGTTAATCCCCAAGGATCCCAGCTGCAATCTACCGCGTAGAAACCCGGAAAAAATGCACGGAGTCTTCTCCAGCTATTCATGCAATGCAACATCACCGATCCAGACAAACACGTTCGGGTAGGATTAACACACGATGCCTATGCCCGTACTTCGATTTCGGACTCTAAATAAGGGGGAATTCACATATCTACCCCAAGGAACACCGCAAACTCACTGCACACTTGCGGGAGAGGGTTTTCCTATGTAAAGAAAGAAGAGCTTCACATGCTCAAGTTGAGAATCGTTACCCTGAAGTCTTCTTAGGAGCCATGAAAACTAGCAGGATAGAAAGCTTCGCAAAGTAATTTTCTCCATGGATCCGATCTCGGTTCTCAGTTCGGTGCTCCGATGCTCCGCCGGCGGCCAGATTCCTCCCTTCCTTCTTCCTTACTCTCTTCTCTCTCTAACTTCTTAGAAAGAGGGAGTTAAAGATGAAATGAGGAATTAAACCTCTAATCTCGGACTAAACACAAGCAGGAACTCATCTGGGCCATTAGATCTTATTTAAAGAAAACAAACGGCTCAGATTAGCCTGAAATTCCTTAATCCTGGGCCCAACACGGCTTTGCACACGACCGTGTCCCAGGCCATGTGCCTCGATCCAACCACGAATATCGAGCACAGAAAAGGACACGGGTTGGGACACGCCCGTGTCCCAACCTGACACGCCTGTGTCGTGTCCTCGACACGCTCGTGACCAGGGGACGTGTCACAAATAACCGCCACGCCAACCGTCACGTCGCTTGGTGGACACTGGTGGCGACACGCTCGTGTTAACCAGTACACGCCCATGTTTTAGGCTGTGTTCCTTTTTCGATACAGGACAAAACTTCCATAGGAGTACAGGACCATGTGACATGCCCGTGTCATATATCGTGTGCCTGACACGCCCTGTGACACGCCCATGTCACAGGCCGTGTTAGAGCACTCAACGCTCATCGACCTCAACTCGACTACCCGATCACGACACACCCTATGACACACCCGTGTCACAGGCCTTGTTCACCCTTCCTAAACACAAAATTGGCTCAAAACACCTCCCGATTCACTTCGTATTTCAGGGCATTACAAATCTACCCCCCCCCCCCCTAAAGAATTTCATCCACGAAATTATGTAAAAGAACACAAAACAACTTAAAGATTACCTGCGTGGAATAATTCGGGGTATGCTTCCAACATAGTCTGCTCTCGTTCCCAAGAAAGCTCCTCACGTCCGCAGTTATCCAATCGGACTTTAACCATTCTAATTTCCTTGTTGCGGAGCCGTTTGACTTCAAAGTATTCAATGCAAATTGGCTTGTCCTTGGTCATCAACCCATTATCGCGACACTTGATCGAACGTAACAACCTGATAAGTCTCTTGTACTACCTTCCGCAATACCGAAATGTGGAATACATCGTGTAGCCCACACAATTCCACCGACAACTTCAATCGATACGCTGCTTCGCCAATCCGCTCCAGGATCTCAAACGGTCCAAGGTATCTCGGACTCAGCTTCTTCAAGCGTCAAATCCGCGAGACAGCCTTAAATGGCTTGATTTTCATGTACACCCAATCGCCAATGCTGAACTCCACATTCCAATGCTTGGCATTATAGTATTTTTCCTGTCTGTCCTGGGCGATTTTTAACTGTTCCTGAATCGTACGTACCATTGAAGTGTCATCTTCCACTACTTGTTGTTTATATAACTTTGACTCGTCTATCTCCAATAAAGACAATGACGTGCGACACCTTCTCCCATAAAGGGCCTCGAAAGGCGCTATACCAATACTCGCTTGAAAACTGTTATTGTAAGCAAACTCTACCATGTACAGGTGAGCTTCCCACTGCTTTCCGAAATCCAAGATGCACATGCGAAGCATGTCCTCCATCGTCATGTTGACCCTTTCAGTCTGACCATCCGTATGCGGATGAAAGGCTGTGCTGAAACTTAGCTTAGTTCCCAATAACTTATGCACCAACCTCCAGTCATTTGACGTGAAGCGTCCGTCTCGGTCACTAACAATACTGCGTGGCACACCATGCAGCCATACAATATTATCCACATAGATCTTGGCTAACTTTTCCACCAGATCTTCCTTCCTATTCGGGATGAAGTGCGACACCTTTGTCAATCTATCTACGACCACCCAGATGGCGTCATTTCCCCTTTGCGACCTTGGAAAACCATGCACAAAATCCATGGAAATGTCGTCTAACTTCCATTCCGGGATAGGCAAGGATTTTAAGAAACCTCCAGGCTTCTGTCACTCTGCCTTCACCAGGGCATAAGTTTGGCACTTCGCCAAATAAAGTGCTTCATCCTTCTTCAACCCTGGCCTCCATAACAACTTCCTCATATCCCTATACATCTTCGTGCTCCCTGAGTGGATTGAGTACTTGGTACGATGAGCTTCATACATCAACTCCTCCCGAAGGTTATCTGCACTTGGGATGCATAGGAGACCGTCCTTCCTTAGCAGTCCATCATCAACCGCAAATTGGGAATTTGACCCATCCAACGATTCATCCCAAATTTGCTTCATACTACTATCTTGAACCAAAGCCCGCCAAATCCTATCAGCTAGGTCATACTGCACCTCCGTCCAACACAATATTGCCTCGGCACTAGCCTGCTTGTCAACGCAGGAGATCTCCAAAGCCTCCAAATCATGGACCAAACTCTCATCATGCACTGCAAACCAGTTGGCATGCGCAGGTGCCCTACGACTCAATGCATCAGCCACTGCATTTCCTTTCCCGGGCACACAATGTATTTTGAAAGTGTAGTCCGCCCGGAACTCCATCCACCTCCGGTGCCTCATGTTCAGGTCCTTCTGATCTAGCAAATAATTCGGGCTTTTATGATCAATTTAGATATCGACCTTCACACCGTAAAGATAGTGCCTCCACAGCTTTAGAGAAAATATCACGGCTGCTAGCTCTAAGTTATGGACCGGATAATTTCTCTCATGAACCTTCAACTGTCATGATCCAGAGGCTATTACGCTCCCATGCTGTAGCAAAACACATCCTAAACCACTGCCCGAAGCATCACTATAAATTTCAAACCCTTCAAACCCACTCGGCAAATGCAAAATAGACGCCGTGACCAACCACCTCTTCAATTCTTCAAAAGCCTGTGCGTACTCCAACGTCCACACAAACTTTTGATCCTTCCTTGTCAGCGTCGTGAGTGGTAGCGCTATCTGCGAGAAGTTCTCTATAAAGCACCTATAGTAGCCGGCAAGCCCTAAAAAGCTCCGGATTTCCGCCGCCGTAGTCAACTCTGGCCACTCCTGAATCGTCGCTATTTTCGCCGGATCCACCATTATGCCTTCACCACTAATAATATGACCAAGGAACGCGATTGAGGATAACCAGAACTCACAGTTGGAGAACTTAGCATACAACTGATTCTTTCTCAACGTCTCTAATACCATATGCAGATGTTTGAAGTTATCATCCTCACACCGTGAGTACATCAAGATGTCGTCGATAAATACTATCACGAAATGGTCCAGGTACTCTCTGAATGTCCTGTTCATCAAATCCATAAACATGGATGGCGCATTGGTAAACCAAAATGGCATGACCGTAAACTCGTAATGATCAAACCGCGTGCTAAACGCTGTCTTTGGGATGTCACTTTCCCTTATCCTTAGCTGGTAGTATCCGGATTTCAGATCTAGCTTCGAATATACCGTTGACCCAACCAACTGATCAAATAGATCATCAATCCTTGGGATTGGATACTTATTCATTTCCGTAAGCTTGTTCAACTCTCGATAGTCGATAAGAGTCGCAAGCTCCCATCTTTCTTCTTAAAAAATAGGACCGATGAGCTCCAAGGCGACGAACTTGGACGCACATACCCTTGCTCTAATAATTCTTATCAGTTGCACCTTCAACTCCGCCATCTCCTTAGGCATTATCTGATATAGAGAGCGTGACACCGGTTTGGCACCCGGCACCAGCTCAATTATAAAATCAATCTCCTGCTGAGGAAGGGCTCCTGGGAGATTGTCTGGGAATACATCGGGATACTCAAACACAACTACAATACTGTCAAGACTAGGTTTAGGCATTGAAGCCTGCACTAATGCGACAAACAGTTCTGCCCCAGACCGATCTGCCATAATTACCTGAAGAGCCGACATAAAAATCTTGCTCGACCCTTTCATGCCTACAAATGTAATCTCCTGATCGGTATTCAGTCCCAACTTAACCTCCTTTCGGTTGCAATCAATGCATGCTCGCTGTTCTGAGAGCCAGTCCATTCCAAAGATTACATCGAACTCCACTAACGACAGCACTGACGCTTGCAAATCAAACTCTTGATCTCCGATCCGAATCTTTACCATATAGACTCTATCCGCGCGCATTGAGCATCAATTGGGAAACAACACATCCAACTTGTCATTTGCCATCGAAGAAGGAACTCCGATGCGCGATACAAATCTTTTGTACAAGAAGGAATGCGAAGCTCCCGTATTAAACAAGGCTCTCGCCGGACTATGAAAAACTAACACAAAGCCTAGCACCAAGATTTATAAGCTAACAAGTAAAAAGGTAACGGCTACAAAAGCTAAACAGTAAATATTTAACTCATACCTGTCACCACGCCAGCTTGCTTAATGGCATCTTGCAGACCAAGGTTATAAACTCTAGGCTGGGCTGGAGCATGGTGGGATGCGGTCGACTCTGCCGCCTTCCCCTTTTCCTCATAACTTCCTCCAGTCCTCTTCTCAGACATTGCACGTCCGCTCCAAGACACACGTGCAAAATGCCCCACCTTTTCACAGTTGTAGCACGCTCCTGGGATTCGACTTGAGTTTGCCCCCATCTCACCAGATGAAGGGGCTGAACTTGAAGTCTTCTGCTTCTTGTTCCATCTGCGGAAACCAGACTTTGAACTCGACATTTTGAACTCTGACCTCTTTTACCCTAGCTCCTTCTTCTCTTGAACTTTCTTCGCGACCCATTCCAAAGATCGAGCCGCATTAACCAAGGGTAGGAAGCCCTGTGCTTTAGGCCCAACGAGGAGTAGTTGTTTGTCGCCCTATAGACCCTCATAAAATCGGTTGGTCTTCCGTTCTTCTTCAGTAAACATAACACCAGCATAACGACCAAACCGAGTGAACTCGTGGAGATACTCATCCACGCTACTCGCTCCCAGAGTCAATCCAAGGTACTTATTCTCCATCTCAAGCTTCTAGGCAGAAGGTAAGTATCTGACCAAGAACAACCTTGAGAATTCCTCCATCGGTACTTCGGCAAGTTGCCTTCCCAATAAGAGATGAACCTCCAACTCGTCCCACCACAACCTTGCCTCACCAGCCAATAGGAAGGTTGTTATTGTGGTCTTCTGCCACTCCGCAATTTCTGTGGCAGTCATGACCCTCTTCATTGTAGAGAGCCAATCCTCAGCTTGAGTTGGCGTTCCCATCCCGTCGAACACCGGAGGATTAAAGCTCATCACATGCTTGAGCTGTTTCTCCGTGGCTTTCCTTGGTGGTACCGGATCAACTGACACGCGTTCTACCAATCCCGCCTCTGCCACTCTAATCGGTTCTTGCTCATTAGCAGGTGGTGTGTGCTGCACTTGTTGGGCATTGATCATAGCAAAGACTGCTTCAGCCACCAATCTGATGGTTTCTGCTGAAGGAGGTGTTGTAGGCACGTCACTCGGTTCACTACTTTCCACCGATTACGGATGTTTCGATTGCCCAGCACCGCTCCTAGGAACCTATAATAGCATAAAACCTTGATTAGGTGACACACAAATTGCTAAAAGCAATCACTGGAACACTCAGGTTCCTCAAAACAAGTGTATTTATTCATTCCTAAGTGGACATTCATGGGTTCTTTTATGTTATAATGATGACGCACATACATGTGCTCACCACCTCTTAAAAGAATTCGCCCACAAATTCAAATACAGACGACTGACACCTCCCTATGATACCAAATTGTAACACCCCAATCCGTCGTATGATATATAACAGAAGGTCCAGTTGGAACCTGACGCCATATACCACGGATAGTCAGAAGGATTACAGAATAATACCAAAAAATCAACTACTCATCCTAACACAAAGCATTCTAGCGGAAGCTTTTAAATAGTTTAAGAGAACCCAAAATTTGCACAACAACGACATGAATGTCCACTATACCACAGGAATGAAATACATCAAATACACAAAAGAGTACATGGCCTTAAGGCCATAAAAATGTTCACTTGACAATATAATATTTTACATACATCGGCTCACAGGCCGGCCACACATGACAAAAGTAAAACAACAGTTGGCTTGTACTTCGAGGGTCAGCTCAGTAACTTGGGCTTCAGCCCGCTACTTGGCGCTTGGTTCCGCAGCACCTGCAAGCAACATTCCACCGCACGGTGGCAAACAACGCAACGGTCAGCTAAAGATGACCAAATTATAATGACACCACCCCATACTCGGGATGGCGGTGCTCCTTTCCTGCATATCATTAGCCCAGCTAAATAATAAAATGCAAATATATATTTCACAACAGGTATAGGCTCTCTCGGCCAAACACCCCGTGCACTGAGGGCACATTCTCGGTGAATCCGGTCAATTCTGTGGCTTCACCACCACCCTCAGGATGGAAAACATTGTGAGCATTTTTGTGTCTTTCCAACCGCAGTCCAAGACTCCGGACTATGCCAATGTCCAGTTCCACTTTAGGTCCTCTAGCACCGAACCGCAAAGCCCAGGTCCGTTTCCACCCGCCCGTTGCTCACGCCGCCTAGTCACTTTAAGACGTACGCGCGGGCCAAGCTTCACCCGGATCCTAAAACATTTCAAAACATCACATAACCCAATTATGTTCAAGGCTGACTCCCCGGCCGCCAAGTTAGCAGAACTATGATTCCGCCCAGTTTTCTGGGTGCGCCTTGGAGTTAATCCCAAAGGATCCCTGCTGCAATCTACCGCGTAGAAACCCGAAAACAACATACGGAGTCTTCTTTGGCTATTCATGCAATACAACATCATCGATCAAGACAAACACGTCCGGGTAGGCTTTACACACAATGTCTATGCGTCTTCTTTGATTTCAGACTCTAAACAAGGGGGACTTCACATATCTACCCCAAGAAACACCGCAAACTCACTGTACACTCGCGAGAGAGGGTTTTCCTTTGCAAAGGAAGAAGATCTTCACATGCTCAAGTTGAGAATCGTTACCCTTGAAGTCTGCTTAGGCGCCATGAAAAACTAGCCGGATAGAAAGCATTGCAAAGGAATTCTCTCCACGGATCCGGTCTCGGTTCTAAGTTCGGTGCTCCGATGCTCTGCCGGCGGCCGGATTCCTCCCTTCCTTCTTCCTTGCTCTCTTTGTTGGGTATTGTATCCATAATATACCTGATTTGAAGAAGCCCCTGAACAAGCTATGTTGAATTGACAATGTATTTGATGATTTTCTATCAAGTTGTGCTTGCAGCTATTCCATGCTAAGTACACACCAATGTCAAGGTGCAGTGAGTCAATATACACGGGTCTGCGCAACGTAATCCCTCGTTGAGCAGATCAGTGTGTTGACTCACGTGTGCTCTCTCTATTAGAGTGTACTTATTTTCAAGTACAGGGTCGAGATAGATCAAGAGCAGAAGAGGAGCAAAGATGGGTCAAAGACCAAGTTCATAGGAAGGAAGAGAAAAATTGGTTAAGTCAAATTCGATGGGAATCACTAAGTGATTCTCGCCGATTCGACGGGAATCATTAGTGATTTTTGCCGAATCGTCGAGAATCAGTCAGTGATTCCCGCCGACTTCATCCGGCTGACTGTCTTTCGACAGGAATTCTGCTAAGGCAGAATCGACGGGAAACATAAAGTGATTCTCACCGACTTCGACGGGAATCGTTGTGATTCCCGCCGAATCGACGAGAATCAGGTTGCAGTCCCGCTGATTCCCACTGGCTGACAAGGTTCCCTACTGGAATTCGGCTAAGGCAGAATCGACGGGAATCATGAGTGATTCTCGCCGACTTCGACGGGAATCACCAACGATTCTCGCCAATTTTGCCTTAGGCAAATTTCGTCTCTCGCTGAACCGAACCAAGACGGGTTACGCTGTTTCGACCGGGGCTAAGTTTTCTCCTTGTGGGTCCCACAAAGGATTTTAGGGTTGTCCTCAGGGTATATATATACCTGCTTATTTCGAACATCTACAGTAACTATTCACGCAAAATCCAACAGCTGACGTCGTGCCCTAGCAGATCGCGAAATACCGATGATCGCTTTCGCCGCTCGCAAGATAGTCGCCGCCACTGATCTCAGAGGTCCTCTTTAATCTTCCGACGACAGGACCGAGGTAAGCCTAGCATCTCACGCATCTCTCTCGAGATCTATTGTCTCTCGATTTATTGAACGAGGATAGCTCTTCATTCCGAATCGATTGAGATGACTGATCCGATTGAGATCGTTGGTAGACCTTGCTTGCTTTGTCAAGAAGTTTAGATCTACAGAGCATCGCCTCCGCAATCGCTTGCCGTCGCCGACCTTGAAAAGATCCTCTCCAAGAGAGAACACTGGTCGTGGATTCTTCATCTCTTTCAAGAAATCTTCAACGAATGAAGAAGTACATTGGGATCTCCACAAGTTTGTTTGTATTTCTTGTACATTCAATTTTTGTTTTGTTGTAAAGGAATTTTGATTCCTAGTTGTAAGGGTTGGGTGCAACCCATGGTGGAGGAGTAGTGACTCCTTTGGTTGGAAGGGTTCCTTCCGTAGTGTGAGGATTGGATTTCAATCCGGTTGGTGAAGTGACCGAGTCGTCCCTTGGTGGGAGATAGGTCGAAGGGGGAGAGTGGACGTACCCAAATCGGGAAACCACTATAATTGCTTGTGTGTTTTTCTTTGCTGTGTTTGCTTATTTGGGCAGGTTATTTAAATTCCGCAAAAGACTGCACGACACTTATTCCCCCCCCCCCCATAGGTGGACTTAGTCGACACTAGATACTTACAAGTAGTATCAGAGGGAGGTTGCTCAGCAGTAAGGTTAACACATTGAGTAAGATCCCATGTCTAGTGTCAAGAAGAAAGAAGATCTCTGAAATGAAAGGACTCAAGTATTGAGGGAAGATCCCAATGTGCACCAAGCTGAACTTTCCTATTTGGAAGGAAAGGATCAGGTACTACATTGAAGAAGTCGACCGCCGACTCTTCGTGATAGTGGAGGAGGGACCTTATATCCCCACTAAGGCCTCCACCATTGATCCAACCAAGAAAGTGCCCAAGAAAATTTCCAAAATGGATAAGGATGAGATGGTGCTTGTCGGACTTGACAAGAAAGCTCAGAACATTCTGGTAAGCGCCGTCGATGATTCCATGATGCAGATTTTCTGCAACTGCAGGACTGCCAAGGACATATAACACTACCTGATCATCCTGATGGAAGGCACAAATGAAGTAAGGGATGATCGAAGATACCTTCTGAACCAGAAGTACGAGGTCTTCAGGCAAGGTCCCAAGGAAGAAATCGGAGTGACATTAGAGAACTTCCTGAAGATTGTCAATGCCCTGAAGGGTTATGGCAGAGTGTTCACCGATGGTGAACTAAATGACAAATTCCATAAATACCTTACTAAGGAATGGGACACTAAGATCTGCGCCATCAGAGAATTTGGCAAGCTGGCAGAAACTGATCCCCAGATTCTGTTTGGGAAACTTTTGTCCTACGAGCTTCAGCTGAACACCAGAAAAGCTGAAGAGGAAGTCGATAAAGCTGCTGCCAAAGAAAAGACTGTGGCCCTGAAAGCCAATCACTCAAGGAAAGGCAAGGGTGCAGCCTCGTCCCGCTCTCGGAAAAAGGATGAGGAAGAAGACTCTAAGCCATGCTCTTCCGGCTCAGAGCTATCTTAAGAAGACTTCTCCCTCATCACTCGGGAGTTTAAGAAGTTCCTCAAGTTTAGGAATCAAAGAAAGAGAGACGGCTCCATCTCCAGACATCAGAAGAAGAATTATTTTTCTAACAGGTATGAATCCAAACAGAACAAACATCGCTCTGATGACATTATTTGCTTTGGATGCAATAAGCTAGGCCACGTCATTACTGACTACCACCAAAGCAAGAGAGATAAGTGGAAGGGAGAGGAGCACAGGTCCTCTAGAGATAAGAAGAAGGAGAGGAGCTACATTGCTAAAAAGCCAAAGACACTGAGTGAATCTGATTCGTCAGACTCTAGTGATGATGAGTAAGACTACTTCGGGCTAGTGGGTCGCTCTGACTCAGAAGGAGACTGCTCCCCAATTACTCCCCTCTATGACTCTGACTCTGAGTCTCCTGATGATGATCTCGAGGACAGCCCATCTTCCCATGAAGCTGAGCTCCTCAAAAAGTATGAGCTTCTGCTCAATACCTTTGAGGAATGCCGCAAGAGGTTGAAGGCTCAGAAAAAGGAAGTCAAATTCCTTAAGGCTGAGGGTGTGTCTCTAAGAGAAGAGATCACTAGCTTGATCTCTCTCCGACAGGAACACCTGGGCCTGACTTCTAAGCACTCAGAGTCCTTAAGGCTCCTTGACCAAAAACAGGAAGAAATCAATATATTGGAAGAACAGGTTGCGGTAGAGAGGAAAATTGTCAAAAGCTTCTCCATGCCCAAGACCGTTCTTCCTCTGGTTGATGAATTCTCTGCTCAGGCTAAGGGGGCTGGCTTAGGGCATGTGGGTGTGCCTGGTAAATCATCTAGAAGAAACAGAAAACAGAGGAAAAATAAGGTTGCTAAGAAGGCCTCTGCTGCAGAAAAGGGAAAGGCCCCACTCGATCCTGTTACATTCAGAAAGCCTGGCTTTCCTTGCAATGAGCAGGACTTTGATTCAACCTATGGCCCCTTCTTCCGGCCCTCAGTTGAAAAGCCCAAGAGCCGGTATGATGGCTGGACCTTCCCCCGAAACTATGGTGAGAGTGTCTTCAAGGCACCTTATGAGGAAATCCAAGTGGAGAATTATGGCCACTTCTCTAGCGGCCATAATAGGAAGTAGGCACCAAAAGCCAAGCCTGTTATACTGAAGGAACAGGAAGTGATGAAATCATGTGATTATTGTCATCATGATTCCTCCACCTCTAGATCCAAGGCCCCGGCTGAACCCACTATTCCCAGGGTGAAGCTGGAGCCTAGGAAGCGGTACAACATGTTTGACTGTTGGTGCTGTGGCAAAGTTGGTCACTTTGCCGTGGATTGCTGGTTTAATCCAAGATTCAACAAGACTCCTCATGTTAGCAATGCGAGGCCAACCACTCGTAGGGTTAACCATCCGAGGGGGAGTGTGCTAACAAGGAATCTAGGACCCAAGTTCGATTGGGTTCCTAAGGGAAACTGATTCTGTTTTGCAGGTATGTCCAAAGGCCACCAAAATGCCAATCTGGTACTTGGACAGTTGATATTCCCGGCATATGACCGGGACAAGAAGCCTATTGCGTGATTACTCCCCAGTCGAAAATGGACTCAAAGTCATATTTGGAGGAACTGATCGATGAGTCACTAGAGGTTATGGTATGATTTCCAACGGTGTATTCTCTATCACTGACGTGGCCTACGTTGAAGGGTTAAACCATAACCTTATCTATGTAAGCCAGTTGTGTGATAAAGGATACAATGTTAAGTTCTGCAAGGATAAGTGCTTGATAATATAGTGTGCCTCTTCAGAGACGGTATTAACTGGCTTTAGGAGAAGAAATATTTTTTGTTTAGATTTTCTTAGCTTAGATTCCTCTACCCCCGTGTGCCTAGTAGCAAAAGGTAGTGCATCTCTTTGTGAACAATGGCACAAGAGATTAACACATATTGATTTCTAGATAATTAATATGTTGTTTTCTAAGAACTTAGTAAGGGATGCCCCTACTATTAAGTGCATCAAAGATAGCCCAATCCTGCATGCCAGAAGGGAAAACAGACTCGGGCTACCTTTAAGGGCATTACAGACAAAGACTCCTCCAGATGTCTCCATCTTCTGCATATGGGCTTGTTCGGTCCAGTTCAAGTTCATAGCTTAGGAGGCAAATCGTATACGCTAGTGATTGCTGATGATCACTCTCGGTTTACGTGGGTGTTCTTTTTGAAACGAAAGTAAGATACGTTTGACATCTTCACTAATTTTATCAAGCAGATCCAGAACGAACTTAACTGCTCCGTGGTAAAAATAAAAAGTGACCATGGAACAGAATTCGAGTCTGGTGCTATGACAGAATTCTGTGAAGAACATGGTATCTTTCATGAGTTTTCCTCCCCGCGTACTCCTCAGCAAAATGGAGGTGCGGAGAGGAGAAATAGAATGCTCATTGAAGCATGTACGACAATGTTGAATGATGCCTCTCTTCCAGAGTACTTCTGGGCAGAGGCTGTCAACACTGCTTGTCATGTGCAGAACCGAGCATTGATCAACAAGAATCATCGTAGGATGCCTTATGAGCTATTGAAAGGCAGGAAATCGACCATGTCCTATTTAAGGATTTTTACTACAGATGCTATGTACTCAATAATGGGAAGTACCCACGTACTAAATTCGGAGAAAAATGCTTCGAAGGCATCTTTATGGGCTATAGTAGCCATAGTCGGGCATATAGGGTCTTCAATAAGAAAACCTTAATGGTAGAGGAGTCCATTAATGTTGTTTTTAATGAAGGAAGCTTGCTTCATAGCAATTCTTCTAGTGGCATTCTTGAAGATGCAGGTGCAAGGCTTGAACAGCTAAGTCTCGATGAGACTGCAAAAGGTACAACTCCCAAGTACGTCAAGGCTTCCACCTCAATGCCAACTGGAGAAGTTGACGATCAGGATGGAGAAATTCTCCCAGAAGAAGGAGAAGCACGAGAAGCTGTCAGAGCTCCAGATGCCAGACTCCTAGAGCTCCGACACGTGAAGGATCATCCCAGAGATCAGGTCATAAGAGATCCTCGTGACGGTGTCAGAACTCGGAGAGGTACAATTAACGAGACCTTGCACCTTAGTTTTCTGTCACAGGTTGAGCCAAAGAAGTTCGACGAAGTGAACAAAGATGCATCATGGATATTTGCCATGCAAGATGAACTGCATCAATTCGAACGATGCAACGTCTGGACTCTTGTTCCCAGACCAAAGAACCAGAATGTGATCGGCACCAAGTGGATCTTCAAAAACAAACTGGATGAAAACGGTGTCATCATCAAGAACAAGGCCAGACTGGTTGCACAAGGCTACAGATAGGAGGAGGGGATTGACTTCGACCAAACCTTTGCACCAGTTGCAAGGCTGGAGGCGATCAGATTTTCCTGGCATATGCCTCTCATAAAGGATTCACTGTCTATCAGATGGACGTGAAATCTGCATTTCTAAATGGAAATTTGAAAGAGGAAGTATATGTCGCGCAACCCCCAGGTTTTGTTAATCCCTCATTTTCTAATCATGTTTATTTTCCTAATAAAGAATTATATGGCTTAAAACAAGCTCCTCGAGCTTGGTATGAGACTCTGTCTAGTTTTCTTCTTTGGGACAAGTTCTTGAGAGGAAAAATAGATAAGACATTGTTTCTTAGGAAAGTCAAAGGCAAGATCTTGTTGGTGCAAATCTATATCGATGACATAATATTCGGCTTTACGGACAACAATCTATGCAAGAAGTTTTCTAAATTTATGCAAGGAAAGTTTGAAATGAGCAGCATGGGAGAGCTAAAGTATTTCTTGGGACTTCAAATGAAACAATCTAAGGATTGAATTTTCATTTCTTAGACGAAGTTCACAAATGAACTCCTCAAGAAATTCAGAATGGAGAATGCAACCTCTATGAGGACTCCAATGGGATCCACTGTGTCTCTGGAAAAGGATGAGAAAGGGAAACCTTTTGATGAAACCAAATACAGAAGCATAATTGGATCCCTGCTCTACCTTACTGCTAGTAGACCAGATATTATGTTTTTTACATGCGTTTGTGCCAGATATCAGGTGAAAACTAAGGAATCTCATTATGTCGCTGCAAAGCGAATTCTTAGATACCTTAAAGGTACACCAAATCTTTGCTTGTGGTACCCGAGAAACAATGATGTCGAGCTGATAGGCTTTTCAGATGCTGACTTTGCAGGAAGTAGGGATGATAGGAAAAGCACTTCCGGGACGTGCCAATTCCTCGGAAGAAGGCTTATTTCATGGAATAGTAAAAAGCAGAATTATGTCGCAACCTCCACGGCTGAATCTAAGTACATCTCAGCAGGCAGCTATTGCGCACAACTTCTATGGATCAGAAATCAGCTCAAAGATTATGACTTGCAGTTCAGAGAATTTTCGATGTATTGCGACTCCTCGAGCGCAATAGCAATTGCGAGCAATCCTGTGTCGCACATTAGAACAAAGCATATTGAAGTGCGCTCACTTAATTCGGGTGCATGTGGAAAACAAAGATATATCTCTCTGTTATGTCCCAACGGATAAGCAGGTTGCAGATATCTTCACGAAGCACCTAGACGAGGCCAAGTTCAGTCTCTTCAAAACTGAACTCGACATGCTTAACTATGAAGAGTGAAGACTATAAGGCTAAAGGCTCTTGGATCAAGGGGGAGCATCAGCAAGGAACTCAAGCTCGAGCACGGATGCAAGATCTATGGGGGAGTATGTTGCTCCAAGTGAAGTCCCAGATTTGTAGAAGCCGAAAAAGGGGAGATTACCCTCTCGACTAAGGCTAAGGTGGCTGCCAATACTAAGTATGCTCTCAGGAAAATGGTAATGAATTTCACTCTCAACTAAATGTTCATTTTATGTTTTTCATTCACATCTGTTTTATTCACCTTAGCTTGTAGGGTTTAGGCTTCTTCAAATAGGGGGAGATTGTTGGGTATTGTATCCACAATGTACCTGATTTGAAGAAGCCCCTGAACAAGCTAAGTTGAATTGACAATGTATTTGATGATTTTCTATCAAGTTGTGCTTGCAGCTATTCCATGCTAAGTACACACCAATGTTAGGGTGCAGTGGGTCAATATAAACGGGTCTGCTCAACGTAATCCCTCATTGAGCAGATCAGTGTGTTGACTCACGTGTGCTCTCTATATTAGAGTGTACTTATTTTCAAGTACAGGGTCGAGATAGATTAAGAGGAGAAGAGTAGCAAAGATGTGTCAAAGACCAAGTTCATAGGAAGGAAGAGAAAAATTGGTTAAGTCAAATTCAACGGGAATCACTAAGTGATTTTCGCCGATTCGACGGGAATCATTAGTGATTCTCGCCGAATCTTCGAGAATTAGTCAGTGATTCCCTCCGACTTCATCCGGCTGATTGTCTTCCTACAGGAATTCTGCTAAGGCAGAATCGACGGGAAACATAAAGTGATTCTCACCGACTTTGACGGGAATCGTTGTGATTCCCGCTGAATCGACGAGAATCAGGTTGCAGTCCCACCGATTCCCACCGGCTGATAAGGTTCCCTACTGGAATTCAGCTAAGGAAGAATCGACGGGAATCGTGAGTGATTCCCTCCGACTTCGGCGAGAATCACAACCGATTCTCGCCGATTTTGCCTTAGGCAAATTTCGTCTCTCACTGAACCGAACCAAGACGAGTTACGCCATTTCGGCCGGGGCTAGGTTTTCTCCTTGTGGGTCCCACAAAGGACTTTAGGGTTGGCCTCGGGGTATATATATACCTGCTTATTTCGAACATCTACAGTAACTATTCACGCAAAATCCAATAGCTGACGCCGTGCCCTAGCAGATCGCGAAATACCGCCGATCGCTGTCGCCGCTCGCAAGATAGTCGCCGCCGCTGATCTCTGAGGTCCTCTTTGATCTTCCGATAACAGGACCGAGGCAAGCCTAGCGTCTCACGGATCTCTCTCGAGATCAATTGTCTCTCGATTTGTTGAACGAGGATAGCTCTTCATTCTGAATCGATTGAGACGACTGATCCGATTGAGATCAATGGTAGAACTTGCTTGCTTTGTCAAGAAGTTTGGATCTACAGAGCATCGCCGCCGCAATCGCTTGCCGTCGCCGATCTTGACAAGATCCTCTCCAAGAGAGAACACCGGACGTGGATTCTTTGTCTCTTTCAAGAAAGATTCAACGAACGAAGAAGGACATCGGGATCTCCACAAGTTTGTTTGTATTTCTTGTACATTCAATTTTTGTTTTGTTATAAAGGAATTTTGATTCCTAGTTGTAAGGGTTTGGTGCAACCCGTGGTGGAGGAGTAGTGACTCCTTTGGTTGGAAGGGTTCCTTCCGTAGTGTGAGGATTGGATTTCAATCCGGTTGGTGAAGTGACCGAGTCGTCCCTTGGTGGGAGATAGGTTGAAGGGGGAGAGTGGACGTACCCAAATCGGGGAACCACTATAATTGCTTGTGTGTTTTTCTGTGCTCTGTTTGCTTATTTGTGCAGGTTATTTAAATTATGCAAAAGACTGCATGACACCTATTCCCGCCCATAGGTGGACTTAGTCGACACTAGATACTTTCACTCTTCTCTCTCTAACTTTTTAGAAAGAGGGAGTTAAAGATGAAATGAGGAATTAAACCTCTAATCTCGGACTAAACACAAGCAGGAACTCATCTGGGCCATTAGATCTTATTTAAAGAAAACAAACTACTCAGATTAGCCTGCAATTCCTTAATCCTGGGCCGAACACGGCTTTGCACAAGACCGTGTCCCAGGCCGTGTGCCTCGATCCAACCACGAATATCGAGCACAGAAAAGGACACGGGTTGGGACACGCCCATGTCCCAACCTGACACGCCCGTGTCGTGTCCTCGACACGCCCGTGACCAGGGGCCGTGTCACAAATAACCGCCACGCCAACCGTCACATCGCTTGGTGTACAAGGGTGGCAACATTTCCGTGTGATACGTGACACGCCCGTGTCAACCAGTACACGCCCGCATTCCGGGTCATGTCCCTAAGTCGACACAAGACCAAACTTCTAGAGGAGTATACGACCATGCGATATGCCTGTGTCACATGTCGTGTGCATGACATGCCCCGTGACACGCCCGTTTTACAGGCCATCTTTGAGCACTCAACACTCGTTGACTTCAACTTGACTACCCGAGCAAGACACGCCCTGTGACACGCCCGTGTCACAGGCCGTTTTCACCCTTCCTAGACACGAACTTGGCTCAAAACACCGCCCGATTCACTTCTGAGTTTCGGGGTGTTACAATACCTCAGAGAAATCCCATACCACTCGCACGTATTTCATATCTATTGTCATCTCTTTCAACTCGAAACAAATTATGTAGACACCATCCCCCTTTATGTGGGCTTTTAAGGCCTGGATTGAAGATAACAACACGTGAGGTGCAAATCTAATACCATGAAAGATGACTTCAAAATCCCCATGTCTTAAGAAAATTTGTTTCTCCGCACAATCAATTCTGGAGCAGTGCCAATCCAACTATGCCATGCCGTGAATGAGGCCGAATTTTGGCATTCTTAATACTGTGGCAGGGGTTTCAAATGTATTTCCTTTAAGAGGTATCTCCAATTCGAACTTGACGAATGTAGTCATCTCAGAGCCATCTGGGAGGCGTACTCTCCGAGCAATACCGGCGAAGTATTGCACTCCTTCTAGGACTTCAACGAAGTCTGCCGACACAAATGAGTGTGTGGAACTGGTATCGAATAGAGTATAGGCTGGTTTCCCACCAACCATCACGATGCCTAGGTATTAATTACAAGGACTCAAACTAGACTTCCAGCATATCCTAGGCATTTGAAAGGAAAAGCTTATAACATATTAATCAAGTTACGACATTCCTACAATCACCTCCTAAGAATTCCTCTCTTGCGCCATGTCCAGTGCAAATACCTGATCCCAAGCAGGCCCGGGGTTTCTTCCTCGTGGTCCTCGTCCTCGACCACGCACATGCCCCCATCCTCATGGAGCCGCCGGATGGAGAGCAGGAGGAGCATTCCCACCTAGCTGTGGGTAGTGACGTCGGATGTGGCCAGTTGGTTGCATTGGAAGCAGACTCGCTCATACAGGAGAGAGCTCGGAAAGTGCTCAAACAGTTCAAGCCCGAAGCTTATTGCTGCACTGGGGCTTATTGAGACCTAAAGGCGTCCAGAATGGCCGGGAGTGTCTGTCCTAGCTCTGATTGATGGAACTGAGTGGGTACGAAAGGGGTGGGGGTGCCCCCTACTTGCTCTACTTGCACTGGGATCTACACATAAGGTAAAAACCTATGGTCAGGTTGGCTAATCGTAAGGTAAAAATTGGACATACTTAATGTGAATTACATATGGGCACACCACTTCTTCCACTAAGTAAGTTTGTCCCCAAACTAACTAATCGAATGGGGGTGGGTCCATTGTTCAATGACTTCTTTAGTTCAGGATCGTAGCAAGCTGATACCATTTGTTATGGTGGAGGTAAGGCTGGCTGCGGGGCCGGATGCTCCATCCTTAGATTCTGACGGAAGAAACCTCCGTCTCTATTGTTTCCTCTTCCCCGGTTGTCCTGCCTCCTTCTATAACTAGGGCCAGCCTCCATTACACCCTCCGCAGGTATCTTATTACTCCCCAAATGGTCTGCCTCCAATCGTTTTGCCATGTCTATGTTCTCAGCTAAACTCGAGTCTGCTATAAACAAAAGGGCTTGCCTCAGGGGATCCCGCAAGCCTTTGTAGAACTGTTTAGCATACCTGGTCATCCAACTCATAGGAGTCAGAAATCCATGCCAGCTGCTGAAAATCCCTCTGGTATTCGATCTGTAACCGACTTCGATCCCTGTTTTAGTTGCAAGAATCTTTCCTCAAGTTCATCTCTAGCGGTCGATAGGATGAAATGTTCCAAGAAGGCTCCCGAGAACTCAGTCCAATTGATTTCCATATAAACTTGGCCCTGTAAGGTGGAGCCCATGAGGGACTTCCACTACCTCTAGGCGTACAGTTCCAGGATAGACACTGTTACTATCACAGCCATGCTGGCTGGACAACGGATTCCTGGCAACAACTCCAGCACTGTGTCGAGCTATTCTTCCGTACGCATGGCAGACTCTGTCCTGTGGTAGGCAGGAGGGGTGTCTTATTCCCAGAACAGCCTCCTTGTGGTAGCGTTAGCACACGGTCTAACCTGTACTACATGATGTCTATCCTGCTGGTTATACATATCATTCATGCCAACCCAACATAAGAATATAAAATAGAAGTCAAAATAACACACAAGTATATAAGTCCAAAACAAATACATCAAATAAGAGAAGCCAAAGGGCTTCTACAATATCTGAGTACATGCCAAAAAGGCTACAATATGAATCTCACATAGACTCACTTATGTCATAGATGGTAGCAATGACACCGTCACTTCAGGCCATGTCGTCCTGGCCTGGCTGCCCTTCTGCATACCTACTGCTACTCTGTCTGCGGGGTTTCCTCCTAAAAAGGAAGACGTAGCAATCGTTAGTCATAAAGACTAAGTGGCTATCACATCTACTCTCCCGACGACTCCTCGACACCAGTCATAGAAATGGACAAGGTACAATATATATATATATATATATATATATATATGTATATATATATATGCAGTAGTACAAACAGTTGATATAGAGTTAGTCAATATCAGTGAATATCAGAATAAACACAACAGATTAGTAAACAATCTACTCTAGCAGTTCTACCATCAACAACAGTATATAGTATAAATCTATGGCAGGAAATAGCTTAACTTATATGAGTACCCATACAAACATATAAGTTAAGGATCGGTTCAACAGTAAAGTACCTCATCGTATAAGAGAGCCCATACAAACTTATACGATGAGGATCTTGTGTATGTAATATATGTAACGATATGAAAGCGATGCAATGACTCACCCATGATCATGCACATGCAACTACTATGTCAACACAGACTTGTAGTTCCCACTTTTCGAGCAGGTAGCTCACCTCTCAGGCATCATTCGTCATGGCCGAATGGTGACAATAGAGGGGGCTTCTCCACTACTAGGCGGACATCCACACTACCAAGCCTAGGCCTCCATTCGACACAATGCTAAGACCATAATAACGGAGCTCACATGCATACTACGGCTTAGAGGGGTCTCGGGTAGATGTGCACCAAGAACACAACCCAAACTGGCCTATCATCATGGCACGAAAGGTGCCTCTGTGAACACATCACCAAAGGACCAAGGCCAACCGTCTGCTATATGGAGGATGCCCAGGAAGTAAACACCGAGTGAAAGTGAGGGTAAGATCTATCTCAACTCTAGAGGGGGGGGGGTGAATAGAGTTTATTCAAATAAGTTTCACAGTTTTGAGAATATCAGCACATATAAAATTTAATTTACACTATAGTGTAGAGTGCTAGAAAGAAATTTAAGAAGCAAGAAATTAAGAACACAGCACACAGCAATAATCACACAAACAATCCAGCAGACACAAGGAAATATAGTGGTTCCCCAAAAACCTGGGTACATCCACTCTTCTACCCCCTTGGTAGGAATCCACTCAGGATGAGTTGATCAGGTGTCCTGACACCAATGAGCTTTTGATAAGGTGCTCAAAAACCAAAACTGGATTTTTTGATAAGGTTTCTTGCCACCACTGAGTTTTGACAAGGATCTCAGAACCAGACAGAACTTTTGAAGGGAGTTCAAGAACCCTATTACAGCAGGAAAATAAAAAGGAAAAGGAAATGAAGTTGTCTTCTCTGTTCTCAAATCAAATGAGAGAAGACTTAGTGGATCTTTTGTCAAAGCTCCCCCTGAGATGTAGATTGGTTCAGGAAAGGAAGCTTTGCTCTAGGGTGATAGGTCTTCAGAACTTTGATCTCCAGCAAAAGATTGTTTCAGCAAGAAGACTGAAAGATGAGTTGTCTGGAGTTCTTGAGATGAAGTTGTGAACACTTTTTAGTAAGCAAGAAGATTGTTCTTCTAATTCTTGATCACTTGTTATCTGTCACAACTTTTTCTTGTGGTTCTCTGAGTGTTGTATATTCTCTCTATATTTCTGAAGACAAGAAGAAGGATCTTATTCTCTGAAAAGAATTCTTGTCAAGGAGAGCCGTTGGCAGTCATAAATGTCTTCCATAAAGTGTCTTGTCTTTTAGAGGAAGGTCCAATAAAATATTTCCTGAACAATTCCTTGAAACTTTCTCCAGAATAAAGACAAACGGCTGGCAGATCTTCTTGTCATAAATGCTGATAGCATTCAAAAACATTCCAAAGAATAACAGCATTTGAATCCTTAAAAGCGTCGATCTCTCTGAAGAATCGTCGATCTGAGCTCTACGATCGTCGAACTGAGCTCAGAGATGGAATGAGATCAAGCAGACAGAAAACGTCGAACTGAGCTCGAAGATCGTCGAACCGAGCTCAGCGACCTGAAGAATAACTGAAGAGTGATCGTCGATCTGAGCTCGAAGATCGTCGACCGGAGTTCGACGATTTATCAAGTTGAGCTCAGAGAGCGTCGAACCGAGTTCGACGTTTCATCGACCTGAGCTCGACGAGAATTGCCTTAGACTTGGCTCTATATCCTTAACATTGGAATGGTCCTGGGGGCAGCTTCAAACCTAAGTTCTAAGCCCTAGACTCATTCTAATGTTGACCTTTACAACTATACAACTAGATCAACCTGGTTTCCTAATACAAACATAGTGATCCTTACCCAAATTAGTAATAGGGTGTTCCAACAATCTCCCCCTATTTGGGTTAGGATTACTATTTACAAACAAAATCAGGAAAAGAATAAGCATACATTCAAAACAAGAGCTAACCAAGCAAAGATATAGCAGCAAGCAGATCACAGATAAAATAACAGCAATTATCCAGAGGAGGATGAATGTTCAGCTTACACAATTTACTTCTTCTCAGTTCCCTTTTTAAACATAATTTCTCTGTTGGGATTCAGGGCTTCTTTCTTGGATCTTCTATCATCTTCTGCACCTAGAGAAGTTTGAGATCTGGGCCTTGGAACTACAGCCTCAGGGTGCAGCTTCATATAGTCTTCTGGGTTGAAAAATTTTCTTGATGTATATTTCTCCAGTTCTTTCTTTCTCTGATCTGATAAAGTTGTTATATTGGAAGTGTCCTTGCCTTGCTCTCTGGCTTTCTTTATTTGATCAAGAGCAGCCAGCTCTTTCATTCTAGCTGTCCAGGATAGAGGATTGTTCTCAGGATCCTCAAAAGGAACAGGAGGTTCATACCTGTTGATGGATTCAGAAGCAGTAGGAGGAGTCCTGGAGACAACTGTGTCTTTTAGCCTATAGGGGAAAGGACCTGAAGTAGAGTCAGTGTGGCCTTGTCCTTCCCTTTGATGAGATCTGTGTCCTCTCTGGCTTCCTCTATAATGACCCCTTCTAGATTGATATCTTCTTTGATGTTGCCCCCTTTGATAATATCTTGGATAAGATTGGGAGGAGCTTTGCCTTGAAGCTGGAGCTTGAGAGGCTGAGCCTGAACCAGAATCTGGAGGAGGAGGAGGAGGAGGATGATACTGTGAAGATCCTTTCTCATACTTATCTAGCTTCCTTCTCTTTTTCATAGCCTTGAGTTGATTCTTGGAGAACTGCATTCAGGGCTCAGATATGGGGCAATCATGCAGAATATAATAGGGAATGTCATTTGAATCCTTTGCCTGAGCTGGGGGAACTGACATTATGGCTTTACTTCTGGCCTTCCTCTTCTTGGCAATGGTATTTGCAGAGTCATCTGATTCAGTTTTGAATTGATCACTATCTGAGCTTTGAGGTCTGTCATACAGATCATCAATGCTTTTCAAGTATTTCTCTTGTAACTTCAACTGATCAGCAGTCAGGGCAGGAGCAGCATCAGAAATTTGAGCAGGAGCAGCAGTAGAAACTTGAGCAGGAGAAGCAGCAGGTGTAGGAGCTTCTAGATAGGAGGCAAGATCTTCATCAGCAGTTTCATCAGCAGCAGTTACTGGAACCATTTCAATATCTTCAGCAGCAGCAGCAGTTTCAACAATAAGAGGCACAATGGCCTTAGTAGCAGCATCAAGAATATCCACAGCCTTCCAGGAATTTATGTAAGAGGCAATATGGCTGGGATCACAGACAGATATAGGCACAATGGCCTTAGACAAATCTTCAGCCTGAGGTACTGGCAGAAAACTGAAATGTACTGTATCAAACTTAGAGAGCAAGCTTTGAAGGTCCAATACAAAAGCAGGAGCAGGAGCTGGTTGAGGCACATCCACTTCTTTATGAGGCATCTACCCCTGCCTTGGTTCAAGGAGAGCTGAAACAAGGCACCCAGTAGAAGGGATTGCCTGGGAGGAGGAAAAGGAGGAAAGTTTGGTAGACAACTCCTGGACTTGTTTCAGGAGTGGAGCCAAAGAAGTCTCCAACAGAGATGTCAGCCTGGGAGCTAGCAACTCATAGAGTCTGTCTGCCAACCTTGGAAGATCTACATGCTCAAGAGGGGATTGAGCAGAGGTAGTAGAGAAGGTTGATGGAGGGATATTGGCTGGTGCTGGAGATGTGGAGGTAGGTGGAGTAGGAATGGATAGCTCTGAGGGTGGAATTGTGGAGATAGAAGAGGTTGAGGTGGAGATGGTGAAACAAGAGAGGGTGTGAAGGATGGTTGGGAAAGGATGTCATGAAGCATTTGTTGAAAAGAGGAGGTAGAGGGTGGCTCAGGAGGAGTGGAAGGAGAATCATCCATAAAGGAATCCTCTATGAGGGAGAATGATGGTGAGGTGAAGGTTGAATAAGAGAAGAGAGGGTGGAATTCCTCTGAAGTAGATGCTGGAGGGGATGAAACTGGTGAGGAAATGGTAATAGGGGATGATATGGTTATGGTGGTGACTGGAGGAGAGGAGGAAATGGCTGGGGTAGATGCAGCTGGAGGAGGAGGAGAGACAGGCAACACTTCTGCTGGAGCAGAGAGCAGAGGTGGAGTGACTGAAGCAGTCCTTGTGCCTGAAGAGAGTGGTGCAGCAGCTCTTGTAGGGTTGATAATTTGCCTGTCCCATTTGCTGAACAGGGCACAGGAGAGCCTTTTGGATGCATTAATGAACATCCCAGAGGAGGTTAGCAGCTCAGGGCATCTGGAATTCAGATAGACCCCTAGAATTCTCCCAAAACTGACATCAGTCTTATTTATCTTCTTCTTAATCAGGTTGAAGAAGATTGATCCCCAGTCAAGATGTTTCTTATCAATTAAGGCTGCCATCAAACAAAACTGATACCTAGAAATGGTATCATGGGCTGAGTACTTGGCCAGAAGCACTTTCCCGACAACATCAGCCAAGAATTGAAATTCTATAGACAAATTTTTCTTCAGCAGTTTGTTGGGGTTTACAGCATTGTGCCCCATTCTATCAAGCATGGAATCATATTCTTCTCCAGATAATTCAATAGAATCGTCTCCAGAACTAAGATGAAAAACATCTGTTAAGAGAGCCGGGGACAGTTGTACCTGGGTCCCTTTTATGATACCGACGACAGAGTTCTTAGTCTCATCTGTCGCTGTACAACACCACTCTTTGATCTCTTCTGAAGAAATCTTCATCCGAGTAGTCATTATTTGGGTCAGCTGTTATTCTCTGAACAGATTGAGAATATCCTTGAAGCGCTGATCGCTTCCATCAAACGAGTTCATATCAATGTCAAATCCTGTGTCAAATTTCATCTTAGAGATTGCAGCACTGGAATCAGCCATTTGCACCTGCAACATGAAAAACCAAACACGACCAAGCGTAGAGGATTTGGAGGGAAAAACGAAGAAAGTTGCAAAGAGTGAAAGCGCAAAAGGTGAACGACGGCCGCGGAAATGATTTTATATTAGGGTTCGACGGCAAATCGGAAAATCGTGGAGCTCGGTTCGACAGAATGTCGATCTCAGCTCAACGATTTGGGCTACAGAGGGAATCTGAAGAGACATCAATATCGTCGATCTTCGTTCGACGATGTTGAAAAGCGTCGAGCTCCGCTCGACGGCCTCTGATTAGAAAGAGAAAAGGCCTAGAGCTAGCGAAGGCTCTGAACTCAGATCGACGACTTCGGAAACGTCGATCTCTGGTCGACGATTTTTGGAAAATCGTTGATCTTCGTTCGACGATTTCTGGGAAAACGTCGAGCACAGTTCAGAGACAAAACTTATTCTACAGACACAAAAGGAACTGATTTTTTAGCCTAGTCTTGGTCTGTTTTATCTTTTCAAAAATCTTATAAGTTAGTTTAGGCTTCCTCCATCTAACATGCCTAACTGATTTAGGAAGAAACTGTGTTTCTTTTCATCCAAGGGCTTGGTGAAAATATCTCCCCTTTGCAAATCAGTAGGTATATATTGAAGTTCTATTTTGTTTTTCTCTACATTATCCCTTAGAAAGTGATGCCTAATCTCTATATATTTTGTCCTACTATGGAGGACTGGATTTTGTGCTATAGAGATAGCACTAGTATTATCACAAAAAATTTTAGACTTCTCTAAGTTGTAGCCATAGTCTATGAGCTGATTTTGTATCCACAATATTTGTGAACAGCAACTGCCTGCAGCCATATATTCAGCTTCAGCAGTTGAGGTTGACACAGATGTTTGCTTCTTACAAAACCAGGAGACAAGTCTGTCACCAAGGAACTGACATGTTCCACTGGTGCTTTTCCTGTCTATTCTGCATCCAGCATAATCAGCATCTGAGAATCCAGTTAATTCAAATCTTGAGTCTTTTGGATACCAGAGTCCTAGATTTGGACAACTTTTTACATACCTAAGAATCCTTTTAACTAGAGTTAGGTGTGACTCTCTAGGGCTAACTTGGAATCTAGCACATATGCATGTAGCAAACATTATATCTGGCCTACTGGCTGTAAGGTGCAATAGAGAGCCAATCATTGCTCTATATATTGTCTGATCAACTGGTTTCCCATGTTCATCAGCATCCAATACAGCATTGGTAGGCATGGGTGTTTTCATACAAGATGCCTCAGACATACCAAATCTCTTAACCAATTCTTTAGCATACTTGGTTTGGGAAATAAATATGCCCTCAGCATGCTGTTTTACTTGCAATCCTAAGAAGAAGGAGAGCTCACCCATGCTACTCATTTCAAATTTTGAATGCATTAGGTTGGAAAACTTTCTACACAAGTTTGAATCAGTAGATCCAAATATGATATCATCTACATAAATTTGTACTAGTAGGGTGTGGGACTTATGGGTTCTAATAAAAAGAGTTTGGTCTACTCTCCCCCTAACAAAATCATTTTCTAGAAGAAAGCATGCTAGGGTCTCATACCATGCTCTAGGAGCTTGCTTGAGACCATATAATGCTTTATGCAATTTGAAAACATAATCAGGGTGAGTTAGAGAGATAAAACCTGGAGGTTGTCTAACATAGACTTCCTCTTTGATGTCCCCATTGAGAAATGCACTCTTCACATCCATCTGATAGACCTTGAAGCCTTTGGGAGCAGCATAAGCTAGAAATATTCTAATGGCCTCTAACCTTGCAACTGGTGCAAAGGTCTGGTCATAGTCTATTCCTTCTTGTTGAGAGTAGCCTTGAGCAACTAGCCTTGCCTTGTTTTTGACAATAATTCCTTGATCATCAAGCTTGTTTCTGAACACCCACTTTGTTCCAACAATGGAATGATCCTTTGGCTTAGGCACTAGTTCCCAAACTTTGTTCCTTTCAAATTGATGTAGCTCCTCTTGCATTGCAATGATCCAGTGTGGATCTTGCTCTGCATCTTGAATGGATTGAGGATCAACTTGAGATAGGAAGCAGGTGTGCATCAGGTTCTGGTTGACTTGAGATAGCTGAGATGTTTCAAATTACTTGGGAAATTGGATGATCTCTTGTTGTTACTAAATCAACAAGGGGTGTTGATTGTTCACCAACCTGTGTTGTTGTTTCCTCTAGTGGAACAACAACTGGCTCTTCAGGATGATTTTCTTCAAGATGTTGTACTTCTTCATCATCAATGCTTTCATTCTTTTGCTGAATAGGTTGAGAGGTTGTATCCTCTTCTTTAACCTGTAATCTGTCCATACTTTCTGATATAGATTGTACCTGCAAGGGTTCTATGGTAGAAGTAGACTTCTCCTTATAACACATGTTAGTCTCATCAAAAGTAACATGAACAGATTCTTCAATTTTACAAGATGATTTATTATATACCCTATAGGCCTTGCTGATCATGGAGTATCCCAGAAACACTCCTTCATCAGCTTTAGCTTGGAATTTTGCTAGATGTTTCTTGTCATTATTATGAATATAACAAATACAGCCAAAATTTTTAAAATAATTTACTTTAGGTTTCTTCCCTTTGAGCAATTCATAGGGAGTCTTGCCCTTTAGTTTATGTATCAGGCTTCTATTTAATACATAGTTAGAGGTGTTCACTGCCTCAGCCCAAAAGGATAGAGGTAGGTGAGCATCTGTCAACAATGTAGTAGCAGATTCAATTAGGGTTCTATTTTTCCTTTCAGCTACCCCATTTTGTTGAGGAGTTCTAGGAGCTGAGAAAGTGTGCCTGATCCCTTCACTTTGACAGAACTCTTGCATAAGAAGAGAATCAAACTCTGTCCCATGATCACTTCTGACCAGGGCAATGTGAGTGTTGAACTCAATCTGTATACATTTGAGAAACTCTGTCAAACATTTAAAGTTATCAGACTTCTTTCTCAGAAAGAATACCCATGTGAATCTTGAGAAGTCATCTACAACTACTAAAGTATAAGACTTCCCTCCTAGGCTTTGTACTGATATGGGTCCAAAAAGATCCATGTGCAACAAATACAAAATCCTAGGTAAATCACTCTTATTAAGTGACTTAAAGCTATTTTTAGTTTGCTTGCCTAATTGACAAGCCTTGCAAAGTCCTTCCTTCTTGTAGGGGCCAGAAGGTAGTCCTCTAACAAGGTTGTCCTTGGATAGCCTAGCAATGGTTCTAAGGTTTAGATGTCCTAATCTCTTATGCCATAAAACATTTGGCTTAGATATGGAATTAAATAAACAGATATCCACTTTAGATGAAAGAAAGTCTACTAAGTAAATGTTACCTGTCCTTTTACCTGTTAAAACAGTTGTGTTATTCTCTGACTTGATCTTGCACAGGGATTTGTTGAAAGTCACCTTGTATCCTTCATCACATAGTTGACTGATACTTATCAGATTGTGCTTCAGTCCTTCTACATATGCCACCTTCTTAAAAGTGACTGAGCCTATCTGAGCAGCACCATATCCTTTGGTTTGACCAAAATTTGAATCACCAAAAATCACCTTGGGTCCAAGTTTGGTTATGAAGGATGATAGGTTCTCCCTGTTCCCTGTCATGTGCTTTGAGCACCCACTATCCAGATACCATTGTTGGTTAGATACTGGATAGGTCTTCACCTGCACATGAGCAGCTTATTTGTTTTTGACCCAGTTAACCTTGGGCCTAGGTTGATATCCCTTGAATTCAGAAATAAAAGACATCCCAGGTTGACTCTTATAGCCTTCAGGATGGTATCTCCTAGGAGGTACTATCCATTCAGTATAGGGGTTAAAGCCTTGGGATGTGGGACCTCTAGGATTGAATCTAGATGTGCCATTGAAGGAATGTTCACAGACCTGATCTCTGTTCGACGATCGTCGAACTGAGGTCGACAATCTTGGGTCAGATCGTCGATCTCTGTTCGAAGATCGATTATACTGAAGTTCAGAGTTTGGATATCATCGAGCTGAGGTCGACGATCTGTGGTTAGATCGTCGAGCTCTGTTCGACGATCGTCGAGCTCTGCTCGACGCAATCCGTTGAACTGAATTTTTCTCTGGCAGATCTGCATTCTTCCTAGCTACCTCTATTACACCCTTCCCTTTGTCAGAGACAAATTTGATTGGAGTTGTTAATACTATAGGTTGGCTGGATGAGGCACCCAAGCCCAGTGTACTGTTAAATCTAGAGTTCACTGTGCTTGTAATGTCCATCAGTCTGATACTTCTCCCATTTAGGGATTCTTCAAACTTTTTAGCTTTTGACAGTTCACTTTTCAGTGAAGCTATCTCCTCCCTACAGCATTCTAACTCCTTAGAGAGTTTGAGGTTATTTGAGTTTAGGACATTGTATTCAGATAATTTATTTCTGAGAGAGATTATCTCTTTTTCAGATTTTAGTAAATCCAAGCACAATGTCTTAAATTCATTTTTGAAGTCCTCAGAATTAAAATCAAAAGAGCTAATTACCTAATCTTCCTCTGGTTAATTTTCTGAATCTGAATCTGATTCTTCATCAGAGTTTTGCTGTGAGGCATTGATAGCCATCATGCAGAATTCTTTCTCATCAGTATTATCTTCATCATCACTGGAGCTAGATGAAGTTTCAGAATCTTCTTCTGTCTCACTCCATGTCTCAGCAACAAAACCCTTCCTTGTATTTTTGTTCCTGCTAGAGGAGGCTTTGTCTGAGCTGTTCTTTTTGAAATCTTTTTCTTTTCTTCTTTCTCTTCTATCCTTTATGTCCTTGTTCTTGTTCTCTAGACAGTCAGGCACAATGTGGCCTGGTTTCCTGCAACCAAAGCATATGATTTCTTTGTTATTATTATTTGACTTATCATACCTTGGTTTGTCATGTCCTTTGTATGGCCTTTTTCTGAAGTCTTTTCTGGCTAGCTTGTAAAATCTTTTGGCCAGTAGGCTGACCAATTCCTCATTGCCTATGAGTTTTTCTTCAGGCTGATCTTCAATAGCTTTGAAAGCTATTGACTTCTCTTTCCTTGAGGCTGGTGAAGCAGCCTTCTGTTCTTCCTCTCTGTTCTTGATAAGCAGCTCATAAGATTTGAGCTTGCCTAGGAGAGTTTCAGTAGTGATTTCATTTAGACTTCTGGCATCTTTGATTGGCCAGATTCTTGAATCCCAAGTACTGGGGAAGCACATTAGGATCTTGTCATTAAGCTCAGTCAATGAGATTTCTTTATCCAAGGTCCTTAGCTCATTGAAAATCAGACTCAATCTATTGTACATATCTGCTACTGACTCAGTCTCTCCTTTCTTGAAATTCTCATATTGGGTTATGAGGTGAGATCTCCTGTCTTTCCTTTCATCAGCAGACCCTGAGACAATTTCAGAGAGCTTGTCCCAAATTCCTTTGGCTGAGTTGCAGTCAGCTACTTTCTGAAATATCTCATCAGACATTGTCTGAGCTAAGATGTTCATGACCTTTGCATCTGCAGTTTTCCATTTCTTTATGTCTGCATCTGTTCCTGAGGGAGGTGGAACAACATTTGTGCTTGAGCTTGTTGGTGGACTTGGACAAACTGTCAAGACAGAATTGAAAATATCTTCATCAATAGAGTTCATGTATAATTTAATCCTTGCCTTCCAGAGTGCAAACTTAGATAGATTGCACACTGGAGGTCTGGTGCTTGCATAATCCTTGTTCTGTGCCATGTCTTTGAATAATATAAGATATAAAGAAAATAACCCTCTTAAGAGATTGATCTTATCAAGGATCTTTTGGTTCAGGTGTTAGCCTGTATGAGCAACCAACCTGCCTCTGATACCAATTGAAAGTGAGGGTAAGATCTATCTCAACTCTAGAGGGGGGTGAATAGAGTTTATTCAAATAAGTTTCACAGTTTTGAGAATATCAGCACATATAAAATTTAATTTACACTATAGTGTAGAGTGCTAGAAAGAAATTTAAGAAGCAAGAAATTAAAAACACAACACACAGCAATAATCACACAAACAATCCAGCAGACACAAGAAAATATAGTGGTTCCCCAAAAACCTGGGTACATACACTCTTCTACCACCCTTGGTAGGAATCCACTCAGGATGAGTTGATCAGGTGTCCTGACACCAATGAGCTTTTGATAAGGTGCTCAAAAACCAAAACTGGATTTTTTGAAAGGTGTCTTGCCACCACTGAGTTTTGACAAGGATCTCAGAACCAGACAGAACTTTTGAAGGGAGTTCAAGAACCCTTTTATAGCAGGAAAATAAAAAGGAAAAGGAAATGAAGTTGTCTTCTCTGTTCTCAAATCAAATGAGAGAAGACTTAGTGGATCTTTTGTCAAAGCTCCCCCTGAGATGTAAACTGGTTCAGGAAAGGAAGCTTTGCTCTAGGGTGATAGGTCTTCAGAATTTTGATCTCCAGCAAAAGATTGTTTCAGCAAGAAGACTGAAAGATGAGGTGTCTGGAGTTATTGAGATGAAGTTGTGAACACTTTTTAGTAAGCAAGAAGATTGTTCTTCTAATTCTTGATCACTTGTTATCTGTCACAGCTTTTTCTTGTTGTTCTCTGAGTGTTGTATATTCTCTCTATATTTCTGAAGACAAGAAGAAGGATCTTATTCTCTGAAAAGAATTCTTGTCAAGGATAGCCGTTGGCAGTCATAAATGTCTTCCATAAAGTGTCTTGTCTTTTAGAGGAAGGTCCAATAAAATATTTCCTGAACAATTCCTTGAAACTTGCTCCAGAATAAAGACAAACGGCTGGCAGATCTTCTTGTCATAAATGCTGATAGCATTCAAAAACATTCCAAAGAATAACAGCATTTGAATCCTTAAAAGCGTCGATCTCTCAGAAGAATTGTCGATCTGAGCTCTACGATCGTCGAACTGAGCTCAGAGATGGAATGAGATCAAGCAGACAGAAAACGTCGAACTGAGCTCGAAGATCGTCGAACCGAGCTCAGCTACCTGAAGAACAACTGAAGAGTGATCGTCGATCTGAGCTCGAAGATCGTCGACCGGAGTTCGACGATTTATCAAGTTGAGCTCAGAGAGCGTCAAACCGAGTTCGATGTTTCGTCGACCTGAGCTCGACGAGAATTGCCTTAGACTTGGCTCTATATCCTTGACATTGGAATGGTCCTGGGGGCAGCTTCAAACCTAAGTTCTAAGCCCTAGACTCATTCTAATGTTGACCTTTACAACTATACAACTAGATCAACCTGGTTTCCTAAGACAAACATAGTGATCCTTACCCAAATTAGTAATAGGGTGTTCCAACACCGAGGACCAAGGCCCAAGCGTGCAAGTCTATCTGTCAAATCACGTCGGTGTGACGACTAGCGAGCTCATAGACCTGCCACACTATCCTTAACCCACGATTATGACACCGTGTGTTAACTCACACCGCATCCATTTAACTTATAGGGCTCCACAATGAGTCCTTTATAATATTTCACATCCCGTGCTCAACAGCACGCAAGGGCTCCATACCAAGTCCATTATAATAATTCACAACCCGTGCTCTATGGCACCCAAGGGCTCCATACCCAGCTCCTTATCAATTTGTTGTTTCAGTGTGGCACATCCACGCACTTCCATCTATCCATACCTCACTAGGGTTCTTTGTTTACTCGGGTGGAAAGCCACCTTTTACAATTTACCAAACTCACACTGCCACCCAAAGGGAGTTATGACTCTAAGTAGTGGACCACTTACACCTTCCTTATTTAACGCATCTCATGGCCATGCAACAATCTCTTCCGATTTCATTTAAGGATCAAGCATCCACTAACCATTATGCTTCCATAATGGTAATCACATCAGCATACACATAGTTCACCCCTAGTATTAACCATGAAAACACGGATTACTCGTTCACTTACCAAGCGTCACCTCTTCTTCCAAACCTATTCCATTTCACGAATTACGATCATGCCCAAATATGTTTTCCAACCATTGTTTATCACATTCCCATAGGGCAAAATTCACCAATAACCCTAACATCTAATCTTACCATTTCTTTACTCAATCTAAACCAAATATTAAACTAACCCGAGAGTATTAAGAACAAGGACTTGACAGTACAACCACTTCAACCTGACAATCCCGAGTCTAAAGGACTCGTATGAAGGCGTGTGACCATCCATTAGAAAGACATTTCTGGGGCCTACGACTCTCGTGTTTAGCCGAAAACCCAGATCTGGCAGTCTCATGTCTGAAAATGGTCTCGAAGTTCGCTACGCGCAGAAAACATATTTTTGCGCGCATCTTAAGGCAGAATGAACGACATCGTTTCGTCTTCCTCCTCTAACCAATATTCCAAATTCACACCCTAAATTCCTCCTCCCTTATTCACCCTTATAGGGCCACTTCTCTTCACAAAACCAGCCCCCATCTTCACATAGAAGGAGGGAGAGGTTGAAGATGTCTAATCTCTAGGACACAAGTCCTAGCATGGCCTCTTCCTAGAAACCTTCTTCTCACAAATTAAGACTCTTTTGAGTCGATATCTCTCATAGGAATAGCTAGAGATCTAGCACCATATATAAGAGAGGGTAGTAAGCTCACCTCGTTTCAGCCGGTTCCGATATTTCTGGCCATGGACCTCGTTACTCTTCGTTGCGGCATCCCCTCCTTCGTTAGTGGTGGTTGTTCTTATTTGAATGAAAAGAGAAGTTGGCCTCCAGAAATCCAATCTCCGATGACTTTGTTGTTCTCCTTCTTCCGCTCCCGTCAGGTTTTGCACAGTCAGGGATCAGCACTATCAGTAAGTGATAGCTAGGGTTCGGCTTTCATTCCTTTTTATTTTAAGTATTAAATTAAGTCACTTACACCATGTGTCATCTCCCCATTTAAATGACCATATTAAGTCTCATTTGAAGTGACCGGACCAAAGAAATTCACGCCGCATGCATCCCAAGCCCGGTTAAACCAGTGCGTACCAGCTCGCAGACTCAGCCTGTACCGAAAATTGGCTAAGGCATATTCGTCGAGTTTCCTTCCCGATACTCGACGTAGTATTGACGAATCATCTATAAGCCTCGACAAAAAGAATTAAGTGACACTCGTGAAATTTCTGCATACTCGCTGAACTGACTGGGTGATTCACAACGAATTCATCGAATATCATGGTGATATTCAATGAATTTACCTTAGTCGAATTTCCAACTTCATCTCACCAAATTTCCTCGCCATATTCGACAAATTCGTCGGATATCAACAATGATATCCGACAAATTTCCCTTAACAAATTGCTGATTGATACTCGACGAATTCGTCGGATATCCTTGATGATATCTGACGAATTTCCCTTAGTAATTTTCCTTAGGCCATTCCCCTTTTGATTCATTGGGTGTCACTCAACCCAACACTTTATCCAACACACTTGACAACTATTGCTAGTGTACCCCGAGCCTGAGTCAAGTCTCTTGACTCAGAACTCGTGTGTGGGGTCTAGCGCAAAACGAGATGTTACATCTTATGTGCGACCCCATAGGCTCATACTGCGTTGGAAGTGAGGCTACGTGCTTGATCACTTCTAGATCACCATGGTAGCACCAACAGTCTCCCACTTTATCTTGAAAGTATCAAACAAAAGCTTCACAAACAATGAGTGACATCTAGCAATACATCATTGCTCCCCAAGCAATAAGAGTTAAAAACTCGAAAGAAATTGTGACCAATGTACCAGTGTTGTTATGTCCCTTAGTCACTTACATCCAGATAGAACTAGAGGTACAGATCGTATCACCCTCATAATTGTTCAATCCTAGTTTTCTTGATCTAGAATGGACTTTGAGAAATTGGTGAGTCCAATATCATATATTGACTCAACCAAGCATGACCATGCATTTCTCAGTCCCATTCCATCAAGGGGCCCATGGATGCAACTCCTGTCATATAGGAGGACAAATCCCATCTCTACTCACATGCAAACACCAAATGATTCGTAACGTACCCAATAACCATCTTTATCATCCAACTTTCTTAAGACTGGAATTTTGATAGCATCAAAGCACACTCTTCCTCACTCAGTGAGTGCTGTGACTTCAGGCCAAAGAACCACAAACACTATTGCCACTTGATCCATACTTGTGTCACGTTCATATAATAATCCACAAAGTTTTCTCACGGTGGGTCTGTCTATTACAACTTATTCATAACAAGTACCCATGTGATGACTTGATATCACAATATCATGACCTGTGAGGACGGGTCATCAGTCAATGCACATGCTAGTCTTAAAGGTATCATCATCGCCCTTAGATACTAAGATGATACAACGACCAGGGACCTTTAAGAATGAAGCTTCTTGGATCATAGGTTCTCACTTCAATTCAGTACTTGACCTATGGAAGCAAACACTCTAAGGGCATTTATACAGCTAACTATCCTATTACAATAGAAATAATTATAAAATAAAAGAACTTGACAAAATATATAAATGAAATGTACATTGTACTTTTATTCATCAAATGAAATATTTAACAGCCAACAAACATACAATCCATAAGACTCAAACTAGAGTTGATCCTTCAGATATCGTATACCCATTGATTTAACATGACCATCATGCTTTTTCTATGTGAGAGGCTTTGTCAGTGGACCCACAATGTTATCCTCAGTCGGAACTCTGCATATGCTCACATCTCCTCGATCGATAATCTCTTGAATTATATGGAACCGCCGAAGTATGTGCTTGGAGTGCTGACGAGATCTAGGTTCCAAAGCAGGTACAATTGCACCGTAATTATCACAGTAGAGATCTATGGGACGAACAATTCTAGGAACTACATCTAACTTGCCGATGAATTTCCTAATCCATACAGTCTCCTTCGTTGCATTTACAGCGGCCATATACTCAGCCTCAGTTCTAGAATCGGCGACTGTCTCCTGCTTGGAACTCTTCCAGCTAATATCTCATCCATTTAGTCAAAACACAAACCCTGATTGAGACTTTGAATCATCCCTATCAGTTTGGAAGCTAGCATCATTGTAACCCTTTACAACGAGCTCTTCCTCTCCGTCGAATATCAAGAATGTATCCTTAGTTATTCTTAAGTACTTCAGGATGTTCTTGACGGATATCTAGTGACTTTCATCGTGATCAGACTAACACCTGCTAGTCATGCTCAAGGCATAAGAGACATCTAGTCTAATACATATTATTGCATACATGATTGACCAATTGCCAAAGCATATGGAATCAACTTCATGCGATCCTTATCTTCACAAGATTTAGGACATTGGTCCTTAGAGAGACTCACACCATGAGACATGAGTAAGAATCCTTTATTAGACTCAAGCATGTTGAACCATTTCAACACCTTATCAATATATGTACTCTGGGTCAAACCCTGCAACTTCTTCGATCAATCTCTATAGATCTTAATGCCAAGTATATAAAGTCTCTTCGCCCAAGTCTTTCATTGAAAAGCAATTCCCTAGGTTGTTCTTAACAACATGTAGGGTCGATTTGTCATTCCCGATTAGCAGTATGTCTTCCACATACAATATCAGGAAGATAACTATGCTTCCACTAATCCATTTGTAAACACACGGTTCATCCTTGTTCTTGATAAAACCAAGCACTTTGATCTTTTCATCAAAAAAAAGATTCCAACTTCGAGAAGCCTATTTTAATCCATAAATGGATCTCTATAGCTTGCATATTTTAGTGGCTTCACCTGGAGCTACAAAACCCTCGTGTTGTGTCATATACACTTCCTCAAGGAAGTTCCCATTAAGGAAAGACGTTTTGATATCCATCTGCCAGATCTTGTAGTCGTAATACACAACAATAGCAAGCAGAATTCTGATGGACTTAACCATAGTAATAGGGGAAAAAGTTTCATCATAGTCAATACCATGAATTTGCTGGAAACCTTTAGCCACAAGTCGCCATTTGAATGTCTGTGCATTCCCATTCATATTAGTCTTCTTCTTGAAGACCCACCTGCACCATATGGGTCTTACCGCTTCAGGTGGTTCCACCAAAGTCCATACTTGGTTTTCATACATGGAGTCCATCTCAGATTTCATGGCCTCAAGCCACTTCTTGGAGTTCGGTCCATTCATAGCCTCTTGGTAGGTTTCTGGCTCATCATCATGATCCATAAGCAACTCATTACTTATTTGAGACATGAGAAATCCATATCTCTCAGGCTCAAACCTTTGTCTACCAGATCTACGTGGAGCTTGTGTTTCATGAGCGGGCTCTCCAAGTACAATAACTTGCAGTCCTTGCTCAGGTTCCAATTCCGGTTCATTCACTGTTTATGGTTCTTGAACTTCTTCAAGTTCTATCATAACAGTCTTTCTACTTAAGAACTCTTTCTCAAGAAAGACACTAGTCCTCGCGACAAACACTTTTCCCTCAGACGGTAGGTATAAATAGTACCATTTAGTTTCCTTAGGATACCCCACAAGATATCAATTATCTGATTTGGGTTCCAGCTTGTTAGGCATTTGCGTTGCACGTATGCCTCACAGCCCCAAACCTTTATAAACGACATATTAAGACGCTTCCCAGTTCATATCTCATATGGTGTCTTTAGAACCGCTTTCGTTGAAGCACGATTTAGTGTTAAAGAAGCAGAATCTAGAGTAAAACCCCAAAAGGAAATAGGCAGATCTGCATGACTCATCATCGATCGCACCATGTCTAACAAAGTATGATTCCTCTGCTCAGACACACTATTATTCTATGGTGTTCTAGGTGGAGTGAGCAGTGATACAATACCACGCTCTTTCAGATGTTCACGAAACTCATGACTTAGGTATTCTCCACCTCGATCAGATCTGAGTGTTTTAACCTTCTTACCCAATTAGTTCTTTACTTTGTTCTTAAACATTTTGAACTTTTCAAAGGTTTAGGATTTGCACTTCATAAGATACACATATTCGTATCTACTGAAATCATCAATAAATTTAGCAAAGAAAAAGTACCCACCTCTAGCCATAGAACTCATGGGTCCATATACATCACTATGTATTATTCCCAAGAGATCATCAGCCCTCTCATTGAAGCTAGTGAAAGGGACCTTAGTCATCTTGCCTAACAAACAAGATTCACATCTCTCAAATGATTCATAATCAAATGAGTCCAGTAACGCATCTTTATGGAGCTTGGATATATGTTTCTCATTTATATGGCCCAAACGACAATGCCAAAGGTACGTAGGGTTCGAGTCATTCGTTCTTAGTCTTTTAGTATTTTCTATATTATAGATCTGATGGTCAAAGTTCAAAAAATATAAACCATTAAACATTTGAGCTATAGCATAACAAACATCATTCTTAAATATAGAACAACAATTGTTCTTAATAATAAAAGAAAATCCAATCATGTCTAAACGCGAAATAGAAATAATGTTTCTAGTTATTGTAGGAACATAATAACAATTATCAAGTTCCAAAACAAGGCCGCTTGGCAAAGAAAGATGGTAAACCCCCACAGCGACAACAACAACTCTTGCTCCATTGCCAACGCACAGGTCCACCTCTCCTTTACTCAGCTTTCTTCTCCTTCCCAGTTCCTTCACATTTATACAAATGTGAAAACCACATCCGGTATCTAATAACCAGGATGAAGCAGAAAGGTTTATCTCAATAATATAAATACCTGAAGCAAAAAGACATACCTCCCCTCATCTTTTGCAGACCCTCAATGTACGAAGGACAGTTCCTTCTCCAATGACCAGCCTTGCCACAACTGTGGCACTTTCCCTCTTTTCCTGAACCTTTATTTTTCAGTGCAGAAGACTTGGGCTCCAGAGCTTACTTAGGTCCTACCTTTGTCTTCTTGAAGCCCTTGACCTTGCCCTTTCCTTTATGCACCATCAGTATGGAGCTAGCAGGCTTGGACTTCTTCATATTTATCTTGGCAGTTTGCAACATTCCTAGGAGCTCAGGAAGTGTATTGTCTATTTCATTCATGTTATAGTTTAAGACAAACTGCTCATAACTATCCGACAACGATTACAGGATCAGGTCTGTGGCCAACTCTTGGCCCAGAGGGAACCTAGTCTTTCAAGGTTCTCGATATACCCAATCATCTTGAGTACGTAAGTCCCTACTAGGTCCCGAGCTCCCATCTTGCACTGGAACAATGCCTTAGTGACATCAAATCTCTCTTGGCAATCTTGCCCTTAAAATATTTTCCTGAGATGCTCGTCAATTTCCTTACAAGCCATGCTCTCATGTTTCTTCTAAAGCTCAGAGTTCATGGTCACAAGCATGAGACATTCAACGTCTAAGGAGTCGTTGAGATACTTCTTGTAAGCATCTTTATCAATACAGGAGGCTTTCCTAGCAGGCTCATCAGGGGATACCTCATCCAAAACATAGAGCTTGCGCTCTTGCCTAAGAACAATTCTCAGGTTCCTGTACCAGTCCAAATAATTTGTTCCACTCAGCTTTTCCTTCTCAAGGATCACTCTGAGGGACAAGGTGGAGTGTGAGCAACTTGCCATTGATATTTTACAAGGATACAATCAAAGAAAATTAGTACTACATTTCAAAATATAATTTTCTCTTTCGATTAGGACTTTAATCAAAATAACTCCCACTATTTTTATCAAATCGATAACCCTTGATATCAATTCGAAGAGTTCATACGAGTAACTCTCTTAGTGGACAAGATCCATATTTTAATAACACTATGAGTCAGCTTTGGCTTTTCTCTCACAATGCAGATATTTAGGTAGGCAACGCTTTCCAACTGCATCATTATGCAACTCCTGTATGGCTGGTGAATAACTCTTTATTCGCATCCATCATATGGTGCATGCCGACCCTATGCCTCTGGGAACTCAACCTTTGAGGTCACCCAGTTAAGATTGACCCGATGTCGACAGTGGGATATCACAATTATCCACTCGCACCCTTACCAAGGTAGATTAATGCACCTTGCATTAGCAAGCCCACACTTTACCGATCGAGGCAGGAAGAGTGTCATCCATCGGAAGGCATCCGAATTCTTAATATTTCTTAAGGGATTTTGATATTTGATTAACTATTTAATCATGGTTAACATTTAACCAATGTACACATCCATAAACATACAACACCAAAATACAAATACATCACAGATGTGCACAAGAGCATCATCAACACTTGATGAGCTGGGCAAAATATGAACATCTAGAACACTTCTAAATCCTCAGTTTACGTGTTGGACATGAGCAACACAAACTTCACTTACACAGTAGACAAGCTTGTCTCTCTATGTGAGATTAAAAATCTAATAAACTTGGTTTCACAAACTAATTAGAGGGACGGTTACTATTAAGGATTAACAAGATATCACAGCAAAATCACATGCGCTCCTTGCGGGGTTCCAAGGGGCAGTGCCCCGTCCAATTTTTGAAAAACTACCACTGATACCACATAAATACCATCAAAACTTAATGTAAACAGGAATAGACCTATGCATTTAGAATGCTTCTAAAATTTCAAGATCTACACGCAATTGATTTAGCAACTTCTGAAACAATGATCATCGCACAATCTCGCTCTGATACTACTGTTGTGTTTTGCTAATCGTCACAACATTTGTGCGTAGTGGAATAAGGAAATAAGGAAAACCCAAAAGTTTATTGTGGATCTTGCGATTACCATTAATCAATAAGTAATGTTGCAATAAATAAATTTATACCTTCGCGGGATTGAGTCAATACTCAACCTTGGTGCTCCGATTTATTCTAACGAATGACAATTGTCGGAGTTCCGAGCGTAGAATAGTGTCCACACCTCTACGACTATCCACACGAGCATGGAGAACCCAAGACTCTTGTCGCACAAAATCTAGGTTGGAAAGTGGCTTTCCCTCAACGTCTCTACGGAGTACTATATCTGTTCAAGGAGAGGCGTCAATGACGAAGACGATTCCTAGGAAACTCTTTCCGGTGGAGGTTAGGAATGGCGGACAGTCGGCGGTGACTAGCGGCGGTCGGCGGAAGCGGCGGTCGGCGGAAGCGGCGACGACAATCACGGGGCAGAATAGTTCTGTCGCGAGGAAGATCTGTCGCCAGCTTCGCGATTTAGGTCTAGAATGAACAGTTATCTTTTCGGTTCAACAGTAAAATGCATTTATACAGTGAACCAAGAAATCCGATAATCGCAGACTCGCCGAAAACAAGACTTAGAGAAATAAACTAGTCGAGACAGAATTCAGCGAGTATGGAACTGATATTTGATGAATCAACGAGTGGTCAGACGATAAACGACAAATCGTGAATAGTTCATGTCGATACTCGACGAATCGACAAAAGATCATGACGATACTAGACGAATCGGCTAGAGGCCATGATGATACTTGCCAAATTTAGGCAATTCATCGAAAACCCCTTACCCATACTTGACGAATTTCCCTTGGTAATTTCCAATTACATACCGGTCGACTCATATTCACAATACTGGTCCCGGAAAGAAATTCCACCATGTCCAGAACATCATTGGCTTGGTCCTTCACTCATATCACATATGAGCAAGTCCAACACAAGCCTATCCAACTTTTCTAGAGCTCTTATGTGCGACCCCATTGGATCATACTACGTTGGCAGTGAGGCTACATTCTTGATCACTTCTAGATCACCATGGTAGCACCAATAGTCACCCAGGTCCAGGAGAAAATAGGGCACACCCTGATGATGGCTTTCACCTTGGGGATGAAACAAGGTTTCTTTAGGATGGAACTGAAGAGGGTGCCATCTCTCTCCTACGAGGATTTGATGGAGAGGGCAGCAAGAGAATTCGATGGGGAGGCGTCGAACCCCGAGTTTGCAAAGAAGTTGGAAAGGTGGGCCACGTAAGAGGATAAGGGGCCAGGAGGTGGCTGAGGTCAAGAGGTGAGGAGAGTGGAACCCCGAACAAAGGGAGCAACAGCAACAACAACATTCCAGGTGGGGGCGTCAGGAACCAAACAACCAGCTCGGCTGGAAGCAATCAGAGTGGCAAGAACAAGGCCGGCGGAGAGGTTTCCACAAAGGAGACAATCGCCAGTGGGGACAGGGTCAGTACCACCCTCCAGGATGGAGGCAAGTTCAAAGACCTCTCCTCGATCAGCACCAGGCTATGATAATAGCCATGTAGAGGAGGAGGGGTCAGCAGAGGAGGAAGAAAGTCAGGGTGGAGTTGCCCTATTATGACTTCCAGTATGAGGAGGTCCACGCTACGACCATGTGCCCGGAGTTCCACGAGGTGAGAGGAAACAGGAAGCAGCAGCAGCAGCGCGACCGCCAGGAAGTGCGGATTGAGGAAGTCTTGCCTCAGGCAGAGGAGGATAGGTATGAAGACCGGGCAAATGTTGGGGCTCGAGGCGGGATCAGAGCGATCCATGAGGGGGGGGGGGTTGAGGCTTCCTGGAAGGCAATCCTCCACACCTTGTACCAAAGAAGCGTTGGCTCCACATCCCAGACCCCACCCACGGAGGAGAATATCACTCTAGGAGTGACATGCCGAATCATGATGATCCATTCTGCGATGCCCTGGTCATCCAGACTGCGGTCGAAGGGTTTACTGTCTCCAGGATCCTCATTGACAATGGGAGTTCAGTCAACGTCATATTTAAAAAGGCATTTGATGCGATGAAAGTGGATGCCAAGATAGTACTTTCCTCAGACAGGCCTTTGTTTGGGTTCTCCGGGGAGAGAAAGGAGGTGGAAAGAGGAGTGGGGGCTCCATATAACTCTGGGGGGAGGGTAGTCCCAAAACTATAGGTTCGTCATCGTGGATGACCCCAGCAGTTACAATGCTATCTTCAGATGGCCTCTCATCAACACCTTCCATTGCATCCCCTCTTCTTTCCACCAATGCCTGAAGTTTAACACCGAGGGGATCCAGGTCCGGGTCTGAGGAGACCCCAAGGTGGCGAGGGAGTGCTAAATCACCATGGTGAACTCCATTTCTTGGCAGGAGGGGGAAAAGGAGATGGAGCGGAGGATGGAGTTAGTGGAGGAGGAGGAAGGAGGAGTAGAGATTGAAGTGGAAAAGAACCGCGCCCAGGTGGGGGTGGCGGAGGAGATCTAGGAGGACCCAGCGAAGGCAATAGCCGTGGAAGAGGCTGAGGAGGTCTTTGTACATGGAGAGGGGGATGTTAGAGAGTGGGGAGAGCAGTCTTATCTGGAGGCTGTAGGAGAGGTGGTGTAGAGTCCTCACCCTTGGAGGCAAGGCAGAGAAGGTGCACATCAGCAGGGGATTGATGTAGATGTCGCCTGCCACTGTCTCAATCTAGATACAGAGGCTTGCCCCATACAATAGAAGAAGAAGTCCATCGCGGACTAGCTGGCCGAGCCCATCAGGGAGGAGGTGTCCAAACTCATGAAGGCTGTCTTTGTATCCGAAATCCAATACCCATGCTGGGTCTCTAATGTTGTAATGGTAAGAAAAGGGGACGGCCGATGGACAATGTGTGTTGATTTTTCCTTACTTAATAAATCGTGTCCTAAGGATTGTTACCCCTTGCCACGAACCGATGCACTGGTTTACTCAGCCATCAGTTTTCCTGTAATAAGTTTCTTAGATGCTTTTTCAGGTTATCATTAGATCAGGATGCACCCCCCGATGTAAAAAATATCACCTTCATATTTGGGGATGGGTGCTATTGCTATAAGTTGATGCCCTTTGGGTTGAAAAATGCAGCAACGACATACCAGAATATGATTGATCGGGACTTCCAGGAGTAAAAGGGAAGGAACCTGGAGGTGTATTTGGATGATCTATTGATCAAAAGCAGGGAGGTGGACTCTCACCTCCAGGATCTGGAGGAGACCTTCGGCACCCTTCAGAGATACAAGATGAGACTGAACCCCTTGAAGTGTGTCTTCAGGGCCAGCAGGGGCAAGTTCCAGGGCCACCTTCTCACCCCCGCAGTGGTAGAGCCGAATCCTGACAAGATCAAAGCAATCATGGAATTGGGGTCGCCTCGGAATGCTAAGGAGGTCTAGCAGTTGACAGGAGTTGGCAGGGTTAAGCAGGTTCCCCTCCCGGTCCGGGGAAAAGTGCTCTCCCTTCTTCAATGACTTGATGGGAGGCAAGAAGTTTGAATGGACTAAGGAATGCGAGGAGGCATTCCAGGTCTTGAAGAGGCAATTAACTAAGCCCCTGCTCCTAGGGCCAAAGGAGGAGGTGGAGCTGTCGTTGTATCTAGGGGTCGGAGTTTAGGCCTTGAGGTCCGTCCTGTTTCGAGAAGAAGGGAAAAAGCAACTGCCCATATACTACGTAAGACGGGTCCTGAGGAAGGCAGAGCTCCGTTATCCCATCTTTGAAAAGCTGGCCTTTGCTCTGTTCATCTCGGCCCGGATGCTCCGGCCCTATTTCCAGGCACTCTCTATCCGAGCGGTGACTGACCATCCCCTCCTAAACATCTTTGAGGGGGTGGATCATTCAGGAAGGTTGGCAAATTGATCGGTGGAACTGAGTGAGTTCGATATCTTTTTCGTACCGCGCCTCTCGATCAAGGCCCAGGCGATGATAGACTTTCTGGCTGATTATGTGGTCGAGGTGGCGGAGGCAAAACTCACTCATCCGATCCCTTGGAAGGTGATGGTGGACGGTGCTTTAGGAAGGCATTCTCTGGGAGTGGGGGTTATCTTGGAGAGCCCTCAGGGAATGAGGATCAAGCAGATGGTGGTGGTGCATTTTCCCATCACTAATAACTAGGTCGAGTATGAGGCTGTGATAGCAGGATTGTGCTTAGCCAGGGAGCTGGGGGTGCATGATGTGGAGGTCCACACTGACTTCATGGTGGTGGCCTCCCAGATCAATGGGGAGTTTGAGGTAAGGGAACCTACTCTCCAGTTGTACTTGGCAAAGGTGAAGGGGGTCATCGGTATGTTTTAGAACTTTTCCATCCTACTTGTGCCACAGGAAGAAAACGAGGAGGTTGCTCAGCTAGCTATGCATGGTCCCCGGGTGGGGGGGGGGTGCCATCACTAACCTATTCTGACCGTCCATCCAAGAGGGGGAGCTGATCGAGGTGGACCAACACCCCTCATGGATGGACCCTTTCACAACTTTCCTTTCCACATGAAAATTTTCCGAGGGGATAGATTAGAAGAAGTTCAAGCACAATTTGACATATTACCTTATATGCGACGGGCAATTGTACAGAAAGACTCTTTCGGGGATGTTGGCATGTGTGGCCGAGAGGGAGGTCTAAAGAATTTTGGAGGAGATCCATTCCGGGGAGTGTGGAAGCCACTCAAGGAGCAGAATAATGGAAGGAACGATCATTAGGCAGGGGTATTTTTGGCTGACCCTAGGCAAGGATGCTGTGGATTTCACAAAGAAATGCCACAAGTGTCAGGTGTTTGCCCCCCTCCAACTTTAGCAAGCTCAGCGGCTCAGGAGTATCACGGCTCCTTGTACCTTCGCCATTTAGGGAATGGATTTGTTAAGTCCTTTCCCCTAGGCCAATGGGTAGAGGAGGTTCCTGCTAGTGATGATAGATTATTTTTCTAAGTGGTTGGAGGTGAAGGTGCTAGCCAAGATGACCTCACAGGTAATCAGGAACTTTGTTCGGGGAAAGATCATTTGTCGGCATGACCTTCCCCAAGCCATTATCACGGACAATGGACCTCAGTTCACCAGCATCGAGTTCATCAATTTCTGTGGATAGCTCAAGATTAATATCAGGATCGCGTCGGTCCACCATCTCAGGAGAAACAGGAAGGTGGAGGAGGCGAACAAAATCATCGTCAACCTTCTCAAGAAGAAAGTGGAGTATTTGAAGGGTAGCTGGGTGGAGCAGCTTCCTTCGGTTCTCTGAACCCTGAGAACCACTCCCAACACGGCCACAGGGGAGACCCCCTTCAAGCTCCCCCATGGATGTGTTGCCGTAATTCCAATAGAGTTCAAGGTCTGGACTCCTCGGGTGGTCTAGGCGGAAGAGGGAAGGGAATAATGGCAGACCAAGAACAAGGAGGAGCTATGACTCTCCCTGGACATGGTGGAGGAGCTGCATGACTTGTCTGTCATTCGATAGGAAGAGAATAAGTGAAGAATGACAAATTACTTTGACAAGCACATCAGGGTCAAGCAGTATGCGGAAGGGGACTTGGTCTTGAAGAAGTTGGATGCGGCAGGAAGGTCAGCCGTAGTGGGGAAACTCAAACCCAACTGGGAAGGCCCGTACATTGTCAGGGAGGATCTAAGTTCAGGAGGGTACCATCTCTGGAATGTGGAGGGTAATACCCTAAGTCACACCTGGAGTGGAGATGACTTGAAACGTTTCTACCCGTGAAAGAAAAAGTGTACGCCCGTTCCTTTAATGAATATGAAATATTTTGATGCTCCAACTCTTTTACAGATCAAGTTGTGGGAAGTTGTATTTATCAAGCAAAGTCCCGAGATGCTCCCGTTGCTAGGCTTCCACCTAGCTGGTAGGTGGCGGAGGTTGGACAATGGAAAGTTTTCTCGCTCTGGGGTTAGGTCCCGGGATGCTCCCGCTACCAGGCTTCAACCTAGCTGGTAGAGATGGGATCCTCGGGTGATATTGTTATGACCCTAGAGGGCTGAGCCCGGTTGATGCTCAACACCCGCCGTCAGGCTCTCACATAGCTGATTAGGCTGGTGGTAGCGCCCGGAGGTTAAGTGATAGAAAGTTTTCTTGCTCTAGGGTTAGGTCATCATGTGCTTTTGCTGCTAGGCTTCCACCTAGCTGGCAGGGCCGGGATCCTCGAGTGACGTCATTATGACCCTGGAGGGCTGAGCCTAGTTGATGCTTAACACTTGCCGTCAGGCTCTTACCTCGCTGATTAGGCCGGTGGTAGCGCCCGGAGGTTAAGTGATGGAAAGTTTTCTCGCTTTAGGGTTAGGTCCCGAAATGCTCCTTCTGCCAGGTTTCAACTTAGCTGGCAGGGCCGGGATTCTCGAGTGACATCATTATGAACCTGGAGGGCTGAGTTCGGTTGATGCTCAACACCTGCCGTTAGGCTCTCACCTCACTGATTGGGCCGATGTGAAAGTGTGGTTTTAGATCTGGAATACTCTAGATAGGGGGGGGGGGGTGGTGGATAGAGTATCCTTAAAAACTATTTGAACTTTTGCAGTAAATAAAAATTGCAGAATGAAAAATTAATTAAGCAAAATAGAGCAGTCCTAACTAGCACAACCACAGCAAGAACAAAAAAGAAAAGGGCATCCAGACAACACAAGATCTTATAGTGGTTCCACAACCTGGGTACATCCACTCTTCTACCACCATGGTAGGAATCCACTCAGATTTTTGATCAGGTGCCTGACACCAATGAGCTTTTGATCAGGTGCTCAAAAACCAAACCTCAAGTCTTTTGGTTAGGTGACATGCAACCAGGAATCACTTTTGAAGGGAGTAGAGAACCCTTTATACAGTGGGGGGATGAGAGAGTGATTATGTCTTCTCTTTCTCAATTATACAACTGAGAAGACTCTGTGCATTTGATGGTAGCAAAAGCTCCCCCTGAGATAGTGAATATATTCAGGTGGTTGGAACTTTGCTTCAGGGTGATAGGCTTTCAGGCTTTTAGCTTCAACCAGAAGATCTTAAGGAACTTCTTTGACTAATGCAGTAGTTGTTGTCCTTTGAAAGTTCCTGAGAGGATGACAGAAGAAGAAGACTCTTGATTTGAATAGTTATTCTTCTTCTTCTGAAAGCTATTCTTCTGGTCTAGAAGTTCTTTCTTTCTAGCACTTTATTGTCAAGAGAGCGAGAGAAGAGAAATCCTTATTGCGAGACGATGGTGTTCTGCTCTTCCTGACTATTTTTTGTGTGTCTGTATCAGTTGTATTATTTTTTTTATAGGAAAAGGAAGAATCCATCTTTTATATTTTCCATGTAAAAGTCCTTTTGAATTATGAAATCCTTTCTGCATTCAATGCTGACGGCCTAAGAATATTTTGCATTGATTGATTTCCCCAACTGTCCCTATGAAAAGCGGCAGGTAATAACCCTGATGAAGACAATAATTAATGCTCCATCTAACGGTAATATTCCGAGAATATTTTAGCATTAATTACTCAGGAATTATTACATCATAATTGGGACAGAAGGATGAAAATAACCAAGTCAGGATTCGTCGACCTGAGTCCACAGTTCGTTGAGCTGAGAGCCAAGATCGTCGACCTCAGTTTGATTCTTGACTTAGAATATTTGAGATGTTCTCTGGCATTGAGTGTTAAAGCATATGATCAAGAATTAGTCAACCTGAGACTTGATAACTGAGTTTGTTGAGCTAAGATCCAAGATCGTCGACCTGAGTTTGATTCTGGACTTGGAATATTTGAGATGTTCTCTTGCGTTGAGTGTTCAAGCATATGATCCATAATTAGTCGACCTGAGACCTGTGAACTGATTTCATCGAGCTCAGCTCAGAGAATCTTTCTCTGATTTCATCGAAATGAGCACGACTTTCATCGACCTGAGTTCGACGAATGTCGAACACATTTTTACTGAGTCTTTGAAATCTCTAAGTCTTTAGTCTCTGACAGTCTCTTGATGGCTGGTCCAAGTGATGTTGTCTCTAAGGACTTGTCCTAGACGTTAGGACACGACCATGACCCTTGCTATACATGTTGGGTAATAAGATCCTAACTTAGTGAACCTAGCCCAAATTCTACTAGGGATCCAACAATCTCCCCCTATTTGGGTGAGGTCACTAATTACAGACTCAATGAAAAAAATAAATGTACAAAGCAAGAAAAACATATATCTGGTAGAGAATGAAATAATATATGCAGTAGATATATTTATACACAGTAAGCTTTGTATCATAAGAACACAATTTTTCAAAAATAATACCATAAACACATCAGTTCAGGTTTTATTTCTTCCGCTTCTTCTACTTTGGCTTCGCTTCTTTGCTTCTATCCCCAGGCTTAGTGAAAATGATCTCCTTGTTGGGATTGCCAGCTTCTTTATTTGACATGTACAGATCTGATGCTCCAATCATAGTCAGGGTAGAAGTTCTGGGTACAATAGCCTTTGGATGTAATGCCATGTATTCAGCTGGATTAAACACTTTCTTGTTGACTTAAAGTTTATCCAGTTCTCTTTTTCTATATGATGACGTAGTTGTAAACCTTGATGGATCTTCACCTTCCTCCATAGCCTTATTTATTTGTGACAGACCAATGAACTCCTGGAGCCTTGCCATCCTGAAATTGGGATCAACATCCTGACTGACAGATGACTGGTCATCTTATGGAGGTAGCAGGGTAACAGGCTTGAATTGTGTGGATTGTGCTTGGAAACTTGCCACTTTTTTGCTTTCATCACTTTGAGTGTATATGGACTTTGGAGGAGCAGCCTCACTACATTTTCCTTTGGGATTATGGGACTCTGTGTGCCTTTTGTATTAGTGTTGTGGAGCTTGCTGTTTGGGAGGTGAGAATTCGGGTCTTTGATAAACTACTTCCTTTATTTCCTCTGTAGAACTGATATTCCTTTGCTGACTGCCTCCTTGGGAATGGTGTATGGATGACCTTTCCTGCCTTTGATATGTTCTGGTGAAATATATAGGCTTGGAAGATACATCTAAACTTTATGAAGTAGCTCCTGAGGCACCAACAGCAGGAGGAGGAGGACCTCTCTTAAATTTCTATGGAGGAGGAGAGTATCTTCTGCTCTTATTCCTTGCCTTTTGTTCATTTTTAGATAGCCACATCCATGTTGGCATACCCTTGTATGGAGTTATATTCTGCAAGATGTAGTAGGGTGTGTCATTTGCTGGATTGGGTTTTGGGGCAGGAGGTGGAGGAGCTTTTCTCTTTTTGGAAACTTTCTTCCTCTTTGGATCCTCATCAGAATCATCATCTTCATCATCTGATTGCTGTGGATTATCATACAGTGCATCAATCTCTCTTATTATATCATCAGGAATTGCTGACTTTTCTGTCATGGAAGGAACTAGAGGAGAAGCTGGAGAACTATATACATCAGTGCATTCAGCAACTAATTTATTTTCTTCCTCAATATCAGCCATGACCAGTGCATCTAGATCAGGCATTGGAGAATCATCCATAACATAAACTGGTGCAATAGGGGATGAGATGGTGGGGGAAGCAACTCTGGGAGGAGACTCTGGAGCTGCATAAGTGGCCTTGAGGCAGATTGGTGTGATATAGGGAATTATAGCCATGGATGACTTAGTACTGTCAGTTGGTACATCTGCTGCTATAAATTCTTCTTGTACATCTGCTGCTACATTTGATACTGTTTCCAGTTTAGTTTCAATGAACTCTATTGCTGCTGCTGCTTCTGTTGCTACATCTGCTGCTGCTTTTACTGTGCCCATATCCTTTTCAACAAATTCTGCTGGTGTTGCTAGTACTGCTGGTGCTGCTGCTTCTGCTACAACTTTTGCTGCTTCTTCATCAAGTATCTCCCCCTGCCTGGTTTCAGTAGGAACTGAAGCCAGGCCCCAACTAAAGAGGGAGCAGTAGTGAAAGCAGATATTTGTGCAGCTACAGAGGAGATGGAGGCAGTAAGAGGAGAGATTGCCTCTGCTATGAGTGATTTTAGAAGGGGTGTGAGGAGGGTAATGAGTGGAGAGACAATGGAAGGGTCCAAGAGGGGGAAGGTAGATGTTGTGGCAGGGGTTGGTTGAGTGGAGGTTGTATTTACTGGTGGAGTTAGAGGTGGAGGTGGAGGTGGGAGTTGAGTGTCTTTGTGAGAGTCATTTGGAGGAGAGGGAGTGTTGATAGGGGATGATAGGAGGTTGAAGGATGGGAGGGATGAGAGGTTGGATAGGGGATGCCAGCTAAATACCTTGGAAGAGGAGATGGGGGTGGTGATCGTAGTGATGTATCATGCTAGGACGAAGGAGTATGAGAGGGAATATGGGTTAGAGATGTAGGAATTGCTAGCTGGGATGGAGTTTGGAGAGCTAGAGGTTGTGTAGTGGTGGATGGAACCTCTTCAGTAGGGTGGGAAGTGGCTAAAGCAGCCCTTGTACTCTCAGGAGCTTGGGTGGCAGAGGATGAAGCCTTAGAGGGCTTTGTAATTGTCCTCTTCCACCTACCAAATAAGGCACATGTGAGCCTTTTACTGGCATTGATGAATATGGTCTGGGAGACCAGTGATTCAGCAGCTTTTTCCTTCAAGAAGATCCCCAGGATCCTTCCAAAGTTAACTTCGTTTTTATTGTTCTTTTTCTTGATAAGATCAAAAATGATCTGTGCCCAGTTCACCTGTTTCTTATTCACCACTGCACACATAGCCAGAAATTGATGCTGGGTTATATAGTCGTGCGCAGTGTGCTTGCCCAGCAAAACTTTCCCAAAAATATCTGGGAGAAACTTGAACTCAGCAGATAGGTGTTTCTTCAGCAATTTATTTGGGTTTTCTCCAGAATAACCCATCATACTCAGCATCATATCATATTCTTCATTATCGATTTCTAACCCTTCTTCCCCATTATTTAATCAAAAAATTTCAGTTAAGACGGAGGGAGATAGAGACGATAGTACTCGCTATTGATCCGATCATGGTGTTGTCCTCTACTATAGATGCAGTGTATACCCATTCTCTGATCTCTGTGCCAGGTACCTTGATTCTGGTGGTCAGCAGATTCTTCAGTTGCTGGTCATCAAGTAGTTTCAGAATGTATAGGAAGATTGGATCTGAGTGCTGGAAGGAATCGAAATCCACATCGAATCTAGTGTCAAATTTCATCGCTGCAAGTGTTCCTATTGGAATCACCATGAGTGCACCTGCAAGAGAGAAAACGAAGATCAAGTGCAAGGGGAACTGAAAGGGTGGGACGGAGGTCGAAGAAAACTTAAATATAAGGTTTTCCAGAATATGAAACGACAAACTTCGTTCCACTAAAAGAAATAGTTCTTCAATCTGAAGTCGACGAAATAATTTGGAGTTAAACAATTCGTCGATCTCAGTCTGAAGGGTTGAAGACATTTCGCCGAGCTCCGTTCGACGAAAGTTTTCTGAAGTAGGTTCATCGATCTCAGGTCGATGAAACTAACTTTACTAACAGGGAGTTCGTCGATCTCAGGTCGACGAAAGTTGAAGAGTTCTTCGATTGTAGGCAGAAACTAAACTAAGCCTTCTCCATTGATCATTCCAAGCTTATTTACAAAGAACAAGTGATTTCTTTCATCCAAGGGCTTGGTGAAAATATCAGCTCTTTGCAAATCAGTGTAGATATAAACAAGTTTAATTTTGTTTTTGTCTACACACTCTCTAATGAAATGATGCCAAATGTCTATATGTTTAGTCCTACTGTGATGGACTGGATTTTGTGCTATAGCTATAACACTTGTGTTATCACATAAGAGAGTTGAATTATTTATGTTGAATCCATAGTACAGGAGTTGGTTTTGGATCTACAGCATCTGGTAACAGCAACTGCCAGCTGCAATGTATTCTGCTTCAGCAGTTGATGTAGACATAGATGATTTCTTTTTACAAAACAAAGACACTAATCTCATACCAAGGAACTGGCAGGTTCCTGAGGTACTATTTCTGTCCACTCTGCATCCAACAAAGTCAGCATCTGAGTATCCAGTTAACTCAAATTCTTACTCAGTGGGATACCAGAGTGCTAGACTAGGACAACTCTTTATATATCTTAAAATCCTTTTTAGAAAAACTAGGTTAGATTCTTTAGGACTCACCTGGAACCTAGCACAAAGACATGTGGCAAACATGATATCAGGACTGCTAGCTGTAAGATATAATAGAGACCCAACAATGCCCCTCTATAATTTCTGATCCATAGGTTTCCCAAGTGCATCAAAGTCAATTACAACATTGGTAGCCATTGGTGTTTTCTTTGCTGAGGCATCAGCCATCCCAAACTTTTTGATAAGCTCTTTAGCATATTAAGCTTGGGAGATGAAGATGCCATCAGGCAGCTGCTTCACTTGGAGACTAAGGAAGTAAGTGAGCTCACCCATGCTACTCATTTCAAATTTTGAATGCATGAGGTCAGAGAACCTCTTGCATAATTTGGAATCAATCGACCCAAATATGATGTCATCCACATAAATTTGTACTAACAAAGTTTGGCCCTTATGATGTCTAGTGAATAATGTTTTATCTACTATGTCTCTAGTAAACTTATGCTCTATCAGAAAGCTAGCTAGGGTCTCATACCAAGCTCTTGGAGCTTGCTTTAAACCATAAAAAGCTTTATGCAATTTGAAGAAAAAAGAGGGATGAGTTTGAGAGATGAAACCTGGAGGTTGTTCAACATAAACCTCTTCCTTTAGCTCTCCATTCAGAAAAGCACTCTTCACATCCATCTAATATACTTTGAACTTCTTGTAGGCAGCATAGGCAAGAAATATACTTATAGCTTCTAGCCTGGTAACAAGGGTAAATGTTTGATCATAGTCAATGCCTTCCTCATTCCTATATCCTTGAGCAACAAGCCTAGCCTTGTTTCTCACAATCACTGCTTGGGCATCTAGCTTATTTATGTATACCCATTTGGTTTCAATGACTGGGTGTTCTTGGGGTCTTGGAACCAAATCCCAAACTCTATATCTCTCAAATTGATTTAATTCCTCTTGCATTACAATGATCCAGTGGGGATCCTTCTCAGCATCATGTATGGATAGAGGCTGAAACTGAGAGAGAAAACATGCATGCATCAAATCTTGGTTGAGTTGATTCCTTGTCTGTACACCTACTAAGATGTCTCCAATCACTTGGGATCTGGGGTGATCCCTTAGTGTGACAAAGTCAGTGGGTGGAGTTGGTTCTACAACAGCATTTGGGAATAATTCCTCTTGTAGAATGATGTGTGCTGTTGAGGGATTATTAATTCCTTCAGTGCTTTCTTCTTCACTTTCTTCATTAACTTGTGGAGAAGGATGTGTTGGAACCTCTTAGGCGAGTATTAGTCCATCCAAATTCTTACACAAGTGAGGTACCGACAAAGGACTATTGGTAGAAATCTCTTTCTCCTTGCAAGACATGTTAGTTTCATCAAAGGTAACATGAACAGATTCTTTAATTTTTAATGATGATTTATTAAAACCCTATAAGCTTTGCTTACTTGGGAATATTCTAGAAAATTCCCTCTTCAGCCTTAGCTTCAAACTTTGTAATTTATCTCTTGTTGTTGTTATGTACATAACGTATACATCCAAATACTTTAAAATAAGTGATTTTAGGTTTCTTCCCTTTAAGTAATTTATAGGGAGTCCTATTCTTTAGTTTGTGTATTAAATACCTGTTCAGGACATGATTTTCTGTGCTTACAGCCTCTGCCCAAAAGGTTAGGGGCATGTAAGCATCTGCAAGTAATGTGCCTGCAGCTTCAATTAGGGTCCTATTTTTTCCTTTCAGCTAACCCATTTTGTTGGGGAGTTCTAGGAGCTGAGAAGCGGTGCTTAATACCTTCCTTCTCACAGAACTCATGCATAAGAAGAGACTCAAACCTGGTACCATGATCACTTCTGAACAATGCAACATGATTAGAGTACTCAATCTGTATGGTCCTGAGAAAATCTGTAAGAACTTTGAAGGTATCTGACTTAGATCTCAGAAAGAACACCCAAGTGAACCTTGAGAAGTCATCTACAATTACTAAAGTGTAGGATTTCCCTCCTAGGCTCTGTACAACAATGAGTCCAAAAAGATCCATGTGTAGCAAGTACAAGATCCTAGGTGAATCACTTTTATTAACTGATTTAAAACTAGATTTAGTTTGCTTGCCTAGTTGACAAGCCCTGTAGAGACCTTTCTTCTTTTAGGGACCAGAAGGCAGACCTCTCACAAGGTTATCTTTTGATAGCCTAACAATGTTTTTCATGTTTACATGACCTAGCCTTTTATGCCAAAGTTCATTATGATTACTAATTATATTAAGTAAGCATATGTCTGATTTGGCAGAGAGAAATCAATAAAGTATATATTGCCTTGTTTATTTAAAATTAAAACAGTTTTGTTTTCTTTAGATGAAATAATACAAGAGCTAGAGTTAAAAATTACCTGATAACCTTCATCACAAAGTTGACTTATTGAGATGAGGTTATGCTTCAATCCACTTACATATGCAACCTTCTTGAAAGTCACTGCTCCAATCTTGACTTTACTATAGCCTTGGTCTGGCCACAGTTTGAATCACCAAAGATAACCTTTGGTCCCAGCTTGGACTTATAATCACTTAAGTTGTCCTTGTTGCCTGTCATATGCTTGGAGAAACCACTGTCCAGATACCATTATTGATTAAATGCTGGACAACTCTTTACCTGCAAGGATGATAGTTTGTTATTCTTGACCCAGGTAACCTTGGGTCCTTGTTGATTTACATAATTGTAACTGGAAATGTAAGAACATTAAGGTTTATTTTTGTAACCTTTAGGATGATATCTTTTTGGTGGTATTATCCATTGATTAAAAGAATTAATGTTGATATTAGAATTTAATTTTCTATTGTTAGGATCTGGGATCAACAATTTCTGGTTGGATTGTTGAACTGAGCTCGACGATGTTGGATGAGATCTTCGATCTCTTCTCGAAGAATGAAGATATTCATTCTTGGGGAACCAAAATCATCGATCTCTGGTCGACGAACCAAACTGATATCGTCGATCGTAGATTGAAGATTGATTATTACAAAAATTTGCGTTCAGAGATCGTCGTTCTGAGGTCTACGATCTGTTCATGTATCGTCGATCTGAGTTCGACGATAACTGCTGAACATTGTTACTTTTATTATTCTTCTATTTTTAAAGTATATTATTAGTTTAAATTTGTTTAAGCACTTCATTAACCTTATGGACTTGTTCAATGTTTTTCTTTCCTTTATCAGAAACAAAATTTACAGGTTTAGAAAGATGGTTCTTTTGGATTAGTATTGGTTCACTGGATGAAGCTCCTAACCCTCTGCAGTTATTAGTTCTAGTATTTAATGTGCTGGTTATATCTAACAGTCTTAAACTTCTTCCATTTAATGATTCTTCTAATATCTTAGCTTTGCTAAGTTCAGATTTCAGGAAGACAATTTGTTCATTTGCAGACTTTAGTTCATTAGATAGATTAACATTTTCAGAAATGATTTTATCTTGATCTTTTAATTTTTCTCTGAAAAGTTTGATTTCCTTCTCAGAGCTTATCAAATGTAAGCATAAATTTTTAAATTCAAAATTAAATTCATCAGATTTAAAATCATATGAGGCTAATACCTGGTTTTTAGCTGACAGGATTTCTTCATCACCAGATTCATCTGTATCTGATCTGCTATAGCTGGCATCAATTGCCATGAGGCAAACTTCCTTTGCCTTTGCCTCCCCTTCTTCTTCACTGGAGCTGGAAGATGTGGATTCATCTTCTGTTTCACTCATGGATTCAGCTACAAAGCCTTTATCCTTCTTCTTATATTTGCTGGAAGAAGGCATGCTGCTGCGCTGTCTTCTTGTGTCGTTCTCTCTTCTCTTCTCCTTCTTCTGATTCTCTGGACACTCAGAGATGAAGTGTTCAGGTTTCCTGCAGCCAAAGCAAACCACTTCCTTAGTAGGGGTTTTATCATACCTTGTCTTGTCATCCTGCCTAGATGACTTTCTCCTGAAGCCTTTCCTTGCCATCTTGTAGAATCTTTTGGCAAATAGACTCATCAACTCTTCATTAACTGTTGGAGTCTCTGTCTCTTTAGTAGCTTTGAATGCAATGTTGTGCTCCTTCTTTGCTAGTGGAGGTGTTCTTTGCTCAGCTGCTTCTCTGGTCTTGATGAGTTATTCATATGACTTTAACTTTCCCAAAGAGATTTAGTGGAAATCTCATTTAGGCTTCTATCCTCCTTGATGGGGCAGATCCTTAAATCCCATGAGCTTCGGAAGCACATAAGGATCTTGTCATTCACCTCTGTGAGGGTGATGTCCTTGTCCAAGGTTTTCATCTAATTTATGATTGAGATCAACCTGTTGTACATGTTTGCCACTGACTCTGCTTCCTCCTTCTTGAACTTCTCATATTGGGATATGAGATTGGATCTTCTATCCTTTCTTTCATCAGTATATCCAGCCACCATTTGATTCAGGGGATCCCAAAAGGCCTTGACTGATGTACATTCAGCCACTTTATGAAAAATGTCATCTGACATTGTCTGGGCCAATATGTTCATTGCCTTGACATCAGTAATTTTGGCCTTCTTCTGATCCTCAGTCCACTCAGGTGGTGGAACTGGATTGGTGCTGGAGGATGCTGTAGTTGTAAGTGCTGCAGGGGTGATGTAGGCGTACACGTTTGGACCGAAATATAATTACGGATGCACACGACTATCTCTCCACGAACTAAAGTCTACGCTCACACAATCGTTCTAAGATGCACCACGTTATTATGTCCAATCAATAATACACTAGCGTACGGGTAGCCAAACCACTTGGGACCGAATAGAGGCTATAGGCCAATATCTGTTCCAGCTAAAAGGACCAATATTGGATCCGGCCGAGCGGTGTTGTACCAAAAGAGATCTACCGAATAAAACACGATTCGGAAAAGGTAGATCTCTCCAAACAAAAGAAAATGAGGGCTCGCCAAACCCTTTTACGAAAATTAAATCAACCAAGAAAAACGCAACTACAATGAAAGCTAACCACGATGTTTCAATGATTTCAAAATTAACTCTAGAAATTCCACCACAAGACTATCTAAAGAAAGGAACACACGGGAGTGGAAAAGTTCGTTACCCAACCGGAATGGATGATTTCGGTTCTCTCGGCGAGGATCGTTCTTCGACGACTCCGCCGGAGTCGCGCCGGTAGGAGAGAAACTCGCCCGCCTTCATCGTGTCACGCCAGAATTTGAAATCCACCACGAGGAGGTCTTCTAGATTTGGCAACAAATATATGTAAATATGGTAGGAGAGGCCAAATATAATAGGTTGTAGGGATTAATATGGAAGGTGGTGGTCGATTTAGGAAGGGGATGAAGAGGGGGGTCGGACTTGTTGGTGTTGGGGTTGGCGGCTAGGATTTTGTGGAAGATGGAGGGGCTCAGATTGTGATGAAGGGAGGAGGCCGGTTTTGGAGGGGGGTGGCCGGGTTGGTGAGGGGAGGAGGAGGCCGGTGGCTTGTTGGGTGGAAGGGGTCGGTTTTATTCGTAGAGGAAGAGGAGGGCTCGGGTAGCTAGAGGAAGAGGAAGATATGAAGGATGGAGGAGGAGGAGGGGAAGTTGGAGGCCGGCGGCCAAAGAAGAAGAGGACTAGAGGATGGCCGAAATTTGCCTTGGAGAGGGAGGAGATTTCAATCTTGAAATTCAGTTTCTTCTTTCATTCATTCAATAAATAAAAATATGAAACATACATGCCTATATATAGGCTATACCACTCAATCTCCACCATAGAAAATTAAACCACTCATGATGGCTATTTGCACCCATCATGACATAACAATTACAATAATTAAGAACATGAAATAAAAATTACAAATGATGGTTATAAACACCCATCACACTTGAAATGAAAATAACATTGCGACATAAAATACCAAACATAGAAATGCATTATTAATTAATAATAATTTATTAATAATAATTATTATTAAATAAAAATATATGGGTTTGCGTTCTGGACGGTTATTATGCCGACGCTCCGCATGGTCGTCCGCAAGCATGCCGTCGCCGTCCTCGAAATGTTATGGACCATCGTCTCCATCAATCCTCCCCCGCTCAAAAGTACTCATAGACGATGAGTTGGTCTGAGAGTACCGGTACAAGAGAGCATCATCCACAAAAGACATGTAGCAGCGAATAACACCACTTGGAGAAGAGAGCACTTCAACTTGGAGTATCCTATCATGCAAAATGTTGGTCCTGGGGACCCTTGAAAAAGCATTAGGCAATAAAGGAAGAAAAGTTTCAACATCAACTACCAACGTACCTGCAGTGAAGACCGAAGAAGAAAGCGATCCAAGCCCAAACTCACTACCCAAACCATTAGAGAATGAAGTGGAACCATACAGACAGGCAGATAATTCAAGTGGTGGAGAAACATGCAGCGTTAAATCAGAAACATTAAAAATAGGGGTATTACCCCAATCAGTGGAAAACCTCACAAGAAATGCGTGTTCTCCTAATTTCATTAATGTCCGCAAAAGGTGCAGCTCACCAACTCGCCCACTTTCTATAGTGCCCCAAAGCAACCGTTCAGGGATGAGACGCACCAAAACAAAATCGCCAATTATACCGTAAGACGCCCTTTTATGTAAGCTAGCAAGAAATGGATAAGGATTTTGTGACGTGGGCAGCGCTTCACTAAAGTGCTTACGTAAATAATATTCATGGCAAGCATAATCTTGCGCAAACGTACTTAGTGCATTCAGTGGTAACGGAATGACATAAGGCGGTACCAACGAAACTAAATCTGGTGGCGCTGAGGGAATCTCATCAGGAGGCACTATAAGCGGCCCTATCCTAAACGTATAATTCGATAAATGATTTTCTTTAAAATTCATGGAGGATAAAATTAGGATAAAGGAAATAGTCGCCACAGACATAAAATCTAAAACATCTGAGGGTGTGACCAACGATGGACTCGTAGGGTAATAGGCCGTCAAAGGGGATATGTCTAAAGGAGGAGCTAAGTCATTCTCAATGTCGAAACACGGGTTTAACGTCCAAGAAAGATCACCCGGTTGCAAGCCATTAAATCCATATGAAAATTCAAACAATGGATTCGCCCTTACAGAAAATTTGTCTGACATGTCTACCAATTCATTAGATATATCATGTAATTCAGAATCAGTGGTCGGGTCATAGGTCGGCAACAATAATACGAGATTTGGGGGCACTAACGGGACCTCATCTGGGGGTACTGGCAGAATGAACTCAGGGGGCACCGTAGAACTCCTGAAATTAATCGTACTACACTCATGTCCTAAATGATCAGTACGTCGAGTCAACGGGTCAGGGGGACGAGTCGGTAAAATCAAACCCGGGGTATAATCCAAAAAGTTGTCCAATAATGCAACTTCCTTGCTTATAATTTCTTCTGACACACTATCCAAGTTATTTAATTTAGAATCAATTATGGTCTCAGACAAGGGTAAAATTGAGCCCGACTGAAGCTTTAAATCAGGAACGTCAGATAAAGGTGTTTGCATCAAAGAAATATCGTTCGGGCTCATAACACTAAAATCATCCAAGGATAACTCGTTCAACCATGGTAAGTCTTCCCAATAAGTCGGAACGTCCAATATATCAGGATCATCAGAACAGTCCTCAAAATATCTCTGTATAAGAGGAACCAGCTCAAGTCTGAATAGATCATCTCCTAAGTAACTACTAAGTAAACTCTCATCATCAGGTAAAATGCCTACCGATTCAAGTGTAATCTCAGCAGGAGTAACCGTAGGCTCCAAAATGTCGTCGACGGGGAGTGGAGATGATTCCTCAGTGGTGGAATCCTCATCCAGGTCACTAGGGTAACCAATATCCACATCGTCGCTATAATCGTCAGGGATAATAGTCTCGTTCTTAGTGACGGGCACACTCATAACCACAGCCTCAGACTCAATCATGCTAATAGGAACACTCTCACCCCGTGGGCTCATGGCATTCCTAGCACTTACGTCTAACGACCTAGGGATAAAGGTCCTAAGTTTCTCTTTCCTCTCATAGGTAGGTGTACTCGTGTTTGAGATAATCAGATCTTTGCGGGGCAAGTATCTAGCGTGAGGCTTATAATCATTCCTACAATCAGGAAACTGGGAACGACAGTAGGTAGGGTAATACTCATCCGTTAAGTAATTTTTCATAATCTGCCAACCTATACGTGGGTCGACGGAGGGCATTCCTAAACGTCTTTCCTCATTGAGCCAGAAGGTATGGGCTCGACCAAATAATTGTAGTCTCGCAACGGGAATCCTGTGGTGATCCACAATACGATATTGCTCAAAATAATGCTCCATGTCGTTCACCCGACATAGAAACACTCGCGGTCCACCTAGCCCATCATACGTCGGAGCAGGAATCCTAACACGCCTAGAGGTGCGCGGTGTAACTTGATTAGCCTTTAGTTGGCCAATCAACCGCTTAATCTCTTCCACTACCGGACAATGGAAAGGCTTTTTAACGTTCATGACGGAACCTAAAGATTTCATTCGAAAAACGTGAACATCGTAGGCATTTTTTTGTTTTAATCTCCAGCGGGAAAATGAGGATAAACTACGCGGATTAAGAGCACAAATATAAAGAAATATAATCTTATCCTATTTAATTTAAAAGATAGATTTGTTCCCACTAATATTTCAAAATAATATATAAATTTTTTTTGATATTCTTGTTGGCAAAAATATGGAGATTATTAATTAATTTTTTTCTAATTTTTTTTATTGCTGAAAATAAAATTTAGCCGGCTATTGGCAGACCACAAAATTTTTTTTTGTTTTAATTTGGAGAAAAATTTGAAATTTGGAATTTGAAATTTTGAATTTTGAAATTGGAAATTATAAATTTTAAATTTGAATTTTAAATTTTGAAATTTGAAATTGAAATTCGAAATTTGAAATTTGAAATTTGAAATTTGAAATTTTAATTTTGAATTTTGACATTCGAAATTTGAAATTTGAAATTTGAAATTTTAATTTTGAATTTTGAATTTTGAAATTTGAAATTTCGAAATTTGAAATTTGAAATTTGAAATTGGAAATTTGAAATTTGAAATTTCGAAATTTGAAATTAGAAATTAGAAATTTGAATTTTAAAGTTTGAAATTTGAAATTGAAATTGGAAATTTGAAATTTGAAATTTGAAATTGTAATTTTGAATTTTAAAATTCGAAATTTGAAATTTGAATTTTGGATTTTGAAATTTGAAATTTGAAATTTGAAATTTCGAAATTTGAAATTTGAAATTGGAAATTTGAAATTTAAATTTTTAGAGGGGGTGGAGTGCCAATTAGGAAATTGACGAGAATCTCCCTCTGATACCAAATTGATGTAGGCGTACACGTTTGGACCGAAATATAATTACGGATGCACACGACTATCTCTCCACAAACTAAAGTCTACGCTCACACAATCGTTCTACGCTGCACCACATTATTATGTCCAATCAATAATACGCTAGCGTACGGGTAGCAAAACCACTTGGGACCGAATAGAGGTATAGGCCAATATCCGTTCCGGCTAAAATGAACAATATTGGATTCGACCGAGCGGTGTTGTACCAAAAGAGATCTACCGAATAAAACACGATTTGGAAAGGTAGATCTCTCCCAACAAAAGAAAACGAGGGCTCGCCAAACCCTTTTACGAAAATTAAATCAAAGAAGAAAAACACAACTACAATGAAAGCTAACCACGATGTTTCAATGATTTCAAAATTAACGCTAGAAATTCCACCACAAGACTATCTAAAGAAAGGAACACACGGGAGTGAAAAAGTTTGTTACCCAATCGGAATGGATGATTCCGGTTCTCTCGGTGAGGATCGTTCTTCGACGACTCCACCGGAGTCGCACCGGTAGGAGAGAAACTCGCCCGCCTTCATTGCGTCACGCCAGAATTGGAAATCCACCACGAGGAGGTCTTCTAGATTTGGCAACAAATATATGTAAATATGGTAGGAGAGGGCTAATATGGTAGGTTGTAGGGATTAATATGGAAGGTGGTTGTCGATTTAGGAAGGGGATGAAGAGGGGGGTCGGACTTGTTGGTGTTGGGGTTGGCGGCTAGGATTTTGTGGAAGATGGAGGGGCTCAGATTGTGATGAAGGGAGGAGGCCGGTTTTGGAGGGGGTGGCCGGGTTGGTGAGGGGAGGAGGAGGCCAGTGGCTTGTTGGGTGGAAGGGGTCGGTTTTCTTCGTAGAGGAAGAGGAGGGCTCGGGTAGCTAGAGGAAGAGGAAGATATGAAGGAGGGAGGAGGAGGAGGGGAAGTTGGAGGCCGGCGGCCAAAGAAGAAGAAGACTAGAGGATGGCCGAAATTTGCCTTGGAGAGGGAGGAGATTTCAATCTTGAAATTCGGTTTCTTCTTTCATTCATTCAATAAATAAAAATATGAAACATACATGCCTATATATAGGCTACACCACTCAATCTCCACCATAGAAAATTAAACCACTCATGATGGTTATTTGCACCCATCATGACATAACAATTACAATAATTAAGAACATGAAATAAAAATAACAAATGATGGTTATAAACACCCATCACACATGAAATGAAAATAACATTGCGACATAAAATACCAAACATAGAAATGCATTATTAATTAATAATAATTTATTAATAATTATTATTATTAAATAATAATATATGGGTTTGCTTTCTGGACGGTTATTATGTTGACGCTCCGCATGGTCGTCCGCAAGCATGCCGTCGCCGTCCTCGAAATGTTGTGGGCCGTCGTCTCCATCAAGGGGGACCTATCAAAATGGTATTATAGATATCTTCATCAATGGAGTTCATATATAATTTTATTCTTACCTTCCAGTTGACAAACTTATTTAGGTTGCAAACTGGAGGTCTGCTGCTTGCAATATCTTTGTTCTGGGCCATGTTGTGTGAGTATAAATCTAATGGGAATAGAATGACAGATCTAACTCAAGATCTTTGGTTCAAGGGTTAGCTTGTATAACCAAAAGAACTTCCCTCTGATACCAATTGAAAGTGAGGTGTTAGATCTGGAATACTCTAGAGGGGGGGGGGGCGGTGAATAGAATATCCTTAAAAACTATTTGAACTTTTGCAATAAATAAAAATTGCAGAATGAAAAATTAATTAAGCAAAATAGAGCAGTCCTAACTAGCATAGACACAACAAGAACAAAAATGAAAAGGGCAACCAGACAACACAAGATCTTATAGTGGTTCCCCAACCTGGGTACATCCACTCTTCTACTACCCTAGTAGAAATCCACTCAGATTTTTGATCAGGTGCCTGACACAAATGAGCTTTTGATCAGGTGCTCAAAAACCAAACCTCAAGTCTTTTGGTTAGGTGACTTGCAACCAGGAATCACTTTTGAAGGGAGTAGAGAACCCTTTATACAGTGGGGGGATGAGAGAGTGATTATGTCTTCTCTTTCTCAATTATACAACTGAGAAGAATCTGTGGATTTGATGGTAGCAAAAGCTCTCCCTGAGATAGTGAATAGATTCAGGTGGTTGGAACATTGCTTCAGGGTGATAGGCCTTCAGGCTTTTAGCTTCAACCAGAAGATCTTCAGGAACTTCTTTGACTGATGCAGTAGTTGTTGTCCTTTGAAAGTTCCTGAGAGGATGACAGAAGAAGACTCTTGATTTGAATAGTTGTTCTTCTTCTTCTGAAAGCTATTCTTTTGGTCTAGCAGTTCTTTCTTTCTAGCACTTTGTTGTCAAGAGAGCGAGAGAAGAGAAATCCTTGTTGTGAGACGATGGTGTTCTACTCTTCCTGACTTGTTTTTTGTGTGTCTGTATCAGTTGTATTATTTTTTATAGGAAAAGGAAGAATCCATCTTTTATATTTTCCATGTAAAAGTCCTTTTGAATTTTGAAATCCTTTCTGCATTCAATGCTGACGGCCTGAGAATATTTTGCATTGATTGATTTCCCCAACTGTCCCTATGAAAAACGGCAGGCAATAACCCTTATGAAGACCATAATTAATGCTTTGTCTAATGGTAATATTCAGAGAATATTTTAGCATTAATTACTCATGAATTATTACATTATAATAGGGACAGAAGGTTGAAAATAACCAAGTCAAGATTCGTCGACCTGAGTCCACAGTTCATTGAGCTGAGATCCAAGATCGTCTACCTGAGTTTGATTCTGGACTTAAAATATTTAAGATGTTCTCTAGCGTTGAGTGTTGAAGCATATGATCAAGAATTAGTCGACCTGAGACTTGAGAACTGAGTTCGTCGAGCTGAGATCCAAGATCGTCGACCTAAGTTTGATTCTGGACTTGGAATATTTGAGATGTTCTCTGGCGTTGAGTGTTCAAGCATATGATACAGAATTACTCGACCTGAGACCTGTGAACTTAGTTCGTCGAGCTCAGCTCAGAGAATCTTTCTATGATTTCGTCGAGCTGAGCACGACTTTTGTCGACCTGAGTTCAACGAACGTCGAACTCATTTTTACTGAGTCTTTGAAATCTCTAAGTCTTGAGTCTCTAGCAGTCTGTTGATGGCTGGTCCAAGTGATGTTGACTCTCAGGACTTGGTCTAGACTCTAGGACACGACCATGACCCTGGCTATATATGATGGGTCATAAAATCCTAACTTAGTGAACCTAGCCCAAATCCTACTAGGGATCCAACACGATGGTAGCGCCCAGAGGTTAAGTGATGGAAAGTTTCATCGCTCTAGGTTTAGGTCCCTAGATGCTCCCGCTGCCAAGCTTCCACCTAGCTGGAAGGGCCGGGAACCTCTAGTGACATCATTATGACCCTGGAGGGCTGAGTCTAGTTGATGCTCAACACTCGCTGTCAGGCTCTCACCTAGCTGATTTGGCTGGTGGTAGCATCCGAAGGTTAAGTTATGGAAAGTTTTTTGCTCTGCGGTTAGGTCTCAAATGCTCCTACTGACAGGCTTCCACCTAACTGGTAGGGACGTGATCTTCGATGGACACCATTTTGGTTCTGGAGCTATCTCAGATCACGTTTGCTAATCAATACCAGACATCTGAAGTTACTTGGTACAGAGGCGGGGGAAATATTGGACCTAGTAAATCTCAGGGTGAGCTGGCAAGGTCGAGCCAAAGCCTTGGCAAGTTGGCGAGCCGAAACCTTTGCAGGTCGGTGAGCTGAGACTATTATCAGCAGTTACACTCTAGCCCCTCAAAGTTTTACTTGGAAGATTCTTGGCTTTTTCTCCATCTCAAAGGAGAAGGATCGTCACAGGCGAGCTGGGTATTCGTTGGCCCAGCTCGCCAAATAACCCAGGCCAACTACCGTGGGGTGAATATCTAAAGGCAGGGAAAAGGGGATGGCATGCTGAGGTCTCGACGTTTACTAGGGAAGGTGAGAGGAGGAAGTCCTTGGCGGTACATTTCCACACTCTTAAAATTTTACTTGGGAATTTCTAAAAACTTCAGCTTAACATTGGTGAGAAGGAAGAGTGCTCACAGGCGAGCTGGGCGGTCGCAAGCCTACCACGAAGAGTAATACGCCTCTTAACTGCCCGGGGTTGGCGAACTCTCAAGATTCAACCGCGGGTACGAACCATAACTTAAGTACATTCTAGCGGCCCGCTCTAACCTGGTGAGGTCACTCTATGGAGAATGGCAGTTCGCAGGCGAGCACATTATAGTAAGTTCAAAAAAAGATAGATAAATTTGAGCAAATCATTTTTTTATTATAAAATGTCATTTTACAAAATTGAGAGCTCGCCTCGGCGAGGTTACAAAAAGGGGGGAAGAGAATTACAATAGAAGAAAAAACAAAATGAGTGGGAGGTGCGAGTCAGCTCTCGCCCTACCCTCCGGATGGGTGGTACTCCTCGCCCTCCTCTCTGAGTGTGAGACCGTCCTTATATCCCTTGAAATCCTTGAAGAGCAACTCGAATCTCTCCTCCTTCTCGTTGGGAGGGTTATCCGGTGAGAACAGGTTCGACACAAGGTCCCTCGCTGTGATCTCTCCGCATCCCTCTACCAGTACCTACATATAATTCATCATTTGGAGGGTGTATTTGGCGATGCTGATAGAGTTGATCCACAGCCTCTCAGCAAACTCAGCCTCATTGTAGGCTTTTGGGCGGACTGGGGGAAGAAGATTTCTGTCTGCCGAATCAGCTCGCTCTTGAGCCCTTTATTCTCCTCCCTCAGTTTGTGGTTCTCCTTCTCCATCTCCGCGGCACAAGCCTCCAGTTCGGCGGTGCGAGCTCGCAGCTCACTCGCGTCTTTGGCATCCTGGGAAGAAATGCAAGGTAATATTAATATGCGTGAAAAAACCAAAGGGAAAAAGGAAGGGGATAGCCGCCACTTACCATCCCGCCGGCATCCTTTGCGAGAAGGTTCTCAGTGAGTTTTTGTCCCCCCGCCAGGTCGACAGTGCTGTCCTTGGCAAGGTCACGCTCCTGCTCGGTTTTTAGCAACTAGTAGTGGTGGCCGAAGCTGCGGCAGACCACCATATAATGCAGCTCCAAGGCCCGCATTTGGGCTTACAGACCTTCGCGGTCGAGCTGCCTAAGAGTTAGGCCCTTGTAGGCCTCGACATCCTAGCGTCCATATAGGCTGAAGCCTATTGCATAAGCATGCCCAAAGGCGGGTTGACCCCCTGACCAGGAGGGGTGGAGTGATGAGATGGAAACCCTGTGGGTATGCTCATCCCATCGCACCATCGGCTCGCCGGCCGAGAATTTTGACTTTCCCCCAAAGCCGAAAAGGGGGTGGCTCTTCTCGAGCCCGACTCCTGAGCTACAATCTCTGCTGTAGCAGGGGGAGTGGAGGGCTCGCCATCCTCCTGGTCTTTCTTTGGCGAGCCCTTCTGCGAGCTCTCTGGTGACCCTTCGGGCCTGGTCTCCGACGAGCTTATGTAGATTTATTGTGGTTGCTTCCTGGAATCCACCAGGGTTTTCATCTTCTTTGGTGGCGGAAGGTGGCGAGACGAGCTGGATCCAGTGCGGTCAGGTCGCCTCTTGCTAGAGGAGGGTCCGTTATACCCAAGCTCGCCTCGGCAGGCTACAACAGCTGCCCTCTCGCGCACGAGCGGGTGCGGGTAGAGTCCTGAGTCCGCATGGGGCGGATGCTCGGGAATTGATTGCTCCCCTGCAGAAAATGACTTGGAGTTAGAAGGCGATCATAATAGGCCAGCCAGTGAAGGGAAAAAGGAGAAGTGTACTTTCTCCTGGGAGGACCGTGGGAAGAGAGTCGAGGCCCCTTTGAAGGAAGGCGACCTCAGAGTCCTTCCCCAGGAAGAACTTGTATAGCTCGGCGTCGTTACCTGATAGTGTCGGGGGCCGATATACCTGCTCGCTCTTCTGCTGGGGGAGAAGGGATTGTTGTCCAGGTCGCCCTTGATGAAGATGACCTTGGACATCAAGTTATAGTTCTTGTTCATAGTCTCGTGAACCTTTATATGCGAGACCATCAGGAAGGCGACCCCATCGCTGATCACATGGTAGGTGAAAAGCTTGCAAAAGACGGCGAGGTTGAATTCAATCCGCTCCCGGCGGAAGAAGCAGGCGAATGCGACCATCATAGCGATCGCATTCGGGTTTAGTTGCGCAGGCAGCACACTAAAATACTTAAGGATCTGGCGGATTTCCGGCCAGAGCGGCAGACGCAACCCCACCTTGAAGTGCAAGATGAGGAAGGCGAGCTCGTCCCGGTAGAAAGTGTTGATTGTCTTGAAATATGCAGGCCGACACACCTCATAACCCGGGGGGGGGGGGGGGGACGTACTCGACATTGAAGCTGGTGAGCTTGCGCTCGGTAGTATTTCCCTCAAAGAAAAGGTACTCCAAAAATTGTTGGGCACACTTGGACTGCCCGTCGGCGTCAGGCCTTGCCTTGCCCATATCCGCCAATGGTTGGGGGTGCGAAAGCAGGTAGTGAGAAGAGAAGCAAAGGGGGTATGAATGCAATGAAGGCGATAAGCAGGGGGTTGGTGAGGGGACCTATTTATAGAAAACTGAATTTATAGACAGACTGACCAGACAGTCCAGCTCGCTAGTCCTGCTCGTCAGCCCTAGCTCGCCGACTCCGACTCACCGACCCGGCGACTTGGTGTATCCTAGTGCGAGTTGAACCTAGATGACACAGCATATTATTTCAAATCGCATATTGAGTTCTAAAAAAATATTTAAGTTATTACAGACAGGGACATTCGCAGCCCCAAGAAAGAAGAAGTTCATAACGATCAGAAGAAAAGTTCGGTCAACATGCACGAGCTAGGGGCACAGGGGGGAGAGGGCAGGTAAGATCAGCTAGGGAGAAATATCTATCTACCCCGGCCTCGTGCCCCCATCCCGGGAGAACGATGCGGGTTGAGGAACTCTCGGACTAGGTCAAGATCCCGACCAGAGGTCTGTAGGGGTTCATCAAGTCTCTCCATAACTGGGGTTGGGGACATCATCTCGCTCTCTGAGCCATACTCCACCTTATCTTCGAGCATAACATAGTCCCACTCCAACGCCTGCAGTCTTTGCTCGTGATATGCGTCGCCCGCTCGAAGTTGGCGCAAGTCAGCATCCTGCTTCTTCAACACCTCTATTACTCGCCACCTCAGTTCGGTAGAATCCAGCGAGTCATCAAGGAAGATTTCCACCCCAGGCTCAGGGGTGGCGAGTGGCGAGTTTGTTCTGAAGATTCTTCGACATTAGACGGATCAGGTAGCCTTGCAAAAAACAATCAACTCTTGTAGAAAGAGGGTGCGAGTGGAGTAAAGATGCCTAGGAAAAATATTCTAGCAAAAGTGAAGCTTACAAGATGAGCTCGGTAGTCCTGGAGGGGTGTCCTAAGGAGGTAAGGCTAAGTTCTTGTCGCGACCCGGAGGGTGGATTCCTGGGGATATGAGGTTGAAGTTGGGAAACGGGATGTCCCCGACCCTTTCCCCCATGAGTGCAAGAGTAGGTGCAGGTTGCTGAGAAGGAGTAGGAGCTGGCAACCTGGACTTCGGGGGATCCAGCCCCATTGTCCCAAAGATAATGCTCTGCAGGAGGTTGTTAAGGGGACTCTGAGGCCGCGAGTCATCGCACGGGGTGTGGACTCGTGGCGTGGAGGACTCGACATCGATCTGATGGCTCCCGGGGTCGGTTGGGATGTCGATGGCCATTTTAACTTTGGGGTCGGCGGCTAGTTTAGATGAGGCAAGCTTCGAAGTCAAGGTGGATTCCAGGTCACGGTAGATGGATTCAACATCCTATGGGATGGACTATGCCTTCTTGGCAGGATTAGGTTTCGCCGGCTCGTGAAGTGAAGTATTAGGAGGCATGGTGACTAGCGCGGTAGCGTGAGTGGCATTGAGCTCGCGGGCGTGACTAAGCTTTTCTTGGAGCTTTTTAGAGAGAGTCATCTCAGTAAGGTTCAATTAAGGAGAATGGTGTAGTCCACTCAGGTACATGGGCATGTATTTATAACCGTCGGAGGAGCCCACCAACAGATTTTTTTGCCCCTGTCACACTCGCCGCATATTGCGGAGTAGGATGTTTCTTTCCGAGCTTGGGAGAACCGCGTAAAGAGAGTGAATTGTGTACAACCCCATATCTGGAGAGTAGTGGTCGACAGGAGCCAGATCGGCCAGTCCAACAGTCCAGTTCGCCCATGTGGAGCGGGTCGGCTCGCACTCACCTTAGTGGCTCGGCGAGAGGCGGGCAAGTGGAGCGGGTCGGCTCGTACTCGCCCCATGGGGCTTGACAAACAACGGGCGAGTGGGGCAGGCCGGGCCCGCACTCGCCTGGGGCTGGGAAAAGGCGGTGAGTGCCAGATCCATCAAGCACTCGCCTCCCCCAGCTAGTGGAGGTTCCAGAGGGTCACTCACCCAGTCTCTTGTTATGAATCTTTTCTATTTTACCCTCGTTGGACTGCCTATATCCTGTTGTAACAGCGAAGTTATATTATTGGCAGACCCAGTTTGGCTGCACATAGTTGTTTGGAACAGCGGAGGTTAGCAATTTGCAGGCCATTTTCAGAAATCTATAAATAGACCCAAGGGGGTACCTCAGAAGGCATACTTATTTGTGCCCTGGTCTTCTTGCACTTCCTAAGGTACCCTTAGCTCGGCATTTGTCTAGGGAGGGGAAGCGCTCTAAGATCTTCTAGGTGTATGGTGGGACCTCCACGATGAGGCCTTGGGTCTATCCCATGTTCTTTTATCTTAGTCGTTTGGTTTGCAAGAGAGAAGTAAGTGTGTGATCACCCGTTTCCCAAGGGTGAACTCCACAGAGATCGAGTTTTCGGTTCTAATACTACAGGTGCTTGAACGGGACCACGTGATGCTAGCGGATAAGGTGAAGCGCAGCTTACTGATCGGGATGATGTCACCCACCCTGCTTATGGACAGGATCAACGAGAACATGCAATTCATCCATCATGATCTGGAGCTAGTCCGCGAGTTAAAAAACCCGCGTCGAACTCAAGGGAAGGGGATGCGATGCCGGGGAAGGTGGAAATGTCTCTCTAGCTGAGCCTACTGTCACTCGCCCCCCCAGCCCCAGCTCACGCGCACTGAAATAATTCTCCTTGTTGTACTTTCTTTTTTTGGCCGTGAGAACCACCTGTCTTTAATAACTTGGAATAATTTTTAGATTTCATTATTTATTGATTCTACATAACGCGCCGTACTTTAGATTCGACTCGCCATAGGTTGGAATGAGTCGCAGGGGCCGATGATCCGGGATCTGCGAGCCGAACTGGCCAGTCGGCTTGGCCATTAATTCTATTTTCTATAAATAGGCCCCCTTAATAACCCCCTGGCTATCGCCTTTATTGCCAACTCTTACTCCCCTCTTCTTTCCCTTCTCGCCACCTCGACTTGTGCCATATCTATTGGAACCATTGGCAAAACAGGACCCGGCGCTGACGGGAGGTCTAAGTGTGCTTTGCAATTTGCCGAGTATAGCTTCTATGAAGGAAACACGAGCGAGCAGGAGCTCGCTGACTTCATCGCTTACTACAGCCCCGCGAGGTTCTCTGCGTGCCGACCCGCGACAGGCAAGACCATCAATACATTTTACAAGGATGAGCTCGACTTACCCATCTCGTACTTTGAGGTGGGGTTGCGCCTCCCCCTATGACTGGAAATCTGCTAGATACTGAAATACTTCGGCGCGGTCCCGGCCCAGCTGAACCCGAATGCCATCGCCATGAGTGTGGCATTCGCATTCTACCTTCACCGTAAGCGGATAGAGTTCAACTTGACCGTCTTCAGGAAACTCTTTATCTACCGTGTGACCAACAATGGGGTCAACTTCCTGGCCGGCTCGCAGTTCAAGGTCCGCAAGACGGCAAACAAGAACCACAACTGGTTCTCCAAGCTTGTCTTCATCACGGGAGAGCTCGACAATATAACCTTCTTGCCTCGGCAATGGAGCGAGGAGGTGTACCGACCCCCGATGATGACAGGCCATGATGTCGAGCTCCACAAGTTCTTCCTCGGCAAGGACTTTGAGGTCGCCTTCCTCCAAAGGGGCCTCAACTCGCTCCTCCCGGTGCTACCCGGCGAAGGTATGGCTCTTTCTTTTCTTTCCTCCTCAATAGGCTCTCTTATTAGTAATAATGATTTCCAACTCCAAGTACTTTTCTATAGGGGAGCGGCTGATTCCCGAGAACCCGCCCTTTGCGGATTCGAGACTCTACCCAGACCCACTCACACGCGAGCGGGCAGCATCAGCAGCCTGCCGAAGCGAGCTGGTGTCAGGAAAACCTTCAACCAGTAAGAAGCGACCAACCCCGCGGGATTTAACTCGCCTTGCCAACTCACGCCATTAAAGAGATGAAGAAGGTGGTGGCGGTCTCTCAGGGGAAACAACAACAACATCAAATATATCTAAGTTCCCCTGAGACCTTGCCGGAGAAGTCGCCAGAGAAGGAAAGTGGAGGAGGCGGCCCGCCTGCCTCCAAACCTTCTGAGCAGCTCGTGGTCGGTGAGCTGGACCTACCGAAGGGTCACCACAGCAACTTTTGCCTCGGCTGGAAGGCCAAGGACCGGCTCGACGATCCGATGGTTCGATGGGATGAGCAGGCCCACAAGGTCTCCATCTCATCCCTCATCCCGTCCTGGTCAGAGCGCCACCCTCCCAGCGGGCACGCCTTTGCCCAAGTGTTCGGGCTCTATGACCGCGAGGACGCCGCGGCCTTTGACGCCATGAACCTCTAGCGGATCGCCCATGAGTGCTTGCGGGCTCAAATGCGTGTGCTGGAGCTGGCACATATGTTGACTTGTCGTTGCTACCAGCACAGCCACAACCTGGAGAAGGTGGAGCAAAAGAGGAACATCGCGAAGGACGACACTACCTCCATGGCGATGCGGTTGGAGGTCGCCGAGAGCCTCCTTGCCAAAGCGGCTAGCAGGGTGGTAAGTATAGGATGGCCCCTTCTCTTTCTGACTTAGGTTTCCCACAGTTGCTTATCTTTTCATGCCTGGAAGGATGCCGGGACCACAGATCGCATGCGTGCTCACGCCGTCGAGATAGAGGAGAGGAACAAGATGTTGGAGGAGTAGAACAAAGGCCTCCAGGGCAAGGTTTCTCTCTTAAGAGACATCGTCCTCCTCCCCTCTGGCGGCGAGCTTGGTGGCCCAAACCAGAGACCTAAGATCTTCATCGAGGCCGAGGTCTCCATAAGGCTACGTGTCAACTCCATCAGTACCGCTGACTTCACCCTGCAAGTCATGCGAGATATGTATGTGATGACGGAAGGCTGCGAGGAGATGACTGCAAGAGACTTGGTGTCAGAGTTGTCTCTCCCCTCCCGCTTCCCCCCCCCCCCCCGGACGAGAAGGAAGACATCTTTGAGTCGCTCTTCAAGGGCATCGCTGGCTATAGGGATGACAACTCTGGAGGGGAGAGCGAGAGCTAACTAATATTATTTTTCTCTTTGTAATTATATCTTCCCCCCATAATATTGTAATTGAAAGTCTTTGTTTTCAAGGATAAGTAAATCACCTAGAGGGGGGGGGGGGGTGAATAGGTTTCTTAGTCCTTAGTGACTATCTTTTATTTTCTCTGAGTTGGATGCTTTATTAGTTGATTAAATTCTTGCTTTAAAGGCATGCAACCTACAATAAAGCCAACACAGAGAAAACACACACGCCACACACAAGATTTATAGTGGTTCCCCTAACAAGGGGACATCCACTTTCCCTCCCACCTATCCAACTTTCTTGTTGGACTAGGCACTTCTCCAAAACTCTGCTCAAAAGAGCTTACACCTCAGATCCCTCAGGATCTCTCAGTCTCTTCCAAGACTTACAACTCAGCCATAAGGGCCTACAACTCAGTGATCAGCTGATCACTACCTCAGGACAAAGGTCCTACACTCAGGCTAGGAGGACAACCCTACCTCAGATCCACTAGGGATCCTACCTCAGAGCAAACTTGCTCCTACCACTCAGATCCAAGAAGATCCTACAAGAGGGAAGTGTGTTGGTGAGTCTTGATTGGACACAAGAGAAATTCTCTATGCCAATTTACCTTGACTGAGATAGACTCAACCCAACTTTGACTCCAGGAATATATTTCCTTAGCCTACCTTTACTTGAACTGAGATACACTCAGCTCTAACTTCTTCTTCATAGCACTAGGGATTTTTCCTGCTGGAACTGTGAAGAGACTGCAGCAAAACTTGATGCTACCTGAGCTAAAGGATTCTTATTTCAACTTCTTCACAGCAACAAGGATACAGATCTTACTTTGACTTGTGCTAGAAGTAATTAGCAGGGCAACTGTTCTGCTTCCTCTCTCTTTCCTGGGCTGAAGATGTTCAACCCTAACTTCTTCTCCATATCCTCCAGTAAATGTTCTTCTGAGTTGTATAGCTAGATTTGTTAAGAACTTGCTGGTGCAGATAGAAAATGGCACTAGCTAACTTTCTTTTTCCTCTTTAGAGATCTGCTCTGATCTTGCTATAGTCGATGATGAAGACAAACAGCTAACTTGCAAATCCTTTATACTTGCTATCTTGAGCTTCCTGTCTTTCAGTCACAGTAACAGTGGTGATGAAGAAGAAGCACATCAACAACTACTCTTTCTGTTAAAAGCTTCTCCTTTTATTGTTTATAACCCAACGACTCTTTTAGCAATGGGCCCCATACCATTGATGGGCCGCTGCAACCTTTCTGTAATGCCAGCTATCGTACAGTAGCTCTGCGACTCTTTTTGTCTTATACTATAGCTTTCTCGCTATCAATTTGAATAATGTTGACTTGTTTACTTGCTGAAGTCACCAACTGTGGACTCAGTAAAAAATCAAGCAACATTAGTATAGGCGTTGAGTGAGTGAGCTTCACTCAACGCCAAAGTACTTAGACAGAATTCTGTCTTTCTAGGCATTGACAACATTGAGTGAGCAAGCCTCACTCAACTCTTTTTGCCTTAGCTTATTATTTAGCCTTTTCTGCATGCTTGGCGTTGAGAGCATTGAGTGACCACGCCTCACTTAACGTCTTATGCCTTAGCCATGCTTTCTGTAATTTAGGTGTTGAGAGCGTTGAGTGACCACACCTCGCTCAACGCTTTATGCCTTAGTCATTTTCCTGCTTCTTCAACATCTTCAGCGTTGAGAGTGTTGAATGAGAATGCCTCACTCAACGCCTTTTGCTTTTTGCTAGATTTTCTGAATCATGGCATTGAGAGCGTTGAGTGAGCATGCCTTACTCAACGCTTTCTGTCTTAGCCTGATTTTTCTCCACCTTGGTGTTGAGAGAGTAAGCTCCACTAAACGCATTTGGACTTAGCCAAATTTCGGTATCTAAAAACACAGGTTCTGACTGAATGATATACAGTCAACGCTTTATCACATGGTATTGATTGATCTTGCCTCACTCAACACCTGTGGACTTAGTCAAATTTCAACATAGAATTTCTGTGGCTTTGATTTACTGAGCTTGTCTCACAGCCTTCTGTCACATGGCGTTGAGTGAGCTTTCCTCACTCAACGCTTGTGGAATTAGAAGGATTTTCCAGTCTATCTTCTTTGGCTTAGCCTGACTCACAGTTTTTTGTTGTATGGCGTTGAGTGAGTGGACTTCACTTAGCGCTTGAGGACTTAGCCTTTTTCTTAGCTTGCCATTACTTTGGATTTGACAGTATATGCTCCACTCAGTACTATAAGTCATCTAGCGTTGAGTGAGTAACCTTCACTCAACACCTGTGGACTTAGACATATTTCTTTCTATCCACACCTTAGGTAAGTGTTTACCTGACTTAGCCACTTAGGCTACCTGTCCCATCATTGTTGCTAGGACATCCTGCAATCACAAAACTTCAGCAAATGTTAGATCACCACATGTGTATACATTGTTTGCTAGGCCTTCTTCAAATCCAGGATATTGGGATCAATGGACCCAACAATTTCCCCTATTTGAAGAAGTCAAAACCTATGCCAATGTATACACTAACATACTTATGCAACATTTACAGAAACCATTAACACATCTTGAATCAGAAAAATAATGAACATAATCATAACAAATTATATATCATTTAACATATAAGGAATTTTAATGTTTGTGCATGAACCAAAATGTCACATTCCTTAGCCCTATAAGAAGAACCTGGAACTTTTCAAGTTTCAGGTTCCCTTATCCCAATCCCACTGCCCTTTTGCTTTTTAACTGCTTTCTCTTCAGCAACAACCTTCTTCTTTCCTTTCTATCATTCTTGTCTGCTTTAGCTGCTTCAGCTTCAGCTTTATTTTTCTGCCTTTAAAAGTAGCTGAAGGGCTTGGGGAAGTACTTTGAGGGTTCAACTGCACCAGGAGGCAAAGTGTTGGCATTCTTGTTCTTCCAGTAAATTCTCCTTTCAATGTCCCTCTTTTTTATCTTTTCCCATTCCATTTTGTTATACCAATTTCCTCTGTCTGACCTTTTGTTTTTGACCTAATCCCAAGCAAGCAAAATGATAGATCTTGACTCTGGGCTCCATTATTCAAAATCATGCCTTTTCTCCATATTTTCTCTATATTTCTTCTTCCTTATCCTGATTTCTTCTTCAGTTTTATCAGTTGTAGTCATTTCTTTGGTTAACTATATCTAGTCCACATTGGGGCTGAAGGAAAGAATCACAACAGTAGTAGATTGTTCTCCCCACTAGGCACCAGCACTATCACGTTCTTCAATGTACTGTATATACTCGTGATTATCTTATACCTGATCAGCATCAAACATTCTGTACAAGGCATTTCAACTTAAGCAGGCATCATTGGGATGTTATCATACTGAATTTGCTCAAATCTCAATGAGCCTCTCACAAAATTGGTTGCCCAGACCATGTTTTCAGTATTAGTTCTTATATCCTCACTCTCCCCCTTTTTGACTTCTTCAACTATTTTAATGGTCTAGGAGGTGCAGGCCTTGCTTCTTTCTATTTCTAGATAATTAACTCTTGTAGTAACATGATTTTTTACTTCCAGCATATGATCATCAAGTAGCTTAGTACATGCATCCATCTTGGTAAAGATTTCTATCTTCTGTTTATCCCTCAAAACTTTATCAGTATCATGAATGTTCAGCATGTTATGATTCTGAATATTTTGATTTTCTATGACAATGACTACATTCTGGCTTGCCACATCTAGCTTGTCCATGGTGTAGTCCATAGCTGGAGCAGCTCTTTTAAAAAACTTGACAGTTTCTCCTTTCAGTAGGTTAACATGATCGATTTGATTTATGGGGCTAGATCATTTCTGATATCCTTAAGGGCATTATCCACAAAATTTTCTAATGCTCTCCTCTGCTCATCCAAAATTCCTTTCAGTTGGTCAGGAATATGGGTAGTATTTGGTCTGTTTGAGCAGAGGTGCCTTCATCTAGAGCTTCTTGTATGGGCCTGTTCCCCATTCCTTGTGCAGAGTCACTCTTGGACTGGCCATTCTCTGTATGTGCTGAGGAGTGTGTTTTATCATGACTAGATTCCTCTTTCTCAGATTTAGAGGAGACTAGATCATGTACATCATGAGTAGGGAGTTTAGATGGAATCTCCACCTCAACCTCTGCCATGCCTTCATTTGCACGCAGGTCAGCAGCAACAATAGCAGTATCATCTATAGGCTGAATTTCTATAGAGGGGATTCTAAATTGCACACCCGTAAATAATGTATCTTGCATTATTTCTTCTACAAGCTTCTCCCCCCAGACATTGTAGTCCTGTTCTCAGCAAATGCAATTTCCTTGACTTTTTCAAGAAGATGTTCATCTTCATACATTATAGTTTCCATTTTAGAATTCAGATTTATCTCCCCCTTACTCTGATGACTTTGTCTATCTAGAGGTTCTTGGGGTGGTGAGAGGGTAGCAGTTGCACCTCCTGGGAACTCTAAGGCCTCTCCTTCCATCTCTGTAGAGAGACTGTTTACTATTATCTCTGTCACTTGCTCAGCCTCTTCAACTGGAGGTTGCTCAGTTTCAGTTGACTTCTAAGCACATACATCCTTCCTGGATAGATCTTCAGAACTTGTCAGTTCTGGATCATGAGGTTCTTTCTCATCAGAAGAGCTGCTAGTGGAGCTGGGCTCAGGAACAACTATCTTATATTCTTTCTTTTTTGCATTTGATGGTCCATGGGGTTTAAGTACCCTATCCCACCTTTCCAGCATCTTGAAGTCCATTCTTATCATGTGATGTATTCTTGCTCCCAGTTTCAGGTTTTGAATCTCTGGAACAGTTTTTCGCAGATACAGGGACAGAATTCTCCCTAAATTCGATACATTCATGCACTCAGTAATCCTTTCAAAGAGAATTCTTTCCCAACAAGTTCTCCTGGTCAATATGACCCTATACATCAACTCAAACATCTTTTTTGAAATCTTGTCGTGTGAGCCTGTTTTACATAACAGAGCCTTCCCGATGACATCTGCCAAGAATTTTCCTTTCAGGTTCAATTCCTTCCATAGGATTGATTCAGTGGAGTGCTTGGATAACCCAAACCATTTCAGGGTAGTCTTTACATCATCTTGCGACAGTTCATCTTCGTCATCAGTCATGGAGAACTTTGTCAGCCTTAGGGCTTTGCTTAGCCTTCTTTATGTTCTCTTGACTTTTGTTCCACTCACAGTCGTCTTGATTTTTCTAGCTCCCACATATTCCTTAATGTTGCTGTATAGGCCTGGGCGGACAGGCGGTTATAGACCGGGCGGTTTGGTAACCGCGCGGGTTGGCGGGTTGTCTCTAGCGGTCTGATATCTGAGCAGTGACAGCGGGTTGGCATGGCGGTTTGGTAACCGGGCGGTTAGCCGGTTACTCTCTGGGATATCGATGGTCGGCGGCTCGTCTCCTGGTGGTAACCGAGCGGTTAGTGTTCTTACTAACCGCGCTGTTAGGCGGTTAACTTTGTATATGCTGTATTTATGTATTTAGTCCCACATTGGGTATCTCTTCTCTATCTCATCTCCTCCATTCTATATAAGGGAGGCTATACCATTGTGATAGTTTGTTTTTTGGATAATAAAATTTCCATTACTCCAGTTTCCGGACTGTTTTTGGTCTATTCGCACATGGTATCAGAGGCATCGATCTAGTCCCCCTATTCCGTTGTCTTCTCGCCGCGTTCTTATCTTTCAGTTCGCCCGGTTTACTCATCCTTATCCGCGCGACCTCCCCTCTGCTTCTCTGTGCTCTTCTCCTTCTGTTCGCCCAGTTTACTCATCCTTATCCGCGCGGATTTCTCCTTTGCTCTCCGCAGCTTGGTCGTGGCTTCTCTAGCCGCTGGTGTTCCCCTTGTGACCGCTGCGGTCTCTTACTTCTGCTACTCGCCCGGTTTCCTTTCTTAACCGCGCGGTCTACTCCTTCCAGAATGACTGTTTCTGATGTCCCTCCTCCCCCTCCTACTGCATCCGAGAACCTTGGAACAGTTTCTAAGCTTCTCGGCCCCAATTATCCCGATTGGAGTGTCTCGTTTACCTTTCTTCTCCGCTCTTAGCGCAAGCGTCATCATCTTACCGATGACCCTCCTCCTGCGGACTCTGACCAATTTAATGACTGGGATGCGAATGACGCTCTTGTTCGTACGTGGCTGGCAAATAGCTTGTCCGATGAATGTCTTCCGGTCATCCGTCACGATGAGACGGTCAAGCAAGCTTGGCTTCACTTAGTCGTCCTCTACTCCAAAGGGGGTCAAACATCTCGCATATATACTCTGTATGCGGATCTCTTTGCTCGCCAATCCATGTCTCCTGCTGCGGCTTACCAACAGGTCCAAGCCCTTGGAGCGGAGATTCTTCAAAATCGTCCGCTCTCTGCTGACGTGGCCACCCAACTGAAGCACTTCCAGGAACTCCTGGTTATTTGTTACCTTCTGAGGCTCCCGGATTCCAATGATATGATCCGGCAGCAAATTCTTGGAGAAGCTGAATCTCCCACCCTGGATGCTACAGCTGCTCGCATTACCGCTGTTACCTCTCTGCTCAATCGTCCTTTGCTTGCCGCTCCTCCTGCTCCAGATGCCTATGCCCACTAAGCACATCGTGGTGGCTCGGGTGGACGTGGTCACCAGTCTGGCGGGCGCGGCCCTTCTCGCTATCTCTATTCTCACTGTGGTCGCACAGGCCACTTGATTGACCGATGCTGTACAAAGCATCCGCACCTTAGTCCCTCTGGTGATGCCCCCCACTCATCCAACTCATCTGCCTCGGTGGCCACGACTTCAGGTAGCGCCCATGTGGTGACTCAAGGTAAATGGCTAATCGACTCTGGCGCCTCTAATCATATGACGGGCAATCCTCAGTGTTTTTCTCTTCTAGAAACACATGATTGATTGCCCCCGGTTCTCGTTGCGGATGGCTCTCCCTCTCCGGTTCATGGGACGGGCATGGTTCAAGTCACTCCGTCCCTTCGCCTCGCGGATACTCTCTATGTGCCCAAGTTCCCGTGCAATTTATTGTCGGTTACTTCCCTTTGCAAGCAACTTCAGTGCTCCGTAACGTTTACTCCCGTTTCTTGTTCTTTTCAGGACCCGGACTCCAAGCGGACGATTGCTACTGGGACTGAGAGAGGCGGCCTTTACTTCCTTGATGATGTATCCGCTCTTTCAGCATTCTCATCCGCTTCTACAGATCTTCTTCAGTGGCACCTTCATCTTGGGCATCCTCCATCACGTCTCATCCACCAACTGTTACCCCACCTACCTCACCATGCTTCTCCTATCAACTGTGATGCCTGTCAGCTTGGCAAGCATCACCGCTCCCCCTTTCTTCCTAAGCAAGGTCGTGGCTCTTCTAAGCCGTTCGACCTTGTTCACTCTGATGTATGGGGTCCTGCCCCCACCCTTACCATAGGGCGGGGTAGTTCCTATTTTGTAACCTTTATTGATGATTTATCTCGATGTACATGGGTGTATCTTTTAAAAGAACGCTCTGAACTATTTTCTGTATGGCAATCCTTCTTTTTTATGATTAAAACTCAGTTTGGTGCTTCTGTGAAAGTTTTTCATTCAGATAATGCTAAAGAATACCTGAGTAATGAATTTTCTTCTTTCTGTATGCAACACGACATCATTCATCAAACTAGCTGCGTATATACCTCCCAGCAAAATGGGGTGGCGGAACGTAAAAACCGTCACCTCCTCGATGTCGCTCGCACTCTCATGGCACAGATGCAGGTTCCTCGTAGCTACTGGGGCTATGCAGTTCTCATCTCCTGCTTCCTCATCAATCGTCTTCCCTCGACAGTTCTTAAAGGCAAAACACCTTTTTCCATTCTCTATCCGGCCAAGAATGCTTTTCCCTTACCTCTACGCATTTTTGGCTGCACCGCCTTTGTTCACAACCCTTCCGCAACTTGCGACAAGTTATCCCCACATTCCACCAAGTGTATCTTTTTGGGTTATTCTACTACTCAAAAAGGTTACTGTTGCTTTGACCCTGTTCATCGCAAACAGTTCGTTTCGGCGGATGTAACATTCTTTGAAAATGCCTCATACTTCTCCTCTGACCTTACTCTTTCTCCGACTGACTTGCCCTCTCCAACCATTCCCTCCGTCCCATCCACTCCTCTTGAAATTCCTCCATCACCAACTCCACCTCACACTCCGTCTGTTGATCCCCTGCCATCTTCCTCCTCTCCTCGGCCGTCTCTCTCCTCTCCCGGGCCAGCCTTCTCCGCCACGGATGCACCAGCGACTGAGGAACTAGATGACCTGGAACTTCCCATTGCTCTTCACAAAGGGGTTCGGTCGTGCACCCAGCAATCGCTGGCCGCTGTTGTTTCTTATGATCGGCTAACACCTTCTCGCAGGGACTTCGCCCTAGCCATCTCGGCGACTTCCACTCCTCGCAACTACCAGGAAGCCCTTGATGTTCCTCACTGGAAGGCGGCCATGGATGAAGAAATTGCTACTCTCTCTGAGCGGGGCACTTGGACACTTGTGCCTCCTCCTTTTGGCACGGATGTGGTTGGATGTCGCTGAGTCTTTGTCGTCAAGTTCCATCCGGATGGCAGCGTGGACCGGTACCAGGCCCGTCTTGTGGCCAAGGGATTTACCCAGACTTACGGTGTTGATTACTTCGACACGTTCTCTCCGGTTGCTCGTCTCAGCACTATTCGGGTTCTTCTATCGGTGGCAGTCAACAAGGATTGGCCTATTTCTCAGTTGGCTGTCAAGAATACCTTCCTCTATGGTGATCTTCATGAGGATGTCTACATGGAGCACCTCCTGGGTATGTTGCTCAGGGGGAGACTCGAGTATGCCGGCTGAAAAAGGCCATCTATGGTCTAAAGCAGAGTCCTCGGGCATGGTTCGACAAGTTCAGTGGCATAGTTGGGGCAATCGGTTTCACAAGGAGTTCGACGGATCACTCCTTGTTCATTCGCAAGACATCCTCAGGTCTGGTTGTGCTAGCCATTTATGTGGATGACATACTTCTTACTGGCGACGACCAAGCTGGTGTAGCCTTGACGAAGGTCCATCTCCGCCAACACCTTGTCACGAAGGATATGGGTCCTCCAAAATACTTCTTGGGAATTGAAATCTCTCGGAAACCGTGCTCCTTGGTTCTCTCCCAACGCAAGTATGCTCTTGACTTATTGAAAGAGGCAGGATTGACCGGCGCCAAACCTGCTCGGTGTCCCATGGCTCCTGGAGAAGACAAAACATGGACTGACGAATCACCTCCTCTATCGGACACCACGAGGTATCGGCATCTTGTTGGCAAACTCATTTACCTCACGGTGACCAGACCAGACATCTCTTATGCAGTAGGAAAGGTCAGCCAGTTTATGCAGTCTCCTAGGGAATGCCATCTTCAATCCGCTCTAAGAATTCTGGAGTATGTAAAGTCATCTCCTGGGAAAGGTCTCCTCTTTCAGAAGAATGGCCATTTGAGAGTTGAAGCGTACTCCGATGCTAGCTATGCGGACGACAAAGGGGATCGCAAGTCGACATCTGGCTTTTGCACGTTTGTTGGAGGAAATCTGGTTAGCTGGAAGAGCAAGAAGCAATCCGTTGTCTCCAGATCTAGTGCGGAAGCAGAATATCGAAGTATGGCGTCATCCACGTGAGAGTTGAAATGGTTGCGGGCTCTCATGCTGGATTTAGGAGAGGTCTACAATTATCCGCTTCCCATGTTTTGCGACAACAAGCGGCCATCTACATTTCCAAGAACCCGGTCATTCATGAGCGGACAAAACACATAGAGGTTGACTGTCACTTCATTCGGGAAGAAGTGTTGAAGAACCAGATTTGCACTCCGTTTGTTACATCAGAGAAAGAGTTAGCAGATATCTTCACAAAGCCTGTATCCGCTTCCTTTTTCCACATTTGCAGCAAGCTGGGCATGATCGACATATATGCTCCAGCTTGAGGGGGAGTGTTGCTGTATAGGCCTGGGCGGACAGGCGGTTATAGACCGGGCGGTTTGGTAACCGCGCGGGTTGGCGGGTTGTCTCTGGCGGTCTGATATCTGAGCAGCGACAGCGGGTTGGCATGGCGGTTTGGTAACCGGGCGGTTAGCCGGTTACTCTCTGGGATATCGATGGTCGGCGGCTCGTCTCCTGGTGGTAACCGAGCGGTTAGTGTTCTTACTAACCGCGCGGTTAGGCGGTTAACTTTGTATATGCTGTATTTCTGTATTTAGTCCCACATTGGGTATCTCTTCTCTATCTCATCTCCTCCATTCTATATAGGGGAGGCTATACCATTGTAATAGTTAGTTTTTTGGATAATAAAATTTCCATTACTCCAGTTTCCGGGCTGTTTTTGGTCTATTCGCACACTTAACATTGGAGAATAACTCTAGAACCTCTCGTTTCAAAAGCAAATAGGGTTCCGATAGGATGAATTCTAGGTCAGATGTTTAGAGAAGATGAAGAAAATATTGTACCTCTTCAGGAGCATCTTTGAATCCATTTCTCACCAATTTATAACCTTCGAATAGGAAATCTTGTACCTTGGGAGCCATTTTGCTTGAGAATTTAGCAACCTAGAGAGAATGGTTTTCCGTTGATTCGGTGAATACGGGCGGTAGAGGGCAAGGAACAGTGACTTTGCTTTATGCACAAGCTCTACTATTTATAGTTATCTCTTAAGAGAAGGCGGAAAGTCACTTACCCAATTTGGTGATAAAATTTTGATCAACGTTCTGGATTAAGTCCTTTTACTTAGCCGCCCGCAGACAAGTTTTGCATTTACTCATAATTCTTACTTGGTCTACCAATCCTGCAGGGTTAAAGTTTTCTTGCAATATATATTTTTAATGAGTGTGATAATGGAGTGCAACTAGACATAAATTCATCATGCCTATGTCAAGTTTGAAGTTGTTGAGTATAGTTGCATCTAGTGGCAAATTTCAAGGATAGCTAAATTTGCCTACTCAGCAGGGATTAAGATGATCTGCCATGCACATTATAATATGTGTCCTAGTGGAGTCCAATTGATGCAGTGACCCAGAGCTGACCCGCTCTGTCGGCATCGCACTGAGCCAGAGGAGCACGTCTAGACAGCCCACTATCGGGCTGCAGCCCAAGCACCCCACCCATGACCGTACCTATTCTCAGCGCGGCAGGATGTTGGGGCGAGGTCTCGAACCCAGCCCCCTTGATAAAGAGCTTTCCTCACAGCTCTCATCACCAACTGAGCTCTCGTCACCAGTTGGTGACGAGAGCTGTTAGGAAAGCTCTTTATCAAGGGGGCTGGGTTCGAGACCTCGCCCCAACATCCCGTCGCGCTGAGAATAGGTGCGGTCATGGGTGGGGTGCTTGTGCTGCAGCCCGACAGAGGGCTGTCTAGACGTGCTCCTCTGGCTCGGTGCGATGTCGAAAGAGCGGGTCGGCTCTAGTCACTCCATCAAAAAGCTTTGGGTCACTGCATCACCAATTTGAACTAGCTTCAACATACCTATGTCAATTTTGAGGATGTTGAATCTAGTTACATCTTGTGGCATAATGAACATGTGAGCCACTAACTTATTTATTGAGAAGAGTTTTTGGACAATAGTCTCACTTCTTCTCAGACTTTTAAATTCGACTATCTTATCTCTAAAAATGCATAGTTTTAGCAATTAAGAGAACATTTAGTAGTGTCATAAACAAGATTAATTCTACTTATCTTTGTCAGGTAGTATTGGATCAATTACTGGATTCACAACCACTTCCTTGCATACTGCAAAGTCTCCTTTTTGGCCACAGATTTCCATCTACCCTTATCTGACTGATCCACCTAGCTCCCCCTCAACAATTGCACATGTATTAGGTATCTTGTGCATGCTAGTCAATTCATCCAATCCTTGTACCAAGACTTAGGTCTTGTATAACTCTGTCCAAGGACCATAAATTCGTATGGCCACTTGAACTGTCCTGCAAAATAGAATTTACCTTACCCTAGAAACCCAAGCTGACTTGGGTCCTAGGAGCCTGTTGGCATAATAATACATATGTCTACCTACAGGAGTCCTATCAGGAAGACTCTGTAACATCCCTCAGACTTCTAGACCCCTAGGATGGTTTTTTCATGACTAGGTCATGACAAAACTCTCGGAAGCACTAAAGGGTTTGGGGGAACATGGGAATTAGGGTGTGAACCACCTTGGGCTGCAAATAGTAAGTCTCAGTTATTAGATATTTAGAAATTATAGAACCGGTCGGATTTGTCGAACTCCACAAATAATTTGTTGAACGGGGCATGTTCGTCGAAATGAGCAAATAATTCGTCGAACGGAACATATTCATCGAACAAAGTTCTTTGAATTGAGCCTCTTTGGAATTTGGAGCATATTCGTCGAACGGAGTTCGACGAATGGAGCAAGTTCGCTGAACTAGTTTCATAGTTCGTCGAACGGAGTTCTACGAACGGAGCAAGTTCGATGAACTAGTTTCAGAGTTCGTCGAATGGAGCAAGTTTACTGAACTAGGTTCAGAGTTCATCGAACGGAGTTCGACGAACGAAGACGGTTTGCTGAACTAGGTTAAGAGTTCGTCGAACGGGGAATATTCGTCCAACGGAGTTCGAAGAATGGAGAAAATACCTTAAACGGAGTTCGTCGAATAGAGCAAATTCGTCGAACTAATCCTCTCTGGAATTAGTGACTTAGAGGAGAGAGAAAATGTAAGCTTAATGGCCATCATGGCCAAGGAGGATCTATAACCCCCCACTTTTATGGGGCTTTAACTCCTGTGAGGGAGAGGAGAAATTTTCTAGAGGTGGTTGGTCATTGGGTGGCTTAGCCCCCTTAATTTGGTTGAAACCAAAAAAATGGAATTTATGGCAATTAAAGGAGTTTGATGATATTAGGGAGTTACAAGCCTCCTCTCCCAAATTACTTTTTTAAGGACCTTCACTAGAGCAAGGGCAAGTGTTTCCCCCGAATCCTTTTCAATTCCATTGATGTTGGTGTCAAAGTTGCAAAGGAGCCAAAGTTTGTTGGCTGGAAATGGTGAGGAGGCAAAGCACACACATTCAAGCCGCAAACCAGGTCCTCCTCTACACCTTCTTGATGGGTTAGATCTTAAGAATCTTTAGAGATAAGAATTGGGCTCAATTAAGCACGATCCAGTGGAATTTTTCCGTTGGTTTTCTGTGAAAAAAAGGTGTGGGGTTCGCTGGAATCCGCCGTCTCCGGTGGCCAAACCAGCCGATAGCCCTCACCTCAATAGAGGTGGTGGTGGCGGTGGTTGGCTGGTGAGGTGGCCGAAGGGCTGGAAATTAGGACTGGAGTTTGCTAGAGGTCGGGTAGATCATGTCCGTCAGCTGGAGAAAGAAGAAAGCCAGGGCCCATCCTATCCTGCTTTAAGATCCGTGCAAGATCTAATATATTAGATTTAAGTTATGTATATTCTGTCACATAATTTTACCTGTTTTGGTATTTAAATTAAAAATACTTAGGGTCCTTTTCAGAGAAAGTGTTTAATATGAAACTTGTAACCCTATGGGTCTAGTTTATTTTAAAATTAATTTGAACCAATTTGGAATTCAGGTCAGACCACAACACTCGTTTTGGTGAGGTCAATACTTAGGGTTGATCAGACATTTTTTGGGGTGCCCCAATCAATCCAGACCTCCAAATGACTTGAAATTTGGAGCATGAGCCATTCATATCTAGTTCTACAACATATCCAAAAATGGGAATTTTTGAAAAATCGTTTTTTAAAGTTTTGGAAAATATTTCATTGTTAATGTAAGGTTTAACTAAAGGGTCTAGTGACCTCCAAATCCTCCCAAATTTTGGTGTGTGGTACTTGGGGTCAATAAAGGACTCTGTAAAGAATTCCACCCCATTTGGAGATGATTTGGTTTGGAATTTGGTAAAACCTAGCCTAAGCCAAAAAGGGTTATTTAATTCAAGTGTTCCCTGTGGATATTGAGTGACCAAATCACCTAAACAGAGGTTGAAACTTGGTCCACTGATTTATTATGTCAATAAACACCTTCACATGGAGTTTTGGGGTGGATATGGTTAACCTAGGACCCTAATTCAAACCCTAAGGTTGAACTTTGGGGGTTGGTGAAGGACATGGTGTGATATGTCCATGTATGGACTTGGGGTTTTGTCCATGTAATTCTAAGATGGTAAATAGCCCTAGGAAGAAATTTGGTGACATTTAGACTTAAGCACACAACTTAAATCAATTAGAGATTGTTTAGGCCTATACCTTTAATGGAAATATTGAAGGATCATATGATCTTGGTCCTTATGAAATTCTGGTAGAAGAGTTTTCATATCATTTTGAGTCTCTAAAATTTATTGTAGGGTGTTTGGAAGAGAGAAGCTGATAATTGTTGTTATAACATTTTTGTTGCCCCTATGGAAGATCTTGATAAAATCATGGTTAGACTAACTTAGAATATTATGAAACATAATTAGTGTTGATTTATGATCATTTTAAAGCACTGGTAATTTTCGTGAAATTTTTGGTAATATTTTGAGGTACTCCTCCCTTTAATTCTATTTATTATATTTATCTTGAATTAATTATTTAGGAGCTAATACTTTTATGAAAGTTTTTGAAACTTGGTATTATCTTTTATTTCACATCATATAGTGATCATAATTTTTGGAATGTTATAACTTAAGGAAATCTAGTACTTCATGTTCAAAACCATCCATGGCCTAATTTTGGGGAAACTTTAATAAATGCTAAATAAATTAGGAAAATTATAAGTTTCTGGATTTAGTCGACATATGTCATGATAGACCCCCAGTAATAATTCTAGGGAATTTGGAAGAATATTTGAAGGGGTCACCCCTCATACTCATCATAAACCTTAGGTTGGTCTGCATATAGTAAAACTACAGAATCGTGATAACATGTGGGATGGTCATAAGAAGTTGGGAGTAATGGTATACTGATTTGGTAAGGTGAAAAAAAGAGCTTCATTAGGAGTCATAATGAGGAGAGTGTTGGGTTGACTTGTGTTAATAGGTGTTCGAAATCGACGAAAGATCGTCCTTCCTGTTAAGAGAGAGAGAGTGAAAATGCATTAGGGTTAGATTTAGTGTAACATTACATGGGTTTGGGACCTAGGTAGATATCAATAATAGTAAGTGATTTGCGAAAGAGAACGATGAGCTCCAGCTACCATCATAGTTCTAAGTGCCCCGTGAGTGCCCTTCATAGGGAATTCCCAGAGCAGTCCAATGTTAACGTAAGCTGTAAGACTAAATGGAATACAAGAGTAATTAGAAATACTCAAGGATTATATTTACACTCACACTTCCCAATTTTGTTGGTGTTAGGTTGAGTCTCACGAGCGGTAGGCTCGGTGGTTTGGTGATGGGCAGATTATGTAAGATCCGACTTCCCAATTTGGAAGCACACCTGAATCTTATGCCAAGAACCACCACCTTACGGTGATACTTTCACATGGGTGGGTCGACACCGCAAGACGCCGATTCTGCCAGCTAATACGGTCATATCCCAGAGCAAATATGAGTAACAGAAGCAAGTAAATAGTCCACAGTCACAACATATATATATAGAAATAGAATACGCATAACTCCAGAAAGAGTACATCAATGAAAAGGGCTTATGCCCTGTACATCATATATAAAAATCCCTCTCTCTAGCAGCGGAAGACACTATCATCTCTAACTCATCCCACCTGCGGTAGCTCTGCAGTAGTAGTAGAAGGTTGTAGTCAAACTGGCTCCTCAGGTCCTGTCACCTCGTCCTGCTGGTCGTGCTGGTACCCCATCTCCTCGAGCCCCTAAATATAGTTGGTCACCGACCGTTAGTCAAAAGACTAAGTCGTTTCTTCCACACCTCGCCCTGCAACTCCTAGGCACCATGCGGGAGGACGAAGCGGAAGACAACAAGGGGTGGCAAGTATAAGCAGATGATAGTGGCCCTATACTAACAAGTACATGAGGAGTAATAATAGTTCTACAATAACAGTTCTATGTAAGATGCACAGTACAGTAAGTGAAGAAAAGAACAGCAGTAAATAAGGAATGTAACAGCTGAAAGTAAAGTAGAGTAAGAGCAATGCTATGCAGTATAGTAAAGTAAGTATGCTACATCTAATCTATTATCACAGAAGTACCCTAACTTATACGAGTGCCCATACAAACGTATAGGTTAGAGTTTCAAAATTAACTTATCATATAAAAGAGCCCATACTAATTTATATAATAAGGATCCATGATACGTATGCCTACTATGTATGAATGCTGTGGGTTATTATGTGAAAGTTATCTAGTGTCAACTATCTTCACCTATGGGGGGGGGGAATAGGTGATCTGCAGTCTTTTGCGGAATTAAAAATTAACCTGCACAAGAAAACAAAAAAACCCACAACACAGAAACACACAAACAGTTATAGTGGTTCCCCGATTTTGGTACGTCCACTCTCCCCCTTCGACATATCTCCCAACAAGGGACGACTCGGTCACTTCACCAAACGGATTGAAATCCAATCCTAAGACTATGGAAGAAACCCTTCCACCCGAAGGAGTCACTAATCCTCTACCACGGGTTGCACCCAACCCTTACAACGAGGAATCAAAGTTCCTTTACAACAAAGTTAAAATAGAATGTACAAGAAATACAAACTACATTTAGAGAACCCGATGTCCCTCTTCGTTCAATGAAGATTTCTTGATGAAGACGAAGAGTCCACGATCGGAGCACTCTCTTGGAGAGGATCTTCCCAAGATTGGCGGCGGCAAAGGATTGCGGCAGCAATGCTTTGTAGATCCAAACTTCTTGACGAAGCTAGCAAGGTCTACCAACGATCTTACTTGGATCGATCGTCTCAATCGATTCAGAGGGGAGAAATATTCCCGCTCAACAAATCAAGAGATAAAGGATCTAAGATAGAAACGTGAGATGCTACGGTTAGCCTCGGTCCTATCGTCGGATAATAAAAGATGACCTCGAAGATCAGCGGCGGCGACTATCTTGCGAGCGGCGACACTTGTCAGGGGCGAGGACGACGGGAGGAAGTCCGTGATCGGCTAGGTCACGCTCGGCGACCGTGTTCCTTTCTCTTTTTCTTCGCTACTTGTAATTTCAAATTACGTGGGAATTTATACTGTAGATCAACCCTAAAAGACTGTTGTGGGCCCCACAAGGAGAGACCCTAAGCCCGGTCCAAGCAGCGCCTGATATCTTGGTTCAGTCCAGCGAGCAGGTAGAAATTGCCTAAGGCAAATTCGGCGGGAATCATTGGTGATTATCGACGAATCGGCGAGAATCACTTATGATTCCCGTCAAATTATCTTTGGTAGAATTTTAGCTGAAAAGCTTGCCATCCGGAGTTAATCGGCGAGAATCAAAACCATTCTCGACGAATCGGCGAGAATGCAGAGTCATTCTCGACGATTCGGCGAGAATCACATATTGATTCTCGACGATTCTGACTTAGCAGAATTCTTGAAGTCGTTGATTCAGCCGGATGAAGTCGGCGGGAATCGGCGAGTGATTCTCGACGATTCAGCGAGAATCACTAGTGATTCCCGTCGAATCGGCGAGAATCACTTAGTGATTCCCGTCGAATTTAACTTAGACGAATCTTCGTCTTTCTTCCCATGAGTTGGACTTTGACCCATCCTTGCTACTCTTCAGCTCTCGATCAATCTCAACCCTATACTTGAAAATAAGTACACTCCAATAAAGAGAGTACACGTGAGCCAACACACTGATCTGCTTAATGAGGGATTACGTTGCGTAGACCCGTGTATATTGACCCACTGCACCCTGACATTGGTGTGTACTTAGCGTGGAATAACTGCAAGCACAACTTGAAGACATGTCATCAAATACATTGTCAATTCATCTTAGCATGACAGGAGGCTTCTTTAAATCCAGGTAATTGTGGATACAATACCCAACAATCTCCCCCTATTTGAAGAAGCCAAAATCCTACTAGCTAAGATGAATTTCACCAGCCAGAGTAATATACATAACAAATTAAAAGAGACAAGACACAGAGAATTAAAAGCATACGGAACAATACTTGAGACAACATGAGATCATATATATATATATATATATATATATATATATATATATATATCAAAAAGGGAATTTTTCATATAAATACATGAAGAGATATACATGCATAAAGGAAATGACAAGCCAAAATCCCAAGCCTATTTCTCCTTAACTAGATCATCCTTCAGTTGTTGAGCCAAGTACTTCTTACTTTGTCTCTCAAAATATTCCTTGGGCTTCAGATAGTACCTGGGGGGAGGAGCTTTATGTTCCACAATGTTAGTCCTAAAAAATATATTTCGTTTAGCTTCATATTCTTTGTGCAGCTCCCACTCATATTGATTATGAGCTTCATTTCGATTAATTCCCCCGCTGTGTTAGCATAAAAGTGTCCAATATAATACTTCTCGAGATAGGACTCCATTGTTCATTTCACACTTCACTCTCCTTCAATCTTACTTTCTTCTCGGTTGGATTCTCTTTGGACGTCCCTTCTTGGAGTTTTCTTTTTCCTTTCGCTATGGATTCCTGGTCAAACATGGCACTGCGTGCAGCTTTGGCAGCAGCCCTAGCAGCTTTCTTAGCATCAGCTTCACTAAGAGGAACCTCCTCAACACTTGCACCGTCATCAGCAGCAGTGGTAACCTCATCAGGAGAAGGAACCGGAATTGGGACTTGTATATCGGATGCTTGCTGAACTAGCCAGTGACAGCTATCAAAAACATACTTATTTGACTGTTTGAAGTTGTCGACCATAATCTGTTCTAGCCCTGGCATCTTAGCTGTATATTCATTCTCCCCCTTTTTGGCTTCGAGGGCAATGGAATTTGCATAAGAATGTAGTTACTCATCTATATGTTTTGCAGTCTTAGTGAACTCAGTTAGAAGGGAAGTCTGATTTACGTTGAGAGTCACCATGTTTGCATCAAATAGCTTGATGTTGTCGGCCACAACATGTGCATTTTGGTTCACTACCGCTAGATCAGCTGTGTTCTTCTGGAGTCCTTGCATTAGAAGGTTTACTGCAGTGTCGGCCTCTGCATACTTGGAATCAAACTTCTGTTCCATCAGATCTAGTTTATGATTTATTTCCACAACATTCTTAAGCATTAGCTCCTCGGATTGTTTAATTCATTTTAGCACTTTGTTGTGTGATTGTTCAAAAGAAGTTTTCAGTTCATCCACTATACCTTGAATGTTATTCACCGTGTGATTTGCCAGGTTAGATCTTAGTGGATAACCCTGAGGCATGCCTTGGTTGTGATCTTCTGTAGATTCACTGGGAGAGCTTGATAAGTTCACAGTCTCCAGTGGGGGGATAGGGGCATCCTCTGTAGTTTTCTCAGGAATGCTTATCATCCTCTACTGAGAGGACTCCCCATATATTGCTACACCAGATGTCTCAAGAACTTCCAAAGGAGCCCATTCCTCAAAGGGGACTTCAACATCATCCCGTAGCTCCACCATCTCCACCATCTCCCTCATGGTCGTTTCATTTTCAACTACTTCATCATTCACCTCATCAGCAGCCTCATCTTCCATATCATCATCATCAACCGCAGCATTGTCCATGTCCTCCTCGTCTTCCTCCTCTTCAACTTGATCAGTGGTGAGGGTATCAACGGCATCTTTTACAATCAGAGAGATGTTAGTAACTACCTCTGCATGATCCGAAACTGAGATATATGTCCTGAGTGTATCAGTAGATGCGGGTAGCGACTCCCCCTCAATTCTTGCATGCAGCAAGTCAGGAACGTCACTGGGTTCATCCAAGGGATTTCTGTCATCTGGAGCTCTATTACCTTCATCCTCATGGGCTTCAGCCAAGGGTTCATCATTGGCTTCAGCCACACCTGCTTGACCAATCCTTCTTTCCTATCTATCAAATACACTGGAGTCCATTTTCTTCAAGTAATGGAGATGAACTCCCTTACTCATGTCAAACCTGTCTCCATCCAGCTGATTGAGGTACAGGCTGATGATCCTTCCAAAATTGGGGGTTCGTAGCGTATCTTTAATCTTCTCAAATAGCATGGCCCCCCAGTTGTATCTTTTTCGACACACTATAGCCACCAATATTTTGAACATATCACCAGAGATTTGATCATGGAAGCCCGGTTTGCAGATCTGGGCTTTCCCAATGATATCAGATAGAAGCTTCCCTTCCTCATTCATTTCCTTGCGATTGATAGACTTAGTCCCTCAAGCAAGTCCACAGAATAAGAGAGTCCTGACACGATCATCTCCCTCAAGGTAGTCCTCTTGTTAAAAACTGGTGAGCTGCAAATGTCTTGACAATTTTCCAGCAGACATCTTGATTCATAGGCCAACAATCTTACTCTTAATCACCGTATCCTCATGTCGTAGCTTTGCCGTTGCAAAGAATTCAAGCATTAGGATAATATTTCTGAACTCATCATAGGCATGGGAGAAGCCCGTCCTAACCAATTCACTCCCGGTGAGGAGCCCAACTGTGGTTCTAGGAGCCATTGCAAACCTAAATAAGTAATGTCCAAGGGACTAAACCCTATCAGAAATTCGAGCTTAGGAGCTACACTAGACAAGATACTACAGGGATGAATGGACGTTACCCTAGTGCAGAGCAGAGAGAGTGGCTTGCGACGGGACTGTTGGCGACCAGAACGGGAGTCGACGGGAGAGGGACAACTTCGAAATTTCTGGGAGTCGACGGGAGTCGGCACGATCCTTCGTCTAGAGGATGTCATCAACGAGAGAACGGAGGAATGACGGAGAATATGGGCGATTGAAGCACGGGAGGAACTTACGCACGATCGACGGGATTCAGCGAGGTATCTGGGAAGTCGATGGGATTTCAGCGATTCTGGAATGTGAATAGTCGTATAGTGGTTACGCTATTTATTTCTTCCGAACCGTGGGAAGTCAACAGGATTTCAGCAAATTCTATACAGGGCATGTTAATTTCGAACCTTTCGAACTCTGAGTTGTCAATTTCAATGTCGAACCTTTGCACCTTTTTATTTATTGGTCATACTACCTAGATCGAGTTGAAGGGATATTAAACCTAGAAATAATTATTGAGTAATTCTAGGTGATTCAAAAGTTTAGAATTTTCGTTATAGCCACTGGCACACACACTTCTTTAATTTCAAATGGACTAATTGACACCCATTGATATACATTATCAATTATATATGTATATAAAAAGAATTCTTCAGATTTTAACTAAGGATCATTTAACTTTTGCATCCTTTCATCAGGTGTGTGAACATATATGGGTATATATATAAACATTTACTTTTAGAGGAAGAATCTACATATTCGTGTGGATATATATATATATATATATATATATATATATATATAAGCATTTATATAATACGACTCAAGTATCGAGACTGAATGCGCATACCTGGGATCATTAAATTGATCATTAAGATCTTCTATTTGACGTACACCAGGTGTCCAATAGGAGTAGGACATTATAGTTAGCTCTATCTCTTATCCCATACACTTGCTCCATATCATTCTTGGAACATCTCATGTCTAGTTCCCATCATTTTATGGGAACCTAGACTATCCTGCAAAACGAATTACATAACCTTAGGAACCCAATATGTATTGGGTCCTAGGTTCTTGTCAGCATAAAATGTCAAATGCCTTCCTACAGGAATCCGAAAGTGAAGGGATAGATACTACTCTAGAGGGGGGTGAATAGAGTTATCAAATTTTGCACTAGATAAAACTTAATAGTCTACCCAACTCCCTTGGAGTGAAATGCGGAATGATAAGATTATAGATAAGGAGATAACCCTAAAGCCTAACACAAGTGTTGTGCACAAACTCAAGCTAACTGTAATTACAGTTAAGGCTTGGAAATCCTAATCAGCAACAAGCAAACCTAGTTATATCTAATCACAGCCACAATGCAAGTAATTAAATTAAGCAAGCCAGACGACACAAGGAATTTATAGTGGTTCCCCAAATAACTTGGGTACGTCCACTCTTCTACCAACAAGGTAGGAATCCACTACAGGTTTTTGATCAGGTGCCCTGCCACCACAAGATCTGCTTCAGGTAGATCTAGAAACCCTTTAGACTTTTGATCAGGTGTCTAAATACCAAACACAGGTTTTTGATCAGGTGCCCTGCCACCAAGGGATACTTTTGAAGGGAGTAATAACCCTGTACAGGATGGGGAAAGAAGGTTAGAAAGTCTTCTCTATTTTACAATAGATTAGAGAAGCACAAAGACTTGCACTGAGCTAGAAAGCTCAAAAGAATCAAGGCTCCCCCTGGCTCAAAGAATGTCCAGGTGAAGTCTTGCTTCAGTGCAGAAAACACTTCAGTAAAAACTGAAGGAAGAACTACAAGAAGATATAAAATAATAAAATAGAAATCTTCTAGCAGCTATCTTCTTCTTCTTCTTCTTCAAAAGAACTCTGATTCTGAACTTCCTGGAGGCAGGAGAACTCAGGTTGAAGAAGAGCAGAAGATCTTAACACTTCTCAGTTGAATGAATATTGCTGAGAGCAGTTAAACTTAGTCTTGATGAAAGCTTGAATGCTAATTAAATAACTCTTAGAATAACTGGTTAGCTAGCTGAAATCCTTCTCCAAAGGATTCCTTTTATATCAGCAACAAGCAACGGCTCTTTTCAATTTGAACTGTTTGTCTTCTTCTGAAACTTGAAACCTAGGCTGCAAATATCACAAAGACAAACAAACTCTGCAGCAAAATATTCTATAAAAGGGATAAACCTTTTTCAAAGAAGATGCAGGAAGCAATCTGATAATAAAGGTACTAAATAAAATCACATCAGAGACAAACTCTTTATAGCAAAAGGAAGACTTTTCAGTCTTACGGTTATAAAGGACTGACAACAGATAAAGTAAAATACAATGTCAGCTAATAAGACAAACAACTTTATCTGAAAAGATTTGACTCAGGCAAAAGAGATGGAGCAGATATTGCCTGGAAATATTATCATAAAACAACTGAAATAAAATGCCAGATAATGTATTAATTAATTAAATAGAATGAATAAATACAAAATAAAAAGGCAGACAGAAAACGTCGAACGACCCTCGGAGATCGTCGACTGAAGAACGGAGATCGTCGAACTATCGGACAGATAGTCGAACGATCCAGATAGTCGAACTATCAAAGGATATAGTCGAACTATCACAACAGATAGTCGAACTATCAGAAGATAGTCGAGCTATCAGATAGTCGACCTATCAACAGATAGTCGAACTATCAAAGCAAAACCGATAGTCGACCTATCAACAGATAGTCGAACTATCAACGCAGAACAGATAGTCGAACTATCAACAGATATTCGAACTATCAAAGAACGACAGATAGTCGAACTATCAACAGATAGTCGAGCTATCAGATAGATGAACTATCAAAGCAGATAGTCGAACTACCAAGGGAAAACAGATAGTCGACCTATCAACAGATAGTCGAACTATCAGAAGGAAGCAGATAGTCGACCTATCAACAGATAGTCGAGCTATCAAACAATGCAGATAGTCGACCTATCAAACAGATAGTCGAGCTATCAGATAGTTGAACTATCCATGCAGATAGTCGAACTATCAAACAAACAGATAGTCGAACTATCAACAGATAGTCGAACTATCACAGCACACAGATAGTCGAACTATCAACAGATAGTCGAACTATCCACGCAGACAGAACGTCGAGCAACTGATAGACGATCGTCGAATAGTTAGTCGATGATAGTCGAGCGGCGTTCGACCATAGTCGAACGAACAAACTACTTAACCAAATTCTTATCTGGATAAGCTGGGAACTCTACAGCTAGACAACTAACCTTGACCATAGATAATTCATGGGTCAAGAGACGAAGACGACAAGACTAAACTCAAATCAAACTAGGGTACCAACAATCTCCCCCTATTTGAGTTAAGTCTCTCAAAAACTAAAACACAGAGCTAGCTATAGAACAATAAAAACAATACAGGAAATAGTTAAACAACTAACTAGCAATTAACAATCAGTCAGATATATAACAGTCAATCAAAATTAAGGATCTACAGAATCAGGTTTGGGATCAGAAGAGCTAGGAACAAAAGATACTTTCCTCAAGGGATCTATGGCTTCTTTCTTAGACATCTTCAGATCTTGTACACCAATAATCTTTAGTTCTGATGCCCTTGGGACGACTGCTTCTGGATGCTTTTCCATATATTTAGAAGGGTCAAATACCTCAGGACTAACCTGGATTTTATCAAGTTCCTTCATTCTGAATTTTGACATTGTTGAAGCCAAAAAATGACCTCAACGAATGTTCACGGACCAAAGCGCAGCCGATGCCTACTTCTCTCAAATCTCGACCCCTGACTGACTGCTAAGGTCCTAAAACAGACCCAAAGACTCAGCTGGGAGGTCCCACCACACACCCGGAAGATCTCTGAGAGCTTCCCCTCCAAAGCCAAATGCTGGGCTGGGAGCTCCTCAGAAAGCGCTAGAGTTAGGGAATAATAAAAAGCCTGCCTTCCAAAGAGCCCCTATGGGTCTTTTTATAGTCTTCCTTTGACCTGAAAATACTGAAATACCCCTGAGGGGTCTGCCAATAGCCAAATCCCGCTGTCATCCCAAGGGCATTTGGGTAATTTTACCTCGGGATGAAAAATAAAATAATCTCCTCTGGACTCCGGGTCCCACCCCGTGGGCCCACTTGGCGAGACCCCCGGCCTAGAAGGCTCTCGCTGGGTCCCCACTAGGCCCACCTTGGCGAGAACTCCTGCCAGGAAGGTTCTCGCGCTAGGTAGTCATGATGCCCTTGCGAATGAAGGCTCACCTAAGGCCTTCTCGCCTGCGCTGGGCGGGAGCTTTCCCTAAGGCGGGAGCTTCCGTAGTCAAGCCATCTGCTTTGGTCGGTCGACGATCTCTCCTGTCGGGAGCTCGACTATCTACCCTGGTCGGTCGACGATCTCTCCTGCCGGGAGCTCGACTATCTGCCCTGGTTTCCCCAGCTTTCGCCTGCCCTTGGCGGAAGCTCCTTCAGGACGGAAGCTCCTCTGTCTTTGGAGCCGAAGCCTGTCGTGGCGCGAACGATATCGCCCACCGCCAGACGGGAGCCTTTAAGGACGAGAACTCCACCAGTATGCCTTAGGGTTAACCCAAGGCCAGCCTGAGGCTAGCCCAATCCCTCAGTGAAGTCTCCGGGTCCCACCCAGCGAATATGGGGTTGTACACAATCCCCGCTCTTTTCGAGCTAGCCCTGCGCTCGACAAGACAAGTCCAACCCCCATAATATTCGCTGGACACGTGTCTGCCTACTAAGGGAATCTTTTGGTGGGTCCTAATGCGGCTATAAATATGCACTGATAGGCGTCCATACGCCCCGCCCTTGAAATACGGTTTTCCAACTGAGCTATCGCCTCAGGGATTTTTGCGCGAGCTTACCATGCATCCCAAACGTGCTGCCAAACCACTTCCGCAAGACCTCCAAGACCAGTTAGCCGCTGCCCAAGCGCGGGCCTTGTCTAACTGTGCGGCGGTGGCTCCATGGTTAGCGAGAAAGACTTCAACCGCCGCGCCTTCCGAGCCGAAGAAGAAGGAAAAGAAAAGGGAGAAGGTGGTCCGGTGGGACCTTTCTCGCGAGAACAGGGATCCTCCTTCCCCCACTCCAAATCCTGCGGGGGATCCTTCTCCGCAGAAGGTAAGCCTTTCAACCGTGCCTACCGAGCTGATTGCGCACTAGGTCTGATGGTTAAAGTGAGCTTTCGCAGGAATCAGCTCCTAACGATGGCGCCGAGATCCCGCCGAGTTCTTCGAACCTGCCCGCTCATTCCCCCAAGGGCCAAACGCGGGTCTCGGACGCAATTCCTTCAGCCGAGACCGAAACGACAGGTACGTTTTGCTACTGTCGATATGTCAACCCTGCCTTTTCTTTTCTGAACTGTCTTCTCGCAGTGCCCGCTCTTGCCGACCCGGGCCTAACCGCCAGGGAAGTAGAAGCGAGAACTGTGGAATTGCCTCCCTTGGTGACCAATCCTACCCTACAGGCGGGAGGGACGGCCTCTGAACCCTCCGCTACTCCCAAGGATGCCGATCATCTCTTGGGAGAAGAAAACTCCCCCCGAGCTTCTGGCAAGGTCGGGACCATCGTGCGCGAGCCCTTCCGGCCGAGGCTAGGCAAGCCTCTTCACCTCCTTTATGGAACCAACGGAGGGGCCGGGCCTTCTCGTCCAACTTCGGTTAACGGTTCTCGCCCAACTGCAGGTATGCGAAACTTTCCTGGACTGTTGATTGTCATGCCTTAACCAGAATTCTCGTGCGTTCCTTTTGCAGGTGATCCCGGCTTGCGGTCGGAAGCCAACCGGGAAGAAGAAGATGATGATGATGATGACGATGAAGAAGAGGAAGATTCTCCCCTCCCTTCGTCTGGCGAGATAGAAGGAATATTGAACGGTGCCGGGAGCGCGAAGGGGAGGAGGAAGAGAATCTCGGCTATCCTGGCCAGGCTCATCCGACGAGATCGTGCCCACTCTGCCGCGGCGGAAGCATTCCGCGAATCTGTGGAGCAAAGGTTGGAGGCTCTGGAGCGGGATTTCTTCTTAGGCGAGGCTGATCGTCCGGGAGGGCCTTCCGCCGAGTCTTCGCCAGGGAGATGCATCTCGCAGATCCGGGATCACGCCAGGAGGATCAACCTTGGGTGTACCACCCTATCATCTTACTTCAACCCGCTGGTGCCTCCAAGAACTAGGCGGTGAGAACGAGGATGATGGTATTGGAAACCCTATTAGCCTTCTTTCTTTGAATCTCTTCTACCCATGTATCTCTGTAATAAACCTTATTGTTAATTAAGTTTATCCAGCTTTCGTTAGCGAGAACCTCACTGTTACCAATGTCTCTCTTTTCTTTTCTTTTTATTGCTCTGCGAGGCTTTTAAATTAAGACGCTTACACAAATCTAGGATGCTTGCGCCAATCTAGGATGCTTGCGCCAATCTAGGAGGCTTGCGCCAATCTAGGATGCATGCGCCAATCTAGGAGGCTTGCGCCAATCTAGAATGCTTGCGATGACCTAGATAATTGCGTCGAAACCAGGAAAGACCGTTGACCGCTGCCATCCCGAGGGGGGAAAATCGAGGCGCCGTTAGCCCAGATTTTGACAGCTGTACTCCGCCGTCACTTTCTCTCTCCGTCGGATGGAGCCATGATGATTACGATTCCCTATAAATAGAGAAGTCTACCAACCGCATTTACTTCTTCGATCCGGAACCTCAGCCTTCCTTGCTCTCGCGTTCTAGCTTCCGCTTCGACCTCTTTTCAGCTCTCGCTCTCACTCGCAAGCCCACCATGCCCGGCGAGAACAAGGGCCGCGCCCACTGCGAGGAAGCTTTCCAAAAACACCTCTTCCCTTCCTGCAAGCTCACCCTAGACGAATATAATCTGATCGTTGATCGCTACATTCCCGCTGGCTTCTCGGCGCGGAACCCGGGTAATCACGATAAGGTGAATACTCCAGAGGCGGGAGAACTCGCCATCCCCCTCGAGCATTTCGAGGTGGGCTTCCGCCTTCCCCTTTGGCCAGAGGTTCGTCTTGCTCTTCGTTACTATGGGGTGGTTCCCGCCCAACTGAACCCGAACTCAGTCGCGATCCTTATAGCATTCATATACTACATGCGATCCGAGAGGATCGAGTTCAGTTTGCCCATCTTCCGGAAGCTATTCAACTTCCGTGCCAAGGGAGGGGTGGTCTTCTTCTCCGGGCAACTGCTCGAGGTTACCGGTCTCGCCAACAAGCACCACCACTGGGGCGAGAAATTCGTCTATGTCAGCGGGGACTTCGGCAACGTCCCGCTTCAGCCTGTTCAGTACGAGGATGCTGCCTACAAACCGCCTACTCTGGGATCGCGCGAGAGCGCAATCCTGGAATTCTTTGGAACCAAGGAGTTCGATGTTCCCTACCTCAGGCGAGACGTCGACTCCCTCCCACTCATCCACTCGGGCGAAGGTACTGTCTCGCCTCGGATTCCCTCTTTTATCAAAGATCTTCTTGCGCTGAAGTGTTTTAACTTTACAGGAGAGCGGGAGGTCCCTCTGCGCCAACCCTTCGCTGAAGGCCGGGGTGTCGAGGGTCTGGCCGCGAGAGGCTCCCTTGCGCTCGCGGAAGCTAGCGCCAGCGCCTGCCGAAAAGATCCAGCCCCTCCTTTGCCGCCACCAGCCAAGAAGCGGAAGGTCACCCTTCCTCCTCTCCGAGCGCTGAAGAGGCCCAAGCCTTCTGCTACCGAGAAGGGGAAATCGTTGGCGGTCTCGCCCGTCCAACCTCCTCCCGAGGGCAGGTCCTTTGAAGCGATCCTTCAGATGGCCAGCGAGATGGATGTCGCCGCCAAGAGCCGCGCCGAGGCTTCCACCGGGAACCCACCGGCCGCAAGCGAGGATGGGGGAGAAGTGGTCGCCGTCGAAACCTCCGCCCGAGCTCCGCCCCAGGAGGTGCCGAAAGGGCACAGGAACTTTGGTTTCGGCATGAAGTACGCCGACGCGGAGGGGAAGCCTCAGATGGAATGGGACCCCGAGTCAAACTTAATCAGGGTTACGACGCTACTTCCCAGCTGGGCGGAGGGGGAAAATGTAACTGGCGAGGCCTTCTCGCTTGGATATGGCCTTTACAGCCGAGAGGATGCCAGCGTGTTTGACCAGATGTCCACCCACCTTCTAGCCTTTGATGCCACCCAGGCTCTATTGCGCGGGTTCGAGCTTACGCATATGTGTGCGCGTCGAAGCATCACCATCGACAAGAATTTCACCGATATGCGCAAGGCAAGGGAGGATGCGGTGGCTCGAGCGCACACTGCGGGAGAAGAACTCGCGAGAGCTCAACAGGAGCTTGCGGACGCTCGACTGGCGCTGTCTCTACGCCCCGCGACCGAGGTAAGCGAGACCCTCCTGAACCCTTGCTCTCGTTTCTCAAAGTTACGACTGTGCGATGTTTCCAGACTGAACTCTTTTTCCACAGGATTCTGCCCAAGTCAAGGAGCTTCGCGCAGAGCTGGCTGACGCGCGCTGCGAGAGCGTCCTCCTGAGGGAACAGCTTCGCGCTGAGGTGACGAAGGTCCCGCCTCCGGAGCTAGATGCGAGGCTGAGGAGTCATTACCTCTCAGAGTACAACGTTGACAAGCTGTTGCAAGCCAACGCTCAGGCAACCGTCAAGCTGACGCTCGAGACGCTACGAGACGTCAAGCTGCTTCGGGAGGACGGTGCGACCATCGACGCTCGCCAACTTCTCCCTTGGCTATACGATCCAGTCCCCAAACCTCCAAGCGTGCCCGACTCGCCTCCCTCAGATATCCCGAAGTCTTCTACCGCCGCTGGAGAGACATCTGACGCGAGCTCCGGCGATGATTCAAGCGAGAGCACCAGCGGGAGTTACAGCGCGTCCCCCTAAGCTTCTTTTTTCTTTTTTTTTCTCTTGTAATGAGCGAGAGGCACCAACTTTTGTAATTAATTTTATGTAAAGTAATGTTTCATCTTTCATTGTCAGTGTGTGTTTGAAAGTACATTATTCTGCCGAATAACTTCCGCGCGAGCTTCCGCCGAGACCCTTAGTCTCTTTAGGGTAATCTTCCTTAGAGATCAGTTAGGTGGGAACCTCGCGTCATCGATTAAGTCGTCCTGCCCAGGTCCGCCGGGAGCCTCCTTTTGCGAGAACCCCCTTTGACCGAGACCTTTACTGGCCGAGACCTTTGAGCCGAGACCCTTACTGGCCGAGACCTCCAAACCGAGGCCTTTACTGGTTGAGACCTCTGAGCCGAGACCTTTAGGGCCTTGCCTCCGGTCTAGGTCAGGGCCCTGCCCACATATTTTTCCAACCAATTAAACCCCTACCCCACCGGCGAGCCGTCGGACCTGCTAGCTTATATGGGAGCCTGCGCAGCGGGTCTACCGGGGTTCGAGCCGAGCTCGTTGTAACGTAGTAACTACCAACCAAGAACCAAGGATCAAAAAGTCAAGGACTCCACCTATCCCCTGCAGGCGAGCCTTCGGACCTGCCAGCTTGATGGGAGCCTGCGCAGCGGGTCAACCTGGGGCCGAGCCGAGCTCGGGGTGTCGTAGGAGTGGCTAAGAACAAAGTATCGCAAGAGCCAACCTTTCCCCCCCAGGCGAGCCTTCGGACCTGCCAGCTTGATGAGAGCCTGCGCAGCGGGTCCACCTGGGGCCGAGCCGAGCTCGGGGTGTCGTAGAAGTGGCTGAGAACAAAGTATCGCGAGAGCCAACCTTTCCCCCACAGGCGAGCCTTCGGACCTGCCAGCTTGATGAGAGCCTGCGCAGCGGGTCTACCTGGGGCCGAGCCGAGCTCGGGGTGTCGTAGAAGTGGCTGAGAACAAAGTATCGCGAGAGCCAACCTTTCCCCCATAGGCGAGCCTTCGGACCTGCCAGCTTGATGAGAGCCTGTGCAGCGGGTCTACCTGGGGCCGAGCCGAGCTCGGGGTGTTGATGAAGGTAACCAAACCTCTCCCCCACAGGCGAGCCTTCGGACCTGCCGGCTAGATGAGAGCCTGCGCAGCGGGTCTACCTGGGGCCGAGCCGAGCTCGGGGTGTTGATGAAGATAACCAAACCTCTCCCCCACAGGCGAGCCTTCGGACCTGCCAGCTAGATGAGAGCCTGCGCAGCGGGTCTACCTGGGGCCGAGCCGAGCTCGGGGTGTTGATGAAGATAACCAAACCTCTCCCCCACAGGCGAGCCTTCGGACCTGCCAGCTAGATGAGAGCCTGCGCAGCGGGTCTACCTGGGGCCGAGCCGAGCTCGGGGTGTTGATGAAGATTCCTTCAACCAGACCTATTCTATCATTGAGATGAGGAGCCATAGCCGGTTAAAACAAAAAACACAAAGATTGCATACTCAGAGATAGTCAATATTCTGAAATAAACTTATTGAAAATGCAATAGTTATTTACAACATTACAATCCTTCTTTCCCCTTACGGGTAAAAGCGCTTCAGGTCATCACCATTCCAGGTGTGACTCAAGGTCCTTCCCTCCGCATCCTGGAGATAGTAGCCTCCGTTAACCAGAGCCTTCTCTACTATATAAGGCCCTTCCCAGCTAGGGTTGAGCTTACCAACCGCGGCCGACCTTCCTGCAACGTCGACCTTTTTCAATACTAGATCCCCCTCGGTGAATTGCTTGACTCTGATGTGCTTATCAAAGTACCGAGCCATTCGCCGTTTTATTTCTTCTTGCCTGATGGCAGCAACATCCCGCAGCTCTTCCACCATATCTAATGAGAGGCGCAACCCTTCCTCATTCTCCAACTTCCAAGCTTCGCTTCCCTCACCTGCGGCCGCGACCCTTGGGGACCGAACCTCGAACTCCACCGGGAGGCAGCCTCACACCCATGAGAGAGCTTGAAGGGGGTCTCCCCTGTGGCCGTGTTCGGAGTTGTTCGCAAGGCCCACAGGACGGAAGGGAGCTGTTCCACCCAGTTACCCTTCAGGTTCTCCACCTTCTTTTTGAGCAAGTTGACAATGGTCATGTTTGCCGCCTCCACCTGGCCATTGCTCCGAGGATGATGGACAGAGGCGAACCTGAGGTCAATCCCCAATTGGGTGTAGAAACTGATGAATTCTTCACTGGCAAACTGAGGACCGTTGTCTGTCACTATCGCTTGGGGCAATCCATGCCTGCAAATGATTTCCCCCCAAACGAAGTTCCTGATGACCTGGGAGGTTACCTTGGCTAAAGGCTTGATCTCCAACCACTTGGAGAAGTAGTCAATCATAACTAGGAGGAACCTCCTCTGCCCGCTAGCTGGAGGAAAGGGTCCAACCAGGTCCATTCCCCCCATGGCGAAGGGCCATGGCGCCGTGATGCTTCGAAGCCTTTGGATGGGTAAGAGCTGGAGGGGAGCATGTACTTGGCACATCCAACACCTCCTTGCGAACTCAGCTGTATCCTTCCTCAAAGTCCGCCAGAAATATCCTTGCCTTATCACCCTTGCTTCCAATGTCCTTCCCCCTGAATGACTGCCGCATTCTCCCGAATGCACCTCTTCCAGGATCCTTGGGACTTCCTCCTCGGTCACGCATCTCGCGAGGAGTCCTGACAACATCTTACGATGCAAGCTCCCTTCCAGCATCAGGTAATGAGCCGCCTTGTGCCTGAAGCTCTTTGCATCCTTGACTTCTTCCGACAGTTCTCCTGTGGTCAGGAAGGTCACCAACGGATCTACCCATGAGGACCGCCGATTCACCTCCATCAACTCCCCCTCTTCAATGGCTGGTCGGAACAGTTCGGTTAGGGTACCTCCTCCCCGAGGCTCGAACTTCGCCAGTCGATCAGCTGCCGCGCTTTCCTCCCTGGGAACATGTTGAATAGAGAATGAACGGAAACCTCCGATGACGGCTCTTACCTTAGATAGATATCTCGCGAGGGTCGGCTCCCGGGCCTCAAACTCGCCTCTGATCTGCGATGCTACCACCATTGAGTCGGTGAAGGCCTCTACATCCTGGATTTCCAGCTCCTTTGCCAAGCGAAGGCCAACTATCACAGCCTCATACTCCGCTTGCTTATTGGTTACAGGGAAGTGGAAGGTCACTGCTTGCTCTATGGTAACCCCCTGAGGACTTACCAACACCACACCTCCTCCCAGGGAGTGCCTTCCTGAGGCCCCATCGACCATCATCTTCCATGCTTCTTGCGGCCTTGGTTCTTCAACCTCGGCCTCAGTAACATAGTCCGCCAAAAAATCCGCTACGGCCTGGGCTTTGATGGAGAGCCTCGGGACGAAAGAAATGTCAAACTCGCTTAGCTCGATGGACCACTTTGCCAACCATCCTGAATGTTCCACCCCCTCAAAGACCTTGCGAAGAGGATGATCTGTTACCACCCTAATCGAGTGCGCTTGAAAGTAAGGGCGAAGCTTCCTAGCTGAGATGACCAAAGCATACACTAGCTTCTCCAGGATGGGGTATCGGAGCTCCGCCTTTTTAAAGATTCGACTTACATAATAGACGGGTAACTGTTTCTTCCCCTCCTCCCTAACCAAGATGGAGCTCACTGCTTCTACCCCCACTCCGAGATACAAGGCTAGGTCCTCCCCTTCCTTCGGGCTTTGGAGTAACGGAGCTTGGGAGAGTTGCCTCTTCAGCCCCTGAAATGCCTCTTCACATTCGGCCGTCCATTCGAGTACTTGGTTACCACAAAGTACTTTAAAGAAAGAGGAACACCTATCCCCTGACCGAGAGAGGAACCTGCTTAGCCCGACCAACTTCCCGGTCAAGCGCTGGACCTCTTTGGCACTGCGAGGAGATTCCAGGTCTAGAATAGCCTTAACATTATCGGGGTTAGGTTCTACCCCCGCGGGAGTCAAGAGGTGTCCGAGGAATTTCCCGCGACTAGCCCCGAAGACGCACTTCAAGGTGTTCAACCTCATCTTGAACCTTCGTAGGGTGGCAAACGTTTCCTCTAAGTACCGCAAGTGGGAATCAACACACTTGCTCTTGACCATGAGGTCGTCCACGTAGACCTCCAGGTTCCTTCCCCTTTGATCTCGAAAGATTCGATCCATCATGCGTTGGTATGTTGCCCCTGCGTTCTTCAACCCGAAGGGCATCATCTTATAGCTGAAGCATCCCTCTCTCGTGATGAAGGAAACATCCTTGACATCAGTAGGGTGCATCCGGATCTGATGGTAACCTGAAAATGCATCTAAAAAACTCATAAGAGAAAAACCGACGGCTGAGTCAACCAGCGCGTCGATTCGAGGCAAGGGGTAGCAATCCTTGGGACATGATTTATTTAATAAAGAAAAATCAATACACATGCGCCATTTTCCTCCTCCCTTCTTTACCATTACCACGTTGGAGATCCAGCCTGGATTCTGGATCTCTGAGATGAAGCCTGCGTCCAGGAGCTTTTTGACCTCCCCTCGGATGGGGGCTTCTAGCTTGGTGGCGATGGCCCTCATCTTTTGGCGTATGGGGCGGGCTCTGGGATCCAAGTTCAAGCGATGACAGGCCACATCCGCGTCGATGCCCGGCATGTCTGCCGCGCTCCAAGCGAAGATGTCGATGTTGCTTTGGATGCAGGCTCGCATCCGCTCCTGATCCTCGAGGCTCAAGCCTCCGCTGATCCGAACCCTTTGCACCTCCCCCACTCTTGTAAGCACCTCCATCTCCACCACTTCTTCGGCCGACTCCAGCCCCGACCGCTCCCAACTTACCCTTGCCTCTTCCTACTCAAACTCGAGCTCCTCTCCCCCAACCTCATCAACTTCCATCGCCTCCTCCAGGCTCTCCCCCTGCCTCTGCTCTCCTTCATCCATCACTCCTCTCGCCTCTTCTAGGCCAATCTCTCCCACCTCCGCCATCTCCTCAACAACCTCCATCGCCTCTCCCAGGCTCATCTCCCCTTCCTTAACTCCTTCCTGCTCAGCCATCTCCCTCTCCAACTCCTCTGCCTCCGCCATCCACGACACGGTGTTAACCGCCGTCACATAACACTGCCTTGCCATCTTCGGATCCCCCCTGATCCTAACCTGCACCCCTCCATTGTTGAACTTGAGGCATTGGTGGTATGAGGAGGGTACACATCGGAAGGCGCTGATGAGGGGACGTCCAAAGATGGCATTGTAACTACTCGGGACGTCTACGATCACGAAATGACAATTCCGTGAGACGCCCCTAAGCCTCACATGCAGGCCCACTCCCCCTTCCACTTCTTTCCTTTCTCCGGAGAAGCCAAAGAGCGGTCCATCAGAAGCTAGGACCCTTTTTCCTTCCACCCTCATCTCATCGAAGGCCTTCTTGAAGATCACATTCACCGAGCTCCCATTGTCCACCAGTATCCGGGAGACGGTGTAGTTCTCCACCGCTGTCTGGATCACAAGCGCGTCGCAGAATGGATCCTCGTAGTCTGGCATATCCGCGGATGAGAAAGTGATCTTCTCCTCTGGGGGGGGAGCCAGGGAGGTTGAGGCGACCCCTCGGCGGAGCATGGTTTGAAGGCTCCCCTTGCGGGTTGCCTCGATCCCCACTCCCCCATGGATCACTCCGATCACTCCTCGGGTCCCCACGTCAACCCTGTCTTCACACCTGTCCTCAGCCTCTTCTCGCTGCACTTCAACGATCCTTACAGGCGGATCCTGCCTTCCGACCCCTCTGGCCCCTCTTATCTCCAGAAACTCTGGGCAGGTGGCCGTTGCGTGACCTTACTCCTGATGGAAGTCACAATAAGGCAACGCCACCCTGCCCCCTCTTCCTTCTCCTCCTCCCCTTCTTCCGGCTCCCCGAATTCTTCTTCCTCTTCCCCTTCCCACCTCCATAGCCTCCTGCGGCGGTGGGAAATGACCCCTTGGTCCTTGTCGCCATCCTCCCTGCTCCAGCCTTCTTTGCTCCCGGAAGTTATCTCTTCCCTGAAATCCTCCTTGGCCCTGGGGGCGGCCCTCCTGAGGCCTCCAACCCAGTCGGTTGTTCGGCTCCCTGGCCCCCTCATGCTGCTGTCCCTGCCCTCGAGGCTCTTCTCTTCTCCTATCTTCCCTCGGCTCCCTCTGCTCCCTCTTCTCTCTCTGCCTTCCTACTACCGGCTCCTTCACATCATCCTCAGCCAACCTGGCCAGCTTCCTCGCAAACGCAGGGTTTGCCCTCTCAAAGTCTATCTCCTTCGCCGCCCTCTCCATGAGCTCCTCAAAAGAGAGAGGGGGCACCCTCTTCAATTCCATGCTGAAAAACCCTGGTCTCAGCCCTAGGGTGAAAGCAAGCATTAACGCATACCCTGGGACCTCCTGGACCAAGAGAATCTCCTCTTGGAAACGGTCCACATAGTGACCCAGCGTCTCCTCCGGCTTCTGCCTCACTGCAAACAGGCACTCAGCCTCTTTCTTCCTTTTCTTTAAAGTTGAGAACCTCAACAGAAAACCCCTGCGCAGATCCTCAAAGCTGTAGATGGAACTTGCCGGCAACTGGTGGAACCAGCCCCTGGCCTTCTCTTTCAGAGTGATGGCAAACATCCTACACTTGAAGGGATCCGACATTTTCCGGATGGATACCACGTCCTCGAACCATTGTACGCGCTGAACCGGGTCGTCCTTCCCGGTGTAGTAGGTCATGTCCGGCTCCCGTAACCCCTCCGGCACTAGAGCCGAGACAATGAGCTCACTAAAGGGGGTCTCGCCCCCTGTCTGGCGAGAAGGCATGTCCCGCGACCTCGGCTGACTGGACCGATCCGCGAGACCGTGCCCGGGGAAAAGCTCCCGCACTGTCGCCTCCCTCTCGCCCAGGTCCACCGGAACCTCCTTCCCGGGACGCTGGCCTGGGAAGAGTTCCCGCACGGCCACATCCCTCTCGCCTGCCTCCACCGGGACCTCCTTCCCGGGGTGCTGCCCTGGAGCGTTCTCGCCTAACAGCAGAACCACCTCCACCGGAACCTGCGGCGTCTCCCACTCATTCCTTGCCGAGAAGGCCAAGCTGATCGTAAGCATGACTTCTCGCCTGAAGTCCTCAAACATCTTCTTCGTCGCATCGTCCACCCGGGTGGGGGATCCTCCTGCGCCTGATCCTTCACCCTCGCCTCCTGTCATGGGACTTAACTAGAGATTTTCTTACACCGACTGCTTCCACGCTCACCGCACCAGAACTGTTGAAGCCAAAAAATGACCTCAACGAATGTTCACGAACCAAAGCGCAGCCGACGCCTACTTCTCTCAAATCTCGACCCCTGACTGGCTGCTAAGGTCCTAAAACAGACCCAAAGCCTCAGCTGGGAGGTCCCACCACACACCCGGAAGATCTCTGAGAGCTTCCCCTCCAAAGCCAAATGCTGGGCTGGGAGCTCCTCAGAAAGCGCTAGAGTTAAGGAATAATAAAAAGCCTGCCTTCCAAAGAGCCCCTATGGGTCTTTTTATAGTATTCCTTTGACCTGAAAATACTGAAATACCCCTGAGGGGTCTGCCAATAGCCAAATCCCGCTGTCATCCCAAGGGCATTTGGGTAATTTTACCTCGAGATGAAAAATAAAATAATCTCCTCTGGACTCTGGGTCCTACCCCGTGGGCCCACTTGGCGAGACCCCCGGCCTAGAAGGCTCTCGCTGGGTCCCCACTAGGCCCACCTTGGAGAGAACTCCTGCCAGGAAGGTTCTCGCGCTAGGTAGTCATGATGCCCTTGCGAATGAAGGCTCACCTAAGGCCTTCTCGCCTGTGCTGGGCGGAGCTTTCCCTAAGGCGGGAGCTTCCGTAGTCAAGCCATCTGCTTTGGTTGGTCGACGATCTCTCCTGCCGGGAGCTCGACTATTTGCCCTGGTCGTTCGACGATCTCTCCTGCCGGGAGCTCGACTATCTGCCCTGGTTTCCCCAGCTTTCGCCTGCCCTTGGCGGGAGCTCCTTCAGGGCGGAAGCTCCTCTAGCTTTGGAGCTGAAGCCTGTCGTGGTGCGAACGATATCGCCCACCGCCAGGCGGGAGCCTTTAAGGACGAGAACTCCACGAGTATGCCTTAGGGTTAACCCAAGGCCAGCCTGAGGCTAGCCCAAACCCTCAGTGAAGTCTCCGGGTCCCACCCAGCGAATATGGTGTTGTACAGACATTGTAGTAAATCCTGCAGAATCTTTTCCTTCAGCCTTAGCTTTCTTTATCTAGGCTGAGCCAACAAGCTCTAGAAAACGAGCCATCCTGAAATCAGGATCTAACTCTTGACTTTCATACTTATTTTCAGATGCAGTATCTATTGGCTTCACAGCTTTAAACTTGGTAGACAGATCTAATAAACTTTCAGCTGGATCTTTAACTTCTTGAATAACAAGAGATGAAGGAGGAGCAATTTCAGCAAATTTCTTACAGGTCTTTTCTGAGAAAACAGTTCTTTTACTCTTTGAAGTGTCTTTAGCAGCAGGTGAAACTTTTCTCTTGGGAGAGGGAGGAGGTGAAAAGGTTGGCTTTTGATAAACCACCTCCTTTACTTGCTCTTTTGTCTCAGTATCATGTCTTTGATATCCAGAATATGATTTACCTTGAAGGCTTTGAGAACTTCTCCTTGAAGGAGGCTGAGAAGGTGCAGATTTGACAGAAGGGGCAGATGGATTTGCTGAAATATTGCCAGAGGCTCCTGCACCGGGAGGTGGAGGAGGAGGACCTCTGGGAGTCCATCTGGGAGCAGGACTATCATACCTCTTTGATTTCTTCCTCTCCTTTTGCTGGTTCTTAGAGAACCACATCCAGTGCTGGAACTCTTTGGATTTAGGATCAATCCCTTTCAGAATGTAGTAAGGAGTGTCATGATCGGGATTGGGAGGAGGAGGAGCAACAGCTTTTCTTTTCCTCTTTGCAGCTTTCTTTTTCTTAGAATCCTCAGACAGATCTGAATCATCTTCATCCTCAGAATGAGATGAGGGAGGATGATCATATGGATCATAGGCTTGTGATACAGCCTTTTCCTTTTCTTTCAGGGCAGCTTTCTCTTTCTCTTCTTCCATGGCATCCTGTGCCAGGAGAGTATCCAAGTCTAAGCCAGGGGAATCATCCCATACTGTAGACTTTTCAGCTTGCCAAGCTTTTTTTCTTTCTCTTCCAAATCAGCCTTTACTCTTTGTTGCCAAGCAGCTTTTGCTTTCTCTTCTTCCAAACTCAGTTTTGGGGTGTCATCTTTATTTTCAACTTGGCTTTCAGGATCCACTTCTTGACGCTCAGGAACTGTCGAGGGGACCAGTTCAGATAGCACTGCTTGCTGAGCAGGTTCAGCAGCCTCAGACACTAGAACAGGCTCTACAGCCTCAGATAGCACTGCTTGCTCTACAACCACTTGGACATCAGGAGCTGATACAGATTCAGGCTCTTTGACAACAACTACTTCTTCCATTAAATCTGTAGGATTAGGAGTAAAATCTTGCTAAATGATATCTAGTCATCCCTTCCAGATATTCCCATACTAATATATCAATTAAGTAATCTACAAATTGGGAAAGAGACATACCTTCAGGATTTTCTTCAGGGTGACCTAACTCCCATAAATCATCTAGAAAGGATGTGATTATTCCTTCTAGGTACAGGGCAACCAGGGGAGTTGAGGATTCTTCCAGGTAAACTTTTACAGCAAATTCAGTCAACATTATTGCATCAGATATTTCTTTTTCTTTTTCAGAAGGAGGAGGAGCTGAAACTTCTGCTGCTTTTTCTGTTACTGCAAGTTGAGCTGCTGGAGGGGAGGCCAAAAGCTGCTCAGAGACATCTTCATTGAACATCTCCCCCTGCCTGATTTCAGTGGGAACTGAAACCAGGCCCCTGGATGAAGATGGCTCAGCAGAGTTAGAAAGAATTTTGATGGCATCAGTCAAGGAAGCAATGGAGGAAGCAAGTGGAGCAATTGCCTCTTCAATTATGATTTTGATTGAAGGGGTAATTAACTCCACAATGCTGGAAATAAAAGCTGGAGTAATTTCAAAAGATGGAGGAATTGCAGTTGATGGAAGATCAGCAGGAGGAATGTATTCCTGATGAACTGGAGAACGAACAGGAGAACGAACTGGAGAAGGAGATTGAATTGGAGAGTTAACTGGAGAGTTAACTGGAGATAGATGGGTGGAAGCAGGAAGATCAATATGAGCTGAAGATTGAAGAGGAGAACAAATTTGAGTAGAAGGTACAGAAGCTAATAAATCGACACTAGGATGAGATATCCTAGCAAGATGATGAGGGAAAGGAGATGCTGGAGGAGAAGATGGAATTTCAACTGTTGTTAAATCATGAACAGGGGAGGCAGAATGTCGTACTTCAACTGAAGTTGATGGAACTTCAACTGAAGTAGACAGCAGAGCAGAAGAAGATGAAGGAATTGAGCCAACTTCTTGAGGGTGGGGAGCGACAGAGTCAGTCCTTGTGCTCTCAGATGCAGCTGGAGTAGCCCCTGCAAGAGCGGGCTTCACGAATGTCCTTTTCCATTTTGAGAACAAGTTGGTATCCATCTTCTTGCTGGCATTAATGGTGGTAGCAGCTGAAACTAGCAGATGAGAATACTTCTCCTTCAGAAAAATCCCAATAACCCTGCCTAGGGTAACCTCCTTCTTGCTATTCTTCTTCCTTATCAAGTCAAACAAAACACCTGCCCAATTGATCCTTTTCTTGTTGACAATTTCACACATAAGTGCAAATTGTTGTCTTGTAATGTTATCGTGGGCAGAGTGTTTGCCTAACAGCACTTTTCCGACAATCTCAGCAAGAAATTTAATCTTAAAAGGAAAATTTATCTTGAGCAGCTTCGAGGGAATGCCTTCTGCATGTCCCAGCTCAATCAATATTTTTCCAAATTCTGGAGCATCTTGCTCATATTCTTCTTCGCCATTAGTCAGTCCAAATAAATCAGTCAAGACGGCGGGAGTCAAAATTACCTCTACTCCGCCAATAGATCATGTCATTGAATCTTCAGTAGAAGATGAAGTAAATGCCCATTCCTTTATCTCTGGGATATTTAACTTGATCCATGTAGACATTAGCCTTTCCAATCCTTGATCTTTGCATAGCTGGAGAATTTCCACGATATCTGGTTCACAGCAGCTGAATGCATCAAAATCCACGCTGAAATTTACGTCAAACTTGACTACTGCGAGGAGCGCTAGAGAAATCGCCATCGATTTGCTGGAGAAGGCGCGAGAGGAACGGAGAAGACGAATCGGCAGAGAAAAGAGACAGAGCAAGCACGACGACGGAATACGAAAAGACGCTCTCCGTCGACGATAAAAGCAAAGATCTTTTAACCTAGGTCGACTATTGGCTTTATATTAGACCGAAGATAGTCGATCTATTCAAAAGATACTGGAGACGATGGTCGAACGGTGGTTCGACGATCGGTCCAGAAGCAGAGTAGTCGAGCAATCGTTCGACTATTTCTGGCTTCTCAAACAACAAGCTGTCGTCATCCAGAGATCGACGATGAGCTCGACTTGTTCGACGATGGTCGAACGCCGGTCGACGATCTTCAAACAGACAAGCTTTCATCAACCATAGGTCGACGATGGGCTTGACCCGATCGACTATCTTCGAACGTCGTTCGACTATCTTCAAACAAGTTTCAACAAGACAGAAGTCACACTTAGTCTCTTCCATTGATCATGCCTAGTTGAACCAAAAAGAACAGATGCTTATGTTCATCTAAGGGCTTGGTGAATATATCACCTCTTTGAAACTCAGTGGATATGAACTCAAGACAAATCTTGTTCTTTTCCACACAATCTCTCAGGAAATGGTGCTGAATCTCAATGTGCTTCGTTCTAGAATGGTGCACTGGATTTTGTGCAATTGAGATAGCACTGGTACTATCACACATGATTTTGGTGTTCTTGTGTGAGTAACCATAATCCACAAGCTGGTTTTGGATCCACAGGATCTGTGAACAATAACTGGCAGCTGCTATATATTCAGCTTCTGTAGTTGAAGTTGATACAGAGGCCTGCTTCTTACAGAACCAAGAGAACAATCTCTCTCCTAGGAACTGACAAGTTCTTGAGGTGCTCTTTCTGTCAACTCTGCAACCAGCATAGTCAGAGTCAGAGTATCCAATTAACTCAAATTCTTATTCTGCTGGGTACCAAAGTCCTAGATTTGGACATCCATTCAGGTATCTCAGGATTCTCTTGAGAAGAATCAGATGAGATTCCTTGGGGTTGACCTGGAATCTAGCACAAAGGCATGTAGCAAACATTATATCTGGCCTACTTGCAGTTAAATATAATAGGGAACCAACAATGGCCCTATAATTCTTTTGATCAACTGGCTTGCCGTGATCATCAGAGTCAATAACTACATTAGTAGCCATAGGTGTAGGCATTGCTGAAGCATCAGCCATCCTAAATTTCTTTACCAATTCCTTGGCATATTTGGATTGGGAGATGAAGATACCATCAGCATCTTGCTTAACTTGGAGACCAAGAAAGTAAGACAGCACACCCATACTACTCATCTCAAACTTAGAGTGCATCAGGTCAGAAAACCTTTTGCAAAGTTTGGGATCAGTGGAACCAAATATAATATCATCCACATACACTTGAACTAACAGGATTGTGTCCTTGTGGTGCTTGACGAAAAGGGTTCTATCAACTACTCCCCTAGTAAAGTTGTGCTCTAAAAGGAAACTAGCTAGAGTCTCATACCAGGCTCTGGGGGCTTGCTTTAGTCCATAAAGAGCTTTCTGTAACTTGACAACATGTGAGGGCTGAGTTGAAGAAACAAACCCTGGTGGTTGTTCAACAAACACCTCTTCCTTAAGCTCACCATTCAGGAATGCACTTTTGACATCCATCTGAAAGACCTTAAACTTCATGTAGGCTGCATAGGCCAAGAAGATCCTTATTGCTTCTAGCCTTGCAACAGGAGCAAAGGTTTGGTCATAATCTATACCTTCCTCCTGTCTGTAGCCCTGAGCTACAAGCCTAGCTTTATTCCTTACAATAATTCCATTTGCATCCAACTTGTTTCTATACACCCACTTGGTGCCTATGATCAGTTGGCCTTTAGGTCTTGGAACCAAAGTCCAAACTTTACATCTCTCAAACTGATTGAGTTCCTCTTGCATAGCAATGATCCAGTGGGGATCTAGCTCTGCATCTTTAAAGGTGAGGGGCTCAACCTGTGAGAGGAAACAAGCGTGCATCTCATCCTGTCTTAACTGATGTCTTGTTTGAACACCAGCTGATATGTCTCCTATCACTTGAGATGTGGGGTGATCTCTATGTGTGACAATATCAGCAGGTGGGATGTGATCTTCAACAACAGTTGGGATTAATTCCTCAGGAGGAATTTGATCTATTGTTGGTGGAACAACAACAGCTTCTGCAATGTCTTCATCATTGTCTGATTCAGTGATCTGAAGAGTTGATAGTTGAAGAATCTCTTGAGTAGCATTAGGTACCTGCAATGAACTAGAGGAAGGAGAATTTTCCTTCTCCTTATAAAACATCTGAGACTCATCAAAAGATACATGCACAGATTCTTCAATTTTACAGGCTGATTTGTTATAAACCCTATAAGCTTTGCTTACTTGGGAATATCCAAGCATGAATCCCATTGAAGCTTTTGCTTCAAACTTTCTAAGGTATTCTTTATTGTTATTATGAATGTACACTACACAGCCAAATATTCTAAAATAATTAATTTTAGGTTTCTTTCCTTTAAGCAACTCATAAGAAGTTTTACACTTAAGCTTGTGTATCAGACTTCTATTCAAGACATAATTGGCTGTACTAACAGCTTCTGCCCAATAGGAAAGAGGCATATTAGCATCTGCCAACAATGTGCTAGCAGCTTCAATGAGTGTTCGATTTTTCCTTTCAACTACCCCATTTTGTTGGGGAGTTCTAGGAGCTGAGAAGCTATGTTTGATACCTTCTCTCTCACAGAATTCTTGCATGAGAAGAGAGTCAAACTCAGTACCATGATCACTTCTGATCAAGGACACATGAGTAGAGTACTCAGTCTGCACACATAATAGAAAGTCTGTAAGGGCTTTGAAGTTATCAGCCTTAGTTCTCAAAAAGAAAACCCAACTGAACCTAGAGAAGTCATCTACAATGACTAAGGTGTAATACTTCCCTCCTAAACTCTGTACATTTATTGGGCCAAAAAGGTCCAAATGTAATAGATACAAGATTCTAGGAGAATCACTGTTATTTACAGATTTAAAAGAGTGTTTGGTTTGCTTGCCTAGCTGACAAGCCTTGCATAGGCTCTCCTTCTTGTAGGAGCAAGAAGGTAAACCTCTAACAAGGTTGTGTTTAGATAACCTAGATATATTTTTAAGGTTAACATGACTAAGCCTCTTATGCCACAAAGAATTATTATTAATTGTTACTTCATTAAATAAACAGATTTCAGAATGAGTTGAATTGAAATCTACTAAATAAATATTACCTAATCTAATGCCTACTAAAACAACATTATTATTTAAAGTAATATTACAAGAAGAGTTAGAAAATGAAACCTGGTAGCCAGCATCACATAGGTGGCTGACTGAGATCAAATTGTGCTTCAGTCCAGTCACATATGCAACTCTCTTGAAAGTAACAGCTCCAATTGTGATCCTGCCATAGCCTTCTGTCTGACCACAGCTTGAATCTCCAAAGATAACCTTTGGGCCGAGCTTAGCTTTGAACTTTGACAGATGATTTTTATTTCCTGTCATATGCTTGGAGCATCCACTATCCAAATACCACTTATTTTGAGTGATAGGATAGGCTTTCACCTGCAAGAAATTTATTTAGACATTGTGGACCCAGGTAACCTTGGGTCCCTTGTTTTTCACATAAGAGAATCTAGAAATAAATGAAAATGCAGGCTGAGGGTGATAACCTAATGGGTGAGATCTCCTAGATGGTATTCTCCATGTAGATGATGGGTCAACAAACCTAGGGTTTCTATTTTCATTTAGGTTTCTACGGGTTTGATGATGATTTTGAAAATCATATTGAAAACGTCGATCGACGTTCGACGATGAGCGCTCAGATCGTCGAGCTTCGTTCGACCATTGAGCTTCCGATCGTCGAGTATCGTTTGACGCTCTTTGTACTTCCTTAAAAAATTGTTTTCTTTTCTCTCTCTTAGCTTTATTTAAAGTTTTATTAACTTGGTTTACTTGCTCAGTGTTCTTTATCCCATCAGCTGAGATAAAGTTCACTGGAGTTGAAAGATTATTTTTAAGAATAACTGGGGGTTCACTGGGAGAAGCTCCTAAGCCTAGTTTGTTATTGCCTGACCTAGTGTTAGTCATGCTGGTTATTTCTAATAACTTAAGGCTTCTACCATTTAGAGATTCTTCTAACCTCTTAGATTTAGCTAACTCAATTTTAAGAAACTTAATTTCTTCACTATACTTAGTGAGATCTTCCTTTAACTTAATATTTTCAATAGATATGATTTCTGATTCAGCTAGCCTATGTCTAAGTTCTTTAATCTCTTTTTCAGAACAAATTAAATCTAAGCATAAAGATTTAAAATCTAATTTGAATTCTGCAGAAGTGAAATCATAAGAAGATAGTACCTCATCTTCTGTTGGCATTTCTTCCTCTGAATCTGAACTCTCTACAGCTGAGTGATTGCTGCAGGCATCTATTGCCATCAGGCAAATTTCCTTTGCCTTCTTCTCTTCCTCATCCTCACTGGAGCTTGAGGAGGAAGATTCCTCATCTGAATCACTCCAGGTTTCAGCAATGAAACCTCTCTCCTTCTTCTTGTTCTTGTAGGAGGAAGGCTTGGAGTGCTTCCTGTGATGTTCCTTTTCTTTCCTCTTATCTTTGTTCTTCTCCTCTGGACAATCTGGTAAGATATGTCCAGGTTTCCTGCAACCATAACAGATAATTTCTTTAGCAGGTGAACGGTCATACCTTGGTTTGTCTTCATAGCGTGAAGACTTCTTTCTGAATTCCTTTCTCCCCATCTTGAGAAACCTCTTGGCAAATAATGCCATTAGTTCCTCATTGGATTGGCTGCCTTCAGAAGCATCAGCAGCCTTAAGAGCTAGAGATTGCTCTTTTCTTGTTGGAGTAGGGGTCTTTGCTTCAGCTTCTGCTTCCCTTGTCTTCAGCACTTGCTCAAGGGATTTGAGCTTGCCGAGAAGAGCTTCTGTTGAGATCTCTGTTGTACTTCTGGCTTCCTTGATGGGCCAGATCCTCAGATCCCATGTGCTAGGGAAGCACATAAGAATCTTATCATTGACCTCTGTCAATTAGATATCCTTGTCAAGGGTCCTCAGCTCATTGATGATTGAGCTGAGCCTTGTATACATGGCTTCAACTGATTCAACATCAGTTTTCTTGAAGTTTTCATATTGTGAGATAAGGTTGGACCTTCTGTCCTTCCTTTCATCAGCTGAACCAGCTACAATCTGGTTCAGTGTATCCCACATTGCTTTTGCTGAAGAGCAGTCAGCAACCTTCTGGAATACTTCATCAGACATTGTCTGAGCCAGTATATTTATTGCCTTGGCATCTGCTATCTTTGCCTTCTTGTACTCATCATTGTAGTCTGGAGGAGTACTGCACTCATATCAGATGATGAGGCAGAAGCAGCAGCAGGTGCTCTTGGGGGTCCTGACAAAATAGAAGCAAAGATACTTTCATCAATAGAATTCATATATAATTTAATCCTTGCCTTCCAGATGCCAAACTTAGCCAAGTTGCATGCTGGAGGTCTGGTGCTAGAATAATCCTTGGACTGGGCCATGATAGTGAAAGTGAATATCTATAAACTTTGGTATCTATCAGGATCTTGTGACTTAGGTGTTAGCCTATTCAGTCAGTCAACCTCCCTCTGATACCAATTGAAAGTGAAGGGATAGATACTACTCTAGAGGGGGGGTGAATAGAGTTATCAAATTTTGCACTAGACAAAACTTAATAGTCTACCCAACTCCCTTGGAGTGAAATGCGGAATGAAAAGATTATAGATAAGGAGATAACCCTAAAGCCTAACACAAGTGTTGTGCACAAACTCAAGCTAATTGTAATTACAATTAAGGCTTGGAAATCCTAATCAGCAACTAGCAAACCTAGTTATATCTAATCACAGCCACAATGCAAGTAATTAAATTAAGCAAGCCAGATGATACAAGGAATTTATAGTGGTTCCCCAAACAACTTGGGTACGTCCATACTTCTACCAACAAGGTAGGAATCCACTACAGGTTTTTGATCAGGTGCCCTGCCACCAGAAGATCTGCTTCAGGTAGATCTAGAAACCCTTTAGACTTTTGATCAGGTGTCTAAAAACCAAACACAGGTTTTTGATCAGGTGCCCTGCCACCAAGGGATACTTTTGAAGGGAGTAATAACCCTGTACAGGAGGGGGAAAGAAGGTTAGAAAGTCTTCTCTATTTTACAATAGATTAGAGAAGCACAAAGACTTGCACTGAGCTAGAAAGCTCAAAAGAATCAAGGCTCCCCCTGGCTCAAAGAATGTCCAGGTGAAGTCTTGCTTCAGTGCAGAAAACACTTCAGTAAAAATTGAAGGAAGAACTACAAGAAGATATAAAATAATAAAATAAAAATCTTTTAGCAGCTATCTTCTTCTTCTTCTTCTTCAAAAGAACTCTGAGTCTGAACTTCCTGGAGCCAGGAGAACTCAGGTTGAAGAAGAGCAGAAGAGCTTAACACTTCTCAGTTGAATGAATATTGCTGAGAGCAGTTAAACTTAGTCTTGATGAAAGCTTGAATGCTAATTGAATAACTCTTAGAATAACTGGTTAGCTAGCTGAAATCCTTCTCCAAAGGATTCCTTTTATATCAGCAACAAGCAACGGCTCTTTTCAATTTGAACTGTTTGTCTTCTTCTGAAACTTGAAACCTGGGCTGCAAATATCACAAAGACAAACAAACTCTGCAGCAAAATATTCTATAAAAGGGATAAACCTTTTTCAAAGAAGCTACAGGAAGCAATCTGATAATAAAGGTACTAAATAAAATCACATCAGAGACAAACTCTTTATAGCAAAAGGATGACTTTTCAGTCTAACGGCTATAAAGGACTGACAACAGATAAAGTAAAATACAATGTCAGCTAATAAGACAAACAACTTTATCTGAAAAGATTTGACTCAGGCAAAAGAGATGGAGCAGATATTGCCTGGAAATATTATCATAAAACAACTGAAATAAAATGCCAGATAATGTATTAATTAATTAAATAGAATGAATAAATACAAAATAAAAAGGCAGACAGAAAACGTCGAACGACCCTCGGAGATCGTCGACCGAAGAACGGAGATCGTCGAACTATCGGACAGATAGTCGAACGATCCAGATAGTCGAACTATCAAAGGAGATAGTCGAACTATCACAACAGATAGTCGAACTATCAGAAGATAGTCGAGCTATCAGATAGTCGACCTATCAACAGATAGTCGAACTATCAAAGCAAAACCGATAGTCGACCTATCAACAGATAGTCGAACTATCAACGCAGAACAGATAGTCGAACTATCAAAGAACGACAGATAGTCGAACTATCAACAGATAGTCGAGCTATCAGATAGTTGAACTATCAAAGCAGATAGTCGAACTACCAAGGGAAAACAGATAGTCGACCTATCAACAGATAGTCGAACTATTAGAAGGAAGCAGATAGTCGACCTATCAACAGATAGTCGAGCTATCAAACAACGCAGATAGTCGACATATCAAGCAGATAGTCGAGCTATCAGATAGTTGAACTATTCAAGCAGATAGTCGAACTATCAAACAAACAGATAGTCGAACTATCAACAGATAGTCGAACTATCACAGCACACAGATAGTCGAACTATCAACAGATAGTCGAACTATCCACGCAGACAGAACGTCGAGCAACCGATAGACGATCGTCGAACAGTTAGTCGACGATAGTCGAGCGGCGTTCGACCATAGTCGAACGAACAAACTACTTAACCAAATTCTTATCTGGATAAGCTGGGAACTCTACAGCTGGATAACTAACCTTGACCATAGATAATTCATGGGTCAAGAGACGAAGACGACAAGACTAAACTCAAATCAAACTAGGGTACCAACACAACAGGAATCCTGTCAGGAAGGCAACTCTACCCAAAGGAAGTGGACATACCCTTGCCCTTGGCACAGAGGGATTGTGCCATCAATCTATGGCAAAGTGACCCACTTTGCCACAGCACCAACACTCATGAATGTTGTATCTCCTTTTCTGACCAGATCTACTGACTGAGTTAGTCATGATCTTAGGTCTGATAGGGGCAGAACAGGTTCTGCTCACAGATTTTCCCTTTCCACCTAGACACGAGGGAGGGTGGATGGAGAACATGTGGTGAGTGTCATGAGGCCTGGGAGGTGGTGCCTTCTTTTCAGTTAGCACATATCCGGGGGCCCCATGTGTACTAGCTACAAGTTTCCCAACCCCCTTTCCCTGTGTCCTAGGGTGGTGGGAGTTACTGTGAGAGCTGGTTCCTGCAATCTCATGAAGTGTTGAGGCTGAGGCAGAGAATACAAAAGGTTCATGATGAGCCAAATGTATTTTCTCATGGGTATCCATAACAGCACTTGCACTATGGGTACTTCAACAAGAGGGTTGATCATTCTTGCAGTGACCATAGTTGTTCTTATGGTCATACCTGAAGGCATGATGTGTGCCCTTCCTACTCGGTGTGGGGGGGGGGGGGGGTCTGAAAACAGTTTCCCCATTTCTCCACGATTTTATAATTCGTGAGATCCACTCGTTTTCTCCCTTTCTCTTAATAGCATCTACCTTGGAAAACTTAGATACTATTCTCTTCTTGGTCTCTAGTGAAAACTCTAGATCCAAGATTTTTGAGTCCTTCACCTTGATGGATTCCAATTGGAGATCCATCATGGTCCTCAACTAAGCAATTTCTATAGCTTGTTTCTCCATAAGCAAGTTGCTCTTCTTAAGGGCACTACGAAGGGAATCAAGAGTTTCAATCCTTTGATTGTAGCTATCCATCACCCTAGCATCACTTGATGGACAACCCTCTGAGCTACTCCTGTCTTCAGAAGATTCAAGAGCAAAGGAGCATGATGAGGAAGTTACCTGATCCTGACTGTGATGATCAGGGGTAGCGTTAATATCTGTAGAGACTGATGTGTCAGCTTCATAAGAACTGCATTCCTCAATCTCTTCTTCCGCCTTAGATAGAGATACAAGAGCCTTGATATTGAGAGATTGGTCTTGAAGTTCATCTTCAGAGATGAGGACCCCCACATAGGCTTCATCCTCTTGCTGGCATCCAGTCCCAGCCGTCTCCGTTCCCTCCATGAGGTCAGTGATAGTTTACCACATAGACTTTGCAGTCCTACACTTGTCCAATCTTGAACGAGATGATCCAGACTATACGTCAGTTATGATCTGATGAATCAGGTTTTCGAGGTTGAAAAGTGAAAGCTCAGTCTCAGACATCTCTTCGGGACTCTTGGGGATTTGGAGATCTTTTCCAGATACGGAAGCCTTCATGGGAATAAAGGGACCCTCTTCCATAATGAATGATGCGCGAGGGTCCATGGCCTCTAGATGAAACATAACTCTCATCTTCCAGATGGGATAATACTTCCTTGTGCACGCAGGGAGTCTCATAGGAGAGACATCAGAGTATAGCTCCATGCTTGAGTCTTGTCTTCTTCTTGACACTAGAACTGGGATCTTACTCAAGGAGTTTACCTTATTGATAAGCAACCTCCCTCGGATACCACTTGAAAGTTATCTAGTGTCAACTATCTTCACCTATGGGGGGAAGGGGAATAGGTGATCTGCAGTCTTTTGCGGAATTAAAAATTAACCTGCACAAGAAAACAAAAACAACCACAACACAGAAACACACAAGCAGTTATAGTGGTTCCCCGATTTGGGTACGTCCACTCTCCCCCTTCGACCTATCTCCCAACAAGGGACGACTCGGTCACTTCACCAAACGGATTGAAATCCAATCCTCACACTATGGAAGAAACCCTTCCACCCGAAGGAGTCACTACTCCTCTACCAGGGGTTGCACCCATCCCTTACAACGAGGAATCAAAGTTCCTTTACAACAAAGTTAAAATAGAATGTACAAGAAATACAAACTACGTTTGGAGAACCCGATGTCCCTCTTTGTTCAATGAAGCTTTCTTGATGAAGACGAAGAGTCCACGATCAGAGCACTCTCTTGGAGAGGATCTTCCCGAGATCGGTGGCGGCAAAGGATTGCGGCGGAGATGCTTTGTAGATCCAAACATCTTGACGAAGCTAGCAAGGTCTACCAACAATCTTACGTGGATCGATCGTCTCAATTGATTCGGAGGGGAGAAATATTCCCGCTCAACAAATCAAGAGACAAAGGATCTCAAGATAGAAACGTGAGACGCTATGCTTAGCCTCGGTCCTGTCGACGGACGATCAAAGATGACCACTAAAATCAGCGGCGACGACTATCTTGCGAGCGGCGACAGCTTGCGAGCGGCGACGACGACGGGAGGAAGTACGCGATCGGCTAGGTCACGCTCGGCGGCCGTGTTCCTTTCTCTTTTTCTTCGCTCCTTGTAATTTTAAATTACGTGGGAATTTATACTATAGATCAACCCAAAAGACCGTTGTGGGCCCTACAAGGAGAAACACTAAGCCCGGTCCAAACAGTGCCTGATATCTTAGTTCAGTCCAGCGAGCAGGTAGAAATCGCCTAAGGCAAATTCGGCTGGAATCATTGGTGATTCTCGACGAATCGGCGAGAATCACTTATGATTCCCGTCGAATTATCCTTGGTAGAATTTTAGCTGAAAAGCTTGCCATCCGGAGTTAATCGGTGAGAATCAAAACCATTCTCGACGAATCGGGGAGAATGCAGAGTCATTCTCGATGATTCGGCGAGAATCACTTATTGATTCTCGATGATTCTAACTTAGCAGAATTCTTGAATGCGTTGAGTCTGCTGGATGCAGTCGGCGGGAATCAGCGAGTGATTCTCGACGATTCGGCGAGAATCACTAGTGATTCCCGTCGAATCGGCGAGAATCACTTAGTGATTCCCGTCGAATTTAACTTAGACAAATCTTCGTCTTTCTTCCCATGAGTTGGTCTTTGACCCATCCTTTCTCCTCTTCAGCTCTCGATCAATCTCACCCATGTACTTGAAAATAAGTACACTCCAATAGAGAGAGTACAAGTGATCCAACACACTGATCTGCTCAACGAGGGATTACGTTGCGCAGACCCGTGTATATTTACCCACTGCACCCTGACATTGGTGTGTACTTAGCGTGGAATAACTGCAAGCACAACTTGAAGACATTTCATCAAATACATTATGAATTCATCTTAGCTTGACAGGAGGCTTCTTCAAATTCAGGCAATTGTGGATACAATACCAAACATTATGCAACATGCAAGTGCAACTCACACACAATGACTCTGTGATCACAGACCTTTAGTTCCCGCTTTTCGAAGCTATCATCACTCTCTTGTACCGCCGTTGTGGCTACGGCAGCAGTTGAGGGGTGTCTCCACTCCTAGACAGGTATGCACACTACCAAACCTAGACCTCCCATATGCCTCTATACACGTCCTAGGTGCACTCTAGAGTCTTGCGTACTAATTGCTGACTACCCGTCAGTCTTGTTGGGTCGGGTGTGCATTTTCGGGGATTGTCCTCCAGACCGCAGTATAAAACAACCTACTGGCCCCTCAAATCCACACACCGCCTGAGTCACCGTACTGCCATTGGTGTGTCGATTGGCCCAGCACCGCATGACCCGCCACTAGTATGTTTATGCACATGCAAGGTAGTTATACTCGAGCCTCCATCTCGCAGGACCAACCTATCCTTAATCCCTCCATCCCTATACGGGTGAGCAAATACTATAAATCCCTCCAACCCTATATGGGTGAGCATATACTACAAATCCCTCCAACCCTACACGGGTGAGAACAATGATGTAATGCCTAACCTATTTAACTACTCTTATCTACGGGTTATTATACTAGGGACTTAAGGTTATTCCTAGGACTGCCCAGGGAATACCCTGTGAAGGGCTCTCGAAGACACTAGGAACCAAGAGGGGATGTCAAGCCCAAATTTCTCTTTCGCAAGGATAATTATTCTTATTAGTGTCTACCCAGGATTATCACCCAACTCTCATTGTTAATTTAGAACGACCCTAATGACTTAAGGTGTTATTAGGAGCGCGATGGTTTTCTGCTGGTCCCTGTTATTGTTGCTGTCACGGGACTTGCACTCTTCCACACATTGTTAAGGAATCCTCTAAGGGACCAACCAAGGTTGTTTCCTCTTCTAAGATCCTCACCTTGCTAGTTTATCATATTCCTTTCCTGGTGGCCCTACTAGTACGATTATCGGTGCTATACCCTTACCCATGTCCCAATATTACCCACAAATGTGACATTTTCTAATTCTTTTGGCTATATGCCTCAAATTATTTATCCTAGAATGGTATGGACCTATATGATGACCATGATGATTTCCAAAATTTTTCAAATATAATTACACCATTAAATTAATCCTTCAATTAATTCTTCAGGTCATTTAACACATGAAGTATACCATATTATAATCCTACTTATGTAAGAAATTTTCTTGACCTATAATATGGTGAAATATCACTATCTTCCAAGAATCATAATTTTCCTTTAAGTATTTCTATTTATTCTTTAATTAATATATAATTCACATAATTGTAATTTTCCAAATGAAGTATAAGGAATTAATTAACCAAAATTCTAGGAAAATTACAGAGTACATGTATTGATAAGATAAGGCTAAATACAGAGTTTCATAAACTTCTAAGGTCTAATAGCCTACCAATTCCATTTTCAAGTAATTTACCAAAATGCCATTATGGGTTTTGAAAATTATTGAAACTTCCAAAAATATTGAGATAATTATACAAGGTTCTTTATATAATATTACATCTCTAGAAAGTTTCCACAATTTGTTTACTACATATTTCTATCAATTTCTAATTAAATGCAAAAAGGGCAAAATGGTAAATCCACATAACTCCAGTTACAAAATTCATAAAACAGAGAAATAAAATTTCTAGGAGTTAATTATGTCCTCTTTGTGATCATGAAACAAATTTGGGGATTTATCCCCATGCTAAATCCATTTTCCAATTTATTTATCAAAAAGGCCAAACATTTCAAAAATTCCAAGTAATGGGATTTTTCCCCAAAAATCCCGTTATTACTGTGAGGGGTGTAATTCATCATACTAAACCCATATCCAGAGTTTGATTGACATGCATGATGTGAAAGTTGCTAAATCCATATTTTGGAGATTTTGCTAAATGCACCCCATATACATAAATACCATAAACATGCATGTGAAATATCTCCACGTGCAGTGGGCCAAAATGTCTGAAATTTCTACCATAGTTTTAAAATGTCCCTAAGGGAATGCCACCAAAATTTGGGGCCCACTGGAGCCATAATACTCCAAATATTTTATTTATTTAAATTTGAGTAATTTGATAAAAACTTTAGAAAAGGTTTTCCCAAAAATTTCAAATTTTTGGCAGGTGCTAGATATGCCCTAGATAAGCACATGCCCAAAATTTTGGGTCATGTGGACTTTTGATTTGGCAAGGGCATGCATTTGAAGTTCTGCCCTTGCGTAGGACCAGTCCTAGAATAATAGCCCTACAGGAAAATCTACTAGGTCAAATTACAAGTTTAGGATGGCATTTTAAATTAAACTCAAAGGGCTACATATTTCATGTTTATTTCATCATCTGGAAATGGCTCTAGAAGCCCTATTTTTACATGCAAGTGGGCTAAAATAGGGTCACAACTATGTCACTATTCATAAATACAAATCAAATTATGTTTAAATAAAACACACGAATCTTGAAGCATAACCGACGACATCCCGTCATCATTCCCAAACAGCCAATGGTTGAGATTGAGCCGTCCTGGGCCATTTTTTCTTGCTGTTTCTGGCCAACATAGCCGACGCCACTGCCGGCTATCATCGCCACCACCTTCGCCAAGGTGGTGGCAAGGTTTTCCTGGCGATGGGGTAGCCGGAGGCGGCTCCTCCAGCGATCCCGAGCAAGAAGGAAAACTCGGGAAATTCACTCTCTGCTCACATGGCATCGTGCTCAATTGAGCCCGATATCTCTCCTAAGCGATCTAGGATGCTAGTACGGGTAGAGGTGAGGAGAAACAGACCCGAATGGCGGCCTAGTGGCGAGGTTGGCGGCAGTTGGCCATGGCCGAGCTGCTCCGGCGATCTTCTGCTCAAATTCTAGTTTAACCACCGTTTTCTCTGCTCCAGGGGTTGTTCTCTACTCGATTCCACCCACTGAAGCTAATGGAGGGGTCGATTTGGGCTGATGGTGGCTGTATAAGGAGATGGAATCAAGGGGAGCTCGGGTCATGCCTTGGTGGTGTCACCAATGGTGCCAAGTGGCCACCATGCTGCCAAAACGCTCTGGAATTCTTCTGGGTGGCCGACCAGAAGTCTTGGGCAGAAAGAACAAAGGCCACATGGCAACCATTCCTCTCTTTCCTCTTCTTTCTCCTCTTCTCTCTCCTCTTTTCCCATTTTTCCCTCATGCATGCACCCTCTCTCTAGAACCAGAGGGGTAGGGGTGGTCATTGACCACTTGGGCTGACCATGGGTCACCATTGGTGGGCTTAGTCCAAGGGGAGTGGGCTTAGCCCTCATTTTCTCCTTTAGGTCAAATAGGTTGACTTGTTGACCTTGGAGTTGACTTGGTAGACCATGTTGAGTGGGATGACCCCACTTGGTGGTCATGGGTCTATTGGCACCCTTCAACTTGGGTTTTGTCAAAATGGTGCCCTATTTAGGCTTGAGGGGCCTATAGGTATAGGTTTGACCAACTATTACCTAAGGTTGACTTTGGTCAACTTGGGTCGAAGGGTTGACCTAATGACATGCCCAATGGTCCACCTAGGTTATATTAGGGTTAGGGCAATGTGGTGGGGTCATGGTGTGGCTAGGATTTCTATTTAGACTAGTTTGACCTAGTTTGACTTTGGTCCTTTAGTGGGCCTCACATGGTTACAACCCACTTCCTAAGGTCAGACCTAGCTAAACCCATATCACCCACCCCATTCCTAACCCAATCTAAGTTAAGGGGGTCTAAGAGAAACATGGGATGTTACAAATTCCAATAAAGAAGAAAAATAATTTCATCCCTGAAATTCAAGATCGGGTCTACGGGGTTCTACTTGTAATCATTTAAATAAATTTAAAACATAAATTATAGCATACCTGAAGTAAACAGCTCCGAGTGTCGCTCCATCATTAGATCCCTCAGCTCCCAGGTGTGATCCTCCTGTCCATGGTTGGACCACAACACCTTCACAAGTGGGACCTTCTTTTTCCGCAACACGCGGACATCTGTATCATAATTTCAAATAGGCTCCAATCGAACGGATCTGTCTAGTGCTATCAGACCAGCTGTAGTAGAAATATGCTGCTCCGGCCGAAGGAGAGCCCTTCGCAAGGTAGAGACATGGAAGACGTCGTACAGGGCACTCAACTCTGGCGGCAGCTACAGTCTATAAGCCAAGGGGCCGATCCGCTCCAGAATCACGTATGACCCCATATAACGAGGACTGAGCTTCTTGTGCCTCCGCACCCGAGAGACACCGTGCATCGGACGTATCTTCAAAAATACACCCTACCTGGAAATCCACCTTTCGATGCCGAGCATCATAATATTTGGTCTGTCTACTCTGGGACTCTAGCATTCGATCCTTGATCAAACGAACCTGAGTCTCCGTATCCTCCACAAAATCAGAGCCAAGAGCCTTGGTATCCACATCCTGTACCCAAGACAGCGGTGTCCGACACTTCCTCCCATAAAGTTCCTCATATGGTGCCATCCCGATGCTAGCCTGGTGGCTGTTATTATAAGAAAACTCAATCAATGGCAGCAACCTCTCCTAAGGCTTCCCCGTATCAAAAATGCATAGATAGAGTAGATCCTCTATGGTCCGGATGGTCTAAATGGTCCGCTCAGTCTGCCCGTCGGTTTGCGGGTGGAAGGCAGTACTAAAAGTAAGTCGAGAGCCCAAGTAAGCATGCACAGCCCTCGACTCCCTCGAAGTGAACCGACCATCGCGATCCAAAACGATCGTCCTGGGGATGCCATGGTATCTGACGAACTACTCCACGAACAATCTCACCAAAACTGCAACTGGAGCATCCTTCTTGACTTGAATAAACCATGCTACTTTGGTCAGTCTGTCAACCATGACCCAGATGGAATCGTGCCCTGAGTGGGAGTGAGGCAGTCTATGCACGAAATCCATAGCAATGTCCTCAAACTTCCACTTTGGGACTGGCAATGGCTGTAATAAACCTCCCGGGCTCTTGCATTCCGCCTTAACGCGCTGGCACGTCTCACAATGTGTCACAAAGTGGGTGATCTCCCTCTTCATCCCAAGCCAGTACATAGACCTCCGTAAATCTGCCCACATCTTGGAGATGCCAGGGTGCACTGAATATCTGGAGCAAGGTGCCTCTCTAAGTATGTCATCCTGGATACCGCCTCCTACTGTTATATAAATACGCCCACAGAAATCGAAGTAGATAATCCTGCAGCATGTAATCCTTAACCTTGCCCCTTTCTAGGGCTCTAAATGTCAGCTCCAATGCAACATCCAACCTTTGATGTGCCATAATGCGCTCCCGAATGTCATCATCTCTGATCAATGTGTTCAGGTACTCTCGTTATACTACTGGTTTGGCCTGAGAAACCATACTAATATGCAAGTCTTCCATCATCTATATTAGCTCTATAGCCATCACCCGAGGCTCTGGTACAGAGGTGCCGGCCCTCCTGCTCAATGCATCTGCTACTGTATTTGCCTTCCCCAGGTGATAATGGATCTGGTAATCATAGTCACAGAGGAACTCTAGAAATCTCCTCTGTCGCAGGTTCAGGTTCTTCTACGTATCGATATATTTGAGATTCTTGTGATCTGAGAAAATATCACATTGAATCCCATACAGATAATGTCGCCATAAATGAGTGCAAATACGACCGCCCCGAGCTCTAAATAGTGTACCAGATAGTTATGCTCGTGCTTCTTCAACTATCTCGAAGCATAAACAATAAAATGTCTGCGCTATATCAGTACAACACCCATCCCCTCGTATGAGGCATCCGTGTAAATATGGAATCCTTCACTCCCGGATGGGAGTGCAAGGATGGGGGATGAGGTGAGCCGGTCTTTTAATTCCTGGAATGCTGCTTCACACTTGTCTGACCAAACGAACTCTGCCTCTTTATTCGTCAAGGACGTAAGGGGAAGTGCTATCCTTGAGAATCCCTCCACTAACTTGCGGTAATATCCGGCAAGTCCCAGAAAACTGCGTATGTCGGAAGCTGATTTTGGTCGCGGCCAATCATGTACAGCCTCTATATTGGCTGGATCTACGACCAACCCGGCTCCACTGAAAACGTGCCCCAGAAATGCCACCTCCTGTAGCTAGAACTGGCACTTAGAAAATTTTGCATATAACTGGTGCTCCCTCAATTTCTCTAGCACCTACCCCAAATGCTCTGTATGCACTTCCTTGGTCCGGGAGTAGATCAGAATACCATCAATTAATACTATAATGAAGCGGTCCAAGTAGGGCTCGAATACACGGTTCATTAGACTCATGAATATGGAGGGGGCATTCGTGAGCCCAAATGGCATCACCGTAAATTCGTATAACCCATATCGTGAGCTAAAAACCGTCTTCGGAATGTCTTCTTCCCGGATGCGCAACTGATAGTAGCCGGATCTCAAATCTAGTTTAGAGAACCAGAAGGCCCCTTGAAGCTGATCAAATAACTCGTCTATCCGGGCAATGGATAAGTATTCCGGACCGTCAACCGGTTCAGCTCCCGGTAATCTATGCACAGTCGTAATGATCCGTCCTTCTTCTTTACAAAAAGAACTGGTGCACCCCACCGCGAAGAGCTCAGACGCACAAATCCTGATTCCACCAATTCCTGAAGCTGATTTCTGAATTCTTCCAACTCTCTGGGAGCCATACGATACGGTGCACGAGACACTTGCCTTGCCCCAAGCCCTAGCTGTATACGAAAATCCACATCCCTAACTGGCGGTAGTCCGGGCAATTTCTCCGGGAATACATCGGAGAAATCCCGAACCACCGGGATATCAGCTATAGAAGTCTCTGCTACCACCATCTCAAAGCAAATAAGATAGATCTCCTCTCCCTGCTCGTGGGCCTTGACTGCCTGTACAAATGATAACAAGATAAGAGGGATCGGTCTAATACCTTCGATGACCATATAGGAGTCTCCGTGCCTCAGAGTGATCCTCTTTGATGGGCAATCAATTTGAGCATGATTCCAGTGCAGCCATCTCATGCCCAAGATCAAGTCAAAGTCCGGTAATTTAAGGACCGTCGTCGGTGCCTCGAATGCTTTACCACCAATCTCGACTTCCATATTGCAATGGGCTGTGGTCCGCAGCTCTGACCCATCAGGTAGGCGTACTCACATCTCTATGCCTGGCAGTCTTTCCACGCCCTCCAGACCTTCTATAAAGGTCTCGGAGACAAACGAGTGAGTGGCACCCGTATCAAACAAGGTGCGTGAGGGCTTACCGCTTATCATGACTATGCCTGAGGTTTGTTGATTTAAAATGAAATGTTATTCTATCACCTTAGGTGTTATAAATGAAAATTGAATTTTAAAAATTCATAATTGTTATGTACCTGTGATCACCTCCTCGGGATTTCTTGGTTCAGCGAGGTCCAATGCATACACCTGCTCCTGTTCTCGTCCTCGACCGTGATATCCTTAGCCTCGGCCTTGACCTCGTCCCAGGCCTCGGCCTCGGGCCTGCTGTATTGGAGGGGTCACTAGAGGTGGAGGTGGAGGAGGCAGTGGACGGAACTGATGTAAACACTCTGATCTGATGTGACCGGGATGGTGGCATCCAAAACATATGACTGGCCGGTGTCCACGACCGTCCTGCCTCACCGGGTCCTGCATCTGCAGAGGTGGGGGAGCTAGTACTGTAGGAGGCCCTTGCTCCGGCCTGATGTTGGGACGACGAGGTCCCCCACCCCTCCTGTATCCAATACCCTTGCCTCTCTGGGGTGCCCTGCTACTTTCCCCGAATGATGACCCGTCACGTGGTCTCTTCCCTCTGCTCGACACCATCAGCTGGTCTGCCTCCAGCTTCTTTGCCATCTCTATAATCTGTGCAGTGGTTCCATGAGATATGAATAATAAGGGCTGCCTCAAGGAATCTCGGAGCTCATGGTAGAACCTCTTAGCATACTTTCGATCATCCTAGTCATGGAATCCCGCAAATCTAGCCAGATGGGCGAACTCTCTTTGGTATTTGATCACGGATCTGCTCCCCTATTGGAGGTTCAGAAACCTCGCTTCCAAAGCATTTGTCTGTGGTTGATACGTAGTGCTCTAAGAACGTATCACTGAACTCCTCCCAAGAAATATCCATCAGCTCCCTATCAGCATATACAGAGTCTCGTACAAACTTCCACCACCTCTTCCCATGTGCATCCAGTACCGAGGTGGCAAGAGGCACTGCCTGGCTGACTGGGCAGCTGATACCAGCCAATAGCTCCTGAATAGTCTCTAGCCTCTCCTCCATCTTCACAGCATCCTCTGTCCCGCGGTACACCGACGGAGATAGACTCTTTAAGGCACTCAACCAGTTCGACCCCGGATTTGGTTGTGGGGCTGGGACCTGCTGGGCTCTAAAGGCTTCCAGGATTGCTGTCAGAGTTTGCCCCATCTCAGTCTGCAAAAAGGGAGTGGCAGCTGGAGGGGGAGGAACCATATTCTGTTGCGGAGCGACCAGCGGAGGTTGCAAAACAGATAATGTTTAATAGGATTGGCCTAACTCATTGTGTTAACTGGACTGATCGTGTGACTTTTACATAGGCACACCATCGCTTCCGCTGCATAGTTTGTCCGCAAACTAATGCTCGAGCAGGGTGTTCCAATGTTATGGACTTTGTTCTCATATGATCATGTGGTCAAGTGATTCCAGTTTGTAAGATCCGACTTCCCAATTTGGAAGCACACCCGAATCTTAAGCCCAGAACCGCCGCCTTATGGTGATACTATCACACAGGTGGGTTGACACCGCAAGACGCCGATTCTGCAAGTTAACATGGTCATATCCCAGAGAAAATATGAGTAATAGAAGAAAGTAAATAGTCCACAGTCACAGCATATATATATAGAAATAGAATATGCATTTGTCCAGAAAGAGTACATCAATGAAAAGGGCTTATGCCCTGTACATCATATATAAAAATCCCTCTCTCTAGCAGTGGAAGACACTATCATCTCTAACTAATCCCACCTACGGTAGCTCTTTAGTAGTAGTATAAGGTGGTTGTCGAACTGGCTCCTTAGGTCTTTTCACCTCGTCCTGCTGGTTGTGCTGGTATCCCATCTCCTCGAGCCCCTAAAAATAGTGGGTCACCGACTGTTAGTCAAAAGACTAAGTCATATCTTCCATACCTCGCCCCGCAACTCCAAGGCACCATGCGGGAGGACGAAGAGGAAGGCAGCAAGGGGTGGCAAGTATAAGCAGATGACAGTGGCCATATACTAACAAGTACATGAGGAGTAATAATAGTTCTACACTAACAGTTCTATGTAAGAGGCACAAGTACAGTAAGTGAAGAAAAGAAGAACAGTAAATAAGGAATGTAACATCTGTAAGTAAAGTAGAGTAAGAGCAGTGCTACGAAATATAGTAAAGTAAGTATGCTACATCTAATCTATCATCACAGAAGTCCCCTAACTTATACGAGTGCCCATACAAACGTATAGGTTAGAGTTTCAAAATTAACATATCATATAAAAGAGCCCATACTAATTTATATGATAAGGATCCATGATACGTATGCCTACTATGGATGAATGCATGTCGTTTATTATATAACATGCAAGTGCAACTCACACACAACGACTCTGTGATCACAGACCTTTAGTTCCCGCTTTTCGGAGCTAGCATTAGTCTCTGGTACCGCAGGTGTGGCTACGACAGCAGTGGAGAGGGCGTCTCCACTCCTATGCAGGTATGCACACTACCAAACCTAGACCTCGCATACGCCTCTGTACACGTCTTAGGTGCACTCTAGAGTCATGCATACTAATTGCTGACTACCCGTCAGTCTTGTTAGGTCGGGTGTGCGTTTTCTGGGATTGTCCTCCACACCGCAGTATAAAACAACCAACTGGCCCCTCAAACCCACACACCACCTGAGTCACCGTACTGCCATTGGTGTGCCGATTAGCCCAGCATCGCATGACCCGCCACTAGTAGGTTTATGCACATACAAGGTAGTTATACTCGAGCCTCCAGCTCGCAGGACCAACCTGTCCTGAATCCCTCCATCCCTATACGGGTGAGCAAATACTACAAATCCCTCCAACCCTACACAAGTGAGCATATACTACAAATCCCTCCAACCCTACACGGGTGAGAATAATGATGTAATGCCTAACCTATTAAACTACTCTTGTCTATGGGTTATTATACTAGGGACTTAAGGTTAATCCCAGGACTGCACAGGGCATTCCCGGTGAAGGGCTCTCGAAGGCACTAGGAACCAAGAGGGGATGAAAAGCCAAAAGTTCCCTTTCACAAGGATAATTATTCTTATTAGTGTCTACCTAGGATTATCACTCAACTCTCATTGTTACTTTAGAACGACCCTAATGACTTAAGGTGTTATTAGGAGCGCGACGGTCTTCCGTCGGTCCCCGTTATTATTGCTCTCACGGGACTTGCACTGTTCCACACATGGTTAAGGAATCATCTTAGAGACCAACAAGGGTTATTTCCTCTTCTAAGATCCTTACCTTGCTAGTTTATCATATCCCTCTCTTGGTGGCCCTACTAGTACGATTATCAGTGCTATACCCTTACCAATGTCTTAATACTACCCACAAATGTGACCTTCTAATTCCTTTGGCTATATGCCTCAAATTATTTATCCTAGAATGGTATGGACCTATATGATGACCATGATGATTTCTAAAATTTTCCAAATTAATTACACCATTAAATTAATCCTTCAATTAATTCTTCAGGTCATTTAACACATGAAGTATAACATATTATAATCCAACTGATGTAAGAAATTTTCCTCACCTATAATATGGTGAAATATCACTATCTTCCAAGAATCATAATTTTACTTTAAGTATTTCTATTTATTCTTTAATTAATACAAAATTAACATAATTGTCATTTTATAAATGAAGTATAAGGAATTCATTAACCAAAATTCTAGGAAAATTACAGAGTACATGTATTGATAATATAAGGCTAAATACAGAGTTTCATAAACTTCGAAGTTAAAATGGCCTACCAATTCCATTTTCAAGTAATTTACAAAAATGCCATATAGGTTTTGAAAATTATTAAAACTTCCAAAAATATTGAGATAATTATACAAGGTTTTTTATATAATATTACATCTCTAGAAATTTTCCACAATTTTTCTACTGCATATTTCTATCAATTTCCAATTAAATGCAAAAAGGGAAAAATGGTAAATCCACATAACTCAAGTAACAAAATTCATAAAACAGAGAAATAAATTTTCTAGGATTTAACTATGTCCCCTTTGTGATCATGACAAAAATTTGGGGATTTATCCCCATGCTAAATCCATTTTCAAATTTATTTATCAAAAAGGCCTAATATTTCAAAAATTCCAAATAATGGAATTTTTGCTCCCAAAAATCCCATTATTACTGTGAGGGGTGTAATTCATCCTACTAAACACATATCCAGAGTTTTATTGACATGCATGATGTGAAAGTTGCTAAATCCATATTTTGGAGATTTTGCTAAATGCACCCCATATACATATATACCCTACACATGCAGGTGAAATCTCCAAATGCAATGGGACAAAATGTCTGAAATTTCTACCATAGGTTTAAAATGTCTCTAAGGGCATGCCACCAAAATTTGGGGCCCACTAGAGCCATAATACTCCAAATATTTCCTTTATTTAAATTTGAGTATTTTGATAAAAACTTTAGAAAAAGTTTTCCCAAAAAATTCCAATTTTTAGCAGGGGCTAGATATGCCCTAGATTAGAACAGGCCCAAAATTTTGGGTCATGTGGACTTCTGGTTTGGCAAGGGCATGCATTTGAAGTTCTTCCCTTGCCTAGGACCAGTCCTAGAAAAATAGCCCTACAGGAAAATCTACTCGGTCAAAATACAAGTTTAGGATGGCATTTTAAATTTAACTCAAAGGGCTACGTATTTCATGTTCATTTCGTCATCTGAAAATGGCTCTAAGAGGCCTATTTTCTATATGCAAGTGGGCTGAAATAGTGTGACAACTATGTCACTATTCATAAATAAAAATCAAATTATGTTTAAATAAAACACACGAATCTTGAAGCATAACCGACGACATCCCGTCATCATTCCCAAACAGCCAACGACTGAGATTGAGCCATCCTGGGCCATTTTGTCTTACTGTTTCCGGCAAACTGAGCCGACGTCACTGCCGGCTATCATCGCCACCACCTTCGCCAAGGTGGTGGCAAGGCTTTCCCGGCGATGGGGCGGCCAGAGGCGGCTCCTCCGGTGATCCCGAGCAAGAAGGAAAACTCGGGAAATTCACTCTCTGCTCACATGGCATCGGGCTCAATTGAGCCCGATATCTCTCCTAAGCGATCTAGGATGCAAGTACGGGTAGAGGTTAGGAGAAATAGACCCGAATGGAGGCCTAATGGCCAGGTTGGCGGCAGTTGGCCATGGCCGAGCTGCACCGGCGATCGTCTGCTCAAATACTAGCTTATCCACCATTTTCTCTGCTCCAGGAGTCGTTCTCCACTCGATTCCTTCCACTGAAGCTAATGGAGGGGTAGATTTGGGCTGATGGTGGCTGTATAAGGAGATGGCATCAAGGGGAGCTCGAGTCATGCCTTGGTAGTGTCACTAATGGTGCCAAGTGGCCAATATGCTTCCAAAACGCTCTGGAATTCTTCTGGGTGGCCGGCCAGCAGTCTTGGGCAGAAAGAACAAAGGCCACATGGCCACCATTCCTCTCTTTCCTCTTCTTTCTCCTCTTCTCTCTCCTCTTTTCCCATTTTGCCCTCATGCATGCACCCTCTCTCTAGAACAAGAGGTGTAGGTGTTGTAATTGACCACTTGGGCTGACCATGGGCCACAATTGGTGGGCTTAGTCCAAGGGGAGCGGGCTTAGCCCTCATTTTCTCCTTTAAGTCAAATAGGGTGACTTGTTGACCTTGGAGTTCACTTGGTCAACCATGTTGAGTGGGCTGACCCCACTTGGTGGTTATGGGTCTATTGGCACCATCCCACTTGGGTTGGGTCAATATGGTGCCCTACTTAGGCTTGAGGGGCCTATAGGTATAGGTTTGACCAACTTATGCCTAAGGTTGACTTTGGTCAACTGGGGTTAAAGGGTTGACCTAATGTCATGCCCAAGGGTCCCCCGAGGTTATATTAGGGTTAGGGCAATGTGTTGGGGTCATGGTTTGGCTAGGGTTTCTATTTTGGCTAGTTTGACCTAGTTTGACTTTGGTCCTTTAGTGGGCCCCATATGGTTACAACCCACTTCCTAGGGTCAGACCTAGCTAAACCCCTATCAGCCACCCCATTACTAACCCAATCTAAGTTAAGGGGGGTCTAAGAGTAACATGGGATGTTATAGGTTAGCCTGGCGAGCCGATGACTCGGTAGATATTTGTGACGGACGGGATAGTCCGGGAAGCTTTGACTCGGTGGGAAATAAATTTATGTTGCATGTGAATAAATATAAGGTGGTGGGTCTTTGGTATAGGAGATTCGTTGCATCGACACCAATACGTTGACTCGGCAAGTGTGGTTTAGCACTTTGCCAACTAAAATCCGGGGCGCTAGCCAGCAAGAGTACGCAGGAGCTCCGCTTAGTGCACCAGCATTGAGGCGTACGATAGGTCTGACTGATAGTGCTGATACCGGTTTAGAGGTGGGCGAGGTCCAACCCACCTCTTCTATTTTCCACTACGGAGGTATCGTGGGAGTTTAGGATCCAAAATGGGGGAACTAAAGGTCTGTGTGCACAGAGTCGCGTATGTGTGTTGCACTTGCATGTTCACATCATAGCATACTTGCATGACATAGAATAATCATTACATATAACCCTTGACACCTAATGTATAAATTGGTATGGGATACTTTATACAATCTGCCTTGTAAAATGACTCCTTGGTCTATAGGTTTGTATGGGCATTCCTATAGGTTCGTATGGGCATTCCTATTGGTCAGGGTTACTTACTTAGTTTATCTTCTTATACTTTTACTTGCTCACCTTGTTCATGTGTATACTTATATTGCCTACATATTATCTGCTTACTTACACTTGCTGTGGTTTCATACTCATGATAGACTAGTTCCTTCATCACCTACTTACTTTTGAAACTCTCCACCTTACATACTTTCCCTTTCCTCCTCCTCGCTCGGTGCCTAGGAGCCATTGGGGGAGGGGTGGGGGATGATAGGACTTAGTCTTTTAGACTAACGGTCGTTGACAAAATCATTTTTGGGAATCGTGGAGCCAAACCAAGAGATGCAGCCCCAGAGGTCGGTGCGCTTTGAGACGGGACAGTCTAGCACGGGAGTTCAGGCAATAAGGACAGCGAGTCCCGATCGTTAGTAGTTACTATAGATTTGCTTCCGCATTGAGTGACTTGTAGTGAGGATCATGATGTATCGGGCAGGAGGCCTCTTATTAGTACTTTGATTTATCGTTACTGCGGACTCTCCCTTCATGGAGATTTATTTTATGTTCATGTGATTTCTAGTGGACCAGTATTTGAGTTGACTTTAATCTTTGTACTTATTCTTCTCTTCTGTGATCAGTACGGCCGGCAGGATCGACGTTTGGCAGTGAAGACCTTCCCAGGTGTATTGGTGTCACCGCAAAGCGGCAGTTCTGGGCATAAGACCCTGTTGGTTTAAAAGTCTGCCAATCAGCCTCCAGCTTATTAAATTTTTCCTTTTAAACCAACAGGGTCTTATTCCCAAAACCGCCGCTCTGCGTTGACACCAACACACCCGGGAAATTTGTCACTACAAAACGCTTATCCTGCCGGCCATACCGATCGCAGAAGAGAAGAGTAAGTACAAAGTATAAAGTAAACTCAAATACTGGTCCACCTGAAATCACATGAACATAAAATAAATCTTCACGAAGGGAGAGTCCACAGTAATAATAAATCAAAGTACTAATAAGAGGGCTCCTGCCCGATACATCATGATCCTCATAATAAGTCACTCAATGCGGAAGCAAATCTATAATAACTACTAATGATCGGGACTCTCTGTCCCTGTTACCTGAACTCTTGTGCTAGACTGTCCCGTCTCCAAGCGCACCGACCTCTAGGGATGCATCTCCTTGTTCAACACCATGATCCCCTAAAATGATTTGGTCAACAACCGTTTCTCTAAAAGACTAAGTCCTATTATCCCCCACCCCTCCTCCAATGGCTCCTAGGCACCGAGCGGGGAGGAGGAAAGGGAAGGTATGTAAGGTGGAGAGTAACGAAAGTAAGCAGGTGACGACAAAACTAGTATATCATGAGTATGAAACCACATCAAGTGTATGTAAGCAGATAATAAGTAGGCAATATAAGTATACACATGAACAAGGTGAGCAAGTAAAAGTACAAGAAGATAAACTAAGTTTGTGACCATGACCTATAGGAAATGCCCATACAAACCTATATACCAAGGGGTCATTTTGCAAGGCCTATTGTATAAAATGTCCCATACTAATTTATACAATAGGTGTCAAGGGTTATATGCAATGATTATGCTATGTCATGCAAGTATGCTATGATGTGAACATGCAAGTGCAACACACACACCCGACTCTGTGCACACAGACCTTTAGTTCCCCCTTTTTGGAGCCTAACCTCCTAGGATACCTCCGTAGTGGCAAACAGAAGCGGTGGGTTGGGCCTCTCCCACCTCTAAAATGGTATTAGAACTACCAGTCCGACCTATCGTATGCCTCAATGCTGGTTCACTAAGTGGAGCTCCTTCGTACTCTTGCCGGCTGGCACACCAGACTTTATTTGGAGAAGTGCTAAACCAAACTTGCCGAGTAAAGGTATTGGTGTCAGTGCGAATACTCTCCTATATCAAAGACCCACCACCTTATATTTATTCACATGCAACATTAATGTATTTCCCACCGAGCTAAAGCTTCCCGAACTATCCCGTTCGTCACAAATATCTACCGAGCCATCGACTCGCTAGGCTAACCTGCCCATCACCAAATCACCAAGCTTACCGCTCGTGAGACCCAACCTAAATCCCACAACACCGAGGAGTGTGAGTGTAATCCTAAATTATTTATAATTACTTTTGTATTCCATTTAGTCATACGTCTTATGTTAACCTTGAACTGCACTGGGTATTCACTGTGAAAGGCTCTCACGAGGCACTAGAAACTATGATGGTAGCTCAAGCCCATCTTTTTCTTTCGCAAGACACTTACTATTATTGATATCTACCCAGGTCCCAAACCCATTTAATGTTACACTAAATATAACCCTAGTGCATTTTGACTCTCTCTCTCTCTCCACAGGAAAGACGATCTTTCGTCGATCCTGAGCACCTCTTAACACTAGTCAACCCAACACTCTCCTCATCATGACTCCTAATGAAGCTCTATTTTTCACCTTACCAAATCAGTATACCATTACTCCCGACTTCTTATGACCATCCCACATGTTATCACGATTCTTCAGTTTTACTATATGTAGACCAACCTAAGCTATATGATGAGCATGAGGGGTGACCCCTTCAAATATTCTTCTAAATACCCTAGGATTATTACTGGGGGTCTACCATGACACATGTAGACTAAATCTAGAAACTTGTAATTTTCCTAATTTATTTAACATTTATTAAAATATCCCCAAAATTAGGTCATGGATGGTTTTAAACATGAAGTACTAGATTTCCTTAAGTTATGGCCTTCCAAAAATTATGATCACTATATGATACCTAAATAACAGAGAATAACTAGTTTTAAAAACTTTCATAAAAGTATTTGCCCCTAAATAATTAATTCAATATAAATACAATAAATAGAATTAAAGAGAGAAGTATCTCAAAATATTATCTAAAAATTACACAAAAATTACCAAGGCTTTAAAATGATCTTAAATCATCATTGACTAAGTTTCATAACATTCTAAGTTAGTTTACCCATGATTTTATCAAGATCTTCCATAGGGGAAACAAAAAGGTTATAACTACAAGTATAACCTTCTGTCTTCCAAACACCCTACAATAAATTGTAGAGACTCATGATGATATGAAAACTGTTCTACCAGATTTTCATAAGGATACAAGATCATATGACCCTTCAATATTTCCATAAAAGGTAAATGCCTAAACAATCCCTAATTGATTTAAGTTATGTGCCTAGGTGTAAATGTCACCAAATTCCTTCCTAGGGCTATTTACCATCCTAAGGTTACATGGACTAAACCACAAGTCCATACATGGAAATATCACACCATGTCCTTCACAAACCCCTAAAGTTCAACCTTAGGGTTTGAACTAGGGTCCTAGGGCAAATCCACCCTATCCCCCCCAAACTCCATGTGAAGGTGTTTGTTGACATAATAAATCAGTGGCCCAAGTTTCAACCTCTATTGAGGTGATTTGGTCACACAATACCCACAGGGAACACTTGACTTAAATAACCCTTTTTGGCCTAGGCTAGGGTTTCCAAATTCCAAACCAAATCATCTCCAAATGGGATGAAATTCTATTCAGAGTCCTATATTGACCCCAAGGACCACACAACAAAATTTGGGAGGATTTGGAGGTCACTAGACCCTTTAATTAAACCTTAAATGAAGAATGAAATAATTTCCAAAACTTTAGAAACATGTTTTCCAAAAATTCCCATTTTTGGATATGTTATAGAACTAGATATGAATGGCTCATGCTCAAAATTTCAAGTCATTTGGAGGTCAGGATTGATGGGGGAACCACAAATAATCTCTGATCAACCCTAAGTATAGACCTCACCAAAACGAGTGTTGTGGCCTGACTTGAACTCCAAATTGGTTCAAATAAATTGTAAAATAAACTAGACCCATATGGCTACATGTTTCATGTTGAACACTTTTTTCTAAAAAGGCCCCTAAGTATTTTTAATTTAAATTCCAAAACAGGTGAAATTATATGATAGAATATACATAACTTAAATTTAATATATTAGATCTTGCACGAATCTTAAAGCAGGATCGAACGGGCACTGGCTTTCTTCTTCCTCCAACCAACGGACATGATCTACCCGACCTGAAGCAAACTCCATGCCTAATTTCTGACCCTCCAGCCACCTCCCCGACAAACCACCGCCACCACCACCTCCGTTGAGGTGAGGGCTATCGACTGAAGGTGGTTTGGCCACCGGAGATGGCAGATTCCGGCGAACCTGACACCTTCATTTTCACAGAAAACCAGTGGAAAAATTCCATTGGATCATGCTTAATTGAGCCCAATTCTTATCTCTAAATATTCCTAAGATCTAACCCATGAAGGAGTAGAGGAGGACCTGGTTTATGGCTTGAATGCGTGTGTTTTGCCTCCTCACAATTTTCGGCCACCAAACTTTGGCTCCTCTACAACTTCTATACCAACCTCAATGGAATTTAAAAGGAGTCGGTGGAAACGCTTTCCATTACTCTGGTTAAGGTCCTTAAAGAAGAAATTTGGGAGAGGAGGCTTGTAACTCCCCAATATCAGCGAACTCCATTAATGGCCATAAATTCCATTTTTTCGGTTTCAACCAAATTAAGGGGGCTGAGCCACCCCAATGGCCCGCCACCTCAGGAAAACTTCTCCTCTCCTTCAGAGGAGTAAAAGCCCCATAAAAGTGGGGGGTTATGGAGCCTCCATGGCCATGATGGCCATTAAGCTCACATTTTATCTCTCCACAAAGTCACTAATTCCAGAGAGGCTTAGTTTAACGAATTTTCTCTATTCAACGAACTCCTTTCGACGTATTTGCTCCATTCATCGAACTCCATTCGACGAATATGCCCTATTCGACGAACTCTGAACCAAGTTCAATAAACTTGCTCTATTCGTCGAACTCCATTCGACGAACTCTGAACCTAGTTCAGCAAACTTGCTCTGTTCGTCGAACTCCGTTCGACGAACTCTGAAACTAGTTCAGTGAACTTGCTCCGTTCGTCAAAAGGTGAAACTAGTTCAGCGAACTTGCTCCGTTCGTCGAACTCCATTCGACGAATATGCTCCTAATTCCAAAGAGGCTCAATTCGATGAACTCTGTTCGACGAATAAGTTCCGTTTGATGAATTATTTGCTGAGTTTGACGAACATGCCCCGTTCGATGAATTATTTACTGAGTTCAACGAATCTGACCGGTTCTATAATTTCTAAATATCTGATAACTGAGACTTACTATTTGCAGCCCAAGGTGGTTCACACCCTAATTTCCATATATATATATATATATCCACATGTGATAGAATACGCCTACCGCCAGCTGAAGAAGCACGAGTAGAATTACCCTGTTCATACTTGGAGATGGGAGCAGTGGTGTTCGCCCTGAAGATTTGGCGAAATTATCTTTATGGTGTGCACTGCGAAATATTTTCGGATCACAAGAATCAGAAATATGTTGATACGCAGTAGGAGTTTAACATCCGCCAGATACGATGGGTGGAGTTTCTATCCAATTATGAGTACGTGATAAACTATCACCCGGGGAAGGCGAATATGGTTGCGGATGTCTTGTGTCGGAAGACTACCACTTCAGGAGCAGAGCCCCAGTTATGGCTGTAAAAGTAGCGAACAAGCGATTAAAAACATGCCAGAACTTGAATAATTGAAAGTTTTATTATCCAAAAAAGATATGATTTACAAAGGTATGACCTCCCTTTTATAGAATGGAGGAGAGTGGAGAGAGTACAAATAAACAATGTGGGACTAAAAAAATTACAGAGCTGAGCGGCTAGACATAAACAGACCGATCAGACCACACTGTTAGACAAAGGGGCTAACCACTCGACAACACCAGAAGGAAGAGAACAAGCCACGGTAGGAGACCGCTAGTCCGCTCGAACAACAAAAAGCAACAATATGGATATAAAACCACTGAAGAGAGACCGCCAGATCGCGCGGTCTTCAACCCGCCAAGCATAGACCGCCAGACAGCTCGGTCTCCTACTTCAACAATGGCTATGGAGATGATATGGAAGATGGAGGATATGCAGATTACCTTGGTGTCCTCGGATGAATCAAAGCTTTATGAGGAGTATCTGGCTGCGATGAGCACTACTGATGATATTCGAGATCGCATCATGGCTGAGCAGAGATTGGATGACAAGCTAGAGCCATTATTCAGGACCTTGGAGGCAGGCATGGCCGGGGAGTATACTGAGAGGGATGGGTTGCTATGCTTTAGAGGATGGGTGTACATACTGGCAGGGGTAGGATTCGTGAGGACATTATGACTAAGGTTCCCTACAGCAGGTACTCGGTGCACCCGGGCATCACCAAGATGTTGGCCGATCTGAAAAGGACGATGTACTGGCCGACATGAATAGGGATATCACATACTTCGTGACCCATTGCGAGGCTTGTCAGTTAGTGAAGGCAGAGTGTAAGAGTCCGTCCAGAATGTTGCAGCCACTTCCAGTGCCGAAGTGGAAGTTTGACGATATCACTATGGATTTCATACATGTTCTTCCTCGGTCACATGCGAGGAATGACTCGATATGGGTGATCGTCGATCTATTGTGAAGGTGGCCAGATTTCTACCGATCAGGAAGGACGGTCCAGTGGGTGACTTGGTGCAGAGGTTTGTGGAGCAGTTTGTCAGATACCATGGAGTGCCGAGGATGATAGTGTCTGACCATGATGGAAAATTTACGTCTAAGGAGTGGAGGTCAATCCAGGCTTATTTGGGGACCCGGTTGACATTTAGTACTGCCTTCCATGCTCAGACGGATGGGCAGACGGAGCTCACCAATCGGACACTGGAAGATTTGTTGCATCTTTGCATACTGGACCGCGGAGTGCTATTGGAGAGGCAGCTACCGTTGATCGAATTCTCGTACAACAAGAGCCACCAGTCCAACATTGACATGGCCCCTTATGAGGCTTTATACGGGCAGAGATGCGGGACTCCTTTATCTTGGATCCAGGATGAGGATCTGAAGGCACTTGGCTCGGAGTTCGACGAGGATACGGATACTCAGGTGAAGTTGATTCGAGACAAAATGTTGGAGGCCCAGAGTAGACAAGCCAAGTATTACAATGCTTTCCATCGTTAGGTAGAGTTTCAGGCAGGAGACCGGGTGTTTCTGAAGATATAACCGATGTATAGAGTCTCGCGGGTGCATGGTCTGAAGAAGCTCAGTCCAAGATACTTGGGGCCTTACAGGATCCTAGAACGGATTGGTCCCTTTGCTTACAAACTGGAGCTATCTCCATAGCTAGCGGGTTAGCACGACATCTTCCACGTCTCCTCCCTTAGGAGAGCTCTACTTCGACTTGAGAAGCAGATTACGTCTACAGATGGGCCTATAGCCTCTGATCGATCAGTGAACCTGGAGCCGATCCGGATAGAGGATACTGGGATACTAGTCTGGCGGCGCAAGAAGGTTCCGGTAGTCAGGGTCTTGTGGAGGAATCATGGACAAGAGGAGCACATGTGGGAGCTGTATTACTTGATGCAGTAAAGGTACCCAGAAATTTTCACGTCAGGTATCCCCTTAACCTCTCGTCATGTTACATTTTACTTCTCATACTTGACATCATGTAGGCCTAACCTGAATTTCGAGGATGAAATTTTTATTTGTAGTATTGGGATTTGTAACATCTCTCAGACTTCTAGACTCTTAGGATGGTTTTGTCATGGCTGGGTCATGACAAAACCCTAGGAAGTACTAAAGGGTTTGGGGGAACATAGAAATTAGGGTGTGAACCACCTTGGGCTGCAAATAGTAAGTCTCAGTTATCAAATATTTTGAAATTATAGAACCGGTCGGATTCATTAAACTCAACAATTAATTCGTCGAACGGGGCATGTTCGTCGAACTCAGCAAATAATTCATCGAACGGAACATATTCGTCGAACAGAGTTCGTCGAATTGAGCATCTTTGGAATTAGGAGCATATTCATCGAACGGAGTTCGACGAACGGAGCAAGTTCGATGAACTAGTTTCAGAGTTCGTCGAATGGAGTTCGACGAACGGAGCAAGTTTGCTGATCTAGGTTAAGAGTCCGTCGAGTTGAGCAAGTTCGCTGAACTAGTTTCAGAGTTCATTCAACGAATGGAGCAAGTTTGCTGAACTAGGTTCAGAGTTCATCGAACGGAGCAAGTTTGTTGAACTAGGTTCAGAGTTCGTCGAACGGGGCATATTCATCCAACGGAGTTCGACGAATGGAGCAAATATGCCGAACGGAGTTCGTCAAACAGAGCAAATTCGTCGAACTAAGCCTCTCTTGAATTAGTGACTTGGAGGAGAGAGAAAATGTGAGCTTAATGGCCATCATGGACATGGAGGCTCCATAACCCCCCACTTTTTATGGGCTTTTACTCGTCTGAGGGAGAGGAGAAGTTTTCTGGAGGTGTCTGACCATTGGGGTGGCTCAGCCCCCTTAATTTGGTTGAAACCAAAAAATGGAATTTATGGCCATTAATGGAGTTCGATGATATTGGGGAGTTACAAGCCTCCTCTCCCAAATTCCTTCTTTAAGGACCTTTACTAGAGCAAGGGCAAGCGTTTCTCCTGATTCCTTTTCAATTCCATTGCGGTTGGTGTAGAAGTTGAAGAGGAGCCAAAGTTTGGTGGCCGGAAATTGTATGGAGGCAAAGAACGCGCATTCAAGCCGCAAAACAGGTCCTCCTCTACTCCTTCTTCATGGGTTAGATCTTAGGAATCTTTAGAGATAAGAATCGGGCTCAATTGAGCATGATCTTGTGTAATTTTTCCACTAGTTTTCCATGAAAATGAAGGTGTCGGGTTCGCCAGAATCCACCATCTCCGGCGGCCAAACCACCTTCGACCGATATCCCTTACTTCAACGGAGGCGGTGGTGGCGGTGGTTTGCCAGGGAGGTGGCCGGAGGGCTGGCAATTAGGCCTAGAGTTTGCTCCATGCTGGGTAGATCACATCCGTCGGCTGGAAGAATAAGAAAGCCAGGGCCCTTCCGATCTTATTTTAAGATCAGTGCAAGATCTAATATATTAAATTTAAGTTATGTATATTCTGTCACATAATTTCACTTATTTTGGAATTTAAATTTAAAATACTTAGGGGCCTTTTCAGAAAAGTGGTCAATATGAAACTTGTAGCCCTTTGGATCTAGTATATTTTAAAATTAATTTGAACCAATTTGGAGTTCAGGTCAGACCAAAACACTTGTTTCGGTGAGGTCTATGCATATGGTTGATTAGAGATTCTTTGGGGTGCCCCCATCAATCCTGACCTCAAAATGACATGAAATTTAGAGCATGAGCCATTCATATCTTGTTCTATAACATATCCAAAAATAGGAATTTTTGGAAAACCTTTTTCTAAAGTTTTGGAAATTATTTAATTCTTCATGTAAGGTTTTATTAAAGGGTATAGTGACCTCTAAATCCTCCCAAATTTGGGTGTGTGATCCTTAGGGTCAATATAGGACTTTGTATAGAATTTCACCCCATTTAGAGATTATTTTATTCAGAATTTGGGAAACCCTAGCCTAGGCCAAAAAGGGTTATTTAAGTCAAGTGTTCCCCGTGGGTATTGAGTGACCAAATCACCTCAACTGAGTTTGAAACTTGGGCCACTGATTTATTATGTCAATAAACACATTCACATGGAGTTTTGGGTGGATAAGGTGAATTTGCCCTAGGACCATAGTTCAAACCCTAAGGTTGAACTTTGGGGTTGGTGAAGGGCATGGTGTGATATGTCCATGTATGGACTTGAGGTTTACTCAATGTAACCCTAGGATGGTAAATAGCCCTAAAAGGAATTTGGTGATATTTAGACTTAGACACACAACTTAAATCAATTAGGGATTGTTTAGGCCTATACCTTTTATGGAAATATTGAAGGGTCATATGATCTTGGATCCTTATGAAATTCTGATAGAAGAGTTTTCATATCATTATGAGTCTAAAAAATGTATTGTAGGGTGTTTGGAAGACAGAAACTGATACTTGTAGTTATAACCTTTTTGTTGCCCCTATGGAAGATCTTGACAAAATCATGGTTAAACTAGCTTAGAATGTTATGAAACTTATTCAGTGATTATTTTTGATCATTTTTTGAAGACATGGTAATTTTTTGCGTAATTTTTGGATAATATTTTGAGGTACTTCTCTCTTTAATTCTATTTATTGTATTTATCATGAATTGATTATTTAGGGGATAATACTTTTATGAAAGTTTTTGAAACTTGGTATTATCTGTTATTTTAACATAATATAGTGATCATAATTTTTGGAAGGCCGTAACGTAAGAAAATCTTATACTTCATGTTCAAAACCATACATGGCCTAATTTTGGGGAAAATTTAATAAATGCTAAATAAATTTGGAAAATTATAAGTTTCTGGATTTAGTCTACATATATCATGATAGACCCCCAGTAATAATTGAAGGGCATTTGGCATAATATTTGAAGGGGTCACCCCTCATGCTCATCATATAACTTAGGTTGGTCTGCATATATTAAAACTGTAGAATCGTGATAACATGTGGGATGGTCATATGAAGTTAGGAGTAATGGTATACTGATTTGGTAAGGTGAAAAAGAGAACTTAATTAGGAGTCATGATGAGGAGAGTGTTGGGTTGACTAGTATTATGAGGTGCTCGATATCGACGAAAGATTGTCTTTCCTGTAGAGAGAGAGAGTCAAAATGCTCTAGGGTTAGATTTAGTGTAACATTAAATGGGTTTGGGACCTGGGTAGATATCAATAATAGTAAGTGCCTTGCGAAAGGGAACAATGGGCTTCAGCTACCATCATAGTTCCTAGTGCCCCGTGAGAGCACTTCACAGGGAATACCCTGGGCAGTCCAAGGTTAACGTAAGTCATAAGACTAAAAAGAATACAAGAGTAATTAGAAATATTCTAGGATTACACTTACACTCACACTCCCCGGTTTTGTGGGAGTTAGGTTAGGTCTCACGAGCGGTAGGCTCGATGGTTTGGTGATGGGCTGGTTAGCCCGGCGAGCCGATAGCTCAGTTGATATTTGTGATGGACGGGATAGTACGGGAAGCTTTAGCTCGGTGGGAAATACATTAATGTAGTATGTGCATAAATATAAGGTGGTGGGTCTTTGGTATAGGATAGTCGTCGCACCGACACCGATACGTTGACTCGACAAGTGTTGTTTAGCACTTTGCCAAATAAAGTCCGGTGCGCCAGCTGGCAAGAGTATACAGGAGCTCTGCTTAGTGCACTAACGTTGAGGTATACGATAGGTCTGACTGGTAGGGATGATACCGGTTAATAGGTGGGAGAGGCCCAACCCACCACTTCCGTTTGCCACTACAGAGGTGTCTTGGGAGGTTAGGCTCCAAAAAGGGGTAACTAAAGGTCTATGTGCACAGAGTCGGGTGTATGTATTGCACTTGAAGGTTCACATCATAGTATACTTGCATGACATAGCATAATCATTGCATATAACCCTTAACACCTATTATATAAATTAGCATGGGACACTTTGTACAATAGGCCTTGCAAAACGACCCCTTGGACTATAGGTTTGTATGGGTATTCCTATAGGTCATGGTTACTTACTTAGTTTATATTCTTGTACTTTTACTTGCTCACCTTGTTCCTTTGTATACTTATATTACCTACTTATTATCTGCTAACTTACACTTGCTGTGGTTTCATACTCATGATAGAGTAGTTCCACCGCCACCTGCTTACTTTCTTTACTCTCCACCTTACATACCTTTCCTTTCCTCCTCCCCGCTCGGTGCCTAGGAGCCATTGGGGGAGGGGTGGGTATGATAGGACTTAGTCTTTTAGACTAATGGTCGTTGACCAAATCATTTTAGGGGATCGTGGACCCGAACTAGGAGAAGCAGCCCTAGAGGTCGGTGCACTTGGAGACGGGATAGTCTAGCATGGGAATTTAGGCAATAGGGACAGTGAGTCCCGATCGTTAGTAGTTACTATAGATTTGCTTCCGTGTTGAGTGACTTGTAGTGAGGATCATGATGTACAAGGCAGGAGCCCTCTTATTAGTACTTTGATTTATCGTTATTGTGGACTCTCCCTTCGTGGAGATTTATTTTATGTTTATGTGATTTCTGGTGGACCAGTATTTGAGTTTACTTTACTCATTGTACTTACTCTTCTCTTCTGCGATCGGTATGGCCGGCAGGATCGAAGTTTTGTAGTGACGACCTTCCCGGGTGTCTTGGTGTCACCGCAAGCGGTAGTTCTGGGCATAAGACCCTGTTGGTTTAAACGAAAAAAGGGGTCTTATAGACTCTGCCTTGCCTTTGGCACACTGGGGTTGTGCCAACAATCATTGGCAAAGTGGCCAACTTTGCCATAGCACCAACATTCATGGATGTTGTATCTCCTTTTATGAAAACACCTTGAAGTGTGCAAGCTACTTTTGGCTACCTGTTCAGTGGGGAGAACGGTGGCCTTCTTCTTATTTCTTTCAGCAAGAGCTTGACCAAAAGTGAGTTTGCCAGTAGAGGAACTTGGCTTACTCTGAACATCATTAGCAACTGCCTTCTTTACATATGGCATGTTCTTCATGGATTCAGGGAAAGCCAAGGTAGCCTCACTGACTGGATTACCTTTGGTTTGAGTTCTTGCTGGAAGAACTTTATAATAGGCCATGACCACATCCTTGAATGAGGGGGTTGGGGCCCCAAATACAAAAGGTCCAGGTTGGGCCTTTTGAACTTCTACATGGGGAGCCTTTTGAGGAATCAATCCCATGACCTCTCTTCTTCCATTTTAAGGTACTTTAGTAATCTTACAAGAAAGATTCCCACTCCTCCAGTGACTGGTGATCGCTTTCTGCTTGAGAAAAGAGAGCCGAACTAGTAATCTAACTAGGCAAGTATACCTATTGAACTATATCTAGGGAACACAAGTGTTGTATTGAAATTTGGGAATTGTTGAGTAAACCTACTCACACGAAAACTATTATCGTAACGAAGGATGGTTTTAGGGTTAATGAGAAATTTAAATGCGATTAAGAAAAGAAAAATAGTGCTAAAAAGAGAATTACTTGCAGCAAAATGAAGAGCTATAAAAGTGATCACAACGAAGGGGTGGAATAATTAATTGGAAAAGCACTCGATCAAGAATCATCTCGGCAAGAGTTGACAAAAATGCGATAAAAAACCTAACTTAATAGGGTAAAGGTCCTTGACCGTGGAGGTTCCTAAAGCTTGAACATGCTCCTCTCAAAGTCATGCCCAACTAAGTTTAGGAAGGTCCGACCGAACTCTCATCCAAATCGGAGGCCTAAAGCTTTCTTTACGCGATGAACCCCACTATTGGATTTCACTCCAATCCAGGAGATTTGTATGTCTGCCTCTCTTGAGGGGTGCGTGAAACTCTCTATACTCTTGAGTGTTCACTTCAAACTATAAGCCTCTCGGCTAGCTAAAAGTGAAAACGAAATGGAAATTATATATCGATGATATAACTACAAACATGAAAAATCAAGAGTAATTCAAAGGCCTAAAACCTAAAGAGAAAAATTAATTCAAAGCATCATAGTTTAATCAACTTGAACCTTGGATCATCACGACTGAGTACAAAGAGGATTAGTTAATCATAGCGAAGTGGAGGAGGAGAGATGAGTAGAAGAGCATTAAGAACACAAAGAATAAAAATGGGCACTTATAAAAATATTAAAGAGAGTTACTACAACTTGAAAGAAAAGTACAAGTGCAATGAAATAAAGGCCTAAGCTAGCATAACATTAAGCTTCTAATTAAGTTACAAAAGCTATTACAAAAGAGCACACTAAGATAGGATTAGAAAGGAACTAAAATGAGAAAGAGAGAGAGGGGAGAAAGCATGAAAAAGACTAAGAAATAAAAGGGCATCACCTCCCCTCTCAACCCAAAAATGTTCTGAACACAAGGGGGTACCACTGTATTTATAGGCAAAATTCTCGAGTTGGTCACGCCCTCTGGCACGCCCAGGGATGGCGTGTCGGGGGGGGGGGGGGCGTGACATGCACGGAGTTGACCTCGAGCTCTAGATTTTGGCGGGAATGATGATTGCTTCTGTAAGTCGGTGGACACTCCCTGGGCAATGCCCGTATAGGAGGGGCGTGTAAGGCACGTCAAGTCTCAATCATTGGTCGGAAATCCGTTAATCGTCGAAAAAGGTGGGACACGCCATAGGGCCATGCCCGTGTAGGGGGGCGTGTCATTACTATTGATGTGTAGCAACAAAAGTAAATTTTTAGGTTGGCAAGAAGGCTCAAATGAAAACATAAACGGCCTAAATCATTTTCATGCTTTTAAATTTATCTAAAACATAGTTTTGAAAATTTTCAAAAAACAAGTCCTAGATAATAAAAGAAGATTAATGAAATTATCTTGAAAATAGAAATAATAGGTGACTTGGATCGTTCACTTCTACTACGCTAATCAAAAGTTGACATTAGAGAAATTATCCAAAATGAAAAGAAAAATAGTGGATGAAATATTTTTTAGAAAGTAAAGAGGATAAAAAACGAAAACCATAATAAAATGCAAGTTTTAGAAAAAGCATTTTACGTTAACATACTACCATGAATTTGAAACACAACATGACCAATATTTTTCTTGTGAAATATAAATAAAAAGAATGATTAGAAATATTATTGTTCGCTAAATCGTTATAAGGAATTTTGAGAAAAACAAAACAAAAACAAGGGGTATTATTGAAATACCAAAAAACGTCTAAACTATTAAAGTAAAAAACAAATAGTAAATATTTTTTATATTTTGAAATATTCTCTTTTTTTTATTTTGAAATATTTTCTATAAATTTTTTTGGATTTTTAAGATATAAAAATAAAATAAAGACAAGAGATTGAGGAAATCCTCCTACAAGCTTAAAATAGACATTGTCCTCAATGGAGAAAGGAGGTTAGAGAGAGAGAAATTAAAACAGAAATGAAAGTACAAAAAAATAGGTACTTCCTCGGATTTTTGTGTCGCGAAAGTTTAGTGATGCGGCTCCCTCATGCTTCCGCTTTGGATCTTCATGAGATGTCTTCTTTGGACTTCATGATTGATTCAGCAGCATTAGAGCAGGCGATCGCAGAAGCTTTAGGTTGTCGGAGCCGTCCAGGGCAAAAATTGTAAAATAAAGAAAATAGAAAAATAACTTGGGTTGCCTCCCAAGAGTGCCCTTTGTTAAAAACATTGTTTGAGCTCGACGCAACAAAATAATGTTGTCCAAAAATAATTTGTCCAAAAATAATAAATAAAGTTTTAACAAAAATAAATAGTCTTAAGTTACTGTTCGTGCAGAAGAAACTTAAAATTGTCTGGACTGACATAATCATCACCAGAAAAAATAGAGTTTAAGACGCTGCCCATTTATTTTGAAATCACCCTTATCAGAATATGAAATTAAAACAGTACCATATGGAAAAACTTGTTTAACAAAAAATGACCCAGACCAACGAGACTTTAACTTTCCAGAAAATAAATATAAACGAGAATTATAAAGAAGAACTTGGTCGCCCGGCTTGATGGTTTTTTGGTGCCTTAAGTGTTTGTCGTGAAAACGTTTTGTCCGCTCTTTATAAAATTTGTTATTTTCATATACGTAAGAGCGCTACTCGTCGAGTTCGTTAAGTTGACATTTTTTATGGTCGCCGACAGAGTGGGGATCGAAATTTAAAAATTGCAAGGCCCAAAAAGCGCGGTGTTCTATTTCTACGGGTAAATGGCATGACTTTCCATAAACCAACCGATATAGCGTACATCCGATGGCGGTTTTGTACGCTGTTCGGTAGGACCATAGAACATCGTCTAATTTGGTTGACCAGTCTTTCCTAGAGGTGGAAACAGTCTTTTCTAAAATTCATTTAATCTCTCTATTCACTACTTCGACTTGTCCGTTAGTTTGGGGGTGGTAGGCAGTTTAAAGCTTATGCGTAACGCCGTATTTAATAAGGATTTTAGAAAACTTCGTGTTACAGAAATATGAACCCCTATCGCTAACGATTGCTCGCGGCGTACTGAATCGAGAAAATAATTTTTGTAAGAACGTAATTACGACTCGGGCGTCGTTAGTAGGAAGAGCTTGGGCTTTAGCCCATCAAGAAACATAATCTACGGAAACTAAAATATATTTATTTCCGAAGCTAGAAGGAAGGGGGCCAACAAAATCAATTCCCTAGAGGTCGAAAATTTTGCACTCGAGGAAATAATTTTGCGGCATTTCATTTTTATTGGAAATGTTGCCCGACCGTTGGCAACTATCACACCAACTCACAAAGGCTTGCGCGTCTTTAAATAGGCTAGGCCAGAAAAAACCCGCGCAAAGCACTTTGTGGGCAGTGTGAGCAGCTTGATAGTGAGCACCAGTCGGTCCTTCGTGCAAATGTTTTAAAATATCTAAACCTTCTTCAAAAGAGACACATCTCCTTATCACTTGGTCCACACAAACTCTGAAAAGATGCGGGTCCTCCCAAAAATAGTTCTTCAACTCAGAAAAGAATTTCTTCTTTTGTTGAGAGGAGAACTCTTTTGGGAGAACACAAGCCACTAAATAATTGGCTATGTGTGCAAACCAAGGAGACAGAGAAGTGTTAATTGAAAGCAGCTTTTCATCAGGAAAATAATCATTAAAAGATTTTTCATCGATATTTTCAATATAATGATTATCTAATCGTGAGAGATGGTCGACGGCCAAATTCTCGGCTCCTCGCTTATCACAGATTTCTAAGTCAAACTCCTGGAGGAGTAAGACCCAGCGAATCATGCGCGGCTTGGCATCCGTCTTAGTAAGAAGATACTTGACGGCCGAGTGGTCCGTAAAAACAATAATTTTGGAAAGCGTAATATATGAACGAAATTTATCAAAAGCAAACACTATAGCTAGGAGCTCCTTCTCGGTCATTGTATAATTCTCTTATGCCGATGTAAGTGTTTTACAAGCATAATAGATGGGGTGGAAGTTTTTAGAAATTCGTTGTCCTAGTACGGCTCCCACCGCGAAACTACTTGCATCGCACATAATTTCAAAGGGAAGGTACCACACTGGAGCTATCATAATGGGGGCGTTAATAAATTTATCTTTTATTAATTCAAAGGCAGACAGACAAAGGTCCTCAAAAGAAAATGGGGCGCCCTTTTCTAAGAGCTGGGTAAGAGGTTTGGTGATTTTTGAGAAGTATTTTATGAAGCGGCGCTAAAAACTAGCGTGTCCTAAGAAAATTCTTATAGCTTTCACATTCGTAGGCGGCGATAGTTTCTCGATAACTTCTATCTTAGCTATGTCTACTTCAATTCCTTTCGCAGAAATTTTATGACCAAAAACTAACCCTTCACTCACCATAATATGACAATTTTCCCAATTTATGGCAAGGTTAGTTTCTTCGAATCTTTCTAAGACTTTTTCTAGAATTTCTAAACAACTATCAAAGGCATCGCCGAACACGGAGAAATCATCCATAAATACCTCCATAATGCTTTCTACGTACCTGTCGAAGATAGCAAGCATACACTGCTGGAATGTAGCTAGCGCATTGCACAATCCAAACGACATTCTTCGGTAGGCGAAGGTGCCGAAGGGACAAGTAAACGTAGTTTTTTCCTGGTCCTTGGGATAGATGGGGATTTGAAAATACCCCGAGAGGCCATTGAGAAAACAGTAAAAGCTATGGCCGAATAATCGCTCTAAGATTTGATCAATGAACGGCAAGGGGAATTGGTCCTTGCGGGTGGCATTCTTTACTTATGATAGTCAATACACATTCGCCACCCCATCACCATCTGTGTTGGAATTAAATTATTATTATCGTTTACAACTACAGTTATCCCTCCATTTTTCGGCACTACCTGAACAGGGCTAACCCACTTACTATAAGATATATGATAGATAATTCTTGCATCTAAGAGTTTCATAACCTCTCCCTTTACGACTTCTTTCAGGTTCGGGTTTATATGGCGCTGAGGTTGGATGGAGTAACGTGAATTATCTTCCATTAATATTTTGTGAGTGCATAAGGATGGGCTTATGCCGTTGATATCAGATATCTTCCAGGAAATATCTCGACAATGTTTACGTAAAACTAGAAGGAGTTTGTCATTTTGGACTTAGAATAAGTAGGCTGAAACTATCATTGGTAGTTTGGAAATTTTTTCTAGGAAGGGATACTTGAGATTTTTCAGGTAGTTCTTTTAATTCTAGGGTAGGGGGTTCTTCATAGGAGGTTTTAAAGATTCTTTCTTTTTCAAAAACTATGTCCTCGTAGACTTTTTATATGGAAAAATAAAGGTGGTGGGGCTAGTGGACATGGTTGTTTCTTGTAGAGTTTCAGTAGGAAGAGTTGAGGGTGAACAAAAATCAGAAAATTCATCGTCAGAAATGTTGTAGGATGATTCATCACTTAAGGTATCTAAGAAGAAATAGGAGTCATCATTCTCTAGGGTATTTTTCATCGAAGGGGTGATAGAGAAGGTCACTTCATCGTCGCTTACTAAAAGAAGAGTTTTCCAAGGATCAAGGGAACCTCGACGACTTCTTCGATGTCCAATATGACGAAATCCACCGGGAAGATGAATTTGTCAAATTTGGATAGAACATCCTCCACTATTCCTAACGGGTACTTAACAGATCTATCAGTGAGCTGTATACTCATATGCATGAGGTTGAGGCTACCAATTCCTAACTTCTTAAATAACGAGAGGGGCATCAGGTTGATACTTGCACCTAAGTAAGCCAATGCGTGCTTGACAAAAAGATAACCAAAGACACACGGAATAGAAAAACTACCAGGATCACTGATCTTCTTAGGTAAACCATTTTTCAAGGCAGCAGAGCACTCGACGTTGAGCATGACATGCGACAAGTTCTCTAACTTCTTCTTATTAGTAAGAAGATCCTTAAGATACTTATCATACTTCGACATCTGGGAGATTGCTTCGTGGAAGGGTCGGTTTATGTGGATTTGATTAAACATTTCTAGGAAGCGGGAGTATTGATCATCCTGACGTTGTTTGTTAAGTTCGGAAGGGTCTGGTGGAGTTGGATTATTTTTAAAGATGGGTGGTGGAGCGAGATCATTTTCTAAAGTAGAGAGCGGAGTGATAACTTCTTTTTCAGTTGGTGGTGGAATTTTCAAAACGGGAGCGGAGCTTGCCTCGGGCTCTTTGCTAACCATACTGAAAACTTGCTTCCCACTCCAAAGAGTTATAGTTTTCGCTTGCTCTCTTGGGTTGGGATCGGTATTGGAAGGAAGAGACCCTGTGGGTCGCTCAGAATTAATTTTTGCGAGTTGTCCTACTTGATTTTCTAGATTTTTAAAGCTTCCGATTAAGGTTCTTATTGTAGCATCATTTGTGGTTATATATTTAGAAAGTAACTCATCCAAGCTTGGAAGTTTTGGATAGTATTGAAAAGGTGGAGGTGGTGTAGAAAAATCATTTTGTGGTGGCGGGCACATTGCGTTCGAAGGATTACTCCACAAAAAATTCGGGTGGTTACGTAATGCAGGATTATAACTATTCGGAAAAGTAAAACCAGGAGCATGAAAATTTGCAGCAGAAAAATTAGTAAAAGCATTTCTTGGCATATTATTAACACAATCTAATTTTTCGGGAGTAGGAGTTGCAGTTTCCCATACCTGAGGGGCGGAGACAGCAGTCACCTCAATAATTTTTTTACTTAAAATTTCCACTTGTAGAGCTAGATGAGAGACGTTGCCCACTTCAAATATACCTGCAGGTTTGTTTGGATGAGGCCTAGGCACATTCCACTGATAGGTGTTCATGGCCATGTCCTCGAAAAGCTCAAGAGCTGCTTCCGTGGTCTTATTGTTTAAAGTACCTCCAAAAGCTGCGTCTATTATTTGCTTTGTATTTTGATTTAGCGCGTTATAAAATGTCTGCACTTATAACCATGCAGGCAGTGCATGATGGGGGCATCATCTTAACAGTTCTTTAAATCTTTCCTAGGTTTCATATATGGTTTCAGAGTCTATTTGTCCAGAGACAAAAATATCGTTCCTAAGTTTTGCAGTTTTAGCTGGCGAAAAATACTTCGTCAGAAATTTTTCATTTAATTGATCCCAGGTGGTGATGCTCCCTCTTGGTAGAGTCATCAACCTTAGTTTAGCTTTGGTTATTAGGGAGAAAGGAAATAATCTTAGCCTAATAGCATCATTTGTGATACCATTTATCTTGAAAGTGTCACAAATCTCAAGAAAGCTTGCTATATGCGTGTTCGAATCTTCATCTTGAAGTCCGTCATATTGCACATACTGCTGCACAATTTGAATTATGCTAGGCTTTAGTTCGAAAATATTATTAGCTATAGTAGGGTGCACGATGCTTGATTCTATTCCCTCTAGATCCAATCGTGCATAATAGGACATATGCCTATGCACGGCTTCAACCACGTGGGGTCTTCCATTCTTAAATTAGAAAATGACTCGGAATCCTCAACCGGTATTTGGAGAGTAGGGCCTCTAAATCGCGATCTTCTCCGAAGAGTACGCTCAATTTCGTGGTCTAAATCCAAAATATCCTACGGATTCCCGCGGGTCATGCACTAGAAGAAGAGAAGAAAAAGAAGAGAAAAAAATAAACAAGAAAAAGAAAAGCAAAAATTTTATTTTGAAATAGATTTTTTTATGTTTTAATTCCCGAACTTCCCAGGGGCTACCCAATCAAGGGTTCGCAAGGTACTAGATAAGATAGTGGTATTTAAGCCACTTTGCCCTTTTCGAGAGAGTTAGGTGGTGTAGAAAAATTGTGAAGTGGGTTTCTATTAAGAGCGTTAATAATTTTGGATTTTTTTATTTTTTAGAAAGAGGATGAGAAAGAGAAATGATAAAATTAATAGGTTCATGTTTTCAAATTATAAACAAAAGTTGCTCCCCGACAACGATGCCAAAAACTTGGTGATCGCTTTCTGCTTGAGAAAAGAGAGCCGAACTAGCAATCCAACTAGGCAAGTATACCAATCGAACTATAGATAGGGGACACAAGTGTCATATTGAAATCCGGGAACTGTTGAGTAAACCTACTCACATGAAAACTATTATCTTATCGAAGGATGGTTTTAGGGTTAAAGAGAAATAAAAATGCGATTAAGAAAAGAAATATAGTGCTAAAAAGAGAATTACTTGCAGCGAAATGAAGAGCTATAAAAGTTATCACAACGAAGGGTTGGAATAATGAAATGGAAAAGCACTCGATCAATAATCACCTTGGCAAGAGTTGACTAAAAATGCGATAAAAAACCTAAATTAATAGGGTAAAGGTCCTTGACCATGGAGGTTCCTAAAGCTTGAACACGCTCCTCTCGAAGTCGTGCTTAACTAAGTTTAGAAAGGTCCGGCCGAACTCTCATCCAAATCGGAGGCCTAAAGCTCGCTTTATGCGGTGAACCCAACTATTGGATTTCACTCCAAACCGGGAGATTTGCACGTTTGCCTCTCTTGAGGGGTGCATGCAACTTTATTTACTCTTCAATGTTCACTTTAAACTACGAGCCTCTCTTCTAGCTAAGAGTGAAAATAGAAATGGAAATTATATATCGATGATATAACTCCAAACATGAAAAATCAAGAGTAATTCGAAGGCCCAAAACCTAAAAAGAAAAAGTAATTCAAAGCATCATAACTTAATCAACTCGAACCTTGGATCATCAAGATTGAGTACAAGGAGGATTAGTTAATAATTGCGAAGTAGAGGAGGAGGGATGAGTAGAAGAGCATTAAGAACACAAAGATAAAAAAGGAGCACTTATATTAATATTAAAGAGAGCTACAACAAATTGAAAGAAAGGTACAAGTGCAATGAAATAAAAGCCTAAGATATCATAACATTAAGCTACTAATAAAGTTACAAAAGCTCTTACAAAAGAGCACACTAAGCTAGGATTAAAAAGAAACTAAAATAAGAAAGAGAGAGGGGATAAAGCATGAAAAAGACTAAGAAATAAAAGGGCAGCCCCTCCCCTCTCAACCAAAAGCTATTTTGGGCATACGGGGTACCACTGTATTTATAGGCAAAATTCACGGGTTGGTCACGCCCTCGGTCACGCCCAGGGAGGGCATGTTAGGGGGGTGGGGGGTTTGACATGCACGGAGTTGACCTCGGGCTCTGGATTCTGGCGGAAATGATGATTGCTTCTGTACGTCGGTGGACACGCCCTAGGCCACGCCCTTATAGGAGGGACTTGTAAGGCTCGTCAAGTCTCAATCATTGGTCGAAAATCAGTCAATTGTCAAAAAAGGTGGGACATGCCCCAGGGCCACGCCCGTGTAGGGGGGCATGTCAGTACTGTGGACGTGCGGGAACAAAAAATCTTTAAATACGGCAGCAGGACTAGGGATGAGGGTGATATGCCCTGTGACACGCCCAAGGAGGGCGTGTTAGGGGGGCGTGACAGCAATTTTTCTTGTTATTTTGGCTCTGGAAGCAAACTTCCTCGAGACCGAGTCAAACGCCCTATGACACGCCCAGGGAGGGCGCGTCAGGGGGTCATGTCAGGTCATTTTTGCAAAAATCTCTTGAAACCTTCAAAAAGAGAAAAACGCATTAGCGACAATAATATATACATAAGGAAGTCAATATATAAGCTTACAAGACAAGATTTGCACTTTAAAAGCCATAAAATACCCTAGTAATTTAGACTACAAAACGTACTATCAGTTACCACACTTACAGTCTTGGTCATACGTGTTGGATGGTAGAATTACATTGTGGTCAAACGTAAATAGATATTGGTCAAACATAAATAGATATTGTCACTACTCAAAAATTGAATGCCGGAGAATCGCTCGGTCATGTGTAGGAAGAAAATAGGCAAGTCGCTTGGCTAAGCATTGCCAAAGATCGGGGCTCGTGATCACCTCCAAAGGAATCCACCGATGTCGGGGACCATATGCTTGTTCGTTCGCACTCTCTCCACGGCACTAGTTTGACTCTAGCCTGAGTCCGTAGGACTTCGGGTAATAATGGGTCCTGGGTTACGATGAGGAAAATAACTAACCCAAATGAGCTAACGTACAAAAAATAGTAACTGCTAACCACCAAATAAACGCAGGTGCACCACACCCCCAGACTTACTTTTACCAATGGGTGTGTGCACCGCCTACTCCAAACAACAATCCCATCTCAAAAAGATTTTTCATTTAAACTTTTTCTTATTTCTTTTCTTTTCCTCTTTTTTTTTCTTTTCTTTTTATAGATTTTTCTTTTAAGCTTTCACATTTTTATTTTACAAAATCAGCACATTTTTCTTTTGGGCACATCCACATATAACAAAAACGAATCACCACATCACAACCCAATGTAAAATGTAAACTGCTAATGCTCGAATTGGGCGTGCGACTAGGATCGGCTATGAGGCTTTGGCGAATATAGTGGAGCTGAATCAAAAGAAAGGGTAGGCACAAAGGGGCTAGAGAGGGCGACGTTAGGAAAGGGTACAAAGCTCAACCGGGCCAACATGATGGCCTACATCACTCTCACGCTAGACTAACCATGCACCAATGCTTCGAAAATAGCTTGGGGCAAGTTCTTAGCCACCGAGAGAAATGATCCGTCCTCCCGACTCGAGCAATACAAATTTAGAGACGCCTCCACACATTCCTACGCTACCGATAGATTGCTCCGGATTCACATTTTTGAGTAGGACAAACATGATTTACGAGTGCAGAAAAAATATAAATTTACAAGCATAAAGAAAAATTAAACCTATACAATTTCTACACCACGTGAGTACTCGATTAGGAGCACTGCACGAGTTTCGAACTACTCTAAATTAAAATCCAAAGTCAGCACCACCATTTTAAAATTGACACAAAATGACAACATTGACTCGAGCCGCGCACGTGGTTAAGTGCGCGCTCGAGTGGGTAGCAAGGTGTGTGCAGCAGGATTCTACAATAATGAAGCATAAAATAAAACTACTGGCATGCTATCAATGTGCTCGTTGAGTGCATAAGCGGCTCTTCCCCCCAGACTTGAATGAAAACATAGGCAGAAATGAAAATAGACATCTAAAATAAAAAGAGGGCTGAGGAGAAAGGGTACCTATGCTCCAAAGAATGAGCATACCAGAAGGCGGAGGTTGCTGCATCGCACAAAAGTATGCTGGACCTGCGAATTAGGTTGAACAGAAGAAAAGACAAATAACATAAAATATAATAGAAGAGCAAAGTAAAAAAGCACAAAAAAGAGGGACCAAAAAGGTCCAAGCTTAGGTTGTCTCACAAATAGCCCTTTTGTTTACCGTCCTTAAGGTGGACCAAATACCTGTATTAGCAGTTTATATATTATTCTTGCAGTTTATAAGATAAATAAATAAATAAAAAAAAAACAGAACACTCATGAGACACAGAATCTGAAGATAAAAATGAAGAGGTAGCTGCGGGGTGGAGGAATTGCCCTCATTCTTCGTCGCTGCTGTGGATCTCAATGGGTGGTGGGCGTGGAGCGGGAGCGAAACGAGCTGGCGGAGCTACCACAAACATTTTGAGACTAAAGGGGCATGAAAATAAAAGATGAGATTGTAAAAGTAGAAGCAAATTGCTAAAATCCTACAAGAAAAGAAAAGAACAAGCTACCTAGATAACTATTGGGTTTTCTGTCTCCCAACATGACTTATTCAAATTCTAAACATTTCTTAGCTGATTGGCGTATGAAAATAGAAATGCTCAGGCAATTGTTCATGCTCGCATTTTGTTAGTGGGTACCGGTATGGAGTCAGAACAAACGCCCCACTACCTGTATAAGTATACCTGTCATGAATGTCAGGCATGGGCAAGACATAACTTGTGAAGCTCGTCATTTCCAACTCCACCTGCCTGGTCGCTAGTAGTCGTAGGCCGCATTACAGGCCCTTGTAATGATCGAACCGGTTCCACGACGGGGTCCTGCAGCGATGTGGAAACAAGAACAGGGTCAAGAAATAAATTAGAAGAATAACATAAAGGATCCTCAATCTTGGAGATGATTCCGGAATCATCCCTCATTGGTGGAATTGTAGAAAACTTAACACCACTGTCCAGGATGGTACAAGAAGTTCCTAGAGCAGCCTCCACCTCGTCCGTGCATTGAACATCCTCACGTGGGGTAAAAGCAGCAACCTCGACCACGGAATTGTCCTCCACAACAGGATCTAACAGAAAGCTGGAAATGCTAGTTTCCACCTGCGAATCTACCTCAACAGAAATATCAGAAAAAGACAGAATATTATGCAAATAAGAAGGTGAAGGTACAGAACTCGACAGGCAGTCAAGAACTGACTCTTCGCAACCAGACTCAATGCTAGGTAATGAATGTTCATCAGAAGTATAGATATCCATGCAGGTATGGGGATCAACACAAGCATCAGTGCATGTATCAGAAATGCTTTCTCCGAAACATGGAGATAGCAATGGTGCATATACCGTGGCTGAAGGGGTGCTGCTCAAGGTTGAAGTGGAAATAATCCGAAAATCCGGCTCATCGTACACTTCCAATTCAGCTAGATAAGCAGTGCAATACTTCAATGCATGATCCCAGCTTCGACAAAAAATGCACTGCTTGGCCGGCTTTAGCGGTACATCGACAGCTGAAGCCAAAAAGAAGTAGTGCGGTAATGGCTCTGTGTGTCGGTGGATAACAGGCTTATATCTACGTAATGTAGAGTCGTGAATTTCCTGGGTAATATACTTCTGAGGACATCTATCGCTAGCATGAGAAATGTCTCCATAATGAGGGCAATGAATATTGAAATTGTCCCACATTGCAGAAATATCAAAAATAGCGGGTAAAGATACTTTGCATCAATTCTTCGAGTAAAGCTAACAACTCCAACAATGAAATAACAACATAGGGGAAAAGGGATAAAAATAAAACAAAATGAAATAACTCTAATAACAAAATTTTCAGAATCATGGATCGTTCTATAGTTGCACTCCCCGGCAACGGCGCCAAAAACTTGATGCGTGTAAATACGGCAAGCGCACCGGTCGTACAAGTAATAAAGTTTTGGGAATGAATCCCCGAGTATCAGTCTCTTGAGGAATGCAATTAGCATAGAACAATGAACGATCCGAAATTATCGTTATGAGAGTTAATTAAATAAAGGAAAAATAAAGGGCTTTGAAGGTTGTTTTGCAAACAAATAAACTAAAGCAAAATATGCGGGTCACAATCACCGCTTCACAAGGTGAGATGGATGTAACGGACGCGATGCCGTACTTAGGTAAGGCGAATGGATGGTGAGCCAGTAAGTGAGGTGTTTAGTGCGGAGTGCAATCGAATGGAACGAAGGAACGGAGTGAAGTGAGATGGGGCGAGGCGCATCAAATCACAAATCTCACGAGCAAGATTAAACAAAAATAATCAAATTAAAACAACTAGAAATCGAAGTTAATTAAAAGCTTAATTCATTTCATACAACAAGAGAGATGGAGAAAGGCTAAACCAAGAAAGTGAAGATCCACCGCGATTGTTGGCCGGAGGTGCGGGTTGTCAATCCGCTTCCACGCGCAGTCCGAGGAGGCTTCCGGTATAGACGAGCTGTCACCTCGAGGGCCTTTAAGTCCGTTATATAGGTTGTCTTCATCATCTTCTTCGGTGGAAAGCTCAGAGAAGAGGTATTTAATGGCCGGGAGGATCACCGGAGTATGCAGAATGCTTTAGAATCGTCGGAAAATGACCTCCCGATGGTAGGGATGAAGGTGGAGATGGATGGAACTCTTGGGATGCGGAACGACAAAGTGGCGGCAAAGATCGATCCACGGTCCGTGCACTAATTCGCGGAACAGGCCAATTTATAGAAGCAGAGTTAAATAGCATGCACGAACACTGGCGCACGACCAGTGGTCGTGCGCGAACAAAGTTAGCGCTCGTGCGACAACAACCTATAGAACCTGCACCAGGAAATCAAAGCTCGCGCACGACCAGCAGCGCACGATCATTGATCGTGCGATATGGCGAGACAGAACTTTTCAAAAGAGGGCATGACTACGCACGACTGGCAACGCACGAGAAGTTATCGTGCGAGGTATAGCTGGTGACCGTGCGATATGGCGGGGCAGAACTTTCACAAGAGAAGCCAGACTGCGCACGACCGATGATCGTGCGCCAAAAAGGTCGATGGTCATGCGTGGGTAAAAAAGCACGACCATTGACTCCTTTTCCAAAAAATGGTGAAAGCCCTTTCCCGGACGCCCACGCGATACCCGAACCTGCAGGAAAACTGGACTGGTTGTCGATCATGGCAGTCACAGATATTAATAAAATGCATAGCAAGAGGGAAATATACACACGCACAGAAATAGGCTAATAAAGTGCACAAGACGTGGAATGTCATAGCGAACCAAAAGGAGTGCTAATGGCGCTAAATGGTAGTGCAAAGTCATGAAATGAAGCCTAGATGAGTCCAGAATTCAGTATGAAATGAGGACTCATCATGACCACACTTACAGTCTTGGTCATACGTGTTGCATGGTAGAATTACTTTGTGAGAGGTTAACCGAGGCTTGACAGGAGCTTGGCCTCTCCTATGAGATTGGATAACTTTAGAAATCCACTCAGATTCAGATTTTCTCTTGATAGCATCTATCTTAGAGAAATTGGCCACAACCCTCTTCTCCCTTTCAAGTTTCTCTTCAAGATCCTTGATGATAGAGTCCTTATATTTGATGGAATCAACATGGATATGTACCATGATCTTCAGATGAGCTACTTCCCTCTCTTTTAGATATAGCAAAGATGAACTCTCATCTTGCTGGTTAGCAGTCTGCTATAGGGAGGCAATTTCCTCTACTTATTTCTTAACAAGCATCTTGCTTTTCTTGAAAGCTTTCAGTAGTGCAACATGATTTTCAATCAATTGATTGATATCATCTTCTAACAGAGGACTCTAATCATCACTTGATGAGGATGCATCAAAGTCTGAGCAGGATTCATATCAAGACTCTGAGGATGAGCTAGATAGGGAATATACCTCATTTTGTCCAGGCTGATCCTTGCAGGATTCTTCTTCTAGTGTAGCTATCAGCCCATGGAATCTGCATTCTCCTTCCTCAGCTTCATCCACCTCTGAGTCACTATCTAAATGTGATAGAGGGGCCCTGATCTTTGCTCTTGTATCTTGATAAACTTTGTCTTTTGTAAGAGCTGTCAACAACCCAATGCTATTCTTGTTCTCTCTGTAGACTTGGAGCTTCATTGATCTATACACCTTATGGTTCACTTTTGAACACATAAGTTTAAACCTTCTTAGCTATCCTTTGAGGTCTACTAAGAAATTTAGATCCTTTTTGAGTAACCTCCCTCTGATACCAGTTGAAAGTCTTTGTTTTCAAGGATAGCTAAATCGCCTAGAGGGGGGGGGTGAATAGGTTTCTTAGTCCTTAGTGACTATCTTTTATTTTTCTTGAGTTGGATGCTTTATTAGTTGATTAAGTTCTTCTTTCAAGACATGCAACCTGCAATAAAGCCAACGCAGAGAAAACACATAAGACACACACAAGATTTATAGTGGTTTCCCTAACAAGGGTACATTCACTTTCCCTCCGACCTATCTAAATATCTTGTTGTACTAGGCACTTCTCCAAAACTCTGCTCAAAAGAGCTTACACCTCAGATCCCTCAGGATCTCTCAGTCTCCTCCAAGACTTACAACTCAGTCACAAGGGCCTTCAACTCTGTAATTAGCTAATCACCTACTTTAGGACAAAGGCCCTACAGTTAGGCTGGGAGGACAACCCTACCTCAGATCAACTAGGGATCCTACCTCAGAGCAAACATGCTCCTACCACTCAGATCCAATAGGATCCTATAAGATGGAAGTGGGTTGGAGAGTCTTGATTGGACACAAGAGAAATTTCTCTGTGCCAATCTACCTTGACTTAGATAGACTCAACCCAACTTTGACTCCAGGAATATATTTCCAGAGTCTACCTTTACTTGAACTGAGATATACTCAGTCCTAACTTCTTCTTCACAGCACTAGGGATTTTTCTTGCTAGAATTGTGAAGTGACAGCATCAAAACTAGCTGCTACCTGAGCTGAAGGATTCTCAGCTCAACTTCTTCACAGCAATAAGGATACAGATCTTGCTTTGATTTGTGCTGGAAGTAACTAGCAGGGCAACTGTTATGCTTCTTCTCTCTTTCCCGGGCAAAAGATGTTCAACCCTAACTTCTTCTCCACAACCTCCATAAGATGTTCTTCAGTGTTATATAGATGGATCTATGAAGAACTTGTTGGTGTATATAGAAAATGGCACCAACTAACTTTCCTTTTCCTCTTCAGAGATTTGCTCTGATCTTGTTGTAGTCGATGATGAAGACAAATAGCTAACTTGCTAAGCATTTAGACTTGCTATCTTGAGATTCATGTTTTTCAGTCACAGCAATAATGGTGATGAATAAGAAGCACATCAATAGCTACTTTTTCTGCAAAAAGCTTCTCCTTTTATTGATTGCAACCCAACGACTCTTTTAGTAGTGGGCCCCACATCATTGATGGGCCGCTAAAACCTTGCTTTAACGCCAACTATCGTACAGTAGCTCTACGATTCCTTTTGGCTTGTATTATAGCATTCCTGCTATCAATTTGAATAATGTTGACTTGCCGACGTCACCAGCTGTGGACTTAGCCAAAAATCAAGCAACATTAGCATAAGCGTTGAGTGAGTTAGCTTCACTCAATGCCAAAGTACTTAGACATATTTCTATCTTTCTAGGCATTGATATCGTTGTGTGTGCAAGCCTCACTCAACGAATTTTGCCTTAGCTTATTCTTTAGCCTTTTTTTCATGCTTGGCTTTGAGAGTGTTGAGTGACCACGCCTCACTCAACGCATTATGCCTAAGCCATGCTTTCTATAATTTGGGTGTTGAGAGCGTTGAGTGACCACACCTCACTCAATGCCTTATGCCTTAGTCATTTTCCTACATCTTCAGCATCTTAAGCATTAAGAGCGTTGAGTGAGCTCGCCTCACTCAACGTCTTTTGCTTTTAGCCAAATTTTCTGAATTATGGCGTTGAGAGAATTGAGTGAGTATGCCTCACTCAACGCTTACGGCCTTAGCCAGATTTTTCTCCACCTTGGCATTGAGAGAGTAAGCTCTACTCAATGCATTTGGACTTAGCCAAATTTCAGTATCTGAAAACACAGGTTCTGACTTAATGAGATACAGTCAACGTTTTATCACATGGCGTTGAGTGAGCTTGCCTCACTCAACGCCTATGGACTTAGTCAAATTTCAACACAGATTTTTTTTGTCTTTGACTTACTGAGCTTGTCTCACAGCCTTCTGTCACATGGTGTTGAGTGAGCTGTCTTCACTCAACGCTTGTGGACTTAGACGTATTTTCCAATCTATCTTCTTTGGCTTACCCTGACTCATAGCTTTTTGCTATATGGCATTGAGTGAGTGGACTTCACTCAAATCTTGTGGACTTAGACACTTTCTTAGCTTGCCACTACTTTGGCTTTGTCTGTATAGGCTCCACTCAACACTATAAGTCATCTAGCATTGAGTGAGTAACCTTCACTCAATGCCTATGTACTTAGATTGATTTCTATCTATCCACACCTTTGGTAAATATTTACCTGACTTAGCCACTTAGGCTACCTGATACTAGGAATCGCAAAGGTGGATGAGAGGGGTTAAAGAGAAGAGAGGGTGGATATGGTGGAAGTTGATAATATTTTCCAATTCTATATCCGATAAAGGCAAGCGTACCTTATCGTTTATAATATAGGATACTAAAGATTAATATCAAGGTCGTATTTCCCTGGGGAATAATGATTACTTCTACTTCGAGGAGATCACTATTATTTTATCAAATGATTTTTAAGATTAATTTACTTAACTAAAAAAAGAACTAAATTACTAAGCTAAAAAGAAAACTAAATTACTTGTAGAAATAAAAGGGTTAGAGCTAATGATAAAGGGGAGTACTCAATCTTGAATCACTTTGAAATAAGAAAATCAAAATGAAATATCAAACTAATTCTAAATAAAGTAAAACACCATGACCGTAGAGGTTCCCGATGTTTGGATACGCTTCTCTCGAAGTTGTGCCCAACTGAGTTTTGTAAGGTCCGACCGAACTCTCGTCCAAATCGAAGACCTAAAGCTCGCTTTACGTGGTGAACCCCGCTATTGGATTTAACTCCAATCTGGGAGATTTAACTTCTGCCTCTCTCGAGGGGTGTGTGCAACTCTCTTTACTCTTGGGTGATCGGTTCAATATATGAGCCTCTCGGCTAACTAAGAATGGAAACCCAAATGGAAACTATATACCGACAATATAGTCTCACTAAATAAGAACCAAGAGTAAATCAAAGGTAATTACTTTAAGAAAAAAAAGAAAGCTAAAACATCATAACCTGATCAACTCATTCTCAGATCATCGTGATCGATTACAAATGATGATTAGTTAATCATGGTAAAAGGGAAAGAGAGGGGTAGATAATAAAGGTGCATAAAAACTAAAGAAAGAGAAATAAAGAAAAAGAATGCTAACTAGAATTTCATTAAAAACATAAAGGGATTACATCTCAGAATGGAGATTACAAGTGCATGAAAAGAGACCTAATCACTACTACGACACTAATAAAAAGAGATTAAAAGTATTGAAAGTACATTGCATGAAAACTAAAACTAGAAATGGAGGGAGAGAGAGAGAGCAAAAACATAAAAAACACAAAAAACACTAAGAATGAAACTACCAGCACCTCCCGTCTCCCCAAAACTTTGTCTGAAATGCTTGGAATGGCCCGGTATTTATAGACAAAAATCTGTCTAGGTCACACCCCCTGTCATGCCTGGGGAGGGCGTGTTAGGGTGGCGTGTCAAGTACGGGGTTGACCTCAGGCGCTGGATTTTGGTAGGAATGATGATTGCTTCTATACGTTGGTGGATACGCCCTGGGACACGCCTGTGTAGGGGGGCATGTAAGGCACGTCACGTAAAAATCATTGGTTGGAAATCCTTCAATCGTCAAAAAAGGTTCTACATGCCCCAGGGCCACGCCCTTGTCGGGGGTGTGTTCCGTACGGGTTGACGTGCATCAACAAAAAAGCTTTAATTGAGGCAGCAGGCTTCGGGATGAGGGTGACACGCCTATAAACATGCCTAGTTAGGGCATGCAAGGGGGACGTGTCTGGTGTTTTTTTGGGATATGGCTTCTGGCATCAAATTTCCTCGAGATTGGGTTACACGCCCTGTGACATGCCCAGGGAGGGCGTGTCAGGGTGGCGTGTCAAGTCATTTTGGCCGAAAGCTGTGAAAACTTGCAAAAAGAGAAGAAAACATTTGTTATATTATTTACATAAAAAGAAACTAAAAGGAACCTAAAAATTCAAAAAGAATGAGATTTAAAATGAAAATAAATATATTTTCACCCAAATAAATTAAGCTAAAATATGCATCATCAAATTCCCCCATACTTATTATTTTGCTTGTCATCAAGCAAAGACTACAAGTTAGAGAAAATAAAGAGGATTAATTGAAAAGTTTAAAAATGCTATAAACGAGTAAGACATGAATTTAGAGGCAAAGATATTTTGAAATTTTTTTGAAAATTCCTACTTCAACTTAGCACTGAATTTTATAAATTTTACTAAATATAAAAACAAATCATCCCAAATTTTTACAGAATTAAAACTTAATAAATTAACGAGTAAAAAGCATATTAAGTCACTACTAAAGTCTAAGAGACAAATTAAAACCATAGTCAATCAAGACAAAGTTCAATATTTCTATCAAAAAATACTTACTCAATCTAGTTTCTCGCTACTATACTAAAAAGTAAACGTAGGAAGCATGAATCACTAGGGCTTTAATTAGGTGTACAATTAGGCTTAGGTTTTTAAGGGTGTGATATTCAAAAGATAAACACGGGGGGTATTTGCACACTTAAAACAAAAAGAAGTGAGCTTTGCAAAAATAATGCTAGCCAAAATGAATACTTTTCACATTTTTTTTCTTTTACTTTTTCATCAAATGTTTTTTTTCATTTTTCATACTTAAATATTTCCACTTTTGTAGCAAAAGATAATACAAGGATTTTCCACAAATTTTGTCAAAAAGATGCACATTAGCAATTAAAGCTCATAAACAAATTTAAAGTGTGCATATAAGTAAGCTATTTGGTCGTAGTGAAATAAAAAGTGGGGCTACAAAAAAGGAAAGGAAAAGGCAAAAAAAATGGCTAGCAACGATTATTGTTAGGCAGGATGCAAAAGCTCAAACGTTTAAAAAGAAATGCCTAAATCATTTTCATGCTTCCTAAATCAACTTAAAGTAAAGCTTTGAAATTACAAAAGAAGATAAGCACAAAAATAGAAAATAGAGAATTTTCTTTCATGAAAACAACGATAATAAGCATCTGGACCGGTTTGTGTCTACTACACTTAATACAAATTAAAGTTTACAATGATTTTAATAAGGAAAAATGAAGGATGATAGGTTTTATAAATGTAAAAGAAAGAAGCAGCTATAGAAAAGTGAAAAAGATTCAAGAAATTTTTCAAAAACAACATACTAAATATGAATACTGCACGAGTCAACATACTACTCGCTAAACATATTTAAACAGAAAATTAATCTAATTTATTCTAACTAAGCAAGTAGACATGAGCTTGAAAAAACAATAAAATGCAAAGTGGCGGGGTACTAATAGATTTGTACTAACTCAATTTAGGCTTCATTTGGTTCGGCGGTGGCCGGTCGATCCGGCGGGTGGAAACAGAGTGTTCGAACCGGAGGGGGGAGGTGGCTGCTCCAAACAGAGCTTTTTGGGGGCGTTTCTCAAGGGGGGCGGGTGGAAACGGAGCAAACGCCGCTGGAGGTTCATTTGTTTTTCCTCCTTCCGGCGGCGTTTTCTCAAAACGGAGCAACGAAACGCCCAAACAAATGAAGCCTTAATTTGGGTTTTTTTTTTCAATAAGTTCTATATTTTAATATTTTTGGATTTTTGAAAAATTATTTATATATATATTTTTTGATTTTTCTAAAGTAAACTAACTAAGGAAACACTCCCCCATACTTAAAGTTAAACATTGTAACCAATGTTTAAAGTTAAGTATAAAGAGAGTTGGGAAAAGGGAGAAAAGAGGAAAAAGAAATGCAAAAAAGGGAAAAGATGCTTCCCGAGCGCTTGATGCCCAGACATTGAAAAACGCGTCCCCCCGAACTTGAGCTAAAGATCGGCTCGAGTCCAAGTTGAGAGGCGAGAAGCGGCACAAACACCCGGGATCTTATTCCTGTACAAAACAAAACAAAAAAAAAACAGATAAGCAAGTGGTGCCTGTAACATCCAATTTCCAACTAGACCCCTGGAAGTGGTTTTGTCATAATAGAACCCTAGGAAACCCAGGAATTCAAGTTTATTGACCAAGGTTTCGAGTCAAGGGGTGGTCACGCCTGTGACCGACCCGTCACGCCCGTGACCTAGGGTGTGACCCCTTCGACGATCGTCGACCTCAGAAAGATGATCAGCGAGCTCAGAAATTTCAACATGGGCCTGGCACGCCCGTGACCAATCCGCCATGCCCGTGACCTTGGAATGGCGTTGAGTGAGCTGAGCTCACTCAACGCCATAGTCTGGATGGCGTTGAGTGAGCTTAGCTCACTCAACGCCATAAGCTAGATGGCGTTGAGTGCACATACTGCACTCAACGCCATCTGGTGTTGTCTGGATGGCATTGAGTGAGCTGATCTCACTCAATGTCATAGACTGGATGGAGTTGAGTGAGCTTAGCTCACTCAATGCAATAAACTAGACAGCGTTGAGTGCACGGACTGCACTCAACGCCGTCTGCTGAGGCCTGGAATGGAATTGAGTGAGTTGAGCTCACTCAATGCCGTAGTTTGGATGGCGTTTAGTGATCTTACCTAACTCAATGCCATAAGCTAGACGGCGTTGAGTGCATAGACTGCACTCAATGCCACCTTGAGTAGGCTGGATGGCGTTGAGTGAGAAGAGCTCACTCAATGCCATAATCTGGAAGGCGTTGAGTGAGCAGAGCTCACTCAACGCCATATCCGGGATGGCATTGAGTGAGCAGAGCTCACTCAATACCGCAGCATGGATGGCGTTGAGTGAGCAGAGCTCACTCAATGCCGTAGCTTGGATGGCGTTGAGTGAGCTGAGCTCACTCAACGCCATTGTACTTAGAATGTTTCTGGCAGGATTTTTGGCTGTGTGTTGGTTCAGCTGAACTGGGCCGGTCTAGATGGTGGGCCCAAATGCATTATTAGGCCGTTTCTTTTAATAAGACCCAATTAAGTCTTATTTTAAAAACTGTTGACCGGTCATGCCACGTGGCCTTCAGTTTTGAAAGCAAGGAGGAGCCACGGCCATGGCCGAGAACCTGCTCTCATGGCCATCAATGGCACTTGATGCCATGGCCCCTTCCCCTCCTCTTTAAACGGCTGGATTCAAGTCCTCATAGGGAGAGGAGGAGTTTCCAGCCCTCCTCCATCTATTACAGAGCCGTTTCTAGCCCCCACCACCATGGCCGAGCCAAGCTTTAATGGACCATTAATGGCCATTGAAGTTTTTGCCTTTCCCCTCCTTAACCGAGCTCTTAAACTCCATTAGAGGCCCAAGAGGAAGGTTTACCAGCCTTTACCCGAAGAATTCGAGCCCTCCCACCGTGCTATTGAAGAATTCCAGCGACGCCACCACCGCGCTAATGGCTTTCCGTCGATCTGCACGCCTCCAGCCCGCGAATAAGGTCCTCCCCTCCTCTCTTTCTACGGGTAGATCTTAGAATTCTTTAGGTTTGATAATCGAGCTCAACAAATCTCAATCTGAAGAGCTCCTCTTCCCAATTTTCCCGCAAAAAAAGGCTAGTCACGGGTTTGCCGGATTCCGCCTCTCCGGCGGTCGCGCTGCCGCCCGGTGATGGCCGCCACCTCAACGGTGGTGGTGGCGGTGGCCGGCCAGGGAGGAGGCTGGATGGCCGACGGCAGCTTCTGGAATGCACTCCAGGCCGGTCTAATCTCAGCCCTTGGCTGGAGGAAGAAGAAGACCCAGCACTGCTGGATCTTCCTCAAGATTAGTGCTGTTATTTAATTCTTTTCTTTTATATGAATTTTCTGAACAAAATAACAGCCACTTTAGTTAATTTATTAAAAAAACGTAGAGGCTATATATGAAGAAATGGTCAACATGTAATTTGTAGCCCTATGGGTCTACTTTATTTTAAAATTTATTTGGGTCAATTTGGTCAACTGGTTTGACCAGGGAACCTCTTTTAGTGAGATCTATACTTAGAGCTAGGTAGAGACTAAAAGGTGTGCCCACCCTTCATCCCTTGACCAAATGATCTGAAATTTGTGAAGATGGTCTACCCTAGCTATACCTAAGTCCTGTCCAAAAATGGGAATTTTTAGTTAATGTTTTTCTATAGTTTTTATAAAAATTTAATAATCTTAGGGTAAATTAATTAAATGACTTAATGACTTCCAAACCCTCCCAAATTTTGGTGAGTGGTCCCTGGGTTTATCATGAGGCTCTGTAAAATTTTGCATCTCATTTGGAGATTTTTTAGATTGGAAATGGACAAACCTAAGCTTTGCCCTATGAAAGGGTTTTTAGGTCAAAAGTACACTTTGAGATTTGAGTGGCCAGATCACCTCAACAGAGGCTGAGATTTTTGCCACTGACGAGGCATGATGCCTAGCACCCTCTCATGGATTTTGAGATGGATTGGGGTAAATTTGCCCTAGGACCCAAGGTCAAACCCTAAGGATGGTTCTTGGTGGTTTGTGAAGGGAAAGTGGTCAAATCACATGGTTATGAATTGAAACTTGGTAGATAGAATTCTAGGGTAGCTAAAATCCTCTTGTAGAAATATGAATGGATTTTAAAGTAAATAAGTCCCTCAAAACCCTAACCCTAGTTTAGGGCACAAAACTTATAGAGATATAAAATGTCACTAAAACTCACTAAACAGTGATGGGATTTGGGTAGAGTAGTTTTTAAGGTTAGTACAATCCCTGGACATTTTATTATGAATTTAGGATCATTATTTTGGATACTTCATTTACATTTTAGTAGTTTGTATTATTTGCTTAGAAATTTATTATGGAGAAAATACTTTCTGAAAATTGATGATATTTAGGCATAATACTCTTTATTACGTTTTAAAGCTCTGTGAATTTTTATGGGATTTTTAGAAGTTTAATTCTAAAGTTTGCTTCATTAAGTGTTGTTTCCCATGAAGACTTATTTAAATCTATTTTGGTGTCTAGCAAGCCTGTAAAATTATGATCTTTGTACAATGACCTTTTATGTACCATATTAATATTCAGTAATTTTTCTATAATTATATGATGAGTAATTTCAATACTTTCTTCTTTACATAGAATTAATAGGATTATAATAGATACATTAATTAGAGACTAAATACTTTCTGTAAAATCATGAAAATTAGTATTTGATGATACCTTGCTGTTATATAGTGATCATAATATTTGGGTGGCCATTACTTAAGAAGATCATGTAGTTCATGTTTAAAATTACCCATGACCAATCTTTTGAAAAAATTAAATAAATATCAGATTAATTAGGAAAATTATGAATTTCTGGATTTAGGCTAATTATGTCATGATAGACCTCCAGTAAATTTTATAGGAGATTTGGAAGAAAATTTGGAGTACCTCCCCCTGTATACCTCATATAGCTTAGGATGGTCTGCATATAGTAAAACCGCAGAAACTGAACTAGAGTGGGTAATGAGCTTGGGGAGATGGAATTTTGGTAGTTTGCTGGTTTGGATAGGGTAAGTTAAATTAAGTTCATTATTGGAAGTCAGGATGAGTAGAGTGTGAGATTGGCTAGTGTTAAGTGGTGTTCGGGAACGACGAAAGATCGTCCACCCCGGTTGGAGAGGAAGAGTCTCAATACACTAGGTTAGATCCAAAGTAATTTGAATGAGATCGGGTAATGGGTAATAACCAATAAAAATAAGTGTCTTGCGAAAGGGAACGATGGGCTTCAGCTACCATCATAGTTCCTAGTGCCCTTTGAGAGCCCTTCAAAGGGAATATCGGGGGCATTCCTGGGCTAACGTAAACCGTAGGAAAAATAAACTAAAAGAGCAACTAGAATATCTAGGGTTGCATATTCACACACCCCGGTAGCTAGGGAGGTAGAATAAGTTGGTTTGGTTGCCATTCAGACGGTAGCTCTGAAGGTAGATGCACGGACGAGACAGTACGGTGAGCCGAGGGCTCGAGGGTTTGAGTACAGAATAAGGTAGTGCGTCTTCGGTATTTGATTGTCGTTCACACAAACATCGGTATGTTGAATCGGCAGTGTGGGACACTTAGCCAAAGAAATTCTGGTGGATATAGCCAGCACAAGTACGCGGATACTCTAGGTTGTGTTCTTCTAGGGGCGTACGGAAGGGCTAGTCCAGGTAGTGTGGATACCTGCCTAGGAGTGGGGGGCCCGACCCACTGTCTCCGTTTGCCACTACGAAGGTTCCTGGGAGTGAAGCTAGCTGCCCGAACAGGGGGAACTAAAGGTCTGTGCACATAGAGTTGTGTTCGTGAGTTGCACTTGCATGAATCATGGCATAGCATATCACAACACTCATATTTGCATACAACCGACACCCCAACGTATAAATCGGTATGGGACTTTTTATACGATTGGAGCCTTGCAGAAGACCCCTTAACTTAGAAGTTTGTATGGCATTCATATAAGTTAAGGTTACTTACTTATTTACTTACTTATTTACTTACTTGCTCTCTATTTGTCTCCTTATACATTTACTACTTACTACATGTCTACTTTGCTACTCACTACCGTAGAACTGCTAGATGTACTCTATTTTAATTAGTTGTTTATACACCATGAACAATTGTTAGACTAGTTCCACTGTCATCCGTTTGATTATTCATCACCATTGTAGCTTCCCTTTCCTCCTCTCCGCTCGGTGCTTAGGAGCCGTGGGGGGAGGGGTAGGGGATGATAGGGCTTAATCTTTTTGACTAATGGTTTTCAAACCACAACATTACAGGAGCTCCGGATGGGAGACAGGGACCAGCACCAGCGGAGTACGGTGCGCATGGAGGTGGGCCAGTCTATCACCGGAGCACCTATGTCCAACTCCTTGAGTGTTTAGTATTTTTATATCTTCCGCGATGAGTGATTTGTAGTGAGGACTCTGATGTACCGGGCTCGAGCCCATTTTTCTATATTTCATCTGAACTGTTCCTTTGCAGTACTTTCTTTTACTATATATTAATGGACTTGTTGTGATTTTATTCATATGTGTTTCTGTGGACCTGTTTACATTCAGTGTAATATTTAATTCTCTCACTTTGTGATTGAAAAGGGCTGGCAGAATTGGCGTTTTGTAGTGGTGGCCTTCCCGCGAGTCGGTGCCACCGCAAAGCGGAAATTCTGGGCTAAGACCCGGGTGGTTGAAAATGAAAAAAAGGGGGTCTTATAAGTGGTATCAGAGGATACCTCGATCGGAAGAGAAGTTGTCCACAAAACCTTGGGCCACCCCCGTACGAGCTTAGTTTGCGGACAAACTAGCAGAGGAAGCAGTGGTGTGCCCATAAGGGAAATTACATGTGAAAGTCCATCCTACCCCTTTCTTATATTCCATTCATACGTTCTCTAACAAATGGAATTTTTTCTTGTAGCATGCGACGAACCCTACATCACAGCAGGGGGCACCTCAGGCTCCGAATGTGGTCCCACATCCACCGGCTCTAGCTCCGTTCCAGCAGACGGAGATGGGGAACACTCTGACGGCCAGTATGGAGGCCTTCAGAGCTCAGCAAGCCCCGACTCCACAGCCAAACCCCGGGTCCAACTAGATGAGCTTCTTCCGGGGACTTTCCCCTCCATCCTACCTGGGGACAGAATCGGCAGTACGCACTGAGGAGTGGTTAGATACCATTTACGAGATGCTTGCGGGGATCCGATGCCACACTGAGGAGGCAGTTTCTTCGACGGTCTCCTGCCTAGAGTCAAATGGAAAGAGGTGGTGGAAGTCACAGCCGTACACCACCTTTACGGGTATGGATTGCGCAGATATTACTTGGGAGGAGATCAGAGCAGCACTCTTGGGACATTTCGTACCTCAGTCGGCAAGGTACGAGATGGAGGATAGGTTTCTGCGGTTGAGGCAGGGGAACAAGACTGTGGTGGAGTATTATCAGGAGTTTACTCACCTGGCCCGCTATGCAGATGCTTATCAGTAGGACGACCCTGGCTATGCTCGGAGGTTTTAAAAGGGGCTGCAAGATGATATGAGACAGGCCCTACTCTTCGTCTCAGAGGGGAGTTTGGCCAGGATTCTGGAGATGGCTAAGAAGAGAGAAGCGGATCAGCTTACAGTTAAGAGACGGAAGAGACCGACTGATGATACAGTGATTGGAGGTCGTAGAGACCGTCCTCGAGGCTAGGTTATTGGGGAGAGAAGGAACGGGGATCAACCATGTCAGGAGTTTGGGCAGGAGAAGAGGATTAAGGGGGTATTGGCTCCCCAGCCTTTACAGATGCTGGATATGCTAAGGACAGCAGTGCAGGCACCGGTATGCTTTCAGTGCAATCAGTCGGGGCATATCAAGAGGAACTGCCTTATAAGGCGAGCACCCCCACCAGCACATCAGGGCGCTCCACCTCCCCGACAATTTGGCGGATGAGGACATGATCGAGGACGAGGATTTCAGGACCGAGGCCACAGGCCAGAGAGGGAGCAAGTGTATGCTATAGACCTGACATAACCCCGGAACCAGGAGCAGGTTATCGCAGGTATGGCAGTACTTTTAAGTTTCTTCCTATTAACTAGTTTTTTTTTGTTTTCTTGACATAACATAGTTAGAAATTAAGAGAAGACAACTATAACAAGAATACAAAGACATTTAATTACCTCAGGCATAGTCTTCATTAGCGGCAAGCCCGCTCACACGCTCTTCGACACCGGTGCTTCACACTCATTTGTGTCGGAAGATTTCGTGAAAGGATTGGCAGGCGTGGAGCCGTTCACCGGAATGATGATGAGGGTGCGTCTACCCGATGGATCAGAGCTAATGACCTCTGCTCATTGCAATATGGAAGCGGAGATCGGCGGGAAGGCGTTTGAGGAACCAGTGACGATTCTGAAGATGCCAGATTATGATCTGATCCTGGGCATGACTTGGCTGTGCTGGAACAATGCACAGATCGACTGCGTGGCGAAGAGGATCACTGTGAGGCACGGGGACCATTTATTGTTATCGAAGGTATTATACCAGCACCCCGCACCTTATTATCATCTATGCAGGCCATTAAGGCCCATCTGCAGGGGTAAGAGGTTTATCAGGTCCTTTTTGAGGCAGTCGTGGCCAAGGACTCCATTTTAGATATTCCAGTAGTTCGAGACTTCGCCGACGTATTTCCAAAGAAGCTACTAGGGCTACCCCCGCATCAAGAGAAGGACTTCCAGATTTAGCTCGTACCGGGGCTAAGCCGGTATCAAGAGCTCCCTATCGAATGACCGGGTTTGTTATTTGTCAAGAAGAAGGACGGAACTCTTCGACTATATATAGATTACCGGGCCCTGATTAGGTTGTCAGCCCGGAATACTTATCCATTGCCAAGGATAGACGAGCTATTTGACCAGCTGGATGGAGCCCATTGGTTCTCAAATCTGGATATGAGGTCGGGGTACTACCAGCTTCACATTCGGGAGGTGGACATCCCGAAGACGGCCTTCAGCAGTAGATATGGTTTGTACGAGTTTACCGTGATGCCTTTTGGGCTCACGAATGCACCCTCCGCATTTATGACCTTGATGAACCGGGTGTTCCAAGAGTATCTGGATGTATTCGTTATCGTATTCATCGATGACATCCTTATCTATTCAAGGCCGGAGGAGGAGCACGCGAGACATCTGGCCTTGACCTTGGAGAAGCTGTGGGAGCATAAGATGTATGCCAAATACAGTAAGTGCCAATTCTGGCTAAAGGAGGTGGCCTTTTTGGGCCATGTCATCAGTGGAGCGGGTCTAACAGTTGATTCGGCGAAGGTCCAGGCAGTACGGGATTGGTCACCACTAAAGTCGGCCTCAGATGTTCGAAGTTTCTTAGGACTTGCCGGTTATTACCGGAAGTTCGTAAAGGGGTTCTCTCAGATTGCCCTCCCTCTTACGTCTCTGACAAAGAAAAAGTCCCCTTTTATTTGGACACCATGATGCGAATCTGCTTTTCAGGAGCTGAAGGATCGTCTTACCTCGGCTCCCATCCTTTCTCTTTTGTCAGGGAAGGAAGGATTCCAGGTGTACACAGATTCTTCCTATCAGGGGATGGGTGTCGTTCTGATGCTGAACGGGCACGTAATAGCCTATGCCTCCCGTTAGTTGAAGGCCGCACGAGCAGAAATACCCCGTGCACGATTTTGAGATGGGGGCAGTCGTTTTTGCTCTTAAGATCTGGCGACACTATCTCTATAGAGTACATTGCGATATCTTCTCAGACCACAAGAACTTGAAGTACGTAGAAACCCAGAAGGAGTTAAACATCAGGCCGAGATGCTGGGTTGAGTTTCTGTCGGACTACCAGTATACCATGCACTACCATCCAGGGAAGGCAAATGTGGTCACAGACACTTTGAGTCGGAGAGCGAGTACGTCAGGAGTAGGCACGTAGCTGATGGCCTTGGAGTTGGTTAAAGCATTCGAGGAGATGCAGATATCACTAGTGTCCGAGGATGACCCGGAGTTATACATGGAGTACCTAGGGTAGATGGTTACTACTGATATTATTCGGGACCGCATCAGAGATGGGCAGATGCTGGATGTGAGAGCTCAGCCGATATTTCGAGCCTTGGAGGAAGGCACGATAGGAGATTACTCTTTGAGGGATGGTCTCCTATATTTCAGAGGAAGAGTATACATACCGGCAGGAGGCTAGATCCGAGAGGACATTATGACAGAAGCTAACTGCAGCCGATACTCGGTACACCCGGGGATCACCAAGATGGTAAAAGATTTGAAGACGATGATGTACTGGCCGGGTATGAAGAAGGACATTACGTACTGTGTGATGCATTGCGAGGTCTGCCAACTTGTAAAGGCAGAGTGTAGGAACCCGGCATGCTTGCTGCAGCCACTTCCGGTGCCGGAGTAGAAATTTGAGGATATAGCCATGAAATTCATACATGGGCTACCCCGATCCCATGCGGGGAATGACTCGATCTGGGTGATAGTGGACAGGCTAACAAAGGTGGCCCGATTCATTCCAGTGGCAAAGGACACTCCAGTTAGTGTATTAGTACGGAGGTTCATTGAGCAGTTTGTGCATTATCATGAGGTGGCCAAGACTATCGTTTCGGATCGGGATGGGCGATTTACATCCAGGGAGTGTAGGTCAGTCCAGGCCCATCTGGGTTCTCGGTTGACATTCAACACAGCTTTTCACCCTCAGACCGACGGGCAGACGGAGCGCACCAACCGTATACTGGAATATCGTTTGCGCCTGTATATTTTGGACTGCGGAGAGCCTTGAGAGATATTGCTGCCACTGGTCGAGTTTTCGTACAACAACGCCCATCAGTCCAGCATAGGCATGGCTCCATACGAGGCGTTGTATTAAAGGAGGTGCGGGACCCACTATCATGGGTTCAAGATGAGGATCCGCAGGCACTAGGCTCAGAGTTTGTGGGGGATACAAATGCCCAGATTAGATTGATCCGGGACAGGATGTTGGAAGCCCAGAGCAAGGCAGGCCAAATACTATGATGCGAAGCATCATCAGGTGGAGTTTTAGGTGGGAGACCGAGTTTTCTTGAAGATACGGCCGATGCACGGAGTCTCGCGGGTTCGCGGGCGTAGGAAGCTCAATCCGAGATATATGGGGGCTTACAGGATCCTGGAGCGGATCGGTCCCTTGTCTTATAGACTGGAGCTATCGCCGGAGTTAGCGAGATTGCATGACGTCTTCCACGTCTCCTCACTTCGGAGGGCTCTGCTATGGCCAGAGCAGCTGATTTCCACAGCAGACGGCCCGGTGGCCTCGGATCGGTCAGTCAACCTAGAGCTTATCAGGATCGATGACACAGCAGTGTGGGTCTTGCGACGTAAGAAGGTTCCATTAGTCAAGGTCCTGTGGAATAATCATGGGCAGGAGGAGCATACATGGGAGCCACAGGACTTGATGCGACAAAAGTATCCGGAGCTTTTCAGTCAGGTATACCTCATAACCTCTCTGGACAATCAATTTGCTTTCCTGTTTTAAACCAATACCCTACAATTTCAAGAATAGGGGCTAATCTTTTGTTTATTGGGGTACATATATAGTCAATTGGACAAATTGGTCTTAGATTTGAATATCACCTTCAAACCACACATAGCAAACGTGGCGTAGAGATGTAAATATTTCAACTCTCATGGGATGTTACAATCTTTTTTTTTCCCGATAGGAGCCCCCATAGGCTTGACGTTGATTTTGGGGACGAAATCTTTGTTTTGTTTATTGGGATTTTTAACATCCCATTTCTAACTAGACCCCTGGAAGTGGTTTTGTCATAACAGAACCCTAGGAAACCCAGGAATTGAAGTTTATCGACAAAGATTTTGAGTCAAGGGGTGGTCACGCACGTGATCGACCCATCATGCCCGTGACTTAGGGCATGACCCCTTAGACGATCGTCGACCTCAGAAAGATGATTGGCGAGCTCAGAAATTTCAACATGGGCCTGACACGCCCGTGACTGATCTGTCACGCCCGTGACCTTTGAGGGGCGTTGAGTGAGCTGAGCTCACTCAACGCCGTAGTCTCGATGGCGTTGAGTGAGATTAGCTCACTCAACGTCATAAGCTAGACGGCGTTGAGTGCACAGACTGCACTCAACGCCATCTGATGTTGTCTGGATGGCGTTGAGTGAGCTGAGCTCACTCAATTCCGTAGACTGGATGGCGTTGAGTTAGCTTAGCTCACTCAACGCCATAAACTAGACAACGTTGAGTGCACAGACTGCACTCAACGCCGTCTGCTGAGGCCTGGAATGGCGTTGAGTGAGCTGAGCTCACTAAACGCCATAGTTTGGATGGCGTTGAGTGAGCTTACCTCACTCAATGCCATAAGCTAGATGGCGTGGAGTGCATAGACTGCACTCAATGCCAGCTTGAGTAGGCTGGATGGCGTTGAGTGAGCAGAACCATAATCTGGAAGCAGTTGAGTGAGCAGAGCTCACTCACGCTGTATCCGAGATGGCGTTGAGTGAGCAGAGCTCACTCAACGCCGCAGTATGGATGGCTTCTAGTGAGCAAAGCCCACTCAATGCCATAGCTTGGATGGAGTTGAGTAAACAAAGCTCACTCAACGCCATTGTACTTAGAATTTTTCCTGCAGGATTTTTTACTGTGTGCTGATGGGCCAAACCCCGAACAGGCAAGTGTACCTGTCGAATCGTAGTATCAAGGTCGTATTTAAAACTCGGGGATGTCAAGTACTACTACTCACGCTCGAACTATTATCCTACCGGAAAACTGTCGGGATTTGAGAATTTTTATAAGTAAAATAAAAGATGATTTTTTAGACGAAAAACTTATAATAAAAAGATAACATTCGATCAATGATTCACCATAAAATGAAATGAGAGGGATAAAAAGATATAGTTTTAAATTTGCAAATCATACTCGACCGTGACGGATCCGAAAATAAGACAAAATCTCGCTAGAGCATTAGGTCTCCTAACTTATAGACGCTTTGATCGAAATCTCTTTACAAATTAAAGAAGCCTAAAGTTGCATTATTGAGATGATCCACACTATTGGATTTGACTCCAATCCGGAAGATTTACGTCATCCTATCTCTAGGGTTGCGTGCAACTCCTTCCTTCTTTGAGTGATCTTTCACATTCACGATCCTCTCGGCTACTTAAATATGAGATCCAAAGCCTACTACCGTATAACGGAAATACGGAGTCAGCACAAAATAAATCAAAGAAGGATCGAGCATGAAATAACAAAAATAAAACTAAGAAAAAAAAATAAACTCTCATCTCACTTCATGGATCCTCACAATTGAATGCTAAGGGAAATAAGCTACGCATGATTAAAAAGGAAGACAAAATAAGATAAGAGATGAACATTTTTATTACTTGCAAAAAGAAAGAGTACAAAACAAGGAAATAAAAGGGGAAAATTATTCTACAAATAAAAAGAACTATTACAACAACAAGGAAATTGTAACAAGGAAGAAAAAACATACATAGCAATAAAAATTGAAGACTTGCACTAGAACTCTCTTGCTCTCTCCAAAAGCCAACCTCTAAAACATGAGACCATGAGCTCCTTTTATAGATGGGGAGGGAAGATTATAGAATGAAGAGGAGGGGAAGGGATACAAGGGGGGCACATGATGGGAAGGATGCATGTATGGCATTTAATGGGGGAAAGAGAAGGAAGAAATTCAATGCATGTAATGACATTCAATGAATTAAAAATGGATGAATGTAGAGGAGAAAGAGAGGGGCCGGCTATTCCATGCATGTATTACATTAAATGATGGAGAGAGAGAGGAAGGTTCAATGTAAATGGAGAGGGAGGAAGGTGGCCGGCCATGTAGGGGGAGAAATGTTCATGCATTTAATAAATGATGAGGGGAGAAAGAGAGGGTGCTCGGTGGGATCGGGTTTGGGGCTTGTGGACTGCATGGTGCTCAGGTTTCTTCATGCTTGCTTGGTGGGCTGCTCCTTCTGGGCTTGGACAAGTTGGAGGGCTCGGGTAGGCTAGGGAGGGCTGCACTTGTTGGCTCGGGCTGCACATGTCTGGCTTGTATCATGTGGGCTCGGGTAGGAGCTGCTACAAGAGGGAGGGGCCGACCAACCTACAAAATAAAAACATGGATTAGTTAACATAAAATAACAAAGTTAAAACAAGATTTTAAAACACAAAAAAACATTAAAACATTAAAATTAAAAACATTAAGACATAACATTAATTATAATTATTAAACACAACATAACATAATATATAGTAACATAATAAGACTATATAGATCAAAACATAAAATAACTATAATAACATCATAACAGGCATACAAAGACACAAAATTATAATAAAACATAGGAATTTTAACCACTTAATTACCCCAAAAAAGGATGACTAAAACTAGTCATCAAATTCCCCCATGCTTAGATATTTGCTTGCCCTCAAGCAAATAGAGACAAAAACTAGGGAAAAACAAAAAGAAAAAGAAAGCAAAAGATATATTTTTTGTTTTTTAGGTTCCATAGTTAAGAAAACCAAAAAACATGAAAAATTAAACTATCCTAATTTCCTTGTTATCAACTTGTGGAGTGAGAAGTGCACAATAGAAAACTTGAAAGTGGAGGCCTAAAAATCTCATTAAAACATAAGAAAAGTTTACACATTTCTAAATCTTAAAACAAGACATCCAAAATAAATGATAATAAGGAATAAAAAGTAGAGGTTCTAAATAAACGGCGCATTAACGAACTACTAGGTTGCTAGATAAAAATTAACCCTAAAACACCTCAAGGTAACCTCCAAAGAAATCCATCAATGATGGTGGCCATAGGCTTGTACGTTCACACTTTCTCCACTACGCGAATTTATGTTCTAAAGATCAATAGTACTTAAATAGGCCTTAAGACTTGGCTTAGGTAAATGATTAGGAAATGAAAACAAGGATAAACATGAGGGCTTTAAACACTAAAGCAAGGTGAGCTTCAAAAATAAACATAAAAACATGATAAAAATTTTTTAGAAATGACAAGCAAGTCATTTCTCCAATTAAAACAAAGACAAGGCCATATATTTTTCTCTTTTATAAATTTTGGACACAAATAAACTTCATTTCTTCTCTTTTTTTTTGATTTTTTTTGTTTTTATTTGATAACATTTTGATAATAACATTTTTTCATAAAGGAGAGCTCCAAAAATAGGCTTGAAAATTGAGAGACGGTTAGTTGTCTACCTAAATCACCTAGAGGGGGGTGAATAGGTGAGAAGTGCGTCTATTTGCGGAATAAAAAATTAAGGAAGTAGCACAGCACAATACCAAGCAATCACAGACGACAAAAGATTTATAGTGGTTCCCCAACCTTGGGTACATCCACTTTCATCTCACCAATCTAGTAAACCACTAGACTTGGCTACACCACTATCTCGGATCAAAACGATCCTACAACTCGGAACAACGTTCCTATAAATCTCGATCCAAACTAGATCTACACTCGGAAGAAAACCTTCCTACAAATCTCGATCCAAGCCGGATCTACAGAACTCGGAGTCAAGACTCCTACAAGAATAAAAGATGTATACAAAAATATACAAACAGAGATATTCAGATCTGGATCTTCAATCCTTTCCTCCTTCTTCAGAGTTAGGGCTCGGCAGAAAATAGATCGAGGAAGACAAGGCAAAATCTCTTGGATCTGAAAAACTAGAATCAACAAGATCAAGAATTGGATCTGTCGATTGAGAATAGCTTGATCTTCTGAAACTTCTTGTCTGAATCCTTGGATCGGAGAAGACCGGCGACGAAGAAGATGAACAGGAATATGTCGGCGTGAACTTGACGGCTTCCCGATGCGAGCGATAGAAATTAGATTCAGAAATACTTCTTAGGGTTTGACGTTTTGACAAGACCTATTTATAGGATCTCTATAACGGTCAAATCTAACCTTAAACATGTACACGTGGACTAATCATATTAGAGGATATGAAATAATCCCGTATAGTCTGGACTTAGAAAATAATCTGTGAAAAACCAGACTACTCGAGTATGGTATAAACTACACGAGTATCCTGAGTAACCTACTCGAGTATCTGGAAGAACTGACTCGAGTATCTGGTAAGTACATACTCGAGTATATCAGCTGAACTACTCGAGTAAGTCGATCCACTCGAGTAGTTAAACTTAACTACTCGAGTACTTGACTTTGGTCTACTCGAGTATATTAGTTTAACTACTCGAGTATATAGATAACCACTCGTGTAGGAACACTTAGGCAAAATTCCGAGAGAGAAAAACTAGATACTCGAGTAAGTGAAAGCATCTACTCGTGTATCATAGTATCTACTCGAGTATGTTCTTTGGACTACTCGAGTATGTTCTTTGGACTACTCGAGTATATCCTTTGAACTACTCGAGTATATGACTTGGAATAATTTCTCCCTTGGAAATCCATTTCTCCTACTAATGATCAGCAACACTTCAAGGTCCCATGAGTCTAAATGCTTGTGAAGTGAAGTGTATCCCAATAGAGAGGCTACACATGGGTCAACACCATGGATCACACAATGAGGGATTACATTGTATGGTCCTTTGCTAGGTGACCCACTGTAGACTGACATTGGTCTACACTTGGCAATAGAGTCCTGCAAGCACATCTAAACAAGTATATCAAATACAACTGCAATTCACTTTAGTTTTAGGAGGACTTCTTCAAATTAAGGTCATTGTGGAAACAAGACCCAACAATCTCCCCCTATTTGAAGAAGTCAGAACACCATCTACTAAATTGAATTGCAAGAGATATTAAAACAATATGACGTAAAAGAGAATGCATTGACTTACATTTCTTAACTAGAATTGCTTTGCATTTCTCCCCCTTACTGAAATATTCATTTGGATTTGCATTTTCTTTTCCTTTTTCATCTCTATAAACCATTTCCTTTTGCTCTCCCCCTTTCTGACCTCTTTAAATAGGGGACTACTAGAAACTCCCCCTTAATCTTCTAGTTCTAAGAATTTTCTGGAACAATTACTTGTCCAATTGCCAGATAAGAATTTTATTGGCCTATGGACATACCTGCATAAACAAGATTAGAATCCCTTAGGAGCCCAAACAAGATTGGGTCCTAGGTCTCTTGTTAGTATCCTCCCCCTATGAGAGTTAACATTATGAGTGGTCTTTCTCACATTATCAACTTGAGGAGTTAAAACATAGCTGGGATTAAACCAGCAATCTATGGCGAAGTGACCAACCTTACCACAACACCAATAGTTAAACCTGTTGTATCTTCTCTTGTTCTCTTGCTTTACCTTATGGATGGGGGGTCTAGCAAGAGCAACTGACTTGGAGGAGGAAGCCTCATGATTGCAACAGGTACATGGCTTCCTTGTCTCCTTAGCCTTTGTTACACCAGTTTTAGCTTTCGGTGTCTTCTTCTTATTTGGCCCATGATTGTAAGGATCATATTTCAGTAAGGCAACAATTTGGCTTGGGAAGGCCTTGCCTTTACCTTTGGCTGATTTATGTCCTGTACTGCTATTTTTCCCAAAGGAGGTTTCTCCATTAGTGATTGGAAGCACAGTTGTAGGCATGGTGAGAGTTTCAACCAGCTTTCGTTCAATGACTAGCTTTGCTTCCAATTCATCCAGGAGAAAATCTTTATGATTTACTAATTCAGTAAAGTCTTTGATTTCCTCCTTCAAAGATTGAACTTCATCTCTGAGAGGGGTCATTTGGTCAATCTTCTCCCTCAGATTTGATTCCACCTCTTTGAGGGATGCAATCTCTTTTGATTGCGATTTGACTACCTTCCGGCATTTGTCAAATGCAGTCAATAAGACTTGATACTGATTTACCAATTCAAAATTATCCTCCCCAGAAGAGTAGCCATCATGACCATTTGAGTTAGAATCTGAGGCAGAAAGAGGTGTGCGAGAATTTACCTTCCCGGTATATGAGGAGTTACCGTTTTCTTTGTCCTCTTGGTCAGAAAAAGCCATAAGCCCGAAGTAGGCTTCTTCATCCGCACTTGACTCAAATGAGTCAGAGTCGCTGAGGGTCTTTGGCTTTTTGGCAATGAAGCTTCTTTCTTTCTTCCTTTTCCCTTGAGGGGAATTCTTTTCTATGCCTCTTCCTTCTTTCTTCTTCAGAGGGCACTCAGTGCTTATATGCCCTGGCTTACTGCAGAAATAACAGACAACGTTAGAAGAAACATGTTTGTTCGGTTTAGATTTATACCTGTCATGTCTGCTGTGACGATCACCATCAGGACGTGATCTTCTGGACGGGGAATCATTTTCTCTCATTTGTTTCTTATTGCTAAGAAACTTCTTGAATTATCGGGAGAGAAGATGAAACTCTTCATCTGATGAATCTGAGCCTGAGGTGCTTGGCTCGGACTCTTCTTCTTCATAGTCTCCTTGAGTGGAAGCAGCTTTGGCCTTCCTTGAGCTGTCTGCCCTTAGAGCAACTGACATATCTTGGGATGAGGGCCTGTTGCACTCTTCTTCAGCTTTTCTATTATTGATTTGAAGCTCATATGACATAAGCTTTCCGAAGAGGTTCTGAGGGTCAGTCTCTGCTAATCTTCCAAACTCTCTAATGGCACATATCTTGTTGAACCAATCCTTTGTCAGGGATCTTAGGAACTTGTCGTTTAGTTCACCATCTGTGAACACTCTGCCGTAGTTCCTTAAACCATTGACAATCTTGAAGAAATTTTCATATGTGTCAGCAATAGCTTCCTTTGGTCCTTGCTTGAAGGCTTCATACTTCTGATTAAGAAGGGATCTTCTATCATCCCTTACTTCTTCTGTACCTTCCATCAAGATAATTAGAGATCTCCACATTTCCTTGGCAGATTGGCAGTGAATGAGGTTTTGCAATATAGAATCATTGACTGCACTTGCGATGATGTTCTTGGCTTTCTTGTCTAAGGAGACAAGTGCAATCTCATTCTTATCAAGATCCATCAACTTCTTTGGCACCTCCTTTGTAGGATCACTAGTGGAGGCAATCATAGGGATATAAGGGCCTTCCTCCACTATCATGAATAAGCGGGGGTCAACAGCTTCCATGTAAAGTTTTATTCTCTCTTTCCACATGGGAAAGTTTGCCTTATTGCACACTGGGAGCTTAGAAAAATCCTTGGCTCTGTCCATGCTTGAAACTTCTCTAAAGACAACTCGGGTAGGATCAGATCAAGGTGTTAACCTTTTAACGATCAACCTCCCCCTCTGATACCAATTGAGAATCGGTTAGTTGTCTACCTAAATCACCTAGAGGCGGGGGGGGGGGGGGGTGAATAGGTGAGATGTGCGTCTATTTGCGGAATAAAAAATTAAGGAACTAGCACAGCACAATACTAAGCAATCACAGACGACAAAAGATTTATAGTGGTTCCCCAACCTTGGGTACATCCACTTTCACCTCACTAATCTAGTAAACCACTAGACTTGGCTACACCACTATCTCGGATCAAAACGATCCTACAACTCGAAACAACGTTCCTACAAATCTCGATCCAAACTGGATCTACACTCGGAAGAAAACCTTCCTACAAATCTCGATCCAAGCCGGATCTACAGAACTCGGAGTCAAGACTCCTACAAGAATAAAAGATGTATACAAAAATATACAAATAGAGATATTCAGATCTGGATCTTCAATCCTTTCCTCCTTCTTCAGAGTTAGGGCTCGGCAGAAAATAGATCGAGGAAGACAAGGCGAAATCTCTTGGATCTGAAAAACTAGAATCAGCAAGATCAAGAATTGGATCTGTCGATTGAGAATAGCTTGATCTTTTTAAACTTCTTGTCTGAATCCTTGGATCAGAGAAGACCGGCGACAAAGAAGATGAACAGGAATATGTCGGCGTGAACTTGACGGCTTCCCGATGCGAGCGATAGAAATTAGATTCAGAAATACTTCTTAGGGTTTGACGTTTTGACAAGACCTATTTATAGGATCTCTATAACGGTCAAATCCAACCATAAACATGTACACGTGGACCAATCATATTAGAGGATATGAAATAATCCCGTATAGTCTGGACTTAGAAAATAATCTGTGAAAAACCAGACTACTCGAGTATGGTATAAACTACTCGAGTATCCTGAGTAACCTACTCGAGTATCTGGAAGAACTGACTCGAGTATCTGGTAAGTACATACTCGAGTATATCAGCTGAACTACTCGAGTAAGTCGATCCACTCGAGTAGTTAAACTTAACTACTCGAGTACTTGACTTTGGTCTACTCGAGTATATTAGTTTAACTACTCGAGTATATAGATAACCACTCGTGTAGGAACACTTAGGCAAAATTCCGAGAGAGAAAAACTAGATACTCGAGTAAGTGAAAGCATCTACTCGTGTATCATAGTATCTACTCGAGTATGTTCTTTGGACTACTCGAGTATATCCTTTGAACTACTCGAGTATATGACTTGGAATAATTTCCCCTTGGAAATCCATTTCTCCTACTAATGATCAGCAACACTTCAAGGTCCCATGAGTCCAAATGCTTGTGAAGTGAAGTGTATCCCAATAGAGAGGCTACACATGGGTCAACACCATGGATCACACAATGAGGGATTACATTGTATGGTCCTGTGCTAGGTGACCCACTGTAGACTGACATTGGTCTACACTTGGCAATAGAGTCCTGCAAGCACATCTAAACAAGTACATCAAATACAACTGCAATTCACTTTAGTTTTAGGAGGACTTCTTCAAATTAAGGTCATTATGGAAACAAGACCCAACAAAAATTTCCTATTAAATTCAAACGTAAAACCCCTTAATAAAGATAATTTTTAAGCTCAAAGTTTTAGTTTGAAAAAAAGGAAAGGCATTTTGGCTTTGGTGAAAATAATGAAATGAAAGGTGGAGCTAAAAACAAAGAAAATATGGAAAAGGCCCAAAATTGTTTTGCAATGGTAATTTTTTTGGTGGGCAAGAAAAGCTCAAACTAGTCAAATGGTGGCCTAAATCATTTCTAAAGTACGTAAAAATGACGCAAATATTTCGAGAGTAGCTTGGGACAAGTTCTAGACACCAAGAAAGACTACCCCACAAATGAAAAAGAGCTAATATTACCTAGCAACCATTCGTAAGCAACTAACCGAATTCAAAAGACATAACTACAAATTGTTAACTTAAAACATAAAAAACGGATGCCTATATTTAAGAAAAAGAAACTAATAAAACTAAGCTATGTTAAAATGATAAGTTTAGAAAACCCGTTTCAAAGAAATCTAAATAGAACTAAGGAACCGCACAGGCCTACACATCACTAGAAGAAACATAAAAATAAAGATAGAAAATAATTTTAGATTTTGTTTTTCAAATAGATTTTAGCACTTTTTGATTTTTGTTTTTCTAATTTTTTTGGGTTTTGTATTTTATAATTTTTTGGATTTTTTGATAAAAATAATACTCCTAAAAGACTTAATAAAACTATACTAATGTTTTTTTTTGTGATTTTTGTTTTAAAAACATATATTTTTTGAAGAAAGAAAAATAACTAAACCCTCCCCCATACTTAGATTCTTCATTGTCCTCAATGAAAGAAAAAAGAGAAGGAAACTGAGAAGGAGAGAAAAAAGAAAATGAAGAAAGTAAAGTAAATAAAAAAACAAGACTTCCCCGGGTTTGTGAGAATAAGGCTGATGTCGCTCCCCATGCTTGCTTTTTAGCGCACTTGATCGTCAGCAGGTTTGACTGGATCCATCTTGATATCAGCAGTGTTGGAGCGGCGATCACGAACTTGTACTTGATCCACCGGGAGTAAGAGCAAAATAAAAGCAGAAAAAAATAGAGTCCGTGGGCAGGTGCCCAAAATTGTTCTTTATTACAACAATTTAAAGTCCGAATAAAATTAAAAGTTTTAATAATTATAAAGAGAAGTCAAAAAAAAAGTTCCACATGAAAATAAACATTTAAGAGTCCAGAATAAGATTCTCCTTTGCAGGGGATACAGAATCATTAGAAAAATATAATTTAAGTCTATACCCATTCACTTTAAAATCACCCTTATCGGGGTGCGAGAGTAGCACAGTTCCATAAGAAAAAACATCCTTGACCGTACCATCTAGATTTAAGTTTACCAAGGAAGAGACGTAAACGTGAATTAAAAAGAAGAACCTGATCGCCAGGTTTAAATGTTATAGGGTGGTGCAAGTTCTCATCGTGATAAATATTCGTGCGTTATTTATAAATTTTATAATTTTCATAAGCGTACGCTCGCCACTCGTCAAGCTCATTTAGTTGGTTTTTTCTAGGCTCACCGACCGAGTGCAGATCAAAATTAAAAAACTTTAACGCCCAATACGCACGATGCTCTACCTCTACCGGAAGATGACATGACTTTCCATAGACCAATCGGAAAGGAGTACAATCGATGGCAGTCTTGTACGCTGTCCGATAGGCCCAAAGAGCATCGTCTAATTTTTGGGACCAGTATTTACGAGAAGTAGAAACAGTTCTAAATAAACGGCGCATTAACGACTATGCGAGCATCATTACTTGGTAAAGCCTAGGACTCTGCCCACCTAGAGACATAATCTACGGCAACTAAAATATATTTATTTCCTAAACTTGAGGGAAATGGGCCGACGAAGTCTATGCCCCACAAATCAAAAACTTCACACTCGAGAAAATAGTTTTGTTCCATTTCATTTTTATTAGAGATATTTCCAGTCCGCTGGCATCGATCGCATCCACCCACAAAGATTTGTGCATCTTTAAATATGCTTGGCCAATAGAAGCAAGCACTAAGTACTTTGTGTGCGGTGCGGTTTGCTTGAAAGTGCCCGCCAGTCGGACCTTCATGAACATGTTTTAAAATTTGTTAACCTTCTTCCCGGGAAACACATCTTCTAACCACCTGATCCGCACAAATGCGAAATAGAAAGGGGTCCTCCCAAAAATAATACTTCAACTCCGAAAAGAATTTCTTCTTTTGGTGAGAAGAGTATTCTTTTGGAAGGGCCCGGGCCACAAGATAATTGGCCAGATCGGCAAACCAGGGGCTAGAAGAAGAAATGTTTAAAATTCACTCATCCGTAAAAGAGTCATTAATAAATTTTTAATTTAAAATATCAAGTGTGGGATTTTCAAGACAAGAAAGATGATCAGCCGCTAGGTTTTCCGCTCCTTTCTTATCCCGAATCTCCAAGTCGAATTCTTGAAGTAAGAGGATCCAGCGAATAAGACGCAGCTTGGCATCCGGTTTAGAAAGGAGGTACTTCAAAGAGGAATAATCCGTGAAAACAATAACTTTAGAAAGAGTAACGTACGGTCGGAATTTATCAAAAGCAAAAATAACAGCTAAGAGTTCTTTCTCCGTCGTGGTGTAATTTTTTTGAGCAGAAGTTAGAGTTTTACTAGCATAAAAAATCAGATAAAAGTTCTTAGCAATTCGTTGTCCTAGAACCGCACCTACCGCATGATTACTCGCATCACACATTATTTCGAATGGTAAATCCCAAATTGGGGCTATCATAATAGGAGCATTTATAATTTTTGATTTAATTAATTCAAATGCAGCGAGACAAGATTCATCAAAAACGAAATGAGTGTCTTTTTCAAGAAGGTGGGTGAGAGGCTTAGTAATTTTTGAAAAGTCTTTAATGAATCGTCGATAAAAACTCGCATGCCCTAAAAAACTTCTAATCGCTTTAATATTTGTAGGTGGCGGTAACTTTTCAAATACTTCAATTTTTGCCTTGTCCACTTCAATTCCCCTAGCGGAAATTTTGTGGCCAAGGACTAAGCCTTCACGTACCATAAAGTGGCACTTCACCCAATTTAAAACTAGATTCGTTTCTTTGCAGCGTTTTAAAACTTTTCCTAAATTCTTTAAACATAATTCAAACGAGTGGCCAAAAACTGAGAAGTCGTCCATAAACACTTCCATAATGTTTTCTACATATTTATCGAAGATGGCTAGCATACACCGCTGAAAGGTAGCTGGTGCGTTGCATAGCCCGAAAGGCATCCTACGGTAGGTAAAGGTTCTGAAAGGGCAAGTGAATGTTGTCTTCTCTTGGTCCTCGGGTGCGATAGGGATTTGGAAGTATCCCGAAAGACCGTCGAGAAAACAATAAAAACTATGCCCGGATAAGCGTTCTAAAATTTGATCGATAAAGGGAAGGGGGAAGTGATCTTTACGAGTGGCATTGTTTAGCTTACGGTAATCGATGCGCATCCACCATCCTGTAATCGTTCTAGTTGGAATTAAGTCATTATTTTCATTTGTTACTGCCGTGATCCCACCCTTCTTAGGAATAACCTGGACCGGACTTACCCACTGATTATCGGAAATAGGATAAATTATCCCCGCATCTCATAACTTAAGAACCTCACCCTTCACAACCTCTTTCATATTCAGATTAAGAAGACGTTGTGGTTGGACTACACCCTTAGGATTTTTTCCAAAAAATATTTTGTGGGTATAAAAGGAAGGGCTAATGCCAGGAATATAAGAAATTTGCCACGCTATAGCTCGGCGATGCTTTTCTAGTAGTTCAATCAATTGATCGTTTTCGGATTTAGAAAGCAAAGCCGAGATTATAACAGGCAATTTAGAATTTTGTTCAAGAAATGCATATTTGAGATGTTCGGGAAGGGGTTTGAGTTCTAAGTTGGGTGGTTCATCGTAAGAGTTCTTTAAAACTTTTTCATTTTCAAAAACAATATTTTCATAATTTTTTTGTCTGAACACTGGTTCATTTGCAAAGTTGGCTTGTGCGGACACAGTCGTGTCTTCAAAAACATTTGTAGAAAAATCAGAAAAAGATGAAGAAAAATCATTGGAAGAAATATTTTAAAGAAAAAGAGAGGAGTATTCATTTAGAACATCGAGGAAAAAAATGAATCGTCATTTTTTAAAGAATTTTTCATGGATTGGTTTATTGAAAACGTCACCTCGTCATCTCCCACGCGAAGCAAAAGTTTTCCATTACACACATCGATGACCATACGAGAGGTGGCTAGGAAGGGACCACCAAGGATAAGAGGGACCTCTATGTCCTCTTCAATATCAAGAATGATAAAATCCATCGGGAAGATGAATTTGTCAACCTTCACTAACACATCCTCAACGATACCTAACAGATACTTAATTGACCTATCAGCTAACTGGATACTCATTCTTGTAGGGCTTAGAGTGCCCAATCCTAACTTCTTGAATAAAGAAAAAGGCATCAAATTGATGCTCGCTCCAAGATCCGCTAACACATGTTTTACAAAAAGGTCGCCAAAAACACAAGGAATTGAAAAACTACCCGGGTCATTTATTTTTTTGGAAGATTTGAGTTTTTAATGATCACCGAGCACTCTTCATTTAACGTCACGTGAGAAAGATTTTCTAATTTCTTTTTGTTCGTTAATAAATCTTTAAGGTATTTTGCATACTTCGGCATTTGACTAATCGCTTCATGAAATGACAAATTAATATAAATTTGTTTGAACATTTCAAGGAAGCATTGGTACTAATCATCTTCCTAAGTCGAGCCGGATAAGGAGGTGGCGGAAATTCTTTTATGATAACCGGGGCATCATTTTGAACGCCATCTTTTTCTTTTTAAAAATCAGACAAAACAGAAATATCTTTTCCTTTATCAAAAGTAGATTTTTCATTTTCCGTAGGGAAAATTGTTTCCGCAGTAGGAGAGACAGTCACCTTTGGCTCTTCCCTTGTGGTGGGCTCATTAACAACCATACCGCTCCGAAGGGAAATCGCATTTGCGTGCTCCCTTAGGTTAGGTTCAGTGTTCGAGGGAAGAGTTCCAGGTGGTCTCTCAGAAAAAGCCTTGGCAAGTTGCCCGACCTGGTTTTCTAAACTTTTCACGGACCCAGTTAGACTTCTAATATTGGCTTCGTTCGAACTTATATATTTAGAAAGGATCTCTTCCAAAGGGGAAGGTTTTTGAATGCTTTGGTTTTGTTGTGGTGGTGGTGTAAAATCGTGCGGTGGGCGTACGACGTTAGCATTATTACTCCAAGAAAAATTAGGATGGTTACGCCATACAGGGTGATAAGAATTCGTAGCAGCATTAAAACCAGGCGGAGAAGCAAAATTCGAAAAAGCAGAAAAATTGTTTGCAGAATTATTTTGAGCAGGCCTGGGTATGTTCCCCAGATAATCCACCTGCTCGGCAGCAGTAGCAGTATTCACATTTTCAAATACCTTAGCAGCGGAGGCAGCATTCATCTCCGAAATCTTCTTGTTCAGCATTTCCACTTGCATCGCCAGTTGCGTCACCGAATCCACTTCATAGATACCTGCAGGTTTAGATGGGAGTGTCCTAGATGAATTCCACAGATAAGTGTTCATCGCCATGTCCTCGATAAGCTCAAGAGCGGCTTTCGGAGTTTTGCGGTCCAAAGAACCAGCGGAAGCGACATCTATCATTTGCTTAGTTTCTTGATTTAGCCCATTGTAAAATGTCTGGACCTGTAACCATACAGGCAGAGCATGATGTGGACATCTTATCAAAAGTTCTTTGAACCTCTCCCAAGTGTCATAGAGGGTATCATAAGCAATTTGAGAGTATGAAGTTATATCATTTCTTAGCTTAGCAGTTTTGGCGGGGGGGGGGGGGATATCTTGCAAGAAATTTTTCAACTAATATGTTCCAAGTAGTGATTGATCCTCTTCGAAGAGAACTCAACAAATGTTTGGATTTGGTTCTTAAGGAGAAAGGGAAGAGTCTTAGCCTTATAGTATCGTCTGAGACACAATTAATCTTAAAGGTGTCACAGATTTAAAGAAAACTAGCAATATGTAAGTCCGAATCTTCATCTTGTAATCCATCGAACTGTACATATTGCTGCACCATTTGTATGATGCTAGGCTTAAGCTCGAAGTTATTATTCACAATCGCAGGTCTAACAATACTTGTTTCAGTCCCCTCCTGATTGGGTCGAGCATAATCAGACATGGTCCTTTGATGAGCCATTTCTGGGTTAGGGTCTCCCATTTCAGAATTAAAATTGCAATCGCTGTAGGAATCCTCAACCGCTATTTAAGAAGTGGAAGCCCCGAATCGTAGTAGTCTCCGAAAGGAGCGTTCGATTTCTGGGTCCAAATCAACAAGTAGCGACGGATTTGCTCGGGTCATGCACTAGAAAAGAAGACGAAGGTGAATGGAAATGAAAACTTGAAAAAAGAAAAAGAGAAAAAAGGATTGTTTTTTTTTGAAAATAATTTTTTTTATGGATTGGCTCTCGAACTTCCCAAGGGCTACCCGGTGAAGGTTTCACAAGGTACTAGGTAAAATTGTGGCGCTTAAAGCCCCTTACTCTTTTCGAGAGAATTTAGGTTGGGTAGAAATAAGATGATGTGAGTTGATTATAATAATAAAAGAAAATATAAAATTTTTTTTATTTTTGCAGAAGTAATAGCGAAAGCGTTTTCAAAATATTGACGAAGAAACTCCCCGACAACGACGCCAAAAAACTTGATGGGCCAAAACCCGAACAGGCAAGTGTACCTATCGAATCGTAGTATCAAGGTCGTATTTAAAACTTGGGATATCAAGTACTACTACTCACGCTCGAACTATTATCCTACCGGAAAACTGTTGGGATTTGAGAATTTTTAAAAGTAAAATAAAAGACGATTTTTTAGATGAAAAACTTATAATAAAGAGATAGCATTCGATCAATGATTCACCATAAAATGAAATGAGAGGGATAAAAAGATATAGTTTTAAATTTGCAAATCATACTCGACTGTGACGGATCCGAAAATAAGACAAAATCTCGCTAGAGGATTAGGTCTCCTAACTTATAGATGCTTTGATCGAAATCTCTTTACAAATCAAAGAAGCCTAAAGTTGCATTATTGAGACGATTCGCACTATTGGATTTGACTCCAATCCGGAAGATTTACGTCATCCTATCTCTAGGGTTGCGTGCAACTCCTTCCTTCTTTGAGTGATCTTTCACATTCACGAGCCTCTCGGCTACTTAAATATGAGATCCAAAGCCTACTACCGTATACCGGAAATACGAAGTGTGCACAAAATAAATCAAAGAAGGATCGAGCATGAAATAACAAAAATAAAACTAAGAAAGAAAATAAACTCTCATCTCACTTCATGGATCCTCACGATCGAATACTAAGGGAAATTAGCTACGCATGATTAAAAAGGAAGACAAAATAAGATAAGAGAGGAACATTTTTATTACTTGAAAAAAAGAAAGAGTACAAAACAAGGAAATAAAAAGGCAAATTATTCTACTAATAAAAAGAACTATTACAACAACAAGGAAATTATAACATGGAATAAAAAGCATACATAGCAATAAAAATTGAAGACTTACAGTAGAACTCTCTTGCTCTCTCCAAAAGCCAACCTCTAAAACATGAGACCATGAGCTCCTTTTATAGATGGGGAGGGAAGATTCTAGAATGAAGAGGAGGGGAAGGGACACAAGGGGGGGGGGGCGGCCACATGATGGGAAGGATGCATGTATGGCATTTAATGGGGGAAAGAGAAGTAAGAAATTCAATGCATGTAATGACATTCAATGAATTAAAAAAGGATGAATGTAGATGAGAAAGAGAGGGGCCGACCATTCCATGCATGTATTACATTAAATGATGGAGAGAGAGAGAGAAGTTTCAATGTAAATGGAGAGGGAGGAAGGTGGCCGGCCATGTAGGGGGAGAAATGTTCATGCATTTAATAAATGATGAGGGGAGAAAGAGAGGGTACTTGGTGGGATCGGGTTTGGGGCTTTTATACTGCATGGTGCTTGGGTTTCTTCATGCTTGCTTGGTGGGCTGCTCCATGTGGGCTTGGACATGTTGGAGGGCTCGGGTAGGCTAGTGAGGGCTGCACTTGTTGGCTTGGGCTGCACATGTTGAGCTTGTATCATGTGGGCTCAGGTAGGAGCTGCTATAAGAGGGAGGGGCCGGCCAACCTACAAAATAAAAACATGGATTAAATAACATAAAATAACAAAGTTAAAACAAGATTTTAAAATACAAAAAAAACATTAAAAAATTAAAATTAAAAACATTAAGACATAACATTAATTATAATTATTAAACACAACATAACATAATATATAGTAACATAATATGACTATATAGATCAAAACATAAAATAACTATAATAACATCATAACAGACATACAAAGACACAAAATTATAATAAAACATAGGAATTTTGACCACTTAATTACCCCAAAAAAGGATGACTAAAACTAGTCATCATGTGCTGGTTCAACTGAACCGGGACGGTCTAGATGGTGGGCCCAAATGCATTATTAGGCCGTTTCTTTTAATAAGACCCAATTAAGTCTTATTTTAAAAAGTGTTGACCGGTCATGCCACGTGGCTGTTGGTTTTGAAAGCAAGGAGGAGCCACGACCATGGCCGAGAACCTGCTCTCTTGGCCATCAATGGCACTTGATGCCATGGCCCTTTCCATCCTCTTTAAACGGTTGGATTCCAGCCCTCCTCCAGCTGTTACAGAGCCATTTCTAGCCCCCACCACAATGGCCGAGCCAAGCTTTAATGGACCATTAATGGCCATTGAAGTTTTGGCCTTTTCCCTCCTTAACCGAGCTCTTAAACACCATCAGAGGCCCAAGAGGAAGGTTTCCCAGCCTTTACCCGAAGCTTTCGAGCCCTCCCACCGTGCTATTGAAGAATTCCAGCGATGCCACCACCGCGCTAATGGCTTTCTGCACGCCTCCAGCCCGCGAACAAGGTCCTCCCCTCCTCTCTTTCTACGGGTAGATCTTAGAATTCTTTAGGTTTGATAATTGAGCTCAACAAAGCTCGATCGGAAGAGCTCCTATTCCCATTTTTCCCGAAAAAAAAGCTAGTCACAGGTTTGCCAGATTCTGCCTCTCCGGCGGCCGCGCCGCTGCCCGGCGATGGCTGCCACCTCAACGGAGGTGGTGGTGGCGGTGGCCGACCAGGGAGGAGGCTAGATGGCCGGCGACAGCTTCTGGAATGCACTCCAGGTCAGGCTAATCTCAGCCCTTGGCTGGAGGAAGAAGAAGACCCAGCACTGTTGGATCTGCCTCAAGATTAGTGCTGTTATTTAATTCTTTTCTTTTATATGAATTTTCTGTATAAAATAATAGCCACTTTAGTTAATTTATGAAAATTACATAAAGGCTCTATATGAAGAAATGGTCGACATGTAATTTGTATCCCTAATGGTCTACTTTATTTTAAAATTAATTTGAGTCAATTTGGTCAACTGGTTTAACCAGGGCACCTCTTTTAGTGGGATCTATACTTAGAGCTAGGTAGAGACTAAAAGGTGTGCCCACCCTTCATCCCTTGACCAAATGATCTGAAATTTGGGAAGAGGGTCTACCCTAGCAATACCTAGGGCTTGTCCAGAAATGGGAATTTTTGGAGAATGTTTTTCTATAGTTTTAAGAAAAATTTAATAATCTTATGGTAAATTAATAAGATGCCTTAATGACTTCCAAACCCTCCCAAATTTTGGTGAGTGGTCCCTGGGTTCATCATGAGGCTCTATATAATTTTGCATCTCATTTGGAGATGTTTTAGATTGGAAATGGACAAACCTAAGCTTTGCCCTATTAAAGGATTTTAGGTCAAAAGTGCTCTTTGAGATTGGAGTGGCCAGATCACCTCAACAGAGGCTTATATTTTGGCCACTGACTAGCCATGATGCCTAGCACCATCTCATGGATTTTGAGATGGATTGGGTTAAATTTGCCCTAGGACCCAAGGTCAAACCCTAAGGATGGTTCTTGGTGGTTTGTGAAGGGCAAGTGGTCAAATGACCTGGTTATGAATTGAAACTTGGTAGATAGAATTCTAGGGTAGCTAGAATCCTCTTGTAGAAATATGAATGGATTTTTAAGTAAATAAGTCCCTCAAAACACTAACCCTAGTTTAGGGCACAAAACTTATAAAGATAGAAAATGTCACTAAAACTCACTGAACAGTGATGGGATTTGGGTAGAGTAGTTTTTAAGGTTAGTACAAGCCCTAGAGATTTTATTATGAATTTATGATCATTATTTTGGATATTTCATTAACATTTTAGTAGTCTGTATTATTTGCTTAAAAATTTATTATGGAGAAAATACATTCTGAAAATTGATGATCTTTAGGCAGAAGACTCTTTATTATGTTTTAAAGCTCTGTGAATTTTTATGGGATTTTTAGAAGTTTAATTCTAAGGCTTGCTTCATTAAGGCTTCGTTTGGGAGGACTTATTTTCACCGGTCAAGCGGTTACAACCGCATGAACCGGACTTTAATTAAGGTCTGGTTCATGTGGTCGTAACCGCTTGACCGGTGAAAATAAGTCCCCCCAAACGGAGCCTAAGTGTTGTTTCCCATGAAAACATATTTAAATCTATTTTGGTGTCTAGCAAGCCTGTAAAATTATGATCTTTGCACAATGACTTTTTCTATACTATATTAATATTCAGTAATTTTTCTATAATTTTATGATGAGTAATTTCAGTACTTCCTTCTTTACATAGGATTAATGGGATTATAATGGATACATTAATTAGAGGCTAAATATTTTCTGTAAAATCATGAAAATTAGTATTTGATGATACCTTGCTGTTATTTAGTAATCATAATTTTTGGGTGGCCATTACTTAAGAAGATAAGGTAGTTCATGTTTAAAATTACCCATGGCCAATCGTTTGGGAAAATTAAATAAATATTAGATTATTGAGGAAAATTATAAATTTCTGGATTTAGGCTAATTATGTCATGATAGACATCCAGTAAATTTTATAGGAGATTTAGAAGACAATTTGGAGTACCTCCCCTTGTATACCTCATATAGCTTAGGATGGTCTACATATAGTAAAACCGCAGAAACTGAACTAGAGTGGGTAATGAGCTTGGGGAGATGGAATTTTGGTAGTTTTCTGGTTTGGATAGGGTAAGTTAAATTAAGTTTATTATTGGAAGTCAGGATGAGTAGAGTGTGAGATTGGCTAGTGTTAAGTGGTGTTTGGGAACGACGAAAGATCGTCCACCCCGGTTTGAGAGGAAGAGTCTCAATACACTAGGTTAGATCAAAAGTAATTTGAATGGGATCGGGAAATGGGTAATAACCAATAAAAGTAAGTGCCTTGCGAAAGGGAACGATGGGCTTCAGCTACCATCATAGTTCCTAGTGCCCTTTGAGAGCCCTTCACAGGGAATACCTGGGGCTGTCCTGGGCTAACGTAAACCGTAGGAAAAATAAACTAAAAGAGCAACTATAATATCTAGGGTTGCACATTCACATACCCCGGTAGCTAGGGAGGTTGAATCAGTTGGTTTGGTTGCCATTCAGACGGTAGCTCTGAAGGTAGATGCATGGACAGGACAGTCCGGGGAGCCGAGGGCTCGAGGGTTTGAGTACAGAATAAGGTGGTGGGTCTTCGGTATTTGATTGTTGTTCACACCGACATCGGTACGTTGACTCGGCGGTGTGGGACACTTAGCCAAAGAAAGTCTGCTGGATATAGCCAGCACAAGTACACGGATAATCTATGTTGTGTTCTTCTAGGGCGTACGGAAGGGCTATGCATGGTAGTGTTGATACCCGCCTAGGAGTGGGGGGCCCGACCCACTCTCTCTATTTGCCACTACGGAGGTTCCTGGGTGTGAAGCTAGCTACCCGAACAGGGGGAACTAAAGGTCTGTACGCATAGAGTCGTGTGCGTGAGTTGCACTTGCATGAATCATGGCATAGCATATCACTACACTCATATTTGCATACAACCGACACCACAATGTATAAATCGGTATGGGACTTTTTATACGATGGGAGCCTTGCAGAAGACCCCTTAACTTATAAGTTTCTATGGGCATTCATATAAGTTAAGGTTACTTACTTATTTATTTACTTATTTACTTACTTGCTCTCTATTTGTCTCCTTATACATTTGCTACTTATATGTCTACTTTGCTATTCACTACCGTAGAACTGCTAGATGTACTCTATTTTAATTAGTTGTTTATACACCATGAACAATTATTAGACTAGTTCCATTATCATCCGTTTGATTATTCTCCACCATTGTAGCTTTCATTCCCTCCTCTCCGCTCGGTGCTTAGGATCCGTGGGGGGAGGGGTAGGGGATGATAGAGCTTAATCTTTATGATTAATGGTTTTCGAACCACAACATTACAGGAGCTCCAGATGGGAGACAGGGACCAGCAGCCCAGGGACCAGCACCAGCGGAGTACGGTGCGCATGGAGGTGGGCCAGTCTAGCATCGGAGCACCTGTGTCCAGCTCCGTGAGTGTTTAGTATTTTTATAGCTTCTGCGATGAGTGATTTGTAGTTAGGACTCTGATGTACCGGGCTCGAGCCCATTTTTCTATATTTCATCTCAACTGTTCCTTTGCAGTACATTCTTTTACTATATATTGATGGACTTGTTCTGATTTTATTCATATGTGTTTTTGTGGACCTGTTTACATTCAGAGTAATATTTACTTCTCTCTCTTTGTGATCAAAAAGGGACGGCAGAATTGGCGTTTTGTAGTGGCGGCCTTCCCGTGAGTCGGTGCCACCGCAAAGCAGCAATTCTGGGCTATGACCCCGGTGGTTGAAAAAGAAAAAAAAAAGGGGGTCTTACAGTACCTCCCAAGAGCGCTCTTCAGTTATCGTCGTTGAGCTCGATGTTATTGGTTAGCTAAATGGAAAATAAAAAGAGAAATGTAATGGCAGCACCCATAATATGTGTTGCGGCGTGAGTGCCAAAACATTTTTTAAGAAAATTAAAATATTGTTTTGTAATTTTTTATTTTTAAACTAAAACAAAAAGGAAAAAGATTTAGAAAAAGAAAATTTGTTAGTAAAAGAAAATAAACTATTAGAAGGGGAAAAAGAAGAAGAACTAGAAACTAAATTAGAAGTAAAAATAAAATAAGAAGAGGAAGAGGAATTTTCGCAAGGAGGGGGAAGAGAATAAAAAGAAGAAGACCGCAGCGGTTGATCACTAGAAATTTTTTGGATAAGATAATTCGGTCCCTACACTTGAATATCAATCATTTCCGTAGATTGGGAGCAAAACGGGATATCCGAAAAATCAATCTCCTCGAAAGATCAAACACAAGAAAGTTTGTCTTCCTCGGAAAATTGGAAAAAATCGGGATATCGGGGGAAATCTCCTCCTCGAGAGGTTGAAAGCACAATGGAATTTCTGAATAATCATCTTCCGTGAGTGATTGAAGGCACTGCGGAATATTCAAAAAATCATCATTCAAAAGATGAATAGGAGGAGGAGGAGTAGAAAAAGTTGCGGCCTCAGAAGATAAAGAATCAAAAATCACTTTGAAATGAGCATTGATGCGTGCATCAAATGCTACAAAATCAAAAATGATTTCATTTTCACTAAAATCAAAAACAGGAGGCGCGCAAACTTATGAAGAAAAAATAGAGAAATCTTGAGATGGAATGTGTTGATGATCACCTTGGCCCCAAGAATGATCAGGGTGTTTCCACCCTTAGTAGTTTAAAGTAGGTCTAGGATCAAAATGTCCATTTAAGAAATCTCCGAAAAAATTAAAATAAAAAAATTCAGAAAAAAGGGTAGGAAGGCGTTTGAAAATCATCTAACCCCATGAAAAAAAATTCGCAGATGGATCAATTTGGCAAAATTGATCCGATCCGGAAGGGATAAAATCATGGGTGGATGAAGGGTATCCTACCCAACATTCCTCGTGAGAGTGACCGAACTCTCCATAAGAAAAACAAAAACAATCCATTAAAAGAAATAAAATCAACCGCGAAAGAGGGGTAATAGAGAGAGAAAAAAATGATAAAATTAATAGTTATCTTTTTTTTCAAAATATCAAAACTAGTCCCCAACAACAACACCAAAAACTTGATACTAGGAATCGCAAAGGTGGATGAGAGGGGTTATAGAGAAGAGAAGGTGGATGTGGTGGAAGTTGATAATATTCTTTGATTCTATATCCGATAAAGGCAAGCATACCTTATAGTTTATAGTATAGGATACTAAAGATTAATATCAAGGTCATATTTCCCAGGGGCATAATGATTACTTCTACTTCGAGGAGATCGCTATTATTTTATCAAATGATTTTTAAGATTAATTTATTTAACTACAAAAATAACTAAATTACTAAGCTAAAAAGAAAACTAAATTACTTGTAGAAATAAAAGGGTTAGAGCTAATGATAATGGTAAGTACTCAATCTTGAATCACTTTGAAATAAGAAAATCATAATGAAATAACAAACTAATTCTAAATAAAGTAAAATACCTTGACCGTGGAGGTTCCCGAAGTTTGGATACCCTTCTCTCGAAGTTGTGCCCAACAGATTTTTGGAAGGTCCGACCAAACTCTCGTCCAAATCGAAGACCTAAAGCCCGCTTTACGTGGTGAATCCTGCTATTGGATTTCACTCCAATGCGGGAGATTTAACATCTTCCTCTCTCGAGGGGTGCATGCAACTCTCTTTACTCTTGGGTGATCAATTAAATCTACGAGCCTCTCGGCTAACTAAGAATGAAAACCCAAATGAAAACTATATACCGATAATATAGTCCCACTAAATAAAAACCAAGAGTAAATCAAAGGTAATTACTTTAAGAAGAAAAAGAAAGCTAAAACATCATTACTTGATCAACTCATTCTCAGATCATCGCGATCGAGTACAAACGAGGATTAGTTAATCATGGTAAAAGGGAAAGAGGGGTATATAATAAAGGTGCATTAAAACTAAACAAAAGAGAAATAGAAAAAAAGAACGCTAACTAGAATTTCATTAAAAACATAAAAGGATTACAACTAGGAATGGAGGTTACAAGTGCATGAAAAGAGAGCTAATCACTGCTACAGCACTAATAAAAAGAGATTACAAGTAATGAAAGTACATTGCATGAAAACTAAAACAAGAAATGGAGGGAAAGAGAGAAAAAAAACATAAAAAAACACAAAAAACCACTAAGAATGAAACTAGCAGCACCTCCCCTCTCCCCAAAACTTGGTCTGGAATGCTTGGAATGGCTTGGTATTTATAGGCAAAAATCTGTCTGGGTCACGCACGCTATCATGCGCGGGGAGGGCGTGTTAGGGGGGGGGGGGCGTAACAAGTACGGGGTGGACCTCGGGCACTGGATTCTGGCGGGAATGATGATTGCTTCTATAGGTTGGTGGACACGCCCTGGGACACGCCCGTGTAGGGGGGGGGGGTGTGTAAGGCACGTCATGTCAAAATCATTAGTCAAAAATCCTCCAGTCGTCAGAAAAGGTGCTATATGCCCCAAGGACACGCCCGCGTCAGGGGCGTGTCACGTACGGGTTGACGTACAGCAACGAAAAAGCTTTAATTGCGGCAGTAGGCTTCGGGATGAGGGTGATACGCCGAGAGACACGCCCAAGGAGGGCGTGTGAGGGGGGAATGTTAGGGATTTTTCTAGGGATCTGGCTTCTGGCATAAAATTTCCTCGAGATCAGGTTACACGCCCTGTGACACGCCAAGGGAGGGAATGTCAGGGGGGGGGTGTCAGGTCATTTTGGTCGAAAGCTGTGAAAACCTACCAAAAGAGTAGAAAACATTAGTTATACTAGTTACATACAAAGAAACTAAAAGGAACCTAAAAATACAAAAAGAAAGAGATTTAAAATGAATATAAATATATTTTTACTCTAATAAATTAAGCTAAAATATACATGATCACTACCTGCCCCATCATTATTGCTAGGACATCCTGCAATCACAAAACATGAGCAGCAGTTAGATCACCACATGTGTATACATTGTTTGCTAGGCCTTCTTCAAATCCAGGACATTGGGATCAATGGACCAAATAGTAATTTCGCTGAGGAGAGCCCCCTTTTGTAATGTTATTCATGTAATGAAAAATCGCTGCCAGATCTTTTTTTTTTCTATTCTATGTTCATTTTTTATGTTGCACTCGCACGCGCGTCGCCCCTTCACAATGCGATCTCTCTAGGATACCATTCACCGTTAGAATGTATTTGAGTTAGGATACGTACTCACGCAGAGACCTGAATATCTTGCCACTCCTAGACAATCATGAGATAGACCACTCGTCACGCTGGCCCAATGGACACCTAGCTCGCCTGCGAGATCTCTCCTTTCAGAGATTTGTCCCAAGCCCAAAAATATCTTCGAAATTTTCCAAGTAAAATATCCACGAGATGGAGCGTTGTTTCCGAACATAGCCTTGGGCTACTCTTCTACCGAGATCTCAACTCATCATCTTTGACCCTACCCTGCTCAGATAGTGCCACCCCACGGTAGTTGCTGAGATCCCATCTCGCCACCTCCAGCTTGCCCAAAGATTGCTAGAAGTCATATTTTCCCAGCCTCTGTGCCCAATTACTTCGACTTCCTGGTGGTGACTTGGCAAAAGCAGCCCGGGACTTGGCCACAGAGAAAAGATGATGCTATCGAGGACTCCGACCCTGTCAGCCTAGGTGGAAGCCTGACAGCGGGGGAAACTCGAGACTTAACTCAAGAGTAGGAAAGTTGTCCACCGAGGACCCCTGCCCCGGCAGCTAGATGAGAGCCTGACAACAGGAGAAAGATCGGGACTTTTCCTTTGACATCCACCGGGCGCTACCACCAGCCCAATGAGCTAGATGGGAGCTTGACGACGGGTGTTGAGCATCAAACCTACTTAGCTTCGAGGTCATAACGACGTCCTTCGAGGATCCCAGCCCTACCAGCTAGATGGAAGCCTAACAGCGAGAGCATCTCGAGACCTAACCCGAGAGCAAGAAAGATGTCCACCGAGGACCCCTGCCCTGCCAACGAGATGAGAGCCTGACAGTGGGAGAAAGCTCGGGACTTTTCCTTTGACAACCATCGGACGCTACCATCGGACCAATAACCTATATGGGAGCCTGACAGCGGGTGTTGAGCTTTAACTGGACTTAGCTCTAGGGTCATAACGACGTCCATCGAGGATCCCGACCCTGCCAGCTAGATGGAAGCCTGACAGTGGGAGCATCTCGTGACTTACCCTAGAGCAAGAAAGATGTCGACCGAGGAACCTTGCCTTGCTAGCTAAATGAGAGCCTGATAGTGAGAGAAAGCTCCGAAATTCAGGAAACTTCGGCCTGTCATGCATATCATTGACAAAAAGAGATGAAAGTTTAAAGGATTTCATTACTCAACAAAGGAAAATACGTACATGTTTTATGGATAGAAACACTTCAAGTCATCAACGCTCCATGTGTGACTTAGGGTCTCTCCCTCCACATTCCTTAGGTGATATCCTCCTGATCTCAATGCTTCTTATACAATATACGGACCTTCCTAGTTGGGGTTGAGTTTCCCCATAGAAGCTGATCTTCCGGCCGCATCCACCTTTTTTAGGACCAAGTCCCCCTCCGTGAACTGCTTGATTCAAACGTGCTTCTCGAAATACATAGCCATTTTTAACTTGATCTCTTCCTGTCGAATAGCAGATAGGTCACACAACTCCTCTACCTTGTCAAGGTAGATCCGAAGCTCATCCTCATTCTCAGCCCTCCATTCTTATCTACCTTCCTCGATTGCCAGCACCTGCGGTGTTCAAACCTCGAACTCTATAGGATGTACTACTTTGCAAGCATGGGAGAGTTTGAAAGGGGTCTCCCATGTAGCTGTGTTGGTTTTGGTCCTCAATATACAACCCCATATCCGGCGAGTAGAGGTAGACAGGGGAAAGATCGGCCAAAGTCCAGCATCCCGCCATGCCCAAATGGGGGTGGATTATTGGAGGTGCGAGGTGATCGAGTCGGCTCGCACTTGCCCCAGGGTCGGTCCCACACTCGCCCAAGGCTAGCAGAGGTGGTGAGGCCAGCTCCATTGAGCACTCGCCGCTCCCGGTGAGCGGAGGCTCCATAGGGCCACTCGCCTAGTCTCCCGTGGTGTATTTTTACTATTTTACCCCCGCTTGCCTGTATATAGCCTGTCGGAACTGGGAAGTTACGCTGTTGGTAGACCCAGTTGGGATGAACATAGCTGTTCAAAACAACGAAGGTTGGCTATTTGCAAGCTGTTTTCAAAAATCTATAAATAGACCGAAGGGGGGGAGGGGTACCTCAAAAGGCATGCTTACTTGTGGCCCGATATTCTTGCGCTTTCTGAGATACCCCTAGCTCTGCATTTGGATAGGGAGGGGAAGTGCTCTAAGATCTTTCGGGTGTGTGGTGGGACCTCCTCGCCGAGCCCTTGGGTTTGTTCGCTATTCTTTTTCCTTAATTGTTTGGCTCATGAGAGAGAAGTAAGTGTGTGATCACCCCTTCCCCAAGTGTGAACTCCTAAGAGACTGAGTTTTAGGTTTCAACATTTTGGTTTGGTGAGCGTGGAGCGTGGTCAGCACAGAAAATCTTCAACAGGCTTGATGATTGGAGGAGAAGGGCAAGGTTCGGACAGGGCTGACTCGCCACCCCTCCCCCTCTCGCCATGATTGGGATGTTCGATGAGTTTAGGCAGGAGGAGCTCAGCCTCGTTAGGTTCACACTTGGTGGATGTGTGGAGTGCTCGACACCAGCTGTACTAGTCGCCACTGCCCGGGCTCTAGGAGAGGATGACCTAGCTTGGCGAGCCGGGAAGGAGGTTGTAGAGGAGGGGAGGGAGCGCAATCTCCTCGGGTGAATGCTTTTCCTCGTGTTGGTGAGTGGAGGCCAGTTCAGCGAGATGGGGTGCGAGATCCTCCGGCTCGCCCAGCAGGGGGAGGCAACCCCTTTAGTGATTTGGTTTCTTCTGCCCCAATTCCAGAGGGGTTCAGGGAGCCAGAGATGTCCTACTACACTAGGAAGGATGACCCGGTCCAACACATATAGTGGTTCGAGGATGTGGTTTCGATAAGGCAGATTTCAGATGCCTTCAAATACAGACTCTTCGCCATCACCCTCAAGGAGAATATGAGGGATTTGTTCCACCAGTTCCAGGACAACTCTATCTACTACTTTGAGGACTTATGCCGGGGGTTCATGTTGAGGTTCACCACCTCTAAGAAGAGGAACAAGGAGTCGGGTTCCATATTAAGCAAGGGATGAACGAGACCTTAGGGAGCTACTTGGACTGGTTCTAGGAGGAGGTCACCCAGGTCTAGGAGATGCCAGGGCACACCCTTATGATGGCCTTTACCTTGGGGCTACAACTAGGTTTCTTCAGGATGGAGCTGAAGAGGGTGCCACCAATCTCCTACGAGGAGTTGATGGAGAGGGTGGCAAGGGAAGTCGATGGGGAAGCGTCAAACCCCGAGTTCATAAGGAAGCTGGCCAGGTGGACCACAGAGGATGAGAAAGGGATAGGAGTTGGCCAAGGTCAGGAGGTGAGGAGAGATGAACCCCGATAGCAGGAACAACAACAGTAGTTGTAGCAGTAGCAGCCAAGGTGGGGGCGCTAGGAGCCGAATAATTAGCTAGACTGGAGGCAGTAGGAGTGGCAGGATAAGGGCCAACAGAGAGGTTTCTATGGAGGAGACAACCTCCAGGGGGGTCAGTAGGGTCAGGGGCCTCCTGTAACGACCCAGGTAAAGGGCCAGGTGCCGCCCGGCCACCAGGCAGCCCAAGGAAAGACCAAGGCTCCACCGGTGGTACAGCCGGAATATACAAGGCCTACAGGCCATACAACCCAACACAAATCTTCACGCCTATTTCTCAGCAGCATTAGGTTGTTACCACGGGGTTTTGAACCCGCAACCTTAATAAGGCTCTCTTCCAATAGAGCACATCACCAACTGAGCTGCAGATCAGTTGGTGATGAGCTCTGATGGAAGAGAGCCTTATCAAGGTTATGGGTTCGAAACCCCATGACAACAACCTACCGCTACTGAGAAATAGGCGCAACTCTGTTGGTGATGAGCTCTATTGGAAGAGAGCCTTATCAAGGTTACCGGTTCGAAATACCGTAGCAAAACCTACCGCCGCTGAGAAACAGGCGCGAAGATTTGTGTTAGGGTGTATGTCCTGTATGCCTTATATATTTCGGCTATACCACCGGTGGCTCCTTGATCTTTCCTTGGGCTGCCTGGTGGGCCGGGAGGTGCCTGGGCCTTTACCAGGGTAATTACAAAAAAGTGCACTTTTTTTGTAACGACCCTGGGAAAGGCCCAGACACCGCTCGACCCACCAGACAGCCCAAGGAAAGACCAAGGTGCCACCAGTGGTACAACCGGAATATACAAGGCCTGTAGGCCGTACACCCCAACACAAATCTCCACGTCTATTTCTCAGCAGCAGCAGGTTGTTGCCATGGGGTGTTGTGGGTTCGAAACACCGTGCCAACAACCCGTCATTGCGGAGAAATAGGCGCGGAGATTTATGTTGGGGTGTATGGCCTGCTAGCCTTGTATATTCTGGTCGTACCACTGGTGGCGCCTTGGTCTTTCCTTGGGCTGCATGGTGGGTCGGGCGGTGCTTGGGCCTTTCTCGGGGTTATTACAAAAAAAGCTCATTTGGTGATGAGCTTTGTTAGAAGAGAGCCTTATCAAGGATGAGGGTTCGAAACCCTGTGACAACAACCTGCCGCTGCTGAAAAATAAGCGCGGAGATTTGTGTTAGGGTGTACAACATGTATTCCTTTTATATTACGGCTGTACCACCGGTGGCGCCTTGGTCTTTCCTTGGGCTGCCTGGTGGGCCGGGCAGCGCCTGGGCCTTTCCCTGTAAGACCCCCCTCCCGGAACATAAAACATGGCACGAGAGGGGTCTTATGCCCAGAATAGCTGCCTTGCGGTAACACTAACACTCAGGTCAGCCTGTACCACAAGACGCCTATCCTGCCAGCTACAACTAATATCAACACGTAAATACCAACCCAACAATAATAATATAAAGAAGTTAATCCACACTAAGCATGAGTCCATAAGTACAGCAAAAGAGAAGCTAAACAAGCTTCTACATAATCGGAGTACGTAAATAGAATTGCCCCGAAGGGCTACATCAAAATCTTTCTCACTCACATATGTAACCGACGGTAGCGACGGTACCGTCCCCTCAGGCCCTGTTGTCCTGGCCTGGCTGTCAAGCTGCATAGCTTGCTGCTCCACCTGCGGGGTTTCATCCTAAAAAGGAAGACGTAGCAACCGTTAGTCCTGAAGACTAAGTGGCTTCACATCCGCTCCCCCGGCGACTCTTCGGCACCGGGCAGAGAAAGGAACTGGTACAATATATAAAACAGTAGTACAAGCAGGTGATGTAAGTATACAAGTCACAAGTAGCAATATAAGTAGTGTATAAATGAACAACCTTTTAATCTACAGCAGTAAGAGAGATAATGTTATAACAGTAAGTAACTCAACTTATATGGATGCTCATACAAGCATATAAGTTGAGGGTCGTTCAGCAAAAAGTAACTCATCGTATAGGAGTGCCCATACAAACTTATACAATGAGGGTCTTGTGTATGTAATGAAGTACAATGCTATGTATGCAATGCAATGAAACACCCATGATCAAGCACATGCAACCGCTATGTCGACACAGACTTATAGTTCCCATAATTCGAGCAGGTAGCTAACCTCTCAGGCGTCAACCGTCGTGGCCAAACGGTGACAGTAGAGCAGGAATCTCCACTACTAGGATGGTCTCCACACTACCTGACCTAGGCCTCCGTACGCCTCAACGCTAAGAACACAATAGCGAAGACCACATGCGTACTACGGCTCAGCGGGTTCTTTTGGGTAAATGTGCACTAAGATCCTAGCCCCGAACTGGGCTATGCGTGACACGGAAGGAGCCTCGGAAGTGAGCACGAGGACCAAGCCCAACCGTTCACTTGGCATGGAAGGAGCCTCGGGATGTGAACACCGAGGACCAAGCCCAACCGTCCAAGGTCTAACTGTCAACTCCCATCGGTGTGACGATTGGCGAGCCCGTAGACATGCCACACTATCCTTAACCCGGGATTACGACACCGCATGTCGACTCACACCACATGCAATTCCACAATATAGTGGCATGGAAGGAGCCTCGGGATGTGAACACCGAGGACCAAGCCCAACCATCCATCAAATACGGAAGGAGCCTTGGGACGTGAACACCGAGGACCAAGCCCAACCGTCCAACTTTACTCATCTCAACCTCATTCAAACTAGAGATGGTCAATATCGCACTTGTTAACTTCCACAATGCTACCCGTAGGGAGACGACACTCTAAGCATTGGATTACTAATTCCCTTTTATCCATTCAACATACATCATGGACATAGTTAAATCATTTATACGCCCTTCCAAATGAATTCAACATGATATAGATAATGAGCATCAATATACATCTACCAATTTATATCAGGCTCTTTCCTTAAATTAATCTTGTCCATAACTTGTTATACGAATTCAGATTTATAACATAACCTTAACATATCACTATGATGATTATGCAAAAATAGTTCACCCAAACCTCTAGTTGGATCGCAACATTAAATCCCACCGAATCGAATTCCACATTACACAGCCCAGAATTTAGGTGCAGCTATAATCCGGGCAGCAAATTCGACAAAGGATTCCCGTGGCTACAGAAATCCGACGAGTGCGTGTAACCACTTGTTGGAAATATAATTTCAAGGGCTACAACTTTTGTGTTTAGTCGAAAGCCAAAATCTGGCCAGAACATCCCCGAAATTGGCCACGAAGATCGCTGCATGCAGAAATCAGATTTCTGCATGGATCTTAAGGCGAGACAAACGACATCCATTCATCTTCCTCCTTGCACCGATCTCCCAAAAACTCCTCCAGAAATTCGTCCACCCTTATTCACCCTCACGAAGCCATATTTCTCCACGAATCCCTCTCTCATCTTCACTTAAATGATGAGGAGGATGAAGACACCTAAACCTAGATTAACAAATCTAGGAATCGCTTTCCCTAGGAAATCATCTCCTCACCATCAAGACTCTATGGAGTCGATATCTCTCCTAGAATATAACTACAGATCTAGCACCAAGGGAGAGGGGAGGAAGCTCACCTCATTTCCAGCGGTACCGCCATTTCGGGACATGGATCTAGTCATCCTCCTCCGCGGCATCAGTTGTTATTGTTCTTCATGACAAAGGAAGGAGAGAGAGAGAGAGAGAGAAGGCCTCCTCCAGGAGCTCTGACGGATTCCCTCAACTCTGTCGATTTCGCGAGGTCCGCGATGACAGCAAGGTCGATCGGCAAAATGGTTAGGGTTCGGCTTTATCTTCCCTTATAAACCGATGTATTAGGTTAAATCCCTTCTGCCACGTGTCAAGGCCCCATTGGACCGACCCTAATTGGGTATATTGAAGTGACCCGGTCCAAGGCAGCCAAGACGCAACCAGCCCGATCAGGTTCAGTCCGCACACATAGAACAGCGGAAACTAGGAAAACTGTCCAAGGAAAAATCGGCGGGTATCATCCAAATACCTGTTGATCGGCGAGTATCATTCCCGATACCCGTCGATCGGCGTGCATCAACTTCTATTCTCGTCGATTTTCACTTGACCTAATTCTCAATCTGCAGCTCTAAATCCGGCTGGTATCGACCACCGATACCCGTCGAATCGGCGAGTATTATTCCCGATACCCGTCGATCGACGAGTATCATTTCCGATACTCGTCGATCGGCGTGCATCAACTTCCATTCTCATCGATTTTCACTTGACCTAATTCTCAATCTGCAGCTCTGAATCCGGCGAGTATCGACCACTGATACCCTTCGAATCGGCGAGTATCATTCCCGATACCCGTCGATCGGCGTGCATAGCTTCTGATACCTGACGATCGGTGAGTATGGCCGAGTATTCTCGACGAATTCATCGGATATCACTCAACCCATCACTCTGATCAACACACTTGACACCATTTGCCAGTGCGCCCCGAGCCTGAGTCAAGTCTCTTAACTCAAAACTCGTGCAAGGGGCCTAGCGCGAATTGGGACGTTACAAATCCTATAAACAAAATAAAAGATTTTGTCCCCGAAATCAGGCTGAGGCTATGGGGAGTAAAGCATACAAAAATAACATATGCTTTTAAATAAAACTATCTGAAGCAAAAGACTCCGGGTAGCGTTTCTGCATCAAATCCACCGGCTCCCAAGTAAATTCTTCCTTCCCATGATTAGACCATAACACTTTTACAAGAGGCACACTTTTGCAGCGTAAGGTTCTTATCTCATTATCAACGATCTGTACCGGCTCCATTCGCACAGATCTGTCAGACGCCACCTTACCATCAGTTGTGGGGATATATTGTTTAGGCCGCAACAGCGCCTTCCGAAGCGACGATACATGGAACACATCGTGGAGATTCTCTAGATCGGGCGGTAGCTCCAGCCGATAGGCCAAGGGGCCAATCCTTTCCAATATGACATAGGGCCCAACATACCATCGGCTGAGCTTCTTCACTCCCCGCACCCGTGACACTCCATGCATCGGTCGGATTTTCAAGAACACTTTATCACCCACTTGAAAATCCACCATATGGTGCCTTGCGTTATAATACTTCGCCTGCCGACTTTGAGCCTCAAACATGCGATCCCGTATCAATCTGACTACCGCATTAGTATCATCAATATACTCAATTCCCAATGCCTTTGGGTCTTCATCTTGCACCCAAGACAAGGGGGTTCTACACCTCCTTCCATATAGGGCTTCATGGGGTTCCATGCCAATGCTAGCTTGATGACTATTGTTGTAGGATAATTCCACTAAGGGCAAGAGTCTTTCCCACGGCTCTCCCCTATCTATCACACACAACCTCAACAGATCCTCCAATGTTCGGATGGTCCGCTCAGACTGCCCGTCCGTCTGAGGATGAAATGCGTTGCTGAAGGTAAGGCACGAGCCCAAATACGCCTGTACCGCCCTCCATTCTCTTGACGTAAACCGACCATCACGGTCCGAAACTATTGTCTTAGGTACCGTGATACCATACAAACTGCTCCACGAAAAGGCGTACTAAGACATCCACATGAGCCTCCTTCATTGGGATAAACCGGGCTACTTTGGTCAAGCGATAAACAATCACACACACTGAATCATTTCCTGAGAGGGAGCGAGGTAGCCCATGTACGAAGTCCATGAAATACTCTCGAACTTCCACTCGGGGATGGGCAACGACTGCAACAGGCCACCGGGAGTCCTGCGCTCCGCCTTCACTCTTTGGCAGGCTTCACAATGCGTGACAATGTATCGGACATCCTTCTTCATTTCTGGCCAACACATCGTCTTCCGTAAGCCGGGGTACATCTTGGAAATTCCCGGGTGTACTGAGTATTGAGAGCAATGTGCCTCTCTAAAGATATCCTCCCGGACATTACCGCCCTTGGGAATGTAGAGCAGGCCGCAAAAGTAAACCAGGTCGTCCTTTAGTGTGTACTCGTCGGTAGCCCCGTCCTCGATCAACTTGAGTGCCGGGGTCAGAGCCGCATCAAATCCTTGCTCCACTCGGATCCGGTCCCGGATATCACAAACTATGCTCATGCTTAATAAGTACTCCGTATATTCTGCCGAAGAAGCCTTAAATATTAAGGTAATGTCCATCTCCTCAATCATCCGTGCCAACTCCATGCTCATCAACAGAGACTCTGGGCTCGAGCCAGGTACTTTCCTACTCAACGCATCGGCTACCGAGTTCGCTTTTCTGGGGTGGTAGTTGAAGGTGAACTCATAGTCGCATAGAAACTCTAACCACCACCGTTGTCTTAGGTTCAACTCCTTCTGTGTATAAACATACTTCAAGTTTTTATGATCCGAGAAGATTTCGCAGTGGACGCCATATAGATAATGACTCCATACCTTCAAGGCGAACACCACTGCTCCTAGCTCCAAATCATGCACCGGGTAATTGATTTCATGCTTCTTCAATTGTCTTGAAGCATAAGCAATTACGTGCCCGTGCTGCATCAACACCGCTCCCAACCCATGATAAGATGCGTCTGTGTAAACTTTGAATCCTTCCTTCCCAGACGGAAGGACAAGGATGGGGGCGGAGGTAAGTCTATCCTTCAATTCCTGGAATGCCGCTTCACATTGGGGTGTCCACTCAAATGACACTCCTTTCTTTGTCAAAGAAGTAAGTGGGAGGGCAATCTTGGAGAATCTTTTTACGAACTTGCGGTAGTATCCGGCAAGTCCAAAGAAACTCCTCACATCGGCCGCCGACTTCAAGGGCGACCACTCCTTTACGGCACGCACCTTGGCCGGATCCACAGCTAGTCCAGCCCCACTGATTACATGACCCAAGAAAGACACTTCCCTAAGCCAGAATTCACACTTGCTAAACTTGAAGAACAGGGCGTGCTCTTTTAGCTTCTCCAGAACTAAAGCCAGATGCCCGACATGCTCTTCCTCCGTCTTAGAGTAGACTAAGATGTCGTCAATAAACACAATGACGAAGACATCTAGATAGACCTCAAATACTTTATTCATCAAGCTCATGAAAGATGATGGGGCATTTGTGAGCCCAAACGGCATCACCGTAAACTCATATAAGCCGTACCTCGAGCTGAAAGCCGTCTTCTGGATATCCTCCTCTTCTATTCTATGCTGATAATACCCCGAGTGAAAATCCATCTTGGAGAACTAATGCGCTCCCACCAGTTGATCGAACAACTCATCGATCCGAGGTAACGGATAAGTGTTCCGTACCGTCAGTCGGTTGAGCTCCCGATAGTCTATACATAAACGCAGGGTTCCATCTTTCTTTTTAACAAATAGAATAGGGGCTCCCCAAGGTGATGAGCTGGGGCGAACAAACCCTGATTCTACAAACTCCTGTAGTTGAACTCTAAACTCTGCGAGTTCTTTTGGGGCCATTCGATAAGGGGTCCTAGAGACAGGCTTAGCTCCTGATACAAGCTTAATCTGAAAATTCACTTCTCTATGCGGGGGTAAGCCTTGCAATTTCTTGGGAAATACCTCAGAGAAATCCCATGCTACCCGCACATCCTTCACATCTACCCTCACCTCCTTCAGTTCGAAACATATCATGTACACTTCATCCCCTCTCCTGTGAGCTTTTAAGGTCGTAATTGAGGATAACAATAATCGTGGTGCGAACTTTATACCTTGGAAGATTACATCAGTATCTCCATGTCTAAAATAGATTTGCTTCTCCGCACAGTCGATTCTTGCATGGTGTCAATCCATCCACGCCATGCCCAGAATGAGGTCGAATTCTGGTATTCTCAAAATTGTGGCGGGGGTATCAAAGGTCTTTCCCACAATGGTTATCTCCAACTCGCACTTCGCGGTTGCCGTCATCTCAGATCCATCTTGGAGGCATACTCTTCGAGCAATACCAGTGAAATATTGCACTCCATGTATGTCCTCTATGAAGTCTTCGGACACGAAAGAATGTGAGGCACCGGTGTCAAATAACGTATAAGCCGGTTTCCCGCCGACCATCACGGTGCCTAAGTGTCATTAATAATACTCAAGCTAGACGTCTGGTATATCTTAAGTCACTAGAGAATATTGATGGAAGTAAAATGGCTAATTCAAATCGTACCTGCAATCATTTCCTGAGGATTCCGCTCTTGAGTCATGTCCAAGGCATACATTTGATCCCGAGCGGGTCCGGGGTTTCTTCCTCGTTGTCCACGTCCTCGACCACGCACATACCCTCGCTCCCGAGGGGATGCTGGAGGGAAAGCAAAAGGAGAATCTCCAAATAGTTGTGGACAGTAGCGTCGAATGTGGCCCGGTTGGTTGCATTCAAAGCACACCCGCTCCTGCCTTCCGTCGTGTTGCTTAAATTGTTGAGGTCGAGGTAATGCTGGCGGTTGCGGAACCGGGAGCTCCTCTCTAATGTTCTAGGGGAAATGCCTGCCACCCCTCCGATATCCTCTTCCTATTCTATTGTCAAATCTCCTTCTGTTGCTGGGGCCGGCTTCCATCACGTCCTCCGCTGGCCTCTTACCACTTCCCAAGTGGTCTGCTTCCAATCTCTTCGCCATATCGATAATCTCCGCCAGACTAGAGTCCGCTATACACAAAAGGGCTTGCCTTAGGGGATCTCGCAAGCCTTTATAGAATCGATGGGCGTACCTCTATCATCCAACTCATAGGAGTCAGTGAATCTAGCCAAGTGCTGAAACTCCCATTGGTACTCTGTCACCGACATAGACCCTTGCTTTAGTTGCAAAAATCTCTATTCAAGACCATCCCAAGCGGCCGAGGGGATAAAATGCTCTAAAAAAGCTTCGGAGAATTCGCTCCAACTAATGTCCGTGTACACTCTTCAACGAAAAGTGGAGCCCATGAGGGATTTCCACCACCTTTTGGCATGCAGTTCTAAGAGTGTCACCACAAGGGTCACCGCCATGTTGTTTGGACATCTTATTCCTGCCAATAATTTTTGTATAGTGTCGAGCCACTCTTCCGTACACACCGCCGACTCTGTCCCAATATAAGCGGGAGGGGAGAGAGCTCGGAAAATGCTTAACCAACTAGATCCTGGACCCTGTTGTTGTACAGGTGCCTGCTGAGATTGGGACCTAAAGGCGTCCAAAATAGATGTGAGCGTCTGCCCCAGCTTTTATTGTTTGAAATGTGTAGGTACAGACGGGGCGGGGGTGCCCCTCACTGGCTCAGCATGTACTGGGATCTACAAATATGGTACAAACCTAAGGTTATGTTTGCTAATCTAAGGTTAAAGATGGACAAACTTAGTGTGAATTACATATGGGCACACAACTGCTTTCGCTAAGTCAGTTTGTCCCCAAACTGACGAGTATAACGGGGGTAGCACCATTGTAAAGTGACTTTCTCCTTGGGGGATCGTAGCAAGCTGATACCATTTGTAAGACCCCCCTCCCGGAACATTAAACATGGCACGAGAGTGGTCTTATGCCCAGAACAGCCGCCTTGCGGTAACACTAACACTCAAGTCAGCCTGTACCACAAGACGCCTATCTTGCCGGCTATAACTAATATCAACACGTAAATGCTAACCCAACCATAATTATATAAAGAAGTCAATCCACAATAAGCATGAGTCCATAAGTACAACAAAAGAGAAGCTAAACAAGCTTCTACATAATCAGAGTACGTAAATAGAATTGCCCTGAAGGGCTAAAACAAAATCTCTCTCACTCACATCTATAACCGACGGTACCGTCCCCTCAGGCCCTGTTGTCATGGCCTGGCTGTCCAGCTGCATAGCCTGCTTCTCCACCTGCGGGGTTTCCTCCTAAGAAGGAAGACGTAGCAACCGTTAGTCATAAAGACTAAGTGGCTTCACATCCGCTCCCTCGGCGACACCTCGGCATCGGGCGGAGAAAGGAACAAGTACAATATATAAAACAGTAGTACAAGCAGGTGAAGTAAGTATACAAGTCATAAGTAGCAATATAAGTAGTGTATAAATGAACAACCTCTTAATCTACAGCAGTAAGAGAGTATAATGTTATAACAGTAAGTAACTCAACTTATATGGATGCCCATACAAGCATATAAGTTGAGGGTCATTCAGAAGTAAGTAACTCATTGTATAGGAGTGCCCATACAAACTTATACGATGAGGGTCTTGTGTATGTAATGATGTGCAATGCTATGTCTGCAATGCAATGACACACCCATGATCAAGCACATACAACCGCTATGTTGACACAGACTTATAGTTCCCACTATTTGAACAGGTAGCTAACCTCTCAGGCGTCAACCATCGTGGCCAAACGGTGATAGTAGAGCGGGCATCTCCACTACTAGGCTGGTTTCCACACTACCTAGCCTAGGCCTCCGTACGCCTCAATGCTAAGAACACAATAGCGGAGCCCAAATGCGTACTACGGCTCAGCAGGTTCTCTTGGGTAAATGTGCACCAAGATCCTAGCCCCGAACTGGCCTATGCGTGACACGGAAGGAGCCTCGGAAGTGAGCATGAGGACCAAGCCCAACCATTCACTTGGCACGGAAGGAGCCTCGGGACGTGAACACCGAGGACCAAGCCCAACCGTCCAAGGTATAACTGTCAACTCCTATCGGTGTGACGATTGGCGAGCCCGTAGACCTGCCACACTATCCTTAACCCGAGATTACGACACCGCGTGTCGATTCACACCACATGCAATTCCACAATATCGTGGCATGGAAGGAGCCTCGGGACGTGAACACCAACGACTAAGCCCAACCATCCATCAAATACGGAAGGAACCTCGGGACGTGAACACCGAGGACCAAGCCTAACCGTCCAACTTTACTCATCTCAACCTCATTCCAACTAGAGACAGTCAATACCGCACTTGTTAACTTCCACAATGCCACCCGTAGGGAGACGACACTCTAAGCATTGGATTACTAATTCCCTTCTAACAATTCAACATACATCATGGCCATAGTTAAATCATTTATACGCCCTTCCAAATGAATTCAACATGATATAAATAATGAGCATCAATATACATCTACCAATTTATATCAGGCTCTTTCCTTAAATTAAGCTTGTCCACAACTCGTTATACGAACTCAGATTTATAACATCAACTTATCATATCACTATGATGATTATGCCAAAATATTTCACCCAAACCTCGAGTTGGATCGCAACATTAAATCCCACCGAATCGAAATTCACATTACACAGCCCAGAATTTAGGTGCAGCCTTAATCCGGGCAGCAACTTCGACCAAGGATTCCCGTGGCTACAGAAATACGACGAGTGTGTGTAACCACTCGTTGGAAAGATAATTTCAAGGGCTACAATTTTCTGTTTAGTCGAAAGCCCAGATCTGGCGAGAACACCCCCAAAATTTGCCACGAAGATCGCTGCGTGCAGAAATCAGATTTCTGCACACATCTTAAGGCGAGATGAACGACATCTGTTCATCTTCCTCCTTGCACCGATCTCCCAAAAACTCCTCCAGAAATTCGTCCACCCTTATTCACCCTCACGAAGCCATATTTCTCCATGAATCCCTCTCTCATCTTCACTTGAATGATGAGGAGGATGAAGACACCTAAACCTAGATTAACAAATCTAGGCATGGCTTTCCCTAGAAAGTCATCTCCTCACCATCAAGACTCTATGGAGTCTATATCTCTCCTAAAATATAACAACGGATCTAGCACCAAGGGAGAGGGGAGGAAGCTCACCTCATTTCCAGCAGTACCGCCATTTCCGGCCATGGATCTAATCATCCTTCTCCGCGGCATCAGTTGCTGTTATTCTTCACGACAAAGGAAGGAGAGAGAGAGAGAGAGAGATAAGGCCGCCTCTAGGAGCTCCGACGGCTTCCCTCGGCTCTGTCGGTTTCGCGAGGTCTGCGATGACGGCAAGTTCGATCGGCAAAATGGTTAGGGTTCGGCTTTATCTTCCCTTATAAACCGATGTATTATGTTAAATCCCTTCTGCCACGTGTCAACGCCCCATTGGACCGCCCCTAATGGGTTATATTGATGTGACCCAGTCCAAGACAGCCAAGCCGTAGCCAGCCCGATCTAGTTCAGTCTACACGCATAGAACAGCGGAAACTACGAAAACTGTCCAAGGAAAAATCGGCGGGTATCATCCTGATACCCGTCGATCGGCGACTATCATTCCCGATACCCGTCGATCGGTGTGCATCAACTTCCATTCTCGTCGATTTTCACTTGACCTAATTCTCAATCTACAGCTCTGAATCCGGCGGGTATCGACCACCGATCCCTGTCGAATCGATGAGTATTATTACTGATACCCGTCGATCGGTGAGTATCATTCCCGATACCCGTCGATCGGCGTGCATCAACTTCCATTCTCGTCGATTTTCACTTGACCTAATTCTCAATCTGCAGCTCTGAATCCGGCGGGTATCGACCACCGATACCCGTCGAATCGGCGAGTATCATTCCCGATACCCGTCGATCGGCGTGCATAGCTTCTGATACCCGACGATCGGTTAGTATGGGCGGGTATTCTCGACGAATTCATCGGATATCACTCAACCCATCACTATGATCAACACACTTGACACCTTTTGCAAGTGCGCCCCGAGCCCGAGTCAAGTCTCTTGACTCAAAACTCGTGCGAGGGGCCTAGCGCAAATTGGGACGTTACATTCCCAGGGTCCTTACACCTCCTCTCCCCAATCAGCATCAGGCTATGATGATAGCCATGCAAAGGAGGATGGGTTTGAAGAGGAGGAGGAGGGAAGTCAGGGTGGAGTTACCCTATTGTGACTTGCACTAGGAGGAGGGGCACGCTACAGCCACCTTCCCAGAGTTCCTCGAGGTGAGATAAAACAGGGAGCAGTAGCAGTAGTAGGACTGCCAGGAGGTGCGGATTGAAGAAGTCCTTCCTAGGCAGAGGAGGAAAGGTGTGAGGATCGGGTCGATGTTGGGGCCCGAGGAGGGATCAGAGTGATCCATGGGGGGGGGGTGTTGGAGCATGCGTTCCACACTTCTTGGTTTGCTAATAACAAATCTCGTTTGTATTTGATTATTGGGTGTTTGGTGTGTAGATAACACAGGGCTAACCAAAGTGACATTAGAGCTTTGATTTGGAATAGAAAACGAGCTAAAGTGTTGTCACTGGTGAGATTCAGTATCGTCATCTGGCGACAGCAAAGGTGACAGTTGGACCACGAACAGGAATGACAGTTTCCAATGTCGCCCCGCGACATCGATGTCGCCCGAAGACAGTGCACAAATCGGAGAAGTTCGATCTGAAGTGCAAAAATTTCGATTTTGTGGGACACGTGTCAGCATATGCGATGTCACTGATCGGCGACAGTCATTGTCGCCGGCGATATGGTCAAAGTATAAAATTAATGAAAATTTCGGTTGACATAAAGTATTGGAATTACCTGGAGTATTATTGCTGTTCATTTCATCCAGAGAACTCCAGCATCAAGAATCACCTCCATATTCTTAAGAAGGTTAAGACACGAAAGATTGGCGGCACGTACGCGAACCTCGAATCATTCCTCGTAAGGATTGGTCAGCATCTTCAGCGCATCATTAAGAGGGAGTTTTTAATTCAGAAGTTTTTTCTATTATCTTGTTTCTTACTTTACATTGTGATTAAGAGAGAAAATCGCCGCCTTGCGTGTGGTGTCTAAGTCCTTGTGTGGCTTAGGAGAGAATCGCCTCCTTGTGCGTGGCGTCCAAGCTCTTGTGCGGCTTAGGGAGAAATCGCGGCCTAGTGTGCAGCGTCTAGATCATGATTTGGTCTAGGAGAGGCTAGGAGCAAAGTCTAGGGAGAGATTAGCTTTAGCCTGCCGGTTCTGGGCAGAAGGACCGGCGAAATCATCAGTTTATATTTTTCTTTGTAAGCCTTATCTCTAGCTCTATAGCGATTTTGTTGTATGCATATCTGACATTTTTGGTATAAACTATTGTTGTCGTATATTTCAATAAATTCTTAAGTGTTCATTTATGTTTATGAAAAATCAACTCTGTGTTTTCTACAAATTGGATAAGTCTTGCAAATAGTGTTAAGAAAATTTTTAAGCCCTTATTCACCCCCCCCCCCCCGCCCCCGCTCTAAGGGCGCCACCACATCCAACACATTGTTATGATCAATCAAGCCAAATTCCTCTCTAAGGTCATGGTGTGTAATTTCTACTACTTTTCCATGAATCAAAGATCGTACTCCACCATTCAAATCCGTATGATTAGGATTCATCAACTGATTATAAAACTCCCTAATCAAATCTGACGAAAACGAATCAGGGAGTATGATTGACATTATACCTGCCATGGCTAACAGGTCATGGATTTGTGCATGATGGATAGGATCAAATTCAATAACTTTGCCCACTCCTACAATCGCGTTCTCAATTCCTGGAAACATGTGACACGACGAATACAGGTCACTTCCTATACTCCTTCGTGCTTTAGAACTGGATGCCATTCCTGAAATAAGAAAATAAAAATAAAGAAATTAGGCACTATCGTTGGGCGACACTCACTGTCGCCGGCGATAATACAAATTTTAGATTAAAGGTTTAGATCCAAAACAAAAGCATAGAGTCAACCAAAACCTGAAACTTTTTCCATTCTTCCTCACATTTCATCAACCCTAGGTTTAGATCAAAACAAAATTTCCATAAAAGAAAGAGAAATTTCATGAATAATACCTTGATTTTGGATTTCCGGTAGATAGGCTTCGAGTTCCACCGCAGGTGTTCAGGAAGAAAAGCTCCAACAAGTGCCTTAGACCTAAAAAGCAGTGTTTTAAATTTCACCACTGTCGCCAACCGGCGATAGCCGGTGTCGCCAGCGATAGCGTTTTTTTGAATTAGGCCACCTTCCCTTAATTTTGCATTTTTAGGTATAATTCACTGTATATTTAATAATTAAGAGTTCATTATCACATTGTTACGAGGTTCAACCACCTAATATTTTATTACTACAATTATAGTGCTTTCTTTGTGTAATTATTTTTTGCATGGCTCTAAGTATGAGAAAAATTTTAGGCCTGATAATGGTTTCTCACTCATATTTGAGACAACCTACATATGATTTCCCTTTCATGTTTCTATGAATTCAGAATGTTCTACCATAACCACTAGATTTTCCGCTAACGATCTCACTTACTCCTTGTTTTCTATGCACTACTTATTTTTACTTTAGCCTTTATAATACCACAAGTGAATTAGGATACCTTGGTCATGCCAAAAAAACAAACAAAAAGGAAAAAAAAACAAAAAGGGACATCAAGTCACCTCAATAATTCATCATATCTATTGGTGGTTTCTAGATTGCATTCATTGGGCTGACAAGGATCATCCACCAAGCACTACTTACCCTCCTGATAAGTCTTAATAAGCATTGTGAGGTTAAGCACCTAGGAAAGAATTGTAAAGTGTCTTGTGTAAATATATATATCGTTAATCTCCTTTAATGTGCAATGAAATCTTAGGAGCAAGTCTCGCTCGTTATGCCTACATCTATGTTATGCTATTTTTTCACATTCTACGTATTCATATACTTGTAAGGACTCTATATGTGTTATCAACAAACTCTCACTTGTGCACCCCATTATCTTCTCTAAAATTTCTTCTTATGAGTATTGGACCGAAAATGATTCACACTTAGTTCTCATATGAGTATGTGTCTATAATTATATTGGATGAACGTTGGTATCAATGTTAGTGCTAACTCTCATTCTTCATTTATATGCATTATTTCTATACTTGGTTTGCTCCTTCTGACTGTTATCTTATTGCTTCCGCAAATCTCTGTTCTATCTTTTGACAATACCAAGGGGGAGAATAATTTATGTTGTACTTTGCACATAAATAACTTTAGACATTAAGAAATCATTCATTCTCAAGAAGTTATTCTTCATAGAAGGAGTGTTCATTTAGGGGGAGTGCTATATGTAGGGGGAGTTCTTTGATTTCTTTCTTTTTCATTCTAGTGTTTCATTCAAGGTAGGTTGTGCACACATAACAGCTTAGTCTAGCTAATCGTTTCACCTAATATATTATTCATGATTTTTGTCTAAGTGGATTTGTTATTATCAAAAGGGGGAGATTGTTAGAGCATGCATTCCACACTTCTTGGTTTGCTAATAAAGAATCTCGTTTGTATTTGATTATTGGTGTTTGGCGTGCAGATAACACATGGCTTACCAAAGTTTCATTATAGCTTTGATTCGGAGCAGAAAATGAGCTAAAGTGTTGTCGCTGGCGACAATCAGTATCGCCATCTGGCAACAACAAAGGTGACAGCTGGACCACGAATATGAATGACAGTTTCCATTATCGCCCCGCGACATCGATGTCGCCCAGCGACAGTGCACGAATCAGAGGAGTTCGATCTGAAGTGCGAAAATAGCGATTTTGTGGGACATGTGTCAGCATATGCGATGTCTCCGATTGGCGACAGTCATTGTCGTCAGCGATATCATCAAAGTATAAAATTAATGAAAATTTTGGTTGACATAAAGACGATATCATCAAAGTATAAAATTAATGAAAATTTTGGTTGACATAAAGACTTGGAATTACCTGGAGTATTGTTGCTGTTCATTTCATCCAGAAAATTCCAGCATCAAGAATTACCTCCATATTCTTAAGAAGGTTAAGGCGCGAAAGATTGGTGGCACGTACGTGAACCTCAAAGCATTCCTCACAAGAATTTGTCAGCATCTTCAGCGCATCATTAAGATGGAGTTTTTAATTCAGAAGTTTTTTTTCTATTATCTTGTTTCTTACCTTACTTTGTGACTTAGAGAGAAAATCGCCGCCTTGTGAGTGGCGTCTAAGTCCTTATGTAGCTTAGGATAGAATCGCTGCCTTGTGCGTGGCGTCCAAGCACTTGTGCGGCTTAGGGAGAAATCGTTGCCTAATGTGTAGTGTCTAGATCTTGATTTGGTCTAGGAGAGGCTAGGAGTAGAGTTTAGGGAGAGATTAGCTTTAGCCTGCCGGTTCTAGGCAGAAGGACCGGCGAAATCATCAGTTTATATTTTTCTTTGTAAGCCTTATCTCTAGCTCTATAGAGATTTTGTTGTATACATATCTGACATTTTTGGTATAAACTATTGTTGTCGTATATTTCAATAAATTCTTAAGTGTTAATTTATGTTTATGAAAAATCAACTCTGTTTCTTCTAGAAATTAGATAACTCTTGCTAATAGTGTTAAGAAAATTTTCATGCCCTTATTCACCCCCCCCCCTCTAAGGGTGCCTCATGATCCAACAGGGGGTGGGGGTCATGGCTTCCTTAAAGGCAAGTCTCCACACCATATATCGCCGGAGCATTGGCTCCACATCCTGGACCCCACCCCCGGACTAGAAAATCAGTTTCTCGAGGAAGGACATACAAGATCATGAGGACCCCTTCTGTGACGTGTTGGTCATCCAGACCTCAATTGAGAACTTCACCATCTCCCAGATCCTCATTGACAACAGGAGTTCGATCAACATCATCTTCAAGAAGTCATTTGACAAGATGAAGGTGGAGGCCAAGAGGGTGCTGGCCTTGGACGGATATCTGTTTGGGTTCTCTAGGGAGAGAAAGGAGGTTGAAGGAGGAGTGGGGCTCCATATCACTCTGAGGGTGGGGGGGCGCAGTCCCGAAACAATAGGTTCGTCATCGTGGATGCCCCCCAGCAGTTATAATTCCATCTTCAGGCGGCCTCTCATCAGCGCCTTCTTTTGCGTCCCCTCATCCTTTCACCAGTGCTTGAAGTTCAACACGGAGGGGATCTAGGTCTGGATCCGAGGAGACTCCAAGGTATAGAGGGAGTACTATGTCACTACGGTGAACTCCATTTCTTGGTTTTAGGGGGACAAGGAGATGGAGAGGAGGATGGAGGAGGCAGAGCAAGAAGTAGGTGGGGTGGAGATGGAGGTATAGGAGAGCCGCACCTAGGTGGAGGTGATGGAGGGAGTCCAGGAGGACCAGGCAGAGGCAATGGCCATGAAGGAGACTAAGGAGGAGGTCCTTATCCCAGGAGAGGGGGATGTTGGAGAATGGGGAGAGTAGTCTCATTTGGAATCTGCAAAAGAGGTGGTGGAGATAGAAATCCTCACATTGGGAGGCAAGGTGGAGAAGGTGTGCTTCAGTGGGGGGATGACCCCGGTGGACCAGGAGAGGATGCTGGCATGCATCCAGAATAACACGGACATATTCGCTTGGAGCGCCGTATAGATGCCAGTGATCGATGCTGACATCGTCTAGTAGCGCCTCAACCTAGACCCAAATGCTCACCCCGTCCAGTAGAAAAAGAGTTCCATCACGGACAAGCTAGCTCAGCCCATCAGGGAAGAGGTGGCCAAGCTCCTGAAGGCTGGCTTTGTATCCGAAATCCAATACCCCATCTGGGTCTCAAATGTAGTAATGGTAAAAAATGGTGACGTCCTGTGGAGAATGTGTGTTTATTTCTCTTTGCTTAATAAATCATGTCCTAAAGATTGTTACCCCTTGCCTCGAATCGACGCGCTGGTTGACTCAGCTGTCATTTTTCCTGTAATGAGTTTCTTAGATGTTTTTTCCGGTTATCATCAGATCAGGATGCACCCCCCCCCCCCCCCGATGTAAATGATGTCTCCTTCATCAGATCAGAACGTGTGCTACTGCTATAAGATGATGCCGTTTGGGTTGAAAATATAAGGGCGACATACAAAAAAGATGATTTATCGGGTCTTCTGGGAACAAAAGGGCAGGAACCTGGAGGTGTACGTAGATGATCTGATGATCAAGAGCAGGGAGGTGGACTCCCACCTCCAAGATCTGGAGGAGACCTTCAGCACCCTCCGGAGGTATAATATTAGGCTGAACCCCTTGAAGTGTGTCTTCGGGGGGGGGGGGGGGGGATCATGGGCAAGTTCTTGGACCATCTTATCACCCCCATAGGGGTGGAGCCAAATCCTTACAAATTCAAAGCGATCATGTAGTTGGGGTTGCCTCGAAATTCTAAGGAGGTGCAATGGCTGACGGGGAAATTTGTCGGGTTAAGCAGGTTCCTTTCCTTGGTTAGGGAGAAGTCCTCTCCCTTCTTCAAGGCATTTAGGCGAGGTAAGAAGTTTGAGTTGATTAAGGAATGTGAGGAGGCATTCAAGGCCTTTAAGTGGAAGTTTACTCAGGCCCCGCTTCTCCAAGGGCCGAAGGAGGGGGAGGATCTATCTTTTTATCTCGGGGTCGGAGCAGAAACATTGAGCTCCGTCCAAGTTCAGGAAGAGGGGAGGAAGAAGCTGCCCATAAACTACGTGAGTAGGGTCTTGAGGAAGGCAGGGCTCCGTTATCCCACCTTGGAAAAGCTGGCCTTTGCTCTGGTAATCTCGGCTTGAAGGCTCCAACCCTATTTTCAGGCACACTCCATCCGGGTGGTGATGGACCACCCCCTCCACAACATTTTTGAGGGGGTGGAGTATTAAAAAATGTTGGGAAAGTGTTCTGTAGAGTTGAGTGAATTTTACATCTCCTTTGTCTCCCGCCTCTCGATCAAGGCCCAGGCAATGGCCGACTTCCTGGCTAATTATGTTGTCGAGGTGGTAGAGGCGGAACTCACTTACCCGGTCCCTTTGAAGGTTATAGTGGATGGCGCTTCTGGAAGATATTCCCTAGGGTGGGCGTGATCTTAGAGAACCCCCAGGGAACAATGATCAAGCAAACGGTGGTGGTGCATTTTCCCATCACCAATAATCAGGCCGAGTATGAGGCCGTGATAGCAGGGTTGCGCCTAGCCAGGGAGCTGGGGGTGAGTGATGTGGAGGTCCTCACTGACTCTATTTTGGTGGCCTCCTAGATCAATGGGGAGTTTGAGGTAAGGGAACCTACTCTTCAGTTATACTTGGCAAAGATAAAGGGGGTCATCGGTATGTTCCAAACCTTCTCCATCTGATATGTGCCTTTGGAAGAGAATGAGCAGGTTGATCAGCTAGCTAAGCATGGTCCTCGGGTGGGGGGTACCATCACTGACCTATTTTGTCCATCCATCCAAGAGGGAGAGATGATGGAGGTGGATCAATACCCCTCATGGATGGATCCATTCGCAACATTCCTGTCCACAGGGAGTTCCCAGAAGGGATGGATAAGAAGAAGTTAAAGCACAAGTCGGCATATTATCTCATTAGTGACAGGCAATTATATAGAAATAATCTTCTGGGGATGTTGTCACGTTGTGTGGCCGAGGAGGAGGTTCATAGGATTTTGGAGGAGGTACATTCTAGGGATTGAGGAAGCCACTCGGGGAGCAGAACCCTGGAAGGGAGGATAGTCGGATAGGGGTACTTTTGCCCAACTCTAAGTCAAGATGCCACGGAGTTCACAAGGAAGTGCCACAAGTGCCAGCTGTTTCCACCCTCCAACTCTAACCAGCTCAGCGGCTCTGAAGTATCACAGACCCCTGACCCTTCACCATTTGGGGAATGGATTTGGTAGGGACTTTCCCCCAGGCCAGCGGGAAGAGGAGGTTCCTGTTGGTGATGATAGATTATTTTTCTAAGTGGGTGGAAGGGAAGGCGCTAGCCAAGGTGACCTCCTAGGTAATCAGGAACTTCATTTGGGGGAGATCATCTACCGGCACAGCATGCCCCAGTTTATTATCACGGACAATGGGCCTCAGTTCGCCATCACCAAATTCATCAATTTTTGTGGACAGCTCGGGCTTGATCTCAGGTTCGCGTCAGTCCACCATCCGAGGAGCAACGGGCAGGTAGAGGCGGAGAACAAAATCATCATCAACCTCCTCAAAAAGAAGGTATAGAATTTGAAGGGTAGCTGGGTAGAGTAGTTTCCTTCAGTTCTTTGGGCCCTTATAACCACTCCCAACACAGCCACGGGGAGACCCCCATCAAGCTCTCCCATGGGTATGATGCCATGCTTCCAATAGAGTTCGAGGTCTGGATGCCTCGGGTGGTCAAGGCAGAGGCAGGAAGGTATGAATGGCGACCTGAAAATGAGGAGGAGCTACGACTCTCCCTTGACATAGTGGAAGAGCTGCGTGATCTCTCTGCCATTCGACGGGAAGAGGTAAAGCGAAGAATGGCTAATTACTTTGACAAGAATGATAGGGTCAAACAGTTCGCAGAAGGGGACTTGGTCCGGAAGAAGGTGGATGCAGCAGGGAGGTCGGCAGTAGTGGCAAAGCTCAAGCCTAATTGGGAAGGCCCGTATATTGTCTAGGAAGCTCTAAGGTTAGGGGGTACCATATCCGAAATGTGGAGGGCGAGACCCTAGGTCACACCGGGAGTGGTGATGACTTGAAGCGTTTCTATCCGTAAAAATATGTACGTCCATTCCTTTAGTGAATATGAAATCTTTTGATGCCCCAACTCTTTTACAGATCAGATTTTTGAGAGTATTATTTATCAAGCTATGTCCCGAAATGCCCCCATTACCAGGCTCTCACCTAGCTAGCAGGGGCCGGAGGCTGAACAAGGACAAGTTTTCTTGCTTTGGGGTTAGGTCCCGAGATGCTCCCGCTGCTAGGCTCCCACCTAGCTGATAGGGCCTGGATCCTCGAGTGACGTCGTTATGACCCTAGAGTGCTGAGGACGATTGATGTTCAAAACCCTCTGTTAGGCTTCGACCTAGCAGATTGTGCCGGTGGTAGCACCCGAAGGATAAGTGATGACAAGTTTTCCCGCTCTGGGGTTAGGTCCCGAGATGCTCTCGCTGCCAAGCTCCCAACTAGCTGGCAGGGTCAGGATCCTTGAATGACATCATTATGAACCTGAAGGGCTGAGGCCGATTGATGCTCAACACCCGCCGTCAAGCACTTTCCTAACTGATTGGGCCGGTGGTAGTGCCCACAGGCTAAGTGATGACAAGTTTTCCCCCTCTAGGGTTAGGTCCCGAGATGCTCCCGCAGCCAAGCTCCCATCTAGCTGGTGATGGCGATGTTGCTGATGTGGCCATTGATCCCCGATATAGAGAGTTCGTTGATTGGGATGAATGTTGCTGCAAGCTTGAGGATGGGATTCTACCACGACGTTTCATTGCCAACGCCGTCGCTGCTACATATTTTACACGACATCCGCCATTACCATTAAATAAACAATATATAATTATAAATTAAATAATTATAATTATATATTGTTATGCATTTTATTTTATTAAATTTTATTACTGTATTACATTTCATGTAAGATGGGTGCTTATAACCATCCAATATTTTATTTCATGTCTTTAATTATTGTATTTGTTATTTCATATTTATGATGGGTGCATATAACCATCATATATCATTTAAATTTTGAATTGAGGAGATGGAGTGGTGTATGCTATATATATCCATGTTATGAAGGATTTGGTAGAGAAGAATAAAAAGAAAAACCTAGAATTCAAAATTTAATTTTCCCCCTCCTCTATCTTTCCCTCTTAGGCAAATTTCGGCCCCCCTCCTTTTCCTCTCTCTTGTCTGCCGGCCATATCCCTCTCCCTCTCTATTCTCGGCTTTCTCCCCTCCTCCTCCTCCCTCCTTAAGGTCTCCACCATCATCTTTTCTCTTATTCCCAAAATCGAGCCCCCCTCTTCCCCTCTTGGAATTTTGGCCAACACTAGCTAATGAATACAATTATATATGTCATTTTACTATCATATTTGTAGTCATGTCTACTATTATATACCTCCAATCATTATAATTGTGGGAATATAATTAAGAATCTGAATTATCATAAATAGAAGAGAATAGTATGGAGTTTCCTTTGTTTCCTATATTAAGCTATTTATTTATTCATTCATCTTCTTAATGTAGGTATTGGAAATCCTTGAAACTAAAAGTCTTGGAGCAAATAGAGGAGTTCACAGATCCAACACGACTGATGATAGGACTAGAATTGGGCACACACGGGTAGGAACACGCCCGTGTCACTACCTGTGTCCTTTTCGGGGGAAATTACAGACCTACTGCCAACCAAGCCGTATGTTAAGAACACGAAGAACAATACAACCGTGTTCCAAGCCGTGTCAGATGACACAGCCCATGACTAGACACATCTTCTCGTGTTAAACTGCCTTTGAACCATTAACACGGCGTGCGACATGGCCGTGTTGGAACCTGTGTTCGAGCCTGTTTGCAAGGAGACAATAAAAACCTGTAGGAAAAATAGAATAGGAACTTTTGGATTCTAGAATTTGAAGAACTTCTGGAGGACGAAAGTAGAGCATTCGGCGGAGGGGAGATCGAAGGAGATAATCTGTATTATTTTGATCTTCATGTATCTCTTTTAAACTTCCCCTTCTCTTAGTGGATCTAACTTTATTTTTACATTTCGCATAAGATTTATTTTTATGAACCATTCAGTAATCATGTATGTTAATTTTTATATCAGATTTGTGGTATTTTATTCGTATGTATGCTTTCAAACAAAGAGATTCATCATAGATTTTAATTTATTATTTGTTTTATATGAATCCCAAACTTCTAGATATAGAAATTGGATGTTTGTGATGTTGTTTATATGTTCATATTCTAATGTTCTTTCTCTTTGTAGTTCAAATTGCATGATCGAGAGATATGTTGTTTGGATAATGGTAATACAGATAATTGGAATCATGGTATCTTAGAGATAGGATTTCATGAATTTATGTATTAGATAGGGTACTTTATATTAATGCAAATTTGAATGTTGTGAATTGTTCGAGAGAAAATTTAGTCAACTTAAGTTTAGGTTTTGAATTGCTCGGGAGAGAATTCGATAAATGTTTAACCCTTACAATACAACGAATTTGATAATCTTGTTATTACGTGATTTCTTAGAATTGAATTAATAAGTGATTATTCTCTTGTGATTACTCTTAGATTATCTGCTTTTTTACTTCCCTTAATCCTCCAATGTATCTTTACCCAAGTAAACCTATTTAGGTTAATTTAGGATAACAATCAATTTTAATTATGTAGGTACGATAATAGAGTGAGAGTGAGTATGAGTACTTGAAAAGACCCTGTGGAATACGATTCGAGATGTAAATTTCTCCTATACTATGATTGATAGGTGCACTTTCCTGAGATTAAAATCAATCTAGTTTATGCATATCCACATAGTTTTTACATAGCGCAAAAATTTCGCATCAAGTTTTTGGCGCCATTGCCGGAGACCGTTTTCAATATTTTGAAAGCTTAAACATTATTAATCTACCAATTTTTGTTTACTAACATATAATTGTAAATTAGTTTATTGTATAATTATATCGCTTAATCTCTGTTTTGTAGTCTGTTAGTCTATGACCAAGGGAAGAAATTCTAGGCTAGCACCATTTCATCCTGAACCGGAACGGATTATTCACAACATCAACCAAAGGGACTTGGGAACTGATAACACAGATAATTCAAACGGACTTTCAGAAGAGGAAATAGTAAACTTAGGAGATCATAATCTACATATCATTGCAAATTAGGACGAGCAAACCATGTCTTACTTTGCTAGACCTAATTTCTAGGGTACTGGGTCAAGCATCGTTAGACCACCAATCGTCGTAAATAATTTCGAGTGAAAACCGAGTGTTATTCAGATGGTTCAACAGTATGTCCAATATGATGGCCTGCAAGATGATGATCCCAACACACACTTAGCTGGATTCTTGGAGATATATGATACATTAAAGATCAATGGCGTTACTAATGATGCCATTCAATTGAGGTTATTTCCGTTCTCACTAAGGCACAAGGCAAAGCAGTGGTTAAACTCATTACCAAGAGGGTCGATTACTACATGGGATATGATGGTTGAGAAGTTCTTAATGAAGTATTTTCCACCGGCGAAGACTGCAAAGCTAAGGAATGACATTTCTATGTATGTTCAACTAGAATCTGAATCATTGTATGACACATGAGAATGATTCAATGATCTGTTAAGGAAGTGTCCCAATCATGCATTACCTTCCTGGCTTCAGATTCAGACCTTCTACAATGATCTTAATACATCCACTAAATAGATGATCGATGCAACTATTGGGGGCACCTTTAACAATAAGACACCTAAAGAGGCTCAGCAGTTGATAGAAGACATGGAAATGAACAACTTTCAATGGACAACTGTGAGAGCAAAGCCTAATAAGCCTGCAGGAATGTATGAAGTGGATGCCATCACTGCTTTAGCTATTCAAGTGGAGAAGCTTCATCAGAAGATGGATAACCTATCTTTAGCATCACCCTCCATGATACCTCAACAATGGGACCCTTCATTTAGTGGAATGCCTGGTTGTGAACCTCAAGTGCAAGAACATGTTGAATATATGGGCAATAACACCAGACCTCCTTTCAACCAAGCAAAAGACCCATATTGTTCTACATACAATCCTGGATGGAGGAACGACCCCAATTTCTCTTGGGGAAGAAAAGGAAATCAAGGCAAGCAACCTGTGTTGGGACAACTACAACAACCAGAGCAAAGGAAGCAATCATTAGAAGATGTACTCACCAAGTTCATAAAAACTACTGATATAGCTTTCCGGAATTAAGAGGGCTCGATTCAGAATTTGGAGAATTAGATAGGTCAGCTCGCCAGGATGGTATATGAAAGGCAACAAGGAACACTTCCGAGTAATACTGAAACAAACCCGAAGGAGCATGCAAAAGCAATTCAATTGAGGAGTGGAAAGGAAGTACAAGACTAAAGGCTTACAAAGGAAGCACCCCAAGAGGAGTCTAGTGGCGAAGGAAAAAACGAGATGAATTCAAAAGCAATGGAGTATCAACCAGCAATACCGTATCCAGCAAAGCTGAACAAGGAGCGCATAGATGTGCAATACGGTAAGTTCTTAACTATGTTTAAAAAATTACATGTTAATTTACCTTTTTCTGAAGTCATTTAAATGCCAAAGTATGCTAAATTTTTAAAGGATTTGATTTTAAATAAAAAGAAAATAGAAGAATTATCTTTAGTAACACTTAGTGAAGAATGTTATGCTATTTTACAAAACAAAATACCACAAAAACATACGGATCCCGATTCATTTTCAATTCCATGTTTAATCTGTGATTTACAAGTGAATAAAGCTTTAACGGATTTAGGAGCTAGTATAAACTTAATGCCTTATAAACTATATTTGAAACTAGGTCTAGGAGAACTTAGCCCAACTAGAATGAGTATTCAACTAGCAGATCGGTCGGTTAAGTATCCTAGAGGAATAGTAGAGGATGTATTGGTTAAGGTAGATAAGTTTATATTCCCCGCTGATTTAGTTATTCTAGATATGGAAAAAAATATCGAATTGCGACTCATATTAGGTCGTCCATTCTTAGCTACATCTAGAGCTCTTATTGACGTTTTTGATGGTAAAATAGTTTTGCGAGTAGGGGAAGATGAAGTTATTTTTCAAATCAACAATACAATGAAGCAATCCTTGGATAATGACGATTGTTGTTATTTTTTTCATGGTGTTGATAATTTTATGACTTTTATAAATTCTGAATTATATTATAGAGAACCTTTGAAAATTTGCATCACTAACTGTTATCTAGAAGAAGACAAAAGTGAATATATTGTTGAAAACTTATATTATCTAGATAACTCCGTTTCAATGAATAAGAATATTGAGTATAGTTTGATTACACAAGGAGATCTTGAAGTTCTTAAGAATAATACTAAGGATCGACCGATGGTAGAACTAAAAAAATTGCCGGATCATCTTGAGTACGTATTCTTAGGATCTAATTCTTCTTACCCAGTTATTATTTCTTATAATCTTTCAAAAACTGAAAAAGCTAAATTAATAACTGTGCTGAAGAAATGTAAAGGTGCTAAAGCATGACAAATATATGATATAAAACATATCAACCCTAGTTTTTGCACTCACAAGATCCTTTTGGAAGAAAACTATAAGTCCTATATTCAACCGCAACGTAGGCTAAATCCAAATATGAAAGAGGTAGTGAAAACTAAGATTGTTAAGCTGCTAGATGCAGGAAAGATATACCCTATTTCAGATAGTTCATGGGTTAGTCCTATACAAGTTGTTTCTAAGAAGGGTGGTCTATCAGTAATAGCAAATGATAAGAATGAATTAATTCCAACGCGAACAGTAACAGGTTGGCGTGTTTGTATTTATTATCGAAAGTTAAACGATGCCACTAGGAAAAACCATTTCTCTTTACCATTCATTGATCAAATATTAGAACGATTATCAAGCGATTCTTATTATTGTTTTCTAGATGGACTTTTTGGTTATTTTCAAATCCCTATAGCACCAGAAGACCCAGAGAAAACAACATTCACTTGCCTATTTGGTACCTTTTCCTATAGACGCATGCCATTTGGTTTATGTAATGCACCCACCACTTTCCAAAGGTGCATGTTAGCTATATTTGATGAGTATGTTGAAGATATTATGGAATCTTTATGAATGATTTCTCTTTGTTTGGTGATTCTTTTGATTTGTGTTTGAAGAATTTAGAAAAAGTTTGGAGGAGGTTTGAGGAAACAAACCTAGTACTTAGTTGGGAGAAGTGTCATTTCATGGTGCAAGAAGGGTTTGTACTTGGCCATAAGATCTCAATCCAAGGAATTCAAGTAGAGAGAGCGAAGATTGAAACCATAGAAAAGTTTCCACCACCAACCTCCATTAAGGAAGTGAGAAGCTTTTTAGGTCATGCCGGATTCTATCGTCGGTTCATTAAAGACTTCTCTAAAATAACTAAACCACTTACTAGGCTTTTAGAAAAAGACACACCTTTTATTTTTAATCAAGAGTGTCTACAAGATTTTGAGTTCTTTAAAGAAAGATTAATTAATTCTCCTATTATGACCGCACCTGACTCAGCCTTTCGAGATCATGTGTGACGCTAGCAGTTTTGCGGTAGGGGTTGTTTTAGGTCAACGCCAAAACAAACACTTTCACCCTATATACTATGCTAGTAAAACACTTAATAACGCACAGGATAATTATACAACTACAGAAAAAGAACTCCTAGCTGTGGTATTCGCCTTCGATAAGTTTAGATCCTATTTAACATTGTCTAAGGTGGTAGTATACACAGATCACTCTGCCCTCAGATATTAACTAGCCAAGGAAGAATCCAAACCTCATTTAATCCGTTGGGTTCTTTTATTGCAAGAATTTGATTTGGAAATTTGAGATAAATGAGGAGCAGAAAACTTAGCGGCAGATCATCTCTCACGTTTAGAAAATCCACTATGCACAATGTTAGATAAGTTTGAGATTAATGATACATTTCCGGAGGAATCGTTATTTGCATTATCTACAAATATAAATGCTGATTATCCGTGGTTTGCCAATTATGACAACTATCTTGTGGCTAATGTCCTTCCAAAAGACTTTACATATCAGCAAAAAAAGAAATTTTTCTCTGACTTGAAATATTACTTCTGGGAGGACCCCTATCTTTTTCGGATATGTGCAGATTCCATTATATGTAGATGTGTATCAGCGGATGAGGGCTAGAAAATCTTGGAGCAGTGTCATTCAGGCCCTACCAGTGGTCACTTGGGAGCAAACCGCTCAGCTCAAAATGTTCTTGATTCCGGTTTTTATTGGCCCCTTTTATTTAGAGATGCCCAAAGGTATGCGCTTTCATGTGATTCTTGTCAAAAATCAGGTAATATCTTTAAATAACATGAAATGCCACAAAAAGTTATTCTTGAATGTGAAGTGTTTGATGTGTGGGGTATTGACTTTATGGGACCATTTCCAATTTCTTATGGGAATATATATATTTTGGTAGATGTGGATTATGTATCAATGTGGGTAGAGGCGCAAGCTCTCCCTACTAATGATAGTAGAGTAGTAATTCAGTTTCTGAAATCCTTATTTGCACGATTTGGCACGCCACATTCTCTTATTAGCGATAGGGGTACACATTTCCGTAATCTACAGTTAGATAAAGTCTTACAAAAATACGGTGTCACACATAGGATAGACACTCCTCACAATCCACAAACTAGCAATCAGGTTGAAGTTTCAAATAGAGAACTTAATATAATCATATAAAAATCTATAGAAGTGAATAGGAAACAATGGTCTAATAAATTAAACGATTGATTGTGGGCATATAGGATTGCCTTCAAAACACCCATAGGGACACTCCCTTTAGATTAGTCTATGGTAAATCATGTCACCTGACTATAGAGTTAGAACACAAGTCGTTTTGGGCCATACGCTCTTTGAATTTTGACACTAATTCTACAGGGGAGATACAAAAACTTCAGCTTAATGAATTAGATGAGTGGAGAACCATGGCCTCTGAAAACTCCTGGATATATAAGGAGAAGACTAAATTATTTCATGACCGTCACCTTTGCAAACCCAAGACATTCCAAAAAGGTGACCAAGTCCTCCTTTTCAATTCCCGACTTCGTTTATTCCCAGGGAAGTTAAGGTATAAATGGTCCGGACCCTTCTAGGTCAAACAAGTTTTTCCCTATGGCACCATCGAACTAACCCACCCAGAGAAGGGAAATTTTAAAGTTAACGGGCACTGATTAAAACTCTATTATGGTGTGTTTCCTCAAGAATTTGCTCGCCAAGAATAATGCCTCCGGCTAGACTAGGATTAAGTGTTATGTAGGTATTTTGCTTAGTTTATAAATATTTTTGATAATATATATTTAAATATTAGTATAAAAATATTACAAAAATCACTTAGGAGGAAATTCCGATTTAGAGGAGGACACGGGTAGACATACGCTCGTGTGCCATTCCGTGTTCATACACGTTTTTTTAGCCCAACCGTGTTTGATTTAAAATGAGTAGGATTAATTTTTCCCGAGCACCATACGGCTGGACACACACCCGTGTGCCAGGCAATGTAGCTTTAATTTCTTTTCTCACACAATCATCCAGAGCAGGACAAGGGTTAACACACAACCGTGTTGGTGGCTGTGTGAAGATTCTAACTTCGACGAAGTATGATCCCGAGCAGGACACGGGTAGTTACCCAGCCGTGTTCGTAGCTGTGTAGTAGGTCGATGATGTTATTCCCGAGAAGGACACGGGTTTACACACACTCGTGTTGTGGACCGTGTCTGCCTTTGTCCCCTGTCAGTTTGACCATACGGGTCCACACACCCACGTGTTGTGGACCGTGTTTGCCTGGCACCATCCATTCCCATCAGTTTGACCCCACTCATTTTAATAACCGTGTACTGCACGGTTATACATTCCTGAACCCGGGTACACACACGCCCGTATGGCAACCCGTATTCGGCATATTATATAAGGCCATATAATCTTCTTCATCTTCATTTCCTGATTTCAGCCCTACCTTCCAGCACTCCTTCACGCCCAGAACTCAACTTCGAGCTCTTGTCTTCAATCTTCGCAAATTCGCCTCCTCTCTTCGTGATCTATCCTCCTAAGTAAAGAATTTTTGGATTATGTTCTTATTTTTCAACTTCTTCTTCTTCACTCTCTTCTCCTTCTTCTTGTTCTCATATTCTCATTTATTTCTTTCCACATTCTTCTTCCTCTTCTTCCTTCTTCATTTCTTAAAAATCTTTCCGCTTGGCTGCAGATCATGTCAACGGGACGTGCACAAGGGGGATGCCGTCGTTGCCCAAATATCACAGCATTATCTACGGAAAGACGCGACGCTGCTACACTACAGGAGTTTACATATCTAGCGCACATTAACCGTTATAATCGCCTCCAGTCCAAAAAATTTCAAGACATTCGAACTATTGACTGGAGCGTGTTAGAGGAGATTCATTTAGCCGCGGACATTCACGAGTTAATTTCTGTAACGGGGTGGGACCAATTTTTTGGTATTGAGGAGTTGGGATTTAAGGAGCTCACATTAGAGTTCATGTCCTCCTTCTACCTAAACCTTGTGCCGACTTTCACTGAGCAGACCAACACGAAAGAGGGGGTCATTTCATTTCGATTAGCGGGTACTACGTATACACTTTCTCTTCTACATTTCACCCAATATTTAGGGGTGTATGAGGACTCATTTCTTTATAGTACCGCTTACTCTGACCTCCACTTTAATCTCCCATCTCATGATCATGCCACCAATATTTGGGCTCGGCTCACCTTCGATCTATCTCCCAATGAGGCCAAGAGGTCTAAGTCCTCAAAATTAATTTCTCCCGCTCTCTATTATATACATCATCTGCTGAGTCACACCTTGAGTGGCTGGGGAGAAAGCTCCGGTTTCATGAGTAAGCAGGACATGCTGTATCTCTATAGTATATCATCACGTTACCACATTCATTTGGGTTTTATGTTAGCGCAGTTCATTCTTCACCAGGCCGATAACTCACGTATAGGGTCTATCTGTGTAGCACCCTACATTAAGCGCCTGGCTAAGAACATGAACAACTTTTCTTCCCTCCCCCCGATGACCATGGTAGCGAAGACTATTACTATCACGATGGATTCACTTCATTCTCTCTGCTTTGTCACTGCCCGTCAGGGTCAGGGTGGACCTGTCTACTCCATAGCGAGGCGCGACCCTCAGTTTGCTCTCGATGATAATGATGATGACGATGTCGATCATGATGTCGATTAGCCACTTATTCCTCCGGCCCAGTCTACTTATAATCAGGGAGAGTCTTTTGTCCCTCCTCCTCGATCGTGCTCTCAGTATTCGCGTGATTTCCGTCACTTTTATTAGACCGAGCTCTCACCATTCTTACATCGTATCGAGGATTCATAGAAGAGGACAAAGGACTCCATACTTCAGATTAGGGATAGCTTGGGGATCTCTAGTCCACGACCAGCAACACTCGGCTCTTCTCACCTCCTCGACGATCCTTCTGATTTTACTGCCCCAGCTTATTATTTTCGATTTCTCTATATTTTTTAATATTTAGTTATCTCACCTCAGATGTTCTCTGCTCTTTTTCTGTAATCAATTATGATTTAACTTGAAGGAGACTCTTTTATTTTATTTATAATAAGTTCTTTACATATTGTTGTCCTTGCTTTCTCAATTCTTTACATTGCATTGAGGACATTGCAAATTTTAAGTCTGGGGGTGGATGTAGTTCAATTCTAATATTTCCGTGCTGGACATGATTACAATTGGTTATATTTACCCAACATCATGCTCAATGTTGTTAAACTCCCATAATAATTTTTTTTACTTCTTTAAGCTTTCATTAATTCACTCATTTGGGATTATAACTAGTTAATTTACTTTCGCACGCTGATTAAAATGAATTTAAGTAGACTAATTTAGTGTACAAATTTGTTGATTAGTAATTATATATAGAAATTCATTAGTTTAATTTTCTCTATATAATTTATTTTTTGTATTAGTCCTCTATATTATTAACTAACAATCACTCTATTTTCAAAAAGATAATTATCTATAATAAAGCATGTCAATGAGTGTAACATTCTGATAATTTTGTATTAGAGACTCAAAATGAAGAATACCTTTTATTGGTCTCCATAACTTGCCCCTAGCGATCCTCAAAACATTCACATAAGTTAATGAGTTAGGGCGGAAATGACTTAGGCCTCCCTTTGGATAGCTTGAGCCTTACAAGCCCAAAACCCTAAACATTATAACCTTGCACACCCAATTTGAACCTAATCCCTATGCCTTTTGATACTCTACTACTAAAATTTACCAAGGCAAAAAAATCCTTACCTTTTAGCACATCTATCATTTAGACCTTTTTGGAATGAGTTTGTTCATAGTCATATGTGGCTTGAGTGCGTGTACACCCACTTAGAATGATCCGTACTATGGACACTTGAAAAAATAATGATATGTGGCCTGTGTGCGTGTACACCCACTCGGAATGATCCCTACTATGGACCCTTGGATAAGAAAAAATAACAAAAATAAAGAGTATCCATCAAAAGAAAGAAAACAATGTGGGAAGTATAATAATGGTGATGTTTGGGGGTGTTTTTATAATATTGATGTATGTTAGAGTAATTACCCTGGAAGGGGCTCAATCGTTATCTAGGTGTGATATGAACCATCAAATTTATCTATGATTACCCCACCTATAATCTTCTATCCAAAGGCAAATGGTTATACCATAATACAAGTCCTGAGGATCCAACCTTACTAATTCTAACTAGTGTTATGAAGAGGGTGTGAAAAGGCAAGCTTATGACTATCAATATTGATACTTATAAAATTTGAAACACTAATGCCTATCTTATTAAGATTGTTATTTTCTCCTCACATTTATGGATGATTGTAATTATATTTCCAAGAAAGAGTGAAAGACAGTTAAGAGATATATGAAATGAATTTTAAGATAAAGTTATATTTAGAAAAATCTACTATACTATTTCCTATGCAGTCACAACATCACATTTCTCTTTAAATTCACGGCAATCAGCTTGCCGAAGAAAAATTACCTACCGGTATTCCAAATTTATTAATTAGTTTGCTTAGGGACAAACAAACACTTAAGTCTGGGGGTATTTGATGAGTACAATTATACATGTTGTTTTACTATCATATTTGTAATCATGTCCACTATTATATACCTCCAATCGTTATAATTGTGTGAAAATAGTTAAGAATCTGAATTATCATGAATAGAAGAGCACAGTATGGAGTTTCCATTGTTTCATGTATTAAGTTATTTATTTATTCATTCATCTTCTTAATACAGGTATTTGAAATCCTTGGAACTAAAAGTCTTGGAGCAAACCGAGGAGTTCACAGATCCAACATGACTGATGACAGGACTGGAACTCGGCACACACGGGTAGGAACATGCCTGTGTCACTACCCGTGTCATTTTCGGGAAAAATTATAGACCTGCTGCCAACCAAGCCATGTGCGAAGAATACGAAGAACAACACAGCTGTGTTCCAAGCTGTGTTAGATGACACGACCCACGACTAGACACATCTTCTTATGTTAAATCGCCTTTGAACCGTCAACACGGCCTGTGACACGGCCATGTTGGAACCTGTGTTCGACCGTGTTTGCAAGGAGACTATAAAAACCTGTAGGAAAAATAGAATAGGAACTTTTGGATTGAAGAACTTGGAAAACTTCTGGAGGATGAAAGTAGAGCATTCGGCGGAGGGGAGATCGAAGGAGATAATCTGTATGGTTTTAATCGTCATGTATCTCTTTTAATCTTCCACTTCTCTTAGTAGATCTAACTTTATTTTTACATTTCGCATGAGATTTATTTTTATGAACCATTCGGTAATCATGTATGTTAATTTTTATATAAGATTTGTTGTATTTTTTTCGTATGTTTGCTTTCAAAAAGATATCCAACCCATGTTCTTTCTCTTTGTAGTTCAAATTGCATGACCGAGAGATATGTTGTTTGTATAATGGTAATACGGATAATTGGATTCATGGTATCTTAGAGATAGGATTTCATGAATTTATGTATTAGATAGGGTACTTTATATTAATGCAATTTTGAGTGTTGTGAATTGTTTGAGAGAAAATTTACTCAACTTAAGTTTAGGTTTTAAATTGCTTGAGAGATAATTTGATAAATGTTTAACACTTACAATTCAACGAATTTGATAATCTTGTTATTACGTGATTACTTAGAATTGAATTAAAGAGTGATTATTCTCATGTGATTACTCTTAGATTATCTGCTTTTTACTTCCCTTAATCCTCCAATGTATCTTTACCCAAGTAGTCCTAGTTATGTTAATTTAGGATAACAATCAATTTTAATTATATAGGTACGATAATACAGTGAGAGTGAGTACGAGTACTTGGTGTTGGGTATTATATCCAAAATGTACCTGATTTGAAGAAGCCCCTGAAAAAGCTAAGGTGAATAGATAATGTATTTGATGATTTTCCTTCAAGTTGTGCTTGCAGTTATTCCACGATAAGTACACACCAATGTCAGGGTGCAGTGGGTCAATATACACGGGTCTACGCAACGTAATCCCTCGTTGAGCAGATTAGTGTGTTGGCTCACGTGTACTCTCTCTATTTGAGTGTACTTATTTTCAAGTACGGGGTTGAGATAGATCAAGAGCAGACAAGGAGCAAGGATGGGTCAAAGAAACTCACGAGAAGAAAGACGAAAAATCGTCTAAGTTAGAATCGACGAGAATCACTAAGTGATTCTCGCCAATTTGACGAGAATCACTAGTGATTCTCGCCGAATCATCGAGAATCACTCGCCGACTCTCGCCGACTGCATCCGGCTGACTCAATGCTTGTAAAATTCACGCTAAGTCAGAATCGTCGAGAGTCATTAAGTGATTCTCGACGAATCGTCGAGAATGACTCTACATTCTCGCCGATTCATCGAGAATGGATTGTGACTCTCGCCGATTCACTCTGGATGGCAAGCTCCTCAGCTAAAATTCTTCTAAGGAGAATTCGACGGGAATCATAAGTGATTCTTGCCGATTCGTCGAGAATAACCAATGATTTCCGCCGAATTTTCCTTAGGCGAATTTCGTTGGCTCACTGGACCGGACCAAATGTTCAGGCACTGTTTGAACCAAAATTAGGGTTTCTTCTGGTGGGGCCAACAACGGTCATAAAGGATGATCTACAGTATAAATACTCGTTTATTTTGAACATTACAGAATCCAGACACGCGAAAAAGAAACGAGATGCCGAATTGACCTAGCATATCGCGGAACCTCTTCTGTCTCAGTCGCCGCTCAAAAGGTTGTCGCCGCCACCGATCGGATTCTTCTTGATCTCCCTGCGATAAAAACTCAGTTAAGCAACACGTCTCACGTTTGTATCTTGAGATCCTTTGTCTCTTGGTTTGTTGAACGGGAATACTTTCCCCTTCCGAATCGATTGAGACGATCAATCCAAGTAAGATCGTTGGTAGACCTTGCTAGCTTTGTTACGAAGTTTGGATCTACGAAGCATCGCCGCCGCAATCCGTTGCAGCCGCCGATCTCAGGGAGATCCTCTCCAAGAGAGTGCTTAGGTCGTGGAATCTTCGTCTTCTTCAAGAATGCTTCATCGAACGAAGAGGGACACCGAGTGCTCCAAACATAGTTTGTATTTTGTACATTCTATTTTTACTTTTGTTGTAAAGGAACTTTGGTTCCTCATTGTAAGGGTTGGGTGCAACCCGTGGTGGAGGAGTAATGATTCCTTCGGGTGGAAGGGTTTCTTCCATAGTGTGAGGATTGGATTTCAATCCGGTTGGTGAAGTGACCGAGTCGTCCCTTGTTGGGAGATAGGTCGTAGGGGGAAGTGGACGTATCCAAATCGGGGAACCACTATAACTGCCTGTGTGTTTTTGTGCTGTGCTTGTTTTGTTTTATTGTGCAGGTAAATTTTTAATTCCGAAAAACGACTGCAAATCACCTATCCCCCCATAGGTGAATGTAGTTGACACTAGATTGACTTTCAAGTGGTATCAGAGGGAGGTTACTCGTCAATAAGGTTAACACCTTGAGTAAGTTCCCTCATCTAGTGTCAAAAAGAAAGTAGCTGTCTGAAATGGAAGGACTTAAGTATTCAGGGAAGATCCCAGTGTGCACCAAGCTTAACTTTCTTATCTGGAAGGAAAGGATCAGGTACTACATGGAAGCAGTCGACCCACGACTCTTCATGGTAGTGGAGGAGGGACCTTATATTCCCACTAAGGCATTCACCATTGATCTAACCAAGAAAGTGCCCAAGAAACTTTCGGAAATGGATAAGGATGAGATGGTGCTTGTTGGACTCGAAATGAAAGCTCAGAATATTCTGGTAAGCGCCGTCGATGATTCCATGATGCAGGTTTTCTGCAACTGCAGGACTGCAAAGGACATTTGGCACTCCCTGATCATCTTGATGGAAGGTACTGATGAAGTAAGGGATGATCAAAGATCCCTTCTGAACCAGAAGTACGAGGCCTTCAGGCAAGGCCCCAAGGATGAAATCAGAGTGACTTTCGAGAACTTCCTGAAGATCGTCAATGCCCTGAAGGGCTATGGCAGAGTGTTCACCGATGGTGAACTAAATGTCAAGTTCCTTAGGTCCCTTAATAAGGAATGGGACACCAAGATCTGCACCATCAGAGAATTTGGTAGGTTGGCAGAGACAGATCCCCAGATTCTGTTTGGGAAACTTATGTCCTATGAGCTTCAACTGAACACCAAAAAAGCTAAATAAGAAGCTGATAAAGCTGCTGCCAGAGAGAAGATTGTGGCCCTAAATGCCAATCACTCAAGGAAAGGCAAGGGTGTAGCCTCATCCCGCTCTCAGAAAATGGATGAGGAAGAAGAATCTGAGCCATGCTCTTCCGGCTCAAAGCTATCTGAAGAAGACTTCCCCTCATCACTCGGGAGTTCAAGAAGTTCCTCAAGTTGAGGAATCAAAGAAAAAGAGACAGCTCATCCTCCAGACATCAGAAGAAGAATTATTCTTCTGACAGGTATGAATCCAAACAGAACAAACATCGCTCTAACGACATTATTTGCTTTGGATGCAATAAGCCAGGTCCCGTCATTGCTGACTGCCACCAAGGAAAGAGAAATAAGGGGAAGGGAGAGGAGCACAAGTCCTCTAGAGATAAGAAGAAAGAGAGGAGGTACATCGCCAAAAAGCCAAAGACACTGAGTGATTCGGATTCCTCAGACTCTAGTGATGATGAAGAAGCCTACTTTAGGCTAGTGGGTCGCTCTGACTAAGAAGGAGACTACCCCCCATTTACTGGGAAGGTAAAAGCTCGTACCCCCCTCTCTGACTCTGACTATGAGTCTCCTGATGATGATCTCGAGGACAGCCCATCTGCCCGTGAAGCTTAGCTCCTCGAAAAGTATGAGCTTCTGCTTAATACCTTTGAGGAATGTCGTAAGAGATTGAGGTCTCAGAAAAAGGAAGTCAAATTCCTTAAGGCTTAGGGTGTTTCTCTAAGAGAAGAGATCACTAGCTTGATCTCTCTCCGACAGGAACACCTTGGCCTGACTTCTAAGCACTCAGAGTCTCTAAGGCTCCTTGACCTTAAACAGGAAGAAGTAAACAAGTTTGAAGAACAACATGCGGCAGAAAGGAAGATTGTCAAAAGTTTCTTTATGCCAAAGACTGTTCTTCCACTGGTTGATACATTCTCTGCTCAGGCAAAGGGGGCTGGCATGGGGCATGTGGGTGTGCCTGGTAAATCATCCAGGAGAAACAGAAAGCATAGGAAAAATAAGGCTGCTAAGATTGCCTCTGCAGCAGAAAAGGGAAAGGCCCCACTCAACCCTATTGAATTCAGGAAGCCTGGGTTTCCCTGTAATGAACAGGACTTTGAGCCAACCTATTGCCACTTCTTCCGGCCCTCGGTTGAAAAGCCCAAGAGCCGGTATAATGGTTGGGCCTTCCCCCGCAACTACGGCAAGAGTGTCTTCAAGGCACCTTATGAGGAAATCCAAGTGGAAAATTATGGCCACTTCTCTAGCGGCCATAATAGGAAGCAGGCACCAAAAGCCAAGCCTGTTATATTGAAGGAACATGAAGTGAAGAAATCATGTGATTGCTGTCATCATGATGATTCCACCTCCAGATCCAAGGCCCCAGCTGGACCCACCGTTCCCAGGGTAAAGCTGGAGCCTAGTAAGCGGTACAACAGGTTCGACTATTGGTGTTGTGGCAATGTTGGTCACTTTTCCGTGGATTACTGGTTTAATCATAGGTTCAACGAGACTCCTTATGTTAACAATACGAGGCCGACCACTCGTAGGGTTAACCACCCGAGGGGGAGTATGCTAACAAGGAATTTAGGACCCAAGTTCGATTGGGTTCCTAAGGGAAACTGATTCTGTTTTGCAGGTATGTCCAAAGGCCACAAAAACGCCTATCTGGTACTTGGACAGTGGATTTTCCCGGCATATGACCGGGACAAGAAGCCTGCTACGTGATTACTCTCCCGTCGAAAATGTACCCAAAGTCATCTTTGGAGGATCAGATCGAGGAGTCACTAGAGGTTACGGTATGATTTCCAATGGTATAATCTCTATCACCGATGTGGCTTATGTTTAAGGGTTAAATCATAACCTGATCAGTGTAAGTCAGTTGTGTGATAAAGGTTATGACGTTAAGTTCTGCAAGGATAAATGCTTGATAATATCGTGTGCCTTTTTGGAGACGATATTAACTAGCATTAGGAGCAGAAATATCTTTTGTTTAGATTTTCTTAGTTTAGATTCTTCTACCCCCGTGTGCCTATTAGCAAAAGGCAGTGCATCTCTTTATGAACAATCGCACAAGAGGTTGGCACATATTAATTTTAAGACTATTAATATGTTGTTTTCTAAAAATTTAGTAAGAGATGCTCCCATTATAAAGTGCATCAAAGATAACCCCTGTCCTGCATTCCAGAAGGGTAAACAGACTCGGCCTACCTTTAAGGGCATTGGAGACAAAGACTCCTCCAGATGTCTTTATCTTATGCATATGGACTTGTTTGGTCCAATGAAAGTTCATATCTTGGGAGGCAAGTCATATACGCTAGTGATTGTTGATGATCACTCTCGGTTTACGTTAGTGTTCTTCTTAAAATGAAAGTCAGATACGTTTGACAACTTCACTAGTTTTGTCAAGCAGATTCAGAACGAACTTAACTACTCAGTGGTAAAAATCAGAAGTGACCATGAAACAGAATTCGAGTTTGGTGCTATGATAGAATTTTGTGAAGAATATGGTATCTTTCATGAGTTTTCCTCCCCGCGCACTCCTCAGCAAAATGGAGTTGCGGAGAGGAGAAATAGAACTCTCATTGAAGCTTGCACGACAATGTTGAATGACGCTTCTCTCCCAGAATACTTCTAGGCAGAGGCTGTCAATACGACTTGTCATGTACAAAACCGGGCTTTTATCACCAAGAGTCATCGTAAGATGCCTTATGAGCTACTGAAAGGCAGGAAACCAACCATGTCCTATTTAAGGATCTTTGGCTGCAGATGCGATGTACTCAATAATGGGAAGTACCCGCGTACTAAATTTGGTGAAAATGCTTCAAAGGTATATTCATGGGCTATAGTAGCCATAGTCGGGCATATAGGGTTTTCAATAAGAAAACCCTAGTGGTAGAAGAGTCCATTAATGTTGTTTTTGATGATGGAAGCTTGCTTCATAGCACTTCTTCCAGTGGCATTCTTGAAGATGCAGGTGCAAGGCTTGAACAGCTAAGTCTTGATGAGACTACAAAAGGTGCAACTCCCAAGTACGTCAAGGTTTCCACCTCGACGTCAGCTGGAGAAGTTTACGAGCAGGATGGAGAAAATCTTCCGGAAGAAGGAGAAGCCCAAGAAGATGTCAGAGCTCCAGATGCCTGACTCATAGAGCTCCGACACATGATGGATCATCCTAGATATCAGATCATCGGAGATCCTCGTGACGGTGTCAGAACTCGAAGAGGTACAATTAACGATATTTTGCACCTTAGTTTCCTATCACAGGTTGAGCAAAAGAAGTTCGACGAGGCGAACAAAGATGCAGCATGGATATTGGCTATGCAAGATGAACTGCATCAATTTGAAAGATGCAATGTCTGGATGCTTATTCCCAGACCAAAGAACAAGAATGTGATCGGCACCAAGTGGATCTTCAGAAACAAACTTGATGAACACGGTGTCATCATAAAGAACAAGTCCAGGCTGGTGGCTCAAGGTTACAGATAGGAGGAGGGGATTGACTTCGACCAAACCTTTGCACCAGTGGCAAGGCTCGAGGTGATTAGGTTGTTCCTGGCGTATGCTTCGCACAAAGGATTCACTGTCTATCATATGGACGTGAAATCTTCATTCCTCAATGGAAACCTGAAAGAGGAAGTATATGTCGCACAACCCCTAGGTTTTGTTAATCCTACATTTCCCAATCATGTTTATTTTCTTAATAAAGCCTTATATGGCTTAAAACAAGCTCCTCGAGCTTGGTATGAGACTCTGTCTAGTTTTCTTCTTGAGAACAAGTTCTCTAGAGGAAAAATAGATAAGACATTGTTTCTTAGGGAAGTCAAAGGCAAGATTTTGCTGGTGCAAATCTATGTCGATGACATAATATTCGGGTCAACGGATAACAACCTTTGCAAGAAGTTTTCCAAACTTATGCAAGGGAAGTTTGAAATGAGTAGTATGGGAGAGCTGAAGTTTTTTTTGGGACTTCAAGTGAACCAGTCTGAGGATGGGATTTTCATCTCTCAGACAAAGTTCAAAAATGAACTCCTCAAGAAATTCGGAATGGAGAGTGCAACCTCTATGAGGACTCCAATGGGATCCACTGTGTCTCTGGACAAGGATGAGAAAGGGAAACCTTTTGATGAAACCAAGTACAAAAACATAATTGGATCCCTGCTCTATCTTACTGCTAGTAGACCGGATATTATGTTTTCCACATGCGTTTGTGCCAGATATCAGGTGAACACTAAAGAATCTCATTATGTCACTACAAAGTGGATTCTTAGGTACCTTAAGGGTACACCAAATCTTGGCTTGTGGTACCCAAGAAACAATGATGTCGAGCTGATAGGCTTTTCAGATGCTGACTTTGCAGGAAGCAGGGATGATAGGAAAAGCACTTCCGGGACGTGTCAATTCCTCGGAAAAAGGCTTATTTCATGGAACAGTAAGAAGCAGAATTGTGTCGCAACCTCCACAGCTGAATCTGAGTACATCTCAGCAAGCAGCTGTTGCGCACAACTTCTATGGATCAGAAATCAGCTCAAAGATTATGTCTTGCAGTTCAGCGAAGTTCCGATGTATTGTGACTCCTCAAGCGCAATAGCAATTGCGAACAATCCTGTGTCGCACAGCAGAACGAAGCATATTGAAGTGCGCTATCACTTTATTTGGGAGCATATGGAAAACAAAGATATATCTCTCTGCTATGTCCCCACGGATAAGCAGGTTGCAGATATCTTCACAAAGCCCCTAGACGAGGCCAAGTTCAGTCTCTTCAAAACTGAACTAGGCATGCTGAACTATGAAGAGTGAAGACTGTATGTCTCAAGGCTCTTGGATCAAGGGGGAGCATCAACAAGGTGCATGGTTACGAGATCTGAGGGGGAGCATGTGGCTCCAAGTGAAGTACCAGATTTGCAGAAGCCGAAAAGGGGGAGATTACCCTCTCGGCTAAGGTTATGGTGGCTCGAAGTATGCTCTCAAGAAAATGGTAATGAATTTCTCTCTCAACTGGATTCTTCGTTTATGATTTTCATTCCCATATGCCCTATTCACCTTAGCTTGTAGGGTTTAGGCTTCTTTAAATAGGGGGTGATTATTGGGTATTGTATCCATAATGTACCTGATTTGAAGAAGCCCCTGAACAAGCTAAGGTGAATAGATAATGTATTTGATGATTTTCTATCAAGTTGTACTTGCAGTTATTCCACGATAAATACACACCAATGTCAGGGTGTAGTGGGTCAATATACACGGGTCTGAGCAACGTAATCCCTCGTTGAGCAGATAAGTGTGTTGGCTCTCGTGTACTCTCTCTATTGGAGTGTACTTATTTTCAAGTACAGGGCTGAGATAGATCAAGAACAGACAAAGAGCAAGGATGGGTCAAAGCAACTCACTGGAAGAAAGACGAAAAATCGTCTAAGTTAGAATCGACGAGAATAACTAAGTGATTCTCGCCGAATCGTCGAGAATCACTCGTCGACTCTCGCCGACTGCATCCGGTTGACTCAACGCTTCCAAAATTCACGCTAAGTCAGAATCGTAAAGAGTCATTAAGTGATTCTCGACGAATCATCGAGAATGACTCTGCATTCTCGCCGATTCATCGAGAATGGATTGTTACTCTCGCCGATTCACTCCGGATGGCAATCTCCTCAGCAAAAATTCTTCTAAGGAGAATTCGACGGGAATCATAAGTGATTCTCGCCGATTCGTCGAGAATCACCAATGATTCCCGTCGAATTTGCCTTAGGCGAATTCCGTTGGCTCGCTGGACCGGACCAAATGTTCAGGCGTTGTTTGAACCGAAATTAGGGTTTCTTATGGTTGGTCCCACAACGGTCATAAAGGATGATCTACAGTATAAATACTCATTTATTTTGAACATTACAGAATCCAGACACGCGAAATAGAAATGAGCCGCCGACTTGACCTAGCTTATCGCGGAACCTCTTCCGTCTCAGTCGCCGCTCAAAAGGTTGTCGCCGCCGCCGATCGGATTCTTCTTGATCTCCCGGTGACAGAAACTCAGCCAAGCAACGCGTCTCACGTTTCTATCTTGAGATCCTTTGTCTCTTGGTTTGTTGAACGGGAATACTTTCCCCTTCCGAATCGATTGAGACGATCGATCCAAGTAAGATCGTTGGTAGACCTTGCTAGCTTTGTTACGAAGTTTGGATCTACGAAGTATCGCCGCCACAATCCGTTGCCACCGCCGATCTCAGGGAGATCCTGTCCAAGAGAGTGCTTAGTTTGTGGACTCTTTGTCTTCTTCAAGAATGCTTCATCGAACGAAGAGGGATACCGAGCGCTCCAAACGTAGTTTGTATTTTGTACATTCTATTTATAATTTTGTTGTAAAGGAACTTTTGTTCCTCATTGTAAGGGTTGGGTGCAACCCGTGGTGGAGGAGTAGTGACTCCTTTGGGTGTAAGGGTTTCTTCCATAGTGTGAGGATTGGATTTCAATCCGGTTGGTGAAGTGACTGAGTCGTCCCTTGTTGGGAGATAGGTCGAACGCGGAAAGTGGACGTACCCAAATCGGGGAACCACTATAACTGCCTGTGTGTTTTTGTGCTGTGCTTGTTTTGTTTTATTGTGTAGGTAAATTTTTTATTCCGCAAAACGACTGCAAATCACCTATCCCCCCCATAGGTGAAGGTAGTTGACACTAGATTGACTTTCACTTTGGAAGACCCTATGGAATACGACACGAGATGTAGATTTCTCTTATACTATGATTGATAGGTGCACTTGCCTGAGATTAAAATCAATCTAGTTTATGCCTATCCACATAGTTTTTACATAGAGCAAAAATATCACATCACTAGTCGCCACCCTCTCCCTCCTTTCCAACCACCAAGCCACCCTCCTCCTTCCACTAACTCGAGCCCTCTCCTCCCTTCCCACACCAAGCCGACCACCCTCATACGACCACGCTCTCCCTCCAACAAAAGCCAACCAGACCCTATTCCTCCACCACCTTGGAATATCACAACCACCACCTTTCCTCTCTCCTCTTTCCATATATAAATTATCCTTCAAGGTTTCTCCCTCTCCTAGGGTTATTGCAAATGAAAATAGCAAGCGACTTCACCTTTCATTGCAGATCCAATGATTTACGTGGAGATATATTCAACCACCATCGTGTGCGTGTCATCAACTCTTTTTTGTGGACGGATTTCTTGGGATTTTGTTAACGACTTTCTAAACCATCTCTTATGTGTTTTCTTCTAAATTATTGTGAGATCTGGTGGAAATAGAAGGCTAGTAAATTATTCTGATTTATATTAAAATTGTGCTAATTAAAAATCTGAATTTTCAAGCGTTAATTATCCGAATATTTTCGTATAATTTGGAGCGAGTAGTGAAAGTCTTTAATTCAAGTATAGCTAAGTCGCCTACAGGGGGGGTGAATAGGTTATTGGTCTCATTTTGAGTTCTTTTATGCTTCTTCTTTAAGAGCTTTGGCTTTAAGTTGTTTTATGCTTTCAAGATGTACACAACCTGCACAAAGAAAACAACACAAAAAAATGCATAGTGATTTATAGTGGTTCCCCTAACTAGGGTAGATCCACTTTCCCTCCCACCTATCCAACTATATTATTGGACTAGGCACTTCTCCAAAACTTGTTCCAAAGAGCTTACACCTCAGATCCCTCAGGATCTCTAAGTGTCCTCCAATACTTACTTCTCAGCCACAAGGGCCTATAACTTTGTGGTCAGCAGACCACCTACCTCAGGATGTTAAGCCCTACAGTCAAGCTGGGAGGACAGCCCTACCTTAGATACACTAGGGATCCTACCATAGAGCTCTACAGTGCTCCTACACTCAGTGAACCTCAAGCCACCTACCTCAGCCTTACACAAAGGCCTATAACTCAGGCTTCTCATCCCTACAGTTTAAGGCACATGGCCCTACTCTTAGAGTAATGCAGAACTCCTATACTTAGTACCTAGCAGGTACCTACCTTAGTGCCCTTCCAGGCACCTAAAGCTTAGGCTAAACAGCCCTATAACTCAGATCCACACTTGTATCCTACCTCGGAGCAACTTTGCTCCTACCACTCAGATCCAAAAAGGATCCTATAAGGTGGAAATGAGTTGGTGAGTCTTGAATGGAAACAAGAGAAATTTCTCTATGCCAATCTACCTTGACTGAGTTAGACTCAGCTTAACTTTGACTCCAGGAATGTATTTCCCGAGTCTACCTTACTTGAACTGAGATATACTCAGTCCAAACTACTTCCACAATGACAAGTATATATTTTACTTGAGCTGGAAGTGACTTGTAGAATAATGTTCTGCCTCTTTCTGAATTGAGCCTGAAGCTCAGCCCTAACAAATACTTCACAACACTAGGGATTTTTACTACTGGAACTATGAAAATACTGCAGCAGATCTTGCTATAGCCTGAGCTAAGAGAAACCCAGCCCTACTCCTTTCTTCACAGCAACAAGCATGAAGATCTTGCTTTGGCCTGTGCTGAAAGTAGCTTGTAGATCAGCTTATATGCTCCTTTCTGAACTGAGCCAACTGCTTAGCACTATCTCCTTCTTCACAGCTCCCTAAGAGAATGTTCTTTAGGATTTGTTGGTTGGGTCTATGAAGCACCTATAGCAAGGGTCGACCCAAGCTGCTACTTTTTTCTCAGAGAATCCCTATGAGCTAACTTGCTTGTGTAGATGAAGATCACACTAACTATCTTGTTGTTGAAGATGTTGATACCAACAGCTAACTTGCTCTTTGTCTTGCTGACTTGAGCTTTCTGTTCTTCAGCACAGCAACAATGGGGGTGAAGAAGAATTGTCTGATTGCTTTTCTCCAAAAGCTCACTTTCTTCAGTAAATCCTTTCCCTTTTATTGAATATGACCCAACGGCTCTTGATCAGTTGTCCCAACAGCTTTAGTGGCCAGCAACAAACTTACTTTAACACCAACTGTCGTACAGTAGGTCTGCGATAATATTTGTCGCGTACTGTAGCCATCCCATCACTAATTTGAAATATGTTGACTTGTTGACGTCACCAGCTGCGAACTTAGCCAAAAATCAAGCATCATTAGCATAGACATTGAGTGAGTAAGCATGACTCAACGCCAAAACACTTAGAAAGTTTTCTATCTATCTCGGCATTGAGAGCGTTGAGTGAACAAGCCTCACTCAACGCCATTTGCCTTGGCCAAAATCTTCCTGCTTCTCTGTCGTTGAGAGTGTTGAGTGTGTCTTCATCACTCAACGCTTATTGTCTTGGAAAAGCTTTCTGCATCTTAGGCGTTGAGAGCATTGAGAGTGTTGAGTGTGTCTTCATCACTCAATGCTTTTTCCTTAGCCAAATTTTTGGCTCTACATCATCTTAGGCATTGAGAGCATTGAGTGTGTCTTCATCACTCAACGCTTTTTGCCTTAGCCAAATTTTTTGTGTTTAAAAACATTGGATTTGACTGTGAGTGTTACTCAACACTTATGAGGTTATGGCATTGAGTGAATGACCTTCACTCAATGCCTGTGGACTTAGCCACTTTTCTGCCTGTTAACCTTAGGCTTTGACTTACTCAGCCAGCCTCACTTTGAACTGAGTTCGGCGAATGGTGAACTGAGTTCGACAAATGGTGAGCTCAGCTCGACGAACTCTAAACTGAGTTCGACCAACTCTGAACTCAGTTCAACTCATAACATTTTGCTATATGGCATTGAGTGTGTCTTCATCACTCAACGCCAAACTACTTAGCCATATTTCTGTCTATAGCTATATGGAGTTGAGTGAATGAGATTCACTCAATGCCTATGGACATAACCACATTTCCAACTTGCCAACATTCTTCCTTACCTCTGGCGTTGAGTGAGCTTGCTCCACTCAACACTAGTGGACTTGGCTGCATTTTCAATTACTCCTTGACTTCTGGCATTGTGTGAGCTTACCTCACTAAATGCATGTGGACTTAAGCAAATTCCAGCCTTTCCAACATCTTCACTTTTAGACCACCTGTCACATCAATTAAATAATTTGTCAAGACTTATTCCATGGAAAATCCTGCACATGATGAGCTTAAACAACAACAAATATAACTATTCCCTTAGTGTTGATGGTGATGCCTCTTCAAATCCAATCTAGGGTACATTATGGGCAATGGACCCAACAGGTAGATCTCGTGAACACTAGAAGAAATCGGGTTCACTACCCTTGATTTTCCCTTGAGTTCAAGTGATTTGGCATACCTCCATATTAATTAATTTTGGGATTGTTTTGGACTTTATTTTAAATTGCAATATTAGTCTGTATCCTCTGTTATTGGTTTGTGATTTGTTTGCGGATAAATTTAATTTGAGTTGTTAATTGTCCGGATCGGATAGGTCCTATTTGCATGAGTGAACATTGGTATATAACCCTTGTTCAATCTCATAAAGGGGTAGCGTCACTTTGCGTTGTGCGTTGATATTTTGGTTAATTTCATTGGTAGTGTAATTTTTAGAGAAATATTGCTCGCTGAGTATTTATTTTAATTACCGAACCTAAGAATGCGTAGTATTTAACCCTTCAGACCCATGGGCCTGCATCAGTTTGGTATCTGAGGGAGGTTCACGTCAATTTCCTAATTGGAGCCCTCCCCCTTTTATTAGTACGCCGACACGCACATGCACGATTCATTGCCAAAATAATAAAAATAATTTTTTATTTTTGGTCTGCAAATAACGGCCTAAAACTTTTATTTTTTTGCAAAAAAAATCATTTTTTTAAAAATCTCCTATTTATTTTCACCAAGAAAATAAAAAAAATATTTATTGCCTTAATTGTTTTGCGGGAACAATTCCATCTGTTAAAATTTTATATGATCAGAGTCATTATTTCATTGCATGTGCACACGATTCGAGTAGATTTTTCTATCCCGTCACCACTAAAAAATGGTCTATGACATTAACGTTGCCCGATTACAATTTTTTGGTTCCATGACGAACGTTAGAAAACCATTTCATTCCCCTGTAATGGATGAGATTAAGGTTTTGTTTGCGCAACTAAAGGCAAACCAAGTGGCACCACTACCCCCTAGGCAACCCCACACTTATCATACTTATGATGGTTTAGGGTGTCCCCAAATTTTTAGAGACTGGCTTAAGGGAACATAAATTTATTTTGATTGCCACGTATGGGATGACCACTAAAAGGTTAACATCGCCCAAGAGCGATTAGTAGGTCAAGCCTGCGTGTTTTGGTTAAACGAAGAGAGTCGTGTTGGCAACTATCAATATGCTTGGCCGCACATACGAAGCTTACTCTCGGATAAATTTGATCCCGACTACCTTCGTACTAATAGCACCACACCCGTTCGTAAGAATAATTATGGCACTACACTGGTAGCTGCTTATAGGAGTGACATATTCTCTCGGGATAGACCCTTTCCCCAGGTTGGTAGAGCTACCCATAGTATACGTACACTCACCTATGGAGGAAAGGAAAAGGTAAGGTCCCCTATTCCAATTCTTGTACAAGTGACTGCTAGGACTGCCATGAGCCCGCAGGGTGAGAGTAGTCCTATCTGTAAGGGCTGACAAACGATTGCGACATGTGAGTCTAGTGGCGTATCTAATCGTGGTTCTATTGTGCATCCTATTCCGAATACGCCCGTATTCCCTTTTGAGTCATTCCCTGTGCTACCTGATCTAGTCGTTGACTCTCTTGATGAGTCTGAGGCCGTGTCTAGGACTAATCCCGCCACTGAGGGTGAGGCCGATTTTACTGACTACTTTAGTGACGATGAGGAGCATGGATATCCTAGTGTTTTGGAAGATGAAGTATGAGATGAAGATATTCCGATCTGTGAGAGTATCCCGTTGCCTGTTACATGTCGTGCTAGTATTATGTAACGCCCCCGAATTTTCGATGATTTATTTTAAATCCTTTTTCGGCATTACGTTGACGTTTTCCGTCTCGAGCCGTTGTTAGAGTACCTCGTTAGGTGTTCTTAGAGGTTTAGCCTGGTTGCGGGTTTCCCCAGCTAGCCGGTGTCTGTTTTGGAGACCCGGTTGAGCCTTTCAGGGAATTCTCGTGTTTGGCTTCGGGCAAGGTTATCTCGAGTTTTGTTCGTCGGAGGTCGTTTTTGACTTCGCCGTTGTTCTCGTAGCCCGGGTTTTTTAGCTACAGTGCGAATTTGGTCGGAATCCGAGAACGTCGCATAATCGCGTCGTTTTGGCGGTCGCTAGTTAGCGAGCCGTCATTTTATGATGGCATATATATTTATTTACGCATGAGTAGCGTGGCGCGTAATTTATGCGTGCCGGTATTTATATTAGTGTGCGTGTATGTACGTGCGGAGTAAGAAAATTTACGCGTGCGTGTCGGCGTTTGTGTAGTATATATTTATATATATATGGGTGTTAGTATGTATATACATATGTGTGTTAGTGTGTAATTTAGTTATATTAGTTAATAATTATATAAGGTATAATATATAATTAAGTGATAATGGTTATTAATTATATTAATTATAATTTATATAATAAAGTATAAGAAATTAACCTCCCCCCTCCCCCTTAATAAACATCAAAACCGGCCCCCCTTTAAAAAAAAACGCAGCTTTCTTCCCCCCCTCCTATGCGAGCCCGAGCCGGCGAAACGCCCTAGCCGACCCCCCTTCCGCCGCCCGCCGCCGGCAGCCCCGACCCCCTCCTTCCGATCCGAGCCCGGATCCGTGTTCCCCTCGCCGAGAGCTTCGATCCTAGGTATGCTATTGAACCTTTCCCCTATGATTTTCTTTGGATTTCCATTTGGGTTTTGGAGTTCTCTTGGGTATTTTCTTCTTCTTTTTTGATTAGATGTTGTGTAGGTTGTGGATTTGGTGATTTTGGGAGCTTCCGGAATTTTTGGGCGTCCGCCATAGCGCCGTTGTGCTGGCGAAATTTTTGGTGATTTAGCAAGGCAAGTGTTTCTCCCCTTTTCGCCGTTTGGCCTATTTGTCTCTCAATTTTCTTGCTAATTACTCTAATTTCATGCTTTTACGCCACGAATCTGAACGTTCCTAACCCTTATCCCCATTGGAAACCGCGTTAAAAATTTAGGCTTTTACCCTCCCGCTAGTAGATTCCCGTTCTAGGACGGCGTCGCGGTAGATGTTTAGCGTAGGTGTGGGTTGGCCTAGAGTTGGGTTTATGTTTAGGTCTAGGTGTATGTTTAGGGTGTTGGGATTTTCCTATTTGCCTTATTTGAGGCGTTTAGGTGTGAATTGTGCACGCACGGTCTATGGACGTGCGTCTAGTAATCGTGCGACCCAATGTCGGTGCTCGTACGCTAGGCTTAGGATCGAGTGAGTGTACTCACTCGCAGCGGCGTTGCGTAATCGCAACGACTAATCCCTTAGCGTTGATATCTCCCCGAGTGTTTTGCTCGTGTATCGAGAGTCCCTTGTCGGCTGTTACTTTTCGAAGGCCGAATCGTGGGTTGTGGTCAGTAGTGGTGGTGGATGGCTCTTTTAGGGGTTGTGTGGCGTGATGTAGCCTTGACCACACTCTTTACCTTGACCCGAGTAGTTTTCTGGGCAAGTGAGTGATGGGTCTTTTGTGCCTTCACGTGTCAACCCTTGAGCAATTTGTTGACTCGGAATTAGTGGTTGGGCGATTTGGAACGCTTTCAACCTGATTCCAAGTTTCTTGTTTTTGCTACTGCCGCCTCTCACAGTTTAGGATGTTAGGCGTTTCTTCCGTAGGTGTTGCAGCATTTTGGCATCATGGCCATGTTGACTCTGCGGGTTGTTAGGCAGAGTAGTTGCTGTTTACCCGCACCTGGTGCAGGTTTGCTTTTCGCCCTTCCTTGGGCATTGTTGTTCTACTCTAGTTGTACTCTCTTTACTTCACTTTACCTGCTTTTACCTTACTTTTCTTTTTAGCACTTGCATTCCTTTTTCCTTGCTCTGAGGTGTTCTACTTTTCTGAATGCCTCAGGTTCAGGACAGTAGCCAGTAGGTGGCTTGCTGTGGTGCTGTTGGAGGTTTCCTTTCTGTTGGCTGTTGAGACTCTCTTGAGTCATAGTGAGGTAGTTTTACTGTCTTCCTACAGACTTGTGTACTTGCCAGTGGGTTATTGTCGTATGTGACGCCCCTGGTAGTTTTTTTACCTTTGCACTGGATATGTCTACTTTTACTGCTACCCTGTTTTTGGGGACTTAGTTTACTTGCTCTGGGAAGTTTTATGTTAGGTTGCTAGCTATTTTAAAACTATAAAAGTAAAACCATATTATGTATATAAAGCATGATCAGCATGATTTCTAAAAAGAACTCACTTAGCGTACTTTCTTAATTACGTATAACAAATGATTTTCCTATATATGTATAAATTAAAACTAGAAGTTTTGGTTCAGCGTAAGGGTCCTGCGGGATCACTTATGCGCTCATTTAGGATGTTGGCATAAATGAAGTAATTTCCGCTACGTATAAAAATCTGTTTTGAAACCGTGGACTCTTTGGTCCACTGGGCCGAGGGATACGGCCCATAAATAAATCAAGTTTTTTTTTTTATAATCAATAAAGTCAGGATTTGAAGGGATTTGGAGTGTCGCCTGAACGTCGGCAGTTATCCCCTGCTCGACGTGGCATCACAGCGCGTAGATTTTCTCTTACTCTGATTTAATAAATAGTGAGATAAATGCGGGTTGTGACAGTTGGTATCAGAGGGAGGTTGCTTGACAATTGGTCGGGCAACCTTCCTTTGTTTGTGTTAGATGTTTAGAGTCATATCATACACACACCGACATGTCATCGGCACGTTTTGGGCTGAAGCACGAACACTGCACTACACTCATAAGCATAACATGAAGTATACGGGGCATATTATGTATTTTGCGATACATAATATGTGGTTGTATATGGATCCACCATAGGGGCAACATGCGAGGGTTATGTATTATGGGGTGCATAACCTCACCGCATGGATGCGACTAGCACGTTTTCTTTTTTAGTTGCATGAGAATGTTATGTATTATGGGATGCATAACATTTTCATGTGTACTCCGCCATGGCATGCACTAGGGCCTTTTTAGAATGCATAGCATAATCATGCATAGCATAACATCGCATAAGCACAACGCGCCAAGCTAAAGACGTGCAGGATGACATGTGTACACACATAATTTTTTTTGAGTCAAAAGGAATATAAATTCATGCATTCCCGATCTAGGCACAAGTGTCAGTGATGGTGGTGAACCATCTTAGGCTAAGCATATCATTTCCTTTATTAATAAATGAAATAAATTTCCAGAGCAAATATAGCAGTAGAAGAGCATATTTATATACATATTATCTGTACGTGTCTGTTGTCCGTTCTAGTAGTTATAGTGCGTTCTAATAATTGTGATGTTTGTTTCTTTTAGGATGCCGCCGAAGCGTAGAGTGACGAGGTCGACTCCCCAGTCTGAGGGTGAGTCCTCCGGTGCTCAAAGTGATGCGTTGGTGGAAAGCCTGAGGCAGAGTAACGAGGCCTTATCAAGGCAGGTGGTGGAGTTGCAGGCCCAGATGCAGTCCTTTTTATCCGGAGCGGCGGGTCAGACTCCGGGAGTTCAGGACCCCGCCGTGGGTACAGCTGTCCTAGCCCCTCCTGCCCCTCCTGCTCCTCTCGTGCCTCCAGTGGTGGTGCCCCCCGGGATGGCTTTCATCTCCCAGTTTCAGCGGCTGCGACCTCCTACCTACGATGGTAAGGCGGACTTTATGGTACTGGATGACTGGATGATCACCATGGAGGAGATGTTCCATTACTCTGGGGTGACTGAGGACCAGAAGGTGATGTTAGCCGCCTATCAGCTGACGGGGCTAGCGAAGAGCTGGTGGATGCGAGAGAAGGAAGGCATGGTGGGAGGATGTACTTGGGCATCCTTCAAAGAGATCCTGATGAGGAAGTTTCTACCGTCAGTAGAGCGAGACAGACTGATGAATGACTTTATTCATCTGAAGCAGAGGCAGCTCTCCGTCAGCGATTATGAGATTGAGTTTAGCAAACTCAGTCGCTTTGGTCCTAGCTTGGTGAGCTCCGAGGAGGACAGGGTGAAGCGGTTTCTTGGTGGCCTGAGGAGCGACGTTCAGCAGCTAGCGGTCGCCCACGGAGCGGTGACTTTTGCAGGGGCAGTTGAGGCCGCTTTGAAGGTTGAGGCTATCGAGAACGCGAAGCAGCGTGGACAGCAGGCGAGAAACGAGAAGAGGAGGTCAGTTGAGGAAAAGGGTCCCCAGGTTCTTGGTGCTGCTTCTGAGAAGAAGAGCAAGGTAGTGTGCAGTTTCTGTGGCCATCCGGGCCACCCAGCTGAGAGGTGCTTCAAGAGGGCAAGGGTCCAGAAGAAGGAGCATGTGCATGCTATCCAGAGTGCTCCGAGGAGGGATGTTCCTTGTCCTGTCTGCAAGCGACCCGGTCACGAGGCTGCTCAGTGCTGGTCCAAGGATCGTGTTTGCTACCAGTGTGGCCAGAAGGGCCATATTAAGTCGAGGTGCCCTCAGGTTCAGTCCGCTCTTCATGCTGTTCCGCTTCAGGCTTTACCTCCGCCTCAGCCGGTGGACAAGGGTAAAGGGAAGCTGAATGTGGTATCTTCAGCGGAGGCTGAGACTTCGACGCAGGTCATTTCAGGTAACCCCCCCCCCCTCGCTTGACTTTCTCTTTTGTAGCAGTTTTAGTGTTGCTATTGTTTTGTTAATTGCTTGTGCGTTTAATATTTTGTTTGTGTATAGGGAAATTTAAGGTAAGGAACCGCTGGGCCCGCGTTCTGTTTGACTCAGGTGCTACCCACTCCTTTGTGGCTAGGGCCTTTGTCGAGCGGTGCCAGTGGGTTCTTGATCGTGTTGGAGGTGCCTTTAGCGTCAAGTTCCCCTCGGGTGAATCCGTGATATCAGATCAGGGCATTCTGGACTGCCCTATTTGGTTGGGGGATTTTCTGGCCAAGGCTGATCTGAAAGTTATAGACCTGGAGGATTTCGATGTCATCCTGGGTATGGACTGGCTGTCCCGATATGATGCAGTGATTCAGTGCAGGGGAAAGCGCTTGGATTTCAGGAAGGACAGCGGTCAGCCTGGGAGTGTCTTCGGTGATTCGCGTCGGGACTCTCCGGCGATTTCTGCGGTATGTGCTCAGAGGGTTTTTCCTGCTAGCTGTTTTGCTTGTTTAGTCTCAGTGTTGGGGACTGTTAGCAGTGTGCCGCTTTTGGATGAGATTCCGGTTGCGCGAGAGTTTCCTGACGTGTTTCCTAGCAATCTTCCCGGTCTTCCTCCAAACAGGGATGTGGAGTTCGTGATTGATTTGGAGCCTGGTACGCGTCCGATTGCCAAGGCGCCGTATCGAATGGCCCCGCGAGAGCTGGAGGAGCTTCGTACTCAGCTTGATGCGTTATTGGAGAAGGGCTTCATAAGGCAAAGCTCGTCGCCCTGGGGTGCTCCGGTTCTCTTTGTGAAGAAGAAGGATGGTTCGATGCGCCTTTGTATCGACTATAGAGAGTTGAACAAAGTCACCATCAAGAACAGGTATCCACTGCCCAGAATCGACGATTTATTTGATCAGTTGCGTGGCAGTTCAGTATTTTCGAAGATAGACCTCCGTTCGGGTTACCATCAGCTTAGGATCCGAGAGTCGGATGTTCCACGGACGGCTTTCCGATCGAGGCATGGTCATTTCGAGTTCCTGGTCATGTCTTTTGGGCTGACCAATGCGCCTTCAGCATTTATGGACATGATGAACCGGGTGTTCAAGGACTTTCTGGACAAGTTTGTCGTTGTGTTCATTGACGACGTTCTAATTTATTCTCGGAATGCGGCGGAGCATGATCAGCATTTGCGGTTGGTGTTATCCGCCTTGAGGGATCATCAGTTGTATGCCAAGCTGAGCAAGTGCGAGTTCTGGTTGCCTCAGGTTTCCTTCCTGGGTCATGTGGTGAACAAAGATGGTATTTCAGTGGACCCGGAGAAGATCTCAGCAGTGATGGATTGGAGTAGGCCGAGCACACCCAAGGAGATCAGGAGCTTCTTGGGGTTGGCCGGCTATTATAGGAGATTCGTCGAGGGCTTTTCTACCTTGGCAGCGCCCTTGACAAAGCTGACGCAGAAGCATGCGGCGTTCGTTTGGAGTGATAAGTGCGAGGAGGCCTTTCTGGAGCTAAAGAGCAGGTTATGTTCTGCCCCTGTGTTGACCTTGCCGGCGGAGGGACAGGACTATGACGTTTATGTGGATGCCTCGCACGTTGGACTCGGTGGCGTGTTGATGCAGGAAGGGAAGGTGATCGCTTATGGGTCTCGTCAGTTGAAGATTCATGAGCGGAACTATCCTACGCACGACCTCGAGTTTGCTGCGGTGATTTTTGCCTTGAAGCTGTGGAGACACTTACTTTATGGGGCCCAGTGCAGGATCTTTACCGATCATAAGAGCCTGAAGTACGTGTTCACTCAGAAGGAGCTGAATTTGCGCCAGCGGCGGTGGCTTGAGTATGTTGCTGATTACGATGTTGAGATTCAGTACCATCCGGGCAAGGCCAATGTGGTGGCCGACGCCTTGAGCCGGAAGACGGGGAAAGTCTTCAATCTCACCGCGGATCGTTTAGTGGAGGAGTTTCTATTGATGGATATCACCGCAGGACGCTGTGAGTTGCAGAGCAGTTTGGTAGTGGCAGAGCCGTCATGGATTTCTCTCACCAGATTGCACCAGAAAGAGGATCCGGATTTGTTGCACTTGTACCTCAGAGCTGAGAGGGGAGAGTTGCCAGATTTCTCCATCGACGAGGCGGGTACTTTGAAGTACCGCGGCAGGTTTTGCATCCCCGCAGTTGGAGACATCAGAGTATTGATTTGCAAAGAGGCTCACGGATCCAGTGTTTCCTACCACCCGGGATCTACGAAGATGTACCATGATCTGAAGCAGATCGCCTGGTGGTATGGGATGAAGGGTGATATAGCTCGTTTTGTCTCGGAGTGTTACACTTGCAGGCGGGTGAAGGCCGACCATGGGAGGCCTGGTGGCAAGTTGGCACCTTTGGAGATCCCGACTTGGAAGTGGGAAAGCATCTCGATGGATTTCATCACAGGCTTACCGAGATCTCCGAGAGGGTTTGATTCTGTTTGGGTGATCGTGGACCGATTGACGAAGTGTGCGCACTTCGTACCTTATAAGATCGATTACTCGATGAAGAAGATTGCTGAGTTGTACTTGGATGAGGTCGTCAGATTGCATGGCGTTCCAGTTAGCATCGTTTCAGATCGAGACTCTCGGTTCACATCGCGTTTCTGGAGGAGTTTGCAGGAGGGTTTGGGCACTGATTTGAGGTATTCCACAGCTTACCATCCGCAGACCAACGGGCAGACCGAGCGTGTGAATCAGATTGTGGAGGATATGATCCGGTGCTATATTCTTGATCATGGAGGTGCATGGGATGAGCGTTTGCGGCTCATGGAATTTGCCTACAACAACAGCTACCAAGAGAGTCTACAGATGGCTCCCTTCGAGGCGTTGTATGGAAGGCGCTGCAGAACCCCTTTGTTTTGGGCCGAGGCCGGTGAGAGGCCTGTTTTGGGTCCTGATGCACTCGAGGAGATGGAGGTTTCCGTGAAGCTCATTCGGGAGAAGCTTCGAGTTGCTCAGGAGAGGTATGAGAAGAACGCCAATCGGCGTAGGTCCGATTTAGAGTTTTCAGTGGATGATTTGGTCTTCTTGAAGGTATCTCCGATGGTAGGAGTGAAGAGGTTCGGCAAGAATCGGAAGTTGGATCCGAGATTTGTGGGCCCGTTCAGGATTGTGGAGCGTTTTGGTGTGGCTGCTTATAGGCTGGATCTGCCAGCTAGCTTCCCGGGGGTTCATAATGTCTTTCATGTGAGCCAATTGCGGAAGTGTGTGCGGAGCAGTGGGCAAGTCTTGGACGCGGTGCCCCAGTTGGAGCCTAATCTCTCGTATGTCGAGGTGCCGGTCCGCATCTTGGAAGCTCAAGCTCGAGTGTTGCGGACGAAGTCTATTCCTATGGTAAAGGTTCTTTGGAAGAATCAGGATTTGGAGAGCGCGACTTGGGAGCTAGAGTCGGCTATGAGGGAGGCTCACCCTCATTTGTTCCCCTGAGTTGTCGGGTACGTTTCCTCTCTAGTAGTTGGTTTCTTTCCTTCTGTTGTAGGAGTAGTTTTCGCAAAGTTTCGGGTCGAAACTTTTTGTTAGGGGGAGTGACTGTAACGCCCCCGAATTTTCGATGATTTATTTTAAATCCTTTTTCGGCGTTACGTTGACGTTTTCCGTCTCGAGCCGTTGTTAGAGTACCTTGTTAGGTGTTCTTAGAGGTTTAGCCTGGTTGCGGGTTTCCCCAGCTAGCCGGTGTCTGTTTTGGAGACCCGGTTGAGCCTTTCAGGGAATTCTCGTGTTTGGCTTCGGGCAAGGTTATCTCGAGTTTTGTTCGTCGGAGGTCGTTTTTGACTTCGCCGTTGTTCTCGTAGCCCGGGTTTTTTAGCTACAGTGCGAATTTGGTCGGAATCCGAGAACGTCGCATAATCGCGTCGTTTTGGCGGTCGCTAGTTAGCGAGCCGTCATTTTATGATGGCATATATATTTATTTACGCATGAGTAGCGTGGCGCGTAATTTATGCGTGCCGGTATTTATATTAGTGTGCGTGTATGTACGTGCGGAGTAAGAAAATTTACGCGTGCGTGTCGGCGTTTGTGTAGTATATATTTATATATATATGGGTGTTAGTATGTATATACATATGTGTGTTAGTGTGTAATTTAGTTATATTAGTTAATAATTATATAAGGTATAATATATAATTAAGTGATAATGGTTATTAATTATATTAATTATAATTTATATAATAAAGTATAAGAAATTAACCTCCCCCCTCCCCCTTAATAAACATCAAAACCGGCCCCCCTTTAAAAAAAAACGCAGCTTTCTTCCCCCCCTCCTGTGCGAGCCCGAGCCGGCGAAACGCCCTAGCCGACCCCCTTCCGCCGCCCACCGCCGGCAGCCCCGACCCCCTCCTTCCGATCCGAGCCCGGATCCGTGTTCCCCTCGCCGAGAGCTTCGATCCTAGGTATGCTATTGAACCTTTCCCCTATGATTTTCTTTGGATTTCCATTTGGGTTTTGGAGTTCTCTTGGGTATTTTCTTCTTCTTTTTTTGATTAGATGTTGTGTAGGTTGTGGATTTGGTGATTTTGGGAGCTTCCGGAATTTTTGGGCGTCCGCCATAGCGCCGTTGTGCTGGCGAAATTTTTGGTGATTTAGCAAGGCAAGTGTTTCTCCCCTTTTCGCCGTTTGGCCTATTTGTCTCTCAATTTTCTTGCTAATTACTCTAATTTCATGCTTTTACGCCACGAATCTGAACGTTCCTAACCCTTATCCCCATTGGAAACCGCGTTAAAAATTTAGGCTTTTACCCTCCCGCTAGTAGATTCCCGTTCTAGGACGGCGTCGCGGTAGATGTTTAGCGTAGGTGTGGGTTGGCCTAGAGTTGGGTTTATGTTTAGGTCTAGGTGTATGTTTAGGGTGTTGGGATTTTCCTATTTGCCTTATTTGAGGCGTTTAGGTGTGAATTGTGCACGCACGGTCTATGGACGTGCGTCTAGTAATCGTGCGACCCAATGTCGGTGCTCGTACGCTAGGCTTAGGATCGAGTGAGTGTACTCACTCGCAGCGGCGTTGCGTAATCGCAACGACTAATCCCTTAGCGTTGATATCTCCCCGAGTGTTTTGCTCGTGTATCGAGAGTCCCTTGTCGGCTGTTACTTTTCGAAGGCCGAATCGTGGGTTGTGGTCAGTAGTGGTGGTGGATGGCTCTTTTAGGGGTTGTGTGGCGTGATGTAGCCTTGACCACACTCTTTACCTTGACCCGAGTAGTTTTCTGGGCAAGTGAGTGATGGGTCTTTTGTGCCTTCACGTGTCAACCCTTGAGCAATTTGTTGACTCGGAATTAGTGGTTGGGCGATTTGGAACGCTTTCAACCTGATTCCAAGTTTCTTGTTTTTGCTACTGCCGCCTCTCACAGTTTAGGATGTTAGGCGTTTCTTCCGTAGGTGTTGCAGCATTTTGGCATCATGGCCATGTTGACTCTGCGGGTTGTTAGGCAGAGTAGTTGCTGTTTACCCGCACCTGGTGCAGGTTTGCTTTTCGCCCTTCCTTGGGCATTGTTGTTCTACTCTAGTTGTACTCTCTTTACTTCACTTTACCTGCTTTTACCTTACTTTTCTTTTTAGCACTTGCATTCCTTTTTCCTTGCTCTGAGGTGTTCTACTTTTCTGAATGCCTCAGGTTCAGGACAGTAGCCAGTAGGTGGCTTGCTGTGGTGCTGTTGGAGGTTTCCTTTCTGTTGGCTGTTGAGACTCTCTTGAGTCATAGTGAGGTAGTTTTACTGTCTTCCTACAGACTTGTGTACTTGCCAGTGGGTTATTGTCGTATGTGACGCCCCTGGTAGTTTTTTTACCTTTGCACTGGATATGTCTACTTTTACTGCTACCCTGTTTTTGGGGACTTAGTTTACTTGCTCTGGGAAGTTTTATGTTAGGTTGCTAGCTATTTTAAAACTATAAAAGTAAAACCATATTATGTATATAAAGCATGATCAGCATGATTTCTAAAAAGAACTCACTTAGCGTACTTTCTTAATTACGTATAACAAATGATTTTCCTATATATGTATAAATTAAAACTAGAAGTTTTGGTTCAGCGTAAGGGTCCTGCGGGATCACTTATGCGCTCATTTAGGATGTTGGCATAAATGAAGTAATTTCCGCTACGTATAAAAATCTGTTTTGAAACCGTGGACTCTTTGGTCCACTGGGCCGAGGGATACGACCCATAAATAAATCAAGTTTTTTTTTTATAATCAATAAAGTCATGATTTGAAGGGATTTGGAGTGTCGCCTGAACGTCGGCAGTTATCCCCTGCTCGACGTGGCATCACAGCGCGTAGATTTTCTCTTACTCTGATTTAATAAATAGTGAGAAAAATGCGGGTTGTGACATATTATGACTGATCACCCTAGTATTGAGTTACCATCTGAGGGAAGGGTACTTTTTGACGATTCTTTTGTTGTATGCCCGGATGAGAGTTCCTTGATGATGTCACCATTAGGTGCAATTTATACTGATTTGGATTTTATCCCGGGATTGATTTTACCGACCCTTCCTCCTGTTTTTTTTTCTACATTAGATGACTTCTTAGGACGTGGTACCGATCCTTATTCCTTGGCTATCGTGCCTCTTGACGTGGTGTCTCCTAGATATACTTATATACCACACCCGGTTGCACGTATTTACCCACCGCCTTTTGATGACCCTCATGTCCATACGTTAGTGATTATTGTTGGGCCCCTTAAGTTGTATCGCTCGGGCATCCTTTCACATCCGGGAGCGTCCAACTCTATTGTTAATGATGAGCGGTTCTCCTTGTCATATCTTCATACCAAGCGTGAATATAATAAAGTTAAAATTAAAACTGCATATTTGGTGCCCATTGAAATCATTTTTGATTATAAGGCTCCCGTGCCACCTGACTTAACCCCCTTATCCACCGCATTTGGGTCAAGTGATGTAGCACATGGGTTCACTCCTCATGTATCTAGGACGTTAGCGTTTCATCATAAGTTTTATCACACATAATTCTGATCCCGTCCAAAGCTGTCCTATGCTAGAATTAGTGATTTGGGTTTAATCTGGTAAGTCCTCGAGCGGATGACTTCCGGCTCCGTTAATAATTTACTATGTAGGAACTTCAACCCAACCATGGATATGAAGAACTTCGGATTTCATGCTTTTCTTTCAGATTTTTATTAAGCATAGGGTGTTTCACTTTATTTCAAGTTTCCGGACTTTTTACTGTACGTCTCTGTTCCACCTGAGTGGCTTTCTCCGTTGTTTATTCCTCCCACTAAATATTCTCTTGGGTTGACGAGTGTTAGCTTTACCATGTCTATTTTCCACATTGATTCCTTAGTTCTTGAACCGGATAGTAGGATTCAAGTTATTTTTCTTTTCCTTGACACTCTTTCGAGTTTCCTCGAAAGTCTTGTTGTTTCTATGTTTGTTAGGTTCTCAGTGCTGATGGATGTTCATGCTACTACAACATTGATAGCGGGGCCAGATTTTCCCCATATTGTTGCTGCTTTTGAATGTTCTCCCCTCACGGGCCACTCATCGGTGATGAGTAATTTTGAGTGGGGGAGGATTGATGATGACGTTCCTGATGCGGCAATTGATCCCCGATATAGAGAGTTCATTGATTGGGACGAACGTTGCTGCATGCTCAAGGATAGGATTCTACCACGACATTTCTTCGCCAACGCCATCTCCGCTACATGTTTTGTACGATGTCCTCCGTTACCATTAAATAAACAATATATAATTATAAACTAAATAATTATAATTATATATTGTTATGCATTTTATTTTATTACATTTTATTATTGTATTTTATTTCAGGTAAGATGGGTGTTTATAACCATCCAATGTTTAATTCCATGCATTTAATTATTGTATTTGTTATTTCATATTTATGATGAATGCATATTACCATTATATGTCATTTAAATTTTGAATGGAGGAGGAGTGGTGTAGGCTATATATAGCAATGTTATGAACGATTTGGTAGAGATGATTAAAAACAAAAACCAAGAATTAAAAATTTAATTTTCCCCCTCCTCTCTCTTTCCCTCTTAAGCAAATTTTGGCCCCCTTCCTTTCTCCTCTATCTTGGCAGCCAACCACCTCCCTCCCCCTCTCGATTCTCGGCTTCCCCCTCCTACTCCTCCCTCCTCAAGGTCTCCACCATCATCTTTTTTCTTTTTCCCAAAACCGAGCACCCCCATCTTCCCCTCTTGGAATTTCGGCCTACCCTAGCCGCCACCCTCTCCCTCCCTTCCAACCACCCTGCAACCCTCCTCCTTTCACCAACCCGAGCCCTCTTCACCTTACATGGAGATAGATTCAACCACCATCGTGTGCGCGTCCTCCACCCATTTTTGTGGACGGATTTCTTGGGATTTGGGTAATGACTTTCTAAACCATCTCTTGTGTGTTTTCTTCAAAATTATTGTGAGATCTGGTGGAAATAGAAGGCTAGTAAATTGTTCTGATTTATATTGAAATTGTGCTAATTAAAAATCTTAATTTTCAAGCATTAATTATCCTAATATTTTCGTATAATTTGGAGCGGGTGGATCTCGTGCACACTAGAAGAAATCAGGTTCACTACCCTTTATTCCCCTTGAGTTCAAGTGATTTGGCATACCTCTATATTAATTAATTTTGTGATTGGTTTGGACTTTATTTTAAATCGCTATTTTAGTCCGGATCCTCTCTTATTGGTTTGTGATTTGTTTGCGGATAAATTTAATTTGAGCTGCTAATTGTCTGGATCGGGTAGGTCCTATTCGCTTGAGCGAACATTGGCATATAGACCTTGTTCAATCTCATAAAGGGGTCGCAGCCCTTTGCTTTGTGCGTTGATATATTGGTTAATTTCATTAGTAGTGTAATTTTTAGAGAAATATGCTCGCTGCCAATTTATTTTAATTACCAAACCTAAGAACACGTAGTATTTAACACTTCGGACCCATGGGCATGCATTAGCTGGCAGGGCCGGGATCCTCGAGTGACGTAGTTATGACCCTAGAGGGCTGAGGCTGGTTGATGCTTAACACCCACAGTCAGGCTCCCACCTAGCTGATTGGGCCGGTGGTAGCGCCCGAGGATAAGCGATGAAAAGTTTTCCCACTCTGGGGTTAAGTCCCGAGATGCTCCCGCTGCCAGGCTCCAACCTTGCTGGGAGGGCCTGGATCCTCGAGTGATGTCGTTATGACCCTAAAGGGCTGAGGCCGGTTGATGCTCAATACCCGCCGTCAGGCTCCCACCTAACTGATTGGGCCGGTTGTAGCGCTTTGAGGATAAGTGATGACAAATTTTCTCGCTCTGGGTTTATGTCCCGAGATGCTTCCACTGCCAGGCTCCCACCTACATAGCAGGGTCGGGATCCTTGAGTGACGTCATTATGACCCTAAAGGGCTGAGGCCGGCTGATGCTCCACACCCGCTGTCAGGCTCTCACCTAGCTGATAAGGATGAGATTCTCGGTGTACAAGGCTACATCTAAATTAAGGAACCAACTAGTTGGATTTCAAAGGCAAAACATAAAGATGATTAAGGGTTTGATCCAGCCACCCCTGGGCAAGCTCGTCAAGGCTAATGTGGGAAGCCTCGAGGAATAACTACCACCGACGAGCTGAGCACTCGCGAGACCAGCTCTGCAAGACGTCTGGGCCTATTACCCCAGGGGTAGCATCGTCCTAGGAAAAGATGAGAGGGCGGCGAGCAGAGATCTCGGCATCCACTTATGATGGCGAGATGAGGCGGTCCTCAGCGGTACATTTCAACCCTCTTAAAATTTTACTTCCGAATTTTTTAACAATTTCAGCTTGACGATAACGAAAAGGGAAACTTATGGGCGAGCTGAGTACTCACGAGCTTGGTTCGACTGATGGTTCACCTCCTATTTATTTAGGATCGACGAGCTCCTAAGCTCTCTCTGCAGGCACGAATCCTAACTTAGATACATTTTAGCGGCAAGATCTATCCTAGCGAGGTTGTCTAATGAGGAGGTCAACTCACAGGCGAATATATCATAGTGGATTCAAAAAAAAAGAAAGGAAGAGGCAAATTCAAGCTAAGTACTTTTTCATTATTAAATAATACATGCTACAAAGGGGGGGGGAAGAATTACAATGAAAGAAAAAAAAATGGTAAGGGGATGCGAGTCGGCTCTCGCCCTCCCCTCTAGACGGGTGATCCTCCCCGCCTTCCTCTCCAGATGCGCGGTGGTCATTATAGCACTTGACATCCTTGAACAATAACTCGAAGCTTTCCTCCTTCACGCTTGGAGGGGTGGCCAACGGGAACAAGTTCAGAACATGGTCCCTCGCTGTGATCTCCTCGCATCCCTCAACCAATACCTCAATGTATTTCATCATCTGGAGGGTGTAGTCGGCAGTGCTGATGGAGTTGATTCGCAACCTCTCGGCGACCTCGGCCTCGGTGTAGACCCTTTGCCAATTGGGATGGATGCTCGGCTCGCCACCAGACTGATGGAGGAAGATTTTAGTCTTCTGAATAAGCTCGCCCTTAAGCCCTCTATTATCCTCCCTCAGGCCACACATCTCCTTCTCCAACTCGGTGGCGCAAGCCTCCTACTCGGCGGTGCGAGTCTCCTACTCGGCGACACGAGCCTCCAGCTCAGCAGCGCGAGCTCGCAGCTTGTCTGCAGCTTCGGCATCCTGGGAAGAAGGACAAGGTAAGATTAATATGATTGAAAAATCCCTAGGGAAAAAGGAAGGGGGTAGCCGGCGCTTACCATCCCGCCGGCTATTTTTACAAGGAGGTTCTCAGTGACTTACAGTAGCCCCTCTAGGTCGGCAGATTTGTTCTTGGCGAGGTCGCTCTCCTACTCCGCCTTCAGCAGCTAGTGGTTGAGGTTGAAGCTGCGGCAGACCACCATATAGTGCAGCTCTAGGGCCTGCATCTGGGCCTGCCAACCTTTGCAACCGAGCTGAAGAAGGGTCAAGCTCTTATAGGCCTCGGCATCCTCGCGCCCATATAGGCCGAAGCCTAGCGCATAGGCGTGCCCATAGGTGGGCTGACTCCCCAACCAGGAGGGATGGAGTGATGAGATGGAGACTCCATGGGTTTGCTCATCCCACTGCACCATCGGCTCGCTAGCCGGATCTTTTAACTCTCCCCCAATGCCAAAGAGGGGGTGTCTCTTTGGCAGGCCCGGCTCGCGGGCCACTATCACCACTGTAGCAGTGGAGGAGGAGGTCTCACCACCCTCCAGGTCCTTTTATGGAGAGCCCTTCAACGAGGTATTTGGAGACCCTTCTGGCGTGGTCTCCGGTGAGCTTATGTAAACTTGTTGTTATTGTGGTCTCCCCCGGACTTTTTGTTGTAGTCCCCCCGAGAGACCACCTTTGCCATCCACTTATTTGGCGGCGGGGGGCAGCGAGGCGAGCCGTACCCTTTGAGGCCAGGTCGTTTCTGGCTGGAGAAGGGTCCTCCAGACCCAAGATCACCTCGGCAGGCCGCCACTACTGCCCGCTCGCACACGAGCAGGTCTAGGTTGACTCCCGAGTCAGCATGAGGCGGATGATCAGGAATTGATGACTCCCCTGTAGATAAAGACTTGGAGTTAAAAAAAAATTGATGGTTGTAAGCGAGCCGACAGGAAGGAAAAAGAGTATACCTTCGCTAGGGAGTACGGGGGGAAGCGAGTCAAGGCCCCTTCAAAGGAAGGCGGCCTCAAAGTCCTTCTCAAGGAAGAACATGTGTAGCTCAGCGTCGTTGTTGGATAGCATTAAAGGCAGATATATCTACTCGATCTTGTGCTGGGGGAATAAGGGTATATTGCCCTAGTCTCCCTTGACAAAGACGATCTTGGATACCCAGTTGTGGTTTTTGTTCGCAGTCTCGCAAACCTTGATGCGCGAGCCCATCAATTAGGCAACCCCATCATTGATCACGCGGTAAGTGAAGAGCTTGTGGAAGACGGCGAGGTTGAATTCAATCCACTTGCGGCAGAGGTGATAAGCGAATGCGACCATCATAGTGATCGCGTTCGGGTTCAGCTGTGCGGGCACCATACCAAAGTACTTAAGGATCTGACAGATTTCCGGCCAGAGGGTGAGGCGCAACCCCACCTCGAAATGAGAGATTGGGAAGGCGAGCTCGACCTGGTAGAACGTGTTGATGGCCTCTCCCTCCCTGGACTAGCATGCCTCATAGTAGAGTGGTAGGTATTCAGTCTTGAAGGCGGCGAGCTCGCGCTCGCTGGTGTTTCCATCGAAAAATAGGTACTAAGAAAATTACAGAGCACACTTTGAGTTCCCGTCGGCATCGTGTCGTGTCTTGCCCATATCTGCTAAAGGTTGGAGCGCGAGAGCAGGTAAAGGTGGGGATTCAGGAGCAGGTTGCGAGCAGAGCAGCAATGGGGGATGAATGCAATTAAGACGATAGTCATAGGGTTGGTGAGGGGGCCTATTTATAGAAAACTGGATTTATGGCCGAACTGACCGGTCGGTCTAGCTCGCCAGCTCTAGCTCGCCGATCCCAACTCGCCACCCGACGACCTCGTCTATCCTGGCGCGAGCTAAGAACTGATAAGCACATCCTATTATTTCAAATAGAATTGAGATCTAAAAAAATTATTTAAGTTATTATAGACAGGGACACTCGCAGCCCCGAAAAAGAAGTTCATCACAAGTAGAGGAAAATTCGGCCAACCCGCGCGAGCTGGGGATTTGGGGGTGAGGGTCGGTATGCTCAGCTAGGGATCCATTCCCATCTACCCTGGCTTCGCGCCCCAATCCCCGGAGGTCGGCGTGGGTTGAGGAACTCGAAGACCAGGTCCAGGTCCCAGCCAAAGGTCTGCAGGCTCTCATCAATTCTCTTCATAAGGGGAGTGGGAGACATCATCTCGCTCAATGAGCCATGCTCCTCCTTGTTCGCGAGTAGCATATAGTCCCTCTACAATGTCTGCAGCCTCTGCTCGTTGTATGCATTGTCAGCTCGAAGTTGGCACAGGGCGGCATCCATCTTCTTCAACACCTCCACTACTCGCCGCTTCAGCTTGGCAGGGTCCACCGAGTCATCCAGGAAGCTCTCCATCCCAAGCTCAGGGGCTGGCTAGTGGCGAGCCTGTTCTGAATATTCTTCAACCTCAGACAGAGCAAGCAGCCCTACAAAAAAATCAACTTAGGCAGAAAAAGGGTGCGAGCAGCAAAGAGACCTAGAAAGAATATTCTAGAGAAAGCGGAGCTAACAGGATGTGCTCGACAGCCCTTGGAAGTTGTGCGGAGTGGGCAGGGCCATGTTCTTGCCGCGACCCGGAGGATGGACTCCCGGGGAGATGAGAATGAAGCTGGGGACTGGGATGTCCTCGGCTCTTTACCCCACGAGTGCATGAGTACTAGTAGGATGCTGAAAAGGGATGCGAGCAGGCGATCTGATTTATAGCAGATCCAACCCCGTAGTCCTAAAGGGGTGGGGGATTTACTTTGAAGGCGAGTGTTGTGGGGAGTCTGAGCCCGCGAGATGTCGTGTGGGGTGTGAACTTACGGTATGGAGGTCTTTGCATTTGATTGGTGGTCCTCGGGATCGGCAGGAATGTTGTTGACTACTTTCCCCTTGAGGTCGGTAGTCTATTTTGAGGAGGAAAGCCTAGGAGCGAAGATAGACTCCAGGTCGTATTAGATGGATTCAACGTCCTTCCAAATGGACTTTGCCATCTTTGCAGGATTTGATTTCAGCGGCTTGCACGCTGCATTGATGGGAGGCAGGCCGACTAATGCATCAATGCGAGCGGCGTTGAGCTCGCGGGCACGACCGAGCTTCTCTTGGAGTTCTATGGAGAGAGGCATATCAGCAAGGCTCGAGTAAGAGGGAATGGAAAAAGTCAACCAGGTACGCAGACCCATATATATAGTCGTCGGTGGAGCCCACCAAAAGATTCTCTGGCACTGTCGCACTCGCCGTATATTGTAGGGTTGGATGTTTCTTTTCGAGCTTGGACCAACCTTGTAAAGAGCGGGGATTGTGTACAACTACATATCTGGCGAGTAGCGGTCGACAGCGGCCAGATCGGCCAAAGACCAGCAGCCCGACTCGCCCAAATGGGGGTGGATCGTTAGAGGGGTGAGTGGAGCGGGTCGTCTCGCACTCGCCCTAGGGGCCCCGCGAGCAGTGTGCGAGTGGAGCGCTTTGGCTTGCACTAGCCCCGGGAGTTCGACGTGCAGCGAGCAGGTGGGGCAGGCCGGGCTTGCACTCGTCCAAGGCTGGTAAAGGCGGCGAGTGCTAGCTCTATCGAGCACTCGTCGCCCCGGGCGAGCAGAGGCTCCATAGGGCCACTCTCCCAGTCTCCCGTGGTGTATTTTTACTGTTTTACCCCCGCTGGCCTATCTATAGCCTGTCGAAATTGCGGAGTTTGTTGGTAGACCCAGTTGGGCTGCACATTGCTGTTCAAAACAGCAGAGATTGGCTATTTGCAGGCCGTTTTCAAAAATCTATAAATAGACCCAAGGGGGGTACCTCAGAAGGAATGCTTACTTGTGCCCGTCTTCTTGCGCTTTCTGAGATATCCTTAGCTCAGCATTTGGGAAGGGAGGGGAAGCGCTTTAAGATCTTTTAGGTGTGTGGTGGGACGTCCTCGCTGAGCCCTTAGGTCTGTTCCCTTTCTTTTTCCTTAGTTGTTTGGCTTGCGACAGAGAAGTAAGTGTGCGATTACCCCTTCCCCAAGGGTGAACTCCTCAGAGACCGAGTTTTCGGTTTCAACACTAGATGCCCAGAGGACTGAAGAAAGCTATTCTACCCAACTCCCCTTCAAGATCTCTACTTTTTTTAAGAGGTTTACAATGATCTTGTTTGCCGCCTCCACCTTTCTGTTGCTCCTAGGATGTTGGACTGAGACAAACCTGGGATCAATCCCAAGTTGTCCACAAAAGATGATGAATTCCACGTTGGCAAACTGAGGCCCATTTTCCATGATGATGGCCTGTGGCAACTCGTGCCGGCAGATGATAGACCCCCATACAAAGTTCCTGATCACTTGGGAGGTCATCCTGGCAAGATACTTTACCTCAAACCACCTACAAAAATAATCAATTATTACCAACCAGAACCTCCTCTGTCTGCTTGCCTGGGGGAAAGGTCCGACAAGATCCATTTCCAAGATGGCGAAGGGCCAGGGTGGCGTGATACTCCTGAGCCGCTGAGGTGGTTTAAGTTGGAGATGAGAAAACAACTGACATTGGTGGCACTTCTTTGCGAACTCAGCGACATTATGGCCCAGGGTCGGCCAGAAATATCCTTTCATGACTATCCTCCCCTCCAGTGTCCAGCACCCAGAATGACTCCCGCACTCCCTATAGTGGACCTTTTCCAAAATCCTCGGGACCTCTCTCTCTGCCATGCAACGTGCATCATCCCCAAGATGGTCTTCCTATATAGCTTCCCGTCACGCATTAGGTAGTATGCCGACTTGTACTTGAATCGCTTTTTGTCCTTCCTCTCGGGATACTCTCCCGTGGAAAAGAACGTTATAAAAGGATCCATCCATGAGGGGTTCTGTTCTACCTCCATCAACTCCCCTTCTTAGATTGATGGGCGGAACAAGTCAGTGATGGTGCCACCCATCCGGGGCCCGTGTTTGGCCAATTGATCCACCTGCTCGTTTTCTTCCCATAGAATGTACCGGATGGAGAATGTTTGGAACATGCTGATTACCCCCTTCACCTTTGCCAAGTACAACTAGAGAGTTGGATCCCTTGCCTCAAACTCCCCATTGATCAGGAAGGCCACCACCATGGAGTCGGCGAGGACCTCCACATCATGCACTCCTAGCTCCCTTGCCAGGCATAATCCTGCTATCACTTCCTCTTACTCGACTTGATTGTTGGTGATGGGAAAATGCACTACCACCATTTGCTCGATCCTTGCTCCTTGGGGGCTTTCTAAGATTACCCCCACCCCCAAAGAATGCCTTCCTGAAGAGACATCTACCATTACCTTCCAAGAGACCGGACGTGTGAGTTCCGCCTCCGCCACCTCAACCACGTAATCAACAAGGAAGTCAGCCATCGCCTGGTCCTTGATTGAGAGACGGGGAATGAAGGATATATCAAACTCACTCAGCTCCACTGACCACTTCACCAACCTCCCCGATTGCTCCACCCTCTTGAAGATGTTACGGAGGGGGTGGTCAGTCACCACCCAGATGGAGTGCGCCTGGAATTAGGGTCGGAGTCTCCTAGCCGAGATGACAAGAGCAAAAGCAAGCTTCTCAAAGATCGGATATTGGAGTTTTTCCTTCCTCAAGACCCTACTCACATAGTAGATCGGCAGCTGCTTCTTCCCTTCTTCCTGAACCAAGATATAGCTCAAGGCCTCGACTCTTACCCCAAGATATAGGGATAGGTCCTCCCCCTCCTTGGGCCCTTGGAGGTGCGAAGCCTGGGTCAACTGCCTCTTCAAATCTTGAAATGTCTATTCGCACTCCTTGGACCACTCGAACTTCTAACACCCCCCCCCCCCCTCAACGCTTTAAAGAAGGGGGATCACTTCTCTCCTGCCCGAGAGAGGAACCTGCTTAGCCCGACCAACTTTCCTGTTAGCCTCTAGATGTCCTTGGCATTCCGAGGTGATCCCAACTCCATGATCGCCCTCACCTTATAAGGGTTGGGTTCTACACTTGAAGGAGTAAGGAGATGGCTTAGGAACTTACCCCTGCTTGCCCCGAAGACACACTTCAAGGGGTTTAACCTCATCTTGTATCTCTGTATGGTACCGAAGGTCTCCTCCTTATCTCGGAGGTGGGAGTCCACCTCCAAACTTTTGATCATAAGATCATCTACGTACACCTCCAGGTTCCTTCCATTTTTTTCTCTTGGAACACCTAGTCCATCTTCTTTTTGTACGTCGCCCTCGCATTCTTCAGCCCAAAGGGCATCATCGTATAGAAGTTTCACCCATCCCCAGTGATGAAGGAGATATCTTTGATGTCGGGTGGGTGCATCATAATTTGGTGATAACCTGAAAATGCATCCAAAAAACTCATCACAGAAAAACTGACGGTTGAGTCAACCAGCACGTCGATATGAAGCAAGGCATAACAATCCTTAAGACATGATTTGTTTAACAAGGAAAATCAACACACATCCTAAACCGACCATCTCCTTTTTAAACTATTACAATGTTGTAGACCATGTCGAGGTATTGGATTTCAGATACAAACCTGGTCTTGAGGTGCTTGGCCACCTCCTCCCTGATGGGCTCGACCAAACTTGTCCGCGGTGTACCACATCTGCTGCTAGATGGGGCGAGCATCTGGATCCAGGTTGGGCTGGTTGAAGGCAATGTCCGCATTGATCCCCGAAATTTTTGTCGTTCTCCATGCGAAGATGTCCACGTTCTTCTGGATGCATTCCAGCATCCTCCCCTGGTCCTCTGAGCTCAGCCCCCTACTGATCCGCACCTTCTCCACCCTGCCTCCCTAGGTGAGAACCTCCATCTCCAACACCTCCTCGACAACATCCAGTTGGGACTGCTCACCCCATTCTCCTACGGCTCTCCTACCTCAAACCAGGACCTCCTCCTCAACTTCCTCCATGACCATCACCTCGGCTGGCTCCTCTAGAACTCTTTCCGTAACCTCCACCTTGGTGCGGACCTCTTCCTCCACTTCCATCTCCTCCACCCTTCCTATGGCCTCCTACCATGACAGTTCCTTCATCCTCCTCTTCATCTCCTCGGTTCCTCCCTGCCAAGAGATGGAGTTCAATGCGGTGACATAGCACCCCCTCGCCACCTTGGGGTCTCCCACAAACCTGACCTTGATGCCATCAGCGTTGAACTTCAAGCACTGGTGGAAAGATGAGGGCACGCAGTGGAAGGCACTGATGCGGGGCCGTCAGAAGATAGCATTGTAATTACTATGCGTGTCCACAATGACGAACCTGCAGTTTTTGGACTGCCCCCCCCAAGGTAACATGGAATCCTACTTCTCACTCCACCTCCTTCCTCTCTCCTGAGAACCCGAAGAGAGGTCCATTTGAGGCCATCACCCTCTGAGCCACCACCATTGCGTCAAACACCCTCTTGAAAAAGATGTTGACCGAACTCCCATTATTGACGAGGATCCGGGAGACAGAAAAATTCTCGATCGCAGTCTGGATGACCAACGCGTCGTAGAAGGGATCCTTATGATCCGGCATATCCTTCCGGGATGTTGGAACACCCTATTACTATTTGGACCAGGATGACTATACTTCTATAGGGATTTTGTGTTGTGACCTCCTTGTTGTTATAAAGGTCACATAGGCTAGTTAGAGTAATCTTCAGCTTGACGCATAGTCGACTTCAGCTCGACGTAGAGTCGACCTCTGCTCGACGCAGAGTCGATCTCAGCTCGACGTGGAGTCGACCTCAGCTTGACGTTCCGTCGAACCCAGTTCTGCTTACAGAAAACACTCTCTGGCCGATGTGTGTCGTGCTCAGATCGACGTTTTACTGTGAGCTCGACGTTTTCCAGACTTCCGTCAGTTTTGAATAGGAATTCAAATTCCTTCTGTCAGACAATTAATGCTGAAGATTTATTGGCCGTTACAGCATATCTAGTGCATGGCTCACGGAATTTTCTAAGGAATGTCTGTCTGACATTTCCTTTGAGGCATGGACATTTAAGGAAAGCAATTAATGCTGACTTCCAACGGCTATCAAAGAAAAGGAAGAAGAAGACTCAGTTATATTATTCATTCTTTCATTTTTTCAGATATACAGAGAATATGCAGAATACAGAGAATAACAATACAGGACTTCAGCTGCTCTCTCTGTGATATTGTTTTGAAAGCTCACTCACAGGAATTCTGATTGCTTCAGACACAACCATCCAACCTTCTTAGATCATCTCTTGCTGGAGCAAATCAGATCTTTGAAGACCTGTCACCCTTGTGCAGAGCTCTCCTTCCTGAACTTCTTCTTGATCTCAGGGGGAGCTTTGACAACAACTAAGGATCCACTTTTGCTTCTCTCTGCTTGTTGATAGAGAAGACAACCTCGTCCCTTTTTCTTTTTCTTTCTGTACAGGGTTTTAACTCCCTTCAAAAGTTACTTTTGGTTTTGCTGAAACCTGGTCAAAATCAGCTCCTTTGGTTTGTGAGAACCTGATCAAAAACTCTCTGGTGATCAAGACACCTGATCAACTCATCTTGAAGTGGATTCCTATCAAGGGTGATAGAAGAGTGGATGTACCCAGATTTGGGGAACCACTATAGCTCCTTGTGTCGTCTGGATTGCTTGTTTCTTTGTGTTTTGCTTTGTGCTGTGAATTTCTTTTTACTCTGATTATTTGCTATAGAACCTTACACTAAGTAAAGTCAAACTTTCTCTGCACACAAGTTTTTATTTGCAAAATTATTTTAAATAACTCTATTCACCCCCCTCTAGAGTTAGGATTGATCTTATCCTGCACTTTCAATTGGTATCAGAGGTAGGTTGATCATTCATACAGGCTAACACCTGGATCAAAAGATCCCTGATAAGATCATTTCTCTCAAAGGGTTATTTTCCTTAGTTTTACTTATCTTTAAAACTCATGGCACAAAACAAGGACTTTGCTAGTACCAGACCTCCTATGTGCAATCTCTCTAAGTTTGCACTATGGAAAGCAAGGATTAGACTGTACATGAACTCTTTTGATGAAGACATTTTTAATTCTATGTTGACAGATTGTCCAAGACCTCCCACAGGAACAAGTACATCAGCTGTTCCTCCTCCTTCAGGAACTGATGCTGACATAAAGAAGTGGAAGGAAGCAGATGCTAAAGCCATGAACATTTTGGCTCAAACCATGTCAGATGACATTTTCCAGAAAGTAGCTGATTGCAATACTGCTAAAGAGATCTGGGAAAAACTTTCAGAAATTGTATCAGGTTCTGTAGATGAAAGAAAGGATAGGAGATCCTACCTCATCACCCAGTATGAGAACTTCAAAAAGGCAGAGTCTGAGTCAGTTGCTGACATGTACAACAGACTGAGCCTAATCATCAGTGAGCTTAGATCACTAGAGAAGGACATATCTCTCACTGAGATAAATGACAAGATACTAACTTGTTTCCCTAGCTCTTGGGACTCAAGAATCTGGTCAATTAAAGATGGAAGAAATGTCTGTGAGTTATCCACAGAAGCTCTTCTAGGAAAGCTCAAGAGTTATGAGCAATTCATTAAGAAGAGAGAAGAAGAGCAGAAGACATCCACACCAACAGAAAAGGTTGAGAAAACCATTGCCTTCAAAGCACAGGAAGAAGAACCTAAAGAAAAGGTGTTGGGAAGTGAAGAGCTTATGAGCCTACTGGTCAAAAGGTTCAATAAGCTGAATAAAAGGAACTTCAGAAGATGGTCATCCAAAGACAAAGACAAGCCAAGGTATGACAGATCTACTAATAAAGATATTATCTGCTTTGGCTGCAGGAAACCAGGACACATTTTCCCCAACTGTCCAGAAAATCAAGATAAAGACAGAAGGGACAAGAAGGAAAGAAAAGATAAAAGGAAAGATAAGGAGTCAAGGAAGTACCATGACAAGCCTTCCTCCAGCAACAACAAGCACACTAGAAAAGGATTTGTGGATGAATCCTGGAGTGACTCTGATGAGTCTGATTCATCATCCAGCTCTAGTGATGATGAGGATGATGCAGAAGAAAAAGGATTCTGCATGATGGCCATCAGTGCATCTCAAAAGAACACTGATTCAGAGCCTGATGTTGATTACCTATCTGATCAGGAACTCACTGAGGATCAGGTAATAGATTCATTTGATTTTACCTCTGATGAATTTAAATCTGAGTTCAAATCTATATGCATTGACTTGATTGAATCTCAAAAGTTGATTAAAACTCTCAGAGAACAATTAATTGAATGCAAATCCATTAACTCAGATAATCTTAGACTCTTAGAAGAGTTGAAGCAGTGTGGGGAGGAGATAGCTTCACTGAAAGGTGAGCTATCTAAGGCCAAACAATTTGAAGAAACCCTTAATGGGAGAAGTATCAAATTGATGGACATCACAAGTACAGTGAACTCAAGATTGAATGGTTCACTGGGCTTGGGTGCTTCATCCAGCCAACCCATAGTGCTGATAACTCCAATCAAATTTACCAGTGAGAAAGGTAAAGGAGTCTTGATAGTGGCTAGGAAGAATGCTGACTTAACCCAGGAAACTGGACAAAAAGCGTCGAACGAAGCTCGACGGACGTCGACCAGAGCTCGACGTAATCGCAAGAGAACATCGAACTCAGGTCGACGCCCTCTACCTTCTGAACAAAGCAAGCCTTCGCCGTCGAATGGAGCTCGACGCACTCACCAGAGTCCGTCGACCGAAGCTCGACGTGCGTCGAGCCAAGCTCAGAGCAAAAGTCAGTTCTCAGGGGTTAATTCAAAATTTAATTCCAGCTCCACATCTCATCACTTTAACCCTTATGCTGAATGGATAATACCTCCTAGGAGATATCATCCTGTAGGCTATAAGAGCCAACCTGAGATGTCTTTTATTTCAGAATTTAAAGGATATCAAGAAAGGCCCAAGGTAAACTGGGTCAAAAACAATTGATTTGTTGTATGTGCAGATAAAGACCTATCCAATTGAGAACCAGCAGTAGTACTTGGATAGTGGGTGCTCAAAGCACATGACTGGCAACAAGGAGAACCTTGTGTCCTTCAAAGCTAAACATGGACCCAAAGTAATCTTTGGAGATTCAAACTTTGGACAAACAAAAGGCTATGGCCAAGTCAAAATAGGGTCAATTACATTTAAGAAAGTGGCCTATGTGGAAGGACTAAAGCACAACTTAATCAGCATCAGCCAGCTATGTGATGCTGGTTATCAGGTTTGGTTTACCAACTCAGCATGTAATATTGCATTAAATAACAACATTGTTTTAATTGGTAATAGACAAGATAACATATATCTAGTTGATTTCAATTCATCTAAAGTAGATATTTGTTTATTTAACTCCCTTAGCAAACCTAATGAACTTTGGCATAAAAGACTAGGACATGTGAACCTTAGAACCATTGCTAAGTTATCCCAAGACAACCTTGTTAGAGGACTACCTTCTGGTCCCTACAAGAAGGAAGGACTTTGCAAGGCTTGTCAATTAGGCAAGCAAACTAAAAACAGTTTCAAGTCACTTAATAAGAGTGACTCACCTAGAATTTTGTACTTATTACACATGGACCTTTTTGGACCAATTAATGTACAAAGCCTAGGAGGGAAATCTTATGCTTTAGTAGTTGTAGATGACTTCTCAAGATTCACTTGGGTGTTCTTTCTGAGGAAGAAGTCTGATAACTTCAAGATTTTGACAGATTTTCTCAAAGGCATACAGATTGAGTTCAATACTCACATTGCCCTGATCAGAAGTGATCATGGGACAAAGTTTGATTCTCTTCTTATGCTAGAGTTCTGCCAGAATGAAGGTATCAGGCACACTTTCTCAGCTCCAAGAACTCCTCAACAAAATGGGGTAGTTGAAAGGAAAAGCAGAACCCTTATTGAATCTGCCACAACATTGTTGACAGATGCTCACCTTCCTCTAACCTTTTGGGCAGAGGCTGTGAACACCTCCAACTATGTTTTGAATAGAAGCCTGATACATAAACTAAAGGGTAAGACTCCCTATGAGTTACTCAAAGGGAAGAAACCTAAAGTAAATTACTTCAAAATTTTTGGTTGCATTTGCTTTATTCACAATAATGACAAGAAATACCTAGCTAAATTTGAAGCCAAAGCTGATGAAGGAGTGTTTCTGGGATACTCCATGACTAGCAAGGCTTATAGGGTTTTTAACAAGTGCTCAAATAAAATTGAAGAATCCATGCATGTTACATTTGATGAAACTAACATGTCTTATAAGGAGAAGGAGACTTCTACCATAAGCAATTTGCAAGAACATTCAATTTCAGAAAATCTGAAGCAGCTTACCATCACAGACAAAGGGTCATTACCTTCACCAATTCAGCAAGACACTGAACTCAGTGACAATGAAGAGGAATTTCAGGTTTTGGAAAGTTCAAAAGGCCAACAAATTGAAGAACCAGTTGTTGTTCCACAAGAGGAAACAACAACACAGGTTGGTGCATCATCAACACCCCTTGTTGATCTTGCAACAACAAGAGATCACCCAATCTCACAAATAATTGGAGATATCTCAGTGGGTGTGCAAACAAGGAATCAAGTTAATCAAAATATTATGCACACCTGCTTTCTTTCTCAAATTGAGCCTCAAACCATACAAGATGCAGAGCAAGATCCAAAATGGATCATTGCAATGCAGGAAGAGTTGAATCAATTTGAAAGGAATAAAGTTTGGGAATTAGTACCAAGACCAAGGAACTAGCAAATTGTTGGAACCAAATGGGTATTCAGAAACAAGTTGGATGATCAAGGAATAATTGTGAGAAACAAGGCAAGACTTGTTGCACAAGGATATTGCCAAGAAGAAGGAATTGATTATGACCAAACCTTTGCACCAGTTGCAAGGTTGGAGGCCATAAGAATCTTCCTTGCATATGCAGCTCACAAGAGATTCAAGGTATATCAGATGGATGTCAAGAGTGCATTTCTCAATGGAGACATCAAGGAAGAAGTTTATGTAAAGCAACCTCCAGGTTTTATCTCTCCAACCTTTCCTGATCATGTTTTTAAACTGCATAAAGCTTTATATGGTCTCAAGCAAGCTCCTAGAGCATGGTATGAGACCTTAGCTTGTTTTTTGTTGGAAAATGATTTTAAGAGGGGTAGAGTAGACCAAACTCTTTTTGTTAGAACCCATAGGTCCCATACCCTACTAGTACAAGTTTATGTAGACGATATCATATTTGGGTCTACAGATTCAAACTTATGCAAAAAGTTCTCACAACTTATGCACTCAAAGTTTGAAATGAGTAGCATGGGTGAGCTTGCTTTCTTTCTTGGATTGCAAGTTAAACAACATGTGGATGGCATTTTCATTTCTCAAACCAAGTATGCAAGAGAACTGGTTAAGAAATTTGGAATGTCTGAAGCATCCTCTATGAAAACACTTATGCCTACAAATGTTGTTTTAGATGCTGATGAATCTGGAAAACCAGTTGATCAGACAAGCTATAGAGCAATCATTGGCTCATTACTTTATCTAACAGCTACTAGACCAGATATAATGTTTGCTACATGCATTTGTGCTAGATTCCAAGTAAGCCCTAGAGAGTCCCACCTCACATTAGTTAAGAGGATTCTTAGGTATGTAAAAGGTTGTCCTAATCTAGGTCTCTGGTATCCACATGACTCAGGATTTGATCTAACTGGATTTTCAGATTCTGATTATGCTGGATGTAAAGTAGACAGGAAAAGCACCAGTGGAACTTGTCAATTCCTTGGTGATAGACTTGTCTCCTGGTTTTGTAAGAAACAAACCTCTGTGTCCACATCAACTGCTGAAGCTGAATACATGGCTGCAGGTAGTTATTGCTCACAGATTTTGTGGATTCAAAACCAGCTCCTAGACTATGGGTACAACTTAGAGATGTCTAAAATCTTTTGTGATAATACCAGTGCAATATCTATTGCTCAAAATCCAGTTCTCCATAGTAGGACTAAGCACATAGAGATCAGACATCACTTCTTAAGGGATAATGTAGAAAAGAAGAAAATTGCACTAGAATACATTTCCACTGAACTACAGAGAGGAGATATTTTCACCAAGCCCTTGGATGAAAAGAAGCACTTCTTTTTCCTCAATCAGTTGGGAATGCTAGATGGAGACAGCATAAAATAAAACTCCAAGATTTTGAAACCCATAATTAACAGGAATAGGAAAAATTTCATTTTAAAATTTCCTGTCTGAGTGGTTGTTCTGAGCTCTGAACTAAGCTCGACGCTGCGTCGAACTGAGATCGACGATCCGTCGAACTCCAAAGCGTCGAACGTCGAACTCGACTTCTAGCGTCGAAATAAGTTCACAGATCCCTGGCTTCTTGAGTTTCTCTCTCCCCGGTCGACGTCTTCGTTAAACGTCGACCTATGCTCGACGTATAGCTTCAGCCAAAGCGTCGAACGTCGACCTAAGCTGGACGCTGTTGAGTCGTTTCAGTTCTCCTAGAGCCTTAGAGCGTCGAACTGAGCTCGACGTTCTTTCCTTTTCTGCGTCGAACCCTAAGTATAAAATCATTTTTTCATCGTCGTTCACAGTTGCGCTTTCATATCTTTCTGCTCAAGCTTTCTCCCTCCAAATACCTTACTCTTGATCTTGGAAGGTATTCTTTTTGCAGGAAAATGGCAATCACAGCAGGAGCTCTGGCGGCCATGAAGTTCGATTCTGGATTCGATATCGACTTCGACTCTTTTGATGGATCTCCACAATACTTTCTGGATATACTGGACCTCTTCAAGGAGCAGCAACTGGTTAACTTTATGTCAACCAGGACCCCTCTCCCAGAGTCAGAAATCAAAGAGTGGAGTCTTACAGCAGTTATCTCAGATAACAATACATTGACTGGGAAAGTTTCAGGAAATGAGGTAGCCATCTCACCTCAAATCATTTCAGAAGTTTTCAACTTTGCTGCTGGAGATGATGGCATAGAACAATCTGTGGAAGAGTATGCCTTGATGCTGGAAAGGATGGGGGATGCTGCTGGTAACCCCTCTAAACTCCTCAAAGTTAACCTAGCTATTGAATATAGGTTATTAGCAGACATTACAGGCAAAGTGATCTGTGCAAAGAGGACTGCACATGATGCAATTACTAGGCATCAGTTTTGCCTTATGGCTGCACTTATGGATAAGAAACATCCCAACTGGGGATTGATTGTGTTTGAAATGATTAAGAAAAAATTGGATAAAAACTCTGTCCACTTTGGAAGAGTTCTTGGGTTGATTCTCAACCATTGCTGCCCCCAACTGCTTGTGTCCTCCAAGAAGCACATCAATGCTTCCAAGAGGCTCACATGTGCCCTAATTGGCAAGTGGGACAGAAGAATTGTGAATCCCAGGGCAGCAGCAGCAATGAAGTCTTCTGCAGACACCAGGACTGTAGAGGTCACTCTCCCTCGGTCCACTGGTCCAGAAGCAGGGACTTTGCCATCTGACTCCCTCACCCTCCCATCCACTTTCATCCCCTCAACCACAGTCATTCCATCCACTCAACCTCTACCTTCCTCCATGTCTACCATTGCCTCCTCCCTTCCACCTCACACTACTTTCCTTCCCATACGCTTGGATTCCACCCCTCATGAGGATCTCTTTTCTTTTGACATGCATGAAGAATCCTTCATGGATGCCTCTACCTCCTCTCCACATGAATTCCCCCATTCATCAACTTTTTCAGAACTGCTCTTTTCCTCTATCCATGAACCAGTTACACCTCCCTTGTCTGCACCACCCTCAACATCTTCCCCATTTACATTTTCTGCTACTCCCTCTACCTCTACTCAAGTCCCACTTGAGCAAGTAACTCTCCTGCCCCTGGCCAATCAGATTTTTGACCTTCTGTCCCCTAGGCTCTCCTCCCTCTTGGATGCCAAGCTGGCTCCTCTCCTCCTTTCCCTGAGAACTCTCTCTGCCTCTGTCTTCTCCCTCTCCTCTCATCTGGCATGCCCTTCTTCTGGGGGCCTAGAGTCAGCTGCCACTGATTCTAGGCAGGGGGAGATGTCTGCAGAAGAAGAGCTGCATCCTTCATCAGTTCAGCTTGTACACACTTGTTCAGAGACAGTCTCAGCAGCAGAAGTTCAGATAGCATCTGAGGCTCCTCCTCAAAATTCAGAACAACTTCAAGAAGACCTGTCTAGGGCTATTATCCCTTTTCAGAAGACCATGATCCCTGATGTAGCAGTGGTAGCAGTGGCTCCTGCTAGTGATGAAGTTGAAATAATAGTAGCTGCTGAAACTTCAGGTGAAGTAATTGAGACACCTGATGCAGTTGAGACCCATGTCTCCCAAGGCCTTCAGGAACCAGTCTCTTCAGTCTCTATGGCTCCTGAGGCTATTCCCTCTCCTGCAGTGGTAGACTTCTCCTCCCCTCTGACAGCAGATCTTCCTCCAGTCACCTCCTCAGCAGCTCCAGCCTCCATCACTTTTCCTATCTCCAAAAGAAAGTACATAGATCCCTATGATGACTCTCAGAGTTCAGAAGATGAGTTTGCCACTGATTCTGATGACTCCTCTGCAACCATTGCAAGGAAGAGGAAAGTAAGATCAAAAGCTTTGAAAAGAGTTCCAATGGCTAGAGCCACAGACCATGACATTCCCTACTATATCAAATACAATTGTGAAATCACAGAGCCATGGATGCAGTATTCCCAAAATCAGAGAAAAGCAATGAAACAGAAAAGAAAATTCAATGAAGGACCAACCAAACCTGTCCATCAGCCTCCACCTCCACCTCCTCCAGATGCAGGTGCAGGTGCTAGTCTATCTTCCAATCCAGCCCCTTCAGCTCTACATGGAAAGACATATCAAGCAAGAAGATATCAAGGAGACAGTCAGCAAAGGGGAGGTCAGCAAAGAGGAAACTATAGAGGCAGGCAGTCCAGAGGAAGATCAGGTTCTCAACCTTATCAAAGGGGAAGAGCTATTGATCCAACCTCTGGTCCCTATCCTTATAGACCTAGAGCTGACCTCACCCCAACTACCTCTCAAGACTCTCCTCTAATAGATTTGAACCAACAGTACCTTTTGAAGATCCCACTAAAACTCCTGCCTACTGGAAAGCTAGAATGACAGAAATGGCTGCTTTAAATGAGATTAATAAAGCTAGAGAAAAAGGTCTGGACACCTCTCATATCAGTACAATGTCAGACCAAAGAAAAGAGGAATTGGAGAAATATAATTCTAAGAAATTCTTTGATTCAGACAGATATATGCAACTCCATCCTGCAGCTGTACCACCCAGTGCAAGAGATCAAAAGTCTTTAGGTGCAGCTGATGATTACAGATCTAAAAAGGAAGCTTCAAATCCAAACAGAGAAATCATCTTCAAGAAGAGTGATCAAGACAAAGCCCCAAAGGGAAAGTAAAGTAAGATGCTTTAATTCTTTCTATATGCTGGACTCAGGACATTTGAACATTTGCGATGCTATATAATGTTATATATGCTGCTTTTTATTCTGACATGTCTGGTTGTATTGTAGTGTATTGTATCTGCTTTATTTTTCTTTGAATCCCTAAATTCATGTAAATAGTAATCCTAATCCAAATAGGGGGAGATTGTTGGAACACCCTATTACTATTTGGACCAGGATGACTATACTTCTATAGGGATTTTGTGTTGTGACCTCCTTGTTGTTACAAAGGTCACATAGGCTAGTTAGAGTAATCTTCAGCTCGACGCATAGTCGACTTCAGCTCGACGTAGAGTCGACCTCTGCTCGACGCAGAGTCGATCTCAGCTCGACGTGGAGTCGACCTCAGCTCGACGTTCCGTCGAACCCAGTTCTGCTTACAGAAAACACTCTCTGGCCGATGTGTGTCGTGCTCAGATCAACGTTTTACTGTGAGCTCGACGTTTTCCAGACTTCCGTCAGTTTTGAATAGGAATTCAAATTCCTTCTGTCAGACAATTAATGCTGAAGATTTATTGGCCGTTACAGCATATCTAGTGCATGGCTCAAGGAATTTTCTAAGGAATGTCTGTCTGACATTTCCTTTGAGGCATGGACATTTAAGGAAAGCAATTAATGCTGACTTCCAACGGCTATCAAAGAAAAGGAAGAAGAAGACTCAGTTATATTATTCATTCTTTTATTTTTTCAGATATACAGAGAATATACAGAATACAGAGAATAACAATACAGGACTTCAGCTGCTCTCTCTGTGATATTGTTTTGAAAGCTCACTCACAGGAATTCTGATTGCTTCAGACACAACCATCCAACCTTCTTGGATCATCTCTTGCTGGAGCAAATCAGATCTTTGAAGACCTATCACCCTTGTGCAGAGCTCTCCTTCCTGAACTTCTTCTTGATCTCAGGGGGAGCTTTGACAACAACTACAGATCCACTTTTGCTTCTCTCTGCTTGTTGATAGAGAAGACAACCTCATCCCTTTTTCTTTTTCTTTCTGTACAGGGTTTTAACTCCCTTCAAAAGTTACTTTTGGTTTTGCTGAAACCTGGTCAAAATCAGCTCCTTTGGTTTGTGAGAACCTGATCAAAAACTCTCTGGTGATCAAGACACCTGATCAACTCATCTTGAAGTGGATTCCTATCAAGGGTGATAGAAGAGTGGATGTACCCAGATTTGGGGAACCACTATAGCTCCTTGTGTCGTCTGGATTGCTTGTTTCTTTGTGTTTTGCTTTGTGCTGTGAATTTCTTTTTACTCTGATTATTTGCTATAGCACCTTACACTAAGTAAAGTCAAACTTTCTCTGCACACAAGTTTTTATTTGCAAAATTATTTTAAATAACTCTATTCACCCCCCTCTAGAGTTAGGATTGATCTTATCCTGCACTTTCACGGGAGAAGGTGATCTTCTACTCTATGGGGTGGGGCTAGAGAGGTAGAGGCAACACTCCGACGATACATAGTATTGAGGCTCGCCTTCCGGGCAGCCTCAACTCCCCCTCCCATGGATCCCTCTGATCCCTCTTCGGGCTCTAACATAAGCCCGGTCATCACACCGGTCTACTTTACCTTAGGCAGGACTTCCTCGATCTGAACCTCCTAGCGTGCTTGCGGCTGCTGTTCCCTATTTCCCCTCATCTCAAAGAACTCCAGGCAAGTGGTCGTAGCATGGCCCTCCTCCAGGTGGAGGTTTTAATAGGGTAATTCCACCCTGACTTCCCGCATTCTCCTCTGCTGACCCGTCCTCCTCAGGGCTAGTGCCATATCCTTACATTGATCAGGGAGAGGGTCCTTTGGCCCTGACTCCAGCCTGGAGGGTGGAACTGACCCTGCCCCCCTAGGTGATTATCTCCTCCATGGAAACCTCTCCGTTGGCCTTGGTCTTGCACCTCCTGCTGCCTCCCGCTGAGCTGATTGTTCGGCTCTTGGCGCCCCCACCTCGACTGCTGTTGTTTATGTTCCCTCTACCTTAGTTCAAATCTCCTCACCTCCTGACCTCTGCCAACTCCTGATACCTTCTACTCCTTCTTGGCCCACCTAGCCAACTTCCTTGCAAACTCAAGGTTCGACTCCTCCCCGTCGACCTCCCTTGCTGCCCTCTCCATCAACTCATCGAAGGAGAGAGGCGTCTCCCTTTTCAGCTCCATCCTGAAGAAGCCCTATTGTATCCCCAAGATGAATTCCATCATCAGGGTGTGCCCTGGCATCTCCTAGACTAGAGTGACCTCCTCCTGGAACAGGTCCACGCAGCTCCCCACGGTCTCGTTCTCCCCCTGCTTGATGTGGAACAGGGACTCAGACTCCCTCTTCCTCTTCTTGGAGGTGGTGAACCACAGCATGAACCCCCGACGTAGGTCCTCGATGCAGTCGATAGGGCTGGCAAGGAGCTGGTGGAACCAATCCCTCTCCTTCTTCTTTAGGGTGATAGCAAAGAGTCGGCACTTGAAGGCATCTTACATCAGACTGATCGAAGCCACATCCTCGAACCAGTGGATGTGCTGGATCGGGTCATCCCTCCCAGTATAGTAGGACATCTCCGACTCCTGAAACCCCTCTAGAACTGGGGCGGATGAAACAAACTCATTGAAGGGGCTGCCTCCCCCTGCTGTGCGAGCGAGGGATCTCACCCACCCATCTCACAAATTCGGCCACCACTTGCCGAGCCGGGGAACATCAGCCTCCTAGGGAGATCTCGCCCACTCCCCTCCTCTACTACCTCCTTCCCAGCTCGCTTAGCTGGGGCATCCTCGCCTAGGGCTAGGTTAGCTGCGACCGAAATGGCCGGTGTCGAGCACTCGGCGCGCGTGTCAAGTGCGAACTTGATGAGGCTGAGCACCTCCTGCCTAAACTCCTCGAACATCCCGACAGTGGCGAGAGGGGGAGGGGGTGGTGAGTCGGCCCTACCCGAACCTTGTCCTCCACCAGTCATCGATCTCGTGGAAGATTTTCCATGCTGACCATGATCCATGCTCACCACACCAAAATGTTAAAACCAAAGAATCGATCACTGTGGATTCTGGCCCTTGGGGGAAGGGGTGATCACAAACTTACTTATCTCTCACAAGCTAAACAACCAAAGACTTAGAACAAGGAACAAACCAAAGGCTCCAACACGTAGGTTCCACCACACACCTAGAAGATCTTAGAGCGTTTCCCCTCCTTAACCAAGTGCTGAGCTATGGATACCTCAGAAAGTGCAAGAAGACCAGGGCACAAGTAAGCATGCCTTCTGATTTACCCCTTGGGTCTTATTTATAGTTTTATGAAAATGGTCTGCCGACAACCAACCTCTGCTATTCTAAATAGCTATGTGCAGTCCAGATTGGTCTGCCAATAGCGTAACTCTACTATTCTGAAAGGCTATGGGAAGGCCAACAAGAATAGAATGGAAAAAACAGATCATACAACACTGGGAAAGTGGCCTTTGAAAACCTCCACTCGCACGGGGGTGGAGAGTGCTTGATGGAGCTAGCACTCGCCTCCACATTCTGCCCTGGGAGAATATGAGCCTAGTCTTCCCCACTCACGAGCTACCTGCCGAGATCCCTGGGCAAGTGCGAGCCTGCCACTCCACTTGCCAACTGTTCCATTCCATCTTACCTTGGTGAGCCGACGGATGCTGAGATGCCACTCATTACCAAGGGAAAAAGCGTTGAGTGTCTAGGCTTCACTCAACGCCAACGAAAAAGCGTTGAGTGTCTGGGCTTCACTCAACACCAAGGAAGAAGCGTTGAGTGAGCTCGCCCCACTTGATGTCAGGGCAGAAGCATTGAGTGAGTTTGCCTCACTCGATGCCGGGCAGATGGCGTCGAGAGGACTCGACGCCTGGGGATTGGCTCGCCTGTGTCTTGGACTGGACTTGGCTTGTCTAGCTCCCATCGATCTCCACTCGCCAGATATGGGGTTGTACACGTCCCTTGAATTTGGCGACAAGTTTTTGAAGCTGCTTGATCGGACGGTCCAAATTTGATTGTAGGTGTGCCTTAAGATATCACTAATGATTTATGTAATAAAAATACATATATATATATATATATATATATATATATATATATATATATAAAGTGATTTACATTTTTGATAAGCACACTAAGATTTTGGTTTCTTCTATTGGATCTGATATGCTTCAAAGAATGGACACCGTCAGATTAGGAGATTCACTTAAATCCCGCTAGATCTCGATATACTTCATCCGACCCTTAAATCCCGCAAAAATCTCGTAGACCTGCTGGAAGCAAATCCCGTAGTTCAAATCCCATCCCTGACCTCCTGTCCTACACTTCCCGTCCCGCCAGCAAAGTCTTCTCCAGTCATGTCCACCGAAAGTAGAACGCCAAAAGCATTTATCCCTCCTGCACGGCAACAAGCCTCAATGCCTTAACTCCTCAACTCCCTAAATCATTTCTCCCTCCCTCTTCAGACCTCTTCCCATAGACGCCTAAGGCATAATCGCTGTTGAAACTTACTCCGTCGGATGGTGGTGTAAGAGATATTTCTCCTCCTCAACGGTAATTCTTCTCATCAAGGCTTCCTTGGCACCGGTCCTTGATGGTGCAAACTTGATCCCCTATTTTGTATATGTTTTTTTTCTAAATCTTAGCTTTATCAACTATTTTCTCATTCGATCTCTTACCTAATCTCGACTTTAAAATTGAAAATAAACTCCATAAATTCACAGCTATATAAAATGAAAATAAACTCCATAAAGTTTTATGGTTCGATCTATAGCACTCCCATCTGTCACGTTGGATATAACAAAAGGTTCGTCCAGTGCCTCGGGCCATATTATACAGATAATTAGCGGAGTTACGTATTGAGACCATAATCAATAAACACATCTTACTCAGAGTGCATTCTAGCGGAAGGTAAAATAATAGCTTAGAACCCAACCAAACGAATGTCCACTAAACCCAAATAGGAATGATAACTTAAATACATAAAACATTATGGCCTTAAGGTCTTATAAAAGTTTCCTAAAATGGAACTATTTTACATACTTCGGCACGCAAGCCATCTACACATGAAACTATAAATAGTAAACACAACTTTGCTCTGTCCTGCGAGGGTCGGCATAGCAACCATGGGCTTCAACCTTCTACTTCTCGCTCGGCTCAATTGCACCTGCACAAAATCATTCCACCCTAAAGGAGGCAAACAAAGCAACGGTCAGCATTAGTTGATAAAATTATAACGACCCGCCCTACGTCCGGGGCGGCGGTGCTCCTTCCATGCACCTAATTAGCATAAATATAAACTGGCGATAGAACGTGCAATTTAAGCACCATTCCACATAGACGTTGTCACTACCGGCCATACGTCCCGTGCACACAAGACACATTATTGATGTACTGAACCTATCCAGGGTCACACCTCCGTACTCAGTGAAAGTCAGCATATTTTGAGCGTTGACTAGTTTTTCCGGGCCAAAGCCAAAGACTCGCTCCTATGGCTACAACAAAGTCAAGGTGATTTCCTCAATTCATTCAATGACTCACTCCAAGTTGAACGACACAGGGCTGGTTATGGTTCCGTTCTTTCCTGATGGTCAAATAATTAGGCGCAATAAACAGCGACATAGGTCAGCCTCATCTTTCCCACTCACACGATACATAACTCTGTTATGTTCCAAGGCTGGAGATCATGGCCGCCTAAGTTGTGCCCCATGGGCTCTCAGCTCAATACAAAGGCCCACAAGTATCCAAGAGATAGGCCTCACTATCACAATGGCCCTCAGGACTACAAGGACAGGAATCACAACATAATGCTCACTGGGAGTTACCGTCAGCATTAGCGTTACAGCCGCACGGCAGGGGACAAGCAATCGACTCTTCCACCAAAACGGGTGTTCTACTTAAGGCACTTATAGCACTCTAACTGCAGCATTTGGTTACCCGACAACTCCGTAAATCACACGTTTACCACTGAGTCTTCTCCGGCATACAAACAATCAGCAGACATCTAGACCAACCAGTCCAGATGGTCTTTACACTACATTCTTATTTTGTACTTCGATTCCGGATTCTAAATGCAAAGATAACAGGGATATAACTGATCTACCCATCAGGAGAACTACTTCCACATGCTCGTGGAGCGTGTACCCTCACATGCTAAAAGAAAGGAATTCACATGTCCAAGTAAAAAGATCAATACCCTTGACGTTCATTTCAACGCCATGTGAGAGAACTATTGGAACACCCTATTACTAATTTGGGTAAGGATCACTATGTTTGTCTTAGGAAACCAGGTTGACCTAGTTGTATAGTTGTAAAGGTCAACATTAGAATGTGTCTAGGGCTTAGAATTTAGGTTTGAGCTGCACCCAGGACCATTCAAGGAATCAGACTCAAAGCTGAGCCAAAGACAATTATCGTCGAGCTTAGGTCGACGAAACGTCGAACTCCGTTCGATGCTCTCTGAACTCAACCTTGCTAAAGTCGTCGAGCTTCGGTCGACGTTCTTCGAGCTCAGGTCGACGATCACTCTCCTCTTATTCTTCAGGTCGCTGAGCTCGGTTCGACGATCTTCAAGCTCAGTTCGACATTTTCTGTCTGTTTGATCTTTTTCATCTCTGAGCTCAGTTCGATGATCGTAGAGCTCAGATCGACGATTTTCTAAGAGATCGACGTTTTTAAGGATTCAAAAGCTGTCAGTCTTTGGAATGTTTTTGAATTCTCTCAGCATTTATGTCAAGAAGATCTGCCAGCCGTTTTTCTTTATTCTGGAGCAAGTTTCAAGGAATTATTCAGAGATTGTTTTATTGGACTTTCCTCTAGAAGACAAAAACTTTTATGGAAGACATTTATGACTGCCAACGGCTATCTTTGTCAAGAAATTCTTCAGAAAATTAGATCCTTCTTTTTGTCTTAAGTCATATAGATACACAAGATAGAACATATAGTAGAAGAACAAGAGATTAACAGTAACAGATAACAAGTGATCAATTCTGAAGACTCAGTAGAACAATCTCTTTGATTACTGAAAAGTGGTCATAGCTTCATCATCAAGAACTCCAGACACCAAATATTTCAGCATCTGCTGGAATCATCTTCTGCTGGAGATCTGAAGCCTCTGAAGACCTATCACCCTGAAGCAAAGCTCTCACTCCTGAACCATTCTATATCTCAGGGGGAGCTTTGACATCATCAAGAATCCACTAGTCTTCTCTCATTTGATTTGAGAACAGAGAAGACAACTTCACCTCTTTACTTTTTCTTTTCCTGCTGTAAAAGGGTTATCAAAACTCCCTTCAAAAGTTCTGAGATTGGTTCTGAGAGCCTTGTCAAAATTCAGTGGTGGCAAGACACCTGATCAAAAAATCTAGTTTGGTTTTTGAGCACCTTATCAAAAGCTTATTGGTGTCAGGACACCTGATCAACTCATCCTGAGTGGATTCCTACCAAGGGTGGTAGAAGAGTGGATGTACCTAGGCTTTTGGGGAACAACTATATTTTCCTTGTGTCTTCTGGCTTGCTTGTGTGATTGTTTTGCTGTGTGCTGTGCTCTTTATTTCTTTGTTATTTAATTCATTACTGGCACTCTACACTATAATATAAATTGAATTTTATATGTGCTGATTATTTCAAAACTGTGAAATTAATTTAAATAAACTCTATTCACCCCCTCTAGAGTTGAGATAGATCTTGCTCTCACTTTCAATTGGTATCAGAGGGAGGTTGGTTGCTCATACAGGCTAATACCTGAACCAAAAGATCCTTGATAAGATCAGTCTCTTAAGAGGGTTATTTTCACTATATCTATCTATTTATATAGACATGGCACAGAACAAAGATTATGCAAGCACCAGACCTCCATTGTGCAACCTTTCCAAGTTTACACTCTGGAAGGCAAGGATTAAACTTTATATGAATTCTATTGATGAGGATATATTTAATTCTGTTTTGACAGTGTGCCCAACACCTCCAGAAACCACAAGTACAAGTACTGTTCCACCTCCCTCAGGAACAGATGCAGACATAAAGAAATGGAAAACTGCAGATGCAAAGGCCATGAACATCTTAGCTCAGACGATGTCTGATGAGATATTTCAGAAGGTAGCTGACTGCAACTCAGCCAAAGGAATTTGGGACAAGCTCTCTGAAATTGTCTCTGGGTCTGCTGATGAAAGGAAAGACAGGAGATCCCATCTGATAAGCCAATATGAGAACTTCAAAAAGGGAGAAGCTGAATCAGTGGCTGACATGTACAATAGACTAAGTCTGATTGTCAATGAGTTAAAGACTTTGGATAAAGAAATCTCATTGACTGAGCTGAATGACAAAATCTTAATGTGCTTCCCCAGCACTTGGGATTCAAGAATCTGGCCAATCAAAGATGCCAGAAGTATAAATGAGATTACCACTGAAGCTCTCCTGGGCAAGCTCAAATCCTATGAGATGCTCATTAAAAATAGATAAGAAGAACAAAAGGCTACTTCTCAAATCACAAGGAAAGAAAAAACCATAGCCTTCAAAGCTGCAGAAGAGGAGCTTGAAGAGGAGCTTGAAGACCATAGCCTTCAAAGCCAAGCTTGGACCAAAAGTAATTTTTGGTGATTCAAACTTTGGAACTACAAAAGGATATGGTGCAGTCCAAATTGGGACAGTCACCTTCAAGAAGGTAGCCTATGTTGAAGGACTCAAGCACAACCTGATAAGCATTAGTCAGCTGTGTGATGAAGGATATCAAGTGACTTTCAACAAAGAAATATGCAAGGTCAAGTCAGAAAACAACACAACTGTGTTGACAGGTAACAGGAAAGGTAATATTTACTTAGTAGACTTTCATTCATCTTATGTAGATATTTGCCTGTTTAATTCCATATCTAGACCTAATATTCTATGGCATAAGAGACTAGGACATGTTAACCTTAGAACCATTGCTAGGCTATCCAAGGACAACCTTGTCAGAGGACTGCCTTCTAGCCCCTATAAGAAGGAAGGACTCTGCAAGGCTTGTCAATTAGGCAAGCAAACTAAAAGTAGTTTTAAATCAATTAATAAGAGTGATTCACCTAGGATCTTGTATCTATTACACATGGATCTTTTTGGACCCATTACAGTACAAAGCTTAGGAGGGAAGTCCTATACTTTAGTAGTTGTAGATGACTTCTCAAGATTCACATGGGTATTCTTTCTGAGGAAGAAGTCTGATAACTTTAAGTGTTTGACAGATTTTCTCAAATGCATTCAGATTGAGTTCAACACTCACATTGCCCTGATCAAAAGTGATCATGGGACAGAGTTTGATTCTCTTCTCATGCAAGAGTTCTGTCAAAGTGAAGGGATCATGCATACTTTCTCAGCTCCAAGAACTCCTCAACAAAATGGGGTAGCTGAAAGGAAAAATAGAACCCTCATTGAATCTGTAACTACATTATTGGCAAAAGCTCACCTACCTCTATCCTTTTGGGCTGAGTCAGTGAACACCTCCAACTATGTTCTGAATAGAAGCCTGATACATAAACTAAAGGGCAAGACTCCCTATGAATTGCTCAAAGGGAAGAAACCTAAAATAGGCTATTTTAAAATTTTTGGCTGTACTTGTTATATTCATAATAATGACAAGAAGTATCTAGCAAAATTCCAAGCTAAAGCTGATGAAGGAGTGTTTCTGGGATACTCCATGATCAGCAAGGCCTATAGTGTATATAATAAATCTTCTTGTAAAATTGAAGAATCTGTTCATGTTACTTTTGATGAGACTAACATGTGTTATAAGGAGAAGTCCACTTCTACCATAGAACCTTTGCAGGTACACTCTATTTCAGAAAATATGGACAGATTACAGGTTCAAGAAGAGGATACAACCTCTCAACAAAAGAATGAGAGCAGTGATGATGAAGAAGAAGTTCAACCTCTTGAAGAAAATCATCCTGAAGAGCCAGTTGTTATTCCACAAGAGGAAACAACAACACTGGTTGGTGAACAATCAACACTCCCTGTTGATTTAATAACAATAAGAGATCATCCAATCAACAAAGTAATTGGAGACATCTCAGCTGGTGTGTAAAACAGAAATCAGGTCAACCAGAACCTGATGCACACTTACTTCCTATCTCAAGTTGAACCTCAATCCATTCGAGATGCAGAGCAAGATCCACACTGGATCATTGCAATGCAAGAGGAGTTGCATCAATTTGAAAGGAATAAGGTTTGGGAACTAGTGCCTAAGACAAAGGATCACTCCATTATTGGAACAAAGTGGGTGTTCAGAAACAAGCTGGATGATCAAGGAGTTATTGTCAGAAACAAGGCAAGGCTAGTTGCTCAAGGCTACTCTCAATAAGAAGGAATAGACTATGACCAGACCTTTGCACCAGTTGTAAGGTTAGAGGCCATTAGAATATTCCTAGCTTATGCTGCTCACAAAGGTTTCAAGGTCTACCAGATGGATGTGAAGAGTGCATTTCTCAATGGGGACATCAAAGAGGAAGTCAATATTAGACAACCTCCAGGTTTTATCTCTCTAACTCACCCTGATTATGTTTTCAAATTGCATAAAGCATTATATGGTCTCAAGCAAGCTCCTAGAGCATGGTATGAGACTCTAGCATGCTTTCTTCTGGAAAATGATTTTATTAGGGGGAGAGTAGACCAAACTCTTTTTATTAGAACCCATAAGTCCCATACCCTACTAGTACAAATTTATGTAGATAATATCAAATTTTGATCTACTGATTCAAACTTGTGCAGAAGGTTTTCAAACCTGATGCATTCCAAATTTGAAATGAGTAGCATGGGTGAGCTCTCCTTCTTCTTAGGGTTGCAAGTAAAACAGCATGCTGAAGGCATATTTATTTCCCAAACCAAGTATGCCAAATAATTGGTTAAGAGATTTGGATGTCTGAGGCATCCTGTATGAAAATTGATGTAGGCCACAGGTTTGAACACGGTAACGGATAATTAATTCATGCGGTCGCTTCACAATTATCCCTAATACGTTCACACAATAATCCAACGCAACGCACTCACGAACGTCGTTATTAAATAATTGCTAACATACGGTAGCCACACCGTTGAAAGATCGAACCAACGGCTATTGGCCGCTGTTCTCTCTAGGCAAAGAGACTTACTCGATCCGGGCGAGCGTGGTTGTACCAAAAGAGATCTACCGAAAAAGTTCGATTCGGAATTGGTAGATCTCCCCCAACAAAACGAAAGACGAGGTTCGCCAAACCTTTCGGAGAATTAAACACTCTTGAAATAACAACTTAAGCTATATGAAAATTAAACCACGACGAATAACGATTCCAAAAATAACGCACGGAAATTCCACCAAATAAAATTATCTAAAAAAAACAATGGATCACACAAGCGGTAGTAGTTCTCGTTACCCCAACCGGAAGGGATGATTCCGGTTCACTTTTCTTGGATTTATTCTTCCACGGCTCCGCCGGAGTTTCGCCGATCGGAGAGAAATTTTGTCCGCTTTGTTCACTTCACGCCGGGATGAGAAAGCACAAGAAGATCCCTTCGTTTTGGGTTATCGTCTTCCTCAAAATAGAATAATGGGCTGTTTTTTTTTTGGGATCTCTAAGGAGGGCTCGGTTTTGGGTGTTTGAAGGAAGACTTGGGTGGAGGCCGATTTTGATGAGGGGAGAAGTGTGGTCGGTTTGGGAGAAAACGGGGGTGGTCGGATTCTAGGAAGAAGGGGAGAGGAAGGAGGGGGAGAGGAGGCCGAAGCCAAAGGAGAGGAGTAGGAAGGCCGGCGGCCAAGGTAAAGAGGAGGGAGGAAAAATCTATCACAAGATTTTAGGGTTCAATATTTTCTTCATAAAAATTACTCAACAATGAAAAGTTCATGCCTATATATAGGCCTATTACAAGCTATGGCTATTTGCAGCCCAAAAGAAAATAAAACATAATCAAAAATTAAACAAATACATGAAGAAATAGTACATGCATAATAACTAAATAAAAGTCTTTATTATGTAGCTCCTTATGTAGCTTTTTTTTTATGTAATAATTTGCCTTTGCCATCACCGTCAAAATCTCCAACATGTAGGAGAACGCCATCGCCGTCGCCATCGCCGTCATCATCTTTACGCCATCTTCGTCACCATCATCAACAACATGAATGAAGATGTCGTCTTCATCAATCCTCCCTCGCTTCAATGAACTCATCACCGATGAGTTGGCATGGAGGTACTGGCGCCGAAGAGCATCATCCCAAAGAACCTTTGTCGAGTCCGGAGTCCAAGAGCCACCGGATACCGGACGATCATACCATCGCATTACGGAACACTGCATACCACCGCTTGGAGAGGAGAGCCAAGCACCATCAACGAACCTGTCTAGCCAAAAATTTGTCCTGTGGAACTTGGAAAACGCATTAGGCAAATAAAGAAGACAAATTTCTGCTTCAACAATCAACGTACCTCCGTTGGAGACCAATGGAGAGAACGATCCAAGAACCAACTCACCCCCCGACCCAAATGCAAATTTAGTGGCACCAAACGTAGAGTTAGATATTCTAAATGGTGGAAAAACATAATGCGTGAAATTGGAAACATTTAAACTATGGGAATTACCCCATTCAATGGTTAATTTCAATAGATATTTTGTTTTTCCCATTTGATTAAAAATCCGAAAAGTTCTAACTCGCCAAATCGTCAACGTTTCTATAGTGCCCGTAGGCATCCGTTTAGGGGCGAGATGCACCAAAAGTAAACCGAGAACTTTATAGGGAAATTCCCTCTTATGTAAGTTAGCAATAACATAATAAGATGACATGTGCGTGACTAGCGCTTCCTTACGGTGCTCATGTAATAAGAACATGTGAGAGGCAACTATAAGTGCATATAGGCTTAACATAAAGCATAGCAATAACGAAACTACATAAGTAGAAACCAAAGGAACTAAATAAGTAGGAACCAAAGGAACTAAACATAATGGCATCAACATAAAGTAATAGGGTGGCGCTAGGGGAACTACACGTAGTGTCGACATCGGAACTAAATATGGTGGTGCCAACGGAAATAACTCTGGTGGCACCAGAGGAACTACATCAGGAGGCATCATCCTAACGGGATCAGGTGGCACCAACATAATGCGAATAGGTGGCCAAAACGGGGCTAGATCCGGTGGTAGTAGTCGAATTAAATCAGGTGGTACTAACTGAATGCAATCCGATGGGATAAACGATGACCACATCATTAATGGATTCTCGAAAAATTGGTCAATCCTAGGAAGTCGAGAGGGTACCGAATTTATGAGACTTTCATCATGACCACATACAAAATCTATCTTCACACTATGTGACATGTCCCAAGGAGGATCCATCGTGGAAGATAAAACAAATCGACTCCAAACAGGCAAAATAATCTCATATCCAAACAGATCTGTAGGTCGGGTCAACAAAATGGTGGGGATAGCCGGTAAAACTAATACGAGGGGAGAGTTAATAATGCAATTAAATTCATGCCACGGAGTTTGCATCAGGGGACGCTCACCCGGGTTGACCTCAATATCGTCCTCTAAAATAATAACTCTCTCGATTGGTATTCCTCCAAACACATCGGTCACGTCAGCAGTAGCGGTAAAAATCTCAGAAGGTGGCTCTACAATATGTCTTGGGCTAAAGATAACCAGTTCGTGTCCTAATGTATCATCGCGTAAATCACGAACGGGTAAGCTCTCACCATAAGGTAACTCTTCCGACTCATAAATCACTATATTAGCAGCCGTACAATTCTCATGAATGGGCGCATCAATAGACTCCAGAGGAGGGGCTAAATCATGCCGAAAGTCAAAATATGGGTTTTTCGTCCAAGTGTAATCCTCCGGGTGCAAGTCATCAAAATCATAGGATAATTCAAACACAGGATTCTCCCTCACAATAAACTCATCTGGCTCGTCTTCACCTAACTCACAATCAGAGAAGCATTCGTCATATGGTGATTCTATCAACTCATAAGGTACTTCGCCCAAATCAGAATCAGTATCATTCTCAGAAACCTCGACGAGGGGAAGCAGAGATAATTCCTCAGAGGAGAAATCGTCATCCAGGTCACTGGGGTAACCAATCTCCTCGTCGTCACTCACATTGTCAATGTCAATAGCCTCGTCTGCAGTGACGGGCACACTAGAAATCACAGCCTCAAACTCAATCACTTTGATAACAACACTCTCATCCTGCATATTCATGGCATTGGGAAAGGACCTGGCGGGAGAATGAATCTTATGTGACGTTCTAGTATGGGAGTACGAGGGGACATACTGGTTCGTTGTAGGCAAAAATTTAGGCGTCTAATCACTCATATAATCAGGAGACTGGGCACGATAGTAGGGAGGGTAATACTCATCCATTAGAAGATTCTTCATAATCTTCCAGCCTACAAGAGAGTCGGCGATTGATGGCCCATAACGTCTCTCTTCATTGATCCAGAAGGTAAGCGCTCGACCAAATAACTGGAGTCTCACAACGGGAATCCTGTGGGGATCCCCAATACGATACTGCTCGAAATATCGTTCCATATCCTCTACCCAGAGTAGAAACACTCGAAACCCTCCTAAACCATCATAGGTTGGAGCAGGAATTCTAACACGCCTAGAGGTGGGATGACCTCTAAGTTGTGATATCAATTCCATAACGTCCTCACATTGACGCTTCACGTCCTTGCGAAAAGCTCCAATCGGGGAAGGTGAAGGAATGAGATTCCAACAACCCGCCATAGGTGCAAGAAACCGCGTATGTGCAAAAAAAATTAAAAGCCTGTAGCTAATTAATTTTTAAAAGTTGAATTGTTCCCGCTTAACCACTAGGGTTTTAAAGATTATAAGATAGGGTTTTTGCTGGAAAAATAAGAGGAACATTAAAAAATTTTGCTGGAATTTTTTTATTTAGAAAATAAAAATCTAGGCCGCTATTGACACACCAAAAATACTAAATTTTCAAATAAATTAATAAAAATAAGTACTTAATAAAAATTTTTTTTTTGTTTTCTTACTAATAATTAGATGGAGGAATTCCAGAAATTTTGACTTTTAGATTTTGAGAAAGTTGACATTTTAATGCCGCTATTTGCAGACCAATATGTAGAAAAACTAGTTTTCATGAAACTTAAAAATTTTGAAATTTGAATTTTGAAATTCGAAATTTGAAATTTGAAATTTGAAATTTGAATTTTAAAATTTAAAATTTGAAAGTTTGAATTTTGAAATTTTAAAATTTGAAATTTGAAATTTGAAATTCGAAAATTGAAATTTGAAATTTTGAAATTTGAAAGTTGGATTTTAAATTTTGAAATTTTAAAATTTAAAATTTGAAATTTGAAATTTGAAAATTTGAAATTTGAAATTTGAAATTTAAAATTCTAAAATTTGACATTTGAAAGTGAATTTCGAAATTTGAAATTTTGGAGAGTTATATTGGGAACTTCATTGCATTTCAAGATAATTTATATTTTCTAATTAATTAGCCTACTAAATTAGCCTACCTAAAGATAGAAGGATGGTGCCGATTAGGAAATCGACAATAACCTCCCTCTGATACCAAATTGATGTAGGCCACAGGTTTGAACACGGTAACAGATAATTAATTCATGCGGTCGCTTCACAATTATCCCTAATACGTTCACACAATAATCCAACGCAACGCACTCACGAACGTCGTTATTAAATAATTGCTAACATACGGTAGCCACACCGTTGAAAGATCGAACCAACGGCTATTGGCCGCTGTTCTCTCTAGGCAAAAAGACTTACCCGATCCGGGCGAGCGTGGTTGTACCAAAAGAGATCTACCGAAAAAGTTCGATTCGGAATTGGTAGATCTCCCCCAACAAAACGAAAGACGAGGTTCGCCAAACCTTTCGGAGAATTAAACACTCTTGAAATAACAACTTAAGCTATATGAAAATTAAACCACGACGAATAACGATTCCAAAAATAACGCACGGAAATTCCACCAAATAAAATTATCTAAAAAAAAAACAATGGATCACACAAGCGGTAGTAGTTCTCATTACCCCAACCGGAAGGGATGATTCCGGTTCACTTTTCTTGGATTTATTCTTCCACGGCTCCGCCGGAGTTTCGCCGATCGGAGAGAAATTTTGTCCGCTTTGTTCGCTTCACGCCGGGATGAGAAAGCACAAGAAGATCCCTTCGTTTTGGGTTATCGTCTTCCTCAAAATAGAATAATGGGCTGTTTTTTTTTTGGGATCTCTAAGGAGGGCTCGGTTTTGGGTGTTTGAAGGAAGACTTGGGTGGAGGCCGATTTTGATGAGGGGAGAAGTGTGGTCGGTTTGGGAGAAAATGGGGGTGGTCGGATTCTAGGAAGAAGGGGAGAGGAAGGAGGGGGAGAGGAGGCCGAAGCCAAAGGAGAGGAGTAGGAAGGCCGGCGGCCAAGGTAAAGAGGAGGGAGGAAAAATCTATCACAAGATTTTAGGGTTCAATATTTTCTTCATAAAAATTACTCAACAATGAAAAGTTCATGCCTATATATAGGCCTATTACAAGCTATGGCTATTTGCAGCCCAAAAGAAAATAAAACATAATCAAAAATTAAACAAATACATGAAGAAATAGTACATGCATAATAACTAAATAAAAGTCTTTATTATGTAGCTCCTTATGTAGCTTTTTTTTTTATGTAATAATTTGCCTTTGCCATCACCGTCAAAATCTCCAACATGTAGGAGAACGCCATCACCGTCGCCATCGCCGTCATCATCTTTACGCCATCTTCGTCACCATCATCAACAACATGAATGAAGATGTCGTCTTCATCAAAAACACCCATGCCTACCAATGCTGTATTGGATGCTGATGAACATAGGAAACCAGTTGATCAGACAACATATAGAGCAATGATTGGCTCTCTATTGTACCTTACAGCCAGTAGACCAGATATAATGTTTGCTACATGCATATGTGCTAGATTCCAAGTTAGCCCTAGAGAGTCACACCTAACTTTAGTTAAAAGGATTCTTAGATATGTAAAAAGTTGTCCAAATCTAGGACTCTGCTATCCAAAAGACTCAGGATTTGAATTAACTGGATTTTCAGATGCTGATTATGCTGGATGCAGAATAGACAAGAAAAGCACCAGTGGAACTTGTCAGTTCCTTGGTGACAGACTTGTCTCTTGGTTTTGTAAGAAGCAAACATCTGTGTCAACCTCAACTGCTGAAGCTGAATATATGGCTGCAGGTAGTTGTTGTTCACAAATATTGTGGATACAAAATCAGCTCATAGACTATGGCTACAACTTAGAGAAGTCTAAAATTTTTTGTGATAATACTAGTGCTATCTCTATAGCACAAAATCCAGTCCTCCATAGTAGGACAAAACATATAGAGATTAGGCATCATTTTCTAAGGGATAATGTAGAGAAAAACAAAATAGAACTTCAATATATCCCAACTGATTTGCAAAGGGGAGATATTTTCACCAAGCCCTTGGATGAAAAGAAGCACAATTTCTTCCTAAATCAGTTACGAATGTTAGATGGAGGCTGTTTAAAATAAACTCAAGATTTTGAAAAGTTAAAACAGAGCAAAACTAGGCTAAAAAATCAATTCTTTTTGTGTTTGTAGAATAGGCTTTGTCTCTGAACTGCGCTCTACGTTTTCCCAGAAATCATCGAACGTAGATCGACATTTTTCTAAAAATCGTCGACCAGAGATCGACGTTTCCGAAATCGTCGATCTGAGTTCAGCGTCTCCGTTAGCTCCAGGATTCCTCTCTTTCTGTTCAGAGGTCGTCGAGCGGAACTCGACACTTTTCAACATCGTCGAACGGAGATTGACGATATTGGAGTCTCTTCAGATTCCTTCTGTAGCCCAAATAGTCGAGCTGAGATCGACATTTTGTCGAACCGAGCTCAACGATTTTCCGTTTCGCTGTCGAACCCTAATATAAAATCATTTCCTCGGCCATTGTTCATCTTTTGCGCTTTCATACTCTCTGCAACTTTCTCTCTTTCCCTCCAAATCTTCTACGCTTGGTTGCGTTTGGTTCTGTGTTGCAGGTACAGATGGCTGGCTCCAGTGCTGCCATTTCCATGATGAAATTCGACACCGGTTTTGATATTGACATGAATTCATTTGATGGAAGTGATCAGCGTTTCAAAGACATTCTCAACCTATTCAGAGAACAACAACTATCACAGATAATGACTACCAGAATGAAGATTGCATCAGAAGAAATAAAAGAATGGTGTTTCACAGCGACAGATGAGAATGAGAATTCTGTCGTCGGCTCCATAAAAGGGGCTCAGGTACAACTGACCCCGGCTCTTCTAACTGAAGTTTTTCTTCTTAGTTCTGGAGATGATTCCATAGATTTATCTGGAGAGGAATTTTACTCTATGCTTGATAGAATGGGTCACACTGCTGTGAACCCTAACAAATTGCTGAAGAAAAATTTGTCTATAGAATATCAATTTTTGGCCGATGTAGTCGGCAAAGTGCTTCTGGCAAAGCAATCAGCCCATGATACTATTTCAAGATATCAGTTTTGTTTAATGGGAGCTCTGGTTGATAAGAAGCACCTAGACTGGGGATCAATATTTTTCAACCTGATCAAGAAGAAGCTGAATAAAACTTCTGTAAGTTTTGGGAGAATTCTAGGGGTTTATCTGCATTCCAGGTGCCCTGAGTTGCTAACCTCTGCTGGGATGTTTATTAATGCCACCAAGAGGCTCTCATGTGCCCTTTTCAGCAAATGGGACAGGCAGATTGTTAACCCTACCAGAGCTGTTACTGCACCACTGACTTCAGGCACCAGGACTATCCAAGTCACTCCCTCTCAGGTTTCTGCCCCAGCAGAAGACTTGTCTGTTCCTTCCTCTCCTCCTCTAGCTGTCTCCATCCCAATCTTAACCTCAACCTTCTCTCAAACCTCAGTATTGGTATCTTCCCCCATTACCAGTTCACCACCAATTTCACCCCCTCCAGCATCTACTTCAGAAGAATTCCATCCTCTTTTCTCTTATCCAACTTTCACCTCACCATCATTTTCTCTTGTAGATGATTCCTTTATGGATGATTCACCTTCTACTCCTCCTGAGCTTCCCTCAACTTCCTCCTATCAACAACTTCTCCAAGAAATTCTTTCCCAACCATTCCTCACCCCATCTCTTGCCTCATCCAGCTCCATCTCAACAACCTCTATCTTCACTATTCCACTCTCAGAACCATCTATTCCTACACCTCCTATCTCCACATTCTCCATGCCATCAGATCCAGCCACTCCTCCAGTAACTTCTACTTCTACCTCTGCTCAAGCCCATCTTGAGCATGTAGATCTTCCTGTTTTGGCAGACAAACTCTATGAGCTGCTAGCTCCCAGGCTGACATCTCTGTTGGAGACCATCTTGGCTCCACTCCTGAAATAAGTCCAAGAGTTGTCTACCAAGCTCTCCTCCTTTAGCTCCTCCCAGGCAATCCCTTCTACTGTGTGCCTTGATTCAGTTCTCCTTGAACCAAGGCAGGGGGAGATGCCTCATGAAGTAGTGGATGTGCCTGAGTCTGCTCCAGCTCTTGCTCCTGCTCCTACTTTTGCAATGGACCTCCAGAGCCTGCTCTCTGATTTTGATACAGTTTATTTCAGTTTTCTGCCAGTTCAACATACTGAAGACCTTACTAAGGCCATTGTGCCTATAAATTACTGTGATCCCAGCCAAATTGCCTCATATGTAAATTCCTGCAAGGCTGTGGATGTTTATGCTTCCACTTCTAATGCTGCTACCAAGGCCATTGTGCCTATTGTTAATGAATCTGCTGCTGCTGCTGCTACAACAAGTTTGACTTCAGAAGATACTGAAATGCTCCCTGTGATTGAAGATACTGCTGCTGAAGAACTTGCTTCTTATCTGGAAGAACCTGCTGCTGCTCCAACTCCTAATGCTGTTTCTGTTTCAAGTGTTACTACTCATGCTGTTTCTGCTCAAATTTTTGCTGCTGCTGCTGCTCCTGCCCTGACCCCTGATCAATTGAAATTACAAGAGAAATATATTAAGAGCATTGATGACCTATATGATAGACCCCAAAGTTCAGAGAGTGATTAGTTTCAAACTGAATCTGATGATTCTACAAATACAATTGCCTAGAAAAGGAAGGCCAGAAGTAAGGCCATGATGAAAGTACCCCCAGCTCAAGCTAAGGATTCTAATGACATCCCTTATTATATTTTGCATGACTGCCCCATCTCTGAGACCTGGATGTAGTATTCCAAGAACCAACTAAAGGCTATGAAGAAGAGAAGGAAGCTGGACAAGTAAGAAAAGGGATCTTCTCAGTATCAGCCTCCTCCTCCTCCTCCTCCAGATTCTGGTTCAGGCTCAGCCTCTCAAGCCCCAGCTTCCAGGCAAAGTTCCTCCCAGTCCTATCAAAGATATCACCCAAGGGGACAATATCAAAGAGGCTATCAATCTAGAAGGGGTCAATATAGAGGAAGCCAAAGAGAGCACAGATTTCAACAAAGGGAAGGACAAGGCCATATTGATTCTACTTCAGGTCCTTTCCCTTATAGGCTAAAAGATACAGTTGTCTCCAGGACTCCTCATACTGATTGTGAGTCTATCAACAGATATAAACCTCCTGTTCCATTTGAGGATCCTGAGAACAACCCCTTGTCATGGACTGCCAGAATGAAAGAGCTTGCTGCTCTAGATTAAATGAAAAAGGCCAGAGAGCAAGGCAAAGACATTTCCAACATTACAACCCTATCAGATCAGAGAAAGAAAGAACTAGAGAGATATGCTTCAAGGAAATTCTTTAATCCAGAAGATTATATGAAGCTGCATCCTGAGGCTATAGTTCCAAGGCCCAGATCTCAAACTTCCTTAGGTGCAGAAGATGACAGAAGATCCAAGAAAGAAGCCCTCAATCCCAACAGGGAAATTATGTTTAAAAAGGGAACTGAGAAGAAGTGATTTGTGTAAGCTGAACAACCATCCACCTCTAAATATTTGCTGATATTTTTATCTGTGATCTGCAATGCTGCTATGTCTTTCTTCTTGCATTGCTTGTTTAGCTTTTGTTTTGTCTGTATGCTTATTTATTACCTATTTCTGTCTGTAAATAGTAATCCTAACCCAAATAGGGGGAGATTGTTGGAACACCCTATTACTAATTTGGGTAAGGATCACTATGTTTGTTTTAGGAAACCAGGTTGACCTAGTTGTATAGTTGTAAAGGTCAACATTAGAATGTGTCTAGGGCTTAGAATTTAGGTTTGAGCTGCCCCCAGGACCATTCAAGGAATCAGACTCAAAGCTGAGCCAAAGACAATTATCGTCGAGCTTAGGTCGACGAAACGTCGAACTCCGTTCGACGCTCTCTGAGCTCAACCTTGCTAAAGTCGTCGAGCTTCGGTCGACGTTCTTCGAGCTCAGGTCGACGATCACTCTTCTCTTATTCTTCAGGTCGCTGAGCTCGGTTCGACAATCTTCGAGCTCAATTCGACGTTTTCTGTCTGTTTGATCTTTTTCATCTCTGAGCTCAGTTCGATGATCGTAGAGCTCAGATCGACGATTTTCTAAGAGATCGACATTTTTAAGGATTCAAAAGCTGTCAGGCTTTGGAATGTTTTGAATTCTCTCAGCATTTATGTCAAGAAGATCTGCCAGCCGTTTTTCTTTATTCTGGAGCAAGTTTCAAGGAATTATTCAGAGAATGTTTTATTGGACTTTCCTCTACAAGACAAAAACTTTTATGGAAGACATTTATGACTGCCAACGGCTATCTTTGTCAAGAAATTCTTCAGAAAATTAGATCCTTCTTTTTTTCTTAAGTCATATAGATACACAAGATAGAACATATTGTAGAAGAACAAGAGATTAACAGTAACAGATAACAAGTGATCAATTCTGAAGACTCAGTAGAACAATCTCTTTGCTTTTTGAAAAGTGGTCATAACTTCATCATCAAGAACTCCAAACACCAAATATTTCAGCATCTGCTGGAATCATCTTCTGCTGGAGATCTGATGCCTCTGAAGTCCTATCACCCTGAAGCAAAGCTCTCACTCCTGAACCATTCTATATCTCAGGGGGAGCTTTGACATCATCAACAATCCACTAGTCTTCTCTCATTTGATTTGAGAACAGAGAAGATAACTTCACCTCTTTACTTTTTCTTTTCCTGCTGTAAAAGGGTTATCAAAACTCCCTTTAAAAGTTCTGAGATTGGTTCTGAGAGCCTTGTCAAAACTCAGTGGTGGCAAGACACCTGATCAAAAAATCTAGTTTGGTTTTTGAGCACCTTATCAAAAGCTCATTGGTGTCAGGACACCTGATCAACTCATCCTGAGTGGATTCCTACCAAGGGTGGTAGAAGAGTGGATGTACCCAGGATTTTGGGGAACCAATATATTTTCCTTGTGTCTTCTGGCTTGCTTATGTGATTGTTTTGCTGTGTGATGTGCTCTTTATTTCTTTGTTTTTTAATTCATTACTGGCACTCTACACTATAATATAAATTGAATTTTATATGTGCTGATTATTTCAAAACTATGAAATTAATTTAAATAAACTCTATTCACCCCCCTCTAGAGTTGAGATAGATCTTGCTCTCACTTTCAAGAACTTAGTCGGATAATGATGACCGCTACGGACATGCCTCCGCAGATCTGAACTCGGCTCGCGACTCAGAGCTTCAAAACTCAAACGGCAATGGGATCTCCTTCCTCTTCCTCTCCTTCACTCTCCTCTATCTCTGCCACTTAGAATAAGAAAGCCACGAGAGAAAAATAAAGTGGAACTCAACATTCCCGACATTAAACTGAGCTACCGCCGCACGGTAACTATATACCACTGCACGGTACCTAAAGCATTGGCTTTTTTCGCAAGTCAACCACCCAAAACCTCCAAACACGCGCCACCACGTGGCCACGTTGTTACTATCCTTCTACCGCTGCGTGATACCTCACTATAGTCACGGGGTAGATGATGCGTCGCATCAACATGCAAGTTACGAAGAGCATTTACTACCGCAAAGCGGTATACCTACCTCCACGCAGTAGCTGTAACGACCCGTTTCATGCTAAGCCCACTCGTACGCATTCTGAGTCAAGAGACTTGACTCAGGCTCTGGGTGCATTGGCCAAAGGGTTAGGGTTGAGTGATACTCAACAAATAATGAGGGAACGGGCTTAGAATAAATCGACCAACGAAAATTCGTCGGATATCACCAGAGATATTCGACGAATTCGTCGTGTATGTTTAGGAAGTTGGCCAAGTGGAATTCGTCGGGTATGGTTACCATTCACCGAGTATTGCCGGGTGATACTCGACGCACTCGACACGGGAATTTGAGAAATGGATAAGTGAAATTCGTTCGATATCGCTTATGATATCCGACGAATTCGTCGAATATGGTGGGACAAAACTTTGGAAACTCGGCTAAGGTGAATTCGTCGAATATCACTAAGGTGAATTCATCGAATATCACTAAGGATATTCGATGAATTCCTCAAACGTCACATGGACAATTCAGCGAGACTAGTCGTAAATTTGTCGAGAATACACACATTCATTCGCCGATTAGTCGAATATGGAAGAGATTACTCTCCGATTCGTCGAGTATGCAATAGGATACTCACCGAATTTCACTTGGTGGATTTTCGGCCCAGGAAGAATTCGCAGTCTTGTGTATGTGGGTTGAACTGGGTATCCTGTTGAGTGCGGCTTGGTTTCCTTGGACCGGTCATTTCAAATAAGACTTAATTTGGGTATTAATGGGCGGTCCATTAACACGGCGACATGTGGCAAGTGACTGAACCTAATAACTTATTATAAAAAGGAGTAATAGAACCCTAGCCATCACGATCCTGTACTTTGCTGAGCCATTACTATGCGAAACCGTCGGGAGAGAAGCAAATCACCGGAGTAGGAGTTCTGGGAGGAAGAGCCTTTCTTTCTCGTAAATAACATCGCCAACGAAGAGAGCCATGCCACAAAGAAGGGTGACAAGCTCCATTGCCGGAAATGCCCTAAATGAAGTGAGCTTCCTACCCTCTCCCTTGGTGTTAGTTCTCTAGTTATTCCTAGGATAGATATCAACTCAATAGAGTCTTGATTGGTGAGAAGTAGATTTCCTAGGAGGAGGCCATGCAAGGACTTGTGTCCTAGATATTAAACGTCTTCAACCTCTCCTACCTTCCACGTGAAGATGGGGAATAAGTTTCTTGAAGAGAAGTTGACTAATGAGGGTGAATAAGGGAGGAGGAACTATGGATGTAGTTTTCGAAATAATGATTAGAGGGGGAAGACGAACTGATGCCGTTCGTTTTTCTTTGAGATGTGTGCAGAATTCTATTTTTTACGCGCAGCAAACTTCATGGCTGATTTCGAGTATGATACGGCCAGATATGGGATTTTGACTAAACAGAAAAGTCATTGCCCTTGGAAAGACCTTTCCAACAAATGGTTACATATTTTCATATGAGATCTATAGCCATGGGAAAGTCCAATCGAACTTGCTAGGCTGACATGTTAAATGTGCATAAATGTGTTTTATGTACGCAGTAGACTTCGAGGCTGATTTCAAGTTCGCTACGATCGGATATGGGTTTTCGACTAAACTCGAAAGTCGTAGACCTTGGAAAGTCCTTTCCAATGGATGGTTACATGTTTTCATACAAGTCCTATAGAATCGGTAATATCCAGTCAAAGTTGTTATACAGTCAAGTCTTAATTACAGGTTGCTCTCGGGTCAGTGTAGAACTCAGTTTGGACTTTGGGGAGAAGTCATAGTAGACCGATGTCGAGGTTTGCATGTGGTTTGCTGTACTGAAACTATTAATGATTGTGCTAAACAAAAGATTGATGGAATTTAATTGACAGATCCTTAAGTCAACAAACGGCTTGATGAAATACGTCGTATAATTAACTTGATGGAGTTTCATAATCAATTGATTTGAATAGTTATAGAACATTACATGTGCATGTGGGATATCTTGGTAGTTATGAACTCCTTGTGGAAGCATTATTAATTGTGAATGCCTAATTTAAGAGAGTATTGGATAAGGCTACTGCATGATTATGTGGGATATTGGTTAAGGAATGTATCTAGTAGTCCATTGCTTAGAGACGACAATCCCTAGAGTTAGCAGTATGGCAGTGGTATGCAGTATAAGGTGACTTGCAACATGTTTAAATGATAAACCCTGTGTGAGTATGAAAATGTGGAAGGATTGTAAGTGCATGTGTGTTGCCGCACTAAAACGATGTGTTGATAAGGGACTCGGCATGGAGACCTTGCGTGTTATGTGCAAGGGATGCGAATGATTATGAGGGACTCATTGCGGAGCCCTTAGATGTAAAATTGCATGCGGTGTGAGTAGAAATGTCATATCGTAATCCTGAGTTAAGGATAGTGTGGCAGGTCTACCAGCTCGCCAGTCATCACATCGACGGGAGTTGATAGATAGACTTGCACGGTTGGGCCTTGGTCCTCGGTGTTTACTTCTCGAGGTACCCTCCGTACTAGTGGACAGTTGGGCATGGTTCTTTGGTGATACACTCCGATAGGCTCCTTCCGTACCATGACATAGGTTAGTTGGGCTTAGTACTCGGTGCATATATACCCAAGGCTCCTTCTGAGCCGTAGTATACATGTGAGCTCCGCTGTTGTGTTCTTAGCGTTGAGGCGTCTAGAGGACTAAGACAAGTAGTGTGGATGCCAGCCTAGTAGTGGAGATGCCCGCTCTATTATCACTTTTTGTCCACGACAGATGACTCCTAAGAGGTTAGCTACATGCTCAAAAAGTGGGAACTATGAGTCTGTGTCGACATAGCACTTGCATGTGTGTAAGGATGGGTGAGTCATTGCATTGCATTCATATCATTGCATTACATTACATACACAAGATCCTCATCGTATAAGTTTGTATGGGCACTCTTATACAATGAGTTACTTTACTGTTGAGCCGATCCTTAACTTATATGTCTGTATGGATATTCATATAAGTTAAGTTACTTCATGTTATAGATTCATACTTATATACTGTTGTTGATGGTAGAACTGCTAGAGTAGACTGATATACTGATTGGTTGTAATTACTTTGATATACACTAATATTGATTAATCCTATACCACCTACTTGTACTACTGTTTACATATATATTGTACAATTGTCCTTTCTACGCCCGGTGCCTAAGAGTCTCCGGGGGGGATGTGATAGCCACATAGTATTTTGACTAATGGTTGCTACGTCTTTCTTTTTAGGAGGAAACCCCGCAGATAGAGCAGCAGCAGATTATGCAGGAGGACAACTAGGCCACGACAATTGGGCCTGAAGTGACGGTACCATCGCTGTCATTAGTTACTGGTGTGAGATTTTGAGAGACTCATATTGTAGCCTTTTGGCCTTTTGTACTCTGATATTATAGAAGCCTTGGTTGCTTCTTTTATTTGTTGTACTTATGGACTTATATACTGGTGTGCAATTTTGACTTCTGTTCATTCTTTATGATGGTTTGGCATTGATGATATGTTTAGCCAGCAGGATAGGCGTCATTTAGTACATGTTAGCCAGTGTGCTAACACTACCGCAAGGCGGCTGTTCTGGGCATAAGAATCTCCTCGACCATGTTTTATGTTCCAGGAGGAGGGTCTTACAAAGTGTATCAGCTTGCTACGATCTTGAACAAAAGAAGTCATTGAAAAATGGTGCACACTCGTTCGAATAGTGAGTTTGGGGACAAACTGACTTAGCAGAAGCAGTGGTGTGCCCATATGTAATTCACACTAAGTATGCCCAATTTTGACCCTACGATTAGCCAACCTTACCTTAGGTTTGTACCTTACGTGTAGATCCCAGTGCATGTAGAGCCAGTTGGGGCACTCCCGCCCCTTCCGTACCTACTCAATTTCAGCAATCAGAGTTGGGACAGATGCTGATGACTATTCTCTACGCCTTTAAGTCTCAACAGGCCCCAGTTCAACAACAGGATCCGGGCTCAAACTGGTTGAGCACTTTCCGGGCTCTTTCCTATCCTGCCTATCTTGGGATAGAGTCGGTCGTGCGTACAGAAGAATGGCTCGACACGGTGCAGGAACTATTGGACGGAATCTCCCAGCCAATATAGAGGTGACCTTAGCAGTCTCTGTCATACAACTGCATGTGAAGAGGTGGTGGAAGTCCCTCATGGGTTCCACCTACAAGGGCCGGGGATATATGAAGATCAGTTGGACTAAGTTCTCTAGAGCTTTCTCGGAACATTTCATTCCTTCGACCACTAGAGACGAGCTCGAGGAAAGATTCCTGCAGCTGAAGCAGGGACCCAAGTTAGTTACTGAATTTCAGTGGGAGTTTTAGCATCTAACAAGGTTTGCTGACTCTTATGAGTTGGATGACCGAGGTTATGCTAAACGATTCTATAAAGGCTTGCGATGTTGATGCGCGAAATGCGACACCGACCAGTTAACGGGTTGTTCGATCTCACAAGCTAAGGGTGAAAGAAGAAGGGTTGCGGGGTTAGAGGAGAAGATTGCTTAGGTACTGTCGAGCAGACAGCTACTTTGATGGTTAGCTTCGCAGGTTGATGCCGAGAGAGGAGAGAAGAGGAAAGGAGGCCGCTAGCAGCGGCAACAGCAGACTTCGCCCGCCGCGGCTTGAATGCCACTCTTGCGACGGGCTTTTCCTTTAATTAAGAAGGGTTACAACTTGCCATTGCACCATTACATGTAAAAATAGTAAAGGGTACAAGGGGAAGCTGGCGGCTGAGAAAGAGAGTTGCCAGAGACAAAGTAAAAGAGATTGCAGAGGACTGGAGAACTGAGGCTGCAGATACTGCTAAAGCTGCCTGCTGAGGGTAAAAAAAACTAAGTCCACAGCCCTTGACGACCTGGGAGAACTGGAAATTGGAGGCTGCGGAGGCTGCTCAAGCTGTCTGCTGCTGACAGAAAAACTAAGTTCACAGCCCTTGACGACCTTGGAGAACTAGAAATTGGAGGCTGCGGAGGCTGCTCAATCTGCCTGCTGCTGACTGAAAAACTAAGTCCACAGCCCTTGACGACCTGGGCGGACTAGAGATTTGAGGTCGTAGATCTTGCTTGATCATCTTTGACGAACTGGGAAACTGAGTCCGTAGACTTTGATCAAGGTGGCTGTTCTCCTCTCTCGCGTGCAGAATGAGAGGCCTTGGGGCTATTTATAGGCCCGGGGAGAATCTTCTAGAAGCGGGCCCAGTGACGTCATCATCGACGACCTCGGCGGACTCGGCGGACTGATAAAATGAGGTCGACGACCTCAGCGGACTGGACTTTTCTCTGCTGGGGAAACTTCCGATTGGCAGCTAGTAGAGGGCAGGCAGGCTGAGCGACCTTAGGAGCAAGCAGACGGATCCTGAGCGAACTGGGCAGACTCCAGGGGGAGTTTGCCCCTAATGGAGCGGAGGCCGCCCCTTAGTGGGCGGCCAGGGCGGACTCCAGGGGGAGCCCCCCCGGAAAGCGGAGGCCGCCCCTTAGCAGGCGGCCTGGGAGGACTCTAGGGGGAGTCCGCCCGGCTGCGGAGGCCGCCCCCTAGCGGGCGGCCTGGGCGGAGGTCGCCCCCTTGCGGCAACCTGGGCGGAGGTCTCCCCCTAGCGGGCGACCTGGGAGGACTCCAGGGGGAGTCCTCCCAGCAGGAGGAGGCCTCCCCTAGAGGGCGGCAAGCATAGGTCGCCCCCTAGAGGGCAACCTGAGCGGACTCCAGGGGGAGTCCGCCCAGCATGCGAAGGCCGCCCCTAGCGGGCGAAGAGCGGAGGTCGCCCCCTAGCAAGCGACCTGGGCAGACTCCAGGGGGAGTCCGCCCAGCAGGCAGAGGCAGCCTCTAGCGGGCGGCGAGCGGAGGTCGCCCCCTAGCGGGCGACCTGGGCGGACTCCAGGGGGAGTCCGCCCAGCTGGCGGAGGCCGCCCCTGGCGGGCAGCGAGCGGAGGTCGCGCCTTAGCGGGCAGCTAGCGTAGCATCCGTCCTTGAGCGACATTAGACTCTGCAGTCCGCCTTGCGCGGACACGGTGGACATCAAGGGTAGCCTGCTCCTTGCGAATGGGAACCTGTAAGAGGAAAGCAGAAGAATGGGAACCTGTAAGAGGAAAGCAGAAAAATGGGCACCTTGGAGAGGATTGCCGATTTTGGGGTTAACATAATCCCCGCACTTTTTTAAGTTCCGAATGGAACTTCAAAAAAGTAGGAGACCTGCAAAAATCGTGATCCTCCCCTTAGAAATCAGGAGAGAAAAAATTAAAGATTAGGAGAGATAGAACCTGATGTTTCTCCTCGGAAAAATCATTTATTTCCTGTCCCTTACCTGTGAAGAAAAAGTCAATGCAGGCAAAAGGAGGTACACCTTGCGTGTACCTAAGCTGCTTTTGTAAAGGAGGAAGAGGGTAACCATCTTCCATTGAACTTTGCCAAAATACAGATGAGACAAAATATAGTAGGATAATAATCTTACAAGTACCTGAAGAGGACTTGTTGGTATCTACTAGTCTCTACAAAAGTAGGGTGAGTGAGCAGATAAGAAAGGAAAATAAGCTGCAAGTACCTGAGAGGAAACTTGCTACTGTATGCTAGTCTCTACAAAAGGAGAGTGAGCAAGCAGATAGGAAAAGAAAATAAGCTACAAGTACCTGAGAGGAAACTTGCTACTATCTGCTAGTCTCTACAAAAGGAGAGTGAGCAAGCAGATATGAAAAGAAAATAAGTCGCAAGTACCTGAGAGGAACTTGCGAATGTTGACTGTTGATATGATAAGATATAATCGGATAACAGAAGAGACACCTGGCAAACTCTACTATCAACTAAATAAAGATCAAACCGCGATAATGATTGTCTCGCGTGATCAAGACATAATGTCAACATGAAATCCAGATCAGCAAGATAAGAAAATCCGAAATTAGATTTATGATGGCATGACTTGTCAATCGAGAAGAACCACATGCTTTGAATAAATTATGTGCGGCTAACATCTGATAAGAGAACTTGTTGATTATCATCTGATAAAAGCTTATGCAGGAAGTGCATATAAGATGATCATTAGTCAAGAAAGATATTGCGGATCCTTAGAATAGGTTGGATTTAACATGTTAACCTGTAAGAAGGTAAAAAGAGAAAAGAAGAGCTACACCTCGAGTATGAACTAAAAAGGTTGAATGCTGCCACAGGTGTTCCCCGTGGGCCTTATGCATCACTTGCCAAAAGTAATCAAGGGTGTAGTCCTATCAAAAGTGGGCTGGCCGCATTCCCTTGACAAAGCACAAAATGGAAACATGCGCAAAAAAGGAAATTCCTTAGAAGGAAGCGACAGATTAACTGCTCTCTTGCCTCGGGTTACAAGCATCGCTAATCAATTAGACTAGTTGCGCCAAGTGGCCCATTGCATGTCTGCAGATTGATCAGCAGAGTTGTGATTCCCGCGGAGGCACGGATCGAGAGTACCAAGGAGTGTTCGACTGTTACAATTATGAGATGATCAAAGAGACAAGGCTACACTTGATCGACATTGCTTGTCACGCAAAGATCATCGTAACTGTAATGTATCCTCTAACGGAGCCCAGCAAAGCTAACACAAGGGTCCTACCTGGAATCGCGCTCTGTGTTAGATGTCGGCAAGGATCCGAATCCCCGTCATCCTCCGCACGAGAGTTGAACGGCCCCCACTGCACATATGCGAAAACTCCCCGCGATATGTGGTCATTGTGGTTTTACGCAAGAGGACAATCTCGAGGGGGCACTGAGCAAGACTTGGAGATATCTCGGTTGTTTAGTGATCTCTTCGGCAAAGAGAAAAATATGGAGGAGAAGCATCACAAAAAGGGAACTGTGTCAGTATTAGGTCTCTGAAGTAAGCTTAATGAATGAAAAAACGAAACACTCAGAAGTGTTGAAAAAGGGAATGTTTTAAGAGTAAAGTAAAATAAGAGCAACCAGTCACGATCGCGAGGGGCTTTGAGGAGCTGCGATTGGTCATAGCTGATGACGCAAGAAATGTGTCTTCTTTGCTTCAGAAGAGTCTTCCAAGGACACCTTCGTCAACGACATCGATGAACTCACTTGGAATATCAATGGGCCACAGACGGCCCTCATCATTTATCTCTATGCACTCCAACTGACCCTCAGTCACCTCCTTGCCCTTGGAGGTGGAAGGTTTCGAAGAATCTATCTTCTTGACCACGTCGTTGATCTTGCCCTCGACGAGCAATCTTTTAACCAATCGTCGAAGGGCCTTGCAATCTTCAGTTAAATGACCTTTCTCTTTGTGGAATTCACAGAACGGATCTGAATTTCTTGATCTCTGATTCGCTGGTTGGTAGGGCCTTTTGGAATATGCCCTATCCTTCATGATTTGGCTAACTTCTTGCATGACCTCATCTAGCTCAAACTCTGGCAGGTCACCTTCTTGCTGCTGATGAACTGCAGCTGCTAGCAGAGATGATGTTTACAATGGTAGCAGCCGTTCTTTGCCACGATCATGGCCTTAGGAGGGGTATTAATGATGACGCTGAAATCTTCTTGCTTTCCTAGAGAGAGATGGAAAGTCTTTCCGAGGAGACCTCGGAGGCTGCTTGTAAGAAGAAGAATTTTTCTCCGATACAAGCTTATAGACGAAGCTAGGGTTGCTCTTTTCACCGCGGATATACGAGTTGGCTAAGCCGATCAACTCTTGATAAGTTCTTGGTGCTCGGATGTTAGCTTCAAACTTTAGTGGACCTTCACGCAGGCCGTGAATAAGAGCCACTCGGTACATTTCTTGATCAACGATCTCAATGTCTAAAATTTATTTCTAAAATCGATCCACAAAATGAGACCAGGTCTCATTATCTCGCTACCTAATCTCAAATAGGGCTTCTGGACCGCCCTTCCTCTTTGAAGAGGTAGAAAATCTGAGCAGGAACTCCCTTCGCAAATCAGCGAAGGTAGAGATGGATTGAGCACGAAGTCCATAGAACCAATCTCTCACTTGACCATCAAAGGTTGTTACGAGGAGTTTACTCTTGGTAGCATCGGAGAGGGTCTTGAGAGCAATGGCTGATTCAAAAGCTTGAAGATGCTTGACTGGATCAGTCTCCCTGGTGTAAATGGGAAACTGTGTCTCTCTGAAGTTGACTGGAGTTGGTTCGTGCCGAACCCTCTCTGTAAACGGCGATGGTTCTTCTTGTTCTACTGCATAAGGAAAGTAAGGAGCATGAGCAGTAGCTGCAAAAGAAGCAGGAGGATAGGAGAAAAAGGTTTCTGCAGGAGGAGCAAATGCAGGAGCTGAAGAGAAGGGATCACTTCCCTGAAAATTAAGAAATCTAGCTGGACTTCCCCAGGCAGCTTCCCGGAAGAAGTTTTGACGAGCTGCAAACTCATCATCCTGGGATCGCAAAGGAGCTGCAGGCCCTTGCGGAAAGGTTGGAGTGTAAAGAGGAGGGTAGACTGACGGATAAGCCGGTGGATAGACTTGAGGAGTCTCTGATGTTGGTGCTGGATTGATTGGAGGAACTGGCGCTGCTGAAGATTGAGCGACCAATTGCTGCGTGAGAGCTGCTAGAGTATGGTCGATGGCTTGAAACTATTGGGCAGTTTCTCTGCGAGATTGCTCTAAGGCCTGCCAGATAGAATTATCACTGGGACTTGGAGCAAGATCCTCGGCTGGTTGATGGTCTGACATGAGTAACCACTGCTTTCACTGTCTGATCGAGATCTGAAGGTCGCGTGTTAACTGTTTATGTACGAAATGAGACACCGACCAGTTAACGGGTTGTTCGATCTCACAAGCTAAGGGTGAAGGAAGAAGGGTTGCGGGGTTATAGGAGAAGCTTGCTCAGGTACTGTCGAGCAGACAGCTACTTTGATTGATAGCTTCGCAGGTTGATGCCGAGAGAGGAGAGAAGAAGAGAGGAGGCCGCTAGCAGCAGCAACAGCAGACTTCGCCCGCCGCGGCTTGAATGCCACTCTTGCGACGGGCTTTTCCTTTAATCAAGTAGGGTTACAACTTGCCATTGCACCATTACATGTAAAAATAGTAAAGGGTACAAGGGGAATCTTGCGGCTGAGAAAGAGAGTTGCCAGAGACTAAGTAAAAGAGACTGTAAAGGACTGTAGAACTGAGGCTGCAGATACTGCTCAAGCTGCCTGCTGAGGGCAGAAAAAACTAAGTCCATATCCCTTGACGACCTGGGAGAACTGGAAATTGGAAGCTGTGGAGGCTGCTCAAGCTTCCTACTGCTGAAATAAAAAACTAAGTCCACAGCCCTTGACGACCTGAGAGAACTGGAAATTGGAGGCTGCGGAGGCTGCTCAAGCTGCCTACTACTGACAGAAAAACTAAGTCCACAGCCCTTGACAACCTGGGCGGACTAGAGATTTGAGGTCATAGATCTTGCTTGATTAGCTTTGATAAACTGGGAAACTGAGTCCGCAGACTTTGATCAAGGTGGCTGTTCTCCTCTCTCGCGTGCCAAATGAGAGGCCTTGGGGGCTATTTATAGGCCTGGGGAGAATCTTCTAGAAGCGTGCCCAGTGACGTCATCATCGACGACCTCGGCGGACTCGGCGGATTGATAAAATGAGGTCGACGACCTCAGCAGACTCCGCAAACTGGCCTTTTCTCTGCTGGGGCAGACTTTCGATTGGCAGCTAGTAGAGGGCAGGCTGGCTGAGCGACCTGAGGAGCAAGCAGACGGATCCTGAGCGCACTGGGCGGACTCCAGGGGGAGTCCGCCCCTGACGGAGCGGAGGCCTCCCCCTAGCGAGCGGCCAGGGTGGACTCCACGGGGAGTACGCCCGGCTAGCGAAGGCCGCCCCCTAGCGGGTGGCCTGGGCGGACTCCAGGGGGAGTCCGCCCGGCTACGGAGGCCGCCCCCTAGCGGGCGGCATAGGCAGAGGTCGCCCCCTAGCAGGCGACCTGGGCGGAGGTCGCCCCCTAGCGGGCGACCTGGGCGGACTCTAGGGGGAGTCCTCCCAGCAGGCGGAGGCCGCCACTAGCGGGCGGCGAGCTGAGGTCGCCTCCTAGCGGGCGACCTGGGCGGAATCCAGGGGGAGTCCACCCAGCAGGCAGAGGCTGCCCCTAGCGGGCGGCGAGCGGTGGTCGCCCCCTAGCGGGCTACCTGGGCGGACTCCAGGGGGAGTCCGCCCAGCAGGCGGAGGCCGCCCCTAGTAGGCTGCGAGCGGAGGTCGCCCCCTAGCGGGCGACCTGGGCAGACTCCAGGGGGAGTACGCCCAGCTGGTGGAGGCCTCCCCTGGCGGGCGGCGAGCGGAGGTCGCCCCTTAGCGGGCGGCTAGCGGAGCATCCGTACTTGAGCGACCTTAGACTCGGCAGTCCGCCTTGCGCGGACACGGTGGACATCAAGGGTATCCTGCTCCTTGCGAATGGGAACATGTAAGAGGAAAGCAGAAAAAATGGGCACCTTGGAGAGGATTGCCGATTTTGGGGTTAACATGCGAGATCCCCTGAGGAAAGCGCTTTTGTTTATAGCAGATTCGAGCTTAGCGGATATAATTGACATGGCGAAGGGACTAGAAGCGGATCACTTGGGGGGTCTATACTATTAATAAGAGACCCACTGAGGGTGTGATGGAGGCTAAACTAAGTTATAGAAGGAGGTAGGATAACAGAGGGAGAGGAAATAATAGTTGCGGGGGTCGCTTCCGTCAGAATTTAGGATGGAGCGTCCGGCCCTGCATCCAGCTCTACCTCCACTGCAACAACTGTACCTGTAGCCTAGAGAGCAGTACGAATAAGTCTGCTTCTAGTGCAACTAGCACGGCCACATCAAGCATTATTGCCCACATCTAGGTGGGAATGCTCCCTCTGCTCTTCCTCTTGAAGCCCCATGAGGATGGGGACACGTGCGCGGACGAGGGCGAGGACCACGGGGAAGGAATCCCGGACCCGCTCGGGTTCAGGTGTTTGCGTTGTACATGGCACAGGAGATGAATCCTCAGGACGTGATTGCATGTATGTTGTGATATTATTTAATATGTTATAAGCATTTCTTTTCAATTACGTAGGATATGCTAGGAGTCTAGCCTTGAGTCTTTGTAATGGATACCTAGGCACCGCGATGGTTAGTGGGAAACTAGCTTACACCCTATTCAACACCGGTGCCACACACTCTTTTGTATCGGCGGACTTCGTTAAAGACCTATAAGGAGTGCAAAATTTCGCCAATATTACTCGGAGAGTTCGCCTCCCAGATGGATCTGAGATGGCGTCGTCCACCAAATGCGACCTGGAAGTATAAATTGAAGGAAAACCCTTTGACACCCCTGCAACGGTGTTGGGAATACTAGAGTTCGACCTTATTCTGGGGATGTCGTAGTTGGATTGGGACCACTCTAGGGTTGATTGCGCGATAAACAAATCATGTTGAGGCTTGGAAACTCTGAGGTCATCTTCCAAGGTGAAAGATAGGGTAAGCTCTGACAAACTCTAGAGGGGGGGGGGGGGTGAATAGATTTTTTAAAATCTTTTTGATTTATGCTGAAATAAGAAGTCTTTAATAAAATATGTTACTATGATATAGGTGTATGAGTGTACAAGTGCAACAGATGAACTAGAGAAAAGATAACTAAGCTACACAGCAAAACATATCACAGCACAAGAACATAGGAAGATCACAGCCACACAAACAACACAAGAATTTTTATAGTGGTTCCCCAAACTTGGGTACATCCACTCTTCTACCACCCTAGGTTGGAATCCACTACAGGTTTTGATCAGGTGACTGCCACCAATGAGCTTTTGATCAGGTGCTCAAAAACCAACCCAAGTCTTTTGGAAGGAGGCTTACAACCAAAATAATTTTGAAGGGAATTAAAACCCTTTACAAAGGTAGGGAAAAGAGGTTGATGGAAGTCTTCTTTTCTCAAGTCAAAATGAGAAGACTATGTGGATTCTGTGGTGTTGTCAAAGCTCCCCCTGAAATCTTGAATGGTTCAGGAGTGGAAGCTTTGCTAAGGGTGAGTAGGCCTTTTGCTATATGATCAACCCTTCAGAGATCCTTTTACTGATTTGAATATTCTTGTTACTTGTGATCCCTGAAAACAAAGAAGGTGTAGAAGAAGGACTCTTGATTGTGATTGTTGTTCCTTCTTCTTCTTTTTGAGAGCAGTTGATTTTCTGAGAACTGTATGCACTGCACTTCTTGTTGATCTCAAAAAAAGTTTCTGTATTGACTTCTTTCTGGCAGAGAGATAATCAGATTGATAAATGTCTCAAGGTCGAATTGAAAAACCTGCAATAAATGCTCAGCCAAAATTTGGGAAATGAAAACGGCAAGTATGTTGTCATATATTCTATTCTATGTCTATCCTGAGATATAAGCAATTAATTCCATGGAGGATATTTGCAATCAATGCTGCCAGTAACGGCTCGATTCAAAGGATATAAGTGCATTGATTATCCAGGGAATTAACGGCCTATAATAGATATAAAATAAGGAGACAGAAAAGGAAAGAATAAATAACAATATGTCTAACAGTTTTCGTCGACCAGAGAACAACTTTCGTCGACCTGTGATCTGCGAACAACTACACTGCATAAACTGACGGATACTGTGCTCTAAGTTCGTCGACCTGAGAATGTGAAATTAGTCGACCTTAGAACTTGGTCAAAATGACGGCGTTGAGATAATAGCACATATGGTGTTGATTCGTTTGAGAGCGTTGAGTCATTGATAGTGTTGAGAGTTGAGTGATCTTTAGCTCTGAGTAAGCTTTGGCTTTGAGTTAATTATGGCGCTGAGTCAATTATGGCGCTGAGTGATCTTTGGCTCTAAGAGTTCGTCGAGCTCAACTCTAAGAATTTTATCTCTGAGTTAGTGGAGCTGAGCAAAACTATCGTCGACCGGAGATCGACGAACGTAGATCTCCTGTTTCTAAAACTTGAATTCTCTAATTCTTGAGTCTTTGGCAGTGTTGGAGGTTGGTCCTTTGTACTGTTGACTCTAAGGACATGACCTAGACTATAAAAACACATAAAACTTGACCCTTCTATACAACATGGGTCACAACCTAAGAAGAGAACCTAGCCCAAATCACTTAGGGGTTCCAACAATCTCATATTTGGGTGAGGTTACTCCAAACAGAAATAGAGAAAAAAAAATTACAGGACAAAATGAAGTAGACATAGCATAAAACTGAGATAGCTGATAGAGTAAATAAGCTATCAGTACCTTTATAAAGCTATGCACCCAAATTGTTCACAATAAAAATAGAGACTGAAAATAAATGACCTAATTGTCCTTGGAGGATAAGAAGATTTAGAAAATATAATCACTCTGTTAGGATCTTGTGCTCGCTTCACTGTCATAGTCATATCTGCATCACAAAGTGTCTTTTGAGGAGTAGTTCTATGAACAACAGCTTCAGGATGTAGATGCATGTATTTTTCAGCATTAAACAACTTTCCAACTTGATATCTTTCAAATTCCTTTTTACTGTAGCTTGACATTATTGAAAATTGAGAAGTATCCTTACCCTTTTCTCTGGCTTGCCTTATCTGAGAGAGAGCAATAGATTCTTGGAATCTAGCCATTCTAGTAGTTGGGCTAGTCTCAGGATCATAGGCTGGAATTGGAGGTCTTTCAGGGCTATTTGCTTTGCCAGGAGATGAAGGAGGAGAGAATGTTGGCTTGGGGGAAATTGTTGAGCACTGGATGAACTTCTAGAGGAGAGCTTATGTTTGTGTTGGTGCTGACTTGCTCTAGAAGATTGAGAAGGTCTTCCTTGTCTCTAATAGGTTTTGGTGAATGTAGGCTTGGAAAGAGCATCTGAGCTTTGAGAGATGGTTCCTGAAGCACCTGCAGCTGGTGGAGGAGGAGGATCCCTTTTAAATTTTTGTGGAGGAGGAGAATATCTGCTTCTTTTCTTCCTTGACTTCTGTTCATTTTTGGATAGCCACATCCATGCTGGCATACCCTTATATGGAGTTATATTGTGCAGAATATAGTAGGGAGTGTCATTTATTGGGTTGAGTTATTGAGCAGGAGGAGGAGGAGCTTTTCTTTTCTTGGAAATTTTCTTCCTTTTTGGATCCTCATCAGAGTCATCATCATTAGAAGATTGGGAATTTTCATACATATCATCAATCTGGCTTATTACATCCTTAGGGATTTCTTTACTTACTAGAGTGGGGACAATTTCATCCTGAGCTACTTCAGTTCCATGCCAATGTCTTGAGCCATAATGTCATCCAGATTTGGGAGAGGGCTATCATCCATGATATAGGATGGCCCAGGTGGGCTAGATCTCTGAGCAGACAATATTTCTGGAGTAGCTGTCAAACTTTTCTTTACATTGTCTAACACCTCTGAGCTGACAGGAGAAGTCTAGCACACTATTGCTTATGAAGATAGAATGGGAAAGGTAAAATAAATATAGGATCCAAATATTTTTAGCAAAGCTGCTAGATTTTCTTTGGGATTGATAATATAGATCCTTCCAGGCAAAATTTCTGGCAGAATAACCTCTTGAGTATTTGACACTATAATATCTGTACAATAAACATCTGTTTCCATGTCTGATTCAAGAGAATTTAAGACATCTGATTCCATAGCATGTTCTGTTCCTACTGCTGGTACAACTGCTATTTGTTCTGCTGTTGCTTCTTCTGCTGCTGCTGTGTCCATGTCTTGTTCAGTTAGTTCTTCTACTGCTGCTACTTCTTCTATTGTTGCTGCTGTTGTTACTTCTATTACTACTGCTGCTTCTGCTTCAACTACTACTGCTTCTTCCTCATCATGTATCTCCCCCTGCCTGGGTTCAGTAATAACTGAAGTCAAACCCTTTTCTGAAGAGAGAGTAGTGGTGAGAGCAGAAACATGGGCAGACGGAGTGGAAATGGATGTAGCAAGAGGGGAAATTTCCTCTGCTAAGATGGTCTGGAGGAGTTGTTTGAGAAGTTGAAGAAGTGATTGTAGGATGGACAGATCTAAGATTGTAGAGGTATAGGTTGTGGCAGAGTGTGGCTAAATACGGATAGGGGTAGAGATAGTAGTAGTTGGTGGAGTGAGAGGTGGAGCATCTAACATAGAAGTGTCTAAAGGGAAGTCATGTTGAGGAGATCGAGTGTTCAGTGGAGATGATAATAAATTGAAGGAGGGGAGATCAGCAAGATGAGATGGAAGAGGGGATTGGGGAGGTGTAGGTATGGATGTATCATGTTGGGGGGGAGGTGTAGAGGAGGAAAAATGGGTTGGAGAATGATGAACTGGGGATAATGAAGGTAGGGGAGTAGAGACTGGAAGATGAGTTGAAGCTGGGGTGTGTTGTGTTGCTGGCAGAGATGAAGATTGGAGAGCAGGAGATTGAGGAGTGGCTGGAGTATTGTTGCAAGGAATAATGGTGGATCGGTTCTCTTTATAAGGGTGGGGAGTGGCTGAAACAGCCCTTGTACTTTCAGAAGCTGGGGTGGCAGAGGATGAAGCCTTAGAGGGCTTTGTGATTGTCCTCTCCCACCTGCCAAATAAGGCACATGTGAGCCTTTTGCTGGCATTTATGAATGTGGTCTGGGAGACCAGTGATTTAGCAGCCTTTTCTGTCCGGAAGATCCCTAGGATCCTTCCAAAGTTTACTTCCTTCTTACTGTTCCTTTTCTTGATGAGATCAAAGATGATCTGTGCCCAGTTTACCTTCCTCTTGATTACCATTGCACTCATAACCAGAAATTGATGTCTTGTTATATAATCGTGTGCAGTGCGCTTGCCCAGCAAGACTTTCCCAACAATATCTGCGAGAAATTTGTACTCGGCAGATAGGTGTTTCTTCAGTAGTTTATTTGGGTTATCGCCAGTGTAACCCATCAGACTCAACATCATGTCATATTCAACATTATCGAGTTCTAATTCTTCTTCTCCATTCTATAATCCAATGTTTTTTGTTAATACAGCGGGAGAGAGAGATGGCATTACCCGCTATTTATCCGGTCATTGTGTTGTCCTCGGTTGTAGACGCAGTAAATACCCATTCTTTGATTTCCATGCTGGGTAATTTGATTCTAATGGACAACAGATTTTTAAATTTTTGGTCTTCCAGCAGTTGCAGAATGTGAAGGAACACTGGATTGGAGTGTTGGAAGGAGTAGAAATCGACGTCAAATCTGGTATCAAACTTCATTTCCGCAAGGACGCCTGTTGGAATCGCCATGAATTCACCTGCAAGAGAGAAAAAAAATATCAAGTGCAAAGGGAACTAAAAGCGCGGGACGGAGGTAGAAGAAAACCTAGATATATGGTTTTTCGGAATATGAAACGACAAACTCCGGTCCACGAAAAATAAAAAAATCTTCGTTCTGAGGTCGACGAAATAATTTATAGTAAAACAGTTCGTCGAACTTAGTCTGAAGGTTTGAAGACATTTCATCGATCTCTGGTCGAAGAAAGGTTTCAGAAGTAAGTTCGTCGATCTCAGTTCGACGAAAATTACTTCACAAGGAGATTTCGTCGATCTCAGGTTGACGAAAAATCTCAAGAACAATTATCAGTTCGTCGATCTCAGGTCGACGAATAGAGGCAATTCTTTGACCATAGACAGAGCATTAGATTAAATCCTGACCATTTATCATACCAAGCTGATTGACAAAGAATAGATGCTTGGATGAGTCCAATGGCTTAGTGAATATATCTGCTCTTTGAAAATCAGTAGAGATTAATTCAAGTTTAATCTTTTGTTTGTCAACATAATCTCTAATGAAGTGATGTCTAATATCTATATGATTGGTTCTAGAATGCAATACTGGATTTTGTACAATTAAAATAGCACTTGTATTATCACATAGAATAGTTGAATTATTTAAGTTGACACCATAATCCAGTAGTTGGTTTTGTATCCACAAGATCTGTTAACAGCATCTGCATGCAGCCATATATTCAGCTTCAGCAGTGGATGTTGAAACAGATGTTTTCTTTCTACAGAATCAAGATACAAGTCTGTCACCAAGGAACTGACAAGTTTTAGAGGTGCTTTTCCTGTCTACTCTGCATCCATCATAATCAGCATCAGAAATCCAGTTAACATAAATGCTGATTCTGTTGAATACTAGAGGCCTAGATCTGGACAACCTTTTATATATCTTAAAATCCTTTTTAAGAAAATAAGGTGAGATTATTTAGGGTTCACCTAAAACCTAGCACAAAGACATGTGGCAAACATAATATCTGGTTTGCTTACTGTTAAATACAGTAGGGATCCAATAATGGCCCTATACCTGGTCTGATCAACTGGTTTTCCAGATTCATCAGCATTTACACAGCATTGGCAGCCATGGGTGTTTTCATGGCAAGGGCATCGGCATCATTCATCCCAAACTTCTTATTAAGCTCTTTAACATATTTAGACTGAGAGATGAAGATCCCTTCGGGGATTTGTTTCACTTGGAGACCAAGGAAATATGATAACTCACTCATGCTACTCATCTCAAACCTTGAGTGCATTAAATCTGAAAATCTTTTGCCTAGATTGCCATCAGTAGAACCAAAAATTATGTCATCCACATATATTTGTACTAAGAGAATTTTTTTCATGATGCAACTTTGTAAAAAGGGTTCTATCTACCATGCCTCTTAAAAAACCATGCTCTAAAAAAAGATGGCTAAGGTCTCATACCAAGCACATGGAGCTTGCTTTAAACCATAGAGAGCCTTGTGCAATTTAAAAACATAAGAGGGATGAGATGGAGAGATAAAACCTGGAGGTTGTTCAACATACACCTCTTCTTTGTGTTCTCCATTTAGGAATGCACTTTTCACATCCATCCGGTAGACTTTAAACTTTTTGAATGCTGCATAAGCTATGAAAATCCTTATAGCTTCAAGTCTGGAAACTGGAGCAAAGGTTTGATCATAATCAATCCCTTCCTCTTGCTTGTATCCTTGAGCAACAAGCCTTGCCCTGTTACTCACTATCACACCTTGGGCATCAAGTTTGTTTCTGAATACCCACTTAGTCCCAATTACTGGATAGCCCCTAGGCCTTGGAACTAAGTCCCAAACTTTACACCTCTCAAACTAGTTGAGGTCCTCTTGCATTGCAGTGATCCAGTTTGAATCTTGCTCTGCATCAGATATGGATTGAGGCTCAATTTGAGTGAGAAAACAGGCAAGCATCACATCAGGGTTGAGTTGATGCCTTATCTGCACTCGTACTGATATGTCTCCAATTACTTGAGATCTAGGGTGATCCCTAAGTGTGACAAGATCATTAGGTGGAGTTAGTTCAGTGACAGTTATTTGATTTAATTCCGCTTATGGAATTATATCAACTGTTGGAGAAAATTGAATTGCTTCCACAGTCTCTTCTTCACTTTCAGCTTCTGATATATCTTGTGGAGAGGGATGTGATTCAACCCTTGAGGTAAGGTTTAGATCATCCAAGCTCTCACACAAATTTTGTACCTACAGATTATTGTTGGTAGAGTTGTCTCTCTCCTTGTAAAACATATTAGATTCATCAAATGTCACATGCATAGATTCCTCAATTTATAATGTTGATTTATTAAGCACCCTATATGCCTTGCTAACTTGGGAATATCCTAGGAAAATTCCCATTGCAGCCTTAACTTCAAACTTTCTAAGATATTTCTTGTCATTGTTGTGAATATAACATATACATCCAAATACTTTAAATAGGTTATTATAGGTTTTTCCTTTTGAGTAGTTCATAGGGAGTCTTAAGCATTAGTTTATGTATTAGGCTTCTATTCAGGGCATAATTTGTTGTGCTTACTGCCTATACCCAATAGGAAAAAGACATGTAAGCATCTGCAAGCAATGTACCTGCAGCTTCAATGAGTGTCCTATTCTTCCTTTCAACTACCCCATTTTATTGATAAGTTTTTGGAGCTAAGAAACAATGTTTGATACCTTCCTTCTCACAGAACTCTAGCATAAGAAGAGATTCAAACTCAGTGTCATGATCACTTCTGATCAATGCAACTTGAGTAGAGTTCTCAATCTATATGTTCTTGAGAAAATCTGTGAGAAACTTAAAAGTATCTGACTTAATTCTCAAAAAGGAAAACCATGTGAATCTGGAGAAATTATCTACAATAACTAATGTATAAGACTTTTCTCCTAGACTTTGTACTGCAATAGGGCCAAAAAGGTCCATATGGAGCAAGTACAAAATTCTAGGTGAATCACTCTTATTAATGGATTTGAAACTAGATTTAGTTTGCTTGCCTAGCTGACAAGCCCTGCAAAGGCCTTCCTTCTTGTAGGGACCAGAAGGTAAACCTCTAACAAGATTGTCCTTTGATAACCTAGCTATATTTTTATGGTTTACATGTCCTAGTCTTTTGTGCCATAAGCTAGTTTGAATGCTGACAAAATTGAATAAGCAAGTTTCAAATTTAGCTGATTCAAAATTTACTAAGTAGATGTTGCCTTGTCTAATTCCTGTTAAAACAGTTGTGTTGTTTAAAGAAATAAGACATAAAGAGTTAGTGAAGCTTAAATGATAACCTATATCACATAGTTGGCTTACTGATGTCAGATTTTGCTTAAGACCATATACATAAGTCACCTTCTTGAATGTGACAGCTCCACAGTTGAAATCTCCATAGCCTTTTATCAGTCCAAAGCCTGAGTCCCCAAAGATTACTTTAGGTCCAGTCTTGGCTTTATAGTTGATTAGGCATTCCTTGCAACCTGTCATATGTTTAGAGCAACAACTGTCCAGGTACCACTTGTTTTGAGTGACAGGGTTCTCTTCTACCTTCAAATAGGATTAGTAGTTTTTGACCTAGATTACCTTGGGTCCTTGTTGTTTAACATAATTGAAACTTGAAATAAATGAACATTCAGGTTGATACATATAACCTAAAGGATGATACCTTCTAGGAGGTATGACCCACTGACTAAAGGGATTAAAGGATTTATCAGTTTTTAGGTTACTCTGGTTATGAACTGAGTTTGACAAATTTGAGTATGTTCGTCGACCTGAGCTCGACGATCTGGGTTGAGTTCTTCGATCTCTGCTCAAAGAATGGAGCTATCCATTCTCAGAGCCCCAGAAACATTGATCTCTGGTCGATGAACCATACTGGTTTTGTCGATCCCAGTTCGAAGAATAGTTTACATTATTATTTGCATTAAGGGTTCGTCGTTCTGAGGTCGACGAATCATACCCATTTCGTCGGTCTGAGTTCGATAAAATATGCTGAACATAGTTATGTTGTTTATTTTTCTTTTTCTGAATTATTTTCTTAAGTTCTAACTGTTTTAGAACTTCATTAACCTTCTCAACATGTTCAGTATTTTTCTTACCATTTTCAGAGATGAAGTTAATAGGTTTTGATAATTGATTTTTCTGAATTAGGATTGGTTCACTAGATGAGGCTCTTAATCCTAGTTTGTTATTGTTAGATCTTGTATTAACTGTGCTAGTTATATCTAACAGTTATAAACTTCTACCATTCAAGAATTCTTCTAGTTCCTTAGCCTTACTTAATCCAGATTTCAGAAAAACTATTTGTTGATTGACTAAGCTTTATTCTTCAGTTAACTTTTCATTTTCAGCAATGATTTTGTCTTGTTCTAAAAGTTTTTCCCTGAGAAGTTTGATTTCCTTCTCAGATCCTATTAGGTCTAAACACAAGATTTTAAATTCAGATTGAAATTCATTAGATTGAAAGTCATAGGAAGCAATTACCTGATCCTCTTCAAAGAGGAATTTTTCATCATCTGATTCTTCTGAGTCTGATCTGCCGCTTCTAGCATCTATTTCCATAAGGAAAATTTCACTTGCCTTCTTTTCTTCTACATCATCTTCACTGGAACTGGAGGAGGATGTTTTATCTTCAGTATCACTCCAGGTTTCAGCTTCAAAGCCCTTCTCCTTCTTTTTGTACTTGTTGGAGGAGGCCTTGCTGTGCTGATGTCTTCTTGAATCCTTTTCTTGCCTTCTGTCTTTCTTTTGGACTTCTGGGCATTCTGAGATGAAGTGTCCAGGTTTCCTGCACCCAAAACAGACAACCTCCTTAGAAGGGGTCTTATCATACCTAGGTTAATCTTCATTCCTTGAGGGCTTCCTCCTGAAGTCCTTCCTTGCCATTTTATAGAATCTCTTAGCAAAGAGACCCATAAGATATTCATTGGCTGGCAAGCTGGGAGATTCTTCTGCAGCTTTGAATGCTACGTTCTGTTCCTTCCTGGTAGGTGTTGAAGCCTTTGGTTCAACTGCAGCTTCTCTTGACTTGATCAATTCCTCATAAGATTTGAGCTTTCCAAGCAGAGATTCTGTTGAGATTTCAGTCATGCTACTGGCTTCTCTGATGGGCCAGATTCTGGAGTCCCAAGTGCTAGGGAAGCACATGAGGATCTTGTCATTGACCTCAGTCAGAGTAATTTCCTTGTCCAATGTTCTGAGCTCACTGATGATGGAGCTCATCCTGTTGTACATTACTTCCACAGATTCTGCTTCATCTTTCCTGAAATTCTCATATTAGGATATGAGGTTGGATCTTCTATCCTTCCTCTAATCAGCAGAGCCTGCTACCATTTGGTTGAGGGAATCCCAAATGGATTTGGCAGATGTACATTCAGCAACTTTCTGAAATATATCATCTGACATAGTTTGGGCCAGTATGTTCATAGCTCTGGCATCAGTAATCTTTGCTTTCTTATGTGCATCAACCTGATCTAGAGAAGGCACTGCACTGAGATTTACTGGAGTTGAAGTAGAGGGTACTGGAGCTGGTGGTCCTGTCAAGATGGAATTAAAAATGTCCTCATCAATAGAGTTCATATAAAGCTTGATTCTTGCCTTCTAGATCCCAAACTTTTTCAAGTTGAAGACTTGAGGTCTGGAGCTGGCATAATCCTTGTTTTGTGCCATGATATCAGAAAATAAAATCTAATCAGAGAAACTAATAAGACTTATTCAGAGTTTATCCTAAGGATCTTGATTAATCCAGGTGTAAGCTTGTACGATGTGATTAACCTTCCTCTGATATCATTTGAAAGATAGGGTAAGCTCTGACAAACTCTAGAGGGGGGGGGGGGTGAATAAAGTTTTTAAAATCTTTTTGATTTATGCTGAAATAAGAAGTCTTTAATAAAATATGTTATTATGATATAGGTGTATGAGTGTACAAGTGCAGCAGATGAACTAGAGAAAAGATAACTAAGCTACACAGTAAAGCATATCACAGCACAAGCACACAGGAAGATCACAGTCACACAGACAACACAAGAATTTTTATAGTGGTTCACCAAACTTGGGTACATCCACTCTTCTACCACCCTAGGTAGGAATCCACTATAGGTTTTATCAGGTGACTGCCACCAACGAGCTTTTGATCAGGTGCTCAAAAACCAACCCAAGTCTTTTGGAAGGAGTCTTGCAACCAAAATAATTTTGAAGGGAATTAAAACCCTGTACAGAGGCGGGTAAAAGAGGTTGATGGAAGTCTTCTTTTCTCAAGTGAAAATGAGAAGACTATGTGGATTCTGTGGTGTTGTCAAAGCTCCCCCTAAAATCTTGAATGGTTCAGGACAGGAAGCTTTGCTAAGGGTGAGTAAGCATTTTGCTATATGATCAACTCTTCAGAGATCCTTTGACTGATTTGAATATTCTTGTCACTTGTGATCCCTGAAAAAAAGTAGGTGAAGAAGAAGGACTCTTGATTGTGATTGTTGTTCTTTCTTCTTCATTTTTTAGAGAGCAGTTGATTTTCTGAGAACTATATGCACTGCACTTCTTGTTGATCTCAAAAAAAGTTTTTGTATTGAATTCTTTCTGGCAGAGAAATAATCAGATTGATAACTTCTTCAAGGTCGAATTCAAAAACCTACAATAAATGCTCAACCGAAATCTGGGAAATGAAAACGGCAAGTATGCTGTCATATATTCTATTCTATGTCTGTCCCGAAATATAAGAAATTAATTCCATGGAGAATATTTACAATCAATGCTGCTAGTAATGACTCGATTCAAAGGATATAAGTGCATTGATTATCCAGGGAATTAACGGCCTATAATAGATATAAAATAAGGAGACAGAAAAGGAAAGAATAAATAACAATGTCTTACAGTTTTCGTCGACCAGAGAACAACTTTCGTCGACCTGAGATAAGCTTTTGTCGACCTGTGATCAGCTTTCGTCGACCTGTGATTAGCTTTCGTCGACCTGTGATCTGCGAACAACTGCACTGCATAAACTGACGGATACTGTGCTCTAAGTTTGTCGACCTTAGAATATGAAATTAGTCGACCTTAGAACTTGGTCAAACTGACGACGTTGAGATAATAACACATCTGGTGTTGAGTCATTTGAGAGCATTGAGTCATTGATAGCATTGAGAGCGTTGAGTGATCTTTAGCTCTGAGTAAGCTTTGGCTTTAAGTGAATTATGACACTGAGTCAATTATGACACTGAGTGATCTTTGGCGCTGAGAGTTGAAGTGTTTGTCGACCTGAGAATAGAGTTCGTCGAGCTCAGCTCAGAGAATTTTATCTCTGAGTTAGTCGAGCTGAGCACGACTATCGTCGACCGGAGATCGACGAACGTAGATCTCCTGTTTCTAAAACTTGAATTCTCTAAGTCTTGAGTCTTTGGCAGTGTTGGAGGCTAGTCCTTTATACTATTGACTCTAAGGACATGACCTAGACTCTAGAAACACATAAAACTTGACCCTTCTATACAATATGGGTCACAACCTAAGAAGAGTACCTAGCCCAAATCACTTAGGGGTTCCAACACAAGGTATTAGATTCGCACCTCGTACGCTATTTTCTTCAATTCAGGCCTTAAAAGCCGACATGAAGGGGGAAGAAGTTTACATGATTTGTTTCGGATTTAAAGAGATGACCACAGCTATAAAGGATGTGCGGGTGGCGCGGGATTTCCCTGAGGTATTTTGATGGGCTAAAACCCGAATAGGAAAGCGTACCCGTCGAATCGTAGTATCAAGGTCGTATTTAAACACGGGGCTGTCAAGTACTGCTACTCACGCTTGAACTATTATCCTACCGAAAAATTGTTGGATTTTGAGAATTTTTAAAAGTGAAATAAACGATAATTTGCGAGACGAAAAACTTATATTAAAAAGCTAGCATTCGATCATTGATTCACCATAAAATGAAACGAGAGAGATAAAAGGTATAGTTTTAAATTTGCAAATCATACTCGGCCGTGACGGATCCGAAAATGAGACAAAATCTCGCTAGAGCATTAGGTCTTATAACTTATAGACTCTTTGATCGAATTCTCTTTACAAACCAAAGAAGCCTAAAGTTGCATTATCGATGTGATCCGCACTATTGGATTTGACTCCAATCCGGAAGATTTACACCGTCCTATCTCTAGGGTTGCATTCAACTCCTTCCTTCTTTGAGTGATCTTTCACATTCACGAGCCTCTAGGCTACTCACATATGAGATCCTAAGCCTACTACCGTACACCGAAAATACGGAGTCAACGAAATAATAATCAAAGAAGGACCGAGTAGAATTAAGCAAAAATAAAACTATGAAATAAAAGAAACCCTCATCTCATTTTATGGATCCTCACGATCGAATGCTAAAGGAAATTTAGCTACGCATATTCGAAAGGAAAGACAAAATAAAATAAGAGAAGAACATGTTTTATTACTTGAAAGGGAATAGAAGATTACACAATATGATTATAAAAGGAAATATTATGCTATTACAAGGAAAATTATAACTTGGAGGAAACAAAACATGAAAATAAAAACTTGCACTAATGGAAAATATGACAATAACAAAGAGAAAATTACAACTCACAAACACTCAAGCTCTCCAACTCAACATTCAAACTTTGCTTAGAACTTCACTCCAACAAAATTGTAATCCTTTGGCTTGAGGGTTGGGGTGGCTTATATAAAGGATGGAGATGATTCTAGAACATAAGAAAATGAAAGGGCACAAGGGGGGCTGGCCACTTCATGGGGAGAATATTCATGCATGCATTAATAAAGGGGAGAGAGAAAAGGGGGGGGTTCATGCATTTCATTTAATGAGAAATATACAATAAGAAGGGGGGATTAATGGAAACTTGTACAAGGGGAAAAAGGAGAGGGGCCGGCCACTTACATGGGGAGAAGATATTCATGCATGCTAATTAATGGAGAGAGAGAGATAAAGGTACATGCATGGGAGAATAAAGGTGGCCGGCCATGCATGAAAATATTCATGCATGGCAATAAATGAAGGGGGGCTGCTCTTGAATGTGTGAAGGCCGGCCACAAGCTTGGGGAGTTGGCTGTTTCATGGGCTCGGGTAGAGGGCAAAGAAGGGGGTTGCATGGTGGGCTCCTTGCTTGAAGAGGTGGGCTGCATTTGGAGGAGGATTGGTGTTCTCGGGTTGCTGCACTTGGAGGAGGGCACGGCTTCAAATGTGGGCTGCTTGGGCTGCATCAAGGGCTCGGGTAGGCTATGTTGGGCTGCACCAAGTAGGCCGGCTGCACCATAGATCAAAGGGGCTTCTCCATGATCAAACCTACAAAACAAAGTAACACACATTAGCTAAAATAACAAGATATAACTAAACATAAAACATAAAACAATTCATAATAATAAAACTAAACAAAATAATTATAACATTAATAATAACATATCATTGGTTGTGTAAAACTAACAAAGATAATAATATTTATAAATAAAACTAATCATAATAACATAAAATAACATAAAAAAAACTAATAAAATTATAGATTCTTATATTATAAAAATAACACAACAACAACATACAAGCATACAAAAACATAAAACCTATAATAAAACTTAGGGAAATAAGCTACTAAATTACCCCAAAAAAGGATGACTAAAACTAGTCATCATATTTCCTGAAAAGCTGTCGGAATTACCCCTGCATCGAGAGGTGGACTTTCAAATTAAGTTAGTACTTGGTGCCAAGCCCATCTCTCGGACCCATTATAGAATGGACTCAAAGGAACTCGCGTAGTTTAGAGTTCAATTGTAAGAATTAGTAGAATCTGTGTTTGTTCGCCCTAGTTCATTACCTATGGGAGCCCCTGTTCTATTCGTTAAGAAGAAGGATGGGACGTTGCGAATATGTATAGATTATCAGGAACTCAATCGTTTAACGGTACGGACCACCTACCCTCTACCCCGGATCGATGAGTTATTCGATCAGTTGGTAGGAGAGAAATGGTTTTCCAAGTTGGATCTGCACTCGGGGTATTATCAATTGAGGATACAAGAGGAGGACATCCAGAAAATGGAATTTTGCTCAAGGTATGGCCTATACGAGTTCACCGTGATGCCGTTTGGGCTCACGAATGCCCCTGCTGCGTTCATGAGTTTGATAAAAAAAATGTTTGAGCCATATCTAGACGTCTTTGTCATCATCTTCATCGATGACATTTTGGTCTATTCAAAGACAAAGGAAGAGCATGTTAAACACTTGACCTTGGTACTGAAGAAGTTAAAGGAGCATACTTTGTTTGCCAAGTTCAGCATGTGTGAGTTTTGGCTTCGAGAAGTTTCCTTCTTAGTCCATGTGATTAGTGGTGCTGGACTAGCTGTAGATCTAGCCAAGGTGTATGCCGTGAAGGAATGGTCTCCTTTGAAGTCAGTGGCCGATGTGTGGAGTTTCTTTGTACTTGCCAGGTATTATCGCATGTTCGTGAAAGGATTCTCAAAGTTAGCCCTTACTCTCCCTACACTAACAAAGAAAGGTGTACCATACGAATGGTCACCCCAGTGCGAGGCTGCCTTCATGGAGCTGAAAGATAGAATTACCTCCGCACCCATCCTAGCCCTTCCATATGGAAAGGAAGGATTTCAAGTATACACTAATGCGTCATATCAAGGGATGGGAGCAGTACTGATACAACACGAGCATGTGATTTCTTATGCCTCGAGGCAACTGAAAAATCATGAAGTCAATTATCTGGTTCATCATTTGGAGTTGGGGGAAGTGGTGTTCACCTTGAAGGTTTGGAGGCACTACCTATATAGCATCCACTACAAGATATTTTCAGATCATAAGAATTTAAAGTATGTTCATACCCAAAAGGAATTAAACTTGAGACAATGGCAGTGGTTAGAATTTGTGTGTGATTACGAGTTTACCTTGAACTATCACCCCAGAAAAGCGAACTCCGTGAACGATGCATTGAGTAGAAGGGTACTGGAATCGAGCCCTAAGTCTCGATTGATGAGTATGGAATTAGCTTGGATGCTCGAGGAGATGGAGATCACGTTGGTGTATAAAGATCATTCTAAGGAGTATACTGAATATCTATCTGCTATAAGTATAGTACATGGCACCCGAGATCATATTCGGGCAGATCAAGGGAAGGATGCTGCTCTAGCCCATGTAATCAAGTCAATTAAATATGGAACTACTGAACAGTACACACTAAAGGACGGCCTCGTGAATTTTCGTGGCCGACTCTACATTCCCAAGGGCGAGGAAATCTGGGAAGACATATTGAGAGAGGCACATTGTTCGAAGTATTTGGTGCATCCCGAGATTTTTAAAATGTATAACGACTTGCAGAAGACCTTGTTTTGGCCAGGAATGAAGAAAGCTGTCATGTATTTCTTTACACTCTGTGAAGCCTGTCAGAAGGTGAACGTGGAGTGAAAGAGCCCCGGAGGACTATTACAGTCATTGCCCATCCCCTAGTAGAAGTTCGAGGATATCTCCATTGAGTACGTTCACAGATTGCCTCACTAACGCTCTGGGAATGATTCAGTTTGGGTAATCGTGGATCGCCTGAAGAAGGTAGCAAGGTTTATCCCTATGAATAAGGAGGCACATGTGGATGTTTTAGTGCGCCTCTTTATGGAGTAGTTTGTACGATACCATGGTGTGCCAAAAAGAATTGTTTCTTACCAAGATGGTCATTTCACCTCCAGAGAGTGGAAGGAAGTACCAACATATTTGGGCTCACGCCTTACATTAAGCATGGCATTTCATCCTCAGACGGATGGGCAGTCTGAGAGGACCATCAGAACCCTAGAAGATCTATTAACATTGTGTGCGATAGATAGAGGAGAGCCATGGGAATAACTCCTACCCTTGGTAGAATTTTCATACCATAATAGTCATCAGGCCAGTATCGGGATGGCAACCCATGAAGCCTTTATGGAAGAAGGTGTAGGACTCCCTTGTCATGGGTACAGGATGAAGACCCGAAGGTTTTGGAAATTAAGTATATTGACGATACAGCCGCTATTGTTAGAGTAATATAGGACCGCATGCTTGAAGCTCAATGTCTGCATGCTAAGTATTATAATGCAAAGCACCGGATGGTGGAATTTAAGGTGGGTGACAAGGTGTTCCTGAAGATCCGGCCGATGCATGGAGTGTCACGGGTGCGTGGCATAAAGAAGCTAAACCGAAGATACGTTGGGCCTTATGCTATATTAGAAAGGGTTGGCCCTTTGGCCTAACGGTTGGAGCTACCACCAGAGCTAGAGAATTTACAAGAAGTATTCCATGTATCGTCACTTTGGAAGCCACTATTACGGCCCGATCAACATGTCCTCACCATAGATGGAGAAGTAGAACCTGATAGATCCATCCGACTAGAGCCGATGCGGATAGTGGACACCAAAACAAGGAGCTTGCAACGGAAAAGTGTCCTATTGGTAAAAGTCATGTGGTCTAATAATGGGAAGGAGTATACTTGGGAGCCGGTGGACTTGATGCAAAAGCGCTACCCGGAGTTATTTCCCAAAGGTAAGGATTAAAAGCATATTTTCTTATCATGCTTTACTTCCCCATAACCTTAGCCTGATTTCGGGGACAAAATCATTTATTTTGTTTATAGGATATTTAACGACCCACTTCGCGCTAGGCCCCCTCACACGCATTCTGAGTCAAGAGGCTTGACTCAGGCTCGGGGTGCATTGGCCGAAGTGTTATGGTTGAGTGATACTCAACAAATAATGAGGGAACAAGCTTAGGATAAATCGACCAAGGGAAATTCGTTGGATATCGCCAAAGATATCCGACTAATTCGTCGAGTATGTTTAGGAAGTTGGCCGAGTGGAATTTGTCAGGTATGGTTACTATTCGTCGAGTATCGCCGGGTGATACTCGATGCACTCGACACCGGAATTTTAGAAACGGTTAAGTGAAATTCGTCGGATATCGCTGATGATATCCTATGAATTCGTCGAATATGGTGGAAGAATTCGGAGGGAGAAAACTTAGGAAACTCGGCTAAGGTGAATTCATCGAATAACACTATGGTGAATTCGTCGAATATCACTACGGTGAATTCGTCGAATATCACTAAGGATATTCGACGAATTCATCGAACATCACTTGGAAAATTCGGCAAGAGTTGTCGTGAATTCTTTGATAATACACGTGTTCATTCGCCGATTCGTCGAATATGGAAGAGATTACACGGCGATTCGCCAAGTATGCAAGAGGATACTCACCGAATTTGACTTGGTGCATTTTCAGCCCCAGGAAGAATCCGCGGTCTTGTGTATGCTGGTTGAACCAGTTCTTGGGATGAGTTCAGCTTGGTTTCCTTGGAACGGTCATTTCAAATAAGACTTAATTTGGGTAATAATGGGAGGTCCACTAACACGGCGACATGTTGCAAGTGACTTAACCTAGTAACTTATTAAAAAAAGGAGCAATCGAACCCTAGCCGTCACGATCCCTCACTTTGCCGAGCCATTATTGTGCGAAATCATCAGGATAGAAGCAGATCAACGGAGTCGGAGTTCTGGGAGGAAGAGCTTTTCTTTCTCGTAAAGAACATCGCCAATGAAGAGAGTCATATCGCAAAGAAGGTGACAAGATCCATGGCCAAAAATGTCGTAAATGAGGTGAGCTTCCTTCCCTCTCCCTTGGTGCTAGTTTTATAGTTATTCATAGGAGAGATATCGACTCAAAAGAGTCTTGATTTGTGAGAAGAAGATTTCCTAGGAGGAGGCCATGCTAGGACTTGTGTCTTAGAGATTAGACGTCTTCAACCTCTCCTACCTTCCACGTGAAGATGGGGAATGAGTTTAGTGAAGAGAAGTGGACTAATGAGGGTGAATAAGGGAGGAGGAACTATGGATGTATTTTTCAGAATAATGGTTAGAGGGGGAAGATGAAACGATGCCGTTCGTTTTTCTTTGAGATGCGTGTAGAATTCTATTTTTTGCGCGCAACAATCTTCATGGCTGTTTTCGAGTATAATACGGCCAGATATAGGATGTTGACTAAACACAAAAGTCATATCCCTTGGACAGACCTTTCCAACAAATGGTTACATATTTTCATACGAGATCTGTAGCCACGGGAAAGTCAATTCAAACTTGCTAGACTGACAAGTTAAACGTGCAAAAATCTATTTTATGTACGCAGCAGACTTCGAGGCTGATTTCAAGTACTTTACGGTCGTATCTAGGCTTTCGACTAAACAAGAAAGCTGTATCGCTTGGAATGACCTTTCCAATGGAAGATTACACATTTTCATACGAGTCCTATAGACACGAGAATATCCAATCAAAGTTTCTGTACAGCCAAGTCTTAATTACAGGTTGCTCTCGGGTCGGTGTAGAACTGGGTTTGGACTTGGTGGAGAAGTCATAGTAGACCGATGTCAAGTTTTGCATGTGGTTTGCTGAACTTAAACTATTGGTGATTGTGCTAAACGGAATATTGATGGGATATAATTGACAGATCCTTAAGTCAACAAACGGTTTGATGAAATACGTCGTATAGTGTACTTGATGGAGTTTCGTAATCAATTGAATGGAATAGTTTTGGAACATTATATGTGCATATGGGATATCATGGTAGTTGTGAACTCCTTGTGGAAGTATGATTAATTGTGAATGCCTAGTTTAAGAGAATATTGGATAAGGCCATTGCATGATTATGTGGGATATTGGTTAAGGAATGTATCTAGTAGTCCACTGCTTAGAGATGACTGTCCATACCGTTAGTAGTGTGGGAGTGGTATGCAGTATAAGGTGACTTGCCACATGTGTAAATGATAAATCCTGTGTGGGTATTGAAATGTGGAAGGCTTGGATGTATGTGTGTGTTGCCGCACTAAAACGATGTGTTGATAAGAGACTTAGTATGGAGTCCTTGCATGCTGTGTGCACGGGATGTGAATGATTATAAGAGACTCATTGCGCAACCATTAGATGTGAAATTTTATGCGGTGTGAGTAGACGCGCGGTGTCATAATCCTGAGTTACAGATAATGTGGCAGGTCTACGGGATCACAAGTCGTAACACCGATGGGAGTTCATAGATAGACTTGTATGGTTGGGCCTTGGTCCTCAGTGTTTACTTCTTGAGGCACCCTCCGTGCTAGTGGAAGGTTGGGCTTGGTGGTCATACGCTCCCATAGGATCCTTCCATGCCACGACATAGGCCAGTTAGGCTTGGTCCTCGGTGCACATCTACCTGAGGCTCCTTCTGAGCAGTAGTACGCATGTGAGCTCCGTTGTTGTGTTCTTAGCATTGAGGCGTACAGATGCCTAGGCTAGGTAAGGTGGATGCCAACCTAGTAGTTGAGATGCCCGCTCTACTATCACCGTCTGACAATGACAGATGATGCCTGAGAAGTTGGCTACCTGCTCGAAAAGTGGGAACTACGAGTCTGTGTCGACATAGAAGTTGCATGTGTGTGAGTATGGGTGAGTCATTGCATTGCATTCATATCATTGCATTACATTACACACACAAGATCCTCATCGGATAAGTTTGTATGGGCACTCTTATACGATAAGTTACTTTACTGCAGAGCCGATCCTTAACTTATATGTTTGTATAGGCATTCATATAAGTTAAGTTACTTCATGTTGTAGATTCATACTTATATACTGTTGTTGATGGTAGAACTGATAGAGTAGATTGATATACTCATTTGTTGTAATTACTTTGATATACACTGATATTGATTAATCCTATACCACATGTTGGGTACACTGGAAACTGTGTACCAGATTTGGAGAAGCCTCACTTAACTCAATGATATACATCAATGTGTATTTGATGGGATGATGAGTTTCAATGTGCAGGTAAGAAATGCAAGAAAATTTTCTAAGTACAAGTGTCAACACTTGTGAGGGAAATGTGTCTATACCATAAGGAATATTGTGTCGACACACAGGACTTGTGTCGACACACAGAAATTTTGTCAGCAGCAGTTGTATCGATTCCTAGGACTCTTGTCGACACAGACTCAACAACAGCTATATCGAGACCAAAAGTAGTTGTGTCGACACACATGACTTATTTCGACACACACTCAAGAAATCTGTCAATACCAGCAATATCGAGACCAGAAGCAGTAGTGTCGACACACAGGACTTGTGTCGACACATCCAATGAAAGCTGTGTCAAGAAGATGAAAAATGACTGTGTCGGCATTATGGGAGCTTTGTCGACACCATCAAGACTTGTGTCGACACATGGTCTATTTGTGTCGACATATTTGGAGTATAGTCTCAAAAACTTTCTGTTATGATAAAGTTCAAGGAGATGACAGGTGTCAAGACTAAAGACCCGACATCTGTCATAAGTAACAAAGCTGTCATATCTGTCAGAGCTGTCAGAAGACCGTTATGAACCGGATCAACCGGTAACCTTGAATTTGATTTATATAAAGACCTGTGCTATCAAAAAGCCAAAAACAACATTAAGAGAGGGGGAACAAGAGACAAACACAGAAGAAGGCAGATCGTGAACAGTCTGCAAGAGGAATTCAGATCTGATTCTGAATTCAAGTAGGAAGCTGGATTAAAGATCATCTCCAACTCCAATTAAAGATTGAACTTACTTTTTTCATATTCAAGAAGCTTTGAAGAAGCTAAGACAGGTTGGATCTTGAGTAATGAGTTCAATCAAGAATAGATTCAGAAGTTTCACCCCATTCTCTGTCAATCTGGGTGAAGATTTTCTTGTTTTAAACAATTATTTTCCTTGTAAGATCTTTTATAGATCTGAGTTGTAAGCCTAAACATATAAAGGCTGAGGTAGGGCTGAGTGTCATGAGGTAGGATCTTGTTTATCTGAGTGGTAGGCCTAGTAGTTAAGGTTGAGGTAAGGCTTAGTGCCTGAGGTGGGATCTTGGTGATCTGAGTTTTAGGCCTAGTGGTTAAGGCTGAGGTATGGTTGTTGCCTGAGGTAGGAGTCTTGGGAAGATTCTAAGTTGTAGGACTTGAAGAAGTTTGAGATGTAGGAACCAGTTGGGTTCTTAGTTGTAAGATCTGAGGAGCTGAGATAGTGGAAGGAAATTTGGCCGAATCCAGTACATTACTAGATAGGTGAAGGGGGAGAGTGGACGTACCCATAAATTGGGGAACCACTATAAACCATTGTGTGTTGTGCTGTGAATTTTCTGTGATTGTTATTCTTTGTGCTGTGATAGTTGTGCCGTGTTTAACACTTTTAATTGCTTAAGTATTTAAAAAGGATTTGAACCTATTCACCCCACTCTAGGTGTTTAGTCTCTATAAATCAAATCTTTCAAGTGGTATCAAAGGTAGGTTCACTCAAATATAGACCTAACAGTGTGTGTAGATCTCCAAGGCAATTAACTGTTTGCGAAAATGGGTTCAAGAGAAAATCAGAAGGAACTTGGATCCATGAAACTTCCTATCTGTAGGAAAGAAAACTTTGGCACATGGAAAGAGAGGGTTAGATTGTTCATGGAAGCATCTGATCCAAGAATCTACATCACAGTTCTAGAAGGACCTTTCATTCCTATGAACATATCAGTTCTTGATTCAAATCTCAAAACTCCGAAGAGCTATTCTGAAATGACTAAGGAAGAGATCATCCTAGCAACCTTAGACAAGAGAGTACAAAACATAATTGTGAGTGCCATAGATGATTCTATATTCCAAAATCTGGTACATTGCAAAACCTCCAAGGAGATGTGGGACACTTTGATTATCTACATGGAGGGAACTGAAGAAGTAAGAGAGGGTAGAAAGTCCATGCTAAATAAAGAATATGAGAGCTTTTAACAAGCAAAGACAGATATCATAGCTGAATGTTACAAGAAATTCTTTAGAATTGTAAATGAGCTAATGACTTATGGAAGAGTCTTTAACACATATGAACTGAATGACAAGTTTCTCATGTCACTAAATAAGGACAGGGATACAAAAATATGTGCCATGAAAGAGGTGGCCAAGCTTGATGATACACCTCACCCAACCTTGTTTGGAAAATTGTTATCTTATGAGATGCAGCTCACTTCCAGAAAGGAGGAGGAGAAAAGAAATAGGTCTGAATATAAAGAAAAGTCAGTAGCCTTTAAGGCTGAAGCCACAAGAAAGGGTAGGAGAAAGTCTCCTTCTCCACCCAGGAGAATTGCTGAGGTTGAATCATAAAATCCTGACATCAATACTTTAGACAGCCAAAACTCTGATGAAGACTTTGCTGCCTTTACAAGGCAGTTTCAAAGGTTTATGAAGAAGAAGAAATGGAGAACAAAACCATCTTCATCTCTCTCCAAGGATGACTATTACAAGAAGAAGAAAACTCCTAAGGATTATAGGTATGACTCTAATCCTAGCTATTGTTACAACAGGCCAGGACATGTCATAACTGATTGTCCTGATAAAAGAAAGGAATCTAAGGACAAGAAGAAGCATCAAAGTAAGGGCAAGAAGGAGAGATCACTTATTGCTCAGAAGAAAAAGAGTTGGACTGACTCTTCATCATCAGAATCTGGAGAAGAGGATGAAGCAGAAGCCTATATTGGATTGTTCACTACAGAAGAGGATTCTGTAGAAACTGAATTCCTGCAAATACTGGATTCTATAAATGGGAGTGAAGATCATTATTGTAGAGGGCTGATGGCTTTGACTGAGGAAGATCAGTGTCAGGATTAGCCTGGTTCCAGTAAGATATACAATTAACCATCAGTCTCTTATTATTATACTGGATCAGAATTAGAAGCATCGACATCAAGATATGAGGGTGGTTCTAAATATGAAGGGGATGTCCATCAACAAATTGATGAGTATGGTGGTCTGTTGCAAGCTCTTAAGAGAAGCAGAATCCATGTCAAAAAGCAAGTTGAGGAAATTGCATCTCTTAAATTGGCTGCATCAGACTCAGCAAACGTGCTAGATTGGAGGCTGAATGAAGTTGCCAAACTGAAAAACATAAATGTTATTCAGATGGGTACAATTACCTTCAAAAATAATCACATCAAGAGTCTGGAAGTCAGACTTTAAAGAGAGAAGGATCTTGTGGGTAAATTCTTAAAGACAAAGTCAGTCTTACCCTTAATAGACTACTTTATCTCCCAAAAGAATAAGACATGATTAGGATTAAAGGAAAGAACTAGGGCAGCTAATTCCAAAAGAAAAGGCAAAGCCACAGTTCAGCCACTAGCCTTCAAACCCCCTATTTCTTTCAGAAAAGTGATGCAACCTACTTACAGGTATGATCATGACATCACTCATAGTAACTGTAAGTGTGGTAATCTGAATGGCAAGGGAGAAAATGTTAATAGTGCTGCCCATAAGCAAACACACAAGGTTATTAAAGAATCCTTAGTATTTGCTGCTCCAGCACCTGCACTGAAAAGGACAGCTGACAATAATATTGTTAAGCCTGGACATAAGAGAAGGTACAATAGATTTGAGTGCTGGTGTTGTGGCAAGATGGGACACTATGCCATTGATTGTTGGTACAATGATAGTATTCTGAAAAAGGCCAGCTTACATGTAAGAAAGGCTTTAGGTAAGCATGCCAAATATCATGCTGACCTAGGACCTAGGACCCAATAACATTTGGGGTTCTAAGGAAAGTAATTTTATTTGATGCAGGTGAGTCCAAGTGGCCATACCCCTATATGGTACTTGGATAGTGGATGTTCCAAGCACATGACTGGAACAAGAAGGATGTTGATGGATTACTCTCCCATAGAAAATGGACCCAAAGTGATCTTTGGTGGATCTGAAAAGGGAGTCATCAAAGGGTTTGGTAACATTTCCAATAACTCTATTACTATGACCCAAGTGGCTTATGTGAAAGGTCTAAAACATAACCTAATTAGCATAAGCCAACTAAGTGATCTTGGTTATGACACTTCTTTCCTCAAGAGTGTGTGCCAAATAACAAGGTCAAGTGATCAAGAGATCATTCTGACAGGCACTAGGAAAGGAAATGTCTACTGTCCTAACTTTGATTGTGAGAATAAGAACTCTCCTATTTGTCTAGTTGCAGATGAAAAAGCATCTCATTGTGTCAAATAGCACAAGAGGCTAGCTCACCTGAACTACAAGTCAATAGACCAACTCTTTAGTATGGAGTTAGTGAGGAATGGTTCTCAGGTCAAATGCATTAAAGAGGGTGTATGTTCAGCTTGCCAAAAGGGCAAATAGACCAGGACCTCTTTCCATGGACTTGATACCAAAGACTTTGTGAGATGTCTTTACCTCGTACATATGGATTTATTTGGTCCTATGCCATTTCATAGTCTAGGTAGGAAAGCTTACACATTTGTAATTGTGGATGACTATTCTAGATTTACATAGGTTTTCTTCTTGAGGCAAAAATCTAAAACTCCAACTGTCTTCCAAAATTTTGTGAAAGGGAGATTTATCCTAGAGATTAGAGCAAACACAGAGCAAGAATAATAAAGAAAAGAAATAAAGGCAAACCAGACGACACAAGAATTTTATAGTGGTTCCCCTAAACTTGGGTACATCCACTCTTCTACCACCCTAGGTAGGAATCCACTTCAGGAAGAGTTGATCAGATGTCCTGGGAACCAATGAGCTTTTGATAAGGTACTCAAAAACAAGATCTAGATTTTTTGATAAGGTGTCTTGCCACCACTGAGTTTTGACAAGGCTCTCGGAACCAGATTCAAAACTTTTAAAGGGAGTTCAAGAATCCTTTTACAGGAGGGAAGGGAGAGTTGATGTTGTCTTCTCTGTCAACAGTCTGAGAGAAGCATAAGTGGATTGTTGTTGTCAAAGCTCCCCCTGAGATGTAGAATAGTTCAGGAGTGGAAGCTTTGCTTCAGGGTGTAGGCCTTCAATTTGATGTTGCTCTCCAACAAGCTTTTTGACTGATGTTGATTTTGTGTCTCTTGAAAGCCTGGAGCAGATGAAGAAGATGAAGATGATCTGTATATATCTGCTACTTTTTCTCTGTCACTTTATGATATATATTCTGATAGGAGAGCAACAATCATTTGAATTCTTGCATTTATTACTGATGCCTCTTAGTTACTCCAACGGCTATAATCTCCATAAAAGCATTCTTGTAACTGTCCTGTAATAAAGCTGTGTTGGAATATGAACGGCTCACATTGATTGGACCAAGAATTCCTGAAAATCTGCCTGGGAACTTGCGTTCAGAGTGATGGCTGAAATCGTTGATCTCAATAAGATGATCGTCGATCTGAGCTCAACTATCGTCGATCTGAGCTCAGAGATATTGGAGCTGGTCTGGGACAGAAAACGTCGATCTGAGCTCGGAGATCGTCGAACAGAGTTCGACGCCTCGTGGACCTGAGCTCAGAGACTTGGAAACAAGCTGAGGGCAGATCGTTGATCTGAGCTCGAAGATCGTCGATCTGAGCTCGAAGATCGTCGACCGAAGTTCGACGACTTAGCAGAGTTGAGCTCAGAGATCGTCGATCTCAGCTTGACGCCTGAACTTCAAAACGTCAATCTGAGCTCGACGCCAAGGTTGAATTCTGAATTCTTCACTGACTGATTTCTCTTGGCTGGTTTCTTCAAACTCTGAAGGCCTTTGACTTGGCAAATCCTATGACCCTTAGCTATACATTGATGGGTAATTCTAATAATCCTAAAGACATAGTGATCCTAACCCAAATCCAAATTAGGGTGTTCCAACAATCTCCCCCTATTTGGGTTAAGATTACTATTTACATAAAAATATTATAATTAATATTACAAAGCATAAGATATAAAAAGAAAAGCTTTGCATAACTGTCTTCTGTTGCTGTTAAAACTGACTGCTGTTGGCTTTATAAAACTCCCCCTATGTTGATGCAGTAATTGTGATTGGAGGAGGCTGGGATGACTTTGAAAATTAGGATTTTGATTGAGTCATCCAGCTAACTTTTGTAGATGGTACCTGCAGAAGGCTATGGTAGAGATTGCTCTCTCCTTAAAAAGGATATGTTAGCATAAAAATGATATTTGTCCAGCACATTTTATTAGGATTCTGAATCTGAAAAACAAAGTCTGATATCTTTCTTCCTATAGAATTTCTTTTCATCAGAAGAGATTCAAACTCAGTGCCATGATCACTGCTGACCAATGCAACTAGAGTAGAGGATTCAATCTAGATGAATTTAGAAAAGGATCTATAAGAAATATAAAGTTATCTGACAGAGAATTCTCATACAGAAATCCTAACATAATTTTGAACAAGATATCAAAAGGATGGAAGCAGCCCTAAGAAAAGATGTTTCCTAATAAATTTGTTCCAAATAGGAAAAGGATTTGAAAATATTTTAAATAGTTTATCCTTATAATTATAAATCAAATTTATGAAAAAGCAGACTGAGTTCGACGATTTTATATAAGATCGTCGATCTGAGTTCGACGATTTTATATAAGATCGTCGATCTGAGTTCGACGATTTGAACTTATTTTGATTAATATGTTTCTTTTTTCCTTTGAATATATTCTGAAATTATTCCTCTGAGAAGTTTTGTTTCCTCCTCAGGTTTTATTGAATCTTGGCAGAAAAATTGAAGTTCTGAACTGAAAATAAGGTTAGATAATACCTGATCCTCTTCAGGTTTTGATTTTCCTTCTATTTGTTCAGACTCAAGACTGCTGCATGAGGTATTGATGGCCATTAAGCAGAATTTTTTGTCCCTTGCTTCCTCCTCTTCATCTTCAAGTGATGATTCATCATCTGATACATCCCAAATGACATCTAGGGATACTGATTCTTCTTATTCAAATAAGATGTTGTAGCTTCTTTCTGTTGTTCCATCCACTGGTTCATAAGCCATTTGATGAAGAGAATCCCATATCTCCTTAGCTGTTGAGCATTCAACAACTTCCTGGAACAAGTCATCAGATAATGACTATGCTAGGATATTCATGGCTCTAGCATCAGCTAGCCTGGCCCTTTTTGTTATTGCTGAGGTTGGGAGACCTGTCATAATGGCGTAAAATATTTCTTCATCAATATTGTCCATAAATGACTTAATTCTTGTATTCCAAAGTGCAAATTTGTTTATGTTGCACTTAGGAGGTCTAGTGCTATAATATTCCATATTCTTGCTATGTCAAAAATAGAATAATTAATCCAACTAGGATGGATCAAAAGAGAGATCTTTTGGTTCAGGTGTTAGCCTGTATAAACAACGAAACTAGTGAAAATCTAGTTGTTGAATAACCAACCTCCCTCTTATACCAATTGAAAGGGAGATCTATCCTAGAGATTAGAGCAAACACAGAGCAAGAATAATAAAGAAAAGAAATAAAGGCAAACCAGACGACACAAGAATTTTATAGTGGTTCCCCTAAACTTGGGTACATCAACTCTTCTACCACCCTAGGTAGGAATCCACTGCAGGAAGAGTTGATCAGGTGTCCTGGGAATGAATGAGCTTTTGATAAGGTGCTCAAAAACCAGATCTAGATTTTTTGATAATGTGTCTTGCCACCACTTAGTTTTGACAAGGCTCTCAGACCTAGATTCAGAACTTTTGAAGGGAGTTCAAGAACCCTTTTACAGGAGGGAAGGGAGAGTTGATGTTGTCTTCTCTGTCAACAGTCTGAGAGAAGCATAAGTGGATTGTTGTTGTCAAAGCTCCCCCTGAGATGTAGAATAGTTCAGGAGTGGAAGCTTTGCTTCAGGGTGTAGGCCTTCAAGTTGATGTTGCTCTCCAGCAAGCTTTTTGATTGATGTTGATTTTGTGTCTCTTGAAAGCCTGGAGCAGATGAAGAAGATGAATATGATCTGTATATATCTGCTACTTTTTCTCTGTAACTTTATGATATATATTCTGATAGGAGAGAAATAGTCATTTAAATTCTTGCATTTATTACTGCTGCCTCTTAGTTACTCCAACGGCTATAATCTCCATAAAAGCATTCTTGTAACTGTCCTGTAATAAAGCTGTGTTGGAATATGAACGACTCACATTGATTGGACCAAGAATTCCTGAAAATCTGCCTGGGAACTTGCGTTCAGAGTGATGGCAGAAATCGTCGATCTCAAAAAGATGATCGTCGATCTGAGCTCAACTATCATCGATCTGAGCTCAGAGATATTGGAGCTGGTCTGGGACAGAAAACGTCGATCTGAGCTCGGAGATCGTCGAACGGAGTTCGATGCGTCGTGGACCTAAACTCAGAGACTTGGAAATAAGCTGAAGGCAGATCGTCGATCTGAGCTCGAAGATGGTCGACCGGAGTACGACGACTTAGCAGAGTTGAGCTCAGAGATCGTCGATCTTAGCTCGATGCCTGAACTTCAAAACGTTGATCTGAGCTCGACGCCAATGTTGAATTCTGAATTCTTCTCTGACTGATTTCTCTTGGCTGGTTTCTTCAAACTCTTAGAGTCTTTCACTTAGCACATCCTATGACCCTTAGCTATATATTGATGGGTCAATCTAATAATCCTAAAGACATAATGATCCTTACCCAAATCCAAATTAGGGTATTCCAACATTTTGTTAGGCAAATTCAGAATGAACTTAACAATTCAGTGGTCAAAATCAGAAGTGACCATGGGACTGAATTTCAGTCTGAATGCATGACAAAGTTCTGTGAAGAACTTTGGATTCATCAAGAGTTCTCCTCACCTAGAATTCCCCAGAAAAATGGGGTTGCTAAAATAAAGATTAGGACTCTTATTGAGGAAAGTAGAACACTACTAAGTAACACTTCTCTCCCAGAATATTCTAGGCTGAGGCAGTAAATATTACATGTCATGTTCTCAATAGAGCATCCATCAATAAAAGACACAAGAAGAAACCCTATGAGATTATGAAAGGCAGAAAACCAAACATAACCTACCTTAGAATCTTTGGTAGAAAGTGTTATGTTCTAAATAATGGCAAGCACTATCAAACTAAGTTTGCTGCCAAATCCCTAGAAGGGATATTTGTTAGGTACAACAATAACAGTAGAGCTTACAGGATCTACAACTTGACTACACAAGTTGTAGAAGAATCTGTCCATGTAGTCTTCGATGAGTCTAAGCTAATTAGCTGTGAGCTGTCTAGAACTTCTGTTAGTCCTACAGGTTTGAAGGAAAATTTGGACAGGCTAACAATTAGTGAAGACCAACCTATAAGACATGATGAAGAAAATGATGGATGTTGTCCAGGGGGAGTACAAGTCTCACTGGATGGAGATGAAGACAATGAAGTACATCTAGATGAAGACAATAAAGAAGATCAAGAGGTGGACAGATTTCCTCCAGCAAGAAGACATTTGAAGGATCATCCAGCACACCAAATCATTGGTGATGCAAGACATGGAGTTTTGACCAGAAGCAAGAGCATGAACACAGTTCTATGTTCAAGCTTCATGTCCCAGATAGAACTTAAGAAGTTTGAAGAGTCTATACAAGACACAAATTATATTGATGCCATGCAGGAAGAGTTGAATCAATTCAGAAGATATAAAGTATGGGAGTTGGTTCCTAAACCAAAGAACCACAATGTCATAGGAACTAAGTGGATCTACAGGAATAAGTTAGATGAAAATCGCACTATAATCAAGAATAAAGGCAGGCTGGTAGCAAAGGGCTACAGACAGGAAGAATGAATAAACTTTGATCAGACATGTGCCCCAGTGGTAAGGTTAGAAGAAGTAAAACTGTTCCTGCCTTATGCAGCTTATCAGGGGTTCAAAGTATATCAAATGGATGTAAAGTCAGCATTTTTGAATGGTGACTTAAAAGAGGAAGTTTATGTTGAACAACCTTCAGGTTTTGTAGATCCTCTTTATCCCAACTTTGTATATAGGCTTAAGAAATCTCTATATGGATTGAAACAAGCCCCTAAGGCTTGGTATGAAACACTGTCTGCTTTCCTTATTGAGAATAAATTCTCAAGAGGGAAAATTGACAAAAATCTATTCTTTAGGGAATCAAAAGGTAAGATCATCCTAGTCCAGATATATATTGATGAAATTATCTTTAGTTCTACTAAAAACAACTTTTGTAGTAAGTTGCCAAACTTATGCAAGGGAAGTTTGAGATGAGCAGCATGGGTGAGTTGAAATTCTTCTTGGGACTCCAAGTTAGACAGACTGATGATGGATTGTCCATTTCTCAGTCTAAGTTCACCAAGGAGTTAATTAAGAAATATGACATGGAGTTAGCCTCCACCATGAAAACTCCAATGGGGACAAGTATGCCTATAAGCAAAGATGAGGAAGGAAATCCTGTTGATGAGTCTTTGTATAGAGGGATAATTGGCTCCCTACTTTACTTGACTGCTAGTAAACCTGACATCATGTATGTCACATGTGTCTGTGCTAGGTACCAAGCTTTTCCTAAGGAATCTCATTATTCTACTGTCAAGAGAATTTCGAGATATCTTAAGGGAACACCTAATCTAAGTCTTTGGTACCCTAAGAATAGAGATTTCTTACTAACAGGTTTTTCAGATGCAGACTTTGCAAGCTGGAAAAAAGATAGGAAAAGTACCACTAGCACATGTCAGTTCCTAGGTGGAAGTTTGGTGTCATGGAGCAGCAAAAAGCAGACAAGTGTAGCTATTTCCACTACTGAATCAGAGTATGTAGCTGCAGGCAGTTGTTGTGCTCAGTTGTTATGGATAAAACATCAACTTGAAGACTATGACATCAAGGTAAGTAGAATTCCATTATAGTGTGATTCTACTAGTGCTATATCTATTGCTAGAAATCATGTTTCACATAGCATAACTAAGCATATAGAAATCAAATTTCACTTCATCAGAGAACATGTCGAAAAAGAAGACATAAGTCTAGAATTTGTTAACACTAACAATCAAATTGCTGATATATTTACAAAACCTCTAGATGAAAGTAAATTCAATTATTTTAAAATTGAATTAGGTATGTTGAACCTAGAATGAGATGTTAGGTCAGCACAAAATTTCTCAAGAAAATTGGCTGAGTTAGAAATTTTGTGTCGACACTATCAGCAAATGGTGTCAACACAGAAATAAAATCTGTGTCGACAGGAAAAGTTTATGTCAAGACCTTGAACTAGTAGTCTATGTCGACACAGGCAAAAATATGTCGACACATAAATATGTCGTCACCTACAAAGTACTGACGAGACCTAGGTCGTCTATGTCGACATATGTAAAATTTTGTCGACAAAGTAAAATCCCTAGTTAGGCACGTCCTTTGACCTTCCTTTTACAAGTATACTATAAATAGGTGAAGACAAAATTTGGCTGACTGTGCTTTCAGAACTCTCGACTCTAGACTTTGTGTCGATAAGAAAATCTCCCAACGACTCTCTTCTCTCTCTTTCACCAATGGCGCTATAACAGGAAGACAGGATCAATGAGGGATATGAACTAGTACGCAAGGCATTCGAGACAGCCTCGCTAGAAATCAAGGGCGTGATTACCATAATCACAGAAAATGGATTGGAATACTTGGTCTCCGAACCTTCAAGGATATGGAAGAAGGAAGTTCTTGAATTTTACTCTTCCGCAATAATGTATTCTCAAGGAAAGAAGATAAAGTCCTCTGTTAATGATACCACAGTGAAACTCTCACCGAAGACTATAAGAAAGTCACTTCAACTTTTCAAAGTTAAAGAATATGATGATATCGCATCATTCATAACTAGGGATGCACTCCAATGGTGTGGACTGGATCCCAATATCAAGATTGGATCTTCAATGACCAGGAAGGGGATGAATTCCTAGGGTAAGTTCCGATCAAAGATAATAGGCAAGGTTATTCTATGCAAAATAGGAGGACATGATAGGATCTCTGCCTACATGTTCATCCTCATAACAAGAGTTAGATTCAAGGTGAAAATAGACTGGTCAACTGTAATATTTGGCAAGATCACAAAAAGTGCCAAGAAGCCAAATCTGGGTAGGATACTGAGCTTGTATCTAGCTTCCACAATCCCAGAAGTGATGAATCAAATTCCAGGAACCAAGATTAATCACATGAGGAGAATGGATTTGAGAATACTATCCAGATGGGATAGAGTTTTGACAAAAGATATTTCTACCCCACAGAAACATGTGAAGAAGGATAAGAAAAAGAAACCCACCACCCAGGAAGCAAGATCTTCCAGTGATTTTGAAGAGCTGGTTGTCTTCATCTCAAATGAAGAATAGCCAAGAAAATCATCAACACCACAACCAGATAAAGAAGCTCAAACCCAAGGGGAGAGAATTAAACTACCAGAGAACCAGATGGTCTCCACTCCAGGGGGAGACAACACAGAGATTATAATTGTTCAAGAACCTGAACAATCACAACTGCCTGCCCAAGGGGGGAGGTATAGCAAAAGTTAAAATGGAGAGTTAGAATGCAACTGATACTATTATGGACATAGTCTCAGAAATCAACAATACTGCAACAATCATCACAAAAAAATAAGCACTGGATGTGCATATGTAAGACCTAGATCAAGCTGAGCAACTCCACTCCTCCAGTTTAGAGAAAACACTAGAAAAGGATCTTGATGTCCAGGGAGAACCATTTGTTGAAAAAGAGAACATTATCCCTCCTGTTCAGATGCAACAGGAGGTAACTCTGGAGGAGTTATTTATTGATGTACAAGGAGCTCAACCTGAGGGGGAGATGGCAGGGATTGAGGGGGAGATGCAACTAAATGCCTTAAGTCCTAAGGAAACTCTGGCTATAGAAAGTTCATCAAATTCTTCTGAAGATGAAAAAGCCATCAGGTCCAAGAAAAGGAAGATGGTGGCACTCAGGAAGAGGAGCACATACTATAAGAAAGCCTTACAAACTGTCCCTCAAACATCTGCTCCAGGAATACACTTCAGTTCACTTTTAGTGAAACTGCAAGTGAAAATGGATGAGCAAACACTTGCTCTGGAGAAATATGTGGATTAGTCACACAAAGAAATGCAGTTCCAGCTAGCCCAAGATATCAAGTCTATCAGATTTAAAGTAGATTTGCATAAGAAGGAGATGACTGATTACTTCCATAAGGGAGGTAATGTTGTAGTATACTTGGCCACACAACAACAGGACATGAAAACGCAAATAGCAGATATTGCAGATAAACAAGGATATATTCTAGAAAATCAATTCAGATCTAATGAAAATCTCACAGACTCACATAATGTTATTCTCACAAAAATGATAGATATTTCTACTGATGTGAAAACTGCAGTATCTAACCAGATCAAAGAAGATCTAGCTGTTGTACAAACAGTAATTCTGGCATCTAAAAAGGCTATTTCTGATCAATTGCAGAAGTTCAGACTCTACTGCACAGAGGGAATAGATTATCTGGCTGATAAAGAAAGGTTTCAGAAGGATGATCTAAGAAATCATGTGGCCAGAGAAGTCATAAAGGGGGAGAGAGTGTTAGTCAAATCAAGCTCAGATCATACCAAATGGGTATCCAATACCATTAGAGCTACTCTTGGATATCTACCCCTTTATGATCATGATAATACTACTGAATCTGGTATTCAACCTGCTTACATTGAAGGGGTTTAGCAGGAAGTTACACAAGTCATCTATCCTCCATCTGATCCTCCATCTGATCCTCCATCTGATTTTGAAGCAGGACAATATGCTGCACATCAAATGTATAACCCTCCATAGGAGGCACATAATGTTATTATTGAAAAATTTGAAATGTCTGAATCTTCTTTACAAAGAGAGCAAGAAGCTTAAAAAACTAGGGATGCTCAGAAAGAAGCTCAACTATCTAAGAAAAGATTCAGAGAGCAGGCTGAATTAAAGGCTAATTTTGAATAATGGATTCCAACCTCCAGAAATATCATTTTTACTGCTTGGAAAGCTATGAAAGACAATATGCATGATAGAGGCAAATGGTATTCTGAACAAGAGTGGGGTAAATATCAGAAAAGGCAAGATGTCATACATCAGTTCAGAAGGGATATCAAAGATGGGAAGTTATCTGTTAACTCTATGGAGCCTAGCAAGTTCTTCCCAAAGCCTTATCATTACTTTGAAAGGCAGAAGATTAAGGCAGAAGAGCTCAAAAAGAAAGATCTGAAAGGGAAGAAGCCAGCTAATGAAATAGAATCCAAGGTGCAAGCTAAGATTCAATCTAGCAAAGGAATAGTTATAAAGGAGCCTTATCAATCTAAGGGATAAATCGGCTAGTTTTAGAACTGTGTAATTTTTCTATTCTAAAAATCTTGTAAATCAAAAACTAATTCCTGATTAATAAATTTTATCATATTCCGTGATGATATCTCATGTTGTTTCTGCATTATGAGTTACCTTATCTGTGTAATGATTATATACTTCTTAATTTTTTTTATTATAAGTGGTGTATATCATTGACTAAGGGTTATGACTTCTCCAAATAGGGGGAGATTGTTTGGTATACAGGAAATTATGTACATGATTTGGAGAAGCCTCACTTAACTCAATGATATACATCAATGTGTATTTGATGGGATGCCGAGTTTCAATGTGCAGGTTAAAGAAATGTAGGAAAATTTTCTAAGTACAAGTGTCGACACTTGTGAGGGAAATGTGTCGACACCAGAAGCAAGATTGTGTCGACACACAGGACTTGTGTTGACACACAAAAATTCTATCAACAGCTGTGGTGTCGACATCTAGGACTTATGTCGACACACACTCAACAACATCTATGTCGAGATCAGAAGCAGTTGTGTCGACACACAAGACTTGTGTTGACACACACTCAAGAAATCTGTCAATACCAGCAATATTGAGACAAGAAGTAGTTGTGTCAACACACAGGACTTGTATCGACACATCCAACAGAAGCTGTGTCAAGAAGATGAAAAATGACTGTGTCGACATTATGGGAGCTGTGTCGACACCATCAAGACTTATGTCGACACATGGTCTATTTGTGTCGACACATTTGGAGTATAGTCTCGACAACTTTCATCTGTGATAAAGTTCAAGGAGATGAAAGGTTTCAAGACTAACGACCTGACAGCTGTCATAAGTAACAAAGCTGTCACATCTGTCAGAGCTGTCAGAAGGCCGTTATGATCGGAATAACTGATAACCTTTAATTGGATCTATATAAAGACCTATGCTATCACAAAGCCAAAAACAACATTAAGAGAGGGGGAATAAGAGACAAACACAGAAAAAGGCAGATCCTGAACAGTCTGCACGAGGAATTCAGATCTGATTCTGAATTCAAGTAGGAAGCTGGATTCAAGATCATCTCTAACTCCACTTGAAGATCAACCTTACTTTGTTCAGATTTCAGAAGCTTTGGAGAAGCTAAGACAAGTTTGATCTTGAGTAATCAGTTCAATCAAGAACTAATCAAGAAGCTTTAACCCCATTCTATGTCTATCTGGGTGAATATTTTATTGTTTTAAACAATTAATTTCCGTGTAAGATCTTTTATAGATCTGAGTTGTAAGCCTAAACATATAAAGGCTGAGGTAGGGTTGAGTGCCTGAGGTAGGATCTTGTTGATCTGAGTTGTAGGCCTGGTGGTTAAGGCTGAGGTAGGGCTAAGTGCCTGAGGTAGGATCTTGGTGATCTGAGTTGTAGGCCTGGTGGTTAAGGTTGAGGCAGGGCTGTTGTCTGAGGTAGGAGTCTTAGGAAGATTCTGAGTTATAGGACTTGAAGAAGTCTGAACTGTAGGAACTAGTTGGGTTCTGAGTTGTAAGATCTGAGGATCTAAGAGAGTGGAAGGAAGTTTGGCTGAATCCAGTACTGTACTGGATAGGTGAAGGGGGAGAGTGGACATACCCATAAATTGGGGAACCACTATAAACCATTGTTTACTACGCTGTGAATTTTCTGTGATTGTTATTCTTTATGCTATGATATTTGTGTTGTGTTTAACACTTTTAATTTCTTAAGTTGTTAAAAAGGAATTGAACCTATTCACCCCCCTCTAGGTGTTTAGGCTCTATAAACCAAATCTTTTACCACCCACTTGTACTACTGTTTACATATATATTGTACCCTTTCCCTTTCTACGCCCGATGCCTAAGAGTCGTCAGGGTAGCGGATGTGTTAGCAACTTAGTATTTTGACTAATAGTTGCTATGTCTTCCTTTTTAAGAGGAAACCCCGCAGATAGAGCAGCAGTAGATTATGCAGGAGGATAGCCAGGCCAAGGAGGTAGGTGCTGAAGTTACGGTTCCATCGCTACCGTCAATGATTGATGTGAGATTTTGAGAGACTCATATTATAGCCTTTTGTCCGTTTGTACTCTGATATTATAAAAGCCTTGGTTAGTTCTTTTATTTGTTGTACTTATGGACTTATATACTGGTGTGCAATTTTGACTTCTGTTCATTCTTTATGATAGGTTGACATTGATGATATGTTTAGCCGGCAGGATAGGTGTCTTGTAGTACAAGTTAGCCTGTGTGCTAACGCTACCGCAAGGCGGCTATTTTGGGCATAAGACTCTCCTCGATCGTGTTTTGTGTTTCGGGAGGGGGGGGGGGTCTTATAGTTTCTCTTAGAGATGAACTCCAAACAAATCGAACATGCTACTGCTTTGGTTAACACTACTATCGGGAGGTAGCTCACTAAAATCTCTATCGATTAATTCGATGATGCTACCACCGCGCGGTATGAACCTACCACAAGGTAGTATCTTCCAGAGAACACTTATACCAATTCCACATTACTACTGTCGGCACTAACACTAATGTCGGGTAGTAGCTCACAGAATCAAACTCCTGGCTACGACATGGAAACTTGGGGAGTTACACGATCCCTATAAATTGAAAATGTTTTTATAAAATCTCTACTTTATCTTAAGATCTATGGTTCTTGGTATGTGCTTTTTAAGTTCTTTGTGTTGGGGTTGCCTCATTTTGTATGTGTTTTGAATTTTGCTGCTTCAGCTGTTTCCCAATAAGAATTATTTTGCTAGAGATATACAATGAGCATAGTCATAGTTATTATGGTATGATAAAATTAATTATTTATTATGACTATATAAATAGTGGTTGCAATTGTCAATTTCTCTGGTGTAATTTTCAATATGCTCTCAAGAAGAATGTTTCTTCTATTTTCAAATTGAAGAGCAAAAAGTAACAGATTTGGTCTGAGATTGGGTAGTGTATGGGATTTGCTGAATCTGAAGTTCTCCCTTACATTTAAGGGTGAAATATTAGAACACCAAGTTTAAGGCTATACCTCCCATCAACTCTAAATTTTAGATCTGAAGATTTGGAACTATAATGGAGAACTGAAGAATCCATTGAAGTTCAATATAGTAAAATATTAGGTATGACCACTTTTTGAGGCATAAATTTTTTGTAGATTTTTCTATTTCCACATAATATTCTTTTCAAATTGAAGAGTAGTCATACCCAGAACCTTCCAAGGAGCTTCGTCAGTGTCTAGATTTGTATACCGGCAAACTCAATGTATGTCATATTTTAGATATAGCAAAGTTCAATCACTTTTAAATCTGTGCATTGGAGATCTCTGTGATTAGCTTTTTTTTCATCCTTAGAAAATGACCTTGAAGAGTACCTAAAGATATTATATATACTGTCAATGGAAGCTTGAATATTATAAAATAACCTTGAGGAGCACATTCATTATTTATCAAATGATCATTACACACATTAAGGCTCCATTTGGGGGGACTTATTTTCACCGGTCAAGCGGTTACAACCGTATGAATCGGACCTTAATTAATGTCTAGTTCATGTGGTCGTAACCACTTGATCGCTGAAAATAAGTCACCCCAAACGCCTAAGTTTTGTTTAGTTTGACTTTTTATTGATCAATTTTTGCCTATTCTTCTCTGTTTTTTTCTACTTTTTTTGTTCTCTATGTTAGTGAGAAACCCATTTCTAAATATGTTAGTGATAAAAATGTGTTAGTCAGATAAAATGTGTTGTAAAATATGTGTTGGTGAGAAAAAATGTGTTAGTGAGTGGTACATTTTTAAATGTTTTAGTGAGAAACACTTATAATTGCATCTCTATATTTTGTCTTTTGATCATTCTCTTTCTCAATCTCTATTTTTCTCTTTGTTTTTGTTTAATTCTCTTTATGAATAGAACAATTATAAGTGTTTTGTTTGTTGGAACGTATTGTTGTATGTCTGCACCCTAAGTGGTGATAATATGTGTGCTTATTATAGTTATAGTTCATCTATGTATATAGTTATAAAAGCATGTAATTTTGAATTTCTATGTACACAGTTTGATCACTACTTAATCTTAATCAAATGCATATGGTAGAACAAAATCAATCCGAGTCAACGACGGCACTGTCAAATCGGGCCGGTCCAACGTAAGAGATTTATACTTTACAGATATAATTTCATGAATTTTAAATAACCTAAAATAGTATTAAATGTTAAATACTTTCATTAACCTCATATGTATCATTTGTTTCTCATCTACCACTGATAGCGATTCATAAAAGATGGCAAAGTTAGTACAGACAGTTGGTCTGATGGTTCACATACTAAAGTTTAAGGTTTTTGGCTAATTATACCAGAAGTGCCAAGAGGCTTGAGTGCGAGCGAAGAGTGAAATTTTTTTTCGATATGATTAGGAGGTAACACCTAACAAAATATATATTATGGTTTGAATATTGTTGTTTTAAAACATTTCAATATTGTTTATCTTTACATCTTTGATTGAAACAGAATCTTTCAAGGCCACTGAATGAAACATGTTTATGCATAAGAAGAGGATGCCATTATTTTGATATGGATTAAGCAGCGGGATTATGACTGATTTTTTGCGTGTACGCAGGTTTTAATTTTTTAGCAGAAGTGCTGGTAGGTTTTGATTTTTTGACAAAATGTTTGTAATCAATGTTACTATTATATACAATTATGCATGCTCATGAAATTTTTTCATTGTGGAATGCTCTTCTGATATTATTTTGAACTGTAATGTCATCTGAGGTTTTTTTCATTGCCAATATGAACTTCGTTCTGAGATTTTTTCATTGCAAGTATGAACTTTGCATGTTTTTGTGTGTTACATGTAGATGTATTTGTTACTATCATATTCCTAAGGTTGTACCTCTTAAAAATAATTCAAAATAAGGATGAGAGATTTTATCTTTTGTTGTAAATGATTCAAAATAATGTTCTATATCAAGGGCCTATGATGGTGAGGTTATAGTGCTTCGTATAAGAAAGGACAAACGAGATCTTATTCCAAAGGACTGTTCTCCTAAAGAATTTTGATCACAATGTGATTGCCATGCGTGTGTTTTAGGTTTTCTAATTTAAATGTATTCCATAATTTAGAATTTTTTTTCATTTTAGTATCATGTTTAGACCAACTTATGTGCAATGGAAGAATTGCATGAGCCCGTTTGATCAAATGTTTGTGCTCGAACAAGAACCATAAGAAAATTTGTAATTGAAATTTTAAGTGAGGTAATCTATTTTTTAAAAGATTCTCATACTGCAATTTGGATATAACTTCCTCTATAAAGTCAAGTTAAATCCATAACCTATTGTCTTCATCTCAGAGGACCATATTCATCCCGGTGAAGATCCCCTAAAATTTCTAAAAAGAAGTGGTAACTTAAATTTTGTGTTCATGGTACTAATTAGATTTATATGTACAAACATATGTCACTCATTGATCTTATTTATATAACCTGCAGAAAGTAGTGATTGATCTTTGAAACTTACGAGGTATGCCTCCATTCTGAGCTAATTTGAGCTAATTTATAGTTGCTAATTTAAATCAAATTATATCAATCAAATTTTTGTGACTTCTCATACAATTTGCTTAAGTTGCTATAAATCTTTTTTTATGTTTTTTCCCTTAAGCTATTTTATAAAATTTCATTAGAATATATTCGCCATTTTTGACAAGCAAATCTATATCAATCAAACATTTTGAGCTACGTACTTGCCTTTTCTTTTTGCAATGTCAAACTCAAAGTTCTGAATGGTTCCTCCTTATTTAAAGATCTTATTAATTGAGTGTTTAGGTTAAAATACCAATACAAGGATTTAAAATATGCGCATTCATGAAGAGACAGTTTGTTGGTTAAAATTCATTGATCTTATTTATATAACCAGCACCGTCATTTGATTGAAATACATTTAACTTATTTATACAAATAAAACACAAAATAAAAATAATAATTAAGAAAGAAAAAATATTACACAAACTAATAAGATGTCAATTAGAGCATCAAGTATTCTTCTCCATATTTTGAATGATGGTTTTCTTCTTCGAACTGGCTTCGCCTTGATGCCAGTGAAGCTCGCTTGGTTGTCAAGCCAGCGATGCCCGCTTGGTTATGGGCCAAGCTCGTAGCGACGTATCAAGAGCGGGTGAAGCCCATTTGAAGATGTTAGTATATTTATATTTGTATGTGTGTGTTTAGAAGTCAAATCTTTGAAAGCTCCTCCTTCTGTAAAAACATAAATCTATCATTTGTTCTTCCTGTTCTGTCTTTGCCTGATAATTGAATTACAAATTTGCAAATCTCGCTTCTAGATAAAATATTTCCATTGTTCTTTGTGTGTGGAGAGGGAGAAGAAGCCATTTTTCATGTAATCCCTGAAATAATACAACCACTTTTTTGTTTGAATAATAGAAGTCCTAATTTTTATTTTAGTTTTGTTGCAGGTCACATGGTTTTTCAAGGTCTGAATAATCAGACCGCCTAGCTTGGCAATGGATTGGGTGTAATGCCCCTGATTTTCCAAGGTTTATTTAAAACCCCTTTAGTGACGTATTTTGACGTCAGGGCATTATGTTGACTCATAGTTGGTGGGTACCGTTGTCTGAGTGTGAATTTTGCACATTGGTATCCAAGGTTTTGGTTAGGGAGAATTAGCTTGGCTAATTTCTCCTATGTTTTGATATTCCCTTGCGTGCCGAGGTTCGTTTTGGAACACGGCGGAGCGTTTTTGGGATATTTTATGTTTAGATTTAGGGGAGTGTTTACCTGAGTTTTTTTGTGTTGGATTTCAATTTCAACTTTGCAATTGGATTCATAGCATCGATATTTAGTTGCGGTGCTATTTTTGTAGAAATCTGAGTTAGTTCGATTTTTGGTCATTTGGACGTTTTAATTATAATAATAATATATTATATTATGTATTCCATATAAATAGCCTTGCAATAATATTAAAACCCTATTGATTATCTTCTTCCCCAAATCGTTGGACTGGTTTTGCGGAAGGATGTGAGCGACGGACCTTGCAAAGCTTTTGGACATCGTTTGTAGGAGATCCAGTGCACGAAATCGTCTTCGAAGAGTAGATCTGGTTAACTCTCACCAAAATATGTGTTTGTGCGGTAAGTTTTTCCCGTTTTGTAAAATTTTTGGTGTCAGGAATTTTTTTTGACCCTCCTTCGCCCTGAAAGTTTTCAGGAATTGTTGCTCAGGTGTTTTTGCGGTCAGATCTGTGAAGAGGAGTGGTTGTTCGGCCGGATTTCAGCAAGCTCAAGGCAAGTGGTGATATCTTTCCCTTACTAAGCTTTCATTCCTTGCATTCTCTGTTATTTTCCTTTCCCTTCTTAGAATTTGGGAATAGGGCAGGGTTCAGCCAAGACCTACCTGCTACATAGGGTAGATTTTCCCGATGGGTTGTGTTTTTCGTCGTGTTTGACTGATTAAACTAGGAATAGATCCGTCGAATATAGATTAGTTAGCCCTAGATTAATTCTCCGTGTTTGGCAGTGGGTCGATTTTGTCAGGTTTAGCAATTACCTTAAGTAAATTTCGTCTTATATGGCTGATTAGTCTAGTAAAATTAGTCGATTTTGACAAAAGTCAAAACCGTCGAAAATTAGTCTTAGCCTAAGTCAAATTCGTCGAGTATCTGTTGAAATTTGGTGGGTAATGCTTGACATTGAGTGTTGTTAAATTCGTCGAGTATTCGGCCTTGAGTTCGTCAAGTATAATTCTTGGCATTGAGTGTTGCTGAATTCGTCGAGTATCCGTTGAAATTCGGTGGGTAATGCTTGACGTTGAGTGTTGCTGAATTCGTCGAGTATTAGGCGTTGAGTTCGTCGAATATAATACTTGGCATTGAGTGAATTAGACTTGGAGCTAAAAGAGTAGAATAATCTTTGAGTCTAAGTAAGAATAATCGAGTAACAACAGTTGGCGTTGAGTGCGCCGGGTGATAATTTGGCGCTAAGGACAAAGCATTGAGTGTACTCAATGGGGCGTTGAGTGAAGTCTTGTCATTGAGTGATATAGTGTTGACTGTAGTCCGAGCGTTGAGTAGTTTTGAGACCAATTCACAAGCATTGAGTGTACTCAATGCGGCGTTGAGTGAACTAAATGCGGCATTGAGTGAAGATAGAATCGTTTAGTTAGATTGTTAGCGTTGAGTGCGTTGAATGCACTCAATACGGTGTCGAGTGTATTCGATGCTTTTCCCATGGAATTAGGATTTTTTCGCCGCATCGTTGTATATCTCTAGTGGATTGGTTTTGTTATGTAAAAATCGTCGAGTGCCTACTATATTCATCAGGTATACTCGACGAATTAGTATGGACTTGGTTTTTAGTGGCCGAATTATATCTAATTCGTCGGGTTTGACCTTAGGTCAATTTCTGGGATTTATTCCTCCATTTATTATTGGAGAGGCCTAGTCTTTTGGTTGTGGTTTTCCATTGTTTGACTATGGTGGTCAGTGTTTTGGTTGTATGTTTATTGCTAGGTTGGCAGTAGATAAAGGACCACCAACCTGATGCCATTTTTGTGAATTATTGCCCTGGTGGATTTTCACGGTGTCGGTATGTGACTGCTGGTGTGTTGGGTAGGTTCCACCACCGCAGGTGCCGGTTTTTTCCCCGATTTTGGGTGTGTCAAGGTATAAGACAACCTTTCCTTAGGCCCTTGTGAAGTTTTTGCTGTTGGTATGTTGGGTAGGTTCCCACCACCATAGGCGCATGAATGGCCGTAGATTTTTTGTTCACCAAGTTATGGGCTAATTATTTCCTTATACTTATAGTTATTTATTTACATGTTCCATAAAGCATAGATTTTTATAGCATTTAGTGCAAATTCCATACCTTTGAGCTTGTAAGTTAGTTTTTTCTCACTATTCTTGGGTTAGGGTTGGCAACTCTTTATTCCTTTTTGGTTTATTGCTAACCTTTTGATCTTTATTCACCACTTTTATTATTATTTCTTATTGAGATGTTCTTTCTTTGAATGCCTCAGGTTTGGAGACGTAGTTGATTTAACGACTAGGGTTTGGTGCTAGCTTATGTTCTATAGTTGCTGCAGTTTTCTCTTTTCCTCATCGATTTTGAGGTAGTGTGTTGTTTTATTCTTGTTCAGACATACATATCTTTTAGTGAGTTCGTGTAAGGTTGTTGACGCCCACTCGATTTTTGTATTATGATAAGTACTTGCTAGCTGCTAAAACTTTTCTGCATGATGTGTTGTATTTACTTGCTCTCTAGGAAGGTTTTATGCTAGGTTGCATGTTCGATAATTTAAATTATAAAAGCATTACTTCTATCACTTCATACATGCCATCTTTCAAACTAAAACCACTATGTTTGACGAACGTAAAAGCTATTTTTATACTTATACTAAATCTAGAGTTATGCATACTATGAGTTGTCCTGTATGGTTATTTTTATTCATGTAGGGCGTCAAATAATATAAACAAACTATTTTCCGCAGCATATAATTATATCTTTACTTGTGAACAGGTTGATTCACTGAGTCGAGGGATACGGCTATCCAATTAAACTTAAACTGGATTTTCTTCACAATAACTCATGAATTTCATATAAAATATAGAGTTGGAATCTTTCCAGAGGATCAAAAGTTATTCCCTACACAGCGTGACATCATTGAGCATGTTTTCTCTTACTCTAACAGTTCGTTTAAATACGGAGAAATAGCGGGTTGTAGCTATTGGTATAAGAGGGATGGGTTGTTTGACAATTGGTCGATCAACTAACTCAGGATAGTTTTAGTTATCTTGTTCCATTAAATACACACAACGATGTGTCATCAGTACATCTTGGCTGAAGCATGAACACTACACTAATAAGCATGACAAGAAGTATACGGGGTATATTATTTAGTATGGGATGCATAATATGTGTTTGTATATGGATCCTCATAGGAGGCAACATGTGACTTTTATGTAGTATGACATGCATAACAATCATCAAATGAATGCACATTAGATTTTATTTTTGTTGCATGCGATTTTATGTAGTATGGGATGCATAATATTTCATGTGTATGCCGCTCATAACATGCACTAAGGCCATTATTAGATTACATAACATAACACTCATGCCATAAAATTGCATTAGCACACGTGCCAATCTAAAGATTTACATGATGACATATGTACACACATGGTTTTGAGTCAAAAAGGAATAAGAATGAATGCATTCATATTTTATGCACAAGAGTTAGTGGGATGAAGGTACATCATCCTAAGTTTGAGCATGACATCATTAATAGATTCCCAGATCAAGTTAGCAGCTTTAGCAAGTATTTTTACATGTATTGTTTGAACAAAATTGTGTAGTTCTAGCAGTAAGCTAGGTATTGATTAGTTGTTTGTTGTGTTTTAAGAATGCTGCCGAAGCGCCCTGCGACAAGGTTGACTACCCAGCCTGAGGGCGAGTCGTCCGGGGTGCAGAGTGAGGCCGTGATCGAAGGACTGCGATGGAGCAATGAGGCCCTGTCCAGGCAAATGTCGTAGATGCAGTTATAGATCCAGGTTTTGTTATTTGTTGTTTCTGGGCAATCGATTAGAGTGCAGGATCCTGTGTGGGTCAGGCCGTTCCTATTTCTCCTGCTCCTCTGTTGCCTCCAGTTGCGTTGCCACCAGAGATGAACTTTATCTCGTATTTTCAGCGACTAGGTTCCCCTACTTATGTCAGTAGAGATGACTTCATGGCTTTGGATGATTGGATTGTTGCAATCGAGGAGATGTTTTTGTACTCAAGAATATCTATAGAACAAAAAGTAATGGTTGTTGCGTACCAATTGAAAGGCCATACAAAGGGCTAATGGTTGAAAGAGAAGGAGAACCTTAAGGATGGATGTTCATGGGAAGCCTTCAAGGAGTTATTAACGAGGAAGTTCATGCCATCGGTCAAGAAAGACCGCTTGATGAATAATTTTCTGCACTTGAAGCAAAGGAAACTCATGGTTAGTGAGTACAAGGTGGAGTTTAGTAAATTGAGCCGGTTTTCCATGGATCTGGTATCCTAAGAATTTAGTAGAGTTAAGCATTTTCTTGGTAGTCTTAGTAATGACATCCAGCAGCTGGCTTGTGCATATGGATCTGTAAGTTATGTTGAAGTAGTAGAAGCCGCGCTAAAGGTCAAAACGATCGAGAATGTTAAAAATTGAGGCCAACAGATGAGGAAAGATAAGAGGAAGTCTGATGAGGGTAAGAACTCTCGGGAATCTATTTCTGCTTCGAAGAAAAGAAGCAAGGAGGTGTGCCGTTTCTATTGCCGGTTGGGCCATCCGTTCAAGAAAGCTTTAAGAGATTGGGAGCTCAAAAGCAAGAGCAAGTGCATGCGATTCAAAGTGCTCCCAAAGGAGAACTAGTTTGTGCTTTGTGAAAATAGAAGGGGCATGTTGCTGCCCATTTTTGGGGTAAGGAGAGGGTCTTCTTTCAGTACAGACAGAAAGGACATTTCAAGTCGAAGTGTCCGCAGTTTCAGTCCACGCTGCAGCCGATTCCACTTCAGGCTTTGCCGCCAATGCAGTATTTGAACAAAGGGAAGGGCAAGTTAAATGTGTAGACCTTGGAGGAAGCAAAGACGTCCACTAAGGTTATCTCAGGTTAGATCTTAACCTCGTTTGTTTTTAGCTCATAATTGTAGTTTCAATGTTGCTCGGTTCGTTATGAATACGATTTTATAGTAAGTTTAAGGTAAAGAACTGTTTGGCGTGCGTTCTTTTTTATTCTAGTGCTACCCACCCATTCGTGGCTAGGACTTTTCTAGACCGTCATTGTTAGACTCTTGATCTAGTTGGAGATAATTCATGTCAAGTTTCCCACTAGTGATTCGGTAGTGTCGGACCAGGGTATCCTTGGTTGTCTGATTCTTTTAGGCAATTTCCTAGTTATTGCTAATTTGAAGGTGATAGACCAAGAGGACATCGATGTGATCTTGTACAAGGACTGGTTTTCCAGATATGATGCGGTTATCCAATGCAAGGTCAAGCGTTTGGACTTCAAGATGGACAACGGTCACCCCAGGAGTGTATATGGTTATCCGCGCCAGGATTTTCTTATTATTTCTGCAGTATGTGCTCAGATGATTTTAGATTTCAATCTTTTTGCATATTTGGTTTCTATTTTGGAAACTATTAGTAGTTAGCCACATGTTGAGGAGGTTCCGGTGGCGCATGAATTTCTGGATATTTTCCCTGATAGTATTACTGGTCTTCCTGCTGAGAGAGATGTAGAGTTTGTTATAGATCTTGAGACGGGCACTCGTCCTATTGCTAAGGCACCGTATTGTATGGCCCCTCGTGAGATGGATGAGTTGCGTACCCAGCTGGATGAGTTGTTACAGAGTAGATTTATTAGACCTAGTTCTTCGCCTTGGCGTTCTCCCGTGTTGTTTGTAAAGAAGAAGGATGGATTTATGAGGCTGTGCATTGATTATAGGGAACTGAATAAGGTAACTATCAAGAATAGGTATCCCTTATCATGAATAGATGATTTATTTGATCAGTTACATGGTAGTACAATGTTTTCGAAGATTGACCTTTGTTCAGGATACCTTCAGTTGAGGATTCGTGAGACGGATATTCCACAGACCGCTTTTCGTTCTCTGTATGGACATTTTGAGTTCTTGGTGATGTCCTTTGGTTTGACTAATGCACCCTCTACTTTAAGGGCATGATGAACAGAGTGTTCAAAGATTTTCTGGACCGGTTTGTGGTCGTGTTTATAGATGATGTTTTGGTTTTTTTCCCGGAGTGTTGAGGAGCATGCCCAATAATTGTGGTTAGTTCTGTCTGCTTTGAGGGAGTATAAGTTGTTTGCCAAGTTAAGCAAGTGTGAGTTTTTGCTTCCTCAAGTTTCCTTCTTGGGTCATGTGGTTAATAAGGACAGAGTTTCTGTTGACCCAGAGAAGATTTATGTCATGATGGATTGGAATAGACCTAGCACAACCAAAGAGATTAGGAGTTTCTTAGGGTTGGAAGGGTATTATAAGAGGTTTCTGGAAGGATTTTCTACGATATCTGCACCGCTGACTAAGCTTACGCAGAATAACGCAGCGTTCATTTGGAGCGATAAGTGCAAAAAAGCTTTTCAGGAGTTGAAAAAGAGATTATATAATGCTCTAGATTTGACTTTGCCTACCGAAGGATTGGAATATGCAGTTTACATGGATGCATCGCATGTTGGACTTGGTTGCGTATTGATGCAAGAAGGAAAAGAGATTGCGTATGGGTCGAGGCAATTAAAGATTCACGAAAGAAACTACCCTACGTATGATTTAGAGTTTGCAGTAGTGATTTAGGCCATGAAGTTATGGAGACACCTATTGTAGGGCGCGTTGTGCAAGATTTACATGGATCATAAGAGTTTCAAGAATTTATTCACTCAAAAGGAGTTGAATTTGCGTCAGCAAATATGGTTTGAATATATTGCTGATTATGATGTTGAGATCTTATATCATCCAGGCCAAGCTAATGTGGTACTCGATTCCTTGAGTAGAATGACCAGGTGGATCTTTGCACTTTCTATGGAATCCATGGTGGAGGACTTTTTGTTAATGGATATATCTGTTGGGAGTAGCGACTCGCCAAGTAGTTTGGAAGTGTTAGAGTCTTCTCTGATTACACTCGCAAGGCCGCATCAAAAGGATGATCCTGATTTGCAATACCTCCGTAATAAAACTGAGAAAAGGGAGTTCCCAGACTTTTCAATCGATGATGAGGGTACTTTGAGGTACCGCGGTAGATACTGCATCCCCGTTGTTGAGGATATTCGAGTTAAGTTGTGTAATGAGGTGAATGGTTCTAGTGTTGTCTACCACCCTTGTTCTAATAAGATGTATAGAGATCTGAAATAGATCATTTGGTGGTATGGTATAAAAGGTGATATAACCAAGTTTGTGTCAGAATGCTTCATATGCAAGTGGATTAAGGCCGATCATGGAAGGCCTAGTGGCAAGTTGACGTGTTAGAGATTCCAAGTTGGAAGTGGGAGAGTATTTCTATGGACTTCATTACCAGTTTGCCGAGATCTCCCAAAGGGCATGATTCTATTTGGTTTATTCGATAGGCTGACGAAGTGTGCTCACTTCATGCCTTTCAAGATTGATTACTCCATGAAGAAAATAGCAGAGTTTTACTTGGATGAGGTTATCAGGTTACATGGAGTACCTGTTAGTATTGTGTTGGATCGAGACTCCAGGTTTACGTCTCATTTTTGGAAAAGCATACAGGAAGGATTGCGTACCCATCTGAGGTATTCCACTGCTTATCATCCGCAGACAAATGGTCAAACAAAAATGGTAAATCAGATTTTGGAGGATATGATCAGATGTTATATTTTTGACCACGGGAGAGCGTGGGATGAGCAACTCAGATTGATGGAGTTTTCTTATAATAATAGTTATCAAGAGAGCTTGTACATGGACCTGTTTGAGGCCTTGTATGGGAGACGATGCAAAACTCCCTTATTTTGGGCTGAGGTTGGAGAAAGATAGTTGTTGGGTCCGGAAGCCTTGGAAGAAATAGATATTTCTGTGAAGCATATTTGAGAAAAGCTTCGTATAACTCATGAGCGTTATGAAAAGAATGCTAATCGGAGAAGGACTGATTTTGAATTTGCCATTGGGGACATGGTGTTTCTTAAAGTTTCCCCGATTTCTGGTGTCATTAGGTTTGATAAGAACCATAATTTGGTAATCCTTTTGTCTCTTTTGATTATTGAATGTATTGGAATGTTAGCTTATAGGCTGGATTTGCCCACAAGTTTTCCTGGTGTGCATGAGGTGTTTCACGTAAGCCAGTTGCGGAAATGCGTGCTTAGAGACAGACAGGTTCTTGATTCTGTGCCCCAATTGGAGCCTAACCTTTCTTATGTTGAGATGCCTGTCCGCATTTTGGATACTCAAGATCAAGTGTTGCGAAGGAAGACCATACCAATGGTTAAAGTTTTGTGGCAGAACCAAGACATGGAAAGCATGACTTGGGAGTTAAAGTCAGATATGAGGGAGGCTCATCCTCATCTGTTCTCCTAGTTTCTTTCTGCATGTATGTAACGTCCACATCCGTTACGTAGAAGGTCGTATCGTAGAAGGTCCAGCCGGGGCCCCACACGATATGCCACAAACAGACGGTGAGGTCACAGAATAATACCAAACCATACACGTATCCTAACACAGAGCATTCTAGCGGAAGCTTTAAGATATAAATATGAACTCTAACCAGGAATGTCCAATATATAAACTACAGTTATATATCCGTCCACGGAATGTACAACAAAGGTGTAAGGTTGGCCTTAAGGCCTTATAGTTCCTCTTTCCGTACATCATGGATTACAAACATCGGCGCGCAGGCCGGCCATACATGAGTAAAAGTAAAACAAACAAAACCATTCACATAGCCTTCAAGGGCTAGCCGCAGCAGCAGCAGCAACAGTAGTAGGGGCTTCAGCCCTTCATTGACCACTTGGCTCTCCAGCACCTGCATAGGGACAATCCACCCAAAAGGTGGCAAACACGACAACGGTCAGCATTCAGCTGACCCAATTATAACAAGTCTACCCCTTTCTCGGGGCAGTAGCATTCCTTCCCTGCACAGCATGGTATCAACAATAACAACTATGTGCTCGCAGGAACATTCAAGCCATCACAACCATCGGCCACACGGCTCGACAGTCCGTGCACTCAGGGCACATTCTTGGTGCACCGGAAAATAAGGGTCAACACCACCGTTTACACGGTATTGAGCATTCTAGTCTTTTTGGCGCGCGGGCCTAAGACACTTATTATGCGCTCCAACAAAACCCACAACCAGGCTTCCAAGTTGGACGGACATAACGCAGGTACGGATTAGCCACCCCCCGTTGCTCAAGTCGCCGTGCCACCTCGAATACGGAAGTATCCATGGCAATTTATAAGCGCGGGTCGGTTTCACCTTTCCTGTTCGGCAATCTGCCTTTTCACCGAGTTGCAGCCCAACGGCTCAACCGCACACAAAGTGGCAACGCACGGCCAAAAGAGTTGCATCCAACCCTCTTCATTTCCTGGACTTCATCCAGTACTTCCTGCTGTACCAAGCAACAGGTAGGCACAAGGCAAACAAGCCATAACCACGGAGTCTTCTCCGATATGCAAACAAGCATCACCAATCCAGACCAACATATCCAGATGGGCTTCACACAGCATGCCTAGATCCGTACTCCAATTCCGGACTCTAACAAGGGGGACTTAACATATCTACCCCAAGGGATGCCACAATCCACCGCACACTCGCGGGGAAGGGTTTTCCCTATGCAATGCAGAAAAGAAGGACTTCACATGTCCAAGAAAGGAGATCATTACCCTTGACGATCTCTTGGGAGCCATCGAAATCTAGCCGGTGAGAAAGAACCGCAGCAGCTTTGCCTTCACAGCGCTGGCCTCGGATCTTGAATCGGAACACGGGAGTTCCGCTGGTGGTTTGAACTCCTCCTCCTTCTTCTTCCTCCTCTCTCTTTCTCTCTTCACTTAGCCAAATGAAGAATGATCTCTTCATCAAGCCTCTGGTGGTTTTAATCCAGCAAGGAATCACCTGAGCCCTTGGATCCAAATAGAGAAAAGGAACGTCCACGATTTTCCCAAAATTCCATGTTTTTGGCTGACACGGCCTGTGACACGCCCGTGTCACAGGCCGTGTACCCTTAAGCGGCACACGCAACACACGCACTGACTGAAATCTACCAGAACACGGGCATCGACACGCCCATGTCGAACCTGACACGCCCATGTCAGTCATGTGACACGCCCGTGTCACCCCTGTTACACGGCACTCAACGAGCTCTAAAACCAACAGAGCAGTACACGGGTAGGCACACGCCTTCGGACACGCCCGTGTCAAATCTGACACTGCCGTGTTCAAGGCTTGGTTCCGGGCCGTGTACTTCCCTGACTCAATCCGGCCATTTCTTGAGTGACACGCCCTGGGACACGCCCGTGTGCCAGGCCGTGTACTCCCGACACGCCCTGGGACACGCCCGTGTCCCGGGCCGTGTCAAACAGCCTGCACCTCAAATCCAGTTTTGAGATTTTTGGGGTGTTACAATCCTCCCCTCCTTAATAAAATTTCATCCCGAAATTTGACACGGTAAGGAAACAAGAAACACAATACTATAACTTGATAACTCGAAAACAATAAAAGTACACGGTCTACAGTTTACACAAACAGCTCGGGAAATTCAGCTCGCATGGTCTGCTCTCGCTCCCATGTTAGCTCTTCACGGCCACAATTGTCCCATCGGACCTTGACCATCCCGATCACCTTGTTCCACAACTATTTATCGGCTCGATCTTCGATCCGAATGGGTCGAACCCTCATCGTTAGCCCATACTCGACCGGTACCCGATCATACTCCACTACTTGAGCTAGATCCTTGACAGCTTTACGGAGTACTGAGATGTGAAATACATCATGTAAGCCACTCAACTCTGCTGACAGCGCTAGTCGATAAGCAGCTTCCCCAACGCGCTCCACCACTTCAAATGGACCAAGGTACCTTGGACTTAGCTTTTTCAACCACCGAATCCTGGGCACGCCTTTGAATGGTTTGATCTTCAAATATACCCAATCACCCACCACGAACTCCACGTTCCGGTGTTTGGCATTGTAGTACTTTGCTTTACGATCTTGGGCTATCAATAGCCTCTCCCGAATAGAGCGTATAAGCGAGGTAGCTTCTTCGACTTCCTTTTTCCCACTCAGCTTAGATTCGCCTGCTTCTGCCCAAGCTAACGGTGTACGGCATTTACGACCATACAAAGCCTCAAATGGTGCCATTCCGATGCTCGCTTGGTAGCTATTATTATAGGCAAATTCTACAAGAAAAATATAATCTTCCCATCTCTTACCAAAGTCTAGGGCATACATGCGGAGCATGTCCTCCATCATCCTGTTGGTTCGCTCAGTCTGGCCATCCGTTTGGGGATGAAAGGCCGTACTAAACGCTAATTTTGTACCCAACATTTGATGAACTAGACACCAATCATTCGATGTGAAACGCCCATCACGGTCACTGACGATGCTCCGAGGAACACCGTGCAGTCGAACAATCTGCTCCACATAGAGCTTGGCCAAGGTTTCCACTGAATCGTCTCTTTTGTTTGGAAGGAAGTGTGCCACTTTTGACAACCGGTCCACAATCACCCAGATTGAATCATGACCGTGTTGAGATCTCGGCAACCCGTGCACAAAATCCATCGAAATGTCATCGAACTTCCACTCCGGAATGGGTAACGACTTCAGAAAACCGCCAGGCTTCTGGCATTCCGCTTTCACCAATGCACACGTATGACATTCTGCCACATAACGTGCTACATCTTTCTTTAGTCTGGGCCACCAGAACAGCTTTTTCAGATCTCTGTACATCTTTGTGCTTCCTGGGTGAACTGAGTACTTTGCAAAGTGAGCTTCGTACATCAACTCTTCCCTCCATTTACCAACACTCGGAACGCACACTCGACCATTTCTTCGTAACAAACCGTTATCCCAAGAGAACTGGTCATCCGGCCCATCTTTAGCATAGCACTGGAGACTTTCATCAAGCTCCGTTGCTCGCCGAATTCTGTCCGTAAGGTCATATTGAACCTCCGTCCAGTTCAAGCATGTATCGGTCGAAGAACCCTTGTCAACACAAGATATCTCCAATGCTTCCAATTCCTGGATTAAACGCTGATCATGCCACTGATACCAGCTTACCCGTACCGGAGTCTTCCGACTCAAAGCATCAGCGACCACATTTCCCTTCCCGGGTGTATAGTGAATCTCGAAGGTGTTGTCCCCAAGGAACTCCATCCATCTTCGTTGTCGCATATTCAGATCCTTCTGATCCAACAAGTACTTTAGGCTTTTGTGATCTGTATAAATGTCCACTTTCACGCCATAAAGATAGTGCCGCCACAACTTTAGCGCAAAGATTACCTCCGCCAACTCCAGATCGTGGACGGGGTAATTCCGCTCATGCACTTTCAACTGGCGCGAGCCATAAGCAATCACTTTACCAAACTGCAGAAGAACGCAGCCTAAGCCTCTCTCGGAAGCATCACTATAGATCTCATAGCCATCTGTACCACATGGCGATGTCAACACAGGCGTCGTGGTCAAACGACTTTTCAGGTCTTCAAACGCTCGCGCGCACTCCGGCGTCCAAATGAACCTTTGATCTTTTCTCGTCAGCGTGGTCAGAGGTAAAGCAATCCGTGAGAAGTTTTCCACAAACCGTCTATAGTAGCCCGCAAGCCCAAGGAAGCTCCTGACCTCTGCCACTGAAGACATCACTGGCCAATCTCGAATGGCACTTATCTTCAACGGATCCACCGCGATACCTTCACCACTTACCACATGGCCTAAAAAGGCTACTGAAGAGAGCCAGAACTCACACTTTGAGAACTTGGCATAAAGCTTATTCCTCCGCAGGGTATGCAAGACCAACCGCAAATGGTTTGGATGATCCTCTTCCGACTAAGAGTATACTAAGATGTCATCGATAAACACAATTACGAACAAATCCAAGTACTCTCGGAACGTTCGATGCATTAGATCCATAAATACCGATGGCGCATTACATAAGCCAAACAGCATTACCGTGAACTCATAATGACCGTAGCGTGTTCAAAACGCCGTCTTGGGAATATCACCTTCCTGAATCCTCAACTGATAATATCCCGATTTCAAATCCAACTTGGAATAGACCGTTGATCCTGCCAGCTGATCAAATAGGTCATCAATCCGTGGAATAGGATATTTGTTTTTCTCCGTCAGCTTATTCAATTCGCGGTATTCAATACATAACCGTAAACTACCGTCTTTCTTTTTCACAAATAGAACAGGAGCGCTCCAAGGTGACATGCTTGGGCGTATGTATCCCTACTCTAACAACTCTTGCAATTGGACATTCAATTCAGCCATCTCTTTTGGCGCGACGCGATATGGTGAGCGGGCCACAGGTTTAGCACCTGGCACCAACTCAATAGAGAAGTCAATCTCCCGCTGGGGTGGTAACCCAGGAAGATCTTTAGGAAACACATCGGCAAACTCTGACACAACCAGAACTGCACCGACACTGGCCTTTCGCTCAACAGCCTGCATTAGCGTGAAGAATAACTCCGCGCCCTTTCGAACAGCATTGACGACTTGGAGCGCAGACAACAAAGTCCCGCCAACTCCTCGCATACCTGCAAACTTCGTCACAAGTTCGGTATTGTGGCCCAGTGTGATCTCCTTAGAGTTGCAATAAATAAAGGCACGCTGCTCCGTGTAAGACCCCCCTTTTTTTTCTTTTTCAACCACCGGGGTCTTAGGCCCAGAATCGCCGCTTTGCGGTGATACCTTTGCGTCCTGAAGGGTCATCACCACAAGGCGCCGATTCTGCCGGCCAATTCGATCACAGAATGGTAGCACAATAATAGAAGTAAGAGCAATGCAGTCCACAATAATAAATCACATATATAGAATAAAAATCTCCACGAAGGGAGTGTCCACAGAAAACATCAGAGTACTATAAATGTGGGCTTATGCCCGATACATCATGTCCTCACTACAATATCACTCATGCGGAAGCGAAAACAGAAACTACTCAGAGTCGAGACTCATGGTCCTGGCTGTATGAACTCCGGAGCTAGACTGCCCCATCTCCAGGCGCACCGATCTCTGGGGCTGCTCCTCCATGCTGGGCTCCACGATCCCCTAAATGATGCGGTTCGAAAACCGTTAGTCATAAAGACTAAGCCCTATCATCCCCTACCCCTTCCCCCATGGCTCCTAGGTACCGAGCGGAGAGGAAGAAAGGGAAGGACATGAAGGTAGAGATTAATCAAGAAACAGATGACAGCGGAACTAATCTAGCAATTCTATAATAGTATGACAGAAACAGAAAGTAAGAAAAGTAACCTTAACTTATGTGTGAAAATGCATAAGCCAAGGGATCTTCTGCAATGCTCCCATAGTATAGAGTGTCCCATACCACATATACGTTGGGGTGTCGGTTATCAAACAACAGCATATGTTTATATATTGAAATTAACCATTGATTTATAAACTTGCTCACACAAGCTTATAGACCAAGGGGTCGTTTTGTAGGTCTTAAAGTATAAGCGTCCCATACCACTTATACTTTAGGTGTCATGGTTAAATGAAACGATTATGCTATGACATGCAAGTGGGTATGATGAAACATGCAAGTGCAACTCACACACCCGACTCTGTGCACACAGACCTTTAGTTCCCCCTTTCGGAGCCGTTACCTCCCAGGATACCTCCGTAGTGGCGGACGGAAGCGGTGGGTTGGGCCTCGCCCACCTCAAAACCAGTAAAAGCACCACTGGTCTGACCTATCGTACGCCTCAACGCTTGGTGCACTAAGCGGACCCCTGCATACTCTTGCCAGCTGGCGCACCGGACTTCTGTTGGCGAAGTGCTAATCACCCCGCCGAGTCAACGATATCGGTGTCGGTGCAATCGAACTCCCCGATATCAAAAAACCCACCACCTTAACTTTTCCTATCTTATACACATGCAAGTTTATTCGTAAACACACAAAACCGAGCCGAAGCTCCCCGGACCAAAACGTCCGTCTCCAAACCAACCAAGCCGAAGCTCCCCGGACCATCCCGTCCGTCTCTTAACCAACCGAGCCGAAGCTCTCATCAATCTTCCTGTGCCAACAGTGTTTGTGAAAAGAGCAGCCCTAGTTACTAAGTTGCTCTTGTCGGTTTGTTATTACAGTTTACGTTAGCCCAGGACTGCCCCCGGTATTCCCCGTGAAGGGCTCTCAAGGGGCACTAGGAACCAAGACGGCGGCATTACGGCCCGAAGTTCCCTTTCGCAAGGCACTTATTGTTATTGGTTTATCTCCCTTAACCCGATTCCCTTCTCATATTACGATAGACTATCCTAGGGTGATTTTTAACCTTCCTCTCTTCGGGAAAGGCGATCTTTCGCCGAAACCCGAGCACCTCTTAACTCTAGCTATCACCACTTCTCACTACTCTTCATACCTTCCTTTTGTGATTTCCTCCACCATTGCCCAACCAGACAATATGATTAACTCCAATGCATTCCTCAGATCATGTCCTATTGCATTTCACAAATTGCTATATGCAGACCGACCTAGACTACATGTCGAACCGGTTATGCAATGATCCAATACTCATCCAAATGCCCTAAATTATTTACTGGAGACTTACCATGATATAAATGACCAAAATCCAAAGAATGGAAATTTTCCTAATTTATTTGGCATTTAATTAAATTCCTCGAAAATCCCAATGGCTACCGGTTTGAACATGAACTACCCTAAGTTCTCATGCAAGATGTCCAGAAACTTTATGATAAATAGTAGGTTATCTCAGTAGGTTAAATCCAAAGTATCATAATTTTTCTATCATCAAAAGGGCATTAAAACTATTTTAGAAATAATCTCTAACTTTTGTTATTTATGAATCAAGTACAGAAAATATTCTTCCAAAAATTACAAATAATTTATGACATGCAGGTAAAGGCCTAGAATTAGCACTGGCCCAGTTTCAAAATTTTTCAGTGATAAAATCATCCCTAAATAATTTTTCAAACATAGAACCCCTTTTTAACTTTTATGAAGGAAGTACTGGATGTACTCAACTAAAAATTACATAAAAAATTCAGGGGTAATCATTCTGTTCTAAAATCTATATTTCCAAAATTTTATGAGATTTCAATGAATAGAGATTCCTAAATAATTAAATCATCATCTAAGGGCATAGCAAGCTTTACAAATGAAGTGCTAGCAATAATCAACATAAAATTCCAGAAAAATTGCTATAAGTTCTACCTGATCCAAAACTCACTCTACCCGAATTTTACAGTTTTTAAGTAAGGTTCAGTGACTGATTTTACCTATTTGATATTTTACCCTAAAACTAAGGTTAGGGTTTTAAGGTATCTACTTGTCTCCAAATTCCCCAAGATTACATCCGGGTCATTCTTATCAAGCTTTTGTCAACTCTACAGAGTTTCAAGGCAAAACAAGAGCAATTGCCCTCATGTCCTTCACAACCCTCAAAACCCTTCATTTAGGGTTTGAGCTTGGATCCTAGGGTAAACCAACCCTAAACCTAACCGTTTTCCTCCAAGCAGGTTATAACACCCTTCTAAGTCAGAGATCAGAAAATCAACCTCTGTTGAGGTGATTTGACCTTTCCAAACTCTTAGTGCACTTTTTACTAAAAGGTGTCTCACCAATGCCTAGTTAAGGGTAGAAGATTTCCTACCCAAAACTCCTCCAAATCTGTTGGAATTTTGTACAGACCTAGGTTTTATAGCCAGGGACCACTCACCGAATTTGGGAGGGTTTGGAGGTCATTTGACCATTTAAATAAATTCCTCTAAGTTTATTAAATTGAAACAAAAACTTTAGGCAAAGTATCTCCAAAAATTCCCATTTTTGGTCTGCCTCTCGGTATTGTTAAGGCTAATCCCCTGCCCAAATTTCAGGTCATTTAGACAAGGGACGAAGAGTGGGCATCCGTTTTAATTTCTGCCCAACTCTAGGTACAGCCCCCACTAAAACGGGTGCTGCGGCCGAACCGCTTACCCAAACGAGTTGAAACTAATTTTAGATTAATCTAGACTCGAAGGGCTACGACTTTTGTGTCTGGTCACTTTTCCTAAAATGACCTCTAAGTGCCTCGTTTTGCAGCATTAAAATGTGTCTATCCAAGTATAATTTCCTTACAAAATTATTTACATAATTTATATATTAAAAACAGTTTTTACTGTTCATCTTCTAGAGAACCCGAAAACCAGACACAGAAAGTCATATTTCCTGTAGCTCTTTTGCGCTCCGACACCGATCGTCCGGTCACTTCCCTGGCCAGCCACCACCACCACCGCCTCCGTTGAGGCGATGGCTATCGGTCGACGGTGGTTTGGCCGCCGGAGGTGGCGGTTTCCGGCGAACTCAAGAATACACTTTTCATGGTTTTCCATGAAAACGAGAGATGGGTCCGGCTCCGTTGAGCGCGAACTTCCTTTCTAAGAATCCTAAGATCTACCCATGAAAGAGAAGAAGCAGAGGAGGACCTTATTCGCGGTTTGGAGGCGGGAAGAACGACGGGGTGCCATGGCGCGGTGGTGGCGTTGCTGAACTTCTCCTATAGCAAGAACAAGGATCTGATTGTTTGATTGAGCGTGTAACCTTCTCCTCTTGCTCCAAGTGGGCTTTTATAAGTCAGCATGTGGGGAGGTGAAAGGGTAAAGCCTTAATGGTCATGAAGGCTCCTCCTAATAACATTTCGGTTACAGTGAAGGGAAATGAAACGGTGAAAGATGAACAGGTGTGTCCAGTTGGCGGTTTCCTATCGGACCACATCTTCCTCCTTTATTATATAATTACAGAAGGAAAATGGCTTATAATTACTCCTGGTGTAACTTCCCACACCAGCATTTATTACCACGCGTGTTAGAATAATTTCGGGCCTGAACCGTCGTTTCGGCCAATGTCACGGGTGTGACACATAGGTCACGGGCGTGACAAGCCCGGATAGCCAATTCTGGGTTCGACGATCGTCGAACTGAGATCGACGATCGTCTAAGGGTGGTCACGGGCGTGACACCTGGGTTACGGGTGTGACAGGCCCGGGTGGTTAATTCTGGGTCGACGATCGTCGAACTGAGATCGACGGTCGTCGAAGGGTGGTCACGCCCTAGGTCACGGGCGTGACACCTAGGTCACGGGCGTGACAGGCCAGAGTTCAATTTCGACGATCGTTTTATGGAGATCGACGATCGTTGAGGGAGTCACGCCCCTGGTCACGGGCGTGACACTTTTGGTCACGGGCGTGACATGTCTATGCTGCACGTTCGATGATCGTCTCATGGAGATCGACGATCGTCGAAGGAGTCACGCCCTAGGTCACGGGCGTGACACCTTGGTCATGGGCGTGACATGCCCGGGCAGCAAGTTCGACGATCGTCTCGCGGAGATCGACGATCGTCGAAGTAGTCACGCCCAAAGTCACGGGCGTGACGGGTCGGTCACGGGCGTGACCAACCCGTGACCCGAAACCTCGATCGATTTATTTCAATTTTTGGGCTTCGCAGGGTTCCGTCACGACCAACCGACTCCTAGGGGTCTAGTCAGAAATGGGATGTTACAAATCCCAATAAACAAAACAAAAATTTCGTCCCCGAAATTGAGGTTGAGCCTACCGGGATTTCTATCGGAATAAATTAAACTTGTAACATCCCATACGATCTTTCTATTGGGTTCAGGCGACTATTCGTTTGATAAACGAAGACAATCACCCCAATAAACAAAAGATTAGCCCCTACCTTTCTGATTGAGTGCGTATACCTAGGTCCTGAATTTTCCTTATCTAGTCTTAACTGTCCAAAACAAGAAGGCAATCTATAGTATACCGAGAGGTGGTGAGATGTACCTGACTGAACAACTCCGGGTATCTTTGCCTCATCAGGTACTGCGGTTCCCAGGTGTGCTCCTCCTAACCGTGATTTCTCCACAGAACCTTGACTAAGGGGATCTTCTTGCGGCGCAAGATCCGTACTCCTTTGTCATCGATCCAGACCAGCTCCAAGTGAACAGATCGGTCTGAAGCTACCGGCCCTTCTGTGGTCAAAATCCGATGCTCCGGGCGTAGTAGAGCCATTCTCAACGAAGAAATGTGGAAGACGTCGTGTAGAGCTGCCAGCTCTGGCGGCAACTCTAGCCTGTAGGCTAGGGGTCCGATCCGCTCCAGGATCCGGTAAGGGCCCATATACCTAGGGCTGAGCTTCTTCCTCCGACCGCGCACCCGTGAGACCCCGTGCATGGGCCGGATCTTCAAGAACACTCGATCTCCTACCCGAAACTCCACCTGACGATGTCGGGCGTCATAGTATTTAGCCTGTCTGCTCTGCGCCTCCAACATCCTATCTCTGATCAGTCACACCTGAGCCTCGGTGTCTTCAACAAAATCCGATCCCAACACCTTCGGGTCCTCATCTTGAATACAAGAAAGCGGGGTCCTACATTTTCTTCCATACAAGGCTTCATAAGGCGCCATCCTGATGCTGGACTGGTAGCTATTGTTATAGGAGAACTCGACCAACGGTAACATCTTCTCCCACGGCTCCCCTCGGTCCAGTATACACAGTCATAGTAAATCCTCCAAGGTCCGGTTGGTGCGCTCTGTCTGCCCGTCCGTCTGAGGGTGGAAGGCCGTGCTAAAAGTCAACCGGGTGCCCAAATATGCCTGCACTGACCGCCACTCCCTGGATGTAAACCGTCCATCGCTGTCCGACACTATCATCCGGGGCACGCCATGATATCGGATATACTGCTCCACGAACTTCCGTACCAGCACTCCCACCGAGTCATCCTTCCTGATCGGTATAAAGCGGGCCACCTTCATCAACCGATCAACAATCACCCAGATCGAGTCGTTCCCCGTCCGAGACCGGGGAAGACCATGTATAAAATCCATAGCTATATCGTCGAACTTCCACTCCGGCACCGGGAGTGGCTGCAGCAATCCTGCGGGGTTCCTGCACTCCGTCTTCACCAACTGACACGCCTCGCAATGGGTCACGAAGTACGTAATGTCCTTCTTCATGCACGGCCAAAACATCGTCTTCTTCAGATCAGCGGTCATCTTTGTGATCCCCGGGTGCACAGAGTACCGGCTGCAATGCGCCTCCATCATAATATCCTCTAGGATCTGGCCTCCTGCGGGTATATATACTCTGCCTCTGAAATATAGCAATCCATCTCTCAGGGAATAATCTCCTGTCGAACCCTCCTCCAAGGCTCGGAACATCGGCTCTGCCCACGCATCAGTCCTCTGTCCGTCCCGAATGCGATCCCGAATATCGTCTATGGCCACCATCGATGTCAGATACTCCCTATACAGCTCTGGATCATCCTTGGACACTAGGGATATCTGCATATCTCTGAATGACCGGACTAGCGCCATGGAAATAACTTGGGGCCCAGCTTCGGAAGTGGCAGCTCTCCGACTCAATGCGTCGGCCACCACGTTTGCCTTCCCTGGATGGTAGTGCATCTCATACTGATAGTCTGCTAAGAACTCCACCCAGCGCCTCTGCCTGATATTCAGCTCCTTCTGAGTGTCCACGTATTTCAGGTTCTTGTGGTCGGAGTAGATGTCGCAGTGGACTCCATAAAGATAATGACGCCAGACCTTCAGAGCAAAAACGACCGCTCCCATCTCAAGGTCGTGCACTGGGTAGTTCTTCTCATGGGTCTTCAGCTGGCGGGAGGCGTATGCTATGACGTGTCCGTTCTGCATCAGCACTGCTCCCATCACCTGGTATGATGCGTCGGTGTACACCTGGAATCCTTCCTTTCCAGAGGGAAGGGCCAGAATAGGGGCTGAGATGAGTCGGTCCTTCAGTTCCTGGAAAGCCGCCTGGCACTGCGGGGTCCAAACGAAAGGTGACTCCTTCTTCGTCAAAGATGTGAGGGGGAGGGCAATCTGAGAGAACCCCTCCACGAACTTCCGGTAGTAACCGGCAAGTCCCAAGAAACTTCGTACATCGGTGGCTGTCTTCAACTGCGGCCAATCTCGAACTGCCCGAATCATTGCCGGATCCACTGCCAACCCGGCTCCGCTGATAATATGGCCCAGGAAGGCCACCTCCTTCAACTAAAACTGACACTTGCTGAATTTTGCATAAAGGCGATGCTCCCGCAACCTTTCCAAAGTCAGTGCTAGATGCCGAGTGTGCTCCTCCTCCATCCTAGAGTAGATCAGGATGTCGTCTATGAATACTATGACGAACACATCCAAGTAGGACTCGAAGACCCGGTTCATGAGACTCATGAACGCCGACGGGGCATTCGTGAGCCCGAAGGGCATCACGGTGAACTCATACAGGCCATATCTGCTACTGAAGGCCGTCTTCGGGATATCCTCCTCCTGGATCCGTAGCTGGTAGTATCCTGACCTTAAGTCCAGCTTCGAGAAATAATGGGCCCCTCCAGCTGGTCGAACAATTCGTCTATCCGAGGGAGCAGATAGGTATTCCGGACGGTCAGCCTGTTTAGTGCTCGATAATCGATGCACAGGCGGAGTGTCCCATCCTTCTTCTTCACGAATAGGACCGGTGCTCCCCATGGCGAGGAACTCGGTCTAACAAATCCTGCCTCAACCAATTCCTGCAACTGAGTCTGAAACTCTGCCAACTCCTTTGGGGCCATCCGATAAGGGGCCCTAGATGTCGGCTTGGCCCCCGGCACAAGCTGTATCTAAAAGTCCTGCTCTCGGTGTGGAGGTAGTCCTGGCAGTTTCTCTGGAAAGATGTCAGCAAAATCTCGCACCACCGGGATGTCTGTCACCGACTCCTTAACTTCCGCCATCTCAAATAGAATCTGATAGACCTCCTCTCCCTGCAGATGGGCCTTAACGGCCTGTACCGAAGATAAGAGTATACGAGAGACAGGTCTTATACCTTCGATGGTAATGAAAGAGTCCCCGTGTCTCACGTTGATCCTCTTCGCCTGGCATTCATTCTGGGCATGGTTCCAGTGCAGCCATACCATGCCCAGGATCAGGTCGTAGTCTGTCAGCTTCAAAATCGTCGCTGGAGCCTCGAATGCCTTTCCACCAATTTCTGCCTCCATATTGCAGTGATCCGTGGTAAGGAGCTCAGATCCATCCGGTAGTCGCACCCTCATCCTCGAGCCTGTGAATCGCTCCACGCCTTCCAGTCCTTCTACGAACGTCTCCGACACAAAGGAGTGAGTAGCTCTAGTATCGAACAGCGTGCGGGCCGGCTTGCCGCTGATGAAGACTATACCTGGGGTGATTAGATATCTTAGGGTTCTATAGTGAGTTTTACTTTCCTTGCTAATCTATCTAGTGCAATTCAAAGTTTGACCATTGAAAGGGAAATTCTATGAAAATAAAGAAGCATTGCGGCGTACCTGCGATGACCTGCTCCGGATTCCGAGGCTGCGCAAGGTCCAACGCATATACCTGCTCTCTTCCCTGTCTACGATCTCCCTCCTAGTATCCACGACCGCGGCCGCGTCCTCGGCCTCCGTAATGCTGAGCTGGTGGGCCGCCCTGTGGTGCTGGAGGTGGTGCCCCCCTCATGGGGCAGTTCCTCCGAATGTGCCCAATCTGATGACAAAGGAAGCACTCCAGTGGGGGATAAGCCATTCCCCCGGGTCTCGGCATCTCCTGCATCCGAAGAGGTGGAGGGGCCAATATCACCTGTTCCCTCGGCTCCTGCCTCACGTCCTGACGAGGCTGGTCCTCTGTCCTCCTCCCCTCTGGTACAGCACCTCGCCGCTGGTCATTTCTACCTCTCCGTCCCTGATCCTCTGCTGGCCGTTTTCGGCCCCGGGTGGCGTGCCAATCTGCCTCAATCCTTTTTGCCATCTCCAAAATCCGGGAGATGGGCCCGTTAGATACAAACAACAGAGCCTCCCTCAAGTCCTCCCGTAGGCCCTTATAAAACCTCCTAATATACCCTGCTTCGACCAGCTGGTAGGAATCTGCATATCAGACCAGATGGTCGAACTCTCGATGGTACTCCACCACGGTCCGGGTGCCCTGCTTCAGCTGTAAGAACCGCTCCTCCAAATCATCCCTGGCTGACTGCGGAACGAAATGCTCCAGCAGTGCGGCCCTGAACTCCTCCCAGGTAACCTCCGCAACCTCCCTGTCAGCAAATGTCGTGTCCAACAGCGTCTTCCACCACCTCTTTGCATGGGACTCCAGGCAAGAGACAACCAGAGCCACCCTCTCCTCCCAGGGACACCGTATCCCGGTCAGCATCTCGTACATGATATCGAGCCACTCTTCTGTCCGAACTGCCGACTCTGTCCCCAAATAGGACGGGGGAGAAAGACCCCGGAAGATGCTCAGCCAGTTGGCCCTCGGGTTTGGCTGCGGGGCCGGAACCTGCTGGGCCCTGAAAGCCTCTAGGATGGAAGTCAGAGTCTGTCCCATGTCTGACTGAAGGAAAGGAGTGGGGACCAGTGGGGGTGGTGCAACATCCTGAGCCTGTTGAACTCCACCTTGTGGCGTAGGCCGTGCTGGAGGCTGCGTAACAAAAATTCATGCTGAGAAAACGTTCAAATATTACATAAAGGTGGACAATTTATATGTGATCCCCATATGGGCACACCACTGCTTCCGCTGCTTAGTTTGTCCCCAAACTAAACTCGAGCGGGGGTGACCCAGGGTTAGTGGACTGCTACCTTTTCAGATCGATGTTTCGCTCTGATACCACTTGTAAGACCCCCCTTTTTTTTCTATTTCAACCACCGGGGTCTTAGGCCCAGAATCGCCGCTTTGCGGTGACACCTTCGCGTCCTGAAGGGTCATCACCACAAGGCGCCGATTCTACCGGCCAATTCGATCACAGAATGGTAGCACAATAATAGAAGTAAGAGCAATGCAGTCCACAATAATAAATCACATATATAGAATAAAAATCTCCACGAAGGGAGTGTCCACAGAAAACATCAGAGTACTATAAATGCGGGCTTATGCCCGATACATCATGTCCTCACTACAATATCACTCATGCGGAAGCGAAAACAGAAACTACTCAGAGTCGAGACTCATGGTCCCGGCTGTATGAACTCCGGAGCTAGACTGCCCCATCTTCAGGCGCACCGATCTCTGGGGCTGCTCCTCCATGCTGGGCTCCATGATCCCCTAAATGATGCGGTTTGAAAACCGTTAGTCATAAAGACTAAGCACTATCATCCCCTACCCCTTCCCCCATGGCTCCTAGGTACCGAGCGGAGAGGAAGAAAGGGAAGGACATGAAGGTAGAGATTAATCAAGAAACAGATGGCAGCGGAACTAATCTAGCAATTCTATAATACTATGACAGAAACAGAAAGTAAGAAAAGTAACCTTAACTTATGTGCGAAAACGCATAAGCCAAGGGATCTTCTGCAAGGCTCCCATCGTATAAAGTGTCCCATACCACCTATACGTTGGGGTGTCAGTTATCAAACAACAGCATATGTTTATATATTGAAATTAACCATTGATTTATAAACTTGCCCACACAAGCTTATAGACCAAGGGGTCGTTTTGCAGGTCTTAAAGAATAAGCATCCCATACCACTTATACTTTAGGTGTCATGGTTAAATGAATCGATTATGCTATGACATGCAAGTGGGTATGATGAAACATGCAAGTGCAACTCACACACCCGACTCTGTGCACACAGACTTTTAGTTCCCCCTTTCGGAGCCGTTACCTCCCAGGATACCTCCGTAGTGGCGGACGGAAGCGGTGGGTTGGGCCTCGCCCACCTCAAAACCAGTAAAAGCACCACTGGTCTGACCTATCGTACGCCTCAACACTTGGTGCACTAAGCGGACGCCTGCGTACTCTTGCCGGCTGGCGCACCGGACTTCTGTTGGCGAAGTGGTAATCACTCCGCCGAGTCAACGATATCGGTGTCGGTGCAATCGAACTCCCTGATATCGAAAAACCCACCACCTTAACTTTTGCTATCTTATGCACATGCAAGTTTATTCGTAAACACACAAAACCGAGCCGAAGCTCCCCGGACCAAAACGTCCGTCTCCAAACCAACCGAGCCGAAGCTCCCCGGACTATCCCGTCCGTCTCTTAACCAACCGAGCCAAAGCTCTCATCAATCTTCCTGTGCCAACAGTGTTTGTGAAAAGTGCAGCCCTAGTTACTAAGTTACTCTTATCGGTTTGTTATTACAGTTTACGTTAGCCCAGGACTGCCCCCGGTATTCCCCGTGAAGGGCTCTCAAGGGGCACTAGGAACCAAGACGGCGGCATTACGGCCCGAAGTTCCCTTTCGCAAGGCACTTATTGTTATTGGTTTATCTCCCTTAACCCAATTCCCTTCTCATATTACGATAGACTATCCTAGGGTGAATTTTAACCTTCCTCTCTTCGGGAAAGGCGATCTTTCGCCGAAACCCGAGCACCTCTTAACTCTAACTATCACCACTTTTCACTACTCTTCATACCTTCCTTTTGTGATTTCCTCCACCATTGCCCACCCAGACAATATGATTAACTCCAATGCCTTCCTCAGATCATGTCCTATTGCATTTCACAAATTGCTATATGCAGACCGACCTAGACTACATGTCGAACCGGTTATGCAATGATCCAATACTCATCCAAATGCCCTAAATTATTTACTGGAGACTTACCATGATATAAATGACCTAAATCTAAAGAATGGAAATTTTCCTAATTTATTTGGCATTTAATTAAATTCCTCGAAAATCCCAAGGGCTACCGGTTTGAACATGAACTACCCTAAGTTCTCATGCAAGATGTCCAGAAACTTTATGATAAATAGTAGGTTATCTCAATAGGTTAAATCCAAAGTATCATAATTTTTCTATCATCAAAAGGGCATTAAAACTATTTTAGAAATAATCTCTAACTTTTGTTATTTATGAATCAAGTACAGAAAATATTCTTCCAAAAATTACAAATAATTTATGACATGCAGGTAAAGGCCTAGAATTAGCACTGGCCCAGTTTCATAATTTTTCAGTGATAAAATCATCCCTAAATAATTTTTCAAACATAGAACCCCTTTTTAACTTTTATGAAGGAAGTACTGGATGTACTCAACTAAAAATTATATAAAAAATTCAGGGGTAATCATTCTGTTCTAAAATCTATACTTCCAATGAATAGAGATTCCTAAATAATTAAATCATCATCTAAGGCCATAACAAGCTTTACAAATGAAGTGCTAGCAATAATCAACATAAAATTCCAGAAAAATTGCTATAAGTTCTACCTGATCCAAAACTCACTCTACCCGAATTTTACAGTTTTTAAGTAAGGTTCAGTGACTGATTTTACCTATTTGATATTTTACCCTAAAACTAAGGTTAGGGTTTTAAGGTATCTACTTGTCTCCAAATTCCCCAAGATTACATCCGGGTCATTCTTATCAAGCTTTTGTCAACTCTACAGAGTTTCAAGGCAAAACAAGAGCAATTGCCCCCATGTCCTTCACAACCCTCAAAACCCTTCATTTAGGGTTTGAGCTTGGATCCTAGGGTAAACCAACCCTAAACCTCACCGTTTTCCTCCAAGCAGGTTATAACACCCTTCTAAGTCAGAGATCAGAAAATCAGCCTCTGTTGAGGTGATTTGACCTTTCCAAACTCTTAGTGCACTTTTTACTAAAAGGTGTCTCACCAATGCCTAGTTAAGGGTAGAAGATTTCCTACCCAAAACTCCTCCAAATCTGTTGGAATTTTGTACAGACCTAGGTTTTATAGCCAGGGACCACTCACCGAATTTGGGAGGGTTTGGAGGTCATTTGACCATTTAAATAAATTCCTCTAAGTTTATTAAATTGAAACAAAAAATTTAGGCAAAGTATCTCCAAAAATTCCCATTTTTGGTCTTCCTCTAGGTATTGTTAAGGCTAATCCCCTGCCCAAATTTCAGGTCATTTGGACAAGGGACGAAGAGTGGGCATCCGTTTTAATTTCTGCCCAACTCTAGGTACAGCCCCCACTAAAACGGGTACTGCGGCCGAACCGCTTACCCAAACGAGTTGAAACCAATTTTAGATTAATTTAGACTCGAAGGGCTACGACTTTCGTGTCTGGTCACTTTTCCTAAAATGACCTCTAAGTGCATCGTTTTGCAGCATTAAAATGTGTCTATCCAAGTATAATTTCCTTACAAAATTATTTACATAATTTATATATTAAAAACAGTTTTTACTGTTCATCTTCTACAGAACCCGAAAACCAGACACAGAAAGTCATATTTCCTGTAGCTCTTTCGCGCTCCGACACCGGTCGTCCGGTCACTTCCCTGGCCAGCCACCACCACCACCGCCTCCGTTGAGGCGATGGCTATCGGTCGGCGGTGGTTTGGCTGCCGGAGGTGGCAGTTTCCGGCGAACTCAAGAATACACTTTTCATGGTTTTCCATGAAAACGAGAGATGGGTCCGGCTCCGTTGAGCGCGAACTTCCTTTCTAAGAATTCTAAGATCTACCCATGAAAGAGAAGAAGCAGAGGAGGACCTTATTCGCGGTTTGGAGGCGAGAAGAACGACGGGGTGCCATGGCGCGGTGGTGGCGTTGCTGAATTTCTCCTACAGCAAGAACAAGGATCTGATCAATTGATTGAGCGTGTAACCTTCTCCTCTTGCTCCAAGTGGGCTTTTATAAGTCAGCATGTGGGGAGGTGAAAGGGTAAAGCCTTAATGGTCATGAAGGCTCCTCCTAATAACATTTCGGGTACAGTGAAGGGAAAAGAAACGGTTGAAGATGAACAGGTGTGTCCAGTTGGCGGTTTCCTATCAGACCACATCTTCCTCCTTTATTATATAATTACAGAAGGAAAATGGCTTGTAATTACTCCTGGTGTAACTTCCCACACCAGCATTTATTACCACGCGTGTTAGAATAATTTCGGGCCTGAACCGTCGTTTCGGCCAATGTCACGGGCGTGACATATAGGTCACGGGCGTGACAAGCCCGGATAGCCAATTCTGGGTTCGACGATCGTCGAACTGAGATCGACGATCGTCGAAGGGTGGTCACGGACGTGACACCTGGGTCACGGGTGTGACAGGCCCGGGTGGTTAATTCTAGGTCGACGATCGTCGAACTGAGATCGACGGTCGTCGAAGGGTGGTCATGCCCTAGGTCACGGGCGTGACACCTAGGTCACGGGCGTGAAAGGCCAGACTTCAATTTCGACGATCGTTTTACGGAGATCGACGATCGTTGAGGGAGTCACGCCCCTGGTCACGGGCGTGACACTTTTGGTCATGGGCGTGACATGTCCATGATGCACGTTCGACGATCGTCTCATGGAGATCGACGATCGTCGAAGGAGTCACTCCCTAGGTCACGGGCGTGACACCTTGGTCACGGGCGTGACATGCCCGGGCAGCAAGTTCAACGATCGTCTCGCGGAGATCGACGATCGTCGAAGTAGTCACGCCCAAAGTCACGGGCGTGACCAACCCGTGACCCGAAACCTCGATCGATTTATTTCAATTTTTGGGCTTCGCAGGGTTCCGTCACGACCAACCGACTCCTAGGGGTCTAGCTGGAAATGGGATGTTACACTCCGAGAGCCAGTCCATGCCAAAGATCACATCAAATTCCGATAACGATAGCACAATTGCATTCAAACCGAAATCCCGACTTCCTATTTGAACATCCACATCGCAAGCCCGAACCGCAAGCATCACACAGCCATTCGGCAATATCACCCTTGTACTATCAACCGTCACATGACTCGGCACCCCAATTCGAGATACGAAGTCCTCAGACAGAAAAGAATGTGAAGCACCCGTATCAAACAGGGCTCTCGCCAGATTATTCCGAATCAGGACAAAGCCTGTAGCACACACACATCATGCACAAGCTATACATAACCAAATGCAATAGTACTTAAGCAAATAATCTATATTCACTCGTACCTTTGACGACGTCACTTTGCTTAATCTCCTCCTACTGGCCAAGGTGATAAATTCGGGGTTGTGCCTGGGACGCAGAGGAATCAACCACCGCTTTGCCCTTCTCAGCATAAGACACACCCGTCTTCTTTTCCCCTTTGGGCTGAACAACCCGACAATCACGGGCTATATGCCCCACCCGGCCACAACTATAGCATGTACGAGACTCCAGCCTTGACGTCGCCCCCGCACAACGGTCGTCGACACCTGCCCAGACGGCTTGGACCTCTTGCCCCCTTTCTTCTGGTAGAACGATTTACTAGGGCGAGGTGCTTGAACCTCTGGCTTCGACACAACCAAGCCCTTGTTCCCTTGCACCCGTCTCATGTCCTTCTCCAACGCACATGCAGTATCAACCAACGCCTGAAACCCTTGGTTCACTGAACTCGAAAGCAGGAACCTCAACTCATCCCGCAATCCTTCATAGAACCTATTCGTTTTCCTTTGGTCATCCACGAAGATTGTTCCCGCATACCGTCCCAACCTGGTAAACTCATGCAGGTAGGTATCCACGCTATCTTCTCCTTGCCTTAACTGTTGGAACTCATTTTCCATGGCAATGCATTGCGCCGCTGGGACATGTTACGGAAGAAATATTCGAGAGAACTCCTCAATCGATACTTGCGTTAATTGCCTGCCCGCCAAATGGTGTACCTCAACCTCGTCCCACCACAACCGCGCCTCTCCTTCGAGCATGAAGGTGGCCAAGGTGACCTTTAAAGTTTCCTCCGCCCTGATCGCTGTCATTATCTGCTTGACACGCGATAACCAATCCTCTGCCTGCATTGGGGATCCTAGTCCCGTAAACATAGGCGGACTGAAGCTCATGAATTGCTTCAACTGTCGGTCAGCTGCTCGTGGATCTATAGCCTCAACCAGCTCGGGTCTTACATCAACACGAACTGGTTCTACTGCCGGCTGCGCTTGCCCGGTCGGCAGAATCATGGCACATAGAGCCTTAGCAACTAAGCGAACAGTTTCCGTAGATGGAGGAGGTGTTGGCATCTCAGCTGGTGCCGCACTCTCATCAGAGCGCTGGGGCTCGGACTTCCCAGCACCACTACGCGTCACCTATAGGGGGACAAGACACACATTAGCGATCGTATGCAAGCAAAACAACAGAAAAGTAACGCGCAGATTCCTCAAACAAGATTATGTACATTCCTTAGTGGACATTCCAGAGTTCATTAGCGTTACAGCAGGGCGCACAAACACGCGCTCGCCACCCCACAAAAGAATTCGACCACGAATTCGAAAGAGGAAGACCGAACGAAGCTGATACCAAAATGTAACGTCCACATCCGTTACGTGACGTATCGTAGAAGGTCCAGCCGGGGCCCCACACGATATGCCACAAACAGACGGTGAGGTCACAGAATAATATCAAACCATACACGTATCCTAACACAGAGCATTCTAGCAGAAGCTTTAAGATATAAATTTGAACTCTAACCAGGAATGTCCAATATATAAACTACAGTTATATATCCAGCCACGGAATGTACAACAAAGGTGAAAGGTTGGCCTTAAGGCCTTACAGTTCCTCTTTCCACACATCATGGATTACAAACATCGGCGCGCAGGCCGGCCATACATGAGTAAAAGTAAAACAAACAAAACCATTCGTATAGCATTTAAGGGCTAGCCACAGCAGCAGCAACAGCAGTAGGGGCTTCAGCCCTTCATTAACCACTTGGCTCTCCAGCACCTGCATAGGGACAATCCACCCAAACGGTGGCAAACACGGCAACGGTCAGCATTCAGCTGAGCCAATTATAACAAGTCTACCCCTTTCTCGGGGCAGTAGTATTCCTTCCCTGCACAGCATGGTATCAACAATAGCAACTATGTGCTCGCAGGCACATTCAAGCCATCACAACCGTCGGCCACACGGACCGACAGTCCGTGCACTCAGGGCACATTCTTGGTGCACCGAAAAACCAGGGTCAACACCACCGTTTACACGATATTGAGCATTCTAGTCTTTTTGGTGCGCGGGCCTAAGACTCTCATTATGCGGTCCAATAAAACCCACAACCAGGCTTCCAAGTCGAACGGACATAATGCAGGTACGGATCAGCCACCCCCCGTTGCTCAAGTCGCTGTGCCACCTCAAATACGGAAGTTTCCATGGCAATTTATAGGCGCGGGTCGGTTTCACCTTTCCTGTTCGGCAATCTGCCTTTTCACCGAGTTGCAGCCCAATGGCTCAACCGCACACAAAGTGGCAACGCACGGCCACAAGAGTTGCATCCAACCCTCTTCATTTCCTGGACTTCATCCAGTACTTCCTGCTGCACCAAGCAACAGGTAGGCATAAGGCAAACAAGCCATAACCACGGAGTCTTCTCCGATATGCAAACAAGCATCACCAATCCAGACCAACATGTCCAGATGGGCTTCACACAGCATGCCTAGATCCGTACTCCAATTCTGGACTCTAACAAGGGGGACTTCACATATCTACCCCAAGGGATGCCATAATCCACCGCACACTCGCGGGGAAGGGTTTTCCCTATGCTATGCAGAAAAGAAGGACTTCACATGTCCAAGAAGGGAGATCGTTACCCTTGACGATCTCTTGGGAGCCATCAAAATCTAGCCGGTGAGAAAGAACCGCAGCAGCTTTGCCTTCACAGCGCTGGCCTTGGATCTTGAATCGGAACACGGGAGTTCCGCCGATGGTTTGAACTCCTCCTCCTTCTTCTTCCTCCTCTCTCTTTCTCTCTTCACTTAGCCCAATGAAGAATGATCTCTTCATCAAGCCTCTGGTGGTTTTAATCCAGCAAGGAATCACCTGAGCCCTTGGATCCAAATAGAGAAAAGGAACGGCCACGATTTTCCCAAAATTCCATGTTTTTGGCTGACACGGCCTGTGACACGCCCGTGTCACAGGCCGTGTACCCTTAGGCGGCACACGCGACACACGCACCGACTGAAATCTACCAGAACAGGGGCATCGACACGCCCGTGTCGAACCTGACACACCCGTGTCACCCCTGTTACACGGCACTCAATGAGCTCTAAAACCAACAGAGCAGTACACGGGTAGGCACACGCCTACGGACACGCCCGTGTCAAATCTGACATGGCCGTGTTCAAGGCTTGGTTCCGGGCCGTGTACTTCCCTGACTCAATCCGGCCATTTCTTGAGTGACACGCCCTGGGACACGCCCGTGTCCCAGGCCGTGTACCCCCGACACGCCCTGGGACACGCCCGTGTCCCGGGCCGTATCAAACAGCCTGCACCTCAAATCCAGTTTTGAGATTTTTGGGGTGTTACAATGTATTTCCATTCTATAATCTTTGATTATTTTCCTTCCATAGTGAATATTTTGAGCGTAAAGTTTCGGGACGAAACTTTCTTTTAGGAGGGGTCGCTGTAACGCCCCTGATTTTCAAAGGTTTATTTAAAACCCCTTTAGCGACGTATTTTGACGTCAGGGCATTACGTTTACACATAGTTGTTGGGTACCGTTGTCTGAGCGTGAATTTTTCTCATTGGTATCCAAGGTTTTTGTTAGGGAGAATTAACTTGGCTAATTTCTCCTGTGTTTTGATATTCCTTTGCGAGCCGGGGTTTGTTTTGGAACACGGCGGAGTGTTTTTTGGATATTTGATGTTTAAACTTCAGGTAGTATTTATCCAAGTTTAGTTTATCGGATTTCCATTTCGACTTCACCGTTGGATTCATAGCGTCGATATTTAGCTACGGTGTGATTTTCATAGAAATCTGAGTTAGTGTGAGTTTTGGTCATTTGGACGTTTTAATTATAATAATAATAATATATTTTATTATTTATTCCATATAAATAGCTTTGCGATAAGATGGAAACCCTATTCATTATCTTCTTCCCCAAACCATCGGACTATTTTTGTGGAAGGACGAGAGAGGCGAACCTTATAAGCTTTCAGCTGTCGTTTGTAGGAGCTCCGGTGCACGAAATCGTCATTAGAGAGTAGATCCGATTAGCTCTAACCAAGATCTCAGTTTGTGCTGTACATTTTTCTCGTTTTGTGAAATTTTTGGTGTTAGAAATTTCGTTTTGACCCTCCTTCATCCCGAAAGGTTTCAGGAATTGTTTTTTTGGTGTTCTTATGGCCAGATCCATGAAGAGGAGTGGTTATGCGGCCAGTTTTTTTCAAGATCAAGGCAAATGGGGATTTTTTTCCCTTGCAAACCTTTCATTCCTTGAATTCTATGTTATTTTCCTTTCCATTCTTAGAACTTAGGAATTGGGTAGGGTTCGACCAAGACCTACCTACTGTATAGGGTAGAATTTCCCGGTGGGATGTGTTTTTCGTCGTGTTTGACTGATTAACCTAGGTATAGATCCATCAAATATAGGTTAGTTAGCCCTAGATTAATTCGTCGTGTATGGCAGTGGGTGGATTTCATCAGTTTTAGTAGTTAGCTGAAGTTAATTTCGTCTTATATGACTGATTAGTTTAGTAAAATTAGCCGATTTTGACAAAAGTAAAAAACCGTCAAAAATCAGTCTGAGACAAAGTCAAATTCGACGGGTAATGCTTGGCGTTGAGTGTTCTTGAATTCATTGAGTATTAGGCGTTGAGTTCGTCGAGTATAATGCTTGGATTTTAGTGTTGCTGAATTCGTCGAGTATCCGTTGAAATTCGGCGGGTAAAGCTTGGCATGAAGTGTTGTTGAATTGGTCGAGTATTAGGCATTGAGTTTGTCGAATATAAGACTTGGTGTTGAGTGAATTAGACTTGGTGCTGAAAGTGTTGAGTGATCTTTGAGTCTAAGTTAGAATCATCGAGTAACACCAGTTGGCATTGAGTGCATCAGGTGATAAATTGTCTCTAAGGAAAAGGCATTGAGTGTACTCAATGCAGCGCTGAGTGAAGTCTTGGCATTGAGTGATATAGCGTTGACTATAGTCTGGGCATTGAGTATTTTTGAGACCAAGTCAAAAGCATTGAGTGTACTCAACGCGACATTGAGTGAACTCAACGCGGCGTTGAGTGAAGGCAGAATTGTTGAGTTAGCTGGTTGGCGTTGAGTGCGTTGAATGCACTCAACGCGACGTCGAGTGTTCTCGACCCTTTTCCCGTGGACTTAGGATTTTTTCGCCGAATCGTTGTATATCTCTAGTGGATTGGTTTTGTTATGTCAAAATCGTCGAGTGCCTGCTGTATTCGTATGGTATACTCGACAAATCAGCATGGACTTGTTTTTTAGTGGCTGAATTGTATCTAATTCCTCGGGTTTGGCTTTAGGTCAATTTCTGTGATTTATTCCTCCATTTATTATTAGAGAAACCCAGTGTTTTTGTTGTGTTTTACCTGTGCTTGACTATGGTGGTCCATGTTTTAGTTGTATGTTTATGGCTAGGTTGGCAGTGGATAAATGACCACCAACCTGATGCATTTTTGATGAATTATTGCCCTAGTGGGTTTGCCCGATGTGGGTATATGACTGCTGGTGTGTTGGGTAGGTTCCACCACCGCAAGTGCCGATTATTCCCCGATTTTGGATTTGTCAAGGTATAAGACCACCTTTCCTTGGGCCCTCTTGAAGTTTTAGCTGTTGGTGTGTTGGGTAGGTTCCCACCACCGCAGGTATTGGAATGGCTGGTGTTCTTTTGTTCACCAAGTTATGGGCTAATTAATTCCTTATACTTACAAATATTAATTTTAATGTTCTATAAAGCATAGATCTTTATAGCACTTGGTGTAAATTCCTTACCTTTGAGCTTGTTAGTTATTCTTTTCTCACTATTCTTGGGTTAGGGTTGGTAACACATTGTTCCTTTTTGGTTTATTGCTAACCTCTTGATCATTGTTCACCACTTATATTATTATTTCATTGAGGTGTTTTTTCTTTGAATTCCTTAGGTTTGGAGAAGTAGCCAATTGAGCGGATAGGTTTTGGTGTTAGCTTGTGTTATGTAGTGGTTGTAGTTGTCTCTTTTCCTCACAGATTTTGAGGTAGTGTGTTGTTTTATTCTTGTTCAGACATACATATCTTTTAGTGGGTTCGTGTCAGGTTGTTGACATTTTTGCATGAATGGTTGTATTTACTTGCTCTCTAGGAAGGTTTTATGCTAGTTTGCATGTTATATATTTTAAATTATAAAAGTATTACTTCTATCACTTCATACATGCCATCTTTCAAAGTAAAACCACTATGTTTAGCGAACGTAAAAGCTATTTTTATACTTATACTAAATCTATAGTCATGCATACCATGAGTTTTTCTGTATGGATGTTTTTTACACATGTAGGATGCCAAATAATATAAACAAACTATTTTCCGCAGCATATAATTATATCTTTACTTGTGGACTAGTTGATCCACTGAGCCGAGGGATACAGCTATCCAATTAAACTTAAACTGGATTTTCTTCACAATAACTCATGAATTTCATATAAAATGTAGAGTTGGAGTCTTGTCTGAGCATCAGTAATTATCCCCTACGCGGCGTGGTATCACGACACGTATTTTCTTTTACTCTGATATATCGTTTAAATACGGAGAAAATGCGGGTTGTGACATTGGGCACACAAACAGTCAACGAAAAACATCAACAAATGACAAAAGACTTTTTTTATATGGACAATCTAGAAAGCGTGAAAAAAAAACATGGTTGAATTTATGTCGGGCCAAAATTCACTATTTTGTTGGAGTTTACAAGAGTTGAAAAACAACATGGGGCGCGCTGGGGTTCTGCGCTTGGGTGTCTGTTCTTGGTTTTGCCCCTTCCTTCTTGGTGAATTTTTGTCCCCTCGAGCGTGCATGACTTGTATGTATGGCTTGCTTGGTAGGGTCATAGTACTTGTGCGTTTTAGTGAAATTCCAACCTATTTGACTCAAAAAGCTTTTGGGGGAGCCCCATTAAATGCTCCTAAATTTTCATGGGTCGTGATGCTCAATGCGGTGAGACAGATATTTTTAGCCTTGAGTTTTTTCTCCTAGGGTCACAGACTTAAGAATATTTTGTATGCGCACATCCAAAATTATTCTTGTTTGTGGCATGAAATACACAATTGGTTAAACCTAGTCATACATGTTGAATTCATGGGCGTATAAAGAGATGCTCTGTCCCCTTGTCTTGGTGTTGTGGAAGGAGGAGTGGGATCACACCTATCCGGCGATGCAGAAGAAATTGGCGTCTGTCCTCTCGCGATAGAATGGACGGACTTAGTGCTCGCTTTTTTTAAAATTTAAAAAATTATTTTTTATAAGGCAGAGTTCATTGATGACGCCAAGTCTTTAGGATATCGAAACGTGTCATGCTCTCATGATTTCTAAGCACAAAGGGTCATAGGGCCTTGGAATGGAGGGATATAAGACGACTGAGGAAACTCTGAGATGATGTTCATGAGGTTCGGGCCATCGTGGGCTCGTTATTGCATTTTTCACTTGGGAGAGGCCTTGTGTAGTGCAAAGGATATGGGGGCATTCCACCCATTGAACTGGCGATTCCATGAGGGATGGTGTTGATGTTGACGGGGGAGCGTAGATGATGTCTACTCCTTTGGATGGTTTAGGCTTTTGTGACACCTGAATGCCGGGAGCCATTGGGCCTTTGAGCAGAGTGAAGCCGAAGGGCTATGGAGCCCCAAAATGGCTTCTTCGGAGGTGTCCTTTGGGGGAAGATAATCGCATCGTCGCGCTCTGTCTTGCGCTCAGTAAGAGGTTCAATACATGGTAAATGTTGTGGGGGCGCCCCATCCTCTAAATAGGTGATTCTTATAAAGGTGGTGTTGATGTTGACGCCGAGATATTGCATGATTATATCTACGACACGTGTATATTTTATATCTCTTGTAAGATCCTTGGGCATCCTATTGAATCGGGAGCATTTTACATTTTGTCCCCCCTTGCTTGGATGCGCATATATGACGCGGTGTATTGATTTGGTGGTTTCCATTGGTCATGAGTGCTTGGAGTAGGATCCAAAACATAGTGTAATGGTACATTTGTCCCCTTTTTCTGGATGGCACCCGAGGGCTCGGAGTTCATTTTTGGCTGAGTGGCGCTTGACGATTCATGGTTGATCCTGGTAAAACACCTTGTAGGATCGAGGATTCACTCTTGTCTTGAAAGGACTCATGATGTGTTCCTTTAAGAGTGGCGTAGAGGCTTCGTTCGTTTGCATTTCAGGAGGACCCGGGTCTGTCCAGGTGGAGGTGGTGAGGAACATTTTTTGTTTACGTCATAGGAGAACTCGAGTTTATCCAGGTGGAGGTGGTGAAGAACTTTTATTCATTTGTGCCTTAGGAGAACCGGGTTTTGTCCAGTTTGAGGTAGCAAAGAACCTTTGTTCATCTGTGCCTTAGGAGAATCGTGGTTTGTCCAGGTGGAGGTGGCAAAGAACCTTTGTTTTTTTGCGCCATAGGAGAACCGGGCTTCGTCAAGGTGGAGGTGGAAAATAACCTACATTCATTCGCTCCTTAGGAGGATCGAGTCCCATCCGTGTAGAGGTAGCGATGAATATGTTGGAGTTACCAAGGTGATCTGGAAGAGATCAAACATGTAATCTCACTGCCAACGCGATATGAGCCTGCAGGGTCGCACATAAGAGCATATGGAGAAGTTGGAAGATTGACTGTGTTGGTAAAGGTTACCAATCACCATTAAGTATGGGGGTCCGGCAATCGTTGTCGGGAAAGTTCATTGAGAATGGTTAGTCGAGAGTTGTCGAGTATGACTCGACGACTAAGACTGTTTCGACGAGAGTCGTCGAGAATCGTTGAGTATGACTCAACGATTTCACCGTCAAGAAAATGTTGCCAAGAGAAAATCGTTGAGAGTCGACAGGAGTCGTCAAGTATGACTCGTCGACTGTGGCAGTATCGACGAGAATCGACGGTTGTCGTCGTGTATGTCTCGCCGACTAAGGCATAATCGTCGAGAATCGAACTGTTCGATTTTCGCCGATTCTGCGTCTGATTCTCCCCGATTCTCGCCGACTAATTCTCGCCGACTGATTCTCGCCGATTCTGGATCTGATTCTCGCCGATCGATTCTGAAACCCTATGTTTTGTGGTCTGCGGATAACTATGCTTTAGGTCTGTTTATACTTTTAGTATAAATAGGGACTTAGGGTTTTGGGATTGAGTGGTGATTTATCCTACGGCCGATCAGAAACCGACGGAAGTGTTATGCTGCTCTTCCGATCTGCTGAATCCCGAACATCGCCGACGGAAGTGTTCCGCCGCCGCGTCTGCTCCGCCGACCTTCCCATTTCTGACGATCGTTGTCGGTATTGTCTCTCCTGGCGCGGACCTAGCAGACCGTGGAGTTGCAAGGTGCGGTCGACTTTCTTCCCGACCCTTCGTGTGACAGAAAGTTTGGAGTTCTCCCGCTCGTGTGGATTTCTGCAGAGACGTAGATATTATTCTACGTGGAACTCACCATCGATAAGGAATCACATTTGGAGCATCTTCGTTGAGTTGTGACTCAACACCGAAGAGGTAATTTTTGCCTAATTTTGTTAACTTCTTGATTCACCATGCATGGCCCGAACAAATCTCTTTTGGGTTGTTCTAGATTTTATTACTTCCGCTGCGTGCACAAATGTTGTGCCAACCTCTTAGATAAACCCAACAGTGGTATCAGAGGCAGGTTCCGGCCATGTTTGTTGTATTGGAAGTTAGGTTATTCCAGTACGTGTAAACCTAGGGATTTAGAAGTGTTCTGAATGTCTAGATTTAATCTTGGTACCCCGCTGGGAACGTCTGGAATCTTGTAGTAATTTCTAATCGTTAGGAATTACTGTCTCCTTAGCAGTAACCATCCCTCGATTTTTTTTGGGATTTTGAATCCAACAAGGAGAGATGAGCTTGTCTACTGCTTTAAGTTGAGTTGATTTTTTCCCTTGTCCAATACATATAAACCTGAAGATTTGGAAATGTCTAGATGTTCAGATTTATCCCTTTTCTTCTATCAAATGTTGATAGTGTTCTGTTGTGCACATAAGGGATGCATGGGGATTTTAGTGAAGTGTTTTTCTTTGGATGTGCACATTGATCAAGTGTTGATCATGGTTAATTGTTAACCTATTATCAAAAATCCCTTCATCAAATATTAAGTGTTCGGATGCCTTCCGATGGATGACACTCTTCCTGCCTCGATCGATGAAGTGTGGGCTTGCCAAAGCAAGGTGCATTAATCTATCTTGGTAAGGGTGCGAGCGGATAATTGTGATATCCCACTGTCGACATCGGGTCAAGCTTAACTAGGTGACCTCAATGGTTGAGTGCCTAGAGGCATAGGGTTGGCATGCACCATATGATGGATACGAATAAGGAGTTATTCACCAACCATACAAGAATTGCATGAGGATGCAATTAGCAAGCGTTGCCTACCTAAATAACCACATTGTGAGAGGAAAGCCAAAGCTGACAATTGTGTTGGTGAAATACGGATCTTGTCCACTAAGAGAGTAGCTCGCATGAACTCTCCGAATTGATAGTGAGGGCTATTATTTCGAATAAAATAGTGGGAGTTTTGATTGAAGACCAAATTAACATAAATTGTATTTTGAAATCTTGGTACTGATTTTATTCTTCATAAATTCTTGTAGAATTCCATGGCAAGTGGTTCGCACTCCACTCTGTCTCTGAAAGCCATCCTTGAGAAGGATAAGCTCAGTGGGACTAATTATTTTGACTGGTATAGGAACCTGAGAATTGTTCTCAGGCAAGAGCAAAAGCTCTACGTCTTGGAAGAAGAAGCCCCAGAGGTGCCGACCGGGAATTCTTCCCGTGCTGATAAGGATGCTTACAAGAAGTATACTGATGACGCCTTAGACGTCAAATGCCTTATGCTTGCCACCATGAACTCTGAGCTTTAGAAGCAACACGAGAACATGGGGTGCAAGGAGATTGACAAGCATCTCAAGAAAATGTTTCAAGGGCAAACTCATCAAGAGAGGTTTGACGTCACAAAGGAATTATTTCAGTGCAAGATGGGAGCTCGAGATTTAGTAGGGACTCACATATTCAAGATGATTGGGTATGTAGAGAACCTTGAAAGGCTGGGTTTTCCTCTGGGTCAAGAGTTGGCAATAGATCTGATCCTGCAATCGTTACCGGACAGTTACGAGCAGTTTGTCTTGAACTACAACATGAATGAGATAGATAAGACACTGCCTGAGCTCCTAGGCATGTTGAGAACTGCCGAGATCAATATGAAGAAGGCCAAGCCTTCCAGCCCCATACTGATGGTGCATAAGGGCAAGGGCAAGGCCAAGGGCTTCAAGAAGACGAAGGTGGGACCTAAGTCACATCTTGAGCCCAAGTCTTCTACACTGATGAAGAAGAAGAGCACGGTGAAGGAGGGGAAATGCCACCACTGTGGCAAGGCAGGACATTGGAGGAGGAACTGTCCTTCGTACATTGAGGGTCTGCAGAAAATGAAGGGAGGTATGACTTCCGCTTCAAGTATTTACGTTATAGAGATAAACCTTTCTGCTCCTTCATCTTGGGTATTGGATACCGGATGTGGTTCTCACATTTGTACAAATGTGCAGAAATTGGGAAGGAGAAGATTGCTGACTAAAGGGGAGGTGGACCTTCGTGTCGACAATGGAGCAAGAGTTGATGATGTGGCCGTAGGGGTTTACCGTCTTTCTTTGCCCAGTGGGCTTGTAATAGAACTAGATAACTGTTATTTTGTTCCGGAAATAACTAGAAACATTATATCCATTTCATGCTTGGACATGATTGGATTTTCTTTTATGATTAAGAACAACTGTTGTTCTATATTTAAGAATGATGTTTGTTATGCTGTAGCCCAATTGTCTAATGGTCTTTATGTTTTGAACTTGGACCATCAGATCTATAATGTAGAAAATAATAAAAGACTAAGAACAAATGACTCAAACCCTACATATCTCTGGCATTGTCGTTTGGGCCATATAAACGAGAAGCGCATATACAAGCTCCATAAAGATGGACTTTTGGACTCATTTGATTATGAATCATTTAAGCGATGCGAATCTTGTTTGTTAGGCAAGATGACTAAGGCCCCTTTCACTGGTTATACTGAGAGGACTGAGGATCTCTTGGGTTTTGTACATAGTGATGTATGCGGACCCATGAGTTCCATGGATAGAGGTGGGTATTTCTACTTCGTTATATTTACTGATGATTTCAGTAGATACGGATATGTGTATCTTATGAAGTGCAAATCCGAGACCTTTGAAAAGTTCAAAGAGTTCAAGAATGAAGTAGAAAACCAATTGGGTAAAAGGGTTAAAGCACTCCGATCTGATCGAGGTGGCGAATACCTGAGTCATGAGTTCCGTGATCATCTGAAAGAGTGTGGTATTATATCACAGCTCACTCCACCTAGAACACCACAACATAATGGTGTGTCTGAGAGGAGAAATCGTACTTTGTTAGACATGGAACTTTCGATGATGAGTCATGCAGACTTGCCTGTTTCCTTTTGGGGTTTTGCTTTAGAGACTACTGCAATGACACTGAATCACGCTCCAATGAAAACGGTTCTGAAGACACCATATGAGATATGGACTGGGAAGCGTCCTAGTATGTCGTTCATTAAAATTTGGGGCTGTGAGGCATACGTGCGATGTCAAATGCCTGACAAGCTGGAACCTAAATTGGATAAATGTTATCTGGTGGGATATCCTAAGGAAATGAAAGGGTATTACTTTTACCTACCGTCCGAGGGCAAGTGTTTGTCGCAAGGACTGGCGTCTTCTTGGAGAAAGAGTTCTTATCAAGAAAGACTGAAAAGGTAGAACTTGAAGAAGTTCAAGAACCACAGGTAGTGAATGAACCGAAATTGGATTCTGAGATAGGACTACAAGAAGTTGTAGCTAGAGAACCTACTCAAGAAACACAAGTCCTACGTAGATCTGGTAGACCAAGATTTGATCATGAGAGATATGTATTTCTCGTGTCTCATACAGGTAATGTGTTGCTTATGGATTATGATGATGAGCCAGCAACCTACCAAGAGGCTATGAATGGACCGGACTCCGACAAATGGCTTGAGGCTATGAAATCCAAAAGGGACTCCATGTATGCAAACCAAGTTTGGAACTTGGTAGAACCACCTGAAGGGGTACGACCCATTGGGTGCAAATGGGTCTTCAAGAAGAAGACCAACATGGATGGGAATGTACAGACATTCAAATGGCGACTGGTGGCTAAGGGTTTCAAGCAAATTCATGGTATTGACTATGATGAGACCTTTTCCCCTATTGCCATGGTAAAGTCCATAAGGATATTGCTTGCTATTGCTGCGTATTATGACTACGAGATTTGGCAGATGGATGTCAAAACGGCTTTCCTTAATGGAAACCTCCTTGAGGAAGTGTACATGACACAACCCGAGGGTTTTGTATCCCCAAATGAAGCCACTAAAATATGCAAGCTGAACAAGTCCATCTATGGACTGAAACAGGCCTCTCGAAGTTGGAATCTTCGTTTTGATGAGAAAATCAAAGAGTTTGGTTTCATCAAGAATGAAGATGACCCTTGTGTTTACAAGCGAATCAGTGGGAGCATTATTGTATTCCTGATATTGTATGTAGATGACATACTTTTGATTTGGAATGACATTCCTACCCTGAAAGTTGTTAAGAACAACCTAGTGAACTTCTTTTCTATGAAGGACTTGGTTGAAGCGACTTACATACTTGGTATTAAGATCTATAGAGATAGATCGAAGAAGTTACTGGGTTTGACCCAGAGTACATACATTGAGAAGGTGTTAAAGCGGTTCAACATGCTTGAGTCCAAGAAAGGATTTTTACCCATATCTCATGGTGTGAATCTCTCTAAGGACCAGTGTCCAAAATCTTATGAAGATAAGGACCGCATGAAGTTGATTCCATATGCTTCGGCAATTGGATCAATCATGTATGCAATGTTATGTACTCGAACCGATGTCTTCTTTGCATTGAGCATGACTAGCAGGTATCAGTCAGACCCCGGTGAATGTCACTGGATTGTAGTCAAGAATATCATGAAGTACTTGAGAAGGACTAAGGATGTGTTCTTGGTGTATGGTGGAGAGGAAGAGCTCGTTATAAGTGGTTACACGGATGCTAGCTTCCAAACTGATAGGGACGACTCAAAGTCTCAGTCAGGTTTTGTGTTTTGCCTTAATGGAGGAGCTGTGAGCTGGAAGAGTTCCAAGCAAGAGACAGTTGTTGATTCTACAATAGAGGCCGAGTATATCGTTGCGGCTAACGCAGCGAAGGAGGCTGTATGGATTAGGAAATTCATCGGCGAGCTTGATGTAGTTCCTAGCATTGTTGGTCTCGTAGTTCTCTACTGTGATAAAAATGGTGCAATTGCACAATCTAAGGAACCTAGATCCCATCAGCGCTCCAAGCACATACTTCGGCGGTTCCATCTTATTTGTGAGATTGTCGAACGAGGAGATGTGAACATTTGCAGAGTGCCAACTGAGGAGAATATTGCGGATCCACTAACAAAGCCTCTCGCGCAGAGAAAGCATGATGGTCATACTAGATCAATGGGTATGCGATACCTAAGTAATCAACTCTAGTGGGAGCCTTGTGGGTTGCATGTAAATATATATTCTGTTGGCTGTTTATTGTTTATTCATATGATGAATTGTGTACCAAATGTTTCTTTTTACAATTAATGGCAAGTTCTTTTATTGTGATTTTTCTATGTGAAAGTTAAATTGTAACATAATAAATACCCTTAGAGTGTTCGCTTCCATAGGACATCAAGTACGTGACTTGAATGTGAGAGCCTATGATTTATTTGAAGCTTCATTCTTAAAAGGTCCCTGGTCGTTGTATCGTCATAGAAACTAAGGGTGATGATGATACCTTAAGACTATCACGTGCGTTGACTGATGACCAGTTCTCACAGGTCATGATATTGTGATATCAAGTCATCACGTGGGTACTTGTTAATGAACAAGTTGTACTGGACAGACCCAACTAGAGACTGCTATGTGGATTGTTATCTAATCGTGTCACAAGTAGGTCTCTATTGGCAATGGTGTTGTGGTCCTTTGACCTAAATTCGCAGCATTCATCAAGTGTGGAAGAGCGTGCTTTGATGTCATCTAAAGTCTTCCTTGAGAAAGGTTGATGATAAGGGTGGTTGTTGGGTACGTTACGAATCATTCGGGTGTTTGTGTGTGAGCAGATATGGGATTTGTCCTCCTATATGACAGGAGTTGCATCCATGGGCCCCTTGATGGAACTGGACTGAGAAATGCATGGCCATGCTTGGTTGAGTCAGTATGTGATATTGGACTCGCCATTCTCTGGAAGTCCGTTCTAGATCAAGAAACTTGGATTGAGCTATTATGAGGGTGACACGGTCCATGCCTCTAGTTCCTTCCGGATGTAAGGGACAAAGACAACGCTGGAACATTGGTCATGAAGGCTTATGAGTTATGAACTCTTATTGCTTGGGGAGTAATGATGCATTGCTAGATGCCGCTCATTGTTTGTGAGGTTTTTGGTTTGATACTTTCAAGATCAAGTGGGAGACTGTTGGAGTTACCATGGTGTTCTAGAAGAGATCAAACATGTAATCTCACTGCTAACGCAATATGAGTCTGCAGGGTCGCACATAAGAGCATGTGGAGAAGTTGGAAGATTGACTGTGTTGGTAAAGTTTACCAATCACCATTAAGTATGGGGGTCTGACAATCGTTGTCGGGAAAGTTCATTGAGAATGGTTAGTCGAGATTCGTCGAGTATGACTCGACGACTAAGACTGTTTCGACGAGAGTCGTCGAGAATCGTTGAGTATGACTCAAAGCTTTCACCGTCAGGCAAATGCTGCCAAGAGAAAATCGCCGAGAGTCGACAGGAGTCGTCGAGTATGACTCGTCGACTGTGGCAGAATCGACGAGAATTGACGGGAGTCGTCGTGTATGTCTCGCCGACTAAGGCATAATTGTCGAGAATCGAACTGTTCGATTCTCGCCGATTCTGCGTCTGATTCTCCCCGATTCTCGCCGACCGATTCTCGCCGACTAATTCTCACCGACTGATTCTCGCCGATTCTGGATCTGATTCTCGCTGATCGATTCTGAAACCCTATGTTGTGTGGTCTGCGGATAACTATGCTTTAGGTCTGTTTATACTTTTAGTATAAATAGGGACTTAGGGTTTTGGGATTGAGTGGTGATTTATCCTACGGCCGATCAGAAACCGACGAAAGTGTTCCGCTGCTCTTCCGATCTGCCGAATCCCGAACATCGCCGACGGAAGTGTTCTACCGCCGCGTCTGCTCCGCCAACCTCCCCATTTCCGACGATCGTCGTCGGTATTGCCTCTCCTGGCGCGGACCTAGCAGTCGGTAGAGTTGCAAGGTGCGGTCGACTTTCTTCCCGACCCTTCGTGTGACGGAAAGTTTTGAGTTCTCCCGCTCGTGTGGATTTCTGTAGAGACGTAGATATTATTCTACGTGTAACTCGCCACCGACAAGGAATCACATTTGGAGCATCTTCGTTGAGTTGTGACTCAATACCGAAGAGGTAATTTTTGCCTAATTTTGTTAACTTATTGATTCACCATGCATGGTCCGATCAAATCCCTTTTGGGTTGTTCTAGATTTTATTACTTCCACTGCGTGCACAAATGTTGTGCCAACCTCTTAGATAAACCCAACAGAATATTTGTCCATTTGCATCTCAAGGCCATTGTTCGTTTGTGCCTCAGGAGAACTAGGTTCAACCGGCTGGAGGTGGCGAAGAACCTATATTTGTTTGCGCCTTAGGTGAATCACGATTCACCCAGGTAGAGGTGGCAAAGAAACTTTGTTCTTTTGCACCTCAGAAGGAATAGGGTCTATCTCGGTTGAGGTAGCAAAGAACCTTTGTTCGTTCACATCTCAGGCGAACTGGGGTTCGTCGAGGTGAAGATGGTGAAGAACCATTATTTGTTTGTGCCTCAGGAGGACCGAAGTCCATCCAAGTGGAGGTCGCGAAGAACCTTTGTATGCTTGCGCCTCTAGAGAACCGTGGTTCATCATTGTGGAGGTTGTGAAGAACCTTTGTTCATTTGCGCCTCAGGGCGACCGGGGTCCATCTGGGTGGAGATGGCGAAGAACCTTTCTTCATTTGTGCCTCAAGAGAACTAGGGTTTGTTTAGATGAAGGTGTAGATGGACCTTTGTTTATCTCTCCTGAGAGATGTAAATGGACTTTTATCCATCTCATCTAGGAGGTTCAAAAAGACTTTTGTCTATCTCTATTGAGAGGTGCAAAAGGTCTTTTACCGATCTCTCCTGGTAGGTGCAGAAATACTTTCGTCTATCTCGCCTGGGAGGAGCAGAAAGGCTTTTGTTGATTTCCCTGAGAGGTGTTGATGGTTAAAACGCCAGCTCTTATTTAGGTGTGAAAGTGGAGGTTTTTATTTATAAAAAGAAGAGCATTTTGTTATTTTAGAAACCGAGTTTTAACGAGAGGGAGGCAAGTGCACCTATCGCGTGTAGTACAGGATATTCCGGTGTGGAATATCGGGGTCGTATTGTTCTCGGGGCCGGCTTAGCTAGATCTACTCTTTCCCTGAAATACCTATTATTCTACCGATAATATTTGTTGGTTTTATATAAAAAAGGAAAATGGCATAAAAATTATATAAAAAGCATAATAATAATAATAAGCATAAAAAGAAAGCAGGAAAAATGCAGTAAATAAGTGCGGAAGTCCGATGACCAACTTAGCGCGACGCTATCAAAAAGCGAATTGAACTAAAGTAAACTTTTAATAAAAGGAGATCCTAATTTTCAAATTAATTAAGGCGGAGACTCGGCCGTGGAGGTTCCAAAGGAATGAGCTCACTTATCTCTAGGACTATCGCTCACCTGAACGCTAAGACTATTCGACCGATCGCTAGACCGACGAAGGATTCCTCTTAACGCCCGCATTACGCTGAGAACCCCGTTATTGGGTGGGGAACCCAATCCGGTAGAGTCGCGCGCCTCCTCTCTCGAGGGTTAGCGCGGATCTCTCTTTACCCAAGGGGGATCGGTCCATACGTGCGGCCTCTCGGCGTTGCGTATGGATAACGGAAATAGGGCCCGCACATCGATATGTGGTCCTATGCGTCGTTAACCCGGGGCAAACCTTAAGAAATTTAATTAAATAGAAAACAGGACCTTTAATTATTTAAAGTTGCTTTATCTGTCCCAATGCTCTTCGATATTGAGGGCTAAGGGCGGTTAGCCACTCATCGGAATGGGGACACTTACAATAGAAAGCATTAAAGAAAGCTGTAAAGAAAAGCAGTAAGAAAGCAGTAAATTGCAAGTCCTACTCAAACGAGTAGGACTGAAGAAAGCAGTAAATGCGAATCCCGGCTCGAGCTAGTGGGCGGGGGTAAATTTATACTCATACACACACACACTCTACAGAAAAGTAAACACATGCACGCACTCTACAATAAATGAAACACACGCACGCACACGAGGTTTCCTACTCAAGTGAGTAGGAGAAAATGAAAGCAATAAAAGACAAGTCCTACTCAAACGAGTAGGCGGGAAATGAAAGCAGAGCGCCATTTAACTCTTAACGAGTAGGCGGAAATAAATGCATACGCACACACTCTACAGAAATTGAAACAAAGCAATAAAATCTAGCTCATACACGCACGCACTCTTGCAAAAATAAGAAAAAACAAAGTTACTGAAAAATTAAAACAACTGCATTTCTACCGCTAGAATGCGGTAGAAATGCATAAAAAGAGAAAATAAAAATTAAACGGAGCGAAAAGTTTTGCAAATAAACGCAAAATGGAAGTTGGCGAAAAATTAAAACAACTGCATTTCTACCGCTAGAATGCGGTAGAAATGCATAAGAAGTGCAAATAAAAATAAACTGAAGCTAAACGGGTGCGGAATATGAAAATAAAATGGGCATTACAACGGCTAGAAAGTGCGATAAAATCCTAACTGAACGAGTTATAAAAGCTATAAAAAGATGAAAACATAAAAAGCACGAAAAAGGGAACGAAAAATTACTTAAGTTAGGGCGAAACCAAATGAGATTCATGCTAAGCAAGAGAGAAAATAAACTATTTTTATAAAATAAAAAGCTATTACAAACTAAGGGAGGGGGGAGAAAATTCTCTTACATAGCATGGAATCAAAATGGGCAGCACCTCCCCTAAGGAACTTGGACCAAAAAGTGGACAAAAATCTCATACAGCAGCTGCCCTTATATAGGCAAAATTTCGGGTTGGTCACGCCCTAGGTCACGGGCGTGACAGGGGGGCGTGACAGTACTATTCATGAGCTGAGTGGTGATTTGACTGAAGCCTTGACTTTGGCTGAAAACGTGGCGGTCACGCCCCAGGTCACGGGCGTGACAGGGGGGCGTGACGGGGAGCTGGCTCTAGCGATTTGACGCACGCTTTGACTTCGGGGCGGTCCACGTGGCGGACACGGGCGTGACAAGCCTGTCACGGGCGTGACAGCGGGGCGTGATCGGGACAGCTGGCATCCGATGTCGGCAGCGTTGACGGTTGACGGAGAGTTGCGTGCCGACATCGACACGGGCGTGACGAGGCTTGGACACGGGCGTGACGGGGGCGTGTCGGGCTCGGGACAGTGAATTTGTTGGTTTTGACTGCTGGTTGCGTTTGAGAGACTGACACGCCCGTGTCGGGGGGTGACACGGGTGTGACAAGGCCGAAAATAATATTTTCTGGAAAAAATCAGAAAACAAAAATAAGCTAAGTTAGAATATATTTTTACAAAAAAAGGAACATTTTATTGAATAAAACAAACTAAAAAATATAAAAATAAACAAAAATGACTTAAATAAAATACGAAAATATAGGTATATTTACAACTCATCAAATACCCTCATACTTAAGCTTTTGCTATTCCAGAGCAAAAGTTGGAGATGAACCTATAAGGAATTAAAAAGAATCCTAAATTTAACTAACGCTTAAGTTAATTGTACGAAAGATCGAAATAAATTTCCGGGGTCTCGGAATTAAATCTTAACTTATAAAAATATTAAAATAGAGGAACCGTTTCAAAAATACTTCTAAACGAGAAAAATAGAAAGCGAAAATTATTTTGTTAGGTTAACAAAAATGGATTGAAATTATCGAAAAAAACTTTAGCTAAAAAGAAATTGATAGAAAATAATTCAATTTAAAAATTATGCTCTCAAAAAGTTTTAGATTAATTCTAGAATCATGAAAAATATATAAGTGGATTGGCGGATATGAAGAAGGCTTAGAATTTTTGAGGCGAGGTAATTTTTTCTCGAACCTCCATAATAATTTTTTGAATAATTAGGAAAATGAAATCTTTTTTTCCTAACTTATAATTTTTCTTTCTTTCTTCATAAAAATAATGAACCCAAAGTATATGTATAGGGGTAATGAATTTTATCCTCTTACTCCGTAACATATAATCTTTTTAAACTATTGGGTGCCTATGTTTGCGGGACGAAATCTTATCCCCATTGACATAAGATCTTTTAAGGGTGAGTGGGGAATCATACTGATTTAAGGTACGAAAAAAAGTGGATGGTGGAAATTTCTAAAAGAAAGCTAGAGTTTAATAAAAAATTTCGAGAGCAAGCTTTTTAATTTGAACGTTCCTACGTTTCAATAAGCATAAGTAGAAATAATGTAAAATCCATAAATGTTATTTTCTAACATAAAGATGTGTTTTATTTCAAAAAAATAAGAAGCGAAATTAGAAACGTAAGTTCCCTATAATAAGAAAAAGCCATAAAAAATTCTTTAAAATCTTAACCCCAGAAATTTAAGTCTATCGAGCTACAATTAATAAACGAATAGTAAATAAAGAATTAATTAAAATTCGCTTATAAATAAACTCGAAACGATTATTTTGGAGAGCAAAGAGGTTAAGAATTAAGGTATTCAAATTATTTATTACAAAATAAATTTTTTTTGATTTTTATGAGTTTTTCAAATTTTTTTCATATTTTGGTGTTTTTAATCATTTTTTTTGGAAATTTTTAAAGGTTATGCAAATTTTTTTGAGTTTTTTTTTTTTTGAGTTATATAGATTTTTTTTTTTGAATTTTTGGATTTACAGAAATATTTACAAGAAAAGAGAGAATTTTTACAAGATAGGAAAGAGAAGTGGAAATGGACAAGAATATTTACAAAATATTTACAAAGTAGAAAAAGGATCGCCCGCGAACAGACTCTTATTTGTGGTTGGTTCGATGAGTCGAACGTCGCGGAGCGATGTTTCATTTTTTTTTGAAATTTTATTATTAATATTTAAAGCATGAAAATATTTTTTTTGGAAATTTTATTATTAATATTTAAAGCATGAAAATATTTTTTTTTTAAATTTTTAATTTTTGCAAATTTTTTTGGAATTTTTATTAAGTGCTTGAAATAAAAGGACAGAAAATAGGAAACACCCCCATACTTAAGTCCAACATTGTCCCCAATGTTGCACTAAGTATGAGGAACAGGATATATATAAAAATCTAAGCGGTATGTACAAAATTTAAAATTAAAAATAGGGGTTTAGAAATCTTCCCTAAAGCGCGTTCGGGGAAGCCCGTTAAGATAACCCTGCAAAAGTTTAAAAGAAAAAGCAAAAATATAATATAAAAAACGAAAACGATAAATTCGGCGAAAAATGTGCGGGTGATAGGGGCGACAAGTGGGTGTGACTCGTAAGCTAACGTCTTAGCCAGGAGCGTGACCGATGTGCGATCCCCTAGCGCTCACAAATGTGAAGCGCGCCGAAACGACAAAATAAATACTTAATTTAAATTTTTTTGTTGTATAAAAATTTTTCTTAGTTTTTTTTTTGAATTTTTAGATTTTTTTTTTTAAGTTTATGATTTTGATTTTTGATTTTTTTTTTTAAGTTTAAGTTTTTTTTGAAAAATAAAATGAAAAAAAAAAGAAAATAAGATAAAGACAAAATAAAATAAAAAAGAAAAATATAGTTTTTGAATTTTTTAATTTTTTGATGAAAAGAAAAAAAAATCATCATCATTTTTTTTATTTTTAAGTTTTTAAATTTTTAATTTTTATAAGTTTTTAAGTTTTTAAGTTTTTTAAGTTTTTGATTTTTTAAGTTTTAAAATTTTTCTGATTTTTTTTTTGTTTTAAAGTTTTAAATTTTTATTTTTTTTGATTTTTTTGTTTAAGTATTTATTATTAATATTAATAATACTATTATTATAATTATTAATATAAAATTTTTTGTTTGATCAAAATATATATATATATATATATATATATATATATATTTAGTAGAAATAAAGGGTAAAATTAATAGGATTCAGGAATTCAAAATAGTAAGTCGAAATTTTTCCCCGGCAACGGCGCCAAAAACTTGATGGTTAAAACGCCAGCTCTTATTTAGGTGTGAAAGTGGAGGTTTTTATTTATAAAAAGAAGAGCGTTTTGTTATTTTAGAAACCGAGTTTTAACGAGAGGGAGGCAAGTGCACCTATCGCGTGTAGTACAGGATATTCCGGTGTGGAATATCGGGGTCGTATTGTTCTCGGGGCCGGCTTAGCTAGATCTACTCTTTCCCTGAAATACCTATTATTCTACCGATAATATTTGTTGGTTTTATATAAAAAAGGAAAATGGCATAAAAATTATATAAAAAGCATAATAATAATAATAATAAGCATAAAAAGAAAGCAGGAAAAATGCAGTAAATAAGTGCGGAAGTCCGATGACCAACTTAGCGCGACGCTATCAAAAAGCGAATTGAACTAAAGTAAACTTTTAATAAAAGGAGATCCTAATTTTCAAATTAATTAAGGCGGAGACTCGGCCGTGGAGGTTCCAAAGGAATGAGCTCACTTATCTCTAGGACTATCGCTCACCTGAACGCTAAGACTATTCGACCGATCGCTAGACCGACGAAGGATTCCTCTTAACGCCCGCATTACGCTGAGAACCCCGCTATTGGGTGGGGAACCCAATCCGGTAGAGTCGCGCGCCTCCTCTCTCGAGGGTTAGCGCGGATCTCTCTTTACCCAAGGGGGATCGGTCCATACGTGCGGCCTCTCGGCGTTGCGTATGGATAACCGAAATAGGGCCCGCACATCGATATGCGGTCCTACGCGTCGTTAACCCGGGGCAAACCTTAAGAAATTTAATTAAATAGAAAACAGGACCTTTAATTATTTAAAGCTGCTTTATCTGTCCCAATGCTCTTCGATATTGAGGGCTAAGGGCGGTTAGCCACTCATCGGAATGGGGACACTTACACCAGAAAGCATTAAAGAAAGCTGTAAAGAAAGCAGTAAGAAAGCAGTAAATTGCAAGTCCTACTCAAACGAGTAGGACTGAAGAAAGCAGTAAATGCGAATCCCGGCTCGAGCGAGTGGGCGGGGGTAAATTTATACTCATACACACACACACTCTACAGAAAAGTAAACACACGCACGCACTCTATAATAAATGAAACACACGCACGCACACGAGGTTTCCTACTCAAGTGAGTAGGAGAAAATGAAAGCAATAAAAGACAAGTCCTACTCAAACGAGTAGGCGGGAAATGAAAGCAGAGCGCCATTTAACTCTTAACGAGTAGGCGGAAATAAATGCATACGCACACACTCTACAGAAATTGAAACAAAGCAAAAAAATCTAGCTCATACACGCACGCACTCTTGCAAAAATAAGAAAAAGCAAAGTTACTGAAAAATTAAAACAACTGCATTTCTACCGCTAGAATGCGGTAGAAATGCATAAAAAGAGAAAATAAAAATTAAACGGAGCGAAAAGTTTTGCAAATAAACGCAAAATGGAAGTTGGCGAAAAATTAAAACAACTGCATTTCTACCGCTAGAATGCGGTAGAAATGCATAAGAAGTGCAAATAAAAATAAACTGAAGCTAAACGGGTGCGGAATATGAAAATAAAATGGGCATTACAACGGCTAGAAAGTGCGATAAAATCCTAACTGAACGAGTTATAAAAGCTATAAAAAGATGAAAACATAAAAAGCACGAAAAAGGGAACGAAAAATTACTTAAGTTAGGGCGCAACCAAATGAGATTCATGCTAAGCAAGAGAGAAAATAAACTATTTTTATAAAATAAAAAGCTATTACAAACTAAGGGAGGGGGGAGAAAATTCTCTTACATAGCATGGAATCAAAATGGGCAGCACCTCCCCTAAGGAACTTGGACCAAAAAGTGGACAAAAATCTCATACAGCAGCTGCCCTTATATAGGCAAAATTTCGGGTTGGTCACGCCCTAGGTCATGGGCGTGACAGGGGGGACGTGACAGTACTATTCATGAGCCGAGTGGTGATTTGACTAAAGCCTTGACTTTGGCTGAAAACGTGGCGGTCACGCCCCAGGTCACGGGCGTGACAGGGGGGCGTGACGGGGAGCTGGCTCTGGCGATTTGACGCGCGCTTTGACTTCAGGGCGGTCCACGTGGCGGACACGGGCGTGACAAGCCTGTCACGGGCGTGATAGCGGGGCGTGATCGGGACAGCTGGCATCCGATGTCGGCAGCGTTGACGGTTGACGGAGAGTTGCGTGCCGACATCGACACGGGCGTGACGAGGCTTGGACACGGGCGTGACGGGGGCGTGTCGGGCTCAGGACAGTGAATTTGTTGGTTTTGACTGCTGGTTGCGTTTGAGAGCCTGACACGCCCGTGTCGGGGGGTGACACGGGCGTGACAAGGCCGAAAATAATATTTTCTGGAAAAAATCAGAAAACAAAAATAAGCTAAGTTAGAATATATTTTTACAAAAAAGGAACATTTTATTGAATAAAACAAACTAAAAAATATAAAAATAAACAAAAATGACTTAAATAAAATACGAAAATATAGGTATATTTACAACTCATCAAATACCCCCATACTTAAGCTTTTGCTATTCCAGAGCAAAAGTTGGAGATGAACCTATAAGGAATTAAAAAGAATCCTAAATTTAACTAACGCTTAAGTTAATTGTACGAAAGATCGAAATAAATTTCCGGGGTCTCGGAATTAAATCTTAACTTATGAAAATGTTAAAATAGAGGAACCGTTTCAAAAATACTTCTAAACGAGAAAAATAGAAAGCAAAAATTATTTTGTTAGGTTAACAAAAATGGATTGAAATTATCTAAAAAGAAATTGATAGGAAATAATTCAATTTAAAAATTATGCTCTCAAAAAGTTTTAGATTAATTCTAGAATCATGAAAAATATATAAGTGGATTGGCGGATATGAAGAAGGCTTAGAATTTTTGAGGCGAGGTAATTTTTTCTCGAACCTCCATAATAATTTTTTGAATAATTAGGAAAATGAAATCTTATTTTCCTAACTTATAATTTTTCTTTCTTTCTTCATAAAAATAATAAACCCAAAGTATATGTATAGGGGTAATGAATTTTATCCTCTTACTTCGTAACATATAATCTTTTTAAACTATTGGGTGCCTATGTTTGCGGGACGAAATCTTATCCCCATTGACATAAGATCTTTTAAGGGTGAGTGGGGAATCATACTGATTTAAGGTACGAAAAAAAGTGGATGGTGGAAATTTCTAAAAGAAAGCTAGAGTTTAATAAAAAATTTCGAGAGCAACCTTTTTAATTTGAACGTTCTTACGTTTCAATAAGCATAAGTAGAAATAATGTAAAATCCATAAATGTTATTTTCTAACATAAAGATGTGCTTTATTTCAAAAAAATAAGAAGCGAAATTAGAAACGTAAGTTCCCTATAATAAGAAAAAGCCATAAAAAATTCTTTAAAATCTTAACCCCAGAAATTTAAGTCTATCGAGCTACAATTAATAAACGAATAGTAAATAAAGAATTAATTAAAACTCGCTTATAAATAAACTCGAAACGATTATTTTCGAGAGCAAAGTGGTTAAGAATTAAGGTATTCAAATTATTTATTACAAAATAAAATTTTTTGGATTTTTATGAGTTTTTCAAAATTTTTTCATATTTTGGTGTTTTTAATCATTTTTTTTGGAAATTTTTAAAGGTTATGCACATTTTTTTGAGTTTTTTTTTTGAGTTATACAGATTTTTTTTTTGAATTTTTGGATTTACAGAAATATTTACAAGAAAAGAGAGAATTTTTACAAGATAGGAAAGAGAAGTGGAAATGGACAAGAATATTTACAAAATATTTACAAAGTAGAAAAAGGATCGCCCGCGAACAGACTCTTATTTGTGGTTGGTTCGATGAGTCGAACGTCGCGGAGCGATGTTTCATTTTTTTTTTGAAATTTTATTATTAATATTTAAAGCATGAAAATATATTTTTTGAAATTAAATTATTAATATTTAAAGCATGAAAATATATTTTTTTGAAATTTTTAATTTTTGCAAATTTTTTTGGAATTTTTATTAAGTGCTTGAAATAAAAGGACAGAAAATAGGAAACACCCCCACACTTAAGTCCAACATTGTCCCCAATGTTGCACTAAGTATGAGGAACAGGATATATATAAAAATCTAAGCGGTATGTACAAAATTTAAAATTTAAAATTTAAAATAGGGGTTTAGAAATCTTCCCTAAAGCGCGTTCGGGGAAGCCCATTAAGATAACCCTGCAAAAGTTTAAAAGAAAAAGCAAAAATATAATATAAAAAACGAAAACGATAAATTCGGCGAAAAATGTGCGGGTGATAGGGGGCGACAAGTGGGTGTGACTCGTAAGCTAACGTCTTAGCCAGGAGCGTGGCCGATGTGCGATCCCCTAGCGCTCACAAATGTGAAGCGCGCCGAAACGACAAAATAAATACTTAATTTAAATTTTTTTGTTGTATAAAAATTTTTCATAGTTTTTTTTTTTGAATTTTTAGATTTTTTTTTTTTTAAGTTTATGTTTTTGATTTTTGAATTTTTTTTTTAAGTTTAAGTTTTTTTTGAAAAATAAAATGAAAAAAAAAAGAAAATAAGATAAAGACAAAATAAAATAAAGAAGAAAAATATAGCTTTTGAATTTTTTAATTTTTTGATGAAAAGAAAAAAAAAATCATCATCATTTTTTTTATTTTTAAGTTTTTAAATTTTTAATTTTTATAAGTTTTTAAGTTTTTAAGTTTTTTAAGTTTTTGATTTTTTAAGTTTTAAAATTTTTCTGATTTTTTTTTTGTTTTAAGTTTTTAAATTTTTATTTTTTTTGATTTTTTTGTTTAAGTATTTATTATTAATATTAATAATGCTATTATTATTATTATTAATATAAAATTTTTTGTTTGATCAAAAAATATATATATATATATATATATATATATATTTTAGTAGAAATAAAGGGTAAAATTAATAGGATTCAGGAATTCAAAATAGTAAGTCGAAATTTTTCCCCGGCAACGGCGCCAAAAACTTGATGGTTAAAACGCCAGCTCTTATTTAGGTGTGAAAGTGGAGGTTTTTATTTATAAAAAGAAGAGTGTTTTGTTATTTTAGAAACCGAGTTTTAACGAGAGGGAGGCAAGTGCACCTATCGCGTGTAGTACAGGATATTCCGGTGTGGAATATCGGGGTCGTATTATTCTCGGGGCCGGCTTAGCTAGATCTACTCTTTCCCTGAAATACCTATTATTCTAACAATAATATTTGTTGGTTTTATATAGAAAAGGAAAATGACATAAAAATTATATAAAAAGCATAATAATAATAAGCATAAAAAGAAAGCAGGAAAAATGCAGTAAATAAGTGCGGAAGTCCGATGACCAACTTAGCACGACGCTATCAAAAAGCGAATTGAACTAAAGTAAACTTTTAATAAAAGGAGATCTTAATTTTCAAATTAATTAAGGCGGAGACTCGGCCGTGGAGGTTCCAAAGGAATGAGCTCACTTATCTCTAGAACTATCGCTCACCTGAACGCTAAGACTATTCGACCGATCGCTAGACCGACGAAGGATTCCTCTTAACGCCCGCATTATGCTGAGAACCCCGCTATTGGGTGGGGAACCCAATCCGGTAGAGTCGCGCGCCTCCTCTCTCAAGGGTTAGCGCGGATCTCTCTTTACCCAAGGGGGATCGGTCCATACGTGCGGCCTCTCGGCGTTGCGTATGGATAACGGAAATAGGGCCCGCACATCGATATGCGGTCCTACGCATCGTTAACCCAGGGCAAACCTTAAGAAATTTAATTAAATAGAAAACAGGACCTTTAATTATTTAAAGCTGCTTTATCTGTCCCAATGCTCTTCTATATTGAGGGCTAAGGGCGGTTAGCCACTCATCGGAATGGGGACACTTACACTAGAAAGCATTAAAGAAAGCTGTAAAGAAAGAAGTAAGAAAGCAGTAAATTGCAAGTCCTACTCAAACGAGTAGGACTGAAGAAAGCAGTAAATGCGAATCCCGGCTCGAGCGAGTGGGCGGGGGTAAATTTATACTCATACACACACACACTCTACAGAAAAGTAAACACACGCACACACTCTACAATAAATGAAACACACGCACGCACACGAGGTTTCCTACTCAAGTGAGTAGGAGAAAATGAAAGCAATAAAAGACAAGTCCTACTCAAACGAGTAGGCGGGAAATGAAAGCAGAGCGCCATTTAACTCTTAACGAGTAAGCGGTAATAAATGCATACGCACACACTCTACAGAAATTGAAACAAAGCAATAAAATCTAGCTCATACACGCACGCACTCTTGCAAAAATAAGAAAAAGCAAAGTTACTGAAAAATTAAAACAACTGCATTTCTACCGCTAGAATGCGGTAGAAATGCATAAAAAGAAAAAATAAAAATTAAACGGAGCGAAAAGTTTTGCAAATAAATGCAAAATGGAAGTTGGCGAAAAATTAAAACAACTGCATTTCTACCGCTAGAATGCGGTAGAAATGCATAAGAAGTGCAAATAAAAATAAACTGAAGCTAAACGGGTGCGGAATATGAAAATAAAATGGGCATTACAACGGCTAGAAAGTGCGATAAAATCCTAACTGAACGAGTTATAAAAGCTATAAAAAGATGAAAACATAAAAAGCACGAAAAAGGGAACAAAAAATTACTTAAGTTAGGGCGCAACCAAATGAGATTCATGCTAAGCAAGAGAGAAAATAAACTATTTTTATAAAATAAAAAGCTATTACAAACTAAAGGAGGGGGGAGAAAATTCTCTTACATAGCATGGAATCAAAATGGGCAGCACCTCCCCTAAGGAACTTGGACCAAAAAGTGGACAAAAATCTCATACAGCAGCTGCCCTTATATAGGCAAAATTTCGGGTTGGTAACGCCCTAGGTCACGGGCGTGACAGGGGGGCGTGACAGTACTATTCATGAGCTGAGTGGTGATTTGACTGAAGCCTTGACTTTGGCTGAAAACGTGGCGGTCACGCCCCAGGTCACGGGCGTGACAGGGGGGCGTGACGGGGAGCTGGCTCTGGCGATTTGACGCACGCTTTGACTTCAGGGCGGTCCACGTGGCAGACACGGGCGTGACAAGCCTATCACGGGCGTGACAGCGGGGCGTGATCGGGACAGCTGGCATCCGATGTCGGCAGCGTTGACGGTTGATGGAGAGTTGCGTGCCGACATCGACACGGGCGTGACCAGGCTTGGACACGGGCGTGACGGGGGCGTGTCGGGCTCGGGACAGTGAATTTGTTGGTTTTGACTGCTGGTTGCGTTTGAGAGCCTGACACGCCCGTGTCGGGGGGTGATACGGGCGTGACAAGGCCGAAAATAATATTTTCTGGAAAAAATCAGAAAACAAAAATAAGCTAAGTTAGAATATATTTTTACAAAAAAAGGAACATTTTATTGAATAAAACAAACTAAAAAATATAAAAATAAACATAAATGACTTAAATAAAATACGAAAATATAGGTATATTTACAACTCATCAGGTGTAGAAGGCCTTTCGTCCATCTTGCCTAAGGATTAGGGGTTGCGGGGCTTGAGTGCCAAAAATTGTCGTTGTATAAGATGGAACCAAAGTTCTTGATGATGAAAGAAGATACAAGGGTAAGTAGGATTAACTGTGTGGCTTATCATTCTTACAATCGTGGAAGAATAATCTATAGAGCGGTGGCAAAGTTTCCTCTACAAGCGCTGCGAGTCAAACTTTCACGACATCTTTTAGGAGTTGCGCTCTGTCCTCAGATTTGTATTGTGATGCCTTGCGCCAGTGCATCTAATTTTTAGTGCCCTTAGAAGCGGTCCTCGGAGACCAAAGGTTACGGGGGAAGCTGGCTTGGCCATGGTTGGGCATGCTCTGAGGAAAGATCTTCTGCCCATTTGCCCATTGTGGGTTTTGTTAGGGAAAACTGAGTCACTGTCCTTTTACCCTGAGATTCTTTGAGTCGGCCTACGTGTACGATTCGCCCGATTTCCTATTTCAGGCGCACACAATCTTCTATAGAGTGCTCACGTCCTTGATGATAGGTATAATACTTGGATTGGTCTCCGGAGTTTAGTGTGAGAGCCCTTAGATTCTGATTGGTGCGACTATTGCGGATGGAGAGCAAAACATTAGTTTGTAAAGTTCTAGGGAAATTGATGAGTTCGATATTTATATTGTTTTTCAAACTCATCCGGGCTAGTTTTAATACACGAACACTACACTTTACGATCATTATTTCTTATAATCGATGTGAATCGTATTTCACACAAAGTGCACTATTTTGTCCTGTTGTGGTGTGCAATTTCACACTTCATGTAAAACCCCCTCCCGGAATAAAAGACACGACCGAGGAGTGTTTTATGGCCAGAATAGTCGTCTTGTGGTAGCATCAACACACAGGCTATTCTATACCGCAAGTCACTTATTCTGCCGACTAATTCGATATCTCAAATTCCAACCAAACCAAAAGAAGAACACAGAAGTCATAATCCACAATAAGTAAATGTCTAAAATAGTACATAAATAATAAGAAACCACATCAGCTCCTTTAATATCAGAGTACACAAAACTGCCTGAAGGCTAAATCGTAATGCTCACAACTCACATCAGTCATAGAAGGAAGAAAGGGTATCGTCATATCAGGCCCTATCCCCCTGGACTGACTGACCTCTTGCAGAAGGCGTTGTCGTTGCTCCAACTATGAGGTATCCTCCTAAAATGGTAGACGTAGCAACGGTTAGTCATAAAGACTAAGTGACTATCACATCTACTCACCCCAGCGACTCTAAGGCACCAGGCTATGGAAAAGAAGGAGCACAATATAACAGTAATATATATATATACCAAATAAAATGATAGGAGAACAATATGTATCCAATAGTACATGTATAAGTAGCATGACAATTGTAAGTAGGTAATAAAAGTAGTAATCAATATATGAAAGGTAGATCTACTCTAATAGCATATCAATCATAAGTACATAATTTAAGTTTACTTATAAAAATGCTCATACATATTTATAAGTTAAGGGTCGGGTACATCAAAGTAACTCATCATATAAAAGTGCCCATAAAATTTATATGATGAGGATCTTTTGCGGTGCAATGCAATTATATGAAATGAATGCAATATGATGGCTCACCCATGCACACACACACACTCACCTTCTATGTCAACATAGACCTTTACTTCCCACTTTTCTAGCAGGTAGCTAACATCTCAGGCATTGCCCGTCGTGGCCAAACGGTGATAGCAGAGTGGGATTCTCTACTACTAGGCAGGCATACACATTACAAGCCTTAGGCCTCTGTACGACTCAACTCTAAGAATAGAAAAATAGAGCCCCTGGGTACTACGTCTCTGAAGGTGTCTTGGGTAGATGTGCACAAAGAGCCCGACCCAACTGTCCTACAACTGGCACGGAAGGAGTCTTCGGTATTAAACACAAAAGAACTTAGCCCAACCGTCCACCGGTATGGAAGGAGCCTTTGGGTCTAACTGCTAGCTCCCATCGGTGTGACGATTGGCGAGCCAGTAGACCTGCCACCTTAATCCTCAACACATGATCATATATCGCATGTCAGCACACACACACACACTTCTGAAAAATTACACTTACCATGCCATCATGCATTCAAGGGCTCTAACCGAGTCCTTTCATATCATAACCAACACCGTGCTCCAAAGGACGCAAGGGTCCATATTCAACATTGGATGACGGTCCATCATAATCACTACACCAACCCCTCACTGCTACCCGTAGGGAGTTATCGTACTCTAAGCAGTTGACTATACTGGTCATTCCTTCAATACTTAAGTCTAAGCTTATCATATGTACATGGGTGTATACCTCATCCAACCCTTATCTAGAATTTATCATATACATATACGTTATATTTATTCAATCATCTCTGTCGAACCTCGTTTCAAAACCTCCTTGTAATCGCATCAGTTACTCTTCCCCAAGTTTATTAATCATGCAAGGGGTGGTCACATTGTCATCAACTATTCAACCATCCAACCTCCCGAATAATTAGTTTGTAGAATAAGGAAATAATCCAAATATTAATACAACACATCTACACGCCACAATTTACTAAAACGGGAATTCGGGAAGCTACGCTCCACCAAAAATTACAGGAAACCCAAAATCAAAAAGGTATTTTAAAGGGCTACAACATTTATGTTGAGCCAGGGGTCCAAATATAAATTCATCACATCTGAAATCAGGTTTCAGTCTAGCTGTGTACAGTAAGACAGAACTCAATTGCACATACATTATTACAGCATAGCACCTTCGGCTGTACTTTCTGGGAGCTAAGGTACTCAATCAAAAAAAATTTTAAAAATTAATTGGAAAGGTCTTTTTGAGAGCTACAACTTTCATGTTGAGCTCAAGACCTGAATCAGAACGGATCATATCTGAAATAGGCCTTCAATACTGCTGCATACAGAAAAATAGATTTATGTACAACCCTTTGCACACATCGTAAAGATGGATGAACGATATCAGTTCATCTCCTTCCTCCAGCCATCACGCAAAGCAGATCCGACTTCTCTCTTCCCTTTTTCCCTCATTTGACCTCAAATTTTCATGTGATCAAGTCCTCCTTCTTCGTAATGAAGAGAGGAGATGATTGAAGATATTCAAGAAGTAATCGACGCCCTAGAATGACATTTCTAGCATTGTTCATTCTAGGAAATCTCCATTAAACACCCAAATCAAGCTCTCTTGAGCTGATGTCTCTCCTACACTTTGGATCTAAAGATATAGCAGCAAGGGAGAGGGTTAGAAGCTCACCTGATTCCTGGCCATGGATCGTGTCCTTCTCCTTGATAGCATGTCGTGCTCGATTTTACAGCGGTATCATGCTTGGTTCATTATTCTTCAGGAAGAAAAGAAAAGTCAGCCAATCCCAAAAGCTCTTATGGTTCGGGTTATCCTTATTAAGAAGTGGCTGGTGATTTTAGAGTTGGTAGTATTCCTACCATGTGTCCTTCTCTCATTGGACCACCCTTAATATAACATAAATTAAGTATTTTGAAAAGACAAGTCATTAACCCGCTATTCTGTACAGTCTGGAAGCACTGTAAATTCGTGAGTAACTAGGCAGTATAGACAAAAAATGCAAAGTCCATTTGTCATGTATTCTCGACAAATCGTCGACATCACTCGACGAATCATCGAGTGCGTTAAATCCATTATACGAGTCCCATCAATGAAAGAGTGAGTCCACTCAACGAATCTCTCGACAAATTTCACAAGACCACTCGAGTTCACTCGATGAATTTGTCGAGTCCTCTCGACGAATTCTCGAGTTCTTTCGACGAATATCCCGATAGATTCCACAAGTCCACTCGAGTTCACTCGACGAATTCGTCAAATCCTCTTGAAGAATTCTACAATCCTTTCGATGAATACCCTGACATATTCAACAAGTCCACTCGAGTTCACTCGGTGAATTCATTGAGCCTTCTCAAGTTCACTCTAAAAATTTGTCGAGTCCCCTCGATGAATTCAAGAGTCTTCTCGAATATCTATCAAGTCATCTCGATGAATACTCTCCAGGCCTCTCAATGAATTTACTCTAGGGCTGCTCTAACTGCCTACTCAAGTCACCATGGTGACACCATAACAGAAACGAGGGGTCTAGCTCAAAATGGGATGTTACAAATCATATAAACAAACAAAAGATTTCGTCTTCGAAATCGAGATAAGTTTATGGAAAGAAAAATAAAGAACGAGGTATACAAGGTATGTGTTTAAATTTACCTTCGGGGAAAAACTCTGGGTTGCATTATTGCATAAGGTCCATAGACTCCCACATATACTCCTCTTTTCCATGGTTGGACTATAGGACCTTCACTAATGGAACACTTTTTCCCCTCAGGCTTTATACTTCAGAATCTATAATCCACACAGGTTCCAGTTGAACAGATCTATCAGATGCAACATGGCAAGATGTAGTAGTGACAAACTGCTCACGCCGAAGTAGTGCTTTCCGAAGGGAAGATGCGTGAAAGACATCATGTAGATTCTCCAATTCCTGCGGTAGATCCAATCTATAAGCCAAGGGACCGATCTTCTCTAAAATGGTATAAGGTCCCATATATCGCGGGCTGAGCATCTTCCTTCCACGAATACGTGATACCCCAAGCATCAGCCTAATCTTTAGAAATACCTTGACACCCACTTGTAATAACACCATCCTGTTCTTTGCATCATAGTACTTCGCCTTCCATCTCTGAGCCTCTAGAATGCGATCTCAGATCAACCTAATCATAGCATCTGTGCCATCAATGTACACCAATCCGAATGTCTTAGGACTCTCATCCTAACCCATAATAAAAGGGTTCTACACCTCCTACTATAGAGTGCTTTATATGGTGCCATTCTGATGCTTTCTTTGTGGCTATTATTATACGAAAGATCAACCAACGGTAGAAGTCTCTCCCATGGCTCTCCCCTATCCAAACTCATAGCCTCAACAAATCCTCCTTTATTCTGATTGTTCTCTCAGACTGGCCATCAATCTGAGGGTTACAAGTCATGCTAAAGGTAAGGCAGGAACCCTTATATGCTTGAACTGCCTTATATTCCTTAGAGGTGAAGCAACCATCATGGTCCGAGACTATTGTCTTAGACACCCCATGGTACCGAACGAACTGCTCTACAAAGAGATGCACCAACACATAAACATGCACATGCGCCTCCTTCCTCGTCGGGATGAATCTGGCAACCTTTGTCAAGCAATCCACAATCACCCAAACTGAGTAGCTCCCTAAACATGATCGGGGAAGAATTTGAACAAAATCCATGGAAAAATACTCGAATTTCCACTCTAGAATGGGCAGCGACTACAACAATCCACCAGGGATCTTGCACTCTACCTTTAACAAGCCTCGTAGTGTGTAACATAGTGCGTGATGTCTTTATTCATCCCCGGCCGAAACAAGGTTCTCTGCAAGTTAGTGTACATTTTGGCAATTCTGGGATGCATCAAATACTTGGTGCAATGGGCCTCTCTCAGGATGTCTTCCCGAATTCCATCACCTGCGGGAATATAAAGCTTGTTGTGGAAATGAATAAGATCTTTATTTAGCATATATCCTTCTATTGATCCTCCCGCCATTGCTTGAAATACCGGGGACAAAGAAACATCCTTTCCTTGGTCTTCTTAAATCCGATCTCTATATAGGCCTTGAGATAAGTCTTAGGCACCATCATAATCTCCATATCTTCAAGCACTCTTGCCAACTTCATAGCAAATAATTATGATTCTGGGCTTGTTATGGGTGCATTCCTGCTTAGAGCATCTACCACCGAGTTCGCCTTCTCGGGGTGATAGTTCAATATAAATTCATAATCACATAAGAATTCTAGCCACTACCGCTACCTCAAGTACATATCTTTCTAGGTGTGGATATACTTCAAATTCTTATGATCTAAAAAGATCTTGATGTGGACGTCATATAGGTAGTGTCTCCAAATCTCCAAAGTGAAGACCACTGCTCCAAGCTCTAAGTCATGTATTAGATAATTCACTTCATGCTTCTTTAGCTGTCAAGAAGCATACACAATCACATGCCCGTGCTGCATCAGCACCTCCCCCATGTTCTGATAGGATGTGTAAATATAAATTTGGAATCTTTCCTTCCTAGTTGGTAGGACAAGGATTGGAGCGGAGGTGAGACGGTCCTTCTTATTTTGAAATGCAGCTTCACATTTGCGTGCCAATACAAAAGGCACACCCTTCTTCATCAGCGCGGTCAGGGGAAGTGCGATCTTCAAAAATTCTTCAACAAACTTGCGATAGTACCCAACAAATCCAAGAAAACATCGCACATCACTCGCTGACCTCAAAGGAAACCACTCCTTCACAGTACGTACCTTGTCTAGATCTACTTCTAGTCCTGCACCACTTATAATATGGCCCAAGAATGGAACTTCTCAAAGCAAAAACTCACATTTGCTGAACTTAGCAAGGAAACAGTGCTCCTTTAGTTTCTTCAAAACTAAGGCCAAGTGCTCGACATGTTCCTCCTCTATCCTCGAATTGACCAAAATATCATCAATAAATATCATGACAAAAGCATCCAAATATGGCTCAAGCAGCCTATTCATCAAACTTGTGAATGCAGAAGGGGCGTTTGTGAGCCTAAATGTCATCATAGTGAATTCGTATAAGCCGTATCTCGAGCTAAATGTTGTTTTCTGAATATCTTCTTCTTCTATCCTTAACTAATAATACCCTGAGTGCAAATCAAGTTTGGAAAACCAATACGCTCCCACCAGCTGTTCGAATAACTCGTCTATCTAAGGCAATGGGTAGGTGTTCCGCACCATAAATCGGTTGAGCTCCTGGTAGTCTATGAACAATTATAGTGATCCATCCTACTTCTTAATGAACAAAACAGGGTCTCCCCAGGGCGATGAACTCAGAAGAAAAAACCCTGATTCCACAAACTCTTGCAACTGAACTCTAAACTCGGCTAGTTCTTTTGAAACCATCCAATAAGTGGTTCAAGATATTGGCTTAGCACCCGACATTAGCCTAATATGGAAGTCTACTTCCCTAGGCGGAGGCAATGTAGATAGCTTTTCGGGAAAAACTTCAGGAAAATCCAACACAACTGGTACATCCTTCATGTTAATCACCATATCTTTTAGCTGAAAATATATCATGTACACCTCATCCCCTTGTTTATGGGCCTTAATGGCCTGAATTGAAGACACCATAATTCGGGGTGCGAATCTAATACCTTGAAAAATTATCTCAGTATCTCCATGTCTCAAGGTGATATGCTTTGTTACACAATCAATCCTAGCATGATGCCAATCCAGCCATACCATATCGATCAAATTATGGCATCCCCAATACTATTGCAGGGGTCTCAAAAAGCTTCCCTCCAATATATACATCCAAGTAGTACTTGGCAAACGAGGTCATCTCGGAGCCGTCTGGGAGGCATACTCTCCGAGTGACTCCGGTGAATAGTTACATACCATTTAAATCCTTTGTGAAGTCCGCTAAGACGAACGAGTCGGTGGCACCGGTATCGAATAGAGTGTCAGAAGGTCTCCCACTAACATTCACGATGCTTAAATGTTATGTTATAGCAATTTCAAGATAGATTTTTAGCAAAAACTCAGGCATGCTAAGGATGAATGCTTATAACATATTGATTTAACTACGAAATACCTGCAACAACATCCCGCGAGTCCCGCTCTCGAGACATATCCAAAGCAAGCATACACTCTCGAGCAGGTCTGGGGTTTCTACCTTGTGGTCCTCGTCCTCGACCATGTCCTTTCCCTCATCCTCGCTGAGCAGCCAGAGAAAAAACAGGAGGGACATTCCCACCTAGCTGCGGGCAATAATGCCGAGTATGGCCTGACTGATGATACTGGAAACAAACTTGCCTAAATTTCAATCTGGGTTGTTGATAAGGCTGAATCTCTAGAGGAGGAGGCAGTACTGGCTGTGGGGCCGGATGCTCCATTCTAAAATTCTAACGAAAGTGTCTGCCACCTCTTTGGTTTCCTCCTCTGCCTATAGTATCATGTCTCCTTCTAAAACTAGGTCCTGCTTCCCTCACACCATTTGTGGGTCTCTTACCACGAACCTGGACCCCAAGATGGTCCACCTCCAATCTTTTTGTCATGTCTATAATCTGAGCGAGGCTCGAGTTAGCTATAAAAAAAGTGCTTGCCTTAAAGGGTCTTGCAAACCTTTGTAGAACAGCTTCGCGTACCCACGATCATCCAAATCATAGGAGTCAGCGAACCTGGAAAGGTGCTGAAACTCCCGTTTATACTCCACAACTGACTTAGATCTCTGTTTAAACTGGAGGAACCTTTCTTTGAGTTCATCTCGAGCAGTAGAGGGAACAAAATGTTCTAAGAAGGCATCAGAGAATTCGTTCCAACTAATGTTAGTGTATACTCGTCCTTTAAAAGTGGAGCCCATTAGGGACTTCCACCACCTCTTTGTATGTGATTCTAATATAGATACTACTAAGGTGATAACCATACTGGCTGGACATCAGATTCTAGTCATCCTCTCCTGCACATAATCCAAACACTTCTCTGTGCACACAACAAACTCTTTCCCAAGGCAAACGGGTGGTGAAAGAGCTCGGAAGGTACTTAGCCAAATGGAGCTCGGGGCCTGCTGAGACCTGAAGGCATCTAAGATTGCAGTTAGGGTTTGCCCTAACTCCGATTGATGGAATGGACTAAGGATCGGATGAACGGGAATGCCTGTGGTTGGCTCTCTATGTACCGTAATCTAAACAAAAATTACGAATTTAGGGTTAGGTTGGCTAAACAAAGGTTAACGGGTAGATATACTTAGTGTGAATCATAAATGGGCATACCACTACTTCTGCTAATTAAGTTTGTCCGCAAACCGAATAATCGAGCGGGAGTAACACCAAGTTCAATGAATTCTTTATCATAGGATCGATGCAAGCTGATACTAATTATAAAACCCCCTCCTGAAACACAAGACAAGACCGAGGAGATTTTTATTCCCAGAACAATCGTCTTGTGGTAGCATCAACACACAGGCTAATCTATACCACAAGTCGCCTATTTGGCTGGCTAATCAGATATCAGAAATGCCAACTAACCAAAAGAAGAACACAGAAGTCATAATCCATAGTAAGTAAATGTCAAAAACTGTACATCAAGTAAAGAATCCACATCATCTCCATTAATATTAGAGTATACAAAACTTCCCAAAGGCTACATCATAACGCTCACAACTCACATCAGTCACAGAAGGAAAAGAGGGTATTTTCGTATTAGGCCATGTCCTCTGGCCTGATTGTCCTCCTGCACAAGGCGATGTCGCTGCTCCAACTACAGGGTATCCTACTAAAATGGTAGACATAGCAACCGTTAGTGATAAAGGCTAAGTGGCTATCACATTCGCTTACCCCCAGCGACTCTTAGACACCGGGCGGTGGAAAATAAGGAGGAGCAAAATATAACAATAATATATATACCAAATCAAATGAAAGGGGAGCATTATGTATCAATCAGTACATGCATAGTAGCACAATAATAGTAATAGGTAATAACAACAGTAATAAATATATGAAAGGTGCATCTACTTTAATAACATAACAATCATAAGTACAGAATTTAACTTAACTTATAAAAATGCCCATACATATTTATAAGTTAAGGGTCAGGTACATCAAAGTAACTCATCATATAAAAGTGCCCATAAATATTTATATGATGAGTATCTTATGCGGTGCATTGCAATGATATGAAATGAATGCAATATGATGACTCACACATGCATGCGCGCACACCTATTATGTCTACATAGACATTTAGTTCCAACTTTTCGAGCAAGTAGCTAACCTCTCTTGCATCACCCTCATTGCCAAACAGTGACAGTGGAGCGGGCTTCTCCACTAATAGGAAGGCATACATACTACCAGGCCTAGGCCTCTATAGGCCTCAATGCTAAGAACATAACAGTCGATCCCCTACGTACTATGGCTAAGAAGGAGTCTTGGGTAGATGTGCACCATGAGCCTGGCCCAACTGGCCTATAAATAGAACGGAAGGAGTATTCTTGAGTGAACACCAAGGAACCAAGACAAACTGTCCACAGGCAAGGAAGGAGCCTTTGGGAGTGAGCACCAAAAGACCAAGACCAATCGTCTTAGGTCTGACTGTTATCTCCTATCGGTATGATGACTAGCGAGCCCGTAGACATGCCACCTTAATCCTCAACACAAGATCATATACTGTATGTCAGCACACACACACACCCAAACAAATCACACTTGTCATGCCATCATGCATTCAAGGGTTCCAACCAAGTACCTTCATATCATAACCAACACCATGCTCCAAGGCATGCAAGGGTCCATATTCAACATAGGATGATACTCCATCTTAATCACTACACAATTTCCTCACTGCTACTCGTATGGAGTTATCGTACTCTAAGCAGTGAACTATACCAGTTATTCCTTCAATACTTGAGATTAGGCTAAGTTCATCATATGTCCATGGGTGTATACCTAATCCAACCCTTATCTAGAATTTATCGTATACATATATGTTATATTTATTCAATCATCTCTATCGAACTTCGTTTCACAACCTCCATGTAATCACATCAGGTACTCTTCCCCAAGCTTCTTAAACATGCAAGGGTTGGTCACATTATCATCAACTATTCAACCATCCAACCTCCCGAGTAATCAGTTCGTAGAATAAGGAAATCATCCAAATATTAATACATAACAGCTACGCGCCACAATTTACTAAAACTGGAATTCAGGAAGCTACAGTCCATTAAAAATTACGGGAAACCACAAATAGAAAAGTTATTTTCAAGGGCTACCACATCCATGTTGAGCCTGGGCTCCAAATCTTAATTCATCACATCTGAAATCAGGTTTCAGTCTGGGTGTGTACACTTAGACAGAACTCAACCTGCATATTTATTATTCCAACACAGAAACTGTTGGAACACCATATTACTAATTTGGGTCAAGATCACTATGTCTATAGGATCATTGCATTGACCTTGTTGTATAGAGTAAAGGTCAACTAGTTAAGGTCTAAGGCTTAGGACTTAGGTTTGAAGCATTCCCGAAGACCTCCTAGTTCAGATGAGAAGACCAGCTTTAGAGTTCAACTTGTCATCGAGCTCAGATCGACGAAGCGTCGAACCCAGTTCGACTATCTCTGATCTCAGGTCGACGAGGCGTCGAACTCCGTTCGACAATCGCTGAGCTCAGATCGACGCTTTCTGTCTAAGCCTAATTCCAATTTCTCTGAGCTCAGTTAAACGATAGTTGAGCTAAGATCGACGATTATCTTTTGAGATCGATGATTTCTGGAATTCTGTCAGTTTGTTAAAGTTTTCAAATATCTTTAAGTCAGAGCATTTATTGAAGAAGATTTCTAGCCGTTATATTCAATCTGGAGCAAGTTTCAAGGAAACAAAGAAGGAATGTTATTTAGGTTATTCCTCCAGAGACAGTTGACATTTAAGGAAAACACTTATGAATTTTGATAATGGCTATCTAGAAGATTTGAAGACTGGATTTCATATTATTATTCAGTAAAGAAGAAACACAGATATATAGAAGAAGAAAAAAAGAGAAGAAGATCAATAACACTGAACAGAGAACAAGCTTCTATTATGATTCCTTCTGATTCAAAGTTTTCTCAAGTCTTCATCATTCATACTCCAGATAACACACATTTCAGTTCTTGCTGGAATCATCTTTTGCTGGAGCATTCTTTTCATTGAAGACCTATAACCCATGCCAAGCATATATTCCTGAACTCTTGCTAATCTCAGGGGGAGCTTTGACAACATCAACATCCACTTGTGCTTCTCTCTGATTGTTGATAGAGAAGACAGCCTAACCTTTTTCTTTTTCTTTCCTGTAAAAGGGTTCTTTAAACTCACTTCAAAAGTTATGTTTTGGTTTCTAAGACCTGATAAAAACTCAGTGGTGGCAAGACACCTGATCAAAAAATTTGCTTTGGTTTTTGAGCACCTGATCAAAAGCTCATTGGTGACCAGGACACCTAATCAACTCATCCTGTAGTGGATTCCCACCAAGGGTTGTAGAAGAGTGGATGTACCCAAGTTTTGGGGAACCACTATAGTTCCTTGTGTCTTCTGGTTGCTTGTTATTTTGTTTGCTGTGTGCTGAGGATTTGTTTCTTGTATTTGTTTTATTCTGATTACTGTTAAGTACTCTACACTAAGTAAATTAAGTCTTCCACTGCTAAAGTAATTTTATATTTGCAAAATTATTTTAAAACACTCTATTCACCCCCCTCTAGAGTGAAGGGTTGATCTTACACTCACTTTCAATTGGTATCAGAGGCGAGGTTGGTTTTTCATACAGGCTAACACCTGAACTAAAAGATCTCTCTTAAGATCCATCCTTAATAGAGGGTTCTTTCTATTATATTTACCTTAATCTAAATCCATGGCACGGAACAAAGATTATGCTAGCACCAGACCTCCAGTGTGCAATCTCTCTAATTTTGCACTTTGGAAGGCAAGGATCAGATTATACATGAATTCCATTGATGAAGATATTTTTAATTCTGTTTTGACAGATTGCCCCAAGCCTCCTGCAAACACAAGCACAAATGTTGTTCTACTTCCTTCAGGAACAGATGCTGACATAAAGAAATGGAAGATTGTTGATGCTAAAGCTTTGAACATTCTAGCTCAAACAATGTCTGATGACATCTTCTAGAAGGTAGCTGAATGCAACTCCGCCAAAGAGATTTGGGACAAGATATTTGAGCTTGTGTCAGGATCAGCTGATGAGAGAAAAGATAGGAGATCTCATCTCAACACTCTGTATGAGAATATCAAGAAAGCAGAAAATGAATCAGTAGCTGACATGTACAACAGACTAAGTCTTATTGTCAGTGAACTCAAGACATTGGACAAGGAGATCTCTCTCACAGAGATAAATGACAAAATCCTAATGTGCTTCCCCAGTACTTGGGATTCAAGGATCTGGCCCATCAAGGATGCCAGACGTATAAATGAAATCACTATAGAAGCTCTTTTGGGCAAGCTCAAATCTTATGAGCAGCTCATCAAAAATAGAGAAGAAGAGTAGAAGACAACTTCTCTAGCAGTCAGGAAGGAGAAGTCAATTGCTTTCAAGGCAATAGAAGAACAGCCTGAAGACAAAGTCACAGGAAATGAAGAACTGATGAGCCTCCTAGCTAAGAGGTTCTACAAAATGGCCAGGAAGGACTTCAGAAAAAGGTCATCCAGAGGCCAAGAAAAGCCAAGGTATGATAAATCAAATAATAAAGAGATTATTTGTCATGGTTGTAGGAAACCAGGACACATACTGGCTGATTGTCTAGAAAGTCAAAACAAGGACAAGAAGGAGAAAAGAGAAAAGAGAAAAGATAAAGACTCCAGAAGAAATCACTATGACAAATCCTCTTCCAGCAAGAACAAGCACACAAGGAAGGGATTTGTTGCTGAAACATGGAGTGAAACAAAAGAAGAATCTGATGCATCATCAATTTGAAGTGATGAAGAGGATGATGCACAAGAAAAAGAATTTTGCATGATGGCAATCAATGCATCTCAGAACAACACTGATTAAGAACATGAATCTGAATTTGAACAAGAGCTAGAAGAAGACCAGGTAATTGATTCATTTGATTTTAATTCTGTGGACTTCATGTCTGAATTTAAAGCACTGTGTTTAGATCTACTCAATTCTGAGAAATAAATTATCTCTCTCAGAAATCAGTTATCTGAATACAGTACCTTAAGTTTAGACAACCTCAAACTCTCAGAAGAGTTAGAATCTTATAGGGAGCAGATAGCTTCACTAAAAAGTGAACTATCTGAGGCCAAGAAGTTTGAAGAATCCCTCAATGGGAGAAGTATCAAACTGATGGACATCACAAGCACAGTGAACTCAAGACTCAATAATACGCTGGGCTTGGGTGCTTCATCCAGCCAAGCTATTATGTTAACAACTCCCATTAAATTTATCTCTGATAAAGGAAAAGGAGTTGTGAAGGTTACTATAAAAAATTTTGATCTACCCAAAGGGAACAAAGTTCAGCAGAAATCGTCGAACCGAGCTAGACGATCCTCGAACAGAGCTCGACGATTTCATGCTGAATCGTCGAACTCAGGTCGACGATCTCTGATCTCTGAACACAGACAAGATCGATCGCTGAACAAAGCTCGACGATCCTACCCAAGATCGTCAAACTCAGGTCCACGATCGTCGAATGGAGCTCAGAGATATGACCACTTGTCAAGGGGTACATCAAAAATTAATTCTAGATATCCTACATCTCATGGGTTCAACCTTTATACAAAATGGATAATACCCCCTAGGAGATATCATCCTGAAGGATATAAGAGTCAACCAGAGATGTCTTTTATTTCTGATTTCAAAGGTTATCAAGCTAGACCCAAGGTAAACTGGGTCAAAAACAAATGAACTGTTATTTGTGCAGGTGAAGACCTATCCAACCATGGACCAGCACTGGTATCTAGATAGTGGGTGCTCCAAGCACATGACTGGAAGCAAGGGTAACCTAGTATCCTTCAAGGCTAAGCATGGACCCAAAGTGATGTTTGGAGATTCAAACTATGGATAGACCAAAGTATATGGTGCAGTCCAAATAGGGTCAGTAACATTCAAAAAGGTAGCATATGTGGAAGGACTAAAGCACAACCTTATTAGTATCAGTCAGTTATGTGATGAAGGTTACAAAGTCACATTCAACAAATCTTCATGCCTCATCAAATGAGAAGACAACACAACTGTGTTGACAGGTAACAGAAGAGGTAACATCTATCTACTATATTTTCATTCAACCAAGGTAGATATCTGTTTATTTAATTCTCTTAGCAAACCTAATGAATTATGACATAAGAGATTAGGACATGTTAACCTTAGAACCATAGCTAGGCTATCCAAGGACAACCTTGTTAGAGGACTACCTTCTGGCCCTTACAAGAAGGAAGGACTCTGTAGGGCTTGTCAATTAGGCAAGCAAACTAAAAATAGCTTTAAGTCACTTAATAAGAGTGATTCACCTAGGATTTTGTACCTGTTACATATGGATCTGTTTGGACCCATTACTGTACAAAGCCTAGGAGGGAAATCTTATACTATAGTAGTTGTAGATGACTTCTCTAAATTCACATGGGTGTTCTTTTTGAGGAAGAAATCTGATAACTTCAAATGTTTGACAGAGTTTCTCAAATGTATACAGACTGAGTTCAATACTCACATAGCCCTGATCAGAAGTGATCATGGGACAGAGTTTGATTCTCTTCTTATGCAAGAGTTCTGTCAGAAGGAAGGGATCATGCACACTTTCTCAGCTCCTAGAACTCCTCAACAGAATGGGATAGCTGAAAGGAAGAATAGAACCCTTATTGAATCTGCCACAACATTGTTGACAGATGCTAACCTTCCTCTATCCTTTTGGGCAGAGGCTGTGAACACTTCAAATTATGTTCTGAATAGGAGTTTGATATATAAGCTAAAGGGCAAGACTCTCTATGAATTACTCAAAGGGAAGAAACCTAAAGTTGATTTTCTTAGAATTTTTGGTTGTATTTGCTACATGCATAACAATGACAAGAAATACTTAGCAAAATTTGAAGCCAAAGCTGATGAAGGAGTGTTTTTGGGATAGTTCATGATCATTAAGGCCTATAGGGTTTATAATAAATCATCTCATAAAATTCAAGAAACTGTGCACGTCTCTTTTGATGAAACTAATATGTCTTACAAGGAGAAGATCACTTCTACCATAGACCCTTTGCAGATACATTCTCTATTAGAGAATTTGGACAGGCTGAATATCATTGAAAAAGATCCATCACCTTCATTCACTCAACAAGAAGCTGAAAGTATTGAAAATGAAGATGACAGTCAGATTTTAGCAAGTCATGGTGACAATCAAAATAAAGAGCCAGTTGTTGTTCCACAAGAGGAAACAACAATACAGGTTGGTGAACAATCAACAACCATTGTTTATTTAGTAATAACAAGATATCATCCAATCTCTCAAGTGATTGGAGACATCTCAACAGGTATGCAAACTAGAAATCAAATCAATCAACATCTGATGCATATTTTCTTTCTTTATCAAATTGAGCCTCAATCCATACAAGATGCAAAACAAGATCAAAACTGGATCATTGCAATGCAAGAGGAATTAAATCAATTTGAAAGAAACAAAGTTTAGGAGCTAGTGCCAAAGCCAAAGAATCATCCCATTGTTAGAACAAAATGGGTATTCAGAAACAAGTTAGATGATCAAGGAGTTATTGTAAGAAACAAGGCAAGGCTGGTTGCTCAAGGATATTCTCAAGAAGAAGGCATAGACTATGACCAACCCTTTGCACAAGTTGCAAGGTTAGAGGCCATAAGAATCTTCCTAGCATATGCAGCTCACAAAAAGTTAGAAATATATCAAATAGATGTCAAAAGTGCATTCCTCAATGGTGATATCAAGGAAGAAGTTTATGTAAAACAACCTCCAGGTTTTATCTCTCTAACTCACCCATATTTTGTTTATAAATTGCATAAAGCATTATATGGTCTCAAACAAGCTCCTAGAGCATGGTATGAGACCATAGCTTGCTTTCTCTTGGAAAATGATTTTAAAAGGGGTAGAGTAGACCAAACTCTTTTTATTAGAACCCATAAGTCCAATATCCTACTAGTACAAATCTATGTAGATGATATTATTTTTGGTTCTACTTATTCAAATTTGTGCAAAAGGTTCTCCAACCTAATGCATTCCAAGTTTGAAATGAGTAGCATGGATGAGCTATCCTTCTTTCTTGGATTGCAAGTCAAACAATATGCTGATGGCATCTTTATTTCTCAAACCAAGTATGTAAAAGAATTGGTTAATAAATTTGGTATGTCTGATGCATCCTCTATGAAAACACCCATGTCTACTAATGTTGTATTAGATGCTGATGAACGTGGGAAACCAGTTGATCAGACCATATATAGAGCAATGATTGGCTCCTTATTGTATCTTACAGCTAGTAGACCTGATATAATGTTTGCTACATGCATATGTGCTAGATTCTAAGTCAGCCCTAGAGAGTCACACCTCACATTAGTTTAGAGGATTCTTATAGGTATGTGAAAAGTTGTCCAAATCTAGGTCTCTGGTATCCAGCTCATTCAGGATTTTATTTAACTGGATTTTCTAATGCTGATTATGCTGGATATAGAGTAGACAGGAAAAGCACCAGTGGAACTTGTCATTTTCTTGGTGACAGACTTGTCTCTTGGTTTTGCAAGAAACAAACATCTGTGTCCACATCAACTGCTGAAACTGAATATATGGCAGCAGGTAGTTGTTTCTCACAGATATCGTGGATTCAAAATCAACTCCTGGACTATGGCTACAACTTAGAGAAGTCCAAAATATTTTGTAACAATACTAGTGCTATTTCCATAGATCAAAATCCCGTCCTCCATAGTAGGACCAAACACATAGAGATTAGACATCACTTCTTAAGGGATAATGTAGAGAAAAGTAACATTGAACTAGAATACATCCCAACTGATTTACAAAGGGGAGATATTTTCACCAAACCCTTGGATGAAAAGAAACATAATTTCTTCCTTAATCAGTTAGGAATGTTAAATGGAGGCAGTCTTAATTAAGTTCCAAGATCTTACAAACCTAAAAATTGACAAATACTAGGTTAAAAATTTGAGTTCCCTAGTGTCAGTAGTTTTTCTCTAAACTCTAAACTACGCTCGATGTTTTTCATGAAGATCGTCGACCGGAGCTCGGCGTTTTCTTCTCGGTTAGCAATCTCAAATATCGTCGAACGGAGATCGACGATGTTGAGACCCTTCATTTTCCCCTAGAGCCGTAGATCGTCGAACTGAGTTCAATGATCTTTCCTTTTATGCGTCAAACCCCAATATAAAATCATTTTTCAGGAATCGTTCTCATTTGCGCCTTCATACCTTCTACAAGAATTTTTATTTCCCTCCAAACTCTTCTACACTTGATCTTGTTTATTTTTGCAGGAAATATATCGGTCTCAGATGCCGTTCTAGCCGCAATGAAGTTCGATACCGGCTTTGACATTGACATGAAATCTTTCGAGGGGACTGATTAGATGTTTAAGGATATTCTGGAACTCTTCAAGGAACAACAACTTGCGAATATAATTTCTACTAGAATCAAGTTAGCAGCAGATGAGACAAAAGAATGGGTCTATACTGCCCATAATCTGGATCAAAACACAGTTATTGGAACCATCTCAGGAACACAGGTATCCCTAACCCCAGGTATTCTTACAAAAGTTTTTGGATTAAGTACTGGTAATGATAACATAGAACTATTAGAAGTAGAATTCTCTGCAATGTTAGATAGAATGGGTCATAATTCTGAGAACCCTAATAAACTGCTAAAGAAGAATCTATTCATGGAATATAGATTTCTAGCAGATGTTGTAGGAATGGTCATTTTGGCCAAGCATTCAGCCCATGATACAATTTCCAGATATCAATTCTGTTTAATGGCTGCAATAGTGGATAAGAAGCACCTAGATTGGGGAGAAGTTTTCTTTGATTTGCTTAAGAAAAAGATAAACAAGAACTTTGTAAACTTTGGAAGGATTTTGGGCCTATTCCTGCAGAATAGGTGCCCACAGTTGTTGGTGTCCAATGGGATGCATATCAATGGATCAAAGAGGCTTTCTTCTGCCCTATTTGGCAAGTGGGAGAGACAGATTGTCAAACCCAGCAGGGCTCCTGCAGCTAAAGCTTCTTCAGGCACATGGACTGAAACAGTCACTTCTCCTTAGTCCACTGCCCCATTAGAAGTTATGCAATCCCCTTCCATATCCTCTCCTCCTTCTCCACATCCAATTACATCATCCATACTTTCATCTCAAATAGATTCTCCACCTCCTTCAGCCACTCATCAAGAAGTTTTCCATCCACTACATTTCTTCCCATCCATAAATTTAGAATCATCCCCCCATCTTCCATCATTCAACCTTCTAGATGATTCCTTCATGGATGCTTCTCCATCTTCACCTCAAGCCATTCCATCCACCTCAACATCCTTCCAACAAATCCTACATGATATCATATCTTAACCATCCTTTCCCCCTTCCATCTCCTCATTCTTACCATCAGTCACTATCCCAGTTCCATCCATTTCAACCATTCCAATATCTCAACCATCCATACCACTTCAATCTGCATCAAATCCATCTCTCTCTGCAGCTCCTCCATCTACCTATACTCAGGTTAATCTTGAGCAAGTAGATCACCTTCCTCTAGCAGATAAGCTATATGAGTTGTTGGCACCAAAGCTAACTCTCTTATTGGATACCTCCTTGGCTCCCTTAGTCAAGACTTTATATAAGTTATCTGCTAAGATCTCTTCCTCCTCCCTTCAAGCCATCCCTTCTTCTGGGGGCCTAGATTCAGTTCTCTCTGACTCTAGGCAGGGGGAGATGCCATATAAAGAAGTGCTTCCCTCAGAGATTTCAGAAATGCAAGCATCATAAGTTCCAGTTCCAGCTCCAATCATCAGTCCTGTAGTAGATATCCATTCATTATTGTCAAAATTTGATTCACTTTATTGTAGTTATCTTTCAGCACCTCTTCCTGCTGAAGATTTAACCAAGGTTATAGTTCCCTTCTCCTGCTGTGATCCCAATCTGCTACAGATGTATATCAATTCTGTTAAGACTGTGGAAAGTGTTCCTTTGGTTCATGCTACTGCTGCTGTGGTTGTTTTCTCAGAGGCTGTGATAGAGCCAATTTGTTTAGTTTCTGAGCCTACTGCTTCAGTTAGTTCTCCTGCTATTTCAGCTGCTGCTCCTATTATTTCTACTTATACACCTCCTGCTTCAGAGAAAGTTCCTGTCTCCATTTCTAAAGAAGAAGTGTTAAGGCAAATAGATGCTTTATTTGATGAGCCTCAGAGCTCTGATGATGATGAATTCAGAATAGACTCTGATGACTCTTCTGCAACTATTGCAAAGAAGAGGAAAGCTAGAAGTAAAGCTATGAAAAGAGTCTCAATTGAAAAGACTACTTCTGATCATGATATTCCATATTATATTCTGCACAGCTGCCCAAAAACTGAGTACTGGATTCAATTCTCTAAAAATCAGTTGAAGGCCATGAGGAAGAAAAGGAAATATTATAAAGGAACCTCTCACTATAATCCTCCTCCTTCTCGTCCTCCAGGTACAGGATCTGGTGGAGACTCAGCTCATCATTCCTCCAATATCTCTTCTCAAAGATCCTCTCAATCCCAGTATCAAGGAAGACCTCAACCTAGAGGATATCAGCAAAGAGGCAATCAATAAAGAGGCAGTTAGTATAGAGGCACTCAAAGAGGTCATCAGGTTTATTCCAGAGGACACCAGGCATCAACCTTATCAAAGGAAAGGACAAAGCCCAAGTGATTCCACTTTGGTACTTTTCCTTATAAGCTCAAAGAAGGTTTTCATCAAAAAGCTCCTCCCACTGACACCATCAATAATTATGAGCCATCAGTTCCATTTGAAGATCTAGAGAATAACCTAGTCTCCTGGACAGCTAGACTAAAAGAGATGGCTGCACTAGATCAAATCAAGAAAGCTAGAAAAAAGCCAAGATACTTCCAACATCTCTACTCTGTCAGATCAAAGAAGACAAGAACTTGAAAGGCACAACTCCAAGAAATTTTTCAATACTGAGAAGTATATGCAGCTACATCCTGAAGCTGTAGTCCCTATATGCATAAGCCAGAAGTCTCTTGGTGCTGCTGATGATATGAGATCAAAGAAAGACTCTGAAAATCCTAACAGGGAAATTCTATTTCTGAAAGGCATTGACAAGGAAAGTTAATGTAAGCTGAACAATCTCTCTCTGCTGAACTATTTGCTGTGATATATTTATATATCTGTGGTTCTGCAATGTTTTATGTATTTCTTTTTTTGTTGTTTTTATTTCCTATAATTCATGTAAATAGTAATCCTAACCCAAATAGGGGGAGATTTTTGGAACACCCTATTACTAATTTGGGTCAGGATCACTATATCTATAGGATCATTGCATTGACCTTGTTGTATAGAGTAAAGGTCAACTAGTTAAGGTATAAGGCTTAGGACTTAGGTTTGAAGCTTTCCCCAAGACCTCCTAGTTCAGATTAGAAGCCCAACTTTAGAGTTCAACCTGTCGTCGAACTCAGATCGACGAAGCGTCAAACCCAGTTCGACTATCTCTGAGCTCAGGTCGACGAGACGTCGAACTCGGTTCGACGATCGCTGAGCTCAGATCGACGCTTTCTGTCTAAGCCTAGTTCCAATTTCTCTGAGCTTAGTTCAACGATAGTTGGGCTCAAATCGACGATTATCTTTTGAGATCAACGATTTTTGGAATTCTATCAGTTTGTTAAGGTTTTCAAATATCTTCAAGTCAGAGCATTTATTAAAGAAGATTTCTAGCCGTTATATTAAATCTGGAGCAAGTTTCAAGGAAACAAAGAAGGAATGTTATTTAGGTCATTCCTCCAGAGACAATTGACATTTAAGGAAAGCATTTATGAATTTTGCAAACGGCTATCTAGAATATTTGAAGACTGGATTTCATATTATTATTCAGTAAAGAAGAAACACAGATATATAGAATAAAAAAAAGAGAAGAAGATCAATAACACTGAATAGAGAACAAGCTTCTATTCTGATTCCTTCTGATTCAAAGTTTTCTCAAGTCTTCATCATTCATACTCCAGACAACACATATTTCAGTTCTTGCTGGAATCATCTTTTGCTGGAGCATTCTTTTCATTGAAGACCTATTACCATTACAAAGATTCTATTCCTGAACTCTTGCTAATCTCAGGGGGAGCTTTGACAACATCAACATCCACTTGTGCTTCTCTCTGATTGTTGACAGAGAAGACAACCTAACCTTTTTCTTTTTCTTTCCTATAAAAGGGTTATTTAAACTCCCTTCAAAAGTTTTGTTTTGGTTTCTGAGACCTGATCAAAACTCAGTGGTGGCAAGACACAAGATCAAAAAATCTACTTTGGTTTTTGAGCACCTGATCAAAAGCTAATTGGTGCCCAGGACACCTGATCAAATCATCCTGTAGTGGATTACTACCAAGGGTAGTAGAAGAGGGGATATACCCAGGTTTTGGGGAACCACTATAGTTCTTTGTGTCTTCTGGTTGCTTGTTATTTTGTTTGTTGTGTTCTGAGGATTTGTTTCTTGTATTTGTTTTATTCTTATTACTGTTAAGCACTCTAAACTAAGCAAATTTAGTTTTCCACTGCTAAAGTAATTTTTATATTTGCAAAAATTTTTTAAAATACTCTATTCACCCCCCTCTAGAGTGAAGGGTTGATCTTACACTCACTTTCAAAAACTTTAGCTATACTTTTAGGGAGCTAAAGAACTCCCCCAAAAATGTGTAACCATCGGTTGGAAAGTTCATTCTGAGGGATAACTATCATGTTGAGCTCAAGACCCGAATCATACGTGACCATACCTGAAATCGACCTTAAATTGTGTTGCATAGAGAAAAACAGATTTCTGTACAGCACTTTGCACACATCGTAAAGACAGATGAATTGCATCGGTTCATCTCATTCCTCCATCCATCATGCAAAGCACATCTAACTTCTCTCTTCACTTTCTCACTCATTAGACAACAGATCTTTACCATATAAAGGCAGCCTTCTTCGTAATGAAGAGAGAAGAGATGATTGAAGATATTTATGCGGCGATTGACGCCCTAAACAAAAGTTTTAGCATGGTTCCTTCCTAAAAAATCTCCATTAAACTCCCAAATCAAGCTCTCTTCAGCCAATAACTCTCCTACACTTTGAATCTAAAGATCTAGCAACAAGGGAGAGGGTAGGAAGCTCACCTAATTTTCGGCCATAGATCATGTCCTTCTCTTTGGAGGCATGTCGTGCTCGGTTTTTCGCCAGTATCATGCTCGGTTCATTGTTCTTCAGGAAAAGGAAAAAAGTCAGCCAATCCCAAAAGCACTTAGGTTTCGTGTTATCCTAATTAAGAAGTGGTTAGTGATTTTAAGTTTGAAAGTCTTCCTACCGTATGTCATCCTCTCATTGGACGACCCTTAATATAACATAAATTAAGTCTTCTGAAAAGATAAGTACATAACCCGTTGTTTTGTACAGTCTTGAAGTACCGTAAATCCGTGAGTGACTAAACAACATAGATATAAAACGCAAAGTCCATTCGTCAAGTATAATCGACAAATCGTCGAAATCTCTAGACGAATCGTTGAGTGATTTAAGTACGTTATACGAGTCATTTCGACGAATTAGAGAGTCCACTCGACGAATCTATCGGCACATTTCACAAGTCCACTCTAGTTCACTCAATAAATTTGTCGAGTCCTCTAGATGAATTCTTAAGTCCTTTTGACGAATACCCCGACAGATTCCACAAGTCCACTCAAGTTCACTCAATGAATTCGTCGAGTCCTTTCGATGAATTCTCGAGTCCTTACGGTTAATATCCCGACAAATTCCACAAGTCCACTCAAGTTCACTCGACAAATTCGTCGAGTCCTCTTGACAAATTCATGAGTCTTCTCGTCTATCTCTCAATTTATCTCGACGAATACCCTACAGGCCTCTCAACGAATTTACTCCAGGCCTGCTTGAAAGATCTTATTTTCAAGGTAGCTAGCAACTTATAGGTGGGTGAATAGGTCTACTTAGGTCTTTTGATAGTCTTTGTAAATCACTTGTTTGTTTCTTTTAGGTTTCAGCTTAGAGTGATCTAGAGCTTGTCCTTAGCACCTGCAATTAAGAAAATAAAAGCAAACACAGAAAAGCACACAAGTGTTTTATAGTGGTTCCCCAAAATTATGGGTGCATCGACTCTCTTCCCACCTTGCTAACTTCCTGTTAGTCAATGCACTTCTCCAATCCAATTATCCAAGGAGCTTACACCTCAGATCCCTCAGGATCTCTCAGTCTCTTCCAATACTTACACCTCAGCCACAAAAGCCTACACTCAGTGATACAAGTATCACCTACCTAAGGCACTTAAGCCCTACCACTCAGTCTACAGAAGATAGCCCTACCTCAGTGAAAGCTTGCTCCTACAACTCAGAGAGATGCACTCTCCTACGGTTCAGGCAAAACTTCCCTACTTCTCAGTGAGTAAAACTCACCTACCTTAGAGAGCAACACTCTCCTATAGCTCAGGCAAATTTTCCCTACCTCTGACCCAAAGGTCCTACAGCACAGATCCAGAAGGATCCAACAAAAGGAAATAGTTTAATAAACTTTGACACAAAGAAATTTCTCTATGTCAACCACTTGAGCAGAAAACTTTCTGCTCCAACTCTCCTCATAATAGGGAAAGGATTTGTTGGAGGAACTCAGAAGATAACTTCTGAACTTGCTGCATAAGGCTAAAGATCTTTTGATCCTGAGTCTTCAAACAGCTCACTGAACCTGCCAAAGGATGAAGGTTCTTTTTTCTTCAGAATTGATTCTGAATCTACTGTGGCAGATAGAGATTTGCACAGCTAACTGAACTTTTCATGCTGGAGAGCTTCAAGCTTTTCACATGCAGCAATGACGAAGAAGATGAAGATGGCTTCTCTCCTTTTTAAATATTGTATGCCCTAAAAGTTATCATTGTCTTGGCCCTATCTCTTCCTTTTGTAGTTCACCGATCAATGGCTCTTAGAGATCGGTGGGCCCCACCTGCAGCTTCCAGTTGCGCCTTGTTTTAACGGAAGAAGACGTACAGTAGCTTCACGACAAGTTTTATCGTGTAGTGTAGCCTACCCGTGTCTAAATTGACCTTAGTTGACCTTCTCGATTATGCTGACGTCATCACCTATGGACTTTGCTAAAATCGAGCATCAGAGAATAGGCGTTGAGTGAGTAAGCATCACTCAACGCTAAACTACTTTTACAGTTTTACTGTTTCTTTGCGTTGAGTGAGTAGCCTTCACTCAATGCCAAACTACATAAATATAAAGTCTGTTCCTAGGCGTTGAGAGATTCAGCTTCACTCAACGCCAACTTGCTTTATCAGCTTTCTGCTGCTTGGCATTGAGTGAGAAAGCATCACCCAACGCCAAACCATTTAGACAAAATTCTATTTTCACTAGGCGTTAAGAGCGTTGAGTGAACAACCCTCACTCAATGCTTTTTGTCTTAACCAAATTTTTTCTTCTTCAGATACATAAGCGTTGAGAGCATTAAGTGAGCACGCCTCACTCAACACTTTCTACCTTAGCCAATTTTCTGTATTTAATAAGCACTGGTCAAAGACTGTCTTTCTGATTTTGATGAAAGGTGAGCTGAGATCGGCGAACTCTTAACTCAGTTCAACGAACTCTCAACTAAGCTCGACGAACTCAGAATCTCAAGCTCTGAACTTTACTCGACTTACAACCTTTTTGTTGTATGGCGTTGAGTGTGTATTCATCACTCAACGCCAAAAAACTTAGCCAACTTTCTCTTTAGTAGCATGGCGTTGAGTGAGTTGAATTCACTCAACGCCTGTGGACTTAGCCACATTTTAGCTCATTCCAACATAGGATATGACAGCATAGGCCACACTCAGCGATATAAGTCATCTAGCGTTGAGTGATGTTCCTTCACTCAACGCCCGTGGACTTAGAAAGATTTTTGTCATCCCATACCTTAGGTATGTGTTTACCTGACTTCACCACTTAGGCTACCTGACCTATCATAGTCATCTACAGACATGTGTATATCATTGATAAGATTGACTTCAATCAAATCCAGGACATTGTGGGCAATGGACCCAATAATATCTCCCTATTTGAGTAATTCAAAACTCTTAAGCAAAGGAAATGACAAACACAGAACCATACAACACAAGGCATAATAAAAGAAAACTAAATAATTAAGATGTGATCTATAGTTACCACACTTCCCTTCTTGCAGAATGGAACATTACTGCATCTGCCATCTGCTTCCCCTGAATTATTGTTTCCTTGCTTATCTGATCATCTGATCATCTTATCCTCTCGCCCTTTTTGACTGCAGTAAATAGCTGGTAGGATGCACCTGATCAACTTATCATCTTATCACCTGCAACCCCTCAATTAGGCAGTAGTGAAATGTTGGAATTGTGCTGAACTTGCACCCCGTCAATTGGAGAATCTTCATTTCTTTAAAGGACCATCCTATCTACATAAAGCCAAATAGTTTGCAATCAGATGAGGAGAAACTAGAGCAATACTAAGTTTAACATACCCAACTCAAATTTGAAGGTGTTAAACTTGGCTTCATCTAGTGGCTTAGTGAAGATGTCAGCCACTTGCTTGTCTGTTGGGACAAACTTAAGGGTGATGTCTTTACATTCCACATACTCCCTAATGAAATGATATCTAACCTCTATCTACTTAGTCCTGCAATGGGAGACAGGATTCCTAGCAATAGAGATTGTACTAGTAGAATCACAGAATAAATGAGTTCTACTTCTCTGGAGGTTGTAGTCTTGAAGCTGGTGCTAGATCCACAACAACTGAGCATAACAGCCTCCTTCTGAGATGTACTCTGACTCTGCAGTTTATATTGCCACAATGGTTTGTTTCTTGCTGCTCCAAGATACCAGTCTCCCTCCCAAGAACTGACAGGTGCCAGATGTGCTCTTCCTATCCTCTTTGCAGCCAGCAAAATCTGTAATTTAATAGTAAGTTAATTCAAACTCCACATTCCTAGGGAACCAAAGGCCAAGATCTGGAGTGCCCTTAAGATAACTCAAGATTCTCTTAGATGCAAAGTAGTGAGATTCTTTTGGGCAAGCCTGATACCTAGCACAAACACATGTAACCTACATGATGTCTGGCCTACTTGTAGTCAGATATAGAAGGGAGCTAATTATCCCTCTATATAAAGTTTCATCAACAGGTTTCCCTGCTTCATCTTTGCCTACAGGCATACTTGACCCCATGGGAGTTCTCTTGGTGGAGGAATTCTCCATGCATAATTTCTTGATTAACTCCCTAGTGAACTTATACTGGGTTATGGAAAATCCATCATCAGTCTATCTTACTTGGAAGTCTAAGAAGAACTTAAGTTCACTCATACTGCTCATCTTAAACTCCCCTGCATAAGTTTAGCAAACTTTTTGCAGAGATTGTCATTAGTAGATCCAAAGATGATGTCATCTATATAGATCTGGATTAGGATAATCTTACCCTTAGATTCCCTTAGGAATAAGGTCTTGTCTATTTTACCCCTTGAGAATTTATTCTCAATGAGGAAACTAGACAATGTCTCATACCATGCTCTAGGGGCTTGCTTCATCCCATATAGAGCTTTCCTAAGTCTATAAACAAAATCAGGTGAGTTAGGAACTACAAAATCTGGAGGCTGCTCAACATAGACTTCTTCTTTTCAGTCACAATTTAGGAAGACTGACTTCACATCCATTTGGTAGACCTTGAATCCCTTATGTTCTTCATGTGCAAGGAATAATCTGATGGCCTCCAATCTTGCTACAGGGGCAAAGGTTTGATCAAAATCAATTCCTTCTTCTTGCATTTACCCCTTAGCTACTTGTCTGGCCTTGTTCTTAATTATAATGCCATTTTCATCAAGCTTGTTTCTGTAGATCCACTTGACTCCAATGAAATTATGACCATGAGGTCTGGGAACCAGCTTCAAGACCCTACACCTCTTGAACTGGTTCAGTTCCTCCTGCATAGCTCCAATCCAATACTGGTCTATGTTGGCCTCTTAAAACTTCTTGGGCTCCACTTGGGATAGAAAGCATGAATACATAGCTGTGTTCTGACTTCTGCTCATTGTCATTACTCCATGACTTGCCTCACGAATGATGTGGTGTGCTGGATGATCTCTCATATGTAAGACTGCAGGTGGCAGTCTTCTTTTAGAAACATGGGCATCTTCTTGTTGATCTTCATCCACTCCCAGTATGCCAGGTAGATCTTCAAGAGTATCCATATCATCTTGGATGACTGGTGATGCTTCCTTGATGGTCAGCATGTCCATCATCTGTTCTGTACCTGGAGAACTATAAGAGGAACTTGGCAGTCCATTGTTAATCATGGTAGACTAATCAAAGACTACATGAACTGATTCTTCTATAACTTGACTTTTCAAGTTATAGATCATATAGGCTTTGCTATGATTGATGTACCCAATAAATATTCCATCATATGATTTGGTTGTAAATTTAGTCACATAGGACTTACCATTGTGAAGCACAAAGCATTTATTACCAAAGATTCTGAGATAGCCCAGATTTTGTTTTCTGCCCTTCAAGATCTCATAGGGAGTCTTCTTGTGGCCTTTGGTGATAGAGCTCTATTGAGGACATGACATACAGTATTTACTGCCTCAGCCCAGAAATATTCTGGGAGAGATTTGTCACTCAACAGTGTTCTACCAGCCCTTATGAGAGTCCTATTTTTCCTCTCAACTATCCCATTTTGCTGGGGTGTTCTAGGAGAAGAGAATTCTTGAGGAATCCCATGCTCTTCACAGAACTTTGTCATGCTATCAGAATGGGATTCTGTCTCATGGTCACTTCTGATTTTGACCACAGAACAGCCAAGCTCATTCTGAATTTGCTTGACAAACCTCATGAAGATATCAAGGGTTTCATCCTTCTTCTTAAGAAAGAACACCCAAGTAAACTTGGAATAGTCATCAACTACCACAAGGGTGTAGACTTTCTTACCAAGACCGTGAACTGGCATTGGACCAAATAGGTCCAAGTGCAAGACGTATAAGCACCTAACAGAGTCTTTGGTCCTAATAACCTTGAAGGAGACTTTTGACTGCTTACCCTTTTGGCAAGCTGAGCAAATGCCCTCCTTAGAGCACTTCATATTCGGGCCATTCCTAACTAGCTCTTGACTGAAGATCTTGCCAATAGTCTTGAAATTCAAATGGGATAGTCTCTTGTGTCACTGGACACAGTAGGAGACTTTCTATTTTGCCACTAAACAGATATGAGAATCTGTGTCTAGACATAGAAAGTTCAAGCAATAAACATTTCCACTCTTTGTGCCTGTCAAGATGACCTCTTGGTCACTTAGCCTCCTAATTAGGCACTCCTCCTTGTGGAAGAAAATTACATAGCCAAGATCAGAAGGTTGGGTTATGCTTATAAGGTCGTGCTGCAACCCTTCAACATAAGACACCTTAGTGATGGTGACTATACCATATCCCCTGGTTACACCTCTATCTGAACCTCCAAAGATGACTTTGGGTCCATCTTTTACTAGAGTAAACTCCTTCAAGTTGCTCCTTGTTCCAGTCATGTGCCTGGAACAGCCACTATCCAAGTACCATATATGGGTATGACACCTTGAACTATCCTGCAATATACAAATTACTTAATCTTAGGACACAAATATCTATTGGGTCCTAGGTGCATGTTAGCATGAAACTGAACATGTCCACCAGCAGAATTTCTGACTGGTGGACTGACCCTAGCTCTGCCCACATTGGGATTGTGCCAGCAGTCAATGGAAAAATGTCCTATATTACCACAGCACCAACAATCTTTATGTTATATCTTCTTTTCTGTGAAAGCCCTACAGCTTGATGAGCAACAACCTTGATAAGAGGAAGATGTGTTGTAGCCTTTTTCTGATTTCTTTCAGCCAGAATTTGACTGAAGTTAAGTCATATAGCTGGCTGATTTGGTCTGCCCTGAGTGCCAGCAGCAGCTAGCTTCTTTTCAGAAAGCATGCTTCTGATGGCTTCAGAAATGCCCTGATTAGCCTAATTCTTGGACTTGCCCTTAGTTAGAACCTTTGCCGTCAGATTCTGAGCCTTGGCTGCAGCAACATTCTTGGGAGTTAGTGCAGAAGCACCAAAGACAAATGGTCTAGCTTGGGCAATTTGAAATTTCTCATTGGCAGCCTTGACTGTACACACCCTGCCAAAACTTTCACCATGACAGTGAACATCTTTGTTCACTCTAGATGAACAACACCTCTCCTAGTGATCATAAGAGCTTTTTTAGTCATACCTGTTAGAAGGTATCAAAAATTTTCTGAAAAGAATGGAAGGCTTAGAAGAAATAGGTTGAGGTGGAGCTGGAGCTGTGCCCTTCCTTTTGGAAGGAGAAACTCTTATGTCTCCCTTAAACCCCAACCCCTTCTTGCCCTTTTGAGAGGATAAGGAGTCTATCAAGGGGAGGACAGTACTTGTCTTAGAATAGCTAGCCACTAATATTTTCTCCTTCTCAAGCTTATCTTCAAGCTCCCAGATGATACAGTTCTTGTGCTTGATTGAGACTACCTGAATGTCAAAGAGGGACTTCAGTTGGCTAATTTCCCTAGCTTTCTGGTCCAACAGATTTGTTGTTACAGTCTGTTGGGCAATTGCAAGCTTAAGAGATGAGATCTCTTTAGCTTGCTTCTTAGACACCTTCTTGACCTTCTTGAAGGCATTCAAGAGTTCTCCATACTTGTCAATCAGTTGATTGACATCTACTTTAGATCCAAAATCTTCTTCACCACAGGGTAAAGAGGCTTCTGAGCAAGGACTAGTCTCAAACTCAGAAAAATAAGTAGAGTTAGGTGATAGATATACCTTGCTCTGACAAGGCTGATCCTTATTTCCTTCCTCATCTATCATTGCCATCAGCCCTATTTAGCTTTGGACATCTTCATCCACCTATGACTCACTGTCAGATAGTTTTAGAGGGGCTCTGATTCCTATCCTCCCTGGAGGATTGACTTCTCCTACTGTAATAGCTTCATCTTTAACAGTAGCAGGAACTTGCCCAATATAGGCTTCCTCTTCTTCAGACATAAAAGATGATGAGTCTGTCCAACTCTTTTCCTTCTTGGCAATGAAGGACTTTTCCTTCTTTCCTTTGTGTTGGTGCTGCTTCTTCTCCTCCATCTCCTTCCACTTCTCTGGGCAGTCAGCTATCACATTCCCAGGCTTGCTGCAACAGTAGAATTTTTTTTCGAGGAGTTATATTTATTATGTTTAGAACCATACCTGTCATTCTTGGACTGGTTCTTTTTGTGATGAGTGGAATTGGAAGGCCTTTTCTTCCAATGCTTCTTCTTCATTACCTCTGGAGTTTTCTAGAAAAGGCTATAAAATCTTTATCAGACATGTTGCTGTATGATGCCTCTGAGTTAGAGCTGTCTGACTCAGCTGGTCTCCTTGGTGGAGAAGTAATCATATCCTTTCCTTTCCTTATGCTTTTAGCTTTGAATTCCAAGGACTTTTCTTTGTCCAGTGATTTTTTGGAGGCATCCTCCTACTTCCTGGCAGCTAGTTACATCTCATAGGAGAGCATCTTCCCAAACAATATTTGGGGAGGACTGTCAGAAAGCTTGGCCATCTCTCTTATGGCACATATCTTAGTATCTCAGTCTCTAGTGAGAGATCTGAGAAACTTGTCATTAATTTCATAATTATTGAAGACCCTTCCATAGGTCTTCAACTCATTTATGATCCTGAAGAATCTTTCATAACAGGTAGTTATGTTCTCCTTTAGGATTTTCCTGAAAGCCTCATACTCTTGGTTGAGCAAAGACTTCCTATCATCTCTTACCTCATCAGTACCCTCCATGTAGACTACAAGGGTGTCCCACATCTCCTTGGAGGTCTGGCAGTGAACATAGTTCAGGAAGGTTGAGTCATCTACAGTACAGGCAATGATGTTCTGTGCTCTCTTGTCCAGGCCAGCTAGTATGACCTCATCTTTAATCATTTCAGAGAGTGTTTTTGGTGTCTGGATGTTGTCATCCAGAGCAAAAATTCTTGGATCATAGGCTTCCATGAATAACCTCACCCTCTCCTTCCATATTCCAAACTTCTCCTTTCTGCAGATGGGGTGTTTCATGGAACTCAGCTCTCTCTTGCTCTCTCCTGAGCCCATGACAACTTAGAAACAACTACCTTCTAGGATCACTCAGATTGTTAAATCCTTTTTGAGGAACTTCCCTCTGATACCTCTTGAAAGATCTTATTTTCAAGGTAGTTAGCAACCTAGAGGGGGGTGAATAGGTCTGCTTAGGTCTTTTGATTGTCTTTTTAAATCACTTGTTTGTTTCTTTTAGGTTTCAGCTTCGAGTGATCTAGATCTTGTACTTAGCACTTGCAATTAAAAAATTAAAAGCAAACACATAAAAGCACATAAGTATTTTATAGTGGTTCCCCAAAATTATTGGTACATCCACTCTCCTCCCATCTTGCTAACTTCCTATTATTCAAGGCACATATCTAAACAATGCTCCAAGTTGCTTAAACCACAGATCCCTCAAGATCTATCAGTCTCCTCAAAGACTTACACCTCAGTAACAAAGGCCTATACTCAGTGATATAAGTATCACCTACCTCAGGCACTTAAGCCCTACCACTCAGCTTATGGAGGATAGCCCTACCACAGACGAAGCTTGCTACTAAAACTCAGAGAGATGCACTCTCCTATAGTTCAGGCAAAACTGACCTACTTCTCAGTGAGTAAAACTCACCTACATTATAGAGAAGCACTCTCCTACAGCTCAGGAAAATTTGCCCTACCTCAGACCCAAAGGTCCTACAGCTCAGATCCAAAAGGATCCTACAAAAGGAAATAATTTAATTAACTTTGACAGAGAGAAATTTCTGTATCAACCACTTGAGCAGAAAACTTTCTGCTACAACTCTCCTCATAATAGGGAAAGGATTTGCTGGAGGAACTCAGAAGATAACTTCTGAACTTACTGTTGAAGGCTAAAGATCTTTTGATCTTGAGTCTTCAAATAGCTCACTGAACTTGCCAAAGGATGAAGGTTCTTTTTTCTTCAGAACTTATTCTGAATCTGCTGTGGCAGATGGAGACTTGCACAGCGTACTGAAATTTTCTTGCTGGAGAGTTTAAAGCTTTTCACATGCAGCAATGGCGAAGAAGATGAATATGGCTTCTCTCCTTTTTGAATATTATATGCCCTAAAAGTTATCTTTGTCTTGACCCTATCTCTTCCTTTTGTAGTTCGCCGATCAACGGCTCTTAAAGATCGATGGGCCCCACCTGCAGCTTCCAGCTGCGCCTTACTTTAATGAAATAAGATGTATAGTAGCTTCATGGCAAGTTTTGTTGTGTTGTCTAGCTTCCCCGTGTCTGAATTGACCTTAGTTGACCATGTCGATTATGCTGACATCAGCACTTATAGACTTAGCCAAAATTGAGAATCTGAGAATAGGCATTGAGTGAATTAGCATCACTCAATGCTAAACCACTTAGAGAGTTTTATTGTCTCTTTACGGTTAGTGAGTAACCTTCACTCAACGCCAAACTACTTAAATATAAAGTCTGTTCCTAGGCGTTGAGAGATTCAGCTTCACTCAACACCAACTTGCTTTATCAGCTTTTTGCTGCTTGGCATTGAGTGAGTAAGCATCACTCAGTGCCAAACCCTTTAGAAAAATTCTATTTTCACTAGAAGTTGAGAGCGTTAAGTGAATAACCCTCACTCAACGCTTTTTGCCTTAACCAAATTTCTTCTTCTTCAGCAACTTAAGTGTTGAGAGCATTGAGTGAGCATGCCTCACTCAATGCTTTCTGCCTTAGCTAATTTTCTGTATTTAATAAGCACTCAGCATAAACTATCTTTTTGAGTTCGACGAAAGTTGAGCTGAGCTCGACGAACTCTGAACTCAGTTCGACTAACTCTCAACTGAGCTCGATGAACTCAGAATCTCAAGCTCTGAACTTTGCTCGACTTACAACCTTTTTTCTGTATGGCATTGAGAGTGTATTCATCACTCAACCCAAAACACTTAGCCAACTTTCTCTTTAGTAGCATGACGTTGAGTGAGTTGACTTCATTCAACGTCTGTGGACTTAGCCACATTTTAGCTCATTCTAACTTAGGCTATGATAGTATAGGCTACACTCCGCACTATAAGTCTTCTAGCGTTGAGTTATGTTCCTTCACTCAATGCCTGTGGACTTAGACAGAATTCAATCATGCCACACCTTAGGTAAGTGTTTACCTGACTTAGCCACTTAGGCTACCTGACCTATCATAGTCATCTACAGACATGTGTATATCATTAATAAGATTTACTTCACTCAAATCCAGGACATTGTGGGCAATGGACCCAACACTGCTCTAACTACCAACTCAAGTCACCATTATGACACTACAACACATACGAGGTGTCTAACTCAAAATAGGATATTACACTTCATTGTCGTTGGTAAGCACTTGGTGCTCCCCATTATTTTTTGTTGTATGGTTATGTTTCTATGAGTGCTGCTGGCTTGTGACCCAACTGCTTTCTACCTGTGCAGGTGGGCAGAGCCCTATTTCAGTGGAGTTCTTTCCTGTAGGAATCACACGGTCATGTGTTTTATTATGCATGGTTGTTGTGACCATGCAAACCTACAACATTCTGGTTATCTTCCCTGGGTTGTGTGATTTGATCACGCACGGTTGTTTTGCCCGTGCATGACCAAATCGTATGACCGTCTCTTTTTGTCAAAATAATTTTTGGATTTATTGCCCGTAGGTTTTTCTTCATGCACGGTTGGATTTAACCGTGCGTGAAGGAAAACACACGCCCTCTGGTTTTGCCTATTTTTTTATGATCTGACTCCACCCATGCGTTTTGTTCTCGCATGGGTTAGTTGCCCGTGCGTGCTCATAAACGCACGAGCATGTCATCTTCATGGCTGGGCATTCCTGTGTTTTTATTAACGCACGATGTGTGCACGGTCATGTGTTCGACCTTGCGTTCCTTATTTTTTTGACTTGGTACTATTTAAGCCGCAAGTTTGCCCTCATTCAACACTTTTTTGCTTCTTTCCGCCATTTCGACGCAGGAGGAGCTCCGAGTCTGTTTTCTTCCACCATCCATGAGTGATTTTCCCTAGGCCACTTCACATTATCCAAGCGCTTTAAGGAGAGGATTCCACGCTCATCTTCATCGACTAGGAAGGAGTTCTTAGCATAGGACGTGGCCGAATTATTTTTACCAGAGAAGACCTCATTGGGTCCATTATTCTCAATATCCCAAATTTGAAGAAGGCCTATGGGATAATGGTATACACATGTTTGTATCTGATGCATGCTTTAAGTTCTATGTATGCAGGTGGTCACTTATTATACTGATTATATTGATGTTCTAAGAAATAATAAAAGGTGGACATAAGGAAGGATGCTGACAAGACAAAAATCTTTCTATGTCCGCGGGCATTGACTGAAGCTAGTTCACTCAACGTCAGATAGCTAAAAGCATTGAGTAAAGACTAGACAGTCAAAGCCTCAGCATTGGCAAGGCAAAAATCTGCTTAAGTTCATAGGCATCGAGTGTAGGAAGTTAACTCAACGCCTAAAGACAAAAATGATGAGTATAGCTCAAGCAGTCAAAGCATCTGAGAATCAGTATAGGATCCTGGCTAAGTCTAGAAGCATTGAGTGAAGGTAGTTCACTCAATACCTCAAGAAGAAAACGTCGACAGAATAGAGTGATGTCAAAACCATAGAAGAAGTAGACAGAAAATTTGTCTAAGATCAGAAGCATTGAGTGAAGCCAGTTCACTGCCAGCTCAACAAAGATTCAACTAAGTAAAGAAGCATTGAGTGAAGGTTGTTCACTCTACGCCTCTTCAATATGGCGAGCTAAGGCAGGAAGCGTTGAGTGTAGAAGCATCACACAACGCCTCCATTAAGAGGAAATCAGCTAAGTCCAAATGTGTTGAGTGAGGAAGGCTCACTCAACGCCTAATTAGTAGTTAGCTACAAGTCTATATTCGTTTAGTGATAACTGATCACTCAACGCCTATGGTGAATTGTCTGAATTTGACTAAGTCCATATGTGCTGATGTCAGAAGAAATTCAAATGTTGCGGAAAGTCTATAGTACACGACAAATGGCGTTGCTTGCCTATTGTACAACATCTAATGCAAAAGTAGAGCTGCAGCTACCAACTCCAGGTGGTCCCAATACACAAAGAGTCGTTGGACTGCGGGATAGAAAAAAAATAGATCAGTGAGAGGAAAAAAGACTTTTGGGAACTTTTGAAAAGAACTGAACTTCATCTTGTTCCTCTTGACGAAGTTGCAGAGCTTGGAGAAGTTGTTCAAGTCACTGATCTAAAAGTGCTAACAGTTAGTTGTTGATCTTCAATAGCAAGTTGCAGCAAAGGAAAACTCTAGCTGCAGTAATTTCACAGCTCAAGCTGAACTTTCCTAAAGAACCATTCTTTAAGCTGTGAAGGAGAAAGGGCAGAGTAAATCTCTGTTTAGGAGAAGGAAGACACAGAGTCTCTAACTCTGGTGTCAAACATCATCAAGCACCCCCTATTCTTCTGTAGGATCATTTTTGATCTGAGTGTAAGCCTAAAAATTATAAAGGTTCAGTGTAGGATCTTTAAGTTGAAAGTCACACTAGTGTCAACTACCTTCACCTATGGGGGGGATAGGTGATTTGCAGTCTTTTTGCGGAATAAAAAATTTACCAGCACAATAAAAAAAACAAACAAAGCACAGAAAGACACAGCAGTTATTGTTGTTCCACGATTTGGGTACGTCCACTTTCCCCCTTCGACCTATCTCCAAACAAGGGACGACTCGGTCACTTCACCATCCGGATTCAAATCCAATCCTCACACTAATGGAAGGAACCCTTACAACCGAAGGAGTCACCACTCCTCCACCACAGGTTGCAACCAACCCTTACGATGAGGAACCAACGTTCCTTTACAACAAAAGTAAAAATGGAATGTATAAAATATAAACTACTTTTGGAGCACTAGGTGTCCCTCTTCGTTCGATGACACATTCTAGAAGAAAATGAAGAGTCCCCGACCGTAGCTCTCACTTGGAAAGGATCTCCTCGATATCGGCGGCGGCAAAGATTGCGGCGGTGATTCTTTCAAGATCAGCGACGGCACAGATTGCGGCAGCGATTCTTTCGAGATCAAACCATCGTAGCAAAGCTAGCAAGGTCTACCAACGGTCTTACTTGGATCGATCGTCTCAATCGATTCGGAAGAGGAAGGTATTCCCGTTCAACAAATCAAGAGACAAAGGATCTCAAGATAGACACGTGAGACGCTTTACTTGGATGAGCTTTTGTCACCGGGAGATCAGGAAGAATCCACGATCGGCGGCGGCGACAACTTGATGCGCGGAGACGGAGGCGGAAGAGAATACGCGATACGCTAGGTAAAATCCGGCGGCCCATTCTTTTCATATGTCTAGATTCTCTTTACTGTTCAAAATATACGATTATATATATTGTAGGTCATCATTTATGATCGTTGTGGACCCCACCAAAAATAGCCCTAAATTCGGTTCAAAACAGCGCCTGTACATTTGGTCCGGTCCAGCGCGCCAACAAAAATCGCCTAAGGCAAATTCGGCGGGAATCATTGGTGATTCTCGACGAATCGGCGAGAATCACTAATGATTCCCATCGAATTCTACTTAGAAGAATTTTTAGCTGAATAGCTTGCCAACCGGAAAGAATCATTGATTGTCATCATCCATTCTCGACGAATCATCGAGAATGCAGAGTCATTCTCGACGATTCGTCGAGAATCACTTAATGACTCTCGACAATTTTGACTTAGCGTGAGTTTTGCACGCGTTGAGTCAGCCGGGGGCAGACGGCGAGAATCGGCTAGTGATTCTCGACGAATCGGCGAGAATCACTTAGTGATTCTCGTCGAATATTACTTAGACGATTTTTCGTCTCTCTTCCGTGAGCTAGTCTTTGGCCCATCCTTGCTCCTTTTCTGCTCATTATTTATCACAGCCCTGTACTTGAAAATAAGTACACTCCAATAGAGAGAGTACACATAAGCCAACACACTGATCTGCTCAACGAGGGATTACGTTGCGCAGACGCTTTTATATTGACCCACTATACCCTGACATTTGTGTGTACTTAGCGTGGAATAACTGCAAGCATATCTTGATAGAAAATCATCAAATACATTATCTATTCAACTTATCTTGTTCGGGGGCTTCTTCAAATCAGGTACATTGTGGATACAGTACCCAACAATCTCCCCCTATTTGAAGAAGCCTAAACCCTACAAGCTAAGGTGAATGGAGCATATGAAAATCATAAGCTACTAATTCAGTTGAGAGAGAAATTCATTACCACTTTCCTCAGAGCATACTTGGAGCCACCTTAGCCTTAGCTGAGAGGGTAATCTCCCCCTTTTCGGCTTCTGCAAATCTGGGACTTTACTTGGAGCCACATGCTCCCCCTCAGATCTTGCATCCATGCTCGAGCTTGAGTTCCTTGCTGATGCTCCCCCTTGATCCAAGAGCCTTGAGCCGCACAGTCTTCATTCTTTATAGTTAAGCATCACGAGTTCAGTTTTGAAGAGACTGAACTTGGCCTCGTCTAGGGGCTTTGTGAAGATATCTTCAACCTGCTTATCCGTGGGGACATAGCAGAGAGATATGTCTTTGTTTTACACATGCTCCTGAATGAAGTGATATCACACTTCAATATGCTTCATTCTGCTGTGCGACACAGGATTGTTCGCAATTGCTATTGCGCTCGAGGAGTCATAATACATCGGAACTTCTCTGAACTGCAGGTCATAATCATTGAGCTTATTTCTAATCCATAGAAGTTGAGCGCAAAAGCTGCCTGCTGAGATGTACTCAGATTCAGCCGTGGAGGTTGCGACACAATTCTGCTTCTTACTATTCCAAGAAATAAGCCTTCTTCCGAGGAATTGACACGTCCCAGAAGTGCTTTTCCTATCATCCCTGCTTCCTGCAAAGTCAGCATCTGAAAAGCCTATCAGCTCGACATCATTGTTTCTTAGGTACAATAAGCAACGATTTTGTGTACCTTCAGGGTATCTAAGAATCCGCTTTGCAGCGACATAATGAGATTCCTTAGTGTTTACCTGATATCTGGCACAAACGCATGTGGAAAACATAATATCCGGTCTACTAGCAGAAAGATAGAGCAGGGATCCAATTATGCTTCTGTACTTGGTTTCATCAAAAGGTTTCCCTTTCTCATCCTTGTCCAGAGACACAGTGGATCCCATTGGAGTCCTCATAGAGGTTGCACTCTCCATTCCGAATTTCTTGAGGAGTTCATTTATGAACTTCGTCTGAGAGATGAAAATCCCATCCTCAGACTGTTTCACTTAAAGTCCCAAGAAATACTTCAGCTCTCCCATACTACTCATTTCAAACTTCCCTTGCATAAGTTTGGAAAACTTCTTGCAAAGGTTGTTATCCGTTGACCCGAATATTATGTCATCGACATAGATTTGCACCAGCAAAATCTTGCCTTCGACTTCCCTAAGAAACAATGTTTTATCTATTTTTCCTCTCGAGAACTTGTTCTCAAGAATAAAACTAGACAAAATCTCATACCAAGCTCGAGGAGCTTGTTTCAAGCAATATAACGCTTTATTAAGAAAATAAACATGATTGGGGAACGTAGGATTAACAAAACCTGGGGGTTGTGCGACATATACTTCCTCTTCAGATTTCTATTGAGGAAAGCAGATTTCACGTTCATCTGATAGACAGTTCATCCTTTGTGCGAAGCATATGCCAGGAACAATCTGATTGCCTCGAGCCTTGCCACTGGTGCAATGGTCTGGTCGAAGTCAATCCCCTCCTCCTGTCTGTAACCTTGAGCCACCAGCCTAGCCTTGTTCTTTATGATGACACCGTGTTCATCAAGTTTATTTCTGAAGATCCACTTGGTGCCGATCACATTCTGATTCTTTGGTCTGTGAATAAGCGTCCAGACGTTGCATCTTTCAAATTGATGTAGTTCATCTTGCATGGCAAATATCCATGCCGCATCTTTGTTCGCCTCGTTGAACTTCTTTGGCTCAACCTGTGACAGGAAACTAAGGTGCAAAATCTCGTTAATTGTACCTCTTCGAGTTCTAACACCGTCATGAGGATCTCCGATGATCTGATCTCTAGGATGATCCCTCACGTGTCGGAGCTCTAGGAGTCTGGCATTTGGAGCTATGACATCTTCTCGGGCTTCTCTCTCTTCCGGAAGATTTTCTCCATCCTGCTCGTCAACTTCTCCAGCTGACGTCGAGGTGGAAAACTTGACATACATAGGAGTTGCATCTTTAGCGGTCTCATCGAGACTTAGTTGTTCAAGTCTTGCATCTGCATCTTCAAGAATGCCACTTGAAGAATTGCTATGAAGCAAGCTTCCTTCATCAAATACAATAGTAATGGATTCCTCTACCACTAGGGTTTTCTTATTAAAAACCCTATATGCCCGACTATGGCTACTATAGCCCATGAATATGCCATCGAAGCATTTTTCACCAAATTTAGTAAGTGGGTACTTCCCGTTATTGAGCACATAGCATCTGCAGCCAAAGATCCTTAAGTAGGACATGGTTGGTTTCCTGCCTTTCAGTAGCTCATAAGGCGTCTTATGATTATTTTTGTTGATCAATGCCCGGTTTTGTACATGACAAGCCGTTTTGACAGCCTATGCCCAGAAATATTCTGGAAGAGAAGTGTCATTCAACATTGTCGTGCAAGCTTCAATGAGCGTTCTATTTCTCCTCTCCACAACTCCATTTTGCTAAGGAGTACGCGGGGAGGAAAACTCATGAAAGATACCATGTTCTTCACAAAATTCTGTCATAGCCCTAGACTCGAATTCTGTTCCATGGTCACTTCTGATTTTGACCACTGAGCAGTTAAGTTCGTTCTGAATTTGTTTGACAAAACTCGTGAAGATGTCAAACGTATCTGACTTTCGTTTTTAGAAAAACACCCATATAAACTGAGAGTGATCATCAACAATCACAAGTGTATAGGACTTGCCTCCCAAGCTATGAACTTGCACTGGACCAAACAAGTCCATATGCAGAAGATAAAGACATCTGGAAGAGTCTTTGTCTGCAATGCCCTTAAAGGTAGCCCGAGTCTGTTTGCCCTTCTGGCACGCAGGACAGGGGCTATCTTTGATGCACTTAATAATGGGAGCATCCCTTACTAAATTTTTAGAAAATAACATACTAATCATCTTGAAATTAATATGTGCCAATCTCTTGTGCCATTGTTCACAAAGAGATGCACTGCCTTTTACTACCAGGCACACGGGGGTAGAAGAATCTAAACTAAGAAAATTTAAACAAAAGATATTTCTGCTCCTAATGCCAGTTAATACCGTCTCCGGAGAGGCACGCGATATTATCCAGCATTTTTCATTGCAGAACTTAACGTCATATCCTTTATCACATAATTGACTTACACTGATCAGGTTATGATTTAAACCTTCAACATAAGCCACATCAGTGATAGAGATTATTCCGTTGGAAATCATACCATAACCTCTCGTGACACCTCGATCTAATCCCCCAAAGATTACTTTGGGTCAATTTTTGACTGGAGAGTAGTCACGCAGCAGGCTTCTAGTCCCAGTCATATGCCGGGAGCATCCACTGTCCAAGTACAAGATTGGAGTTTTGGTGGCATTTGGGCATTCCTGCAAAACAGAATTAATTTCCCTTAGGAACCCAATCAAACTTGGGTCTTAGATTCCTTGTTAGCACACTCCCCCTCGGATGGTTAACCCTACGAGTGGTCGGTCTCGCATTGCTAACATGAGGAGTCTCGTTATATCTCGAATTAAACTAGCAATCCACGGCAAAGTGACCAACTTTGCCACAACACCAACAATCAAATCTGTTGTACCTTTTCCTAGGCTCCTGCTTCACCCTTGGAACTGTGGGTCCAGCCGGGGACTTGGATCTGGAGGTGGAGCCATCATGATGACAGCAGTCACATGATTTCTTCACCTCCTATTCCTTTAGTATAACAGGCTTGGCTTTTGGTGCCTGCTTCCTATTATGGCCGCTAGAGAAGTGGCCATAATCCTCCACTTGGATTTCCTCATAAGGTGCCTTGAAGACACTCTCGCTAAAGTTGCGGGGGAAGGCCCAACCATCATACCGGCTCTTGGGCTTTTCAACCGAGGGCCGAAAGAAGTGGCCATAGGTTGACTCAAAGTCTTGTTCATTGCAGGGAAAGCCAGGCTTCCTGAATTCAACAGGGTTGAGTGGGGCCTTTCCCTTTTCTGCAGCAAAGGCCTTCTTAGCAGCCTTATTTTTACTCTACTTTTTGTTTCTCCTGGATGATTTACCAGGCACATCCACATACCCCAAGCCAGCCCCCTTAGCCTGAGCAGAGAAGGTATCAACCAGTGGAAGAACAGTCTTTGGCATAAAAAAGCTTTTGACAATCTTCCTTTCTGCCGCAAGTTGTTCTTCCAACTTATTGATTTCTTCCTGTTTTAGGTTAAGGAGACTTAGAGACTCGGAGTGCTTAGAGACCAGGTCCAGGTGCTCCTGTTAGAGAGAAATCAAGCTAGTGATCTCTTCCCTTAGGGAGACACCCTCGACCTTAAGGAATTTGACTTCCTTTTTTTGAGCCCTCAATCTCTTGCGGCATTCCTCAAAGGTGTTGAGTAGAAGCTCATACTTTTCGAGGAGCTCAGCTTCTTGGGCAGAAGGGCTGTCCTCGAGATCATCATCAGGAGACTCATAGTCGGAGTCAGAGAGGTGGGTACGAGCTTTTACCTTCCCAGTAAATGGGGGGCAGTCTCCTTTTGAGTCAGAGCGACCCACTAGCCCGAATTAGGCTCCTTCATCATCACTGGAGTCTTAGGAATCAGACTCACTCATTGTCTTTGGCTTTTTGGCGATGTAGCTCCTCTCTTTCTTCTTATCTCCAGAGGACTTGTGCTCCTCTCCCTTCCCCTTATCACTCTTGCCTTGGTGGCAGTCAGCCACAATGTGTCCTGGCTTATTGTACCCAAAACAAATGATGTCGTTAGAGCGATGTTTGTTCTGTTTGGATTCATACCTGTCAGAAGAATAATTCTTCCTATGATGTCTGGAGGAGGAGCCGTCTCTCTTTCTTTGATTCCTCAACCTGAGGAACTTCTTGAACTCCCGAGTGATGAGGGAGAAGTCTTCTTCAGACAGCTTTGAGCCGGAGGAGCATGGCTCGGAGTCTTCCTCCTCATCCTTTTTCCACGAACGGGATGAGGCAGCACCCTTGCCTTTCCTAGAGTGAATGGCTGATAGTTTTACTTTCAAGACAACCTAAACACCTAGAGGGGGGGGGGGGGTGAATAGGTTCTACTTCTTTATAAAAACTTTTAGGCAGAATTCAATTTAATGGCTAACACAATAATCACAGCAATCACAGAAAATAAAACATCACAGATTGCACAATGGTTTATAGTGGTTCCCCAAGTTCTGGGTACATCCACTTTCCCCCTTCACCTATCTAGCAGTATGCTAGATTCGGCCAAACTTCCACTAATCTCAGATCAACAGATCCTACAACTCAGAACCCAACTGGTTCCTACAACTCAGGCACAACAGCCCTACCTCAGCCTTGCCCCAAGGCCTACAACTCAGAGAAGACCCTTCTCCTACACTCAGGCAAACAGCCCTACCACTCAGAGTTCAACACTCCTACACTCAGCCTTTATAACACAGGCTTACAACTCAGATCTGTGTAAACAGATCCTATAGAAATATAGAAAAGATTATTTAACTGTCTTGCCTAAATTGAGAGAGAAAAGGCCAAGACAATTCTTGATCAGCAGATGAAATCAACTGTATCTGAGCTTTCTTCAAATCTTCTTGAATATGAACTTAGCTGAGTTGATTTCCAAACAGCTTCTTGAGAATCCACTGGTGGTTTCTTTCTTCTTCTTCAAATTCTGGCTTGATCTCTCTCTATCCAGCACTTTGAATGATTCTTCTGAATTCTGATTAGAACTCTTCTTTGATCTATCCTTAGATAGTCTTCTTAGATCTTCCGGAGAAGATCTTCTTAAGTGCCTAGCACTTTCTTGAAATGAATTGGATTGTAATCCTTCTCAACTTTTTGATTCTTATTAATGTTTTTCAAAGTTACTTTCTCCTTCTGAATCTGTCTATTTATAGACTTTCTTCATGGTAACCGGCTGATCCGGTTTCTAACCGTTTTCTGACAAGTCTGACAGCTTCAGTTAACCGGTGGCAACCCACAGCTGTCAAGTCTTCAAACAAGTCCTGTGCCTTAGTCTTGAACCACAAGTTGTCGAGACAGTCTGTCAGAAAGTGTCGAGACCATCTGTCTATCTGTGTCGACACAGTCTTCAGTGATGTCGACTAAGTTGCCTTTGAGTCGACACAGCTTCTTCTGAAAATAACTTGGTCTTGACTCTTCAGTGTGTCGACACAAGTCCTGTGTGTCGACACAGTTGTTGTAGAATCATAACTTAGTAAGTGTCGACTTAGCCTTCAGGTGTCGACATAGTCTTCTTCTAACTCTGCTATAATGTGTCGACTCAATCACAATGTGTCGACACATTCTGCTGGTGTAGACAAACTTGAGGTCGACTATATTCTTCTGTGTCGACACATTTTGCTGGTGTCGACAAACTTGAGGTCGACTATATTCTTCTGTGTCGACACATTTTCCCAATGTTGAGGTCGACGCTTTTCTTCTGTGTCGACACAAATTCCCAGTGTTGTGTCGACTTACTTCTTCTGTGTCGACACAAATTCCCAGTGTTGTTGTAGACTAACTGCTATGTGTCGACACACTTCCTCTGTGTCGACACTTTTTCCTAGTGTAGTTGTAGACTACCTGCTATGTGTCGACACTACTTCCCAGTGTTGTGTCGACTAATTTCTTCTATGTGTCGACACATCCTTCTCTGTGTCGACACTTGGACTTAGAATTTTTCTGCATACTTTATTAATTCTTCACCTGCACATGTCAACTCAAAACAACATCAAATACACCTTGATGTATATCATTGAGCTAAGTTGGGCTTCTTCAAATCAGGTACACATTTTCCAATGTACCCAACAATCTCCCCCTATTTGGAGAAGTCATAACCCTATAGCCAATGATATACACCATTTATAAACAGTACTATATGATGATATATGACAAAAACGCAGGGATACTTAATTATAAACAAAATAATAAAAACATCATAGATAAAACAATCTATCACAGATTTAAACAATATTTTGTTTATTACTGGGTAATGTTTGACTACATTGTTTTACATTTAATGATCACATCACAACATTACAAAACATTATGAAGGAACTAAAACACAATCAGGATTGATCAGGCTCTTTAATGATAATCCCTTTGCCAAATTGAATTTTAGCTGTCACAGGAGCTTCTGATTCTTCAGCTATCTTCTTTCCTTTTAGATCAGCTTTCTTCTTAGCTTCTTCCTTGAGCCTTTGCCTTTCAAAATAGTGAAAAGGCTTTGGGAAGTACTTGCTTGGCTCCTTAGCATCTGGTGACAGCCTCCCCAGCTTAGCTTTCCTTCTGAATTGTACTACTGCTTCCTGTCTTGCCTCATACTTCTGCCATTCTATCTCATTGTACCACTTCCCTCTTTCATGAGCTTTGTCTTGTACAGCCTTCCATGCAGTGAGTATTATGTTCCTTGAAGTAGGACTCCACTGCTCATAATCTGGCTTAAGTGCAGCCTGCTCTCTAAATCTCTTCTTTGCTAATAGAGCATCTTGCTGTTCTTTCAGGAAGGCCTCTGGCATCTCAACTTTCTCAATCACAACATTATGCACATCCTTTGGAGGACTATACATATCCTGCACTTGCTTATCTAGAATTTCAAAATCAGAAGGGGGGTAAATAACTTGGGCAACCTCAGGTTGGTTGCCTTCAAGTAGTCCTGCTTGAATGCCTGATTCAGCCATCATATCATCATCACACAAGGGTGGACATCCCAAGGTGGCTCTTATACTATTTGTCACCCATTTAGAGTGCTCTTGGCCTGCATGAATCAATAACCTCTCCCCCTTTATGACTTCTCTTATCATATGATCTCTAAGATCATCCTTCTGAAACCTTATCTGTCCATCTAGATAATTTATACCTTCTTTGAAAAATGGTTTCAACTTTTGCAGCTTGGTTGATATTTCCTGTTGGCAGGTGGAGATAGCAGTTTGTACTGAGGCAATGGCATCTTGAAATTGCTTATTAAACTCTTCCTTTTCTTTTGTTTTATCTGCAGGCAGGCCTGGAACAATCTTTTTCACTTCCTCTATTATCTCATGATGAGATTCAGTTAAATTATCATTCATTCTTAACTGATTTTCCAATACATAGCTTTGCTTCAGGACAACATCATCTACCTTTTTAGTAATAGCCTCCTGTTGTTGAGCAAGATAAACCACAGCATGGCCTCCCTTTTGGAAGCAATCTGTCATTTCTGTCTTATGCATGTTGACTTGAAACTGGATGGACTTTATATCCTGAGCTAAGTCAAACTGCATAGACTTGCTATTTTCATCAACATACTTTTCCAGAGCCATTCTTTGTTCATCCAATTTCACCTGTAGATCTATCATAAACTTGTTATGATCAAAGGCAGGAGATGCTTGTTAAGGTGTTGTCTGTAAAGCCTGCTTATAATTCTTGCTTCTTCTCTTAAAGACAACAAGTTTTCTTTTCTTGGCCAGCCTGGCTTCTTCAGTTTCAGTATCAGATGAAGTATCTAGGTGAATTCTTTCTTGAGGAGGATGAAGTGTTTCTGTCCCAGTGACCTGTTGTTCAGTCTCAACATCCACTGGCTCCCCCTCAACCTGTGGCTCAACTTCAGCTTCCTGATCAATTTCCGTACCTATGGACTTCTCAATTTCTGGTCCTCCTCCTGCTTTATCTGTAGTAGTATCAGCATCAGGGAATAACTCCTCCAGAGTAAATTCCAGTTGAGCTGTAACTTCAGCAGCAGTTAAATCTTGAGATAAGTCTAACTGTGCTTCCTCTTGCACTTGTACTGACAACAGCTCCCCCTGAACCTGTGCAGTAATAAGAATATGAACAATGTCTTTTATAGTAAAATACATTAGCTCCCCCTACACTTGTACCTGATCAGGAGTAGATATATTTTGAGCAGGAGAGTGAACTGGCTCCCCCTGTATCTGTGCAGGTGTTGACACTTGTTGGAGTATAGTTGAGTCAGGCTGTTCTTCAACCTGTGTCCTAAGTGGGTCTTCTTGTTGTTGTTCAGTTTCTTGAGTTTGAGAAGGGGATTTCACAGGGGTGTCTGGCCTGCTCTCTTCAGGCACATCCTTGGACAGCACCCTATCCCACCTAGAGAACAGTCTCATATCCATCCTTCTCATATGATTGATCTTAGTCCCTAACAGTTGCTGCATCACTTCAGGAATCACTCCAGTGAGATATAAGCTCATGATTCTAGCCATGTTGGGCTTCTTGATTCCTTCTTTGATCTTGTCAAAGAGTACTCCTGACCAATCAGTAGGAATTGTAAAAACAATCCTGGTCATAAGGATGAACATATAGGTAGAAATCCTATCATGTCCACCTGTCTTGCAGAGGATTACTTTCCCAACAATTTCAGACAAGCACTTTCCTTGCTGATTCATACCCTTCCTGTTGAATGCAGCTCCAATCTTCATGCTCGAGTCCAGTCCACACCATTGAAGGGCTTCCCTTGTCTTAGAACTAGGAACTTCCTCTTCATTCTCAACTACTTGTAATTGAAAGATCTTTCTTAAATTTCTTGGAGTAATCTTTACCTTAGTCCCTTGAACATTGGACTTAATCTTGAGGCCATTTGAGTGGACTGATGCAGAGATAAAGAACTCGTGCACCTCCTTCTTCCAGATTTTAGTCGGTTCTGAGATTAGAAATTCTAACCCTGACTCGGAGAGGAGGGTGATAACCCCTTGAACATCTGGCGGCGCATCTGCAAAGGCCTGGCGCACCAACTCATACCCCTCATTGATGTTGTCTTCCATCCTTGGCGCCATCGATTCGTCGAGAAAGCTTGAGAGAAGAGAGAAAGATAGACTGTCGACACAGGGTTTTAGTCTCGAAAACCTTGGAAGCGTGTCGACAGAAAGCGTTTTTCACCTATTTATACCTTCTGTTGAAAGAAGTTCAAAAGGCGCCAAACACAGACTAAATGTGTCGACACAGATGGAATGTGTCGACACAAACTTCTATTGTCTCGACATTACTTCAGCCTTCTATGTGTCGACACCAATTTGTGGTTATGTCGACACCTTGGATACATAGTAGATATATAGAAATTCTGTGTCGACTCTAAGGATAAGTGCCGACACATATTCTGTAAGTGTCGACACCATTATCCTGGTTGAGTCGACATTACATTTCTGGTTAAGTCGACAATATAACTCTTAAGTGTCGACACATATTTTCTGTGTCGACACAATATTTCTGACTTGTCGACATTATTTCTCTGAGTCGACACATTATTACTGAATGTGTCGACACATTCTTACTTAGCCAATTTCTGTTGGTTCAACACCACTGGTAAGTGTTACTTCAATGTGTCCTTTTTTTTAAACACTTAATTATGTTGTTATTACTTTAACTTACTTAAATACCACTTCAATTGCATTGTTAATAATTTTGTTAATACATTAATCAATGGTTAACATACCTAATTCAATTTTGAATTTATTGAATTTGGTTTCATCTAAAGGCTTAGTAAATACATCTGCTATTTGATAATCTGTTTTTACAAATTCCAATGAGATGTCTCCTTTTTCTACATGTTCTCTAAGAAAATGGTATTTGATTTCTATATGCTTAGTTCTACTATGAGAAACTGGATTATTAGCAATAGAAATAGCACTCTTAGAATCACATAAAAGGGGTGTTCTACTTACCTGAATACCATAATCCTTAAGCTGATGCTGCATCCACAATAGCTGTGCACAGCAGCTTCCAGCAGCAACATACTCTGACTCAGCTGTGGAAATTGCCACACTGGTCTGCTTCTTACTACTCCATGATATTAGTCTTCCTCCCAGGAATTGACAAGTACCTGTAGTACTTTTCCTGTCCTCTCTACATCCTGCAAAATCTGCATCTGAATAGCCTGTTAGTTGAAAATCTCTATTCCTAGGGTACCAAAGACCTAGATTAGGTGTGCCCTTAAGATATCTCAGAATCCTTTTGACTGCAGTATAATGAGATTCTTTAGGACAGGCTTGGTACCTAGCACAGACACATGTAGCATACATAATATCTGGTCAACTAGCAGTGAGATATAGTAGTGAGCCAACTATTCCTCTATACAAAGTCTCATCAACAGGTTTACCTGCATCATCTTTGCATATAGGCATACTTGTTCCCATAGGAGTTCTCATGGTGGAGGATGACTCCATGCCATATTTCTTAATCAATTCTTTGGTGAACTTAGACTGGGATATGGACAAGCCAACATTAGTCTGTCTTACTTGGAGTCCCAAGAAGAATTTAAGTTCTCCCATACTGCTCATCTCAAACTTCCCTTGCATAAGTTTGGCAAACTTTTTACAAAGGTTGTTTTCAGTAGATCCAAAGATTATGTCATCAACATAGATCTGAACTAAGATGATCTTGCCTTTGGATTCCCTAAGGAATAGAGTTTTGTCTATCTTTCCTCTTGAGAATTTATTCTCAATGAGGAAGGTAGACAGGGTTTCATACCAAGCCCTTGGAGCTTGTTTTAACCCATACAAAGCTTTCCTAAGCTTATACACAGAATCAGGTTTAAGAGGATCTACAAAATCTGATGGTTGCTCTACATATACTTCTTCTTTAAGATCACCATTCAGAAATGCTGACTTCACATCCATCTGGTATACTTTGAAGTCTTGATAGGCTGCATAGGCAAGGAATATTCTGATAGCCTCTAGCCTTGCTACTGGAGCAAAGGTTTGATCAAAGTCAATCCCTTCTTCCTGCCTGTATCCTTTTGCAACCAATCTTGCTTTATTCTTCACTATTATCCCACTTTCATCTAGCTTGTTCCTATAGATCCACTTAGTGCCAATTATGTTGTGGCCTCTTGGTTTAGGAACAAGCTCCCAGACTTTGCACCTTCTGAATTGATTCAGCTCCTCTTGCATAGCATCAATCCAGTGCTGGTCTTGGATAGCTTCTTCAAACTTCTTAGGTTCCATTTGAGACAAGAAACTTGAATGCAAAACTGTGCTTTGATTTTTGCTTCTAGTTTGCACTCCTTGTCTTGGATCACCAATTATCTGATCAGCAGGATGATCTCTTAGATATCTTATAGCTGGAGGAAAATTCCCTTCAGATTGAGCATCTCCAGCTTCTTCATTCTGCTGAACCTCTTGGTTTTCATCAGCTTCCATTATCTCTTGTACTCCCCCTGGACAGCAGCCTTCATTTTCCAATGCTCCATCTTCCTTTGAAGCTTCAGCAATGGAGAGCTTGTCCATCCTCTTGCTTATACCTGTTGAGTCATTTGATCTACAAGACAACTCACAATTGATTAATCTTGTTTCATCAAATACAACATGCACAGATTCTTCAACAACTTGAGTAGTTAAGTTGAAGACTCTATAGGCCTTACTATTTGTGCTGTACCCAACAAATATCCCATCCTGGGATTTGGCAGCAAACTTAGTCAAATATGACTTGCCATTGTTAAGTATATAGCACTTGCAACCAAAGATCCTAAAATAGGATAGATTTGGTTTTCTGCCTTTCACAATCTCATAGGGAGTCTTTCTGTGGCTTTTGGTGATAGAAGCTCTATTGATGACATGACAAGCAGTGTTAACTGCCTCAGCCCAGAAATATTCTGGGAGAGAGGTGTCACTCAATAGAGTTCTACCAGCTTCAATTAATGTCCTATTCTTTCTTTCAGCAATCCCATTTTGCTGAGGTGTTCTTGGTGAGGAGAACTCTTGAAAAATACCAAAGTCCTCACATAATCTTGTCATGCTTTCAGATTGAAACTCAGTACCATGGTCACTTCTGATTTTGACCACTGTACTATTCAGTTCATTCTGAATTTGCTTAACAAAATTAAGTAAGACACTTGGGGTTTCAGATTTTGTCTCAGAAAGAACACCCATGTAAATCTAGAATAGTCATCTACAACCACTAGAGTGTAGACCTTCCTACCTAGACTGTGAACTGGCATAGGACCAAAAAGATCCATATGCAAGAGGTATAAGCACCTCACAGAATCCTTGTTTTCAAGGCTTTGAAATGAGGATTTTGTCTGCTTGCCCTTTTGACAAGCTGAGCATACCCCTTCCTTTATACACTTAACATGAGGCCCATTCCTCACTAGTTCTTTACTAATGAGTTGGCCAATTGTCTTGTAGTTTAGATGAGCCAATCTCTTGTGCCACTTAACACAATGGGAAGCATTGTCATCAGCTACAAGACAAATGGGGGAAGCCTTATTCTCACATTCAAAATTAAGGCAATATACATTTCTCTTCCTATACCCAGTCAATATGACCTCTTGATCACTTGACCTTTTGATATGACATCCATTCTTACCAAATGAAATGTCATATCCTAGATCACTCAGCTGGCTAATGCTTATTAGATTATGTTTCAAACCTTTTACATAGGCCACTTGGGTGATAGTAATTAGGTTAGAAGAAATGTTACCAAACCCTTTGATGACTCCCTTCTCAGATCCACCAAAGATCACTTTAGGTCCATCTTTGATAGATGAATACTCCTTCATCAGCCCCTTTGTTCCAGTCATGTGCCTGGAACAACCACTATCCAAGTACCATATAGGGGCATGGTTACTTGGATTCACCTGCAATACAGAATTACTTTCCCTTAGAACCCAAGTAAGTCTTGGGTCCTTGGTTCAGGTTAGCATTAATAAAGCTATCATAACCTCTTCTAACAGGTAGACTCTTATTCTTTATAACACTTGTGTTATACCAGCAGTCTAATGCAAAATGGCCTCTCTTGCCACAGCACCAACATTCAAACTTATTGTATCTAGATCTAGATACATCCTTGTCAGAAGAATTTCTGTTCATTGCTGGTGCTGTTGCAACTTCACCTACTGATTTCTTAAAACCATTGGGTTTATGACCATAGGTAGGCCTGCTTGCATTTACACCCTTGTTCTTCAGAACATTAGTCTTAATATGACCTTGAATGTCTTCATGATCATATCTGTTAGAAGGCACTTTCACCTTACTAAACTTTATGGGGACTGAAAGGTTTAGTGGCTGAACAGGAGCTTTGCCTTTCCTCTTGAATCTGCCAGCCCTGGAGTTACCTTTAAATCCTAATCCAGCCTTACCCTTTTGAGTGACAAATTCATCTATCAAGGGTAAGACAGATTTTGGCTTAGAGTAACTAGCCACTAAATCCCTTTTAATTCTAAGTCTGGCCTCCAGACTCTTCACTTGATCATTAGTATAATTAATTGTGCCCATCTGAATAATAGTTATATTCTTTAGCTTGGCAATTTCATTTAATTTTTGATCAAGGACTTTTTCTAACTCAGTTGTTGCAACCCTTAGTTCAGCAATTTCCTGAGCCTGAGATTTAACCAGGTTCTTGCTTTTCTTAAGGGCCTGCAACAAGTCCCCATACTTATCTATCAATTGATAGACATCTCCTTCAGATTCAGATGCATCCTCATCACTTGATGCAGATGTAGCTGATTCTTCACTTGTACTACAAACAGATGTACTAGAAGGACATTTTACCTCATTAGGACCAGACTGATTCTGGCATATGTACTCTTCTGATCTTGTCATCAACCCCATGCATTGATGTTCATTGATGGAGTCTAGCAACTGCATAAACTCCTCTTCCGCAGATGCAGCATATAGTCCAATATATGCTTCAGCTTCAGATCCTGATTCTGAAGTTGACTGGTCTGATAGACTCTTATCTTTCTTTGCTACAAAGGATTTCTCCTTCTTGCCTTTCTGATAAGTCTTCTTCTTTTCTGAAGATTCCTTTCTCTTGTCAGGACAATCAGCCACTACATGTCCAGGCCAATTGCAACAACAACAGACAATCTATGAAGTAGTGGCTTTGCTGGGTTTTGATCTGCTCTTCTCTTTCCTTGATGACCTTTTCTTCTTATAATAGTCATCAACTTGTTGTGATGGGGAAGGCCTAGACTTCCACTGCTTCTTCTTCAAGAACCTCTGGAATTGTCTTGTGAATGCAGCAAAATCTGCATCTGAATCACAGCTTTCAGAACCCTTGTTTGAACTTTCAGAACTATCTTCTGTAACTTCCTTAGGAGGAGATGGTGATATCCTCCTATTCTTTCTAGTGGCTTCTGCATTGAATGCCACAGTCTTTTCTCTATGCTCTCCTCTTGAGTTTCTTTCCTCCTCCTTCCACACCATAAGTTGCATTTCATAGGATAGCAACTTTCCAAACAGGGTTGGAGGAGATATCTCTGCCAATTTAGCCACTTCTCTTATGGCACAGATCTTTGTATCCCAATCCTTTGATAAGGATCTTAAGAATTTGTCATTCAGTTCATAGGTACTGAAGACTCTTCCATAGGATATTAGCTCATTCACAATTCTATAGAATTTCTTATAGCACTCAGTTATGCTATCAGATTTTCCTTGTCTAAAGCTTTCATACTCCTGATTTAGCATAGACTTCCTGTCCAGCCTTACTTCTTCAGATCCCTCCATGTAGACAATCAATGTGTCCCACATCTCCTTGGAGGTCTTGCAGTGAATTAGATTCTGAAATGTTGAATCATCTATGGCACTAACAATAATGTTCTGAGCTCTTTTATCCATGGTTGCCAAGATGATTTCATCCTTGATCATTTCTGAATAACTCTTTGGAGTTTGGATATTTGCATCAAGAACTGATACCTTCATTGGAATGAAGGGGCCTTCCTGTACTGTGATGTAAATTCTTGGGTCAGATGCTTCCATAAACAGTCTGACTCTTTCTTTCCAGATTCCAAAAATTTCTTTCTTGCATATGGGTAATTTCATAGACCCTAGCTCCTTATGATTCTCTCCAGAACCCATCTTCTTGAATCTTGAATCTGCCTTTCAGATCTACCTCAGACTGTTAAGTCCTTTTTGAGGAACCTCCCTCTGATACCACTTGATAGTTTTACTTTCAAGACAACCTAAACACCTAGAGGGGGGGGGGTGAATAGGTTCTACTTCTTTATAAAAACTTCTAGGCAGAATTCAATTTAATGGCTAACACAATAATCACAGCAATCACAGAAAATAAAACATCACAGATTGCACAATGGTTTATAGTGGTTCCCCAAGGTCTGGGTACATCCACTTTCCCCCTTCACCTATCTAGCAGTATGCTAGATTCGGCCAAACTTCCACTAATCTCAGATCAACAGATCCTACAACTCAGAACCCAACTGGTTCCTACAACTCAGGCACAACAGCCCTACCTCAGCCTTGCCCCAAGGCCTACAACTCAGAGAAGACCCTTCTCCTACACTCAGGCAAACAGCCCTACCACTCAGAGTTCAACACTCCTACACTCAGCCTTTATAACACAGGCTTACAACTCAGATCTGTGTAAACAGATCCTACAGAAATATAGAAAAGATTATTTAACTGTCTTGCCTAAATTGAGAGAGAAAAGGCCAAGACAATTCTTGATCAGCTGATGAAATCAACTGTATCTGAGCTTTCTTCAAAGCTTCTTGAATATGAACTTAGCTGAGTTGATTTCCAAACAGCTTCTTGAGAATCCACTGGTGGTTTCTTTCTTCTTCTTCAAATTCTGGCTTGATCTCTCTCTATCCAGCACTTTGAATGATTCTTCTGAATTCTGATTAGAACTCTTCTTTGATCTATCCTTAGATAGTCTTCTTAGATCTTCCGGAGAAGATCTTCTTAAGTGCCTAGCACTTTCTTGAAATGAATTGGATTGTAATCCTTCTCAACTTTTTGATTCTTATTAATGTTTTTCAAAGTTACTTTCTCCTTCTGAATCTGTCTATTTATAGACTTTCTTCATGGTAACCGGCTGATCCGGTTTCTAACCGTTTTCTGACAAGTCTGACAGCTTCAGTTAACCGGTGGCAACCCACAGCTGTCAAGTCTTCAAACAAGTCTTGTGCCTTAGTCTTGAACCACAAGTTGTCGAGACAGTCTGTCAGAAAGTGTCGAGACCATCTGTCTATCTGTGTCGACACAATTGACTTTGGTGTCGACACAGTCTTCAGTGATGTCGACTAAGTTGCCTTTGAGTCGACACAGCTTCTTCTGAAAATAACTTGGTCTTGACTCTTCAGTGTGTCGACACAAGTCCTGTGTGTCGACACAGTTGTTGTAGAATCATAACTTAGTAAGTGTCGACTTAGCCTTCAGGTGTCGACACAGTCTTCTTCTAACTCTGCTATAATGTGTCGACTCAATCACAATGTGTCGACACATTCTGCTGGTGTAGACAAACTTGAGGTCGACTATATTCTTCTGTGTCGACACATTTTGCTGGTGTCGACAAACTTGAGGTCGACTATATTCTTCTGTGTCGACACATTTTCCCAATGTTGAGGTCGACGCTTTTCTTCTATGTCGACACAAATTCCCAGTGTTGTGTCGACTTACTTCTTCTGTGTCGACACAAATTCCCAGTGTTGTTGTAGACTAACTGCTATGTGTCGACACACTTCCTCTGTGTCGACACTTTTTCCCAGTGTAGTTGTAGACTACCTGCTATGTGTCGACACTGCTTCCCAGTGTTGTGTCGACTAATTTCTTCTATGTGTCGACACATCCTTCTCTGTGTCGACACTTGGACTTAGAATTTTTTCTGCATACTTTATTAATTCTTCACCTGCACATGTCAACTCAAAACAACATCAAATACACCTTGATGTATATCATTGAGCTAAGTTGGGCTTCTTCAAATCAGGTACACATTTTCCAATGTACCCAACAATGGCTTTCAGGGCCACAGTCTTTTCTTTTGTTGCGGCTTTCTCGGCTTCTTCTTCTACTTTCCTTGTGTTCACCTGAAGCTCGTAGTAAATAAGCTTCCCAAATAGTATTTGAGGATCAGTTTCTGCAAATCTGCCAAACTCTCGGATGGCGCAGATCTTCGTGTCCAAATCCTTAGTAAGGGACCTAAGGAATTTATCATTAAGTTCACCATCAATGAACACTCTTCCATATCCCTTTAGGGCATTTTCTTTCTTGAGGAAATTCTCGAAGGTAACTCCGATCTCTTCCTTAGGCCCTTGTCTGAAGGCCTCATATTTCTGGTTCAGGAGGGATCTCCGATCATCCCTAACTTCATCAGTGCCCTCCATTAGAATAATCAGGCAATGCCAGATTTCCTTGGCTTTCCTGCAGTTGCAGAAGTTCTGTATCATGGAGTAATCGACTGCGCTGACCAGAATGTTCTGCGCCTTCTTGTCAAGTCCGACCAACACCATCTCGTCCTTGTCACTTTCAGAAAACTACTTTGGCACCATTTTGGTAGGATCAATGGTGGAGGCCTTAGTGGGAATATAAGGTCCCTCCTCCATGATCATGAAGAGTCGGTGATCGACTGCTTCCATGTAGAATCTAATCCTTTCCTTCCAGATAGGAAAGTTTAGCCTAGTGCACACGAGGATCTTGCTTGAGTACTTGAGTCCGTCCATAGCGATATCTACCTTCTTCTTGACACTAGTGGCAGGAACTTACTCAAGGTGTTAACCTTTTTGATTAGTAACCTCCCTCTGATACCACTTGAAAGTCACACTAGTGTAAACTACCTTCACCTATGGGGGGGATAGGTGATTTGCAGTCTTTTTGCGGAATTAAAAATTTACCTGCATAATAAAAGAAAACAAACAAAGCAAAGAAAGACACAGGCAGTTATAGTGGTTCCCCGATTTGGGTACGTCCACATTCCCCCTTCAACCTAACTCCCAACAAGCGACGACTCGGTCACTTCACCAACCGGATTGAAATCCAATCCTCACACTAATGGAAGGAACCCTTCCAACCGAAGGAGTCACCACTCCTCCACCACGGGTTGCACCCAACCCTTACGATGAGGAACCAACGTTCCTTTATAACAAAAGTAAAAATGGAATATATAAAATACAAACTACTTTTTGAGCGCTAGGTATCCCTCTTCGTTCGATGACGCGTTCTTGAAGAAGATGAAGAGTCCACGACCGTAGCTCTCACTTGGAAAGGATCTCCTCGAGATCGGTGGCGGAAAAGATTGCGGCGGCGATTCTTTCAAGATCAGCGGCGGCACAGATTGCGGCAGCGATTCTTTCGAGATCCAACATTCGTAGCAAAGCTAGCAAGGTCTACCAACGGTCTTACTTGGATCGATCTTCTCAATCGATTCGGAATGGGAAGGTATTCCCGTTCAACAAATCAAGAGACAAAGGATCTCAAGATAGACACGTGAGACGCGTTGCTTGGCTAAGCTTCTGTCACCAGGAGATCAGGAAGAATCCACGATCGGTGGCGGCGACAACTTGATGCGCGGAGACGGAGGCAGAAGAAAATACGCGATACGCTTGGTCAAATCCGGCGGCCCTTTCTTTTCTTATGTCTGGATTCTCTTTACTGTTCAAAATACATGATTATATATACTATAGGTCATCCTTTATGACCGTTGTGGGCCCCACCAAAAGTAGCCCTAAATCTGGTTCAAAACAGCGCCTGTACATTTGGTCCGGTCCAGTGCGCCAATGAAAATCGCCTAGGGCAAATTCAGCGGGAATCATTGGTGATTCTCGACGAATCGGCGAGAATCACTAATGATTCCAATCAAATTCTACTTAGAAGAATTCTTAGCTGAATAGCTTGCCAATCGGAAAGAATCGTTGAGAGTCATCATCCATTCTCGATGAATCGTCGAGAATGCAGAGTCATTCTCGATGATTCGTCGAGAATCACTTAATGACTCTCGACGATTCTGACTTAGCGTGATTTTTGCATGCATTTAGTAAGCCGGGGGTAGACGGCGAGAATCGGCTAGTGATTCTCGACGATTTTGCGAGAATCACTTGTGATTCTCGTCGAATCGGCAAGAATCACTTAGTGATTCTCGTCGAATCTTACTTAGACGATTTTTCGTCTCTCTTCCCGTGAGATGGTCTTTGGCCCATCCTTGCTCCTTGTCTGCTCATGATTTATCACAGCCCTGTACTTGAAAATAAGTACACTCCAATAGAGAGAGTACACGTAAGCCAACACACTGATCTGCTCAACGAGGGATTACGTTGCGCAGACCCATGTATATTGACCCACTACACCCTGATATTGGTGTGTACTTTGCGTGGAATAACTGCAAGCACATCTTGATAGACAATCATCAAATACATTATCTATTAAACTTAGCTTTTTCAGGGGCTTCTTAAAATCAGGTACATTATGGATGCAGTACCCAATATAAGTAGATCTGAGTTGTAGGATTCAAGTTGTAAATCTTAGGTAAGATCCAGATTTGGAACTTAGTTGTAGGACTTTGAATTAAAGTATGAGGTAGGGCCTTTGTGCCTATGTCATAGGAGATTATATCTCTGAGTTGTATGGCTTTGTGGCTGAGCGTAGGACTTTAAAGAGTCTGAGAGATCATTAGGGATCTGAGTTGTAAGCTCTTTTGAGCTGAGTTGGAGAAGTTGCCTTGTCTAACAAACTGTTAGAAAGGTGGGAGGGATAGTGAATGTACCCATAATCTGGGAAACCACTATAAATTTCTTGTGTGCTATTTGTGATTGTCTTGAAAGCTAAGGTAAAATAATTCACAACTCACCAAAAATAGTAAAAGCACAATGAGACTCAAAAACCTATTCACCCCCCCCCCCTTCTAGGTGTTTAACTACTCTTGAAACAAAAGACTTTCAAGTTGTATCAGAGGGAGGTCGCTCAAGAAGGACTTAACAGTTTGAGTTGATCTCAAAGAGTAACACAAGTATACCATTATGGGTTTCGGAGAGAAGCATAATGAGTTGGGCTCCACATAACTTCCTATCTGCAAGAAGGAGAGCTTTGGGATCTGGAAGGAAAGGGTCAGACTATTTATGGAGGCATCAAACCCTAGAATCTTTATAACAGTTAAAGAGGGGCATTTCATCCCCATGAAGGTCTTAGTTCTTGATGCAATTGTCCAGACACCTAAGAAGTATTCTAAAATGACCAAGGATGAGGTTATATTAGCAACCATGGACAAGAGGGCGCAGAACATAATAGTAAGTGACATTGATGATTCAACTTTTTAGAACATTGTCCACTGCAGAACTTCTAAGGAGATATGAGACACATTAGTGGTCTAAATGGAAGGTAATGATGAAGTTAGGGATGACAGGAAATCCCTGCTTAATCAAGAGTATGAAGCCTTCAGGCAAACCAAGAAGGACAACTTAGTTTAATGTTATGAAAAATTCTTTAGAATAGTGAATGAGCTGATGACCTATGGGAAGGTCTTCAGTAATTATTAATTGAATGAAAAGTTCCTTAGATCTCTAACAAGAGATTGGGACACCACGATCTATGCCATCAAGGAGGTGGCAAAGCTAGATGAAACTCCCCCGCACACATTATTTGGAAAGCTGCTCTCCTAGAGATGCAGCTATCTGCTGTAACGCCCCTGATTTTTCGATATTTATTTTAATTTCTTTAGTGACGTATTTTTGACGTATGGGTGTTACGTTGTCGCATAGTTGATGAGTACCTTTGCGGGAGCATGACTTTTGCTCAATGGTATCTGAGGTTTTTACTTAGAATATTAGCATGGCTAATTTCTAGTGTGTTTTTGGATTACCCTTCAGAGCCGGGGTTTGTTTTGGAACTCGGTGGATCTTTTTTTGGGATGTTTAGTGTTTTGAATTTGGGGAGTTTTTTCTCGAGTTTAGTTTGTCGGATTTTGATTTCAACTTCACCGTTATATTCGTAGCATCGATATTTAGTTTCGGTGCAATTTTTCGTAGAATTCTGAGTTGGTTTGAGTTTCGGGTCGTTTGGACGTTTATTTGGTAATTAATTATAATACAATATTATATTACTTGTATAAGTAATAGCCTTACGATTTGACGGATACCCTATTCATCATCTTACTCTCGAGCCGTCACGCTGTTTTGCAAAAGAGAAGAATGGAAGACATTTCTAGGCTTTCAACCGTTGATTGTAGGAGCTCCATTGCATGAAATCGTCATCGGAGAGTAGATTCGGACTGCTCTCGCCGAGATCTAAGTGTGTGCGGTGAGTTTTTCCCATTTCTTGAGTTTTTGGACGTTAGGTTATTCGGTTTTGACCCTCTTTTTCCTCGAAAAGTTTTAGGAATCATTGCCTAGGTGTTATTACGGCATGATCCTATTGGAGGAGCGTGTGCGTGGTAGGATTTGCAATTTGAGGCAAGTAGCGATTTCTTCCCCATGCCAAGTTTCTTTCCCTTTTTGTTCTCTATTATTTTCCTTTCCACCATAGAAATTAGGAGTAGGGTAGGGTTCAGCCAAGATTGACCTGCTGCATAGTGTAGGACTTCCAAATAAGTGTGAATTTGTAGTATATTTATTATAGTCTAGGGCAATTTCGTCTGATTTGACAGTTAGTCACAATAAAATTCGCCAGTTATATGACTATTACGTAAGACAAACCCGTCGAGTATAAGACAGCTAGTCTAAGCCAATTCGTCGAATAGAACAATCAAATTAGGTTAATCCGTCGAATAGGGTGAGGTCAGCCTGAGTGAAGTCCGCTGGGTATGAGTCTAGATTATTTTAGATTCGTCGAGTATCAGTATTTGACTAAGTCAAAGTCATCAAATAGTTTAGGCAGTGAGTGGAGTCAGATTCGTCGAGTATCAGTCTATGACTAAGTCAATTCGTTGAGTATAGTCTCAGCGTTGAGTGTTTCTGCGTTCGTTTAGTGAAAAATGTTGAGTTCCTGTAAGGCTAAGGCAAATTCATCGAGTATTCACGACAAATTCGTCGAGTATCTGGCTTGTCATTGAGTGTTTTGGTTTTGGAATTGAGAGCATTAAGTGGTCACTCAGTCTAAATAATATTAGTTGTGTAATATCGATGAATTCATCGAGTATGGTTAGGATGGCGTCGAGTGCGCTGAGTGGACTCAACGCGAAATTGAGTGAAGGCATTGAGTGAAGTAAAAACCGTGGAGTTAAGTCCAAACATCGAGTGAACTCGGCGAGGCGTCAAGTTTACTCGACGAATTCCATGGACTTAGGTTAATTTTGCTGATTCGTAGAGTATACCGAACGAATCATTTTTGGACTTGGAATTTTCTCATCGAATTGAGTCAATTCATTGAGTATGGTCTTAGGATGATTTTGGGGTTTCCATCCTTATTTTCTATGGAGAGATCCTGTGTTTGGGTTGTGGTTTTATAGGTATTTATGGATGTTTAGGTGTGGCCCATGGTTGGCAGTGGATAAAGGACCACCAACCTAGTGTTGGCTTGTGAATCATTGCACTTGGTGGGTTTTCTTACGGTGTTTTCTCTTGGACTGTTGGGTTGTGTTGGACATTATGTCTACCACCACAGTGCCTTTTGTGAGATGTTTAGACTATGGGGTTGTGTTGGACATTCTGGCCACCATCGCAGTATCTTCTAAAGATGTTTGGGTCTATTAGTTTGTGTTGGACATTGTGGCCACCAACTCAGAACCATTTTTACCGATGTTAATGATTCACATGTTTAGAGCGATTAAGCCTCTTTCTTCTTTTATACCGACATATGTTGGATGCTTCCTCTTGCAGATATTCTCGAAGCATGGCTTCGTTTCGCACTTGGTGTAATTTCCTTACTATTGGACTTTTTAAGTTAATAACTCTGATGGCCTTCCGCGCTGCCCGACCTTTCTTTTTAATTAGTAGTGCGGGGATCAAGTTTCTCGGAGGGAACGTGAGGAGGCAAGTGCACCTATTGCGAGTAATACAGGATATTTGGGGGTAATATCGAGGTCGTATATTTCCCATGGCAGGTTGATTATTTTGACTCCTCCAAGAAGGACTATTATCTTACCCGAAAATAAAGGTGTCGGATTAACTAACAAACAAGGGCGGTTATAAGAAAAGGCTGAAAATAGACTGAGAAAAATTGATGAAGAAATAACGCTCGGTATCGAAACGATTAAGGCCAAAATAATTTTAGTTAACTAGAGATCCTAGGTTTCAAATTAAATAAAGGGGCAACTTGGCCGTGGAGGTTTTACTAGCATGAGCTCAGTTATCTCTAGGGCTATCACTCACCTAAACATTAGGACTATTCGATCGAGCTCTAGTTCGGCGAAGGATTCCTCTTAATGCCCGGTTTACTCGAAGAACCCTGCTATTGGGGGGAACCCAATCTGGAATAATTACGCTCCTCCTCTCTCGAGGTTTAGTGCAAAAACTCTTTCTACCCAAGGGCGATCACTCCATACGCACGACCTTTCGCTAGCGTATGGATAATGGAAATAGGGCCAACACATCGATATGTGATTCTACGCGTCGTATACCCAGGGTAAACCTTAAGTGCTTTAATTAAGGAGAAAACGAGGACCTTTAATTATTTAAAAAGATTTTTATATCCCAATGCTCTTCGATACCAAGTGCTAAGAGCGATTATCCACTTATTGGGATGGGGACGGCTTACGAGTTTGGTGAGGCGTGAGTTCAAAACTAAGTGTTGAAGGGTTATAAAAAAGACATAAAAATAACACAACGTTCGAAAAAGGTAAAGCTAGCTAAACAGAGAACGCACACACTCATCAAAGCCATAATAAAGGAAAAAGATAATTTACAAAAAATAAAAATACATAATTGAAATTGCAAGTCCTACTCAAACGAGTAGGCGGAAAAATTTCAAGTCCTACTCAAACGAGTTGGCGGAAAATGAAAGAGGTAAATTGCAAGTCCTACTCAAATGAGTAGGCGGGAAATGAAAGCGGTAAATCACAAGTGCTACTCAAACGAGTAGGCGGGAAATGAAAGCAATATGGGACAAGTCCTACTTAAATGAGTAGGCGGGAAATGAAAGCAATAAAAGTTATCTCATACACACACACACTCTCTACATAGAAAAAGAAAGTAATGAAAACCTAACTCATACACACACACACACACAAAAAGAGAAAAATAAAGTGATAAAAAAAATTAAAATGATTATATTTCTACCCCTATAATATGCTAAAAATGCATTAAAAGATGAAATAAAAATTAAAAAAGAAATTTTTTTCAAAAAAAGCAAAAATCTAAGTGATACAAATATTAAACGATTACAAATCCATTCATATAACTTCATAAAAGTGTTTAAAAAGTGGAAATAAAGTAAAAAAAACAAAAGTTTTACACCCTAAAAGAGAAAATCTAAGTTAAAGAAAAATAAAAAACACTTTGAAAACACTTTTACAAATTCATAAGGATGAATAAAAAGCACTTAAAAAGAACTAAAGCTAAACAAAGCTAGCTATCATAACACTAACTAACAATTAGAAAACCTATAACAAAAAAACTAAGTAAAATAAAACTATGAAAACATAAAACTTAAAATTATTCTCATACACACACAACCATTTTAACGAGATAAACAAAGATAAACAAAGGATAAAAAGAATAGACAAGTGAGGCACCCAAATGAAATCCAATACAAGGTAAGGAGGCAAAAACTAACACATTTTATTAAGCTAAAAAAAGGGTTACAAAAAGATAAAATAAACATTATAGAGAGGGGTAGAAAATCTCCTTACATAGCAAGAAAATCAACTTAGGCAGCCCACTAACACCAAAATGGTCGGAAAAAAACTGAACCTTTTGCTCATACAAAAAAGTTCTATTTGTAGGCAAAAAATTCGAATTACACGCAGTGGTCACGGGCGTGGCAAGGGGTGTGTCAGGCTGGCGTGGTGGTGAAGCCGAAAAACTAGCGACCGGCGAAATTCTAGAAGCTTCTAAAAATTCTACGTGGTGGTCACAGGCGTGTTCGTTGGTCATAGGCGTGTAGGCAGGCGTGTGTGGACATCTGGAAGAATTTGATGTTGGCAGCAACTATTTGAAATGGGTTGAAAATTACAGGACCGACATGGGCATGTCGGAAATGTCATGGGCGTGTCTGGGGCGTTGAGTCCTTGGCCGGAAGCGTTGAGTTGTTGGCTTGCTGACATCAAGTACATGGCGTGACATGGGCATGTTGGGCGGGACACAGGCGTGTACTTTGATTTTTTGACTTTTTCTGCAAAATTTAAGAAAACAAAATAAAGCTAAGTTAGAAGAGTTTGTACAAAAAAGGAACATTTTATTGAACAAAAGTAACTAAAAACAACAAAAATTAACTAAAATGACCTAAATAAAGTACGTAAAAATACGAATATTTACAACTCATCAAACTCGCAACTGTTTTATTTCTCGTTTGCTATGGTTTGGCAGCTTACCTGTGGTTGGGGTTGGTAACCCCTTTTGATTTCTTCTAATTTTTATCTTCTATTGCTCTTTTACCTCTTGTATATTCTTGATGAGATATTCTTTTCTTTAGAATACCTCAGGTTTGGAGCAATAACCGATTAAGCGCCTAGGGTTGATGGTTGCTGGTTTTTTGCTATTATTGCAGGACGTCTTTTCCTCACAAGTATGAGGTAGTGTTGTTATTCTATTGAATTGTTCAGACATACTTGTTTTTCCTATTGGTGGGTTCGTGTAAGGTTGTTGATGCCCACCAAAGTTTTTATATTGTTAAGATGTCTGCTAGCTGCTTAGTCTTTCTTGATTACTAGTTGGTTTTACTTGCTCTCTGGGAATGGTTTTATGTTAGGTTGCATGTTAGTTTTTTAAAAGTATCATTTGACTACCTTATGTATAGCATTTCTTTAAACCAAAGTCACTATATTTTAACCAACAAAAAAGCTATTTCTATACTTACATTAAATCTAGAGGTATGTATATCATGAGTTGTCATATTTGGATGTTTATGCTCATGTAGGATGTTAAACCATATAAACAAAGTATTTTTCGCAACGTATATTCATATTTCTACTTATGGACTAGTTGATCCACTGAGTCGAGGGATACAACCATTAAAATTTAACTTAAATTATAGTTTTATTCATAATAAACTTAAGGATTTCTTATTAAGTGTTAGGTTTGAGTTCTTGCCTTAGCATCTGCAATTATCCCCTGCACGACGTGCCATCACGACACATATTTTCTCTTAATCTAATATATTAATTAAATGCAGAGAAAATGCGGGTTGTGACAGTTGGATCAAAGGGTTAGGTTGTTTGACAGTTTGTTGAATGACTATCTCAGGTTAGTTTTAGATTGTTTTGTTCTATTTCATACACACATTGATGTATCATCAGTACGTCTTGGTTAAAGCATGAACACTACACTCAAGAGCATGATAAGAAGTATACGGGTCATATAATGTAGTATGGGTTACATAATCTGTGTTTGTATATAGATCCTCATAGGAGGCAACATGTGACTATTATGTACTATGAGATGCATAATAATCATCACATGAATGCACATTAGATTTTTCTTTTTGTTACATACGATATTATGTAGTATGGTATGCATAATATTTCATGTGTATGCCGCTCATAACATGCATCAAAGCCTTTATTATATTGGAAAGCACAATATGCATGACATAACATAGCATTAGCACATGTGCCAAGCTAAAGATCTACATGATGACATACGTACACACATGGATTTAAAACAAAAGAATTGTAATTCATGCATTCAAGGTTTATGCACATGAGTAAATAGGATGACAGCGTATCATCCTAAGTTAAGCATGACATCATTAATGAAAATCCAAGAGCAATTTAGCAGCATGAGCAAGTGTCTATACATGTATGGTCTGAACTAAGTTGTGTAGTTATAGCGGTTAAGCTAGGTTTTGATTGGTTGTTTTTTTATATTCTTCGGATGCCTACTAAGCACATTGCAATGAGAGTGACTCCTTTGTCTGAGGGCGAGTCGTCTGGTGCGCAGAGTGAGGCAGTGATTGAGGGACTGCGATAGAGCAATGCGGCTCTGTCTAGGCAGATGGTGGAGATACATTCGCAGATCCAGGCGTTGTTGACTGTCGTTTCTGGACAGTAACCGAGAGTGCAGGACCTTATTGTAGGTCAAGATGTTCCCGTTGCTACGGCTCCTTTGGTTCCACCAGTCCTACTACCACCAGAGATGAATTTTATCTCGCATTTTCAGCAACTAGGACCTCCAATCTATGATGGTAGATTCGATTTCATGGCATTGGACGATTGGATTATCGTAATCGAGGAGATGTTTTCGTACTCAGGGATTTATGCAGACCAGCGAGTTATGGTAGCCACTTATCAGCTTAAGGGCCTTGCAAAGTGCTGGTGGTTGAGAGAGAAGGAGAACCTCATAGACGGATGCTCAAGGGAATCATTCAAGGAGCTATTGTTATAGAAGTTTCTGCCGTCGGTCGAGCGAGACCGCTCGATGAATAATTTTCTGAATCTAAAGCAAAGACAACTCATAGTTAGTGAGTATGAGATTGAATTCGACAATTTGAGCCGGTTTACCCCGGATTTGGTTGCATCTGAAGCTAGCAGAGTTAAGCGAATTCTGGTGGTCTTAGGAGTGACATCTAGCAGCTGACTAGCACTTATGGATCTGAGACCTATGCTGAGGCAGTGGAAGTTGCACTTAAGGTTGAAGCTATTGATAATGCAAGAATAGAGGCATACAACTGAGCAAGGACAAGAGTAAGTCCGATGATGGTAATAACTCTCGAGAGAATGGATACATTCGAATAAAAGAAGCAAGGAGGTATGCATTTTGGTGGCCGGCCGGGCCATCCGTTCGATAAGTGTTTTAAGAGGTTGGGAGCTCAAAAGTAGCAGCAGGTGCATGCTATTTAGAGCACTCCCAAAGGAGATCTGGTTTGTTCTTTGTGTCAGCAAAAGGGGCACGATGTTGCCCATTGATGGAGCAAGTATAAGATTTGCTTTTAGTGTGGACAGAAAGTGCATGTTAAGTCAAAGTGCCTGCAGTCTTAGCCCCTGCTACAGCCAATTCCGCTTCAAGCTTTGCCGCCGCCATAGCTTTTGGATAAAGGGAAGGGCCAGCTGAATGTGATGACTATGGAGGAAACACCGAAGTCCACCCAAGTCATATCAGGTTAGATTCTAATCTAGTTCTAGATTTTAGCTCATAACTGTAGCTTCGATGTTTGTTCGTCTAGATATGTATGCGATTTTATATGGAAGTTTAAGGTAAAGAACCGCTGGTCGCACGCCCTTTTCGATTTTTGTGCTACCCACTCGTTCGTTGCTAGGACTTTCGTAGAACGTCACTGTCCGACTCTCGATATAATTGGCGACTCGTTTCACATTAAGTTTCCTTCCGGTGATTCGGTTGTGTTGGACCAAGGTATCAAGAGTTGTCCAATTCTTCTTGGTGATTTAGTACCTTTTGATGTGATCTTGGTCATGGACTGGTTGTCCAGATATGATGTGGTTATACAATGCAAGGTTACATGTTTGGAATTCAAGATGGACAATGGCCACCCCAGGAGTGTTTATGGTTGTCCGCGACAGGAATCCCAAATTATTGTTATAGTACGTGCTCAAAAACTTTTGAATTTCGGATGCATTGCTTCTTTGGTTTCTGTTTTGGAAAACATTAGTGGTTTTCCGTGTGTCGAGGATATTCCTGTAGTGCGAGAGTTTTTTGATGTCTTCCATGTTAGTCTTCCTAGTCTTTTGCATAAGAGAGATATGGAGTTATTTATAGATTTGGAGCCAGGTACTCGCCCTATAGCTAAGGCACCGTACCGCATGGCCCCGCGTTAGCTGGAAGAGTTGCATACCCAGCTTGATGAGTTGTTGCAGTATGGATTTATTAGGCCAAGTACTTCATCTTGGGGTGCTCCCATGTTGTTTGTAAAGAAGAAAGATGGGTCTATGAGGTTGTGCGTCGATTATAGGGAATTAAACAAGGTAATAATCGAGAATAGATATCCCTTGCCGCGAATAGATGATTTTTTTGATTAGTTGCGTGGTAGTATAGTGTTTTCGAAGATTGACCTTCGTTCAGGGTATAATCAGTTGAGAATCCATGATTCAGATGTTCTACAGACTGCTTTTTGTTCTCGGCATGGACATTTTGAGTTCTTGGTGATGTCGTTTGGATTGACGAATGCACCATCTGCCTTCATGGACATGATGAATAGAGTGTTCAAGGATTTTCTAGACCGTTTTGTGGTTGTGTTTATTGATGATGTCATTGTGTATTCTCGGAGTGCTGATGAGCATACCCAGCACTTGCGATTTGTTCTATCTGCTTTAAGGGAGCATAAGTTTTATGCAAAGCCGAGTAAGTGAAAATTTTGGTTACCTCAGGTTTCCTTTTTGGGTCATGTGGTGAATAAGGATGGAATTTTCGTTGACCCAGAAATGATAGTTGTCGTAATGGATTGGGAAAGACCTACCATACCCAAAGAGATAAGAAGCTTCCTAGGATTGGTAGGCTATTATATGAGGTTTGTGGAAGGATTTTCTACGTTGCCTGCGCCGCTGACTAAGCTTACGCAAAAGAATGCAGCGTTCTTGTGGAGCGATTAGAGCGAGGAAGCTTTTAAGGAATTGAAAAAGAGATTGTGCATTGCTCTAGTGTTGACCTTGCCTACCGAGGGAATAGAGTATGCCATTTATGTGGATGCATCGCATGTCAGTCTTGGATTCGTTTTGATGCAAGAAGGAAAGGTAATTGCGTATGGGTCGAGGCACTTTAAGATACATGAAAAGAACTACCCTACTCATGACTTAGAGTTTGCTGTAGTAATTTAGGCCTTGAAGTTGTGGGGATATCTTTTGTATGGCGTACTGTGCAAGATTTACATGGACCATAAGAGTTTGAAGTGCGTCTTCACTAAGAAGGAATTAAATTTGTGCCAACATAGATAGTTAGAATATGTCGCGGATTACGATGTCGAGATCCAATATCATCAAGGCAAAGCTAATGTGGTATCTAATGCCTTAAGTAGAAAGACCACACAGATCTTTGGACTTTCAATGGAATCCTTGGTGGAGGAGTTTCGGTTGATGGGCATCTCGGTCGGAAGTAGCAACTTGACAAGAAGCTTGAAAGTAGCAGAGCCTTCATGGATTACGCTTACAAGGCTAAATCAAAAGGATGATCTTGATTTGCAGCACTTTCGTAAAAGAATCGAGAAAGGAGAATTACCAGACTTTTTAATTGATGATGCGAGTACTTTAAAGTATCGTGGTAGATATTGTATCCCTACAGTTGAGGAGATTCGAGCTAAGTTGTGCAGTAAGGTGCATGGTTCTAGTGTTGCCTACCACCCTGGTTCTACTAAGATGTATAGAGGTCTGAAGCAATTCTTGTGGTGGTATGGAATGAAGAATGATATAGCCAATTTTGTGTCTGAGTGCATCATCTGCAAGCTTGTTAAGACCGATCATGGACGACCTGGTGGCAAGCTGACACCTTTGGAGATTCCAAGTTGGAATTGAAAGAGTATTTCTATGGATTTTATTACCGGTTTGCCAAGATCTCCCCAAGGACATGATTCAGTGTGGGTCATAGTTGACAGACTAACGAAGTGTGCTTACTTCGTGCCATTCAAGATTGATTACTTGTAACACCCCAAAAATGGAAAATAGAATTTTGGTGGCTATCGACAGGCGATAGAGAATATCACCAACGATGATAGTGATGGCACTCAATGCTATGAAGCGTTGAGTGATATCAACACACTCGACGCCTTTCGAAGAATCATTGAGTAAGAGACTATTACGTGGCGATAGTGGTTATCGCGCGGCGATAGCCCAACCTCTCAACACTCTCGGCGCCTTAAAGCCTTGAGTTAACTCAACGTACTCGAAACCGTAAAGCGTTGAGTGAGCTATCAGAACGACTATAGTGGATATCGCCAGGCGATAGTGCCATATAACGTTAGACATATTTTCGATGGCCGGTAAGCGGTCGATGAGCGGTGGTTGACTGGCATCAAAGCGGCTACTGGAGCTATCACCAGACGACAGCTAATATCGCATGGCAATATCGATTTACTTGAGTTATCAAAAAAGATCGCAGCCATTCATTCCTATTGAAGAGAGGATCCTGTGGTTAGGGTTAAACCCGAGACCACTTAAGCAAGGAAGTGGAGATAAGAGAAGTCATTCTCTTCTTCTCACACTCTCTCCTCCTTTTCAATGAAGCTCTCTAGAGAAAAGAGCTAAGAAAGAAGAAGCTGAGGGATGAAGCTTTAGAAGCTTAGTGGAGGAAATTAAGTGGATAGAAGCAAGAACTGAGGCAGGATTCGTGAAGAGGAAAGTGAGGCGTTCCTTTCCAACCGGATAGAAAAGCTCGTTCATGGCTCCAAAATGGACTACAAGGCTAACGATCTTCCTTCTTGGACAAGTGAAGTCCTTCTTTTTACATATGCATAGAATCCCACACCAAGAGGTGGAAAAATCAAAGGAATTCCATTGGGTGGGTTCGTGAAATCCCCGGTTGATGTTGCATATAGATCCTGAAATTCGTAGTACGGAATAGGCATGCTGTGTGAAGCCCATCTGGATAGGTTGGTCTGGATTGGTGATGTTTATTTTACGTGCTAGAGAAGACTCTGAGTATAAATGAGTAGTTTAAGGGGTCTGGGGGTTGTACCTATACAGTGGAGTAATAAGAAGTACTGGAGGTGCGCTCCAGGAAAATACCTAATAAATTTCATAGTTCTGGGAACTATTGGATATCACTGGGCAATAATGAGTATCGCTAATGGCGATAAATCTTGGTGATCTATTTGTTTTGTAAAAGACCAGTGTTCTGGAACTGCAGAATGCTGCAGGGTTTTGGGTTGAGTCTAGGTACAGAAAGAGAACTTCTATTGGCCCCGCCAAGCAATCGTGATAAGCGCTGGCAATAACTCCCAGATAACTATTTGATTGTGAAGCCTGTCTCTAGGAGACTGTAAGGCTAATATGTTAGGTACGAGCTCCTAAAGGCAATGAGAGCCAATGTACATAACGTAAGTTATGATTCAAGATACGGGAAAGGGGAGGCCGACCCGCTTCCTGTCTACCATCCTAAGAGTGTGACTTTCAGCGGGGGGGGGGGGGGGGGGGGGGGGGGGGGGACGATTTGAGCAGTGGGAAAAAGCTAATCTCTACCTGCTCGATGTCGACCGATTAAACAGACCTAAAGTACATGGGAGTTACTGGTGGAATAGAGAGAGAGGGAGTCTTAGGCTATAAGCCGGAAAGACTTAAAATGCTCATAAATTTACCGTCGTGTCTAGGACCTTTGAACGGTGGCTGAATTAGGCATTTCTTGTACACCGAAAATGTGCCCAGAGTGCACGGAACATTTGACCATGGAGGCATTCATTTTTGATATGTTGAAATGTGCATGAGTGCACTTTCTTGTGATATATCTATATGTTGATGCTATGCCTGCAGGAAAGGAATACCACTGCCCCCAAGAAATTGGTAGGGTAGTTATAAATTAGTCAGCTAAAAGCTGATCATTGCCTTGTTTTCCATCCTTGTGGTGGATTGTCACTGTGTAGGTGTTGGAGAGCTGAGCGGGAAGTAGCGGGATCATTCCCCGGAAGCTATGCCGGCCCTCAAAGGCCAAGCAAAGTTTATTGCTTTCATGTGTGGCCGACCTGCGTGCCGATGTCTGTAAACCACACTTATAAAGAATAAATGTAAGGCCCTAAGGCCAAAATAATTTTGACTATTGTTGACTGTCGCTGGGCGATAGTGACTATTGCTGCCAGCAATATTAACTATTGTGTATTTTTGTATTATATTCCTGAGGATCCATAGTGGACATTACTTTTCTACTTGAGTTCAAGTTGAACCCCTGAAGCTTCGGCTAGAATGCTCCGAGTTAGGATTCGAGTAGTTTTTGATATTAACATGTAATCCCACTGTCTATTTATGGAATATGGTGTGGGGCCAAGGTCGTACCCTCTATTATGTTTCATGTGATGGGCGGAGGTGTTACAATTTGGTATGAGCTTGTCTTGGTCTTCCTCCTCTAAATTCGTGGTCGAATTCTTTTGCGGGGTGGCGAGCACGTGTAAGTGTGGACCGTTATAACATAAATGAACTCAAGAATGTTCACTTAGGAATGTAAATACACCTCTTTGAGTAACATGCGTGTTCTTAATAATCATTGTTTGCTTCTGAGGTAGTCACTAAATTGTGTATTTTACACTTATAGGTGACTAGAAGTTGTGCGGGGCAGTCTCAGCCCCAACATTCTGTTAAGTGTCCGACACCAGTTGAGGTGCCCATACCTCCTCCCTCTAAAGAGATGGTTCGGTTTATAGCTGATGTGGTCTTCGCGATGATCAAGGCCCAACCTGAAAGGCAGGTACCACCCCTTAACCCTTTGGTGGCGTCAATGCCGATTGCTCTATTTGAGCAGGTTGCAAACGAAAGATCATCGGCTCAGCCGTTGAATATGTGTTTGATGCAAGGACCATACACGGTCGAGGAGTACTTTCATGCATTGGTACTGGGACAATATGTAGAGTTTCTGTTTGAAACCGAGGAGACTATGATCAATAAGTGTTATGATGGTCTGCACCAGGAGCTATGAATTTTACTGTTGGGTCCAAAGTTAATGGGATTCCAAACATTGGTGCAGTCAGCTAGGTCATTGGTGATGGACTTGGCCAAAGTCCACCATGCACCAGTAATCTAGGTACCTAGTTTCTCCACATCTAGATATCGACGATGGAAGAAGAAGTCAAAAACTTCTGAAGATACTCCTTCTTTGACGTCTAAAGCAGTGTTTGTGCGAACTATTCTTGCATGTTATATAAGTGGCAAGAAAGGACATCTTGCCCGAGAGTGTTTGGGTGGTGACCGGAAGACAAAGAAGGCTAAGGATAGAGCAGTTGCAGGGCGAACTGCATGCACTTGCTACTCCTATGGCAAAGAGGGACAAATAGCCCAAGACTGCCAAAGCGGCCCTTAGACGACAACAAACTGAAATTGAATGTTGAGTATATGTACATAAATAACTGTAATCGTGTATCGTATATTTAATAGTAGGTAATGATGTATACAATGTCTATTTTGCGTGTATAAAGATGTTGTGATGAATAATCTAGATGTTTTTTGATTAGGGCTTAATGTCTTCCCTTTTGATTAGGTTTTTACAAACTTGTGAGGTAAGAATAAAAGGTTAACATGGGTAGAAAGTCGTGCGTTAAGATGCGGTTATGAAGTCATGTCATTGGTTTGGAAGCATCTGTGCTGGAAATAGTTACGTTTGGTGTGATCGTAGGTATGGACTAGCCCTCGGAGCAGCGTACCAGTATAGATTGAAACTTTATGGATGTAACTGGGATAGAACACTGAATGAGAGCCAAAGTTCGCGTGTGTGCTCTCCAAGTAGTCAAGATTGTTCGATAGGGCGCGAACTAATTCTTTATGCCAACAGAGGCCGTTAAGCAAAAGCCCAGTTGAGTTACATTCCTATAGTGTGTCGGCTTACGCATGTGTTTCCTAACAATCTCCTTGGGTCATGTCCCAGTAAGAGAGTGACTTCTATATTGAGTTGTCGCAAGGTGCAAAACTTGTGGCCCACTTACTGTACTAAGTAGCGCCAAAGGAGATGGCAAAACTGGAAGTGTTCAATTGTAAGAATCGCTAGAGCAAGGCTATTTACATCCAAGTGGTTTACCTTGGAGTACCCCAGTCCTCTTTGTGTAAAATAAGGATGGAAGCTTGTGTCTATGCATCGACTATCGAGAGTTGAACAAGCTAATAGAGAAGAACAAGTGTAAGACCCCCCCTCCCGGAACACAACACACGGCACGAGGGGAGTCTTATGCCCGAAATAGCCGCCTTGCGGTAGCACTAACACACGGGTTAGCCTTTACCACAAGACGCCTATTCCGCCGGCTACAATCCATATCACAACAATTATGCCAACCCAACCATAACAGAAAAGTAAAGCTAAAAGCAGTTCAGTTCACAGCTAAGTTAAAGTCCAAAAATAGCGGAAGATAACAAGCACAACAGGCTTGTACAAATAAACAAGAGTCTAGAAATGTTTTGCCAAACGGCTACATGAAAACACTCACTACTGTCACTGACGGTGCCGATGGCACCACCACCTCAGGTCCTATCATCCGGGCCTGGCTGTCCTGCTGCATAGTCCGTTGCCGCTCTACCTGCGGGGTTTCCTCCTAGAAAGGAAGACGTAGCAACCGTTAGTCATAAGACTAAGTGGCTTCACATCCGCTCCCCCGGCGACTCCTCGGCACCGGGCAGAGAAAGGAACACAGGTACAATATATATACATAAGCAAGTAAACAAGCAGGTGACAGTAAGTATGGTGAAGTATAAACTACGCTACACAACTAGCAGTTCTACAAATATCAATAATATATAAATGACAGCAGGTATAATTAATCAGAATAGTAACTTAACTTATAAGAGTGCCCATACAAACTTATAAGTTAAGGATCGGCTTAACAGTATAGTAACTCATCGTATAAGAGTGCCCATACAAACTTATACGATGAGGATCTTGTGTATGCAATGAATGACATGTTATGAATGTTATGGTATGACCGAATCATGCGCACGCACATGCAACTTGCTATGTCGACACAGACTAGAAGTTCCCACTTTTCGAGCAGGTAGCTAACCTCTCAGGCGTCGTCCGTCGTGGCCAGACGGCGACAGTGGAGCGGGCGTCTCCACTACTAGGTGGTATCACACTACCTATCCTAGGCCCCCGTACGCCTCAACGCTAAGAACACAACAGCGGAGCTCACATGCGTACTACGGCTCAGAAGGGGTCTTGGGTAAATGTGCACCAAGAACACAGCCCAACCTGGCCTTTGGTTTCGAACCGGATGGAACCTCGGAAACGCACGAGGTGCAAGCCCAACCGTTCTCATGGCACGGAGGAGATCTCGGGTTATGGACACCAAGTATCTAACCCTACCGCCCAAGGTCTACCCATTGGCTCCCATCGGTGTGACGACTGGCGAACCCGTAGACCTGCCACAATCATTCTCCCAACATCGCGACATGATGAATCGTCGCACATCACATGCCCCAAAACAACTCACTCGATGCTACCCGTAGGGAGACTTCAACTCTAAGCATCGGTTGTTAATAAACCCCTTGGGCTCGGATTACAGTTACAAAATACTCTTCACATAGTGTTCATCATGTTCACGCCCACCTATTCAATGATTTCACCTCCACACTACGTACATTAGATATGTTCAACACCAATTTGTATAAATATATCCTTTACCAATAGCAACTCCTAATATCTAGCATTCCCATCCAATCCATTTCTCTACCATTGCATGGTTATCCCTTATTACACAACCAAATGAGTAACCATACTAAATTATAGTAACAACGACATTATAGTTATATGGGAGCAAGATATCACATGAGCAAATCACAATCATTGCAAGAGTGCTAACATTATAATTTAACAAGTGCATTAACATAGGATAGTCCAATACTAAAACTGGGATTCCCGGAGCTACAGGAATCCGATCACAATGCACAACCCCTCGTTGGAAAGGTATTCGCGAGGGCTACGACTTTCGTGTTGAGTCGATCGCCCAGATCTGGTCGCAACATACCAGAAATTCAACTCGAATACGTACAGGAAACAGTTTCCTGTACAGGAATTTTCCCGAACGCAGCGGACTCGAACCAGCTTTCCGTGGCTACAGGTATCGCATGGAAACGATCAACCCCTCGTTGGAAAGGTAATTTCAAGGGCTACGACTTTCGTGTTGAGTCGATTACCCAGATCTGGCCAGAACACCTCCGAAATTGGCCACGAAGGTCGCCGCGTGCAGAAATCAGATTTCTGCACGCATCTTAAGGCGAGATGAACGGCATCCGTTCATCTTCTTCCTTGCAACGACCTCGCATAAACTTCTCCAGAAATCACACCCAACCTTATTTCTCCTTTCAAAGCCAAACCCCCAACGAAAACCCCTCTCATCTCCACTTTGAAGGATGAGAAGGTTGAGGGAGACTAAGCCTAAAACCTAGGCATGGCTTATCCTAAGAACTCTCCTCCTCACCATCAAGACTCTATGGAGTCGATGTCTCTCCTATAATAACTATAGATCTAGCACCAAGGGAGAGGGAGGAAGCTCACCTCAAGTCCAGCGGTACCACCATGGCCGGCCATGAGCCTCGCACTCCTTCGCGGCGGCATTGTTTTTCCCTTGACGGTGGCGGCGTTTTGATTCCTCCAAGGATGGCTCCGGCAAGCTCTTCCTCCTCCTCCAGCCAAGAACCCTCTCAGGAATTTCGGGGCAGAAGAAAGGAGATGAAATGCTAGGGTTTCCCAACTTTTTCCTTTTTATACATCGCAGACACGGGTAGGCACACGGCCGTGTTCCTACCCTTGTTCAGGTGACACGGCCGTGTGGCATGCCGTGTCTAGGGCCGTGTTCCTCCCAGAACCACTTTCTGCCGGGTCAGGGTTGCGGCACACGGGTAGAGACACGGCCGTGTCCCGACCCGTGTCCTTGGCACACGGCTAGGGACACGCTCGTGTCCCAACCCGTGTCCTTGGCACACGGCTAGGGACACACCCGTGTCCCAATGCCCGTGTACCTCTCTGACTGGTAAGCCTATTTTTATGAGGCACACGGGTATGGACACGGCCGTGTCCATACCCGTGTCAGCCAAAAATGCTGTTTTGCCTTGTTTTCCTCATTTCCCGCACGTCCGCACCTGTTCACCCACATCCCCCATTGGGCTCACCACAGCCCCCTTGACTCAAATACGCAATCAAGGGGCCTAGCGCGAATTGGGACGTTACAAATCCTATAAACAAAATAAAAGATTTCGTCCCCGAAATCAGGGTAAGGCTATGGGAGTGAAACACATAAAAAAAGAACTATGCTTTCAAATAAAATTTTTACCTGGAGTAAATAATTCCGGGTAGCGCTCTTGCATCAAATCCCTTGGCTCCCATGTGCACTCTTCCTTCCCGTGATTAGACCATAGCACCTTCACCAAGGGAACACTTTTGCGGCGCAAGGTCCTTGTCTCGTTATCAACGATCCGCACCGGCTCCAGTCGCACAGACCTATCAGACGCCACGGCACCATCCGCCGTGGGGATATACTGTTCAGGTCGCAACAAAGCCTTCCGAAGCGACGATACATGGAACACGTCGTGAAGGTTCTCCAGCTCCGGTGGTAACTCCAATCGATAGGCCAGAGGGCCAATCCTTTCCACTACAACATAGGGCCCAACATACCTTGGGCTGAGCTTCTTGACTCCACGTACTCGTGACACTCCGTGCATCGGTCGAATCTTCAGGAACACCTTATCACCCACTTGAAACTCTACCATACGGTGCCTTGCGTTGTAATATTTCGCCTGTCGGCTTTGAGCCTCTAGCATTCGATTCCGGATCAACCTAACCACCGCGTCCGTGTCATCAATATACTCATTTCCCAATGTCTTCGGATCTTCGTCTTGCACCCAGGACAAGGGTGTTCTACACCTCCTTCCATACAAAGCTTCATGAGGTGCCATTCCAATACTAGCTTGATGACTGTTATTATAAGAGAACTCCACGAGAGGTAAGAGTCTCTCCCATGGTTCTCCTTTATCTAGCACACACAACCTCAATAGGTCCTCCAATGTTCGGATGGTTCGTTCAGATTGCCCGTCCGTTTGTGGGTGAAAGGCTGTGCTAAAGGCGAGGCGCGAGCCCAAATAAGCCTGTACAGCCCTCCATTCTCTTGAAGTAAACCGACCATCCCGGTCGGAGACGATCGTCTTTGGCACACCATGGTACCGCACAAATTGTTCCACAAAGAGACGCACTAAGACGCCCACTTGCGCCTCCTTCTTCATTGGGATAAATCGGGCTACCTTGGTCAACCGGTCAACTATCACCCACACAGAATCATTCCCCGAGCGCGAGCGAGGTAACCCGTGGATGAAGTCCATGGAGATGTCCTCAAATTTCCATTCGGGGGTGGGCAACGACTGTAGCATTCCACCGGGGCTTCGGCACTCTGCCTTCACCATTTGGCAGGCCACACAATGAGTAACAAAGTACTTGACATCCCTCTTCATGCCCGGCCAACACATCGTCTTTCTCAAATCGGTGTACATCTTCGCGATCCCCGGGTGCACCGAGTACTTGGAGCAATGGGCCTCCTTTAGAATATCCTCCCGAATGTTGTCACCTTCGGGGATGTAAAGCCGGCCACGAAAATGGACGAGGCCGTCTTTTAGGGAGTATTCTTCCGTAGTCCCATCCTCCATTGACTTGAAAGCCGGGGTTAAAGCCGCATCCTTCTTTTGTTCTGTACGGATCCGGTCTCGTATGTTGCAAACTATACTCATCGCGGCCAAATATTCGGTATACTCTTCCGGTTGATTCTTAAAGACCAAAGTGATTTCCATCTCTTGCAACGTCCGGATTAACTCCATCCTCATCAAGCGGGATTCCGTGCTCACTTCCGGCGCTTTCCGGCTCAAGGCATCAGCTACGGAATTAACCTTCCCAGGGTGGTAGTTCAAGGTGAAATCATAGTCGCACAAGAACTCCAACCACCGCCGCTGTCTCAAGTTTAACTCCTTTTGGGTGTGAACGTACTTCAGATTTTTGTGATCCGAGTAGATCACGCAGTGGACGCCGTATAAATAATGCCTCCACATCTTCAAGGTGAATACCACCGCTCCCAACTCTAGATCATGCACCGGGTAGCTGGCTTCATGCTTCTTCAACTGTCTTGAAGCATAAGCGATCACATGCCCATTCTGCATCAACACAGCTCCCATCCCTTGATACGACGCATCCGTGTAAACTTGAAAGCCCTCCTTCCCAGATGGAAGAGCTAGGATGGGTGCAGTCGTCAATCTGTCTTTCAACTCTTGGAATGCAGCTTCGCACTGGGGTGTCCATTCAAACGGCACACCCTTCTTGGTCAGCGTAGTAAGGGGAAGGGCGATCTTCGAGAAGCCTTTCACGAACTTGCGATAGTACCCGGCAAGTCCAAGAAAGCTTCGTATGTCGGCCGCTGACTTCAATGGCGACCACTCCTTCACGGCCCGCACCTTGGCCGGATCTACTGCTAGCCCCGCCCCACTAATCACATGGCCCAAGAACGCGACCTCTCGAAGCCAAAACTCACATTTGCTGAACTTGGCAAACAAAGTGTGCTCCTTTAGTTTCCTCAGCACTAAAGTTAGATGTTCGGCGTGTTCTGCTTCAGTCTTGGAGTAGACTAGGATATCATCGATGAACACGATGACAAAGATGTCCAAATAAGGGCCGAACACCTTGTTCATCAAGCTCATAAAGGCGGAAGGGGCGTTTGTGAGCCCAAACGGCATCACGGTGAATTCATACAAACCATATCTCGAACTGAACGCCGTCTTCTGAATGTCATCTTCTTGTATCCTCAGCTGATAATATCCCGAACGCAGATCTAACTTGGAGAACCAATACGATCCCACCAATTGATCGAATAATTCATCAATGCGCGGTAGGGGATAGGTGTTCCGCACCGTTAACCGGTTCAACTCTCGATAATCAATACATAACCGCAAGGTGCCATCCTTCTTTTTGACGAACAAAATGGGCGCTCCCCAAGGCGACGAGCTTGGGCGAACGAACCCTGTTTCCACCAATTCCTGAAGCTGGACTCTAAACTTTGCAAGTTCCTTCGGAGCCATTCGGTATGGAGCTCGCGAGACGGGCTTGGCACCCGGAATTAGCTTGATTTGGAAGTCCACTTCCCTATGCGGGGGTAGTCCTGGCAATTTCTCGGGAAATACCTCGGGAAATTCTCGCACCACCCGCACATCCTTGACCTCTAATGTCAATTTCTTCAACTCGAAGCAAATTACATAGACCTCGTCCCCTTCCATATGAGATTTCATAACTTGGATTGAAGATAATAATTTACGGGGTGCGAATTTAATACCTTGGAAGATGACTTCCGAGTCTCCATGCCTCAACATAACTTGCTTCTCCGCACAGTTGATCCTGGCGTGGTGCCAGTCCAACCACTTCATGCCCAGGATGAGATCGAACTCCGGGATTCTTAACACTGTAGCCGGAGTTTCAAAGAACTTTCCTCCAATAAGGGTGTCGAAGTCGCAACTTGCTGACGACGTCATCTCAGAGCCGTCCGGAAGGCGCACCCTTTGAGTAATTCCCGTGAAGTGTTGCACTCCCTCCAAGTCCTTCACGAAGTCCTCCGAAATGAACGAGTGAGACGCACCCGTGTCAAATAACGTATAGGCGGGTCTCCCGCTAACCACGACAGTGCCTAGGTTCCAAAAGGGGTAATCACTATTCAGAATAGCGCGTATCATTTGTATCATAAATCCAACAAGTCATATAATATTAAAACAATTTTGCACGTACCGGTGATGACTTCCTGCGGATTTCTCTCCTGAGTCATATCCAATGCGAATACATGCTCCCGTGCATGTCCTTGATTTCTCCCTGGTGGTCCTCTTCCTCGGCCACGCATGTGCCCTCGTCCCCGTGGAGCTACTGGAGGGGGAGCAATAGGGGCACCCCCGATCAGTCGCGGGCAAACTCGTCGGACATGCCCCGGTTGGTTGCACTCAAAACATATCATCTCACGTCGGCCCCCAGGTTGTTGATAATATTGCTGCTGCGGTGGTGGTGGTAAAGGTAGTGGTTGCGGAATTGGGTACTCCACCCGATAGTTCCGGTTGACCCACCGACCGCCTCTGTGGTTTCCCCTTCCTCTGCCATGATCATTCCGCCTTCTATTACTAGGGCCGACTTCAATTACACCTTCCGCAGGTCTCTTGCCACATCCCATGTGGTCCGCCTCCAGTCTCTTTGCCATGTCAATGATTTCTGCCAGGCTTCCATCGGCTATAAACAAAAGGGCCTGCCTCAGGGGGTCCCTTAACCCTTTGTAGAAGCGCTTCGCGTAGCCTCTATCGTCCAACTCATAGGAATCGGCAAACCTAGCGAGGTGTTGGAACTCCCTCTGGTACACCGTTACCGAATTCGATCCCTGCTTCAGCTGCAGAAATTTTTCTTCAAGTCCATCCCGAGCAGAAGAAGGGATGAAGTGCTCCAGAAAAGCCTCGGTGAACTCGTTCCAACCGATGTCCGTGTACAACCGCCCTTGGAAGATGGAGCCCATGAGGGACTTCCACCACCTTTTGGCGTGCAGCTCTAGCAGCGTCACTACCAATGTCACCGCCATGCTGTTCGGACATCTTATGCCAGCCATCAATTCCTGCACGATATCAAGCCATTCCTCGGTGCGCACCGGCGATTCTGTCCCAAGATAGGCAGGAGGGGACAGGGCACGGAAGGTGCTCAACTAGTTGGAGCTTGGCGCTTGTTGCTGCACCGGAGCTTGCTGGGCTTAAAATGCATCCAATATGGCTGACAGCGTTTGTCCCAGTTCCGACTGCTGGAATTGTGAAGGGACGGAAGGGGTAGGAGTGCCCCCAACCGGCTCCACCTGCGCTGGGACCTATACGCAAGGTACAAACTAGGGTCAGGTTGGCTAAAACTAATGTCAAAGTTGGACAACTTAGTGTGAATTACAGATGGGCACACCACTGCTTCCGCTAAGTCGGTTTGTCCCCAAACCGACTAATCGAACGGGAGTGGCCCATTGTTACCTGACTGCTGTAGGTGAAGATCGGCTTAGTCTGATACCATTTGTAAGACCCCCCCTCCCGGAACACAACACACGGCACGAGGGGAGTCTTATGCCCGAAATAGCCGCCTTGCGGTAGCACTAACACACGGGTTAGCCTTTACCACAAGACGCCTATTCCGCCGGCTACAATCCATATCACAACAATTATGCCAACCCAACCATAACAGAAAAGTAAAGCTAAAAGCAGTTCAGTTCACAGCTAAGTTAAAGTCCAAAAATAGCGGAAGATAACAAGCACAACAGGCTTGTACAAATAAACAAGAGTCTAGAAATGTTTTGCCAAACGGCTACATGAAAACACTCACTACTGTCACTGACGGTGCCGATGGCACCACCACCTCAGGTCCTATCATCCGGGCCTGGCTGTCCTGCTGCGTAGTCCGTTGCCGCTCTACCTGCGGGGTTTCCTCCTAGAAAGGAAGACGTAGCAACCGTTAGTCATAAGACTAAGTGGCTTCACATCCGCTCCCCCGGCGACTCCTCGGCACCGGGCGGAGAAAGGAACACAGGTACAATATATATACATAAGCAAGTAAACAAGCAGGTGACAGTAAGTATGGTGAAGTATAAACTACGCTACACAACTAGCAGTTCTACAAATATCAATAATATATAAATGACAGCAGGTATAATTAATCAGAATAGTAACTTAACTTATAAGAGTGCCCATACAAACTTATAAGTTAAGGATCGGCTTAACAGTATAGTAACTCATCGTATAAGAGTGCCCATACAAACTTATACGATGAGGATCTTGTGTATGCAATGAATGACATGTTATGAATGTTATGGTATGACCGAATCATGCGCACGCACATGCAACTTGCTATGTCGACACAGACTAGAAGTTCCCACTTTTCGAGCAGGTAGCTAACCTCTCAGGCGTCGTCCGTCGTGGCCAGACGGCGACAGTGGAGCGGGCGTCTCCACTACTAGGTGGTATCACACTACCTATCCTAGGCCCTCGTACGCCTCAACGCTAAGAACACAACAGCGGAGCTCACATGCGTACTACGGCTCAGAAGGGGTCTTGGGTAAATGTGCACCAAGAACACAGCCCAACCTGGCCTTTGGTTTCGAACCGGATGGAACCTCGGAAACGCACGAGGTGCAAGCCCAACCGTTCTCATGGCACGGAGGAGATCTCGGGTTATGGACACCAAGTATCTAACCCTACCGCCCAAGGTCTACCCATTGGCTCCCATCGGTGTGACGACTGGCGAACCCGTAGACCTGCCACAATCATTCTCCCAACATCGCGACATGATGAATCGTCGCACATCACATGCCCCAAAACAACTCACTCGATGCTACCCGTAGGGAGACTTCAACTCTAAGCATCGGTTGTTAATAAACCCCTTGGGCTCGGATTACAGTTACAAAATACTCTTCACATAGTGTTCATCATGTTCACGCCCACCTATTCAATGATTTCACCTCCACACTACGTACATTAGATATGTTCAACACCAATTTGTATAAATATATCCTTTACCAATAGCAACTCCTAATATCTAGCATTCCCATCCAATCCATTTCTCTACCATTGCATGGTTATCCCTTATTACACAACCAAATGAGTAACCATACTAAATTATAGTAACAACGACATTATAGTTATATGGGAGCAAGATATCACATGAGCAAATCACAATCATTGCAAGAGTGCTAACATTATAATTTAACAAGTGCATTAACATAGGATAGTCCAATACTAAAACTGGGATTCCCGGAGCTACAGGAATCCGATCACAATGCACAACCCCTCGTTGGAAAGGTATTCGCGAGGGCTACGACTTTCGTGTTGAGTCGATCGCCCAGATCTGGTCGCAACATACCAGAAATTCAACTCGAATACGTACAGGAAACAGTTTCCTGTACAGGAATTTTCCCGAACGCAGCGGACTCGAACCAGCTTTCCCGTGGCTACAGGTATCGCATGGAAACGATCAACCCCTCGTTGGAAAGGTAATTTCAAGGGCTACGACTTTCGTGTTGAGTCGATCACCCAGATCTGGCCAGAACACCTCCGAAATTTGCCACGAAGGTCGCCGCGTGCAGAAATCAGATTTCTGCACGCATCTTAAGGCGAGATGAACGGCATCCGTTCATCTTCTTCCTTGCAACGACCTCGCATAAACTTCTCCAGAAATCACACCCAACCTTATTTCTCCTTTCAAAGCCAAACCCCCAACGAAAACCCCTCTCATCTCCACTTTGAAGGATGAGAAGGTTGAGGGAGACTAAGCCTAAAACCTAGGCATGGCTTATCCTAAGAACTCTCCTCCTCACCATCAAGACTCTATGGAGTCGATGTCTCTCCTATAATAACTATAGATCTAGCACCAAGGGAGAGGGGAGGAAGCTCACCTCAAGTCCAGCGGTACCACCATGGCCGGCCATGAGCCTCGCACTCCTTCGCGGCGGCATTGTTTTTCCCTTGACGGTGGCGGCGTTTTGATTCCTCCAAGGATGGCTCCGGCAAGCTCTTCCTCCTCCTCCAGCCAAGAACCCTCTCAGGAATTTCGGGGCAGAAGAAAGGAGATGAAATGCTAGGGTTTCCCAACTTTTTCCTTTTTATACATCGCAGACACGGGTAGGCACACGGCCGTGTTCCTACCCGTGTTCAGGTGACACGGCCGTGTGGCATGCCGTGTCTAGGGCCGTGTTCCTCCCAGAACCACTTTCTGCCGGGTCAGGGTTGCGGCACACGGGTAGAGACACGGCCGTGTCCCGACCCGTGTCCTTGGCACACGGCTAGGGACACGCCCGTGTCCCAACCCGTGTCCTTGGCACACGGCTAGGGACACACCCGTGTCCCAATGCCCGTGTACCTCTCTGACTGGTAAGCCTATTTTTATGAGGCACACAGGTATGGACACGGCCGTGTCCATACCCGTGTCAGCCAAAAATGCTGTTTTGCCTTGTTTTCCTCATTTCCCGCACGTCCGCACCTGTTCACCCACATCCCCCATTGGGCTCACCACAGCCCCCTTGACTCAAATACGCAATCAAGGGGCCTAGCGCGAATTGGGACGTTACAACAAGTGTCCGATTCCACGGATTGATTACTTGTTCGATTGACTGGTTAAATCAACGGTATATTCAAAGATATATTTGAATTCTGGCTATTACCAGTTGAGAATTCGGGAACATGACATTTCCAAGGCAACGTTTGGAACACACTACAATCAGTATAAGTTCATTGTAATGTCGTTTGGTCTAACGAATGCTCCATTTGTATTCATGGACTTAATATTTGTGATCATCATTACTGATGACATAGTAGTCTTCTCTAAGTCAAAAGAAGATCATGTAAATCATTTGCGGATGTTTTGCATACCCTGAGAAGAAACAAACTCTTTGCCAAATTCTCAACGCACGAGTTTTGGCTGTCGTCGATGGTCTTTCTTGGCCATGTGATTAGTTGAGAGATTATTATAGTGGATCTGACAAAGATAAGTACGATGCGAGAGTGTCCTGTATTGTCAACTATAAGACTCCCTTTTTCTGACCGGGTCGTATGCCAAGAATCACCGCTTTGCGATGACATCAACTCCAGAGGAGGCCTTCGCCACAAATCGCTGATCCAGCCGGCAATTTCTCAACAATATTCTACGGAAGAAAAGAAGTAAAACATTCATATTCATTTATATAAACAAAAACATGTCCACGATCACGATGGAGTAGAAAATAAGTCCATATAAGAAAATAAACTAATACTGAAGAAGGATAAGGGGGCTCCTGCCCAGTACAAATAGACCTCACTACAAAACGCTCGCAAAAGTAAAACTACTAATCACTCACTGATCCCCTGACTGATGGTGCTACTTCCACTACTGGACTAGGCTGGTTCACCTCCACCTGTACTGTACCTCGGTTGGGCTGGGTTCCCTCGAACTGCACCCTGTCTCCCAACTGGTGTCCCTGGTTTTATTCCCATTAGGCCATTTTTAAAACTAAGTCTTTATCCCCCTCCCCTCCCCTGCGACACCTAGGCACCGCGCGGGAAGGAATGAAAGGGAAGTACGAAAAGTGGAGAATGACAAAGGCAGGTGACAATGGACCTTACTATCATATAATAAAAGTATCTATCGAAGAAATAAAAAGTATATGAATAGTATATAAAGGAAGCAGTGTAGTAAGAGCCACATATAAAGTATAAGTAGAACAGTTAATATCATTACGGGAAAGTAACCTTAGCTTATAAGAATTCCCATGCTTACTTATATGTTAAGGGATCATTTTGCAAGGCTCCCATCGTATAAGCTATCAAATACTAGTTATACGACGGGGTGTCAGGTTCTATACAGTTATGTGTGTTGGGATATGTTATGCCATGTTTCATGTAAGTGCAACACAAGCACACGACTTTATGTGTATAGACTTTTATTTCCCCCATTTAGAGTTAGTTAAACTCTCAAGTACCTCACGTAGTGGTAAACAGAGGCAGTGGGTTGGGCCTCCCCACTCCTCGGTCGGTATTTACACTACCTAACTTAGACCTTGCGTACTACTTGGTACACTTACGGGCTATAACCCGAACAGGCAAGTGTACTTGTCGAATCGTAGTATCAAGGTCGTATTAAAAACTCGGGGCAGGCAAGTACTATTACTCACAACGACTCTATTATCCTACCGAACAATTGATGAGTTTTGAAAATTAAAATGAAATAAACATAGTTAAAAGAGAAGTAAATTATTGCAAACGAGTGCTTGATCGACGATTCACTTTGAAATAAAATAACGAAATAAATTAGTTAACATTTGCAATTTATTAAGACCGTGACGGATCCGATTTTAGGAAGTAATCTCGCTAGGGCATTAAATCCCCTAACTTATAGACGTTTTGACCGAAATCTCTTTACAAGTCAAAATGGTCTAAACTCGCATTACCGAAGTGACCCGCACTATTGGATTTAACTCCAATCCAGAGGATTTACGTCATCCTATCTCTAGGGTTGCGTTCAACTCCTTCCTTCCTTGAGTGATCTTTCATATTCACGAGCCTCTCGGCTACTCAAATATGAGATCGGAATCTACTACCGTATACTAGCAATACGGAGTTGATACGAAATAAATCAAGGAAGGATCAAAAATAAAAATACAAATGCAAATATAAAATAAAAGATGCGTTATTTCATCGCAAAGTTCATCGCGATCAGGCACAAAAACTAATTTTCTAAGCATGATTGAGAAGGAATGAGAATAAGAGAAAAAGAGAATATTTTCATTGCTTAAATAAAGAGAAGTACATGATAAAACTAAACAGGCATTATAACATTACTCTAACAAGACTTCAACAAAACTTGACATAAAACATAAACAACTAAATTACTTGAAACAAAACTTCTTCATAAAGAAACTACTTGCAAGAACTAATTCTTTAAACTAAAACTACTTAACCAAAACTAGAGGTATGAGGTTCCTTTTATAGGTGAAGAGGGAAGATTCTAGAATGAAGGCAAAAATGAAGGGGCAAAGGTGGTGGCCGACCATGCAAGGGAGAATGCATGAATGTAATTTAATGGGGGAAAGAGAATGAAGAGATTCAATGCATGCAATGACATTCAAAGAAATAAAAATAAAAGATTTTTAATAAAAAATGGATGAATGTAGAGGAGGGTGGCCGGCCATGTAAGGGAGAATGCATGCATGTAATAAATGATGGGGAGAGAGATAGATTCAATGTATTTAATTTATGGAAATGCAAAAAGGAAAATGTCAAGGGGAATGAATGGAAGTATGTAGAAGGAAGGAAGAGAGGGGCCAACAACTCCTTTTGGAATGGTTGCATGCATCTAATTAATGAGTGAGAAGAGGAGGATGTGTGAGAGAGGGGGCTTCTTGGGCTTCATCAAATGCAAATGGGTTGCTTGGTGGGCTCGGGTAGGGCTAGGATTGCATGTAGGGGCTGTTCTTAAAGTGGCCGGGCTACACCATCATGGGCTCGGCTTGGACATGTTGGAGGGCTGCACTTGGACTTGAACCTACAAGAAAACAAAGCAAAAACATGTTAGATATTAGAACATAATATTAATAATTAAACATAAACATAACATAACAATAATTATTAAATATTAAACTAAACATAACAAGACAAAATAACATAACATAAAATAAAATATAAAGAAAACTAGAGATTATTATAACATAAAAAACTTTTAAAAAAGAAATAAAACATGACAAGTATAAAAATACTTAAAACATATAATTAAACTAGGAATTAATATATTATAAAAAGACATTAAAACATGAAATAACAAGCATAAAATATAAATAAACTTAGGCATTACACTACTAAATTACCCCAAAAATGATGACTAAAAGTAGTCATCAAACTCTCCCATGCTTAGGCTTTTGCTATTCCAGAGAAAAAGTATGAGAAATATTTATAAGACATTTAATAAAAATTTCAATTGAACTAAAAATTTATTTACACCAAAATCTAGCCAAAAATAAAATTTAGGGATTTACGAATTAAGTCCTAAATTATGAAATTAAAGTTAAAAGAGAGAAATATTTAGCCAAAAATTCTCTAGTAAATTAACTAACACTCAAAATTGAGTAAAGTGCAAACAAGGTTAGATTGAAATTATAAAAACCATAACTTAAAAGAAACTTAAGGAAAAATTGCAACCTACTACTTATGCTCTCCAAATATTTTAATTTAAAAACTAAGACAATAATATTGGCAAAGGGGTTTAGAAAGGAAATTAACATGAAGAGGTCTTTGATTTGAGGTGATCATCATTATATTTTTTTCTTCACACCCCACACAATTTTTTTTTATATAAAATATATATGTAATACCAGAAATGATAGACTAACATCCTATCACTTCCAACAACATATATGAATTTTTAATTCATCTCTTCATCAGAGTTGCATATGTGTACCAGAAAATAAGGAACTAACATCTCCTTATTCGCATGACATATGATCTAACAATAAAAGAATGAAAATGAGAATTGGGTAAGAATAAGGGGTTGAACATGATTTTAGAAAATAAACTAAAACACTAGAGATCAACTACTAGTAGATTGAGATTTCCTAAGAATCTAAAAGCTTGAGATAATAATCATTAGAATCCAAAATTGTTAAGCAAAATTACTACAAAATTGAAACTATTTAAAAGAAAAGAGAAAGAGTGTTAAATAAATTACTCTAAGCAAATTAAAATCATAAGATTATCCTCAAAACTAAATCACTAAATATTAGATTTAACTAAATATGATGAAAAAAAAATTAGCAAATAGTAAAAATGCTTATAAACAAACTCAAACTAAATTTCTTAAAATAATAAAAAGCTAAGCATGAGGTTTATTATTTTTTTTATTTTTTTTACATTTTTCTTTTTTTTGGGTTTTTTGATATATGATCTTTTTTTAAAAAATTTTATAATTTTTTTTGGTTTTTGATAAGGCTAAATAAAAGCAGGACTAAAGAAACTTAATAAAACTATACTAATCTTTTTGGAAATTTTGATTTTAAGAAAGCAAAAGATTTTTTGGATTTTTGAGAGAAAAAGGAAGAAAGAAACTAACTAAACCCTCCCACATGCTTAAACCTTTCATTGCCTCAATGAAAAATAAAAACAAAAAAGAAAAAAGAAGAAGAAAGGGAAGGGGGGTGCAATAAAGAAAATAAATAAAAAGAAAACGACTTCCCCGTATTCGTGAGGCCGAATGCAGATGTCGCTCCCCCATGCTTGAGCTGGACACCGGCTCAGGCCTAAGAAAGAGAGAAAAGTATGGAGCCAAACGAACCGCCAGAGGTTTTATTCCTTCAAGACAAAACAAAAAGAAAAAGAAAGAACAAAAAAGGATAATCAAGGGGTGCCTCCCAAGAGCGCTTTTTGTTTAATGTCGTCTGAGCCCGACGTTATTTGTTAGCTAAATGGAAAATAAAAACTGAAATGAAGAGGTAACTCCCTAAGTATGCGCTTAGGGGAGTAAATCAAAAAAGAGAAGAAATGAAGAATCGCACTGACATGCGGTGGAATCTTCAATGGAATGATGCCCGAAAATGAATGGACAGAGTTATAGAAGAACTCTGCCGTATGTAAAATGGGAAAGAAGGGGTCGTCAAAAGAAGAAGAAAAAGAAGAAGAAGAAATAGAAAGAGAAATAAAAGAAGTAGAAGAAGAAATTTCATCAACGAAAATTTCACAAGGAGAAGGAGAGACTTATGAAATTTCGGGAGAAGAAGGGGAAGAATGAACTAAAGAAGAGACATCTAAAATAAAAGAAGAAGAAGAAAAAGATTCGCTACAAATAGAAAAATTTGGAACAGTTTAAATTTGAAGCGAAATGGAATCACAAACGTCTTCGGAAAATGAATTAAGGGACGTCTCGTCCTCCTCAACTGGTAAGAAGCACACTGGAATATCCATAGAGATATCTTCCAAAGGAGGAAGGAAACAATCTAGAATATCCGAATAGTTATCCTCCTCGAGAGGAAAAAGACAAGTCGGGATATCCGGTGACTCATTACATGAAGAAATTTGAGGAGACGGAGAAGAAGAAGAAGAAAAAAATGCGGCTTCACGAGAAAAATAATCCATAATGGTTTTGAAATGCGAATTAATATTATAAAGAGAAGTTTGCAATTCAAAATACCCATTATCGATTAAATTAAAATTTAAAGGCTCGGCGCTTTGCGGGGCAAAATCATAAGAAAAATAAGACGGGTTCCCCATCTCCCAAGTAGGATAAAAATTGGAGGAAGGGTAAAATTGGCCATTTTGACCTTCCCCAGAAAAATTAAAATCAAAAGAGGGAGGGGTTCCCGAAAGACATTCAGAATAAAAGTGGTCGGGCGACCCGTAAAAAGCGCAAAAATTTGATGATTCCATTTAAAAATAAACTGTTACCAAAGAGAAAAAAAATTATTTTTTGATTTTTTTTAGAAAGTAGAAAACTTAAAATAAATATCTTTTTTTAAAAAAAATAGTAGAAGTAATAAACTCGATGCTTTCGTAATATTTCCAAAAATATCCCCGGCAACGGCGCCAAAAAACTTGATTGGCTAAAACCCGAACAGGCAAGTGTACCTGTCGAATCGTAGTATCAAGGTCGTATTAAAAACTCGGGGCAGGCAAGTACTATTACTCACAACAACTCTATTATCCTACCGAACGATTGAGGAGTTTTGAAAATTAAAATGAAATAAACTTAGTTAAAAGAGAATTAAACTATTGCAAACGAGTGCTCGATCGACGATTCACTTTGAAATAAAATAAAGGAATAAATTAGTTAACATTTGCAATTTATTAAGACCGTGACAGATCCGATATTAGGAAGTAATCTCACTAGAGCATTAAATCCCCTAACTTATAAATGTTTTGACCGAAATCTCTTTACAAGTTAAAATGGCCTAAAGTCGCATTACCGAAGTGACCCGCACTATTGGATTTGACTCCAATCCGGAGGATTTACGTCATCCTATCTCTAGGGTTGAGTTCAACTCCTTGCTTCCTTGAGTGATCTTTCATATTCACGAGCCTCTCGGCTACTCAAATATGAGATCGGAATTTACTACCGTATACTAGAAATACGGAGTCGATACGAAATAAATAAAGGAAGGATCAAAAATAAAAATACAAATGCAAACATAAAATAAAAGATGCCTTATTTCATCGCAAAGTTCATCGCGATCGGGCACAAAAACTAATTTAGCTAAGCATGATTGAGAAGGAAATGAGAATAAGAGAAAAAGAGAATATTTTCATTGCTTAAAAAAAGATAAGTACATGATAAAACTAAACGGGCATTATAACATTACTCTAATAAGACTTCAACAAAACTTGACATAAAACATAAACTACTAAATTACTTGAAACAAAACTTCTTCATAAAGAAACTACTTGCAAGAACTAATTCTTTAAACTAAAACTACTTAACCAAAACTAGAGGTATGAGGTTCCTTTTATAGGTGAAGAGGGAAGATTCTAGAATGAAGGCAAAAATGAAGGGGCAAAGGTGGTGGCCGGCCATGAAAGGGAGAATGCATGCATGTAATTTAATGGGGGAAAGAGAAGGAAGAGATTCAATGCATGCAATGACATTCAATGAAATGAAAATAAAAGATTTTTAATAAAAAATGGATGAATGTAGAGGAGGGTGGTCGGCCATGTAAGGGAGAATGCATGCATGTAATAAATGATGGGGAGAGAGATAGATTCAATGTATTTAATTTATGGAAATGCAAAAAGGAAATTGTCAATGGGAATGAATGGAAGTATGTAGAAGGGAGGAAGAGAGGGGTCGACAACTCCTTTTGGAATGGTTGCATGCATCTAATTAATGAGGGAGAAGAGGAGGATGTGAGAGAGGGGGGCTTCTTGGGCTTCATCAAATGCAAATGGGCTGCTTGGTGGGCTCGGGTAGGGCTAGGATTGCATGTAGGGGCTGCTCTTAAAGTGGCCGGGCTGCACCATCATGGGCTCGGGTTGGACATGTTGGAGGGCTGCACTTGGACTTGAACCTACAATAAAACAAAGCAAAAACATGTTAGATATTAGAACATAATATTAATAATTAAACATAAACATAACATAACATAACAAACATAACATAACAATAATTATTAAATATTAAACTAAACATAACAAGACAAAATAACATAACATAAAATAAAATATAAAGAAAACTAGAGATTATTATAACATAAAAGACTTTTTAAAAAGAAATAAAACATGACAAGTATAAAAATACTTAAAACATATAATTAAACTAGGAATTAATATATTATAAAAAGACATTAAAACATGAAATAACAAGCATAAAATAAAAATAAACTTAGGCATTTAGGCTACTAAATTACCCCAAAAACGATGACTAAAAGTAGTCATCATACAGCCAGAGCCAGGTGTTAAAGAGTCTCTTGTACGAATGCTGGCAACCACCAGTCTTTTCTTGGCTAAGTGAATACTTACACCCACTGAGTCATCGTATTGACGTCGGTGTGAACAACCGTCAAATATCGAGGTCCCACCACTTAATGCACATGCACACATGTTATAAGAGCTTCCAAGCCATCGGCTTCTTAAGACTTAAACCATCTTATCAAACACCTAGCCCACCACTCGTGAACCTACACCAACTGTCCTCTTGAAATGATGGGGGTGAGTGTATGCGACAGTGATTATTAAGGTTACTCTTTTAGTCTATTATTCTTATAGTTTACGTTAACCTTGGACTACTTAGGGCATTCCCTGTGAAGGGCTCTCGAGGGCACTAGGAATTACGATGGGCTGAAGCCCAAAGTTCCCTTTCTCAAGGCACTTACTTTTATGAATATCTATTATTTACCAAACATCTTTCCCAAGTTGCCTCTTTACTAACCCTATGTGAATTTATATACTTCCCAGGAGAAGAAAAAACACTGTCGACCCCGAGTATAACCCCATCTCCAAATTACCTAGTCTACTCCAGACTTGGCCCTTAGGGCGATCTTATCATGACTTCACCCAAACCTAGTACACCCACTATAGCTTCACCCATGTGTGGTTTACTATTCTACTCTGAAACCTCGAGTTCACTATATGCAGACCATGTGATCGATCCAAGCGTTCAAAGGTAAACACTCTGAATACTTGTTAACAACCTTGAAATTTGTACTGGAAGTCTACCTTGATATATTAAGTCCCAAACAGGAACTAGGTATTTCTCCTAATTAAATCAACCCTTATTTTAATTTTCCAAAAATCAATCCTCCTATGACTTTGAACATGAAGTATACGATTCTATCATGCAATTACCCTACAAAAATTTCCAAAGCCTCTTATTTACTAAATAACATCGAGGTATAAATTTAAAAATTTTCTAAGAAGGCATTTTACCATAAACCAAATTTCAAATCTTTGATCAAAAAGACCATTTACCAAGAAAGTGCAAGTTTTTTTCATCTAAAAATTATAGCAAAATGAACAGGGGACTATAATGATCAAAAAACATGTCTGCCCAAATTTCATAATTTTTTATTGATATTTAACTATTTATTTGAAATTACAAAATATTTTGCCTCTAGGGCAACTTGTGAAGGAACTACTGTGAATACTCTCCCAAAAATTGTAATAAAATTAAGAAGACTTTACAAAATCATAAAAAGTTCACCAACCAAATTTCACAATTTTCAAAACCAATTGATTACACAAATAATTAAATTCAAGGATACTATAAAAAAAAAGGGGTGTGAAGGAGGTAATGTAAATATCCATTTAAAAGTTTTCAAAAAATTTCTAGGGCACTATGTTATCCTTAGGAGCACTCAGGCCAAGATTCATATTTTTCGAAAATATATTGACCAACCAATTAATTTATACCAATATTATTGATTTAGGGCACATTGTGAATAATCTACCCAAAATACCAATCAAAAATTTATATCAAAATTTAGAGGGGATTGTTGCATCATAAAAGCAATACTAGCAAAATTCCAAGGCATTACCACAATATTTGACCCTTCATTTTAGCAGTAAAGTAAAAGACGCATTTTTAAATTAATTGAGAAATAAATGTATAAATATTCCCACAAATTACCATAAAATTTCTCAAGTGATAATAACAAGGATAAAACACAAATACCAAGTTTCACTGACTTCTATGGAGATTTGACCCTATGTCCTTAGATTCACCCTAAGTGGTTGAGGGGAGACCACTTAATTTCCTCAACGCACCCCAAGAAATTCCTATGTCAAATATGACCCACTTGACCAAATCTTGTTTTTAACACCCACTATCCAAATCAAGCCCAAATTGGGTGATATTTAAACTAGATAACTATCATGGCCCTAAAAGCCTCTCACCAAAAATTTGGTGAATTTTAAAGTCATTTATCACATTAAATAAATCTCATTTGATTTATTTAACTTCTACCAAAACCTTAGGAAATTTATCTCCAAAAATTCAAATTTTTGGATAAGACCTAGTCCCTATCAAGAAAAGCTCATGGCCCAAATTTCAGATCATTTGGACGAAAATAGCAGTGGTGGTACCCATTTGAACTTTTGATTAGCCTTTGGACACGTTGCACCGAAACGTGTGCTAAGGGAGATCCAGTGGTTCAAATTGGTTGATTTTTGTTTTGTATTAAAGTAGACCCAAAGGGCTAGGTTTTCTATGTTGGACATATTTTTAGGAAAATAATTTAGGTATTTTTAATATTTAAAAGAGAATGTCTATAAATGTGTCACAGAATAAATATATTAATTATTATAAATCATTATATTGGCCTGCGCTTATCAGATTAAACTTGATCCAACGGCCCGCCGTCATCATCCCTGATGAGCCAATAGCTAGGATTACTCCATCTTATTGCTATTCCAGCGCTTATTCCCAGCCACCTGGCCGCCTCCCTGGTCGGGCACTGCCACCACCACCTCCGTTGAGGTAGTGGCTATCGCCTGGGGGTGGCACAGTCGCCGGAGGGGTTGTTTCCGACGAACCTGTAGGTTGTGTTTTCATGGAAAAATTGAGTTTTTATCCTCACCGATCAGGCTTAATTGAGCCCGATTTCTCCTCCTAATGATCTAAAGATCAAGCACAGGAGAGAAGGAGAAGGACTAGACCTGTAGGCAAGTTTGGCGGCGTGTGTGGTGGTAATGTTCCATGGCCGACCACTCCAAGCTTTTTCCTTGCCAAATCCATTGTTCTCCTCCTAAATCAGTGAAGTAAACATTCGTTTTGATTTCTTAGAAGGTTTTAAAGCTGATGGAGAGGTTGAATTAGGGAGTGGAAGAGGCTACATAGAATGGCCATTAATGGACATGGAGGGGGGTGTTCGGCCATGGTGGGTGGGTGCCCTTTCATGTGCTGGCCTAGCTAGAATTGATGGAAATCTCCCCCCAAGGGTCAGGGGAGATGAATATAGGCTTAATGGGGGGAGGAATGGGGAGCCTATTTGCATCCTTCATTTCTCTCCCCTCTTTCTCTCTCCTCCCATAATGATAACTCCCATTTCTCTCTCCTAATCACCACCTCTAGAAATTGAGTGGTATTCCAGCTGGTTTCTATTGGCTATAGCTAGTGAGCCATCACAATTGGGCCTAGCCTAATTGGATTAGAGTTGGGCTTTGCCTTTCTCCCCATTTGAGCTTGGTTTGACCAAGTTTGACTTAATCAACTAAGTTGGTTGATTGGTCAACTAAGTGGGTTGACTAGTCGACTTAGTGTCTTGGGTCCCTTGCCACCACCCAAGTCCACTTGTGGCTTGGTGTAAACCACTTAGATCCAACTAGGGAAATTAGACCAAACTATGGCTAGGTTTGACCTTGGCTAAGTTGACCCCTTATGTTGACCCTAAAGGATCTTTAATGGCTCCAATGGATCTCCTAATGGGTTAAGTATATTATGGTGGGGTCAAAGGGTCAAAGTGAAGACCTAAAGCCAAACCCTAGGTTTGGTATTTGGGATTTACTATTTGCATACCAAGGTGATTTTCACCCTCATGCCTGATCTCAGCTGGTTCCTTGTGCTTCCTAGGGTTTTGTCATGAAATAGTCATGACAAAACCATCCTAGGGGTCTAGTTGTTTGTGGGATGTTACAAATTCCAATACATAAAAATAAAATTTCATCCCTTAAATTTAGGTTAGGTCTGCGGGGTTTCTACTACAAGTAATTAAAGATAACATCCCCTAAATTATACCAAACACGAATAGCTCTGGATACTTCTACTTCATCAAATCTAGTGGCTCCCAGGTGTTCTCCTCCAGTCCATGATTCCTCCATAGGACCTTGACCAGCAGAACCTTCTTGTGCCGCAAGACCCACATCTCCGTGTCATCTATCCGGACCGGCTCCAAGTGCACTGATCGATCAGTAGCTACTGGCCCATCCATATTAGAAATATGCTACTCTGGCCGTAGTAGAGACCTCCTAAGGGAGGAGATGTGGAAGACATTATGCAATCCCACAAACTCATGTGGTTGCTCTAGTCTATAAGATAACGATTCAATCCGTTCAAGGATCCTATAAGGCCCCATATATCTAGGACTGAGCTTCTTCCACCCGCGTACCTGCGAGACTCAATGCATAAGACATATCTTCAAGAACACCTAGTCTCCAACTTGGAACTCCACCTGGCGATACTGAGAATCATAGTACTTGGCCTGCCTGCTTTTGGCCTCCAACATCCTATCTTGGATCAGTCTTGCTTGGGCATCGGTGTCCTCCACAAACTCCAAGCCAAGCATCTTTGGATCCTCATCTTGGATCCAAGATAGCAGAGTCCTGCAATATCGTCTATATAATGACCCATAGGGAGCCATGCATATGCTAGACTGATGGTTGTTGTTATAAGAAAACTAAATGAGCAGCAATAGTCTCTCCCACGACTTTGTGCGAACTAGAAAGAAAAAGTCCAAAATTTGGAGTAACAGAATTTTTATTATCCAAAAGTGAGTATTACAAAGGTATAGCCTCCCTTTTATAGAATGGAGGAGAGGGGAGAGATTACAAATAATCAATGTTACAACTGGCTATACATAAAATCAGACCGTGCAAGCCGCGCGGTTAGGCGAATAGGCTAACCTCTCGACTACTACTATAAAGAGAAGTGAAGCTGCTAGGAGAGACCGCTAGACCTCTCGGTCATCAAGTCATTTGTGTTAAATCGCCAGACCTCCTGATCTCCAATCAACAACCTATCGGCTACCAAGCTGCTGGAGAGATTCCGCCATACCACCCGACTACCAAGATACCAGAGTGAAACAGCCAGACCGTCTGATCTCCAAACCGCCAAACACAAGCCGCCAGACCGCCTGATCTCCATACTGTAACACTCGCCCTAAAGCTGGAGCATATATATCAATCATGCCCAGCTTGTCGCAAATGTGAAAAAAGGAAACGGACACAGGCTTGTTGATGATATCTGCCAACTCGTTGTCTGACATAACGAATGGAGTGCAAATCTATTTCTTCAAGATCTCTTCTCTAATGAAATGTCAGTCCACTTCAATGTGCTTTGTTCTCTCATGGAAGACCGTTTTTTTGGAGATATATATAACATCTTTATTGTCACAAAACATAGCTAGAGGATAGTTGTAGACCTCTCCTATGTCAAGCATGAGAGCCCATAACAACTTTACTTCACACACAGTTGACGCCATACTTCGATATTCTGCCTCTGCACTAGACCTGGAGACAACAAATTCTTTTTTGCTCTTCCAGTTCAGAAGGTTTCCCCCCACAAATGTGCAAAATCCCGATGTGGACTTGCGATCTCTTTTGTCATCAACATAGCTAGAATCTGAGTACTCTTCAATCTTTAAATGACCATTATTCTGAAATAGTTGTCCTTTACCTGTCACCACTTTAATATATTCCAATATCTTCTGAAATAGTAGTCCTTTACCTAGAAAGCTCATTTATCTTATGGTAACCAGTACATGAACGAGCTAACCTTGCCTACAGTGTAGGAGATGTCGGGTCTGATTACTGTGAGATAAATGCGCTTGCTAACCAGATGTCTGTACCTCGTAACATCTGATAGAGGAGGCGAGTCATCTGTCTAGGTTTTATCTTCTCCAGGGGCCAAGGGGAATCGGGAAGGTTTAGCCCTAGTCAACCTTATTTCTTTTAGAAGATCAAGAGTATACTTACGTTGGGAGAGGACCAAGGAGTTTGGCTTTCGAGAGATTTCTATCCCCAGAAAATATTTTGGGGAGCCCATATCCTTCGTGACTAGGTGTTGGCAGAGATGTTTCTTTATAAAGGCTATCCCAGCTTGGTCATCTCTAGCGAGAAGAATATCATCCACATATATGGCAAGAACCACTAGACCTAGAGGGGTTTTGCAAATGAACAATGAGTGATCAGCAGAACTTTTTGTAAAACCCATGGCTGCCAAACTGCCACTAAACTTGTCAAACAAGGTTCGAGGGCTTGATTTAGTACATAGATGGCCTTCTTTAGCCTGCATACTTGTTTGTCCTCTAGAGCAACATACCCAGGAGGTTGCTCCATGTAGACATCCTCCTATAGATTACCATAGAGAAAGGCATTTTTGACATCCATTTGGGAAATTGGCCAATCCCTATTGAAGTCCATAGAGAGGAGTACCCGAATAGTGCTGAGACGAACAACGAGAGAGGTGTCAAAATAATAAGCACTATATATCTGAGTGAATCCTTTGGTGACAAGTCGAGCTTGTAATGATCCACACTGTCGTCTGGACTGAACTTCACAACAAAGACCCAACAATAGCCAACAACATTGGTGCCAAATGGAGGAGGAACAAGGGTCCATATACCCGCTCAGAGAGGGTAGCAATTTCCTAACCTATGTTTGCCTTCCAATGAGGAATGGTAAGGGCTTCCAGGAAGGTGCGGGGAGTGGTAGTGGATGAGATAGCCAGTTTAAAAGTCCTGCGAGAAGGACTAAGACAAGCATAAGAAACAATAGCAGCAAGCAGGTGTTGGGTACATGTCTGCACCCCTTTGCGAAGAGCAAGGGGAAGATTTAGGTCAGCGTGCTCCTAAGTATCCGGTGAATTCGTGGCGGAGAGAGCTGGCGCGGGAGTAGAGAGATGGATATGGAGAGGAGGAATACAACGAAGACGGAGAGAGAGGAGGAGGAGACGGTGGACACAGTAGAGGAGGAGATATCTCGGTAGGTGTAGACGGGACGAAGGGGATGGTAGGAGAAGAATGAATATCAGGAGGAAAGGAGCAGTCGCGAGATAAATAGGATGCATTTTCGAAGAAGGTTATGCCTGTGGAGACGAACTGCTTGTGAAGAACGGGGTCAAAAAAACAAGAACCTTTCTGTGTGGTAGAGTAATCTAGAAAGTTACATTTTGTGGCATGTGGGGAGAGTTTGTCACGGGTGGCATAGGGAGCGTGCACAAAAGCCGTGCACCCAAAGATACGAATAGGGAGAGGAATTAGATACTTGCCCGGATAGAAAATGGAGAATGGGGTTTGACGGTGGAGACCCCATGGAGGGAATGTGATTTATGAGTTAGCAGAAGATGAGAATAACATAGCCCAAATAGGAGCGAGGAACCTACATCTGTGTCATCATAGTGCGAGTGACATCAAGGAGGTGACGGTTTTTGCGCTCCGCCACACCATTTTGTTGTTAGGGACACAACTAATTTGATGAACAATCCCATTTTGCATATAAAAAGAAGAAAAATCATGACTAAGATATTCTTTGTCATTATCAGAGCGAAAGATTTTAATAGAGACATCAAACTGAGTTTTAATCATAAAATAAAAAGATGTCCATACAGAGAATAATTCAGAGTGATCCTTTAAAAGGTACACCCATGTACATTGTGAGAAATCATTAATAAAAGTTACAAATTATATACTACACCTGTAACATCCCAATTCGTGCTAGGCCCCTCGCACGAGTTTTGCGTCAAGAGACTTGACTCGGGCTCGGGGCGCACTGGCAAAAGGTGTCAAGTGCGTTGGATGGAGTGTAGGGTTGAGTGATATCCAACGGATCGAAAGGGAATGGACTAAAGGAAAATCGTCGAGAATGCCTGGTGATTCTCTCCGATCGTCGAGTATCGATGAGAATACTCAACGCTGTCAACGCCAGATTTCCAATAAGAATGGCACTAGGGAAAATCGTCGAGAATTCCTTGTGATTCTCGTCGATCGTCGAGTATCGATGAGAATACTCAATGCTCTCAATGCCAGATTTCCGATAAGAATGGACCAAGGGAAAATCGTCGAGAATGCCTGGTGATTCTCGCCGATCGTCGAGTATCGATGAGAATACTCAACGCTCTCAACGCCAGATTTCTGATACGAATGGCCCAAGGGAAAATCGTCGAGAATGCCTGGTGATTCTCGCCGATCGCCAAGTATCGATGAGAATACTCAACGCTCTCAATGCCAGATTTCCGATAAGTTAGGCTAAGGGAAAATCGCCGGGTATCATTATTGATACCCAACGAATTCGTCGAGAATGCCTGACGATTCTCACCGATCGTCGAGAATGACAGATGACTCCCGCCGAATTTGACTTGTGTGTTTTCTTCGCCCAGGCAGATTCACTGGCTTGTACAGGCGGACCGAACCGAATTTCGGTATTCGCGCTGGATGGTTCCTTGTACCGGGTCACTTCAATATGACCCATTATGGGCGGTCCAATGAGGCGTTGACACGTGGCAGAATATGTAACCTAATACATCGGCTTATAAAAAAGGGAGTTAAAGCCGAACCTTAGCTTTTGCGCCGATCGACCCTTGCCATCATCGTGGATCTCGCGAAACCGACGGAGCCGGCAGAAGCAGGCGGAGCTCTTGGAGGCGGACTTCTTTCTCTCTCTCCCTCTCCTTCCTTTGCCATGAAGAACAACCGCACCAAGCGAGAGATGCCGCAAAGGAGAACGACTAGATCCATGGCCGGGAACGGTGGTCTTGCTGGAAACGAGGTGAGCTTCCTCCCCTCTCCTTTGGTGCTAGATCTGTAAATATATTTTAGGAGAGATATCGACTCCATAGAGTCTTGATGGTGAGGAGGAGATTTCCTAGGAAAGCAATGTCGAGGTTTGTTTTCTAGGCTTAGCCCCCTCCAACCTCTTCATCCTTCAAAGTGAAGATGAGAGAAGGATTCGTGGAGAAATATCGCTACGTGAGGGTCAATAAGGGTGGACGATTTTCTGGAGGAGATTTTGGGAGTTTGGTGCAAGGAGGAAGATGAACGGATGCCGTTCACCTCGCCTTAAGATGCGTGCAGAAATCTATTTTCTACACGCAGCGAGCTTCGTGGCATATTCCGGGGGTGTTCTGGTCATATCTGGGTTTTTGACTAAACACAAAAGTCGTAGCCCTCAAAATTATCTTTCCAACGAGTGGTTGCACGTTCCCAGGAGAAACCTGTAGCCACGGGAAAATCTGCTCAAATCTGCTGCAGTTGGGGGAAATTCCACCCAGGAAATCTGTACCCTGTACGCAGCAGGCTTCGAGTGGATTTCTGGTGTAATACGATCGAATTTGGGCTTTCGACTAAACACGAAAGTTATAGCCCACGAAATTACCTTTCCAACGAGTGGTTACACGCACTCATCGGATTTCTGTAGCCTCGGTAATCCTTGGTCGAAGTGGCTTCCTGGATTAAGGCTGCACCTAAATTCTGGGCTTGTGTAACGTGGAATGCGATGTGGTGGAATTTAATGTTGCGATCCAACTCGAGGCTTAGGTGGAATCTTTTGAAATAATCATCATAGTGACGTGATAAGTTGAGGTTATGAATCTAAATTCATATAACGAGTTGTGGACAAGTTTAATTGAAGGAAAGAACCTGATATAATTGGGTAGATATAATTGGATAAATGTATAAATGATTTAACTATGGTCATGATACATGTTGGATGGATAAAAGGGAATTAGTAACGCATTGCTTAGAGTGTCGTCTCACTACGGGTAGCATTGTGGAAGTAACAAGTGCGGTGTTGCCTATCACTAGTTGGAATGAGGTTGAGATGGGTAAAGTTGGACGGTTGGGCTTGGCCCTCGGTGTTCATGTCCCGAGGCTCCTTCTGCATTCGATGGATGGTTGGGCTTGGTACTCGGTGTTCACGTCCCGAGGCTCCTTCCATGCCACGATATTGTGAATTTGCATGTGGTGTGAGTGGACACACGGTGTCGTAATCCCGGGATAAGGATAGTGTGGCAGGTCTACGGGCTCGCCAATCGTCACACCGATGGGAGTCGGCAGCTAGACCTTGGGCAGTTGGGCTTTGTCCTCGGTATTCATGTCCCGAGGATCCTTCCGTGCTAAGTGAACGGTTGGGCTTGATCCTCGTCTTCATTTCCGAGGCTCCTTCCGTTTCACGCATTGGCCAGTTGGGGGCTAGGATCTTGGTGCTCACTTACCCAAGAGATCCCGCTGAGCCGTAGTACGCATGTGAGCTCCGTTGTTGTGTCCTTAGCATTGAGGCGTACGGAGGCCTAGGCCAGGTAGTGTGGAGACCAGCATAGTAGTGGAGATGCCCGCTCGACTATCACCATTTTGCAACGACGGTTGATGCCTGAGAGGTTAGCTACCTGCTCGAATAGTGGGAACTATAAGTCTGTGTCGACATAGCGATTGCATGTGCTTGGTCATGGGTGTGTCATTGCATTGCATTCATAGCATTACACTTCATTGCATACATAAGACCCTTATCGTATAAGTTTGTATGGGCACTCCTATACGATGAGTTACTTATTACTGAACGACCCTCAACTTATATGCTTGTATGGGCAACCATATAAGTTGAGTTACTTACTATTATAGCTATATACTCTCTTGCTGTTGTAGATAGTAGATTTGTAAAATAAGAGCTTGTTTATTATACACTACTGCTGTTGCTGCTTATGATATGTATACTCACTTCACCTGTTGTACTACTGTTATTTATATATTGTACCTGTTCCTTTCTCCGCCCGATGCCGAGGAGTCGCTGGGGCAGCGGATGTGAAGCCACTTAGTCTTTATGACTAAAGGTTGCTACGTCTTCCTTTTTAGGAGGAAACCCCGCAGGTGGAGCAGCAGGCTATGCAGCTGGACAGCCAGGCCAGGATGACAGGGCCTGAAGGGACGGTACCGTCGCTACCGTCGGTTACAGATGTGAGTGAGAGAGATTTTGTTGTAGCCCTTCGAGGCAAATATATTCACGTACTCTGATTATGTAGAAGCTCGTTAGCTTCTCTTTTGTTATGCTTATGGATATATGCTTAGTGTGGATTGACATTCTTATATTAGTATGGTTGGGTTGGCAATTATGTGTTGATATTGGTTATTGCCGAAAGAATAAGCGTCTTGTGGTACAGGCTAGCCCGAGTGCTAGTGTTACCGCAAGGCGGTTGTTCTGGGCATAAGACCCCTCTCGTGCTGTGTCTTGTGTTCCGCGAGGGGGGTCTTAAAAATGGTATCAGCTTGCTACGATCCTCCAAGGCGAAAGTCACTTAACAATGGTGCCACCCCCATTTGATTAGTCTGTTTGGGGACAATCTGACTTAGCGGAAGCAGTGGTGTCCCCATATGTAATTCACACTAAGTTGTCCATCTTTAACCTTAGATTAGCCAACCTAACCCTAGGTTTGTACCTTATGTGTAGATCCCAGCACATGCTGAGCCAGTAAGGGGCACCCCCGCCCCGTCCGTACCTATACAATTCCAACAATCAGAGCTGGGGCAGATGCTCATAGGTATTCTGGACGCCTTTAGGTCCCAATCTCAACAGGCACCTGTACAACAACAGGGTTCGGGATCTAGTTTGTTAAGCGTTTTCCGAGCTCTCTCCCCTCCTGCTTATATTGGGACAGAGTCGGCAGTGCGTACGGAAGAGTGGCTCGACACTATACAAGAGTTGTTGGCAGGAATAAGATGTCCAAACAATATGGAGGTGACCCTTGTTGAAAGTGAGGGTAAGATCTATCTCAACTCTAGAGGGGGGTGAATAGAGTTTACTTAAAATATTTTTGAATTATTAAAATAGCACAAATTAAAATTCTATTTAAGCTATAGTGTAAAGTGCTAACAGAAACTTAAAAACTGAAAGGAAAAGGACACAGCACACAGCAGACAAATCACACAAGCAGAACTAGAAGACACAAGGAAATATAGTGGTTCCCCAAAACTGGGTACATCCACTCTTCTACCACCCTTGGTAGGAATCCACTCAGGACTGAGTTGATCAGGTGTCCTGACACCAATGAGATTTTGATAAGGTGCTCAAAAACCAAAGCTAGATTTTTTGATAAGGTGTCTTGCCACCACTGAGTTTTGACAAGGCTCTCAGAACCAGACAGAACTTTTGAAGGGAGTTCAAGAACCCTTTTACAGCAGGAAAAGAAAAAGTGAAAGTTGAAGTTGTCTTCTCTGTTCTCAGTCAAATGAGAGAAGCACAAGTGGATTGAAGATGACAAAGCTCCCCCTGAGATGTAGAGAGGTTCAGGCAGAGAAGCTTTGTAGAAGGGTGATAGGTCTTCAGAACTTGATCTCCAGAAAAGAATGGTTTCAGCAGAACAGCTGAAAGATGATGTGTCTGTAAATCTAAGATGAAGATGCAAGAACACTTAGTCAGCTAGAAGATCTAGATGTTGTAGTTTTCTTGTTCTTCAGCTAACAGTATTCTTCTGTGTGTTTTCTCTTCTACTTTTTCTGTCTATACGCTCTGTGTCTTTTGTTGTTATTTTTCTGTATATCTAAAGGACCATAGGAATAGAATTGATTTTCTGAATATTCTCCTTGTCCAAAGATGGCCGTTGGTCAGTCATAAATGCTTTCCATAAATGGTCTTGTCTTTCAGAGGAAAGTCCAGCAAACATTCTCTGAATGATACCTTGAAACTTGCTCCAAACAGCTGGGAGATCTTGTGTCATAAATGCTGATAATATTCAAAAACATTCCAAAAGATCAGCAGCATTTGAAATTTTGAAGACGTTGATCTCTCCAAAGAATCGTCGATCTGAGCTCTACGATCGTCGAACTGAGCTCAGAGATGAACTGAGATAAGCAGACAGAAATCGTCGAACTGAGCTCAAAGATCGTCGAACTGAGCTCAGCGACCTGAGAAACAGCTGAAGGAGGCATCGTCGAACTGAGCTAGACGATAGTCGAGGGGAGTTAGACGATTAAGCAAAAGCTAGCTAAAAGCAGATAGTCGATCTGAGCTCGAAGATCGTCGACCGGAGTTCGACGATTTGTTGAAGTTGAGCTCAGAGAGCGTCGAACTGAGTTCGACGATTCGTCGACCAGAGCTCGACGAAGATTGCTTTAGACTTAGCTCTTCATCCTTGATCTTGGAGTGGTCTTGGGGGCAGCTTCAAAACTAAGTTCTAGACCCTAGACTCATTCTAATGTTGACCTTCTCAACTATACAACTAGGTCAACTAGGATCCTAAGACAAGCATAGTGATCCTTACCCAAATTAGTAATAGGGTGTTCCAACAATCTCCCCCTATTTGGGTTAGGATTACTATTTACAGACAATCATAAAGAGCATTCAATAATACAGAAGTTAAATACAAAATGCAGAGAAACAGCAATGCATATCACAGATAAATAGAGCAGATATCCAAAGGTGGATGATATGTTTGCTTACACAGATCACTTCTTTTCAGTTCCCTTTTTAAATAAAATTTCTCTGTTAGGGTTTAGAGCTTCTTTCTTGGACCTTCTGTCATCTTCTGCACCTAGAGAGGTTTGAGATCTTGGCCTTGGAACTACAGCCTCTGGGTGCAGCTTCATGTACTCTTCTGGATTGAAAAATTTCTTTGAAGCATACTTTTCCAGTTCTTTCTTTCTTTGTTCTGATAAGGTTGTAATGTTGGATATTTCTTTGCCTTGTTCTCTAGCCTTCTTAATCTGATCAAGAGCAGCCAACTCTTTCATCCTAGCAGTCCAGGCCACAGGATTGTTCTCAGGATCCTCATATGGAACAGCAGGTTCATATTTGTTGAGAGATTCAGGAGCAGGAGAGGTCCTTGGAGCAACTGTGTCTTTCAGTTTGTAAGGGTAAGGACCTGAAGTAGAGTCAGAATGGCCTTGTCCTTCCCTTTGATAGGGTCTCTGTCCTCTTTGATTTCCTCTGTAACTACCCCTTCTGGGTTGATATCCTCTTTGATGTTGTCCCTTTTGGTAATACTTAGAATAGGATTGAGAGGAACTTTGTCTAGGAGCTGGAGCTTGAGGAGCTGAGCCTGATCCAGAGTCTGGAGGAGGAGGAGGAGGAGGCTGATGTTGAGATGATCCTTTTTCATATTTGTCAAGCTTTCTTCTCTTTTTCATGGCCTTTAGTTGGTTCTTGGAAAATTGCATCCATGGTTCAGTGATGGGGCAGTCATGCAGAATGTAATATGGAATGTCATTGGAGTCTTTAGCTTTGGCAGGAGGAACTGACATCATTGCTTTACTTCTGGCTTTCCTCTTTTTGGCAATTGTGCTGGCAGAATCATCAGAATCAGTTCTGTACTGATCACTTTCAGAACTCTGAGGTTGATCATATAAAGCATCAATTCTTCTTAGATATTCTTCTTGAGCTTTGAGCTTTGCAGCAGCAGCAGCAGCAGGAGCAGGAGCAGGAGCAGCAGGGATAGCAGAATCAGCATCATCAGTTTCAACAACAATTTCCTCAGCATTAGGTGCTGGAATCATTTCTATGTCAGCAGCAGCAGTATCAACAAAATGAGGCACAGTGGCCTTAGTAGCAGCATCAGATACATCCACAGCCTTCCATGACTTGATATAGGAAACAATCTGGCTGGGATTACAGACAGGTACAGGCACAATGGCCTTGGACAGATCTTCAGCAGTAATTGGAGGCAGACAGCTTAGATAGGCTGTATCAAATCTGGATAGCAACCTCTGCAGATTAAGTGCAAAAGCACATCCTGAGCTTGCTGAGAGAGTAGAAGCTGGAGCTGGAGCTGGCACAATCACTTCTTCATAAGGCATCTCCCCCTGCCTTGGTTCAGAGAGAGGTGAACCAAGGCACCCAGTAGAAGGGATTGCCTGGGAGGAGGAAAAAGAATCAAGTTTGGAGGACAGCTCCTGGACTTGCTTCAGGAGTGGAGTCAGGGAGGACTCCAGCAGAGATACCAGCTTGGGAGCTAGCAACTCATAGAGCCTGTCAGCCAGGCTAGAAAGATCTACATGCCCAAGTGAGGCTTGAGCAGAGGTAGTAGTCAAGGTGGATGGAGGGATGGAGACTGAAGCTGAAAAGGTGGAGGTAGGTGGAGTAGGGATTGTTGGTTCAGAAGATGGAATGATGGGGATAGAGAAGGTTGAGGAGAAGAGTGGGAGAGTAAAGGAGGGTATGAAGGAGGGTTGAGAGAGGATGTCAGTGAGCATTTGATGGAGGGAAGATGTCTCAGGAGGAGAAGAGGGAGAGTCATCCATGAGGGAATCCTCTAAAAGGGCAAATGATGGTTGAGTGAGGAATGGATAGGAAAAGAGAGGATGGAAGACCTCTGAGGAGGATGGTGGAGGGGATGACATAGGTGAGGAAATGGTAATGGGAGATGAGATAATAATGGTGGATACTGGTGGTGAGGAGGTGATGGCTTGGATATATGTGGCTTGGGTGGATATGGCTTGGGGAGAAGAAGAAGCAGGCAGCTCTTCTACTAGAGGAGTGACCGGATTGGTCCTTGTGCCTGATAGAAGTGTTGCAGCAGCCCTGGAGGGGTTGATTATCTGCCTGTCCCATTTACTGAAGAGGGCACAGGAGAGCCTTTTGGATGCATTGATGAACATCCCAGAAGAGGTCAAAAGGTCAGGGCACCTTGAGTGCAGAAAGACCCCCAAGATTCTTCCAAAACTGACTGCAGACTTGCTTATCTTCTTCTTAATCAGGGTGAAGAAGATGGAGCCCCAGTCGAGGTGTTTCTTATCCAGTAAGGCTCCCATCAGGCAGAACTGATACCTGGAAATTGTGTCATGCGCTGAGTGCTTGGCCAACAGTACCTTCCCAACTACATCAGCCAGGAACTGGAATTCTATAGCCAGATTCTTTTTCAGCAGTTTATTAGGGTTGATTACATTATGACCCATCCTATCTAACATGGAGGCATACTCCTCTCTAGACAGATCAATGGAGTCTTCTCCAGTACTGAGTTGAAAGACGTCAGTTAATAAAGCCGGGGATAGAATTACCTGGGTCCCCTTAATGGTGCCGACAACAGTATTCTCAGTCTCATCTGCTGCGGTATAACACCATTCCTTAATCTCCTCAGATGCAATCTTCATCCTGGTAGTCATTATCTGGGTTAGCTGTTGTTCTCTGAATAGATTCAGAACATCCTTGAAGCGCTGGTCGCTTCCATCAAATGAGTTTATGTCTATGTCGAAACCGGTGTCGAACTTCATCTTGGCGATGGCAGCACTCAAATCAGCCATGTGTACCTGCAACAGAAAACCAAAAATGACCAAGCGTAGAAAATTTGGAGGGAAAAGGAAGAAAGTTGCAGAGTATGAAAGCGTACAAAGGAGAACGACGGCTGAAAGATGATTTTATATTAGGGTTCGACGGCGAAAAAGAAAGTCGTTGAGCTCAGCTCGACGAAGCGTCGATCTCAGCTCGACGATTTAGGCTACAGAGGGAATCTGAAGAGTCTTCAAAATCGGCGATCTTCGTTCGACGATGTTGAAAAACGTCGAGCTCAGCTCGACGGCCTCTGAACAGAAGAAGAAAAATTCTAGATCTAGCGAAGGCTCTGAACTCAGATCGACGATAGCAAAAGCGTCGATCTCTGGTCGACGATTTTTGGAAAATCGTTGATCTCCGTTCGACGATTTTTGAGAAAACGTCGAGCGCAGTTCAGAGTCTAAACTCATTCAAAAGACAGAATTTTTTAGCCTAGTCTTGGTCTGTTTTAGCTTTTCAAAATCTTGGATTTTAATTAAGACTTCCTCCATCTATCATGCCTAACTGATTTAGGAAGAACCTGTGTTTCTTTTCATCCAAGGGTTTGGTGAAAATATCTCCCCTTTGCAAATCAGTAGGAATATATTGAAGTTCAATTTTGTTTTTCTCTACATTATCCCTTAGGAAATGATGCCTGATTTCTATGTGTTTTGTCCTACTATGGAGGACTGGATTTTGTGCTATAGAAATAGCACTAGTATTATCACAGAAAATTTTTGACTACTCTAAGTTGTAACCATAGTCTAGAAGCTGATTTTGTATCCACAATATTTGTGAGCAACAACTGCCTGCAGCCATATATTCAGCTTCAGCAGTTGAAGTTGACACAGATGTTTGCTTCTTACAAAACCAGGAGACAAGTCTGTCACCAAGGAACTGACATGTTCCACTGGTGCTTTTCCTGTCTATTCTGCATCCAGCATAATCAGCATCTGAGAATCCAGTTAATTCAAATCCTGATTCTTTTGGATACCAGAGTCCTAGATTTGGACAACTCTTTACATACCTAAGAATCCTTTTAACTAGTGTTAGGTGTGACTCTCTAGGGTTAACTTGGAATCTAGCACATATGCATGTAGCAAACATTATATCTGGTCTGCTAGCTGTAAGGTACAGTAGAGAGCCAATTATTGCTCTATATGTTGTCTGATCAACTGGCTTCCCATGCTGATAAGCATCCAATACAGCATTGGTAGGCATGGGTGTTTTCATACAAGATGCTTCAGACATACCAAACTTCTTGACCAATTCTTTTGCATACTTGGCTTGAGAAATAAAGATGCCTTCAGCATGTTGTTTGACTTGCAATCCTAAGAAGAAGGACAGCTCACCCATGCTACTCATTTCAAATTTGGAATGCATTAGGTTGGAGAACCTCTTGCACAAATTTGAATCAGTAGAGCCAAATATGATATCATCTACATAGATTTGTACTAGTAGGGTGTGGGACTTATGGGTTCTAATAAAAAGAGTTTGGTCTACTCTCCCCCTAATAAAACCATTTTCCAGAAGAAAGCATGCTAGGGTCTCATACCATGCTCTGGGAGCTTGCTTGAGACCATACAATGCTTTATGCAGCCTGTAAACATAATCAGGGTGAGTTAGAGAGATAAAACCTGGAGGTTGTCTAACAAAGACTTCCTCTTTGATGTCCCCATTAAGAAATGCACTTTTCACATCCATTTGGTATACTTTGAATCCTTTGTGAGCAGCATATGCTAGGAATATTCTGATGGCCTCTAACCTTGCAACTGGTGCAAAGGTCTGATCATAATCTATTCCTTCTTGTTGAGAGTACCCTTGAGCAACAAGCCTTGCCTTGTTTCTGACTATGACTCCTTGATCATCCAGCTTATTTCTGAAGACCCACTTTGTTCCAACAATGGGATGATCTTTTGGCTTAGGCACTAGTTCCCAAACCTGATTTCTTTCAAATTGATGCAGCTCCTCTTGCATTGCAATGATCCAGTGTGGATCTTGCTCTGCATCTTGAATGGATTGAGGCTCAATTTGAGATAGGAAGCAAGTGTGCATTAGGTTCTGGTTGACCTGATTTCTGGTTTGCACACCAGCTGAGATGTCTCCAATAACTTGGGAAGTTGGATGATCTCTTATTGTTACTAAATCAACAGGAGGTGTTGATTGTTCACCAGCCTGTGTTGTTGTTTCCTCTAGTGGAACAGCAACTGGTTCTTCAAGGTGATTTTCTTTTAGATGTTGAACTTCTTCTTCATCATCACTGCTGTCATTCTTTTCAGTAACTTGCAGTTTGTTCAAGTCTTCAGCTAAAGAATGTACCTGCAAAGGTTCTATGGTAGAAGCATTCTTCTCCTCTTCTGTTACCTGTCAACACAGTTGTGTTATCCACTGACTGGACTTTGCATATGGCTTTGTTGAAGGTTACTTGATATCCTTCATCACACAATTGACTGATACTTATCAGGTTGTGCTTGAGTCCTTCAACATATGCCACCCTTTTGAAGGTGACTGAGCCAATTTGGACTGCACCATATCCTTTTGTAGTTCCAAAACTTGAGTCTCCAAAAATTACTTTGGGTCCAAGCTTGGCTTTGAAGGAAGTGAAATTGTCCTTGTCCCCTGTCATGTGCTTTGAGCACCCACTATCCAGATACCATTGATGGTTTGATGCTGGATAGGTCTTCACCTGCACAAAAACAGCTTATTTGTTTTTGACCCAGTTAACCTTGGGCCTAGGTTGATAACCTTTAAATTCTGAAATAAAGGACATCCCAGGTTGACTCTTATAGCCTTCAGGATGGTATCTCCTAGGAGTTACTATCCACTCAGTATAGGGGTTGAGTCCATGGGATGTGCAGCTTCTAGGATTGAATTTGACTGAGCCATTGAAAATGTGTTCACAATTCTGAACTCTGTTCGACGATCGTCGATCTGAGGTCGACGATCTTGGGTCAGATCGTCGATCTCTGTTCGAAGATCGATAGTGCTTGAGTTCAGAGTTTGGGTGTCGTCGAGCTGAGGTCGACGATCTGTGCTTAGATCGTCGAGCTCTGTTCGACGATCGTCGAGCTCTGCTCGACGCATTTTGTTGAACTGAAATTTTCTCTGGCAGGTCTGCATTCTTCCTAGCCACCTCTACTACTCCCTTTCCTTTGTCAGAGACAAACTTGATTGGAGTTGTTAACACTATAGGTTGGCTGGGGGAGGCACCCAAACCCAGTGTACTATTGAATCTAGAGTTCACTGTGCTTGTGATGTCCATAAGTCTGATACTCCTCCCATTTAGAGATTCTTCAAACTTTTTGGCCTTTGATAGTTCACTTTTCAGTGAAGCTATCTCCTCCCTACAGCATTCTAACTCCTCAGAGAGCTTGAGGTTCTTTGAGTTTAGGATACTATGCTCAGACAATTGATTCCTGAGAGATATTATCTCCTTCTCAGATTTTAATAGGTCTAGGCATAGTGTCTTAAATTCACTTTTGAAATCTTCAGAATGAAAATCAAAAGAATTGATTACCTGATCTTCATCTGGGTGAGTGTCTGAATCTGATTCTGATTCTTCATCAGAGTTTTGTTGTGATGCATTGATAGCCATCATGCAGAACTCCTTTTCATCTGCATCATCCTCATCATCACTGGAACTGGATGATGCTTCAGATTCCTCTTCAGTCTCACTCCAGGTCTCAGCAACAAAGCCCTTCCTTGTATGTTTGTTTTTGCTGAAGGAGGCTTTGTCTGAGTTGTTCTTCTTGTGATCCTTTCCTTTTCTTCTTTCTCTTCTATCTCTCTTGTCCTTATTCTTGTTCTCTGGACAGTCAGGCACAATGTGTCCTGGTTTCCTGCAACCAAAGCATATGATTTCTGTAGTGTTGTTTGATTTATCATACCTTGGTTTATCATGACCCTTGTATGGCCTTTTTCTGAAATCTTTTCTGGCCATTTTGTAGAATCTCTTAGCCAGTAGACTTATGAGCTCATCATTTCCTGTGGCTTTATCTTCAGGCTCCTCTTCTGCAGCCCTGAAGGCTATGGTCTTTTCTTTCCTTGTGGCTGGAGAGGCAGCCTTCTGTTCTTCTTCTCTATTTTTAATGAGCAGCTCATAGGATTTGAGCTTGCCCAGGAGAGCTTCAGTGGTAATCTCATTCAGACTTCTGGCATCTTTGATTGGCCAGATTCTTGAATCCCAAGTGCTGGGAAAGCACATCAGGATTTTATCATTTAGTTCAGTTAAAGAGATTTCCTTGTCCAAAGTCTTTAGCTCATTGACAATCAGACTTAGTCTATTGTACATTTCAGCCACTGATTCACCTTCTCCTTTCTTGAAGTTCTCATATTGACTTATCAGATGAGACCTTCTATCCTTTCTTTCATCAGCAGATCCTGAGACAATTTCAGAGAGTTTGTCCCAGGTTTCTTTGGCTGAGTTGCATTCAGCTACCTTTTGAAAAATGTCATCAGACATAGTTTGGGCTAAGATGTTCATAGCCTTAGCATCTGCAATCTTCCACTTCTTTATATCTGCATCTGTTCCAGAAGGAGGTGGAACAGAACTTGTACTTGAGCTTGCTGGTGTAGTTGGACACACTGTCAAGACAGAATTAAAGATATCCTCATCAATAGAATTCATATACAATCTAATCCTTGCCTTCCAGAGTGCAAACTTGGAGAGGTTGCACACTGGTGGTCTGGTGCTTGCATAATCTTTGTTCTGTGCCATGTCTCTAAATGAGTAGATAGATGTATAGAAAGTAATCCTCTACAGAGATTGATCTTATCAGGGATCTTTTGGTTCAGGTGTTAACCAGTATGGGCAACCAACCTGCCTCTGATACCAATTGAAAGTGAGGGTAAGATCTATCTCAACTCTAGAGGGGGGTGAATAGAGTTTACTTAAAATATTTTTGAATTATTAAAATATCACAAATTAAAATTCTATTTAAGCTATAGTGTAAAGTGCTAACAGAAACTTAAAAACTGAAAGGAAAAGGACACAGCACACAGCAGACAAATCACACAAGCAGAACCAGAAGACACAAGGAAATATAGTGGTTCCCCAAAACTGGGTACATCCACTCTTCTACCACCCTTGGTAGGAATCCACTCAGGACTGAGTTGATCAGGTGTCCTGACACCAATGAGCTTTTGATAAGGTGCTCAAAAACCAAAGCTAGATTTTTTGATAAGGTGTCTTGCCACCACTGAGTTTTGACAAGGCTCTCAGAACCAGACAGAACTTTTGAAGGGAGTTCAAGAACCCTTTTACAGCAGGAAAAGAAAAAGTGAAAGTTGAAGTTGTCTTCTCTGTTCTCAGTCAAATGAGAGAAGCACAAGTGGATTGAAGATGACAAAGCTCCCCCTGAGATGTAGAGAGGTTCAGGCAGAGAAGCTTTGTAGAAGGGTGATAGGTCTTCAGAACTTGATCTCCAGAAAAGAATGGTTTCAGCAGAACAGCTGAAAGATGATGTGTCTGTAAATCTAAGATGAAGATGCAAGAACACTTAGTCAGCTAGAAGATCTAGATGTTGTAGTTTTCTTGTTCTTCAGCTAACAGTATTCTTCTGTGTGTTTTCTCTTCTACTTTTTCTGTCTATATGCTCTGTGTCTTTTGTTGTTGTTTTTCTGTATATCTAAAGGACCATAGGAATAGAATTGATTTTCTGAATATTCTCCTTGTCCAAAGATGGCCGTTGGTCAGTCATAAATGCTTTCCATAAATGGTCTTGTCTTTTAGAGGAAAGTCCAGCAAACATTCTCTGAATGATACCTTGAAACTTGCTCCAAACGGCTGGGAGATCTTCTGTCATAAATGCTGATAATATTCAAAAACATTCCAAAAGATCAGCAGCATTTGAAATCTTGAAGACGTTGATCTCTCCAAAGAATCGTCGATCTGAGCTCTACGATCGTCGAACTGAGCTCAGAGATGAACTGAGATAAGCAGACAGAAATCGTCAAACTGAGCTCAAAGATCGTCGAACTGAGCTCAGCGACCTGAGAAACAGCTGAAGGAGGCATCGTCGAACTGAGCTAGACGATAGTCGAGGGGAGTTAGACGATTAAGCAAAAGCTAGCTAAAAGCAGATAGTCGATCTGAGCTCGAAGATCGTCGACCGGAGTTCGACGATTTGTTGAAGTTGAGCTCAGAGAGCGTCGAACTGAGTTCGACGATTCGTCGACCAGAGCTCGACGAAGATTGCTTTAAACTTAGCTCTTCATCCTTGATCTTGGAGTGGTCTTGGGGGCAGCTTCAAAACTAAGTTCTAGACCCTAGACTCATTCTAATGTTGACCTTCTCAACTATACAACTAGGTCAACTAGGATCCTAAGACAAGCATAGTGATCCTTACCCAAATTAGTAATAGGGTGTTCCAACACTTGTGGTGACACTCTTAGAGCTGCACGCCAAAAGGTGGTGGAAGTCCCTCATGGGCTCCACTTTTCGTGGAAGAGTGTACACGAACATTAGTTGGAGCAAAATCTCTAAAGCCTTCTTAGAGCATTTAATCCCCTCGGCCGCTTGGGATGGCCTGGAAGAGAGATTTTTGCAACTAAAGCAAGGGTCCATGTCGGTGACGGAGTACCAACGGGAGTTTCAGCACCTGGCTAGATTCGCTGACTCCTACGAGCTGGATGATAGAGTGTACGCCAAACGATTCTACAAAGGCTTGCGAGATCCCCTAAGGCAAGCCCTTTTGTTTATAGCGGACTCTAGTCTGGTGGAGATTATTGATATGGCGAAGAGATTGGAAGCGGACCACTTGGGAAGTGGTAAGAGGCCAGCGGAGGGAGTGATGGAAGCCGGCCCCAACAATAGAAGGAGATTCGACAATAAAAGAGGAAGAGGATATCGGAGGGGTGGCGAGCGTTTCCCCCAGAACTTTAGAGAGGAGCGCCCGGTTCCACAACCGCCAGCATTACCTCCACCTCCACAATTTCAGCAACACGGCGGAAGGCAGGAACGGGTGTGCTTTGAATGCAACCAACCGGACCACATTCGACGCTACTGCCCGCAACTGTTTGGAGATGCGCCTTTCGCTCTCCCTCCAGCAGCCCCGTGGGGGAGAGGGTATGTGCGTGGTCGAGGACGAGGACCACGAGGAAGAAACCCCGGACCCGCTCGAGATCAGATGTATGCCTTGGACATGACTCAAGAGCGGAATCCTCAAGAGATGATTGCAGGTACGGTTTGAATTAGTCATTTTGCTTCCATTAATATGCTCTAGTGGCTTAAGATATACTAGACGTCTAGCTTGAGTATTATTAAATGACACTTAGGCACTGTGATGGTCAGCGGGAAACCGGCTTATACGTTATTGGACACCGGCGCCTCACATTCTTTCATGTCCGAAGACTTCATCATGAATATACCCGGAGTGCAATAATTCACCGGTATTGCCCGAAGAGTACGCCTCCCAGAAAGATCTGAGATGACGGCAACCGCGAAGTGTGAGTTAGAGATAACCATTGGGGGAAAAACCTTTGATACCCCTGCCACAATTTTGAGAATACCAGAATTCGACCTCATCCTGGGTATGGCGTGGCTGGATTGGCACCATGCAAGAATCGACTGTGCGGAGAAGCGTATCTATTTGAGACATGGGGATACTGATGTAGTCTTCCAAGGTATAAATTTCGCACCACGAATATTGTTATCCTCAATCAAGACCTTGAAAGCTCATATGAGAGGGGATGAAGTCTACATGATACGTTTCGAACTTAAAGAGATGAAGGTAGATGTGAAGGATGTGCGGGTAGCACGGGATTTCCCTGAGGTATTTCCTTAGAAATTGTCAGGGTTACCACCGCATAGAGAAGTGGATTTTCAGATTAAGCTTGTACCAGGAGCTAAGCCTGTCTCCAGGACCCCTTATCGGATGGCCCCAAAAGAACTCGCGGAGTTTAGAGTTCAACAGCAGGAGCTGGTAGAATCAGGGTTTGTTCGCCCCAGCTCGTCACCTTGGGGAGCCCCTGTTCTATTCATCAAGAAGAAAGATGGAACCCTGCGTTTATTTATAGACTATCGGGAAATCAACCGACTGACAGTACGGAACACCTACCCGTTACCTCAGATCGATGAGTTGTTCGACCAACTGGTGGGAGCGCATTGGTTCTCCAAGCTAGATTTGTGCTCGGGGTACTACCAATGGAGAATACAGGAGGATGATATACAGAAAATGGCTTTCAGCTCGAGGTACGGCTTATATGAGTTCACAGTGATGCCGTTTGGGCTCACCAATGACCCATCAGCTTTCATGAGCTTGATGAATAAAGTGTTTGAGCCCTACCTAGACGTCTTCGTCATTGTGTTCATTGACGACATCCTAGTCTACTCGAAGACGGAGGAAGAACATGCCAGACATTTGGCCTTAGTTCTGGAGAAGCTAAAAGAGCACGCCTTGTTCGCCAAGTTTAACAAGTGTGAATTCTGGCTTAGGGAGGTGCCTTTCTTGGGTCACGTAATCAGTGGGGCTGGACAAGCTGTGGATCCAGCCAAGGTGCGTGCCGTGAAGTAGTGGTCGCATTTGAAGTCGGCGGCCGATGTGAGGAGTTTTCTTGGAATTGTCGGATACTACCGCAAGTTCGTAAAAGGATTCTCCAAGATTGCCCTTTCGCTTACTTCCTTGACAAAGAAAGGAGTGCCATATGAGTGGACACCCCAGTGTGAAGAGGCATTCCAGGAATTGAAGGATAGACTTACCTCCGCCCCCATCCTTGTCCTTCCGTCTGGGAAGGAAGGATTCCAAGTTTACACAGACGCGTCTTATCAGGGGTTGGGAGCGGTGCTGATGCAGCACGAGCACGTAATTGCTTATGCTTCAAGACAATTGAAGAAGCATGAAATCAATTACCCGGTGCAAGATTTGGAGCTAGGAGCGATGGTGTTCGCCTTGAAGGTATGGAGGCATTATTTATACGGCGTCCACTGCGAAATCTTCTCGGATCATAAAAATTTGAAGTACGTCCATACCTAGAAAGAATTGAACTTAAGACAACGACGGTGGTTAGAGTTTCTATGCGACTATGAGTTCACCTTGAACTACCACCCCGGAAAAGCAAACTCGGTAGCCGATGTGTTGAGTAGGAATGTACCCGGCTCGAGCCCAGAATCTCGATTGATGAGCATGGAGTTGCCACGGATGATCGAGGAGATGGACATCACCTTAATATTTATAGCTTCTTCGGAATATACGGAGTACCTGTCCAGCATGAGAATAGTTTGTGATATCCGGGGCCGGATCCGAGTGGGGCAAGGATTGGATGCGACTTTGGCCCCGACAATAAAGTTAATCGAAGACGGGACTACCGACGAGTACACACTAAAGGACGGCCTCGTTTACTTTCGCGGCCTGCTCTACATTCCCAAAGGTGGCAGAATCCGGGAGGATATTATGAGAGAAGCACATTGCTCTCAATATTCCGTGCACCTAGGAATTTCAAAGATGTACGCCGGCTTACGGAAGACGATGTGTTTGCCAGAAATTAAGAAAGATGTCCGGTACTTTGTCACGCATTATGAAGCCTGCCAAAGAGTGAAGGCGGAATGTAGGAGCCCCGGTGGCCTGTTGCAGTCGATGCCAATCCCCGAATGGAAGTTCGAGGATATCTCCATGGACTTCGTACATGGGCTACCTCGCTCCTGCTCAGGAAATGATTCAGTGTGGGTGATCGTTAACCGCCTGACGAAAGTTGCCCGGTTCATTCCTATGAAGAAGGAGGCTCATGTGGACGTCTTAGTACGTCTTTTTGTGGAACAGTTTGTACGGTATCACGGCGTACCTAAGACGATAGTTTCGGACCATCATGGTCGTTTTACCTCCAAGGAGTGGAAGGCGATACAAGCATATTTGGGCTCGCGCCTTACCTTCAGCACCGCATTTCATCCACAGACGGACAGTCAGTCTGAGCGGACCATCCGAACATTGGAGGATCTGTTGAGGTTGTGTGTGATAGATAGGGGAGAGCCGTGGGAAAGACTCTTGCCCTTAGTGGAATTCTCCTACAACAACAGCCATCAAGCTAGCATTGGCATGGCACCCCATGAAGCCCTATATGGAAGGAGGTGTAGAACCCCCTTGTCTTGGGTGTAAGATGAAGACCGGAAGACTTTGGGTGTTGAAAATATAGATGACACGAATGCGGTGGTTAGGTTAATACGGGATCGTATGTTAGAGGCTCAAAGTCGGCAGGCGAAGTATTACAACGCTAAACACCGGATGGTGGAATTTCAAGTGGGAGACAAGGTGTTTCTGAAAATCCGACTGATGCATGGAGTATCACGAGTACGAGGAGTGAAGAAGCTCAGCCCACGGTATGTTGGGACCTATGTCATAGTGGAAAAGATTGGCCCTTTGGCCTATCGGCTAGAGCTACCGCCCGAGTTAAAAAATGTCCACGACGTGTTCCATGTCTCGTCACTTCGGAAGGCGCTGTTGCGGCCCGAACAATACATCCCCACGACTGATGGTGTTGTGGCATCTGATAGATCTGTGCGACTGGAGCCGGTACGAATCATTGATAATGAGATAAGAACCCTGCGCCGCAAATGTATGCCGCTGGTAAAAGTGTTGTGGTCTAATCATGGGAAGGAAGAATTTACTTGGGAGCCGGTTGACTTGATGCAGAAGCGCTACCCGGAGCTGTTCTTCCAAGGTAACATTTTATAGCGCATATTATTTAGTACTTGCATCCCCATAGCCCTAGCCTGATTTCGGGGACGAAATCTTTTATTTTTGTTTATAGAATTTGTAACGTCCCAATTCGCGCTAGGCCCCTCGCACGAGTTTTGAGTCAAGAGACTTGACTCGGGCTCGGGGTGCACTGGCAAAAGGTCTCAAGTGCGTTGGATGGAGTGTAGGGTTGAGTGATATCCAACGGATCGAAAGGGAATGGCCTAAAGGAAAATCTTCGAGAATGCCTGGTGATTCTCGCCGATCGTCGAGTATCGATGAGAATAGTCAACGCTCTCAACGCCAGATTTCCGATAAGAATGGCCCAAGGGAAATCGTCGAGAATTCCTGGTGATTCTCGCCGATCGTCGAGTATCGATGAGAATACTCAACGCTCTCAACGCCAGATTTCCGATAAGAATGGCCCAAGGGAAAATCGTCGAGAATGCCTGGTGATTCTCGCCGATCATCGATTATCGATGAGAATACTCAACGCTCTCAACGCAAGATTTCCGATAAGAATGGCCCAAGGGAAAATCGTCGAGAATGCCTAGTGATTCTCGCCGATCGTCGAGTATCGATGAGAATACTCAACGCTCTCAACGCCAGATTTCCGATAAGTTAGGCAAAGGGAAAATTGTCGGGTATAATTGTTGATACCCGATGAATTCGTCGAGAATGCTTGACGATTCTCGCCGATCGTCGAGAATGACAGATGACTCCCGCCGAATTTGACTTGTGCGTTTTCTTCGCCCAGGCAGATTCGCCGGCTTGTACAGGCAGACCGAACCAGATTTCGTTATTCGCGCTGGATGGTTCCTTAGACCGGGTCACTTCAATATGACCCATTATGGGCGGTCCAATGAGGTGTTGACACGTGGTAGAAGATGTAACCTAATACATCGGCTTATAGAAAGGGAGTTAAAGCCGAACCCTAGCTTTTGCGCCGATCGACCCTTGCCGTCATCGTAGATCTCGCGAAACCGACGGAGCCGGTAGAAGCAGGCGGAGCTTTTGGAGGCGGCCTTCTTTCTCTCTCTCCCTCTCCTTCCTTTGCCGTGAAGAACAACCGCACCACGCGATAGATGCCGCAAAGGAGAACGACTTGATCCATGGCCGGGAACGGTGGTACCGCTGGAAACGAGGTGAGCTTCCTCCCCTCTCCCTTGGTGCTAGATCTGTAGATATATTCTAGGAGAGATATCGACTCCATAGAGTATTGATGGTGAGGAGGAGATTTCCTAGGAAAGCCATGCCTAGGTTTATTTTCTAGGCTTAGCCCCATCCAACCTCTTCATCCTTCAAAGTGAAGATGAGAAAAGGATTCGTGGAGAAATATGGCTTCGTGAGGGTTAATAAGGGTGGAAGATTTTCTGGAGGAGATTTTGGGAGTTTGGTGCAAGGAGGAAGATGAACGGATGACGTTCACCTCGCCTTAAGATGCGTGCAGAAATCTGTTTTCTGCATGCAGCAACCTTCGTGGCCAATTTCGTGGTATTCTGGTCATATCTGGGTTTTCGACTAAACACAAAAGTCGTAGCCCTCGAAATTATCTTTCCAACGAGTGGTTGCACATTCCCAGGAGATACCTGTAGCCACAGGAAAATCTGTTCGAATCTGCTGCAATTGGGGGAAATTCCACCCAGGAAATCTGTACCCTGTACGCAGTAGGCTTCGAGTGGATTTCTGGTGTGATGCGATCGAATCTGGGCTTTATACTAAACACGAAAGTTGTAGCCCACGAAATTATCTTTCCAACGAGTGGTTACACGCACTCGTCGGATTTCTATAGCCTCGGTAATCCTTGGTCGAATTGGCTGCCCGGATTAAGGCTGCACCTAAATTCTGGGCTTGCGTAACGTGGAATGCGATGTGGTGGAATTTAATGTTGCGATCCAACTCGAGGCTTGGGTGGAATCTTTTGACATAATCATCATAGTGACGTGATAAGTTGAGGTTATGAATCTAAATTCATATAACGATTTGTGGACAAGTTTAATTGAAGGAAAGAACCTGATATAATTGGGTAGATATAATTGGATAAATGTATAAATGATTTAACTATGGCCATGATACATGTTGGATGGATAAAAGGGAATTAATAACCCAATGCTTAGAGTGTCGTCTCCCTACGGGTAGCATTGTGGAAGTAACAAGTGCGGTGTTGCCTATCACTATGTAAAAGGTTCTTTGACCTTATGCATTCCAAGTTTGAAATGAGTAGCATGGGTGAACTTGTAATGACCCTAGCCGATCCAACGTGACGATGTCACGGCTCTGCTCTAGGCGATGCTACCGGGCTGTATCCCAAGCACCCCAACCCCTCTCCACCCCACCGGCGGGTTTTTGGTGGCCACAGCCTCCCTTTGATGAGTCAAATTCGATAGTCAAGCAAGCACCACGAGGAACTCCTAGGAGGTCACCCATCCCAGTACTACTCTCGCCCAAGCAAGCTTAACTATGGAGTTCTTTAACTTCTCATCACCAACTGATCTGTGGTTGTAACACCCCAAATTTCAATTTGGAGTTCAGGCTGGCTGACACGGCCTGGGACACAGGCGTGTCCTAGGGCGTGTCCATCTCTGGGTGCTCGGGTGCGTCGTGGGAGCTAGAAGAAAATAAAGTCGATGATCGTTGAGAGGCGACACGGCCTGGGACACGAGAATTTCCCAGGGCGTGTCCTGCTCGGGTTGGTAACCGGGCGGTGTTGAGTGGTGTTGAGTGTAGAACACGGCCTGTAACACGGCCATATCACAGGGGCGTGTTTGGCACACGGCTAAGGACACAGGCGTGTTCCTTAGCCGTGTCCTTCTCAGGGAAGATGGTCTTGTGTTGATTGAAGGACACGCCCCTCAACACGGGTGTGTACCTTGTAATACGAGCGTGTCAGGTGCTTGACTTTGGCGTGTCTAGCCCGTATTCTAATCCGGATTGAGTCGGTTCAGTTGCCACTTAAGGGACACAGCCTATGACATGGGCGTGTCACAAGGCATGTCAGACCTGTTTAGATGCTTTCTCAAGCAGATCAAGGCCGTTCATTTCCTTCTATTTAGATCCTGTGGTCCAAGTTCCTTCCTACTAATATAAGGCCAAGAATAGAGGATAGAATCACATTCAAGCTTTGGCCATTCTCTTTGTAAAGAGAAGAGAGAGAAGAGAGCAAGGAAGGAAGAAGGAGAAGCTTTCCGACCGCTGGTGGAGCGTCAGTGATCCGAATCAAAAGCCGAGTTCAGCATTGTGGAGGTAAGGCCGCTGCGGTGATTACCATCCGGCTAGTTTCTCCATGGCTCCAAAGCGATCGTCAAGGTTAACGATCTCCTTCTTGGACAAGTGAAGTCCTACTTTATGCATGTGCATGGGATCCTCCACCAAGAGGTGGAAAGCGTAAGCGATTCCAGTGGTTGAGTCTGCATTTAGATCCGAAAGTGAGTAGTACGGAATAGACATGCTGTGTGAAGCTGATCTGGACGGTTAGTCTGGATTGGTGATGTTTATCTTGTGAGCCGGAGAAGACTCAGTGTATCAAACACGTAGTTTACGGAGTTGGTTAGGATGTATGCGAATTGGGGGTTATATAAACTCCTTTTGCTGTGGACTCTGCGTGAGTTATTTGATGATTGGGGAAGCTTTGCGTAAGCTCCTTGTGTTGTGAGTGCATGCGTGCACTGGTTGCTCTGCGTGAGCTACAAAGCTGCGGCTGATCGGGAGAGGATAGCCGACCCACGTCAAATTTTGTGCAACTTATGAATTGAGCAACAGGAAAGTGCTGTCCTTTCACTTATTATATGGGAGATCGATTAATGGTAATGCAAATAGGTGATGCGGCCATACCCGCCTTGTCACACTACTGCGGTAGGTCGGTCTGAATTGCTTAAGTGTTGCCGTGAGGATCCTCTGATCGGTGGTGGAACCTAGGGAATGATCCTGAAAGTGCAGGATAAGATCAATCCTAACTCTAGAGGGGGTGAATAGAGTTATTTAAAATAATTTTGCAAATTAAAACTTGTGTGCAGAGAAAGTTTGACTTTACTTAGTGTAAGGTGCTATAGCAAATAATCAGAGTAAAAAGAAATTCACAGCACAAAGCAAAACACAAAGAAACAAGCAATCCAGACGACACAAGGAGCTATAGTGGTTCCCCAAATCTGGGTACATCCACTCTTCTATCACCCTTGATAGGAATCCACTTCAAGATGAGTTGATCAGGTGTCTTGATCACCAGAGAGTTTTTGATCAGGTTCTCACAAACCAAAGGAGCTGATTTTGACCAGGTTTCAGCAAAACCAAAAGTAACTTTTGAAGGGTGTTAAAACCCTGTACAGAAAGAAAAAGAAAAAGGGATGAGGTTGTCTTCTCTATCAACAAGCAGAGAGAAGCAAAAGTGGATCTGTAGTTGTTGTCAAAGCTCCCCCTGAGATCAAGAAGAAGTTCAGGAAGGAGAGCTCTGCACAAGGGTGATAGGTCTTCAAAGATCTGATTTGCTCTAGCAGGAGATGATCCAAGAAGGTTGGATGGTTGTGTCTGAAGCAATCAGAATTCCTGTGAGTGAGCTTTCAAAACAATATCACAGAGAGAGCAGCTGAAGTCCTGTATTGTTATTCTCTGTATTCTGTATATTCTCTGTATATCTGAAAAAATGAAAGAATGAATAATATAACTGAGTCTTCTTCTTCCTTTTCTTTGATAGTCGTTGGAAGTCAGCATTAATTGCTTTCCTTAAATGTCCATGCCTCAAAGGAAATGTCAGACAGACATTACTTAGAAAATTCCTTGAGCCATGCACTAGATATGTTGTAACGGCCAATAAATCTTCAGCATTAATTGTCTGACAGAAGGAATTTGAATTCCTATTCAAAACTGACGGAAGTCTGGAAAACGTCGAGCTCACAGTAAAACGTCGATCTGAGCACGACACACATCGGCCAGAGAGTGTTTTCTGTAAGCAGAACTGGGTTCGACGGAACGTCGAGCTGAGGTCGACTCCACGTCGAGCTGAGATCGACTCTGCGTCGAGCAGAGGTCGACTCTACGTCGAGCTGAAGTCGACTATGCGTCGAGCTGAAGATTACTCTAACTAGCCTATGTGACCTTTATAACAACAAGGAGGTCACAACACAAAATCCCTATAGAAGTATAGTCATCCTGGTCCAAATAGTAATAGGGTGTTCCAACAATCTCCCCCTATTTGGATTAGGATTACTATTTACATGAATTTAGGGATTCAAAGAAAGATAAAGCAGATACAATACACTACAATACAACCAGACATGTCAGAATAAAAAGCAGCATATATAACATTATATAGCATCGCAAATGTTCAAATGTCCTGAGTCCAGCATATAGAAAGAATTAAAGCATCTTACTTTACTTTCCCTTTGGGGCTTTGTCTTGATCACTCTTCTTGAAGATGATTTCTCTGTTTGGATTTGAAGCTTCCTTTTTAGATCTGTAATCATCAGCTGCACCTAAAGACTTTTGATCTCTTGCACTGGGTGGTACAGCTGCAGGATGGAGTTGCATATATCTGTCTGAATCAAAGAATTTCTTAGAATTATATTTCTCCAATTCCTCTTTTCTTTGGTCTGACATTGTACTGATATGAGAGGTGTCCAGACCTTTTTCTCTAGCTTTATTAATCTCATTTAAAGCAGCCATTTCTGTCATTCTAGCTTTCCAGTAGGCAGGAGTTTTGGTGGGATCTTCAAAAGGTACTGCTGGTTCAAATCTGTTAGAGGAGAGTTCTTGAGAGGTAGTTGGGGTGAGGTCAGCTCTAGGTCTATAAGGATAGGGACCAGAGGTTGGATCAATAGCTCTTCCCCTTTGATAAGGTTGAGAACCTGATCTTCCTCTGGACTGCCTGCCTCTATAGTTTCCTCTTTGCTGACCTCCCCTTTGCTGACTGTCTCCTTGATATCTTCTTGCTTGATATGTCTTTCCATGTAGAGCTGAAGGGGCTGGATTGGAAGATAGACTAGCACCTGCACCTGCATCTGGAGGAGGTGGAGGTGGAGGCTGATTGATAGGTTTGGTTGGTCCTTCATTGAATTTTCTTTTCTGTTTCATTGCTTTTCTCTGATTTTGGGAATACTGCATCCATGGCTCTGTGATTTCACAATTGTATTTGATATAGTAGGGAATGTCATGGTCTGTGGCTCTAGCCATTGGAACTCTTTTCAAAGCTTTTGATCTTGCTTTCCTCTTCCTTGCAATGGTTGCAGAGGAGTCATCAGAATCAGTGGCAAACTCATCTTCTGAACTCTGAGAGTCATCATAGGGATCTATGTACTTTCTTTTGGAGATAGGAAAAGTGATGGAGGCTGGAGCTGCTGAGGAGGTGACTGGAGGAAGATCTGCTGTCAGAGGGGAGGAGAAGTCTACCACTGCAGGAGAGGGAATAGCCTCAGGAGCCATAGAGACTGAAGAGGCTGGTTCTTGAAGGCCTTGGGAGACATGGGTCTCAACTACATCAGGTGTCTCAATTACTTCACCTGAAGTTTCAGCAGCTACTATTATTTCAACTTCATCATTAGCAGGAGCCACTGCTACCACTGCTACATCAGGGATCATGGTCTTCTGAAAAGGGATAATAGCCCTAGACAGGTCTTCTTGAAGCTGTTCTGAATTTTGAGGAGGAGCCTCAGATGCTATCTGAACTTCTGCTGCTGAGACTGTCTCTGAACAAGTGTGTACAAGCTGAACTGATGAAGGATGCAGCTCTTCTTCTGCAGACATCTCCCCCTGCCTAGAATCAGTGGCAGCTGACTCTAGGCCCCCAGAAGAAGGGCATGCCAGATGAGAGGAGAGGGAGAAGACAGAGGCAGAGAGAGTTCTCAGGGAAAGGAGGAGAGGAGCCAGCTTGGCATCCAAGAGGGAGGAGAGCCTAGGGGACAGAAGGTCAAAAATCTGATTGGCCAGGGGCAGGAGAGTTACTTGCTCAAGTGGGACTTGAGTAGAGGTAGAGGGAGTAGCAGAAAATATAAATGGGGAAGATGTTGAGGGTGGTGCAGACAAGGGAGGTGTAACTGGTTCATGGATGGAGGAAAAGAGCAGTTCTGAAAAAGTTGATGAATGGGGGAATTCATGTGGAGAGGAGGTAGAGGCATCCATGAAGGAGTCTTCATGCATGTCAAAAGAAAAGAGATCCTCATGAGGGGTGGAATCCAAGCGTATGGGAAGGAAAGTAGTGTGAGGTGGAAGGGAGGAGGCAATGGTAGAGATGGAGGAAGGTAGAGGTTGAGTGGATGGAATGACTGTGGTTGAGGGGATGAAAGTGGATGGGAGGGTGAGGGAGTCAGATGGCAAAGTCCATGATTCTGGACCAGTGGACCGAGGGAGAGTGACCTCTACAGTCCTGGTGTCTGCAGAAGACTTCATTGCTGCTGCTGCCCTGGGATTCACAATTCTTCTGTCCCACTTGCCAATTAGGGCACATGTGAGCCTCTTGGAAGCATTGATGTGCTTCTTGGAGGACACAAGCAGTTGGGGGCAGCAATGGTTGAGAATCAACCCAAGAACTCTTCCAAAGTGGACAGAGTTTTTATCCAATTTTTTCTTAATCATTTCAAACACAATCAATCCCCAGTTGGGATGTTTCTTATCCATAAGTGCAGCCATAAGGCAAAACTGATGCCTAGTAATTACATCATGTGCAGTCCTCTTTGCACAGATCACTTTGCCTGTAATGTCTGCTAATAACCTATATTCAATAGCTAGGTTAACTTTGAGGAGTTTAGAGGGGTTACCAGCAGCATGCCCCATCCTGTCCAGCATCAAGGCATACTCTTCCACAGATAGTTCTATGCCATCATCTCCAGCAGCAAAGTTGAAAACTTATGAAATGATTTGAGGTGAGATGGCTACCTCATTTCCTGAAACTTTCCCAGTCAATGTATTGTTATCTGAGATAACTGCTGTAAGACTCCACTCTTTGATTTCTGACTCTGGGAGAGGGATCCTGGTTGACATAAAGTTAACCAGTTGCTGCTCCTTGAAGAGGTCCAGTATATCCAGAAAGTATTGTGGAGATCCATCAAAAGAGTCGAAGTCGATATCGAATCCAGAATCGAACTTCATGGCCGCCAGAGCTCCTGCTGTGATTGCCATTTTCCTGCAAAAAGAATACCTTCCAAGATCAAGAGTAAGGTATTTGGAGGGAGAAAGCTTGAGCAGAAAGATATGAAAGCGCAACTGCGAACGACGATGAAAAAATGATTTTATACTTAGGGTTCGACGCAGAAAAGGAAAGAACGTCGAGCTCAGTTCGACGCTCTAAGGCTCTAGGAGAACTGAAACGACTCAACAGCGTCCAGCTTAGGTCGACGTTCGACGCTTTGGCTGAAGCTATACGTCGAGCTTAGGTCGACGTTTAATGAAGACGTCGACCGGGGAGAGAGAAACTCAAGAAGCCAGGGAGCTGTGAACTTATTTCGACGCTAGAAGTCGAGTTCGACGTTCGACGCTTTGGAGTTCGACGGATCGTCGATCTCAGTTCGACGCAGCGTCGAGCTTAGTTCAGAGCTCAGAACAACCACTCAGACAGGAAATTTTAAATGAAATTTTTCCTATTCCTGTTAATTATGGGTTTCAAAATCTTGGAGTTTTATTTTATGCTGTCTCCATCTAGCATTCCCAACTGATTGAGGAAAAAGAAGTGCTTCTTTTCATGCAAGGGCTTGGTGAAAATATCTCCTCTCTGTAGTTCAGTGGAAATGTATTCTAGTGCAATTTTCTTCTTTTCTACATTATCCCTTAAGAAGTGATGTCTGATCTCTATGTGCTTAGTCCTACTATGGAGAACTGGATTTTGAGCAATAGATATTGCACTAGTATTATCACAAAAGATTTTAGACATCTCTAAGTTGTACCCATAGTCTAGGAGCTGGTTTTGAATCCACAAAATCTGTGAGCAACAACTACCTGCAGCCATGTATTCAGCTTCAGCAGTTGATGTGGACACAGAGGTTTGTTTCTTACAAAACCAGGAGACAAGTCTATCACCAAGGAATTGACAAGTTCCACTGGTGCTTTTCCTGTCTACTTTACATCCAGCATAATCAGAATCTGAAAATCCAGTTAGATCAAATCCTGAGTCATGTGGATACCAGAGACCTAGATTAGGACAACCTTTTACATACCTAAGAATCCTCTTAACTAATGTGAGGTGGGACTCTCTAGGGCTTACTTGGAATCTAGCACAAATGCATGTAGCAAACATTATATCTGGTCTAGTAGCTGTTAGATAAAGTAATGAGCCAATGATTGCTCTATAGCTTGTCTGATCAACTGGTTTTCCAGATTCATCAGCATCTAAAACAGCATTTGTAGGCATAGGTGTTTTCATAGAGGATGCTTCAGACATTCCAAATTTCTTAACCAGTTCTCTTGCATACTTGGTTTGAGAAATGAAAATGCCATCCACATGTTGTTTAACTTGCAATCCAAGAAAGAAAGCAAGCTCACCCATGCTACTCATTTCAAACTTTGAGTGCATAAGTTGTGAGAACTTTTTGCATAAGTTTGAATCTGTAGACCCAAATATGATATCGTCTACATAAACTTGTACTAGTAGGGTATGGGACCTATGGGTTCTAACAAAAAGAGTTTGGTCTACTCTACCCCTTTTAAAATCATTTTCCAACAAAAAACAAGCTAAGGTCTCATACCATGCTCTAGGAGCTTGCTTGAGACCATATAAAGCTTTATGCAGTTTAAAAACATGATCAGGAAAGGTTGGAGAGATAAAACCTGGAGGTTGCTTTACATAAACTTCTTCCTTGATGTCTCCATTGAGAAATGCACTCTTGACATCCATCTGATATACCTTGAATCTCTTGTGAGCTGCATATGCAAGGAAGATTCTTATGGCCTCCAACCTTGCAACTGGTGCAAAGGTTTGGTCATAATCAATTCCTTCTTCTTGGCAATATCCTTGTGCAACAAGTCTTGCCTTGTTTCTCACAATTATTCCTTGATCATCCAACTTGTTTCTGAATACCCATTTGGTTCCAAAAATTTGCTGGTTCCTTGGTCTTGGTACTAATTCCCAAACTTTATTCCTTTCAAATTGATTCAACTCTTCCTGCATTGCAATGATCCAGTTTGGATCTTGCTCTGCATCTTGTATGGTTTGAGGCTCAATTTGAGAAAGAAAGCAGGTGTGCATAATAATTTGATTAACTTGATTCCTTGTTTGCACACCCACTGAGATATCTCCAATTACTTGTGAGATTGGGTGATCTCTTGTTGTTGCAAGATCAACAAGGGGTGTTGATGATGCACCAACCTGTGTTATTGTTTCCTCTTGTGGAACAACAACTGGTTCTTCAATTTGTTGGCCTTTTGAACTTTCCAAAACCTAAAATTCCTCTTCATTGTCACTGAGTTCAGTGTCTTGCTGAATTGGTGAAGGTAATGACCCTTTGTCTGTGATGGTAAGCTGCTTCAGATTTTCTGAAATTGAATGTTCCTGCAAATTGCTTATGGTAGAAGTCTCCTTCTCCTTATAAGACATGTTAGTTTCATCAAATGTAACATGCATGGATTCTTTAATTTTATTTGAGCACTTGTTAAAAACCCTATAAGCCTTGCTAGTCATGGAGTATCCCAGAAACACTCCTTCATCAGCTTTGGCTTCAAATTTAGCTAGGTATTTCTTGTCATTATTGTGAATGAAGCAAATGCAACCAAAAATTTTGAAGTAATTTACTTTAGGTTTCTTCCCTTTGAGTAACTCATAGGGAGTCTTACCCTTTAGTTTATGTATCAGGCTTCTATTCAAAACATAGTTGGAGGTGTTCACAGCCTCTGCCCAAAAGGTTAGAGGAAGGTGAGCATCTGTCAACAATGTTGTGGCAGATTCAATAAGGGTTCTGTTTTTCCTTTCAACTACCCCATTTTGTTGAGGAGTTCTTGGAGCTGAGAAAGTGTGCCTGATACCTTCATTCTGGCAGAACTCTAGCATAAGAAGAGAATCAAACTCTGTCCCATGATCACTTCTGATCAGGGCAATGTGAGTATTGAACTCAATCTGTATGCCTTTGAGAAAATCTGTCAAAATCTTGAAGTTATCAGACTTCTTCCTCAGAAAGAACACCCAAGTGAATCTTGAGAAGTCATCTACAACTACTAAAGCATAAGATTTCCCTCCTAGGCTTTGTACATTAATTGGTCCAAAAAGGTCCATGTGCAATAAGTACAAAATTCTAGGTGAGTCACTCTTATTAAGTGACTTGAAACTGTTTTTAGTTTGCTTGCCTAATTGACAAGCCTTGCAAAGTCCTTCCTTCTTTTAGGGACCAGAAGGTAGTCCTCTAACAAGGTTGTCTTGGGATAACTTAGCAATGGTTCTAAGGTTCACATGTCCTAGTCTTTTATGCCAAAGTTCATTAGGTTTGCTAAGGGAGTTAAATAAACAAATATCTACTTTAGATGAATTGAAATCAACTAGATATATGTTATCTTGTCTATTACCAATTAAAACAATGTTGTTATTTAATGCAATATTACATGCTGAGTTGGTAAACCAAACCTGATAACCAGCATCACATAGCTGGCTGATGCTGATTAAGTTGTGCTTTAGTCCTTCCACATAGGCCACTTTCTTAAATGTAATTGACCCTATTTTGACTTGGCCATAGCCTTTTGTTTGTCCAAAGTTTGAATCTCCAAAGATTACTTTGGGTCCATGTTTAGCTTTGAAGGACACAAGGTTCTCCTTATTGCCAGTCATGTGCTTTGAGCACCCACTATCCAAGTACCACTGCTGGTTCTCAATTGGATATGTCTTTATCTGCACATACAACAAATCAATTGTTTTTGACCCAGTTTACCTTGGGCCTTTCTTGATATCCTTTAAATTCTGAAATAAAAGACATCTCAGGTTGGCTCTTATAGCCTACAGGATGATATCTCCTAGGAGGTATTATCCATTCAGCATAAGGGTTAAAGTGATGAGATGTGGAGCTGGAATTAAATTTTGAATTAACTCCTGAGAACTGACTTTTGCTCTGAGCTTGGCTCGACGCACGTCGAGCTTCGGTCGACGGACTCTGGTGAGTGCGTCGAGCTCCATTCGACGGCGAAGGCTTGCTTTGTTCAGAAGGTAGAGGGCGTCGACCTGAGTTCGACGTTCTCTTGCGATTACGTCGAGCTCTGGTCGACGTCCGTCGAGCTTCGTTCGACGCTTTTTGTCCAGTTTCCTGGGTTAAGTCAGCATTCTTCCTAGCCACTATCAAGACTCCTTTACCTTTCTCACTGGTAAATTTGATTGGAGTTGTCAGCACTATGGGTTGGCTAGATGAAGCACCCAAGCCCAGTGAACCATTCAATCTTGAGTTCACTGTACTTGTGATGTCCATCAATTTGATACTTCTCCCATTAAGGGTTTCTTCAAATTGTTTGGCCTTAGATAGCTCACCTTTCAGTGAAGCTATCTCCTCCCCACACTGCTTCAACTCTTCTAAGAGTCTAAGATTATCTGAGTTAATGGATTTGCATTCAATTAATTGTTCTCTGAGAGTTTTAATCAACTTTTGAGATTCAATCAAGTCAATGCACATAGATTTGAACTCAGATTTAAATTCATCAGAGGTAAAATCAAATGAATCTATTACCTGATCCTCAGTGAGTTCCTGATCAGATAGGTAATCAGCATCAGGCTCTGAATCAGTGTTCTTTTGAGATGCACTGATGGCCATCATGCAGAATCCTTTTTCTTCTGCATCATCCTCATCATCACTAGAGCTGGATGATGAATCAGACTCATCAGAGTCACTCCAGGATTCAGCCACAAATCCTTTTCTAGTGTGCTTGCTGTTGCTGGAGGAAGGCTTCTCATGGTACTTCCTTGACTCCTTATCTTTCCTTTTATCTTTTCTTTCCTTCTTGTCCCTTCTGTCTTTATCTTGATTTTCTGGACAGTTGGGGAAAATGTGTCCTGGTTTCCTGCAGCCAAAGCAGATAATATCTTTATTAGTAGATCTGTCATACCTTGGCTTGTCTTTGTCTTTGGATGACCATCTTCTGAAGTTCCTTTTATTCAGCTTATTGAACCTTTTGACTAGTAGGCTCATAAGCTCTTCACTTCCCAACACCTTTTCTTTAGGTTCTTCTTCCTGTGCTTTGAAGGCAATGGTTTTCTCAACCTTTTCTGTTGGTGTGGATGTCTTCTGCTCTTCTTCTCTCTTCTTAATGAATAGCTCATAACTCTTGAGCTTTCCTAGAAGAGCTTCTGTGGATAACTCACAGACATTTCTTCCATCTTTAATTGACCAGATTCTTGAGTCCCAAGAGCTAGGGAAACAAGTCAGTATCTTGTCATTTATCTCAGTGAGAGATATGTCCTTCTCTAGTGATCTAAGCTCACTAATGATTAGGCTCAGTCTGTTGTACATGTCAGCAACTAACTCAGACTCTGCCTTTTTGAAGTTCTCATACTGGGTGATGAGGTAGGATCTCCTATCCTTTCTTTCATCTGCAGAACCTGATACAATTTCTGAAAGTTTTTCCCAGATCTCTTTAGCAGTATTGCAATCAGCTACTTTCTGGAAAATGTCATCTGACATGGTTTGAGCCAAAATGTTCATGGCTTTAGCATCTGCTGCCTTCCACTTCTTTATGTCAGCATCAGTTCCTGAAGGAGGAGGAACAGCTGATGTACTTGTTCCTGTGGGAGGTCTTGGACAATCTGTCAACACAGAATTAAAAATGTCTTCATCAAAAGAGTTCATGTACAGTCTAATCCTTGCTTTCCATAGTGCAAACTTAGAGAGATTGCACATAGGAGGTCTGGTACAAGCAAAGTCCTTGTTTTGTGCCATGAGTTTTAAAGATAAGTAAAACTAAGGAAAATAACCCTTTGAGAGAAATGATCTTATCAGGGATCTTTTGATCCAGGTGTTAGCCTGTATGAATGATCAACCTCCCTCTGATACCAATTGAAAGTGCAGGATAAGATCAATCCTAACTCTAGAGGGGGGTGAATAGAGTTATTTAAAATAATTTTGCAAATAAAAACTTGTGTGCAGAGAAAGTTTGACTTTACTTAGTGTAAGGTGCTATAGCAAATAATCAGAGTAAAAAGAAATTCACAGCACAAAGCAAAACACAAAGAAACAAGCAATCTAGACGACACAAGGAGCTATAGTGGTTCCCCAAATCTGGGTACATCCACTCTTCTATCACCCTTGATAGGAATCCACTTCAAGATGAGTTGATCAGGTGTCTTGATCACCAGAGAATTTTTGATCAGGTTCTCACAAACCAAAGGAGCTGATTTTGACCAGGTTTCAGCAAAACCAAAAGTAACTTTTGAAGGGAGTTAAAACCCTGTACAGAAAGAAAAAGAAAAAGGGATGAGGTTGTCTTCTCTATCAACAAGCAGAGAGAAGCAAAAGTGGATCTGTAGTTGTTGTCAAAGCTCCCCCTGAGATCAAGAAGAAGTTCAGGAAGGAGAGCTCTGCACAAGGGTGACAGGTCTTCAAAGATCTGATTTGCTCCAGCAGGAGATGATCCAAGAAGGTTGGATGGTTGTGTCTGAAGCAATCAGAATTCCTGTGAGTGAGCTTTCAAAACAATATCACAGAGAGAGCAGCTAAAGTCCTGTATTGTTATTCTCTGTATTCTGTATATTCTCTGTATATCTGAAAAAATGAAAGAATGAATAATATAACTGAGTCTTCTTCTTCCTTTTCTTTGATAGCCGTTGGAAGTCAGCATTAATTGCTTTCCTTAAATGTCCATGCCTCAAAGGAAATGTCAGACAGACATTCCTTAGAAAATTCCTTGAGCCATGCACTAGATATGCTGTAACGGCCAATAAATCTTCAGCATTAATTGTCTCACAGAAGGAATTTGAATTCCTATTCAAAACTGACGGAAGTCTGGAAAACGTCGAGCTCACAGTAAAACGTCGATCTGAGCATGACACACATCAGCCAGAGAGTGTTTTCTGTAAGCAAAACTGGGTTCGACGGAACGTCGAGCTGAGGTCGACTCCACGTCGAGCTGAGATCGACTCTGCGTCGAGCAGAGGTCGACTCTACGTCGAGCTGAAGTCGACTATGCGTCGAGCTGAAGATTACTCTAACTAGCCTATGTGACCTTTATAACAACAAGGAGGTCACAACACAAAATCCCTATAGAAGTATAGTCATCCTGGTCCAAATAGTAATAGGGTGTTCCAACAGATCCGGTCGACCGTTAGCATGCTATGAGTGCATGGAGCGTCTGGCACGAAGGCCGGCGTGGGTGTTGTTGTGCCTGAGTGCACTTGTGTGATATATATATATATATCTTGTGATTGCAATGCATGTAGGGAAGGAACCACTGCCCCGGGTAAGGGGTAAGGTCGTTATAATTGGTCAGTTGAATGCTGACCGTTTCTTTGTTTATCACCCTTGGGTTGGACGTCCATATACAAGTGTTGCATGCTGAACTGGACTTAGCGAGCTGAACTGGACTGAGCGGGCTGAAGCCCTTGCTCCTGCTGCTGCTTGTAGGCCGTTGAAGGCCGTGCGAAGCTTTGGATTTCATGTGTGGCCGGCCTGCGTTCCGATGTATGAAATCATAGTTTTTAAAGAGAAACTTGTGAGGCCTTAAGGTCGTGGGCGGTGTGTGTTTGTATAAATTCCTAGTGTTATATATATAAATGGGTATTTATATATTTAGTGGATATTCGTTGGATGAGTTCTTTTAAGTAATAAACTTCCACTAGAAAGCTCTGAGGTAGTATGCGCATAGAAGGTTTTTAATATTCATAAGTAATTCCGCCGTTTGTATGTGGAATATGACATGAGCCCCTGGCTGGACCCTCTGTTATATTCCATATGACAGATGGAGGCATTACATTTTTGTATCAGAGGATAGGGTTGAGTCGGGATAACATAATTGAACTCAAGAATGTCCATTAGGAATGTGAGCGTGTATATTCGGTATGTTTGCCGTTTTGGAATGGACGTTAACGATGTCTTGTTCACGTATAGGTGACAAGGAGTGGGACTGGGAAATCTGAAACCCAGCATTCGGATGAGAGTGCGGCAACAGCTAAGGTGCCCACACCTCCTCCTTCAGTAGAGACAGTCCGGTTGATCGCGGAGGTGGTTTTTGCGATGATCAAAGCCCTCCATGTGCAGGTGGAAAGGGAAGGAGCATCGATCCCGCCATTGAATATGTGTCTGAACAAGGACCATATAATGTCAAGGAGTACTTGTCTGCATTTGTTGGGTTGAGAAAACGTGCAGAGATTGTGTTTGAACCCGAGGAGACTAAGATCAACAGATTTTACGATGGTTTATGCGATGAACTACGACGGTTATTGGTGGGACCAAAGTTGCTTGGATTTTGTGCCGTGGTAATGGCAGCTAGATCTTTGGGAAAGGACTTTAAACATTTCAGAGCCAGGCACAGTTATAATGTGCCAACCTCTTCCACCACCGTGGGAACAAAGGAAGGGCGTGTTTATTTTTCTTTTGGTAAGGTGGGGCATTGTGCCCGAAGATGCTATTATGGTACCACACCTAGGGCAGAGAAGGAGTTGAAGCGGGTGTGGGATAAGAAGAACTTGGCGTTGGAAAAGTCGGAGTTCAAAGTTCCACAGTCGGACCGATCAGAGTTTAGGAAGTGATATAAGAAGAATTTCAGGCTTGCTTTACAAACTTCTTTGGATGTTGGTTCGGGAGCAACGGTTGGGCAAGGACGTGTGGAGACACGTATGCGTTTTAATTGTGGGAAGCAGGGGCATCTAGCCCGTGATTGTTGGAGTGGCCCTCCGAAGGGTGAGAAAAAGACAGGTGCGCTTGATAAAGTAAAGGGTCATATATCTCGTGACTGCAAAAGTGTCCCTTAGAAGACACGAAGCAAGAAGGGCAAGACTATCTATAATAATGTATACGATCTTTGTTTTGTGTGTATAAACATGGTGTGATCGTGAATAAAAAGGTTGTTGGGTGTTGGCTTAAGATTTTTTTTCCTATGAACTGATCTTGTTATCACCGCTACGAGTGATTAACATAGCCGTGGTGAAAAGAGCGATTATGGCTAGAGCGTGTTCGTAAAGAGGATTATGATGGACGTGGATGAGCGGAAGTAAAGTAACGAGTGTACTTTACTATTGTCGTGATGTAATATGTACATATTGTATGTGTGTGTGTTTGTTGAACACTCGTGTGTTTGTGTGATGCCGTGGGGCGAGAAGAGCTGAGGCCTCTGAGCTATAAACTCTGATCGTTTTGGTATATTGTGCATCGACGAAATGGTTGTGTTGATATTACAATTGCGCTAAATTTCGGGACGAAATTTCTGTAAGGAGGGGTGGGTTGTAACACCCCAAATTTCAATTTGGAGTTCAGGCTGGGAGACACGGCCTGGGACACAGGCGTGTCCCAGGGAGTGTCCAGCTCTGGGTGCTCGGGTGTATCACGGGAGCTCGACTAAAATTAAGTCGACGATCGTTGAGAGGCGACACGACCTGGGACACAGGCGTGTCCCAGGGCGTGTCCTGCTCGGGTTGGTAACCAAGCGGCGTTGAGTGTAGAACACATCCTGTGACATGGGCGTGTCACAGGGGCGTGTTTTGCACACGGCTAAGGACACGGGCATGTACCTTAGCCGTGTCCTTCTCAGGGTAGTTGGTCCTATGTTTATTGACGGACACTCCCCTCAACACGGGCATATACCTTGTGAAACGGGCGTGTCAGGTGCTTGACATGGGCGTGTCTAGCCCATATTCTGATACAGATTGAGTCGGTTCATTTGCCGCTTAAGGTACACGGCCTGTGACACGGGCGTGTCACAAGCCGTGTCAGACCTATTTAGATGCTTTCTCAAGCTGATAAAGGCCGTTCATTTCCTTCTATTTGGATCCTGTGGTCAAAGATCCTTCCTGCTAATATAAGGTCGAGAATAGTGGATAGAATCTCATTCAAGCTTTGGCCATTCTCTTTCTAAAGAGAAGAGAGAGAGGAGAGCAAAGAAGGAAGAAGGAGAAGCTTTCCGGCCGCCGGTGGAGCGTCAACGATCCAAATCGAGAGCCGAGTTCAGCATTGTGGAGGCAAGGCCGCTGCGGTGATTACCATCCAGCTAGTTTCTCCATGACTCTGTAGCGATCGTCAAGGGTAACGATCTCCTTCTTGGAAAAGTGAAGTCCTACTTTATGCATGTACATGGGATCCTCCACCAAGAGGTGGAAAGCGTAAGCGATTCTAGTGGTTGAATCTGCATTTAGATCCGGAAGTGAGTAGTACGGAATAGGTATGCTGTGTGAAGCACATCTGAACGGTTAGTCTGAATTGGTGATGTTTATCTTGCGAAATGGAGAAGACTCCGTGTATAACACGAGTAGTTTACGGAGTTGGTTAGGATATATGTGAATTGGGGGTTATATAAACTCCTTTTGTTGTGGACTCTGCGTGAATTATTTGATGATTGGGGAAGCTCTGCGTAAGCTCCTTGTGTTGTGAGTGCATGCGTGCACTGGTTGCTCTGCATGAGCTACGAAGCTGTGGTTGACCGGCAGAGGATAGCCGACCCGCGTCAAGTTGTGCGCAACTGATGAATTGAACAATGGGAAAGTGTTGCCCTGTCACTTGTTATATGGTAGATCGATTAGTTGCAATGCAAATGGGGGCTGCGGCCATACCCGACATGTCACACTATTGTGGTAGGTCGGTATGAATTGCTCAAGTGTTGCCATGAGGAACCTCTGATCGGTGGTGGAACCCAGGGAATGATCTGGTCCACCATAAGCGTGCCACGAGTGCATGGAGCGTCTTGCACGAAGGCCGGTGTGGGTGTTTTTTTTGCCTGTGTGCACTTGTGTGATATATATATATATATATATCTTGTGATTGGAATGCATGCAGGGAAGGAACCACTGCCCCGGATAAAGGGTAGGGTCGATATAATTGGTCACTTGAATGCTGACTGTTGCTTTGTTTATCACCCATGGGGTGGACGTCCATATGTAGGTGTTGCTTTGTTTATCACCCTTGGTCAGCTACTACTTATAGGCCCTTGAAGGTCGTGCAAAGATTTGGATTTCATGTGTGGCCGGCCTGCATACCGATGTATGAAATTATAGTTTTTAAAGAGAAACTTGTAAGTCCTTAAGGCCATGGGAGGTGTGTGTTTGTATACATTCCTGGTGTTATATATATAAATGGGTATTTATATATTTAGTGGACATTCGTTGAATGAGTTCTTTTAAGTAATAAACTTCCGCTAGAATGCTCTGAGGTAGGATGCGCATAGAAGGTTTTTGATATTCGTAAGTAATTCCATCGTTTGTCTGTGAAATATGACGTGGGGCCCCGATGGACCCTCTGTTATATTCCATATGACGGATGGAGGTGTTACAGAACTTTCCTACTTCCTTGGTCTCCAAGTGAAGCAGTCACCTTAGGGCATCTTCATATCCCAATCCAAATATGCTAAGGAGCTAATAAAAAGGTTTGGGATGGCTGATGCTTCAGCTAAGAGAACACCTATGGCTTCTAATGTTATGGTTGATTGTAATGAACATGGGAAACCTATTGATCAGAAACTATATATGGACATTATTGGGTCCCTGTTATACCTCACAGCAAGTAGGCCAGACATTATGTTTGCTACATGTCTTTGTGTTATGTTCCAGGTGAACCCTAAAGAATCTCACCTTATTTTCCTAAAAAGAATTTTAATATATATAAAGAGTTACCCATATTTAGGACTCTATCCAACTGAGTAAGAATTTGAGTTAACTGGATACTCAGATGCTTATTTTGCTGGATGTAGAGTGGAACAGAAAGAGCACATCAGGAACATGTCAGTTCCTTGGTGATAGGCTATTTTCTTGGTTTTGCAAGAAGCAAACATCTGTGTCTACTTCAACAGCAGAAGCTGAATACATAGCAGCTGGCAGTTGTCCATAGATGTTGTGGATTCAGAACCAACTCCTAGATTATGGTGTCAACTTAAATAATTCAACTCTACTTTGTGATAATACTAATGCAATTTACATTGCACAGAATCCAGTGCATCATAGTATGACTAAGCATATAGATGTAAGGCATCATTTCATTAGAGAGTGTGTAGACAAAAAGAAAATTAATCTTACATTTGTCTCTATTGATTTGCAAAGGGCAGACATCTTCACCAAACCCTTGGATGATAAGAAACATCTGTTCTTTCTGAATCAACAAGGTATGATAAATGGAGAAGTATTAATTTAACTTTTTATCTGAGATCGAAGAATTTTCGACAGTTCGTCGAACGCAGATCGACGAACTGAGAAAAGTTCTTGAGAAAATTCGTCAACCTGAGATCGATGAACTCTCTGTGTGAAGTTTTATTCGTCGACCGGAGAATGACGATACTGCTTCTGAAAATTTTCGTCGATCTGAGAACGACGAAAAGTTTTCATCTCTTCAGACTGAGATCGACGAGCTCTTTTGTCAATAAAATCTTTCGTCAAACTCAGATCGAAGAATTTTTTTTATTTCGCAGGCCGGAGTCTGGCGCTTCATATTCTGAAAACCTTATAACTAGGTTTTCTTCGAGCTCCATCCCGCGCTTTCTGTTCCCCTTACACTTGATCTTTTTGTTTTCTTTTGCAGGGCGACCAATGGCAATTCCAGCAAGTTCTCTTTCGGCAATGAAATTTGACACGAGCTTTGATATAGATTTTTAATCATTCCAATAGTCGGACAAGATTTTCTTGGACATACTACAACTGTTTGAGGACCAGCAGTTGAAGAAAATCATGACTACCAGAATAAAGATTGCAGCAACAGAGATTAAAGAATAGGTATTCACTTCTACTACTCAAAATGCCGACACCATGATCGGCACAATCTCTGGCAACCTGGTTTCTCTTACTCCCGCAGTCTTAATTGAGATTTTTGGATTAGTAAATGGTGAAGAATACATAGAGATAGATAGTTCTGAGTTTGATGAAATGTTGAATAAAATGGGTCATATTGGAGAGAACCATAATAAATTGTTGAAGAAAAATTTGTCAGTTGAGTCCAAGTTTTTAGCTGATGTAGTGGGTAAAGTATTGCTAGGCAAGCATACTGCCCATGAATATATTACTAGGCAACAATTTCTGGTAATGTGTGTTGTTGTCAATAAGAAAGCAGTAAATTGGGCCAGGATTTTCTTTGGTTTGATAAGGAAAAAGAATAGTAAGAAGGAAGTTTGTTTTGGAAGAATTCTTGGAATTTTCCTACAGGAAAAAGCAGCTGAATCCCTTGTCTCCCAGACCCTATTCATAAATGGTTCCAAAAGGCTAACTTGTGCCTTGTTTGGAAGGTGGGAGCGGACAATTTATAAGCCATCTAAGCCTTTAACCTCTTCTAGAACTTCTGAGGATACAAGAGCTTCTCTAGCTAATCCCCCACCTCCCGAAGATGTTGTTCCCTCCATCCAGATTCCATCCCCTCCATCTCAACAACACCTCATTGCACAAATTCCATCATCTACTCCTATCCAACAACCTACCTGAAAGTCCACCTAGTGTCAACTAAGTTCACCTATGGGGGGGGGGGGGGAATAGGTGTCTTTGCAGCGTACTTGCGGAATTAGAAATTTACCTACACAATAAAACAAAACAACCAAGCACACACAGTACAAAGGCAAATTATAGTGGTTCCCCGATTTGGGTACGTCAACTTTCCCCCTTCGACCTATCTCCCAACACGGGACGACTCGGTCACTTCACCAACAGGATTGAAATCCAATCCTTGCACTCACGGAAGGAACCCTTCCACACGTAGGAGTCAACACTCCCACAATCCAGGTTGCACCCAACCCTTACAACTAGGGACCAATCGGTCCGTTACAAGGAAATTAAAAACTAGCTTGTAAGAAATACAAACGACGTTCGGAGAGAAGGTGACCCTCTTCGTTTGACGACGTGCTCTTGAAGTCAACGAAGAGTGCACAGCCCTAGATCTCACTTGGAGTGAATCTTTCCCGAGACCGGCTGCGGCTTGAGGCGGCAGCAAGGTTCTTGGAATCAGCCGCGGCGACGGAGAGCAGCAGCAGTGCCAACTTGATTCAAACTTCGTAGCGAAGGAAGCAAGATCTTCCAACGGTCACACAAGGATCGATCGTCTCGATCGATTCGGAAGGGGAAAGATTTTCCTGATCAACGAATCAAGAGACAAGGGATCTCTCGTTAGACGCGTGAGACGCTATGCTAGCCTAAGCTTCTGTCACCGGGAGATCAGGAAGAATCCACGATCAGCGGCGGTGACCACCTTCACGAGCGGCGACGGCGGCGGACGACAATCTGCGATCCGCTAGGTCAAGACGGCGGCTATCCTTTTTGAAGTCCCGTGTGTGTTTGTTTACTGTTCACAAATACAGTGTATATATACCTTAGGTCAAGAAGATGACCGTTGTGGGTCCCACCAAAGTAAGGACCAAGGTCCGGTACAAACAGCTGCAGATAACTTGGACCGGTCCAGAACTTTCAGAAAAATTGCCAAGTCAAATTCGGCGAGAATCGTAGGTGATTCTCGCCGAATCGGCGAGAATCACTTACGATTCTCGCCGACTTCTACTTAGCCGAAATCTGACTGCACAGATACAGAAGCCGGGGAGAATCGGCGGGAGTCACTTTTGATTCTCACCGAATCGTCGAGAATGCAAGGTCATTCTCGACGAATCGGCGAGAATCATAAGTAATTCTCGATGATTCTACCTTAGAAAATTTCCCTGTCTGTGACGAAGCTGCCGGCTTCAACCGGCGAGAATCAGCTAGTGATTCTCGACGACTCGGCGAGAATCACTAGTGATTCTCGTCGATTTGTACTTAGGCTGTTTCTCCTCTTTCTCCCCTTGAGCTGGTCTTTGGCCCATCCTTGCTCCTTGTCTGCTCTTGCTTTATCATAGCCCTGTACTTGAAATTAAGTACACCTCAATAGAGAGAGTACACGTAGGCCAACACACTGATCTGCTCAACGAGGGATTACGTTGCACAGATCCGCGTATATTGACCCACTGCACCCTGACATTGGTGTGTACTTAGCATGGAATATCTGCAAGTACAACTAGAGAATAATTCATCAAATACATTGTGGATTCATCTTAGCTTGACAGGTGGCTTCCTCAAATCCAGGTAATTGTGGATACAGTTCCCAACAATCTCCCCCTATTTGACGAAGCCAAAATCCTACTAGCTAAGATGAATACCACCACCCACAGAATAATTAAAACTTTAAGACAATAAGAACAGACAAAATAATACTTGAGTCACAACATGTCATCACATATATATATTTATATAAAACCACAATACTTATTCGTAAGACAATATAAAAACAAAGATGTGCAGTGAGGGACAAAAAGGTCCTAAGCCTATTTTTCCTTAGCAAGATCATCCTTGAGCTTCTGGGCCAGGAATTTCTTGCTCTGTCTTTCGAAATATTCTTTGGGCTTAGGATGATATCTGGGAGGACGAACTTTATCTGTCACTGTATTATTTCTGAAAAATAAGTTGCGTTTGGCTTCAAATTCTTTGTGCCTCTCCCATTCGTATTGACTGTATACCTCACTTCGTTTTATGTGCCCCTTCTGCTGTAACAAGAATGTGTCCAAGATGATACTTTTTGATACAGGACTCCATTTTTCATTTCTCACATCCTCCTTCGTCAATCGGGTCCTCTTTTCAGCTGGTGTTTCTCTTGAGGTTCCCTCTTGGATCTGCCTTTTTCCTTTGGCTTTAGCTAAGGCATCTTGATCAAACCAAGTTCTGCGTTCAGCCCTTTCAGCAGCTTTCTTCATCTCAGCTTCGCTCAACGGAACAGCCTCTGCACTTGCCCCTTCGTCATCCACAGTATTGTGCTCAGTGGTTTCATGTACAGGATTAACCTCAGGTATATTATTGCCTAAAGCTTGGTTAAGCAACCACTGGCAACTGTCATATACAAAAACATTTGGCTGATCGAAGTTTTCAATGATGATGTGCTGAAGCCCTTCCATCTTAGTAGTATATTCCTGCTCCCCCTTTTTGGCTTCGAGTGCTATGGAGTTTGCATAGGAGTGCAGGGACTCATCTATATGCTTCAGAGATTTGGAGAATTCAGTCAGCAGGGCTTGTTGATTTTGATTGAGGAGCACCATGTTGGCATCAAATTTCTGTATGCTATTTGCCACAACATGTGCATTACTACTGACCACTCCCAGGTCATCAGTATTCTTTTTGAGTCCTTGCATGAGAAGAGTTACTGTTGTGCCTGCCTCTGTATACTTGTCATCAAATTTCTTCTCCATCTCATCTAACTTATGGTTGATCTGCACAATGTTCTTGAGCATGAGGTCCTCAGATTCTTGTAGTCTCTTTAGCACCAATTTGTGGGACTTCTTAAACGATCTCTTGACCTCATCTAGGATCCCTTGGACAATATTTACAGTGTGATTTGCTAAGTTATCTTGAAGTGGAGGAGCTGCAGGCATACCTTGGTTAGCCTCCCCCTCAGAAGCACTGGGAGAGCTGGATAGTAGGATGGACTCCACAGGGGGAACAAAGGATTGCTCCCCCTCCATTCTTGCATCTAATTGCTTAGGAGCTTGTTCCTCAAACGGAACCTCAGCATCCTCCTGAGAATCTGCTGCTTTCTCATTCTCAGGTACTTCTTCCTCTATCTCTGTCTCCAAATGATCACCATTATCATCAGAGATGTGCACATCTTTTTCTACTTCTTCCTCTTCCTCCTCATCAGTTTCAGCCTCCTCACCATCTGCCACTTCTTCTGCTTCTTCCTCTTCCTCCTCATCATCCTCAGCCTCCGCATCATCTGCCACTTCTTTTGCCACCATTTTCACAGCATCTTGAGCTATCAGAGAAATATCAGACAGAATGTTTGCAGAATCGGTTACAGGCTCCCCCTCAGTTCCTGCAATCAGGGCGTCAGGAACTTCACTGGGGGCTGCCAAGAAATCTGCTGAGGTTCTGTTGTCCTCGGCAGGAGATTCTTCTTGTTCAACTACCACTACAGCTCGCCCTATGACTCGCTCCCATCTGTCAAAGACGCTGGAGTCCATTTTCTTCAAATAATGCAAGGGAACTCCTTTGCTCATGTCGAACTTATCTCCGTTCAACTGATTGAGAAATAGACTGATGATTCGTCCAAAGCTTGGAGATCTGAGGGTGTCCTTGATCTTCTCGAAAAGCATGGCCCCCCAGTTGAATCTCTTTCGGCAGACAATCACCACAAGAATCTTGAACATGTCGGCTGAAATGTGGTCGTGTGAGCCTGGTTTGCATATCAGTACCTTCCCAATGATGTCGGACAAGAGTTTCCCCTCCTCATTCATTTCTTTTCTTTTTATAGATCTGGTGCCCCTTGCTAGCCCACAGAATAATAGGGTCCTGGCTCTATCATGTTCCTCCAGATAATCCTCGTGCTCAGAACTGGAAAGCTGCAAGCATTGAGTCAGTGTCCTGGCAGACATCTTGATCCGTGCACCGGCAACCTTACTCTTGATGATAGAGTCTTCATTCCGAAGTTTGGCGGTTGCAAAGAACTACATCACTTCTTTATCCAGAATTTTGCAGGGATGCTCCAGTACAAACGTGAGTCTAGCCTCTTCCAGCATGATGATGATGTTTCTGAACTCATTCGAGGCGTGTGAGAACCCGGTTCGAACTAATTCACAGCCAGTGACCAGCCAAGCGGTGGTCCTTGGAGCCATAGCAGACTAGGAAGAAGGGGAATATCAAGTTCCAATTCTAAGGATCGACGAAACTAAGAGGTTGAGAGTAATGTCTATACTAATGCGCAAGGCACGGTTGGGATAAGAGAGGCATTACCTTAGGAGGAGACGCAGTGAGGGTTCCGGCACCACGTTGCGTAAGATGCGGCGAGCCGAGTCGAGGCCAAGTGAGGGCGTGACTCCGGCTGTAAGAGGTCTTCCGGAGGGTTGTTAGGTCACGATGAAGCTGAAGTCGAAGAACCTAGTAGCGGGAGAGCTTCGGGAAACGAAGAGTCGGAAAGGAACTTGGAATCGGGAAGGGATGCTGGGACTTCGACAAGGTACTGGCGACAATCGGAAGTAGAAGGGATGACGGGAAGTCGAAGGGTCGGCGGGATTTACTGGGTCGGCGAGATTCGCTGGGTAGGCGGGAATTGAGCTATAACCGGGTTTAAGAGCTTCGGTTCGATGAGAATTGCCGGAATTTCAATTTTATTTGTCCGGGGTTGTCAAGGATACCACTTGAAAGTCCACCTATATTCCACCATAACGTTTTTGTCACAGGTTGTAACGAAATCGAGAAGATCATTTATTACTCCAGGTGTGTTTTACCATACCACACAGCTTAGGAGTCATAGCCACTTTGACATTTCTAACTTACTAACATAGGCTGGCAGATTTCATAACTTGAGTCGAGATCGATACATGCGATATTCATGAAGTTAGTTGTCATTCTAAGTGACTCCTAATGACGTGTCGACTTTAATTTTCAACTTGTAATATATGCTTATTGATGTGCCTTCTCGAATTTTTCAGAGATTTACTGACACATCGTTAGTAATATATCTAAGGGTTAATTATACAGCTTTGATCTGCCCTTAGGAGAACATACATAGATGTGTAAAAGTATATTTGTATATATATATATATATATATGTATATGACGTCACAATATGACTCAATTATTTAGGCTGATCAATGATACCTGAGATTGTAAGATTCATCATTGAGATCCTTTGAAGAGCATACCAGGTGTTCAATTTTGAGGATAGTACTTCTTGCGTTCCAGATGCTTGTTCCAGATTATTCTAGGAACATCTTCTGTCTAGCTCCCATCATGACTCGGAAGTCTAGACTACCCTGCACTAAAGAATATTACCTTACCTTAGGAGCCCAATATGTATTGGGTCCTAGGTTCCTGTTAGCATAATAATTTGAGTGCCTCCCCTCAGGAATCCTGGTGGGAAGACTAACATTGCCCCGAGGATGTGGAAGTCCCCTTGCCATTGATGCAGATTGGTTGTGCCAACAGTCTATGGCATAATGACCCACTTTGCCACAACACCAACACTCATGAATGTTGTATCGCCGCTTGTGACCTGAACCCATGACAGAGATAGTCATAGTTCTGGGTCTAAACGGAATAGAGCCAGATATGCTCACAGAATTGTCTCTTTCACCGTGACTATTGGAGGGGTGGAAAGAATGCATATGGCAGGCGTCATGAGGCCTGGGAGGTGGTGCCTTCCTTTCAGTCAGCCCCCTTCCAAGGACCTCATGAGTCCTAACAACATGATTTCTATCCCTCCTTTCCAGAGTCCTAGGGAGGTGAGAGGCGCATTGTGAGCTGATGCAGGCAGATTCATGACGAGTAGGGGCTGTGGCCGAGAATACAAAGGGCTTGGTGGAAGCCGGAGGTATTCTCTTCTGGGTGGCCATGACAGCCCTTGCATTCTGAGTGCTCCCACAAGAGGACTGATCATTCTTGCAGTGACCATGGTTATTCCTATGGTCATACCTGAAGGCATGGTGAGTGTCCTTCCTACTCGGGGTGGGGGGTCTGAACACCGTTTCCCCATTTCTCCATGACTTAATGATTTGGGAGATCCACCCATTTTCTGCCTTCCTCTTGATAGCATCAATCTTGGAAAAATTGGAAACTATCCTCTTCTCGGTCTCTAGACGATTTTCTAGATCCGAGATCTGAGAGTCCTTTACTTTGATGGATTCCAATTGGAGATTCATCAAAATCTTCAGCTGAGCAATCTCCTTCGCTTGTTCCTCAACAAGTAAGTTGCTCGTCTGAAGGGCACTCTCAAGGGAATCACGATTATCGATCGGTTGAGTGAAGCTATGTGTATCCCATGCATCATTGGAAGGACTACTCTCAAAACTATTCCTGTCTTCAGGAACTTCAAGAGGAGAGGGGCATGAGGAAGAAGTTACCTGCGTCAGACTTTGTTGTTCAAGGTTACCATCCAGATTGGCATAAACTGTTGTGTTAGCTTCATCAGAACTGCTTTCCTCAGCTTCTTCTTCAGTCTCTGACAAGGACACAGGAGCCCTGATATTGACATATGGGTCATGCCCTTCATCTTCAGAAATAAGGACTCCTACATAGGCTTCATCCTCTTGCTGACAACCGGTACCAGCTTTCTCTGATCCCTCCATGAGGTCTGAGATGGTTTGCCATATGGACTTGGCTGTTCTACACTTGTCCACTCTTGAACGAGATACACCAGACCAGACGTCAGTGATGATCTGACGTATTAACTTATCCAAGTTGTACAGTGAGAGCTCGGTCTCAGACATCTCTTCGGGACTCTTGGGGATAAGGATATCCTCTCCAGACTCAGAAGCCTTCATGGGAATGAAGGGACCCTCTTCCAAGATAATTGACACCCGAGGGTCGATTGCCTCCAGATGAAACATAACTCTCATCTTCCAGATAGGATAATACTCCTTTGTACATGAGGGGAGTCTTAGAGGATGGACATCATAGTCCAACTCCATGCGTGAGTCTAATCTTCTAGTTGACACTAGATGCAGGAGCTTACTCGAGGTGTTAACCCCTTTGATGAGCAACCTCGCTCTGATACCACTTGAAAGTCCACCTAGTGTCAACTAAGTTCACCTATGGGGGGGGGGAATAGGTGTCTTTGCAGCGTACTTGCGGAATTAGAAATTTACCTGCACAATAAAACAAAACAACCAAGCACACACAGTACACAGGCAAATTATAGTGGTTCCCCGATTTGGGTACGTCCACTTTCCCCCTTCGACCTATCTCCCAACACGGGACGACTCGGTCACTTCACCAACAGGATTGAAATCCAATCCTTGCACTCACGGAAGGAACCCTTCCACACGTAGGAGTCAACACTCCCACAATCCAGGTTGCACCCAACCCTTACAACTAGGGACCAATCGGTCCGTTAAAAGGAAATTAAAAACTAGCTTGTAAGAAATACAAACGACGTTCGGAGAGAAGGTGACCCTCTTCGTTTGACGACGTGCTCTTGAAGTCAACGAAGAGTGCACAGCCCTAGATCTCACTTGGAGTGAATCTTTCCCGAGACCGGCTGCGGCTTGAGGCGGCAGTAAGGTTCTTGGAATCAGCCGCGGCGACGGAGAGCAGCAGCAGTGCCAACTTGATTCAAACTTCGTAGCGAAGGAAGCAAGATCTTCCAACGGTCACACAAGGATCGATCGTCTCGATCGATTCGGAAGGGGAAAGATTTTCCCGATCAACGAATTAAGAGACAAGGGATCTCTCGTTAGACGCGTGAGACGCAATGCTAGCCTAAGCTTCTGTCACCGGGAGATCAGGAAGAATCCACGATCAGCGGTGGTGACCACCTTCACGAGCGGCGACGGCGGCGGACGACAATCTGCGATCCGCTAGGTCAAGACGGCGGCTAACCTTTTTGAAGTCCCGTGTGTGTTTGTTTACTGTTCACAAATACAGTGTATATATACCTTAGGTCAAGAAGATGACCGTTGTGGGTCCCACCAAAGTAAGGACCAAGGTCCGGTACAAACAGCTGCAGATAACTTGGACCGGTCCAGAACTTTCAGAAAAATTGTCAAGTCAAATTCGGCGAGAATCGTAGGTGATTCTCGCCGAATCGGCGAGAATCACTTACGATTCTCGCCGACTTCTACTTAGCCGAAATCTGACTACACAGATACAGAAGCCGGGGAGAATCGGCGGGAGTCACTTTTGATTCTCACCGAATCGTCGAGAATGCAAGGTCATTCTCGACGAATCGGCGAGAATCATAAGTAATTCTCGATGATTCTGCCTTAGAAAATTTCCCTGTCTGTGACGAAGCTGCCGGCTTCAACCGGCGAGAATCAGCTAGTGATTCTCGACGACTCGGCGAGAATCACTAGTGATTCTCGTCGATCACTTAGTGATTCTCGTCGATTTGTACTTAGGCTGTTTCTCCTCTTTCTCCCCTTGAGCTGGTCTTTGGCCCATCCTTGCTCCTTGTCTGCTCTTGCTTTATCATAGCCCTGTACTTGAAATTAAGTACACCTCAATAGAGAGAGTACACGTAGGCCAACACACTGATCTGCTCAACGAGGGATTACGTTGCACAGATCCGCGTATATTGACCCACTGCACCCTGACATTGGTGTGTACTTAGCATGGAATATCTGCAAGTACAACTAGAGAATAATTCATCAAATACATTGTGGATTCATCTTAGCTTGACAGGTGGCTTCCTCAAATCCAGGTAATTGTGGATACAGTACCCAACACTACCACATCACAAATCCATATTCCAACACCTCCTGCATCTCCTATCCATGAACCATCTCCAATTCAATCTCCAGAACATACCACACCCCCTAAATCCCCATTACCCCATCATCTTGCTGATATACCACTCACCAACCTTCTATCAGTTCCATCTTTTAATCTTATATCATCATCTCCCATCAACATACCAACACTTCAAGATGAACCAATGACTGACATCACATCTTTCCCTTCATCATCCACCCTAGATCCTTCTGTATCCACTCAGACACCCTCTGAGTTCATACAATTGGATTCCCCCCCCCCATTCCCTCTCTGTTGGAACTCATCACTCCCCTCCTCAAAATCTTATAGTAAAGGCTATTAAACCTCTTGCTAATTCTATTTCTTCTCTATCTGCTCTCATTTATGCTGCCCCCATTGTCCCTTCTTCTAGGGGCCTGGATTCAGGACCCTCTGAAACCAGGCAAGGGGAGATATCTAATGAAGAAGTTCCAGTCAGTTCTCCTCCAGCAAATGCAACAAGAGCAACAGATGTACAGATTAATACAGCAGCAGATATACAATTAGATGAGCCAGCAGATGTAGATATATATAGATACAACAGTTGATACTGATATGATTTGTATAGAAGAGCCAGCAGATCTTCCAAAAATCTTAACTGTTTGTGATTGCTTTGTCAATCACACAGTGGATTTATTCAGATTATTGAAGTCTTTTTATGCATATATATATTATCTTCCAAAAGTTTTTCAAGAGCAATCTATGGCTATTGTTTGCTATACTTCCCCAATAAGTCCCAAAGTTGTTAATCAACTAAAGGAAAGTTTTGCTGACCCAATGATTGTGGAACCATTAGATGGTACAACAGATAATGTTGGGCCAATCTTTTCACCACCAACTTATATTACGGATGAAAGTCCAATTCCTAAGCTGAATGATTTGATTGTTGGATATATTGTACAAGAACTTGGAAATGCTCAGAATGCTCCTGATCTGGCTGGTATAGAGATTGAGATTTTACAGCCATATCTACTAAGAAAGATCAATCTAAGCTGATTGAAGAGATTGATGCTTTATATGATAATCCTCCTAGCTCTTCCAATGATGATGAAGATTCTGAAGATTCTGATGATCCTAAGGCTAAGAAGAAGATAGTTAAGAAAAGGAAAGTTGTTCCCAAAGTTGTTCCCAAGCCCAATCCTACTCATGACACTCCCTACTATATTCTAAAAAAGATTACACCTTATCCGGGGATGCCACAATGGATGTGGCTATCAAAGAATTAGCAAAAAGAAAGGAAGAAGAGAAGAAGGTACAGGTCTCTTCCTAGGCAATTCAGCAAAGACCCTCATCCTCCTCCTCCTCCATCAGCTGGGGCCTCTGGAAGTGTGACTCAAAGATCAGCTCCAATCACCAAAACTCATCAGAGACACTCCAAGCCTAGTTCTCAAGGCAGTAGTCCACAACAGCAATTTACTCAGAGCAAGCCTCCTCCTACTACAGAAAAGAAAATTTCTTCAGTAACTTTTGATGATTCAAAGAAGGAATCTAGTCCTAAAAGGCCAGAATCACCTCCTATTCCATTTATAGATAGAGAACAAGAGACAACTGCAAAGATGGCCAGATTTCAAGAGTTAGTTGGACTTTTATTGATCAACAAAGCTACAGCAGAAGGAAAATATCCATCTCAGTACTCCATAATGTCTTCATACAAAAAAGAAGAGCTCAAAAGGTATGACAAAGCCAATAAATTTTTCAATGTAGATGATTATATGAGTCTATATCCTGAGGCTGTTGTACCAAGGGCAACTTCATGCAACATTATTGGAGCATCTGACATGACTATGTTTAAGAAAGAAGTTACAAACCTCAATAGAGAAATCATATTCAAACAGCCATTTGAGATATCTGACAATGAGAAGACCAAGAAATCTAAGTAACTGTTTGTTTAGTTTATTTTCTGAACTATTATGTGTTTAATCATAAAGCACCTATTGTACATATCTGCTAGATGTTTATTTTTCTGCCAGATATCTGTTTTCATACTTTGTGATTGTATTTCTTTTTTGTGTATTAGTAATCTCACCCCAAATAGGGGGAGATTGTTGGATACCTAGTTTGGATTTAGGCTAGGTTCCCTAATTAGGATGTGTTTGACCTATATTGTATCGCTAGGGTCAAGTCTGTTAGTCTTAGATTTTAGGCTAGTCATTAGGTTCAATGTTCATGGACTAGCCAGCAGATGACTTTAGTAGACTCAGACTAAGAAGAATTCAGAGTTCAGACTTTCAGTTCGAAGTACTTCGAACTCAGCTCGACGATAGTCGATCGCAGATCGACAAACTCAGTATTTATTCTTTGAGTTGAGCTCGACGATATTCAAGCTCAGGTCGACGATCTCTTCCTCAAGACAGATTCTCTGCTCCACGAACTTGGAGCACAGAATTTGCAAGTTATTTCTAGAATGCAGTTCATTGTGCTCAGGTCGACGAACAGGAATTCTCAGCTCGACAAACTTGGAACTCCAGTCGATGAAATCTGCACAGAAGTCGACGATTTCTGTCCCGAGCGAGATTAAGAAGTTTTCCTTACCTCTGTCCCCACTTTATTATATTATTTAGCAGTAATTCCTTGAGTAATTAATGCTCAAATTCTCCAAAATATAGCCGTTCTTGGCAGCATTAATTATGGATTTCATCAGGGTTAATTACTTGCTTATTTTAATGGGACAGTTGGGGAAACTCATTTAAGAAGATATTCCTGCTATTTCATTCTCTAGAATCAATCTGTAATTAATGCTTGGAATTCAAATTTCAAAGGAGAATTTTGACAGCAGAATATAAAAGAGATTTTCTCTTTAGACGGCAAGACAGTAATGAGAATACCAAGAAGACACAAAGAACATACAGAAGAATAACTGCTTCTTAATTGTGCAAGAAAAAAATTCTATTTTCCCTTGATCTTACTGAAAGCTGAAGAAGAACAACAATCATATATCAAGAGTCTTCTTCAACTTCTACTCAAGGAATCTTTTAGTACAACAACTCTTGAACTGTCTGCAAATTCCTGAATCTCTTTAAGACAAGGCTGAAGACCTACGCCCTTAGCAAGGCTTCAGGCTTTCTGAACATCTCATCATTTCAGAAGGAGCCTTGACAACAACAATCCACTTATATTCTCTATTGTATAGAGAAAAGAGAAGACACCATCAACTCTCTCAACCTCACTGTGAAAGGGTTTATTAACTCCATTCAAAAGTTTATTGTTGGTTTTTGGGCACCTGATCAAAAGCCTAAAGGGTTGTGAGATCTCCCTAAAAATATATCTTGTGGTGGCAGTCACCTGATCAAAAAGTTTATAGTGGATTCCTACTAGGGTGGTAGAAGAGTGGATGTACCTAGTTTGGGGAACCACTATAAAATTCTTGTGTTGTCTGGTTGATCATTTACTCTTTGTTTTTGCTGTGCTGTGATAGTGTAGTTTGCCTATTTCTATTTCATTCTTTATAACTACTAGTATTACCTATTTTCTCTGATAAAGTTTTAAAATAGCCAAAAGTTTTATTTACTCTATTCACCCCCCCCCCTCTAGAGTAAATCAGGTCTATTCCCTAACTTACAATTGGTGACTGAGGATTATCAATTGCCTAAGTTATCTTACATCCGCTTTGCCAAGGATCTGTTGAAGGATAAGGTCATAAGACTCGGGAAGACATAAGAGATAACACACAACCAGAAGCTCCTGGAAGTGCTTGTGTTGCTCAGCAAGATCCATAGAGAAGGCGAGATATTGGAGAATCTTGGCTCTGAGAGCCTGAACTTGTTGGTAAGCAGCAGTAGAGGACATGGAGGGATGGGAAAAGAGGTCCGCATACAGAGTATAGATGTGAGACGCCTGAGACCCTTTTGAGTAGAGATCGGCAAGATGAAGCCACACGGCCTGGACTGTTTCATCATGATGGATGACAGGGAGGCACTCATCAAAAAGGTTGTTAGCCAGCCAAGTGCGAACTAGCACATCGCTTGCATCCCAATCATCAAAGAGATCGGAATATGGAGGAGGAGGGTTATCGATGAGATGATTGCGTTTGCATTGTGAGCGAAGGAGAAAGGTGAAGGAGACAATACAGTCTAGGTAAATGGAACCAATGAGTTTGGAAACAGTGCAAAGGTTTCCCCAAGGAGTAGAAGGAGGAGGAGGAGGGTGGGCCACAGGAGTAGTAGTGGTAGAGGTATCATAGATGGCCAAAAAAGAGAGGAGAGTAGAAATAAGTCCGCGAAGGCTGGTCGCACGTTCAAGGAGAAGAGACCGCGTGAATAAAAAATAGGTCACGCGAACAAAGAGATTAAGGAGAAGAGACCTCACGAACAGAAGACTGGCCGCGCGAACAAAGTAAAGAGACAAGTTCGCGAAGGCAGATCGCGTCGAGATAGGTCGCGCGAGCAGAGACTGGTCGCGCAAACAAAGAGTTCAAAGAGAAGAGACCGCGCGAAGACAGGTCACGCCAAGATAGATCGCACGAAGACAGGCCAACCGAATAGAAGAGAAAAGGCCACTCGAAGTCAGATCGCGCGAAGACAGGTCGAGCGAACAGAGACAGGTAACTCAAATAGAGATAGGTCGCGCGAACAAAGAGGAGACATGTCGCGTGAACAGAATCAGGAGGAAAAGATCGAGTTCTTTGATACCATGTGCGAATTAGAAAGAAAAAGACCAAAGTTTGGAATAACTGAATTTTTATTATCCAAAAGTGAGTATTAAAAAGTTATAGCCTTCCTTTTATAGAATGTAGGAGAGGGTAGAGATTACAAATAAGCAATGTGAGACAAATAAACAATATTATAACCGATTATACATAAAATCAGACCGCATAAGCCGCGCAGTTAGACGAATAGGCTAACCTTCCGGCTACTACTATAATGAGAAGTGAAGCTGTTAGGAGAGACTGCTAGATCGCCCGGTCATTAAGTCGTCTGCGTCAAACTGCCAGACCTCCCGGTATCCAATCAGCAACCTCTCAGCTACCAAGCCGCTTGAGAGAAGTCGCTAGACCGCCCGACTACAAATCCGCCAGAGTGAAACCGCCAGACCACCCTGTCTCCAAACCTTTAGACACTGGCCGCCAGACTGCCCGGTCTCCATACTACAACAGGCTCCCCAAAATCCAAGATGCACAATGGTAAAAGGTCCTCCAATGTTCGTTTGTGCGCTCCATTTTCCCATCTGTCTGGGGGAGGAACGATGTACTGAACGTCAACCGAGTACCCAAGTAGGCCTGGACTGATCTCCACTCCTTGGACGTAAATTGTCCATCCCGATCTGACACTATCGTCCTGGGTACACCATGATATCTACAAACTGCTCCACGAACTTCCGCACCAAAACACTGACTGGAGCGTCCTTCCTGACGGGTTAGAATCTTGCCACATTCGTCAACCTGTCGATGATCACCCATATAGAATCTTTTCCTCCATGTGATCGGGGAAGTCCATGTATAAATTCCATGACTATATCGTCGAACTTGCACTCCGGCACTGGGAGTGGTTGCAATAACTCGAGCGGGCTCTTTGATGGCCCTCGCCGACAACGACACCAAATACTTGATGGCTCTCCCCGAAAATGGAGCCAAAAACTATGGCCCTCCACGTTGCTCGACCATTCTTTTTATTAGTAGTTCGGGGGTCGAGTTTCGCGGAGGGAATGCGAGGAGGCAAGTGCACCTATCGCGAGTAATATAGGATATTGGGGGGAAAATCGAGGTTGTATATTTCCCGAGGCGGGTTGATTATTTCAACTCCTCCCGGAAGGACTATTATCTTTCCGGAAAAAAAGGTGTCGGATTAACTAACTTACTAGGGCGGTTCTAAGAAAAGTCTGAAAATAGACTTAGAAAAATGATGAAGAAATAACGCTCGGGATCGAAACGATTAAAACTAAAATAATTTTAGTTAAATAGAGATCCTAGGTTTCAAATTAATTAATGGGGCAACTTGGTCGTGGAGGTTCCACAAGCAATAGCTCACCTATCTCTAGGGCTATCGCTAACCAGAATATTAAGACTATTCGATCGAGCTCTCGTTCGGCGAAGGATACCTCTTAATGCCCGCTTTACGCTAAGAACCCCGCTATTGGGGGGGCCAATCCGAAAGAATTCCGCTCCTACTCTCTCGAGGTTTAGCGTGAAAACTCTTTCTACCCATGAGAGATCATTCCATGTGCACGACCTCTCGGCTAGCTAGCGTTTGGATAACGGAAATAGATCCCACACATCGATATGTTGTTCTACACGTTGTATACCAAGGGTAAACCTTGAGTGCTTTAATTAAAGAGAAAAAGAGGACCTTTAATTATTTAAAAAGATTTTTATGTCCCAATGCTCTTCGATACCGAGGGCTAAGAGCGATTAGCTCTACTCATCGGGATGGGGACGAATTATGAGTTTGGTGAGGCGTGATTTCAAAACTAAGCGCTGAAGGGTTATAAAATATAGACATAAAAATAACACAATGTTAGAAAAAGGTAAAGCTAGCTAAACAGAGAACGCACACACTCATCAAATCCATAATAAAGGAAAAAAGCTAAGTTACCAAAAAGAAAAATACATAATTGAAATTGCAAGTCCTGCTCAAACGAGTAGGCGGGAAAATTGCATGTCCTACGTACTCAAATGAGTAGACAGGAAATAAAAACGGTAAATTGCAAGTCCTACTCAAACGAGTAGGTGGGAAATGAAAGCGATAAATTGCAAGTCCTACTCAAATGAGTAGGAGGGAAATAAAAGCGGTAAATTGCAAGTCCTACTCAAACGAGTAGGCGGGAAATGAAAGTGGTAAATTATAAGTCTTACTCAAACGAGTAGGTGGGAAATGAAAGCAATAAAGGGCAAGCCCTACTCAAATGAGTAGGCAAGAAAGGAAAACTATAAAATCTATCTCATACACACACACTCTCTACATAAAAAAGGAAAGCAATAAAAACCTAACTCATACACTCACACACTCACACATACACAAAAAAGGGAGAAAAACAACGTGATCGAAAAGTAAAAACGATTACATTTCTACCCCTAGAATATGTTAAAAATGCATAAAAAAATGAAATAAAAATTAAAGAATGAAAAAGTTTTTCAAAAAAAAAGCAAAAATCTAAGTGTTTCAAAAATTTAAATAACAAATAATTAATTTTTATAACTTATAAAAATGCTTAAAATGAAAGAAAGTTTAAAAGAACGAAAAGTTTTGCAAGCAAAAAAAACTAAGTAAAAAAGAAAAAATCCACTTTTAAAACCCTTTTATAAATTCATAAGAATGAAATAAAAGCACCAAAAAAGCACTAAACCTAAACAAAGCTAAAGGACAAGATAACAAAAGCTATCATAACACTAACTAACTATAAGAAACCGAAAACAAAAAAAACTAAGTAAAATAAAACTATGAAAACATAAAACTTAAAATTATTCTCACACACAACCACACCCATTTTAAAGAGAAAAACAAAGATAAACAAAGGATAAAAAGAAGAGACAAGTGAGGCACCCAAATGAAATCCAATACAAGGTAAGGAGGCAAAAACTAACACATTTTATTTTGCTAAAAAGAGGGTTACAAAAAGTAAAAACAAACACTAAAGAGAGGGGGAGAAAATCTCCTTATATAGCAAGAAAATCCACTTAGGCAGCCCACTAACACAGAAATGCTCCAAAAAAATGGAACCCTTGGCCCTTATAGCAAATTTCTATTTATAGGCAAATATTTCAGATTACACGCCCTGATCAAGGGCGTGACTAGGGGCGTGACTGGGGGCGTGTAATGTTGGCGTGTTGGTTAAGCTGAAAACCTGGTTACTGGCAAAATTCTGGAAGCTTTTGGAAATTCCACGTGGCGGTCACGGGTATGTTCGATGGTCACGGGCATGTAGCGGGGGCGTATCTGGACATCTGGAAGAAATTTGATGTCGACAATAACTATTTGAACCGGGTCGAAAACTCCAGGACCGACACGAGCGTGTCAGAAAGGTCACAGGCGTGTTCGTGACATTGAGTCCATGCCTGGAAGAGTTTAGTAGTTGGCTTACTGGCGTCAAGTACATGGTGTGATACGGGTGTGTTGGGTGGGACACGGGCATGTACTTTGAATTTTTCAACTTTTCTTCAAAAAGTTCAAAAAACAAAATAAAGCTAAGTTAGAAGGGAATATAAAAAAACAATTTTTTGAACAAAAGTAACTAAAAACAACGAAAATAAACTAAAATGACCAAAGTAAAGTACTGAAAAATACGAATATTTATAACTCATCAAATACCCCCATACTTAAGCTTTTTCTATTTTTGAGAAAAAGTTGGAGATATACTTATAAGGAATTAAAATTTTTTCAAAATTTAGCCAGCGCTTGAATTAATTAAAAGAGAGATCTAAATAAATATCAGGGGTATAAGAGTTAAGTCCTAAATCATGAAAAAGATTTAAATAAAGGAAAAGTTTTGGCCAAAAAGACTTCTTGAAGTAGCCAAATAGTAAGCATGAATTGTAATTGTTAGCTTACAAAAATAGATTAGAATTATAGAAACTTTAGCTTATAAGTGTTTAATGGAAATAATGCAATTAAGAAATTATGCCCTCAAATAGATTTTAAATTAAGTCTAGAATCATTGGATATGGCTAAGGGGGTTGTTGTGGTTTATGAAGAGGGAATTGGTTTAGAGGTGAAGTATTTTTTTCTCAAATCTCTAATGAATTTTTCTTTGAATGTGGATGTTTAGGAAAATGAAATCTTATTTTCCATAACATGTAAATTTTTTTTGGAACAACTTCATATAACCTAATGTATATGTATAGGAGTAATGATTTTTATCCTCTTACTCCGTAACATATAATCTTTTTTTTTGAAATATTGGATGACTATGTTTACGAAACAAAATCTTATTTTCATTGACATAGGATATTTTAAGAATAAAAATTTTATCATGCCAAGTAATACATGATAAATATGGTGAGATATGGTTTTTTTTTCAAAAATAAAACTAGATTTTAATAAAAAAATATTTGTGAGCAACATTGATAAATTAAATGTTCATCTGTTTAAAAAAGCTTTAAGTAAATATAATTGAAGTTTAAGATTGTTTATTCTAACATAATACACGTGCCCCTATTTTAGATAAATTATAACTAGTGCCTCAAACAAGTCCCCTATCTTAAGAAAAAAAACATAAGAAATTCTTTAAAACTTAACCCCAAATATTTAAATCTAATGATCACTAATTAATAAACGAATAGTAAATAAAGAATTAATAAAATTCGTTTATAAATAAACTTGCAACATGATTTTTGGAGAGCAAAAAGGCTAAGAATGGTATATTCGATTTATTTATTTCACAATAATATTTTTTTTTGTTTTTAGGGTTATCATCTTTTTTTTGGTATTTTTGATTTATTATCTTTTTTGGATTTTTTTTAAATTATTTATTTAATATATACATACTAAAAAAAGATGTGAAAAAGAAATATTTTTTGAAACACTATTTATTTTGAGTTTTATAATTTTTTTGTGTTATAAAGATTTGCAAATATCTACAAGAGATGAAAGAAAAATTATTTACAAAGATGAGAGAAAAAAGAAGAGGGGAATGACAAAAGGATATTTATAAAAAAATTTACAAAAATATTTACAAGAAAATATTTGCAAAGTAAAACTAAATATTTTTGGAATTTATGTTTTATATTTTTTTAAAAAAAAATTTTATGATACAAGAAAATATTTTTGGAGTTTTCATTTGAATAAAAATTTGTTTTGTTTTTTTTTTTCATTTTTATATTTTTCACATTTTTAGGAGTGCAGAAAATAGAAGTGCAAAAACGAAAGCACGAAAACACCCTCATACTTAATTCCAACATTGTCCTCAATGTTGTAATGTAAGTATGTGGAAAAAAATAAAAAAGCAATATATACAAAAGTAAAGAGGGAGTGTAAAAACTTCCCTGAAACGTGTTCGGGGAGGTCTGTTTAGAAATCCTGTATTGTTAAGAACAAACACCAAAGGAAAAAAATAAAGAAATAGTGAAAAAGATAAACATGGGGCGCCTTCCAGGAGCACTTTGTTTATAGTCATGTAGATTGACTATTTTGATGGGTTTATATTTCGAGGAGGGTTATGGTTTAGATATTACCTCCCATAGGATCGCATGTTATATATAATTTTAAACTATGACTGTTTCCTTTGAACGAGCCTTTTTCCAGGTGGGAGACGAGTACGGTCTCATATGGCAAAACCTCTTCAACTTTGAAGGGGCCGGACCATCGTGATTTTAGTTTACCCAGAAAAAGCCTAAGACGTGAATTATAAAGAAGGACAAGATTGCCCGAAGAAAAAAAAAATTTGGGGCATGATTTTTTGATCGTGATAAAACTTAGAACACTCCTTATAGAACTTATTGCTCTCGTAAGCATTTACTTGCCATTCATAGAGCTTAATTAGTTGCAGTTTTCTATTTTGAGCGTCTAAGTTAGCATCGAGATTTACGAGTTTAAAGCCCAAAGAGCGCAATATTCTAGTTCTATGGAGAGATGACACACTTTTCCATAGACTAATCGATACGACATACAACTAATTACGGTTTTGTATGTCATACGATACACCCACAACGCATCGTCGAGTTTGACGGGCCAATCTTTCCTATTAAGAGAAACAGTTTTTTCTAATATACGCTTAATCTATCGATTTACTACCTCAACTTGACCACTTGTTTGCGGGTGATAGGGGGTGACAAGTTTGTGTGTAACTCTGTATTTAGCTAATGTCTTATCCATTTGAGCGTTATAGAAATGCGTTCCCCTAACGCTCACAATTGCTCGATGCATGTCGAAGCGATAAAATAGTTTTTAAGAAAGGTAATGATTACTCGCACATCATTGGTGGGGAGAGCTTGCACTTCCGCCCACCTCGATACGTAGTCGACCGCCACTAAAATATAATTATTTTTAAAATACGGAGGTAGGGGCCAACAAAATCGATGCCCCACATATCGAAGACTTCGCACTCTAAAAATAAATTTTGGGGCATCTCGTCGCGACGAGAGATGTTACCCGACTGCTCGCCTCTATCGTAGTAGCACACAAAATTATGAGCATCTTTGAATAGAGTTGGCCAAAGAAGCCCGCCTCCAGAGCCATCCGCGCGGTCTGGTTAGCTTGATAATGCCCACCAGCCAAACCCTCATGGAAGTTCCTAACTATTTGCGTGCACTCCACACCCGCGACACATCTTCGGACCGCCTGGTCCGGCAGATACAAAAAAGAAAAGGGTCCTCGCAAAAGAAATTTTTCAAGTTAGAAAAGAAATTCTTCTTTTGCTGGCTCAAAAAGTCTTTTTGGAGCACCCACACAACTAATTAGTTCGTGAAATCTGCGAACCATGGCGGGGAAGATGAAATAGTATTTATGGCTAGGAGGCATTCCTTGGGAAATCTATCATTTATGTCAGATTCGACGAGCGCTTCCACAGCCAGATTTTCTAAACGGGAGAGGTGATCGGCAGCTAAATTATCCGTGCCCTTCTTATCCCGAATCTCCAAATCAAATTCTTGTAGGAGGAGGACCCATCGAAGAATGCGGAGCTTGGCATTTGTTTTAGCTAATAAATATTTTAAGGCAGAGTGGTCGGTAAATACGATAACTTTAGATAGCGTTATATACGAGCGAAACTTATTGAATGCAAAAATGACAGCTAAAAGTTCCTTTTCCGTTGTCGTGTAATTTCCTTGTGCGGAAGTGAGCGTATTGCTAGCATAATAAATGGGGTGAAAGTATTTGTTTATGCGTTGGCCAAGAATTGCACCTACGACAATATCACAAGTGTCGCACATAATCTCGAACAGAAGGGACCAATCGGGTGCCACTAAAATTGAGGAACTTATAAGCTTTTGTTTTATAAAATTAAAAGCAGACTCACATTCGCTACTAAAGACAATTTGATTCCTTTTCCAGGAGGCAAGTAAGCGGCTTTGTTATCTTAGAAAAATCTTGAATAAAACGTCTATAAAATCTCGCGTGGCCTAAGAAACTCATAAAAGATTTTACGTTAGAAGGGGGCAGAAGCTTTTCGATAATTTCTACCTTGGCCTTATCGACCTCCATCCCCTTAGACAAAATCTTATGGCCGAGAACAAAACCTTCTCGAACCATAAAGTTACACTTTTCCCAATTTAAAATGAGATGAGTGTTCTCGCATCGCTGAAGGACACGATCTAAATTATGAAGACATGTCAGGAATGAGCATCCAAAAATAGAGAAATCGTCCATAAAGTCTTCCATAATGTCTCCTACCAGATCGTCAAAGATCGCCAACATACAACTTTGAAATGTTACTCGCACATTGCATAGGAGAAATGGCATCCCTCGGTATGCGAAGGTGCCAAACAGGCAGGTAAAAGTTGTTTTCTCTTGGTCATAGGGGAAATGGGGATTTGGAAAAACCCCGATAAACCATTAAGAAAACAATAGTATGGATGACCGGATAAACGCTCCAGAATTTGGGTCGAAACGGTAGTGGGAAATGGTCCTTACGGGTAACATCATTTAGTTTTCTATAATCGATGCACACCCGCAAACCTGTAATAGTACGAGTTGGGACGAGTTCATTATGCTCATTTTCTACTACGGTAAGACCGCCCTTCTTGGGCATGACATGAACAAGGCTGACCTAAGCACTATCTGAAATTGGATAAATAATCACCGCATCTAATAATTTTATGATTTCGGCTTTAACGATGTCTTTCAGTTTGGATTAAGATTCCGTTGCGGCTGAATAGTTTTGCGTCAATTTTCGTTAAGGTAAATCTAATGGGTGCAGAAAGAGGGGTTAATCCCCTTTAAATCAGAAATTTACCACGCAATTACAAGGTGATGTTTAAGCAAAACTTCCAAAAAATCGGAAATCTCTGAATTGCTCAAATACGAAGAAATGATAACGTAAATGGTATCATCTTTTCCCAAAAGAAGCGTATTTGAGAGATTCGGGTAGATGTTTTAATTCTAGGCAGGGCGGTTCTTCTAACGAGGTTTTGATTTTAATATCTTTCGATCCAAATGGTTCGAAAGATAAATTTGTAGAGTCATCCTCTATACAATTAAAGTTTTCGAGCACAAAAATATCGTCCTTTAAAAAGATAGACTCGAAAATAGAAGAAGAATGGTCTCCAAAATAAGTATCTAAATTATAACAAAAATCATCGCTCGATGATGAGTTTTCCATCGAGGGATTAATAGAGAAAGTAACTTCATCATCTCCTACCCGAAGGAGGCGTCGACCGTTACTCACATCAATTAATGTGAGGGAGGTGGTGAGAAAATGGCGACCGAGTATAATTGGTACATCGGCGTCCTCCTCGATGTCTAAGATGATGAAGTCTACCGGAAAGATAAACTTATCAACTTGGACAAGAACGTCCTCCACTACCCCGATGGGGAACTTAACAGAGTGATCCTCTAGTTGGATACGCATTTTAGTAGGGGTCGGAGTTCCCAAACCTAATTTTTGAAAAAGCGTGAATGACATCAAATTAAAGCTCGCGCCTAAATATGCCAAGGCGTATTTAAATAATATATCGCCAAAAAGGCACGGGATGGAAAACCTTCTCAGGTCGTTTTGTTTTCGGTGCAATTTATTAGTAAGAGCCGCTGAGAACTCTGCGTTGAGAGAGATATGCGAAATATTCTTTAATTTTTATTTATTAGAAAGAAGTTCTTTTAAATATTTTGCATACTTAAGCATTTACGAGATTGCATCGCAGAAGGGAACATTAATATGAATTTGTTTTAATAGTAAAATATTTTTTTTACTGCTCGTCCTTACGCTCACTATTTAACTTATATAGATACGGCAAGGGCGTATTTAAAATAATTTTATCATTTAAAATTGGTAAAGGTGCATTAATCAAAGAAGAGGGAAGAGGGGTCAGAGTAGAAATGTGTACCTGAGGATCGATCCGTTTTGGATTGACCACCTCCTTTCCGCTACGGAGGGTTATAGCGTTGATATTTTCTCGAGGGTTTGGCTCCATGTTCCCCACTAGTGCCCCGAGCGCATGCTCGGACATCATCCATGCCTGTTGTGCAACCTGTATTTCTAAGTTTTTTAGCGCTCCGGTGATGTTCCGGATAATTTCCTCCATCGAAGAGGGTTTTTGAAGAGGGGGAGGCGGTAGAAATCCAGGCGCAAGAGAGTTAGGCGGGCGGTGCGCGTTGTTCGCATTGCTCCATGAGAATTTGGGGTGGTTCCTCCAACCCGGATTATAGTGGGTACTATAAGGGTTGTTGTTGGGTCTGAAGGAAGGTCGACTCGAATTTCCTATGTTGTCGACAAACTCTTCGAATATGCTGACGTTAGAGGGAATCGCCCAAGGCGGAGTGGAGGAGGCAGCAGACATCAACGCCACCTGCTTCGTCGGCCTTTGAACTTGAAGGGCTAAGTGAGAAGTGGCATCCACTTCGAAGAGGCCGCCTGCTTGGGACTTCCCCGCGGGACGTTCCACTAGTAGGCGTTCATGGCTATCTCTTTGATAAGAGCTTGGGCAGCCTCAGGGGTCTTATTGTTCAGAGTACCCCCGACAGCCTCGTCAATCATTTGATGTGTCTGATAGTTTAGCCCGTTGTATAAGATTTGGGCCTGTATCCATGCTGGCAGCGCGCGGTGTTGACACCAGCGGAGGAATTCTTTAAACCTCTCCCAAGTCTCAAATAGAGACTCAGGATCGTTCTGCACAAATGAAGAAATATCTGCCAGCAACTTTGTAGTTTTTACAGACGGAAAATACTTCATTAAGAACCATTTCACAAGCTCCACCCAACTGGTGATACATCCTCGCAGGAGGGAATTCAACCATGCCTTAGATTTGGATTTTAAAGAAAATGTAAAAAGGCGCAAGTGAATGGCATCATCTGTAACATCCATCATACAACTAGACCCCTAAGAATGGTTTTGTCATGATTAGGTCATGACAAAACCCTAGGAAGCCCAAGAAGACCAAGTGGACCTAGGAATGTAGGTGAGATCACTATGGTCTACAAATAGTAGGTTTTTAAACACTAGTTTATGATGATCACGAGGCATCACCATGACTCCAAGACCCCACCACAACCTCACCAACCTATTGGAAGGTCCATTAGAGCCCTAAGGGTCTATTGGAGTCAACCCAGGGTGGCCAACTTGACCTAGGATCATCCTAGTCCTAAATTGGGCAAAGTGCCCTAACTAAGGGCAATGTGCCACTAATGTGCCCAACAAACCCTACCTAGGTCTTCCTAGACCTAAGGTGAAGTCAATGGGTCACCAAAGACCTATTGGGGTCAACCTTAGAGGATGAGTTGACCCAAGTCAACCCTAGCCCTTAAGTGGTCAAAGTGCCCTAACTAAGGGGCAAGTTACCACCAAGGTGCCAAGTCAACCCTACACAACCCTTCCTAGACCTTAGGGGAAGCCAAGGGGTCACCAAGGACCCCTTGGGGTCAACCCAAATTGTCATGTTGACCAAAGTCAACTCATGGGTCAAAGTGGTCAACTTAGGTTAACCTAGCCCAATTCAAGTGGGCTAAGCCCCAGTGGTGTGGCCTATTAGTATAAGGAAGTGGAGAAACACATTTTGGGACCACTAAATTCAGAGAATGATGACTAGGAGAGAGAGGAAGGAGTTACCCATTTTGGAGGAGAGAGAAAATTGGGGCTCCATTGCCATCATGGCCATGGAGGTTTCATAACCCCTAACTTTGATGGGGCTTTTACTCCTTGGAGGCAGGGGAAGAGTTTTCAGGAGGTGGCAGGCCAGTGGGGTGGCTCAGCCCCCTCAATTTTGCTGAAACCGAACGTTAGGGTTAATGGCCATTAATTGTGCTTTGATGAATTGGGGAGTTACAAGCCTCCTCTCCCCAATTCCTTCTTCAAAAACCTTCACCAGGACAAGAGCAGGTGTTTCCCCCATTCCAATTTCAATTTCCATACTGTTGCTATGGAAGTTGAAGAAAAGCCCAAATTGGCGGCCGGAAATGGACAGGAGGCACGTCACCCGCTCACAGGCCGCGACTCAGGTCCTCCATTGCTCCTTCTTCTATGGGTAGATCCTAGGATTCATTTAGATTGAGAATCGGGCTCATTGAGCTCGATCAAAGCCTTTGTTTTCCTTGTTTTTCTGAGAAAAACATGTTTGCGTGATCTCCAGAATATGCCCCTCCGGCGGCTGTGCTGCCTCCTTGCGATAGCCACCACTTCGACGGAGGTGGTGGTGGCGGTGGCGGTGGTCGACCACGGAGGTGGTCGGGTGGTCGGGAAATGGCGATGGAATAAGCTCCAGGAAGAATGAATCCTGGCCGTCCGCTAGAGCTTGAAGATGACCAGATGCCGTCCTTTTGCGCCAGGATTCGTGCTGCTTAATTTTTAATCTTAGGATTAAATATTTCATATCATATGATTTCTATCACAGAAAATGCTGTTAATGTTTATATTTATTATAAATACTTAGAGGCTTGAACAGAGAGAGTGGTCAACATGAAGTTTGTAGGTCTTGATGTCTAGTTTATTTTAAAATTTATTTGAAGAAATTTGGATATCTGGTTTGACCAAGGCACTCATTTTGATGGGGTCTATACCTAAGGCTAGTCTGAGATTTAAATGTGTGCCCCCACTTCACCACATGTCCCAATAATCTTAAATTTGGGCAGGGAGGCAATCTTACCAATATCTAGGTCATTTCAAAAAATGGGAATTTGTGGAGATAATATTTCTATAGTTTTGGAAATTATTTAATAATCCTAGGGTAAATTAATTAGGGAAACTAATGACCTCCAAACCCTCCCATATTTTGGCGAGTGGTCCTTGGGGTCATCATAAGGCTCTGGATAAAATTTTATCTCATTTGGAGATGATTTGGGTTGAATTTTTGTAAACCCTAGCCTTGGCCTAAAGGGGGGTATTTAGGTCATAGTGTTCCTTCTGAGTTTAAGTGGTCAAATCACCTCAACAGAGGCTGAAACTTGGGTCACTGGTTTGATATGATGTTGGACACCATCACATGGAATTTGGGGTGGATTGGGGTAGATTTTCCCTAGGACCCAAGTTCAAACCTTAAAATTGGACTTTGTGGATTTGTGAAGGGCTTGTAGTGATATGCCCTTGTATGGACTTGGTGTTCAGTCCATGTGATCCTAGGGTGGTGGACAGCTCTAGGGAGAGATATGGTGGGATTTGGACACATGCACACCACTTAAACCACTAGGTAAGTCTTTGGTTCCATACACCTTAGGAAATGTCTAGTGGCTCATATGACTTTGGAATTGCATGACATTTTGGTATAGGTCATTTTCATAACCTTATTATCCACTAAAATATACTACACCTTGTTTGGATGAGTTTAAAAGTGAGTTCCTTTGAAAAGTGCACAATCATGAGTTGTCTTGAAGAATTTTATTATGTGACTTCCTAACCTTAGGTTTGGATGATACTTAGTCAAGCTATGTGTTAGGACTATAACAAGCCCTAAAGTTATTTAATATGAATTTTAGATCATTATATGGGGTACTTCATTCATAACCCAACAAGTTACACCTACTTAAAAATTTCTTTTGAACAAATCACTTAATGAAATCTTATGAAATTTTGTAAGTAGACCTTGTATGACATTTGAAAGCTCTGTGAAGTTTTGTGGAATTTTTTGAAGTTTATCTGTAGGGGTTGTTTTACAAAGTGCTATTTTATAAGTAAAAGTAATTGAATTTATTTTTGCACTATTTAATCTTGATAAAATATAATTTTTGGTCAGAGGCCCTCCCTAGTCATCCTAGAGATTAAATAATTTTTCTACAATTTTCTGATGATTAACTTTAATACTTTCTTCTTTACCCAAAATTAATGGCTTATTATATAATTAATTAATTAGAAGCCAAATCACTTTTGGAAAATCATGAAATTTGGTTTTCACTATTATTCCTCTATTATCTAGTGTTCATAATTTTTGGGTGGCTATTACTTGAGAAAATATTATACTTCATGTTCAAATTACCCATGGCCAAACTTTGGGAAAAATTATTTAAATACCAAATTAATTAGGAAAATTATAGGTTTTTGGATTTAGGCTAATCATGTCATGATAGACCTGCATTAAATATCTTAGGGCATTTGGATGAAAATTGAAGTACCTCCTATCATATACAACATATAGTATAGGTTGGCCTGCATATAGTAAAACTACAGAAAATGTGATAGCATTTGAGTTGGGCATATGGCATGGGGTTAATAGTTTGCTGGTTTGGGTAAAATGAGATTGAGTTCATCATTATAAGTTGGGATGAGTAGAATGTTGGGTTGACTAGGATTAGGCGGTGCTCGGGATCGATGAAAGATCGCCTTTCCTATGGAGTCAGAGAGAGAGGGTCAATACACACTAGGGTTAGAACCTGTATAATATTAAAAGGGATCTGGAATCGGGTATTAACCAATAATAATAAGTTCCTTGCAAAAGGGAGCTTTGGGATTCAGCCCATCATAGTTCCTAGTGCCCTCGAGAGCCCTTCACGGGGAATGTCATTGGCAGTCCAAGGATAACGTAAGCTATAAGAATAATCAATGTTTAAGAGTAACTAGTATAACTAGGGGTTTACTTTCACACACCCCAGTGTCTCGGGAAGTTAGGTTGGGTCACACGGGCGGTAGGCTCGGTGGTTTTGGTGTTGGGCAGGTTTGCCCGGCGAGCCGATGGCTCGGTAGATAATTGTGACGGACAGGATAGTTCGGGGAGCTTTGACTCGGTTATTGGTTGTAATGGATGGGTTAGTCCGGGAAGCTTTGTCTCGGTGGTTGATACATCAAGATTGCATGTGCATAAATTCTAAGGTGGTGGATCTTCGGTGTTGGAGGGTCGATGCACCGACACCAATACGTTGAATCAGCAAGTGCGGTCTAGCACTTCGCCAAATTAAGTCTGGTGGACCAGCCGGCAAATAGTACGCAGGAGATCCTCTTGTGCACTAGTGTCGAGGCGTACGATAGGTCTGACTGGTAGTGCAATTACCGGTTTAGAGGTGGGCGAGTCCCAACCCACCGCTTTTGTTTGCCACTACGGAGGTATCCTGGGAGGTTAGGCTCCAAAAAGTGGGAACTAAAGGTCTCTGTATACAGAGTCGTGTGGATGTGTTGCACTTGCATGATTCACATCATAGCATACTTGCATGACATAACATAACCATTGCATATAACCCTTGACACATATTGTATATATTGGTATGAGACTCTTTATACAATAGGCCCTACAAAATGACCACTTGGTTTATAAGCTTGCGAGAGCGTGCTTATAAGCTAAGGTTATTGTTCTATGGATATATATGTTGCTTGCTTGAAAACTGACACCCTATCGTATAAATTGTTATGAGACTTTTTATACGATAGGAGCCTTGCAGAAGACACCTTAGCTTATGTGTTTGTGTGGGCATTCATATAAGCTAAGGTTACATGTTTCCTTGTTTACCATTCTTATGCTTACTCTGTTTACTTTTTATATTGCTACCTGCTAACATAGAACTGCTAGATTAGTTCCGCAGCCACCTGCTACCTTTCTTATTCTCCACCTCCATTAACTTTCCCTTCCTTCTCCTAGCTCAGTGCCTAGGAGCCATAGGGGAGGGGTGGGGGGTGATAGGACTTAGTCTTTTAGACTAACGGTTTTCGGACCATATCATTTTAGGTGATCATGGAGCCTAGATTGGAGGTGCAGCCCCGGAGGTCAGCACACTGTAAGACGGGACAGTCTAGTACCGGAGTTCAGACATCTAGGACAGTGAGTCCCGTTCACTAGTAGTTGTTATAGATTTACTTCTGCGATGAGCGACTTGTAGTGAGGACTATGATGTATCGGGCTTGAGCCATAATTCAAGTACTTTTATTATTATGTCTGTGGACACTCCCTTCGTGGAGAATTATTACTATATATGTGATTATTATGGACATGTGTTAGAGTTCTCATTTCATGTACTCTCATACTTTTGCTACTATTCTGTGATCGACATGGCCGACAGAATCGTTGTTTTGTAGTGATGACCTTCCCGGGCATGATGGTGTCACCACAAAGCGGCGGTTTTGGTCCTAAGACCCCGTGGATTAAGAAAAAAAATGGGGTCTTACAAGTGGTATCAGAGGAGACCTCGTTCGAAAAACTAGCAGTCCACTAACCCTGGGTCACCCCCGCTCAAGTTTAGTTTGGGGACAAACTAAGAAGAAAAAGCAGTGGTATGCCCATATGGGGGATCACATGTAATTGTCCACTTTTAACTAGGTTTGGGTCAATTTCTCACAATGGTCTTTTATATGCAGCCTCAAGCACATCCCAGTCCACACGGCGGAGTCTAGCAAACTCCGAATGTTGCATAACCTCCCCCGGCTCCCACTCTATTTCTACAATCAGAGGTGGGGCTGACTCTGACAGCCATTCTTGAGGCTTTAAGGTCCCAGCAGCTTCCGACTCCGCAGCCAAACCCGAGGGCCAATTGGTTGAGCATCTTCCGAGGACTTTCTCCCCCATATTACTTGGGGACAGAGTCGGCTGTATGGATAAAGGAGTGTCTTGACATCATGTACGAAATGCTGACTGGGATACTGTGCCCATGGGAGGAGAGGATGCCTTTATTGGTCTCTTGCTTGGAGTCCCATGCCAAGAGATGGTGGAAGACACTACTTGACATGATATTTGTAGAGAAGGAGGTTGCTGACATTACATGGGAGGAGTTTAGGGCCGCATTGTTGGAGCACTTCGTCCTACAGTCGGTAAGAGATGAGCTGGAAGATAGGTTCCTGCAGTTGAGGCAGCGTAAAGAGACGGTGGTGGAGTACCACTGAGAGTTCAATCATTTAGCCTTGTTTGCGGATTCCTATCAATTGGATGAGGCAGGATACATCAAGAGGTTCTATAATGGCCTGCAAGAGGATCTATGAGAGGCTCTTTTATTCGTGTCCAACGGGCCTATACCTCGGATTTTTGAGATGGCAAAGAGGATTTAGGCAGATTGGCACACGACTCGAAGCTAGAATAGGTAAACTGAGGATCATGGCCGGGGAGCCAGAAATGATCAGCGAAGGGGACACATTGCTGATGGGAGATATGGGAGAAGGGAAGAGGACCAACCTCATCAAGAGGTGAGACAAGAGCCGAGGGAGCCGGTGGTAATGGCTCCTCAACCTCTCCAGATGCGGGAAAGGCAGAGACCCGGGGGTATGGCATTTCCCCCGCCCGAATGCTACAACTATTATCAGGTAGGGCATATCTGGAGAAACTTCCCCATGAGGGGATCATACCTACAAGCACCACTGGCTTCCCCGCCTGCTTAGCAGTTTGGAGTTCGAGGACACGGTCGAGGACGTGGATTCCATGGAGGAGACCACAGGCAGGATAGAGAGCAAGTGTATGCCCTAGATGTGGCTCAACCTCGGAACTCGTAGCAAGTTATAACAGGTACGCCAGTAATTTTAAGTTCTTTTCCTTCCTAAAAAGCTAGACTCATGGATATAGAATTTTTAGAACTAGGAAAGAAAACCATAACTAGACTTCTAAGATATTTAATTACCCCAAGAATAGTCTTTATCGGCGGCAAGCCCACTTATACGCTATTTGAAACGGGTGCTTCGCACTCTTTCGTGTTGGAAGCCTTCGTGGAAGGACTAGAAGGCGTGGAGCGATTCACAGGCTTGACCAAGAGGGTCAGTCTACCCGATGGATCGGAGCTATTCACCTCTGCCCACTGCAACATGGAGGCAGAGATCGACGAAAAGGAATTCGAAGCACCAGCGACGATCCTAAGGATGCAAGCCTATGATCTAATCCTGGGCATGCCATCGTTGTATTGGAACCATGCCCAGATCGACTGCCTGTCAAAGAGGATCACCTTGAGGCATGGGGATTCCTTTGTCGTCATCGAAGGTATTAGATCTACCACCCCTCTCTTGTTATCATCCGTACTGGCCGTCAAGGCCCACCTGCAGGGATACGAGGTCTATCAAGTGTTGTTTGAGATGGACGAGGCTAAGAATTCCATCCTTAGTATCCCGGTGGTACGGGATTTTGCTGACGTGTTTCCAGAGAAGCTGCCAGGGCTACCCCCGCATCGGGAGAAGGACTTCTAGATACAGCTCATGCCGGGGGCTAAGCTGGCATCTAGAGCTCCTTACCAGATGGCCCCGAAGGAGTTGGTGGAGTTTCGAAGCCAGCTGTAGGAGCTAGTGGAAGCTAGATTTGTCCGGTCAAGCTCTTCACCATGGGGAGCTCTGGTGCTGTTCGTCGAGAAAAAAGATGGGACGCTCCGATTATGCATCGATTACAACGGTCCGGAACACGTACCCTCTGCCGAGGATTGACGAGCTGTTTGACCAGTTGGAGGGAGCCCACTGGTTCTCAAAGTTCGATATTAGGTCAGGTTACTACCAGCTGCACATTCAGGAGGAGGATATCCCAAAGACAGCCTTCCGCAGTAGATACGGGTTGTATGAGTTTACCGTGATGCCCTTCGGGCTCACGAATGCGCCATCAGCTTTCATGAGCTTGATGAATCGGGTGTTTGAGCCATACCACGACCGGTTTTTCATAGTATTTATAGATGACATCCTCATCTATTCAAGGATGAAGGAGGAGCATACACAACATCTGGACTTGACTCTATAGAAGCTCAGGGAGCACCAGTTATATGCCAAGTTCAGAAAGTACCAGTTTTGGCTGACCGAGGTGGACTTTTTAGGACATATTATAAGTGGAGCGGGACTGGTAGTTGACCCCGCAAAGATTAAGGCAGTGAGAGACTAGCCTCAGTTGAAGATGGCCACGGATGTCCGAAGTTTCCTGCGATTGGCCGGATACTACCAAAAGTTTGTGCAGGGATTTTCTCAGATAGCCCTCCCACTCACTTTTTTGATGAAGGACACTCCGTTCGTTTGGATGTTGTGGTGTTAGGCCGCCTTCCAGGAGTTGAAGAGCCAGCTTGCGTCGGCCCCTATCCTCGCCCTTCAATCTAGGAAGGAGGGCTTTTAGGTGTATGTTGATGCGTCTTTTTAGGGGATGTGTGTTGTACAGATGCAGCATGGTCATGTGATAGCAGACGCCTCACGACAGCTGAAGAAGCATGAGCAGAACTACTCTGTTCATGACTTGGAGATGGGAGCAGTAGTGTTCGCTCTAAAGATTTGGTGGCATTACCTCTATAGTGTGCACTACGACATATTTTTGGATCACAAGATTCTGAAATATGTTGATACGCAGAAGGAGTTGAACATTCACCAAAGATGATGGGTGGAGTTCCTATTTGATTATGAGTGCACGATATACTATCACGCAGGGAAGGCGAACGTGGTGGCTGACACACTGAGCCGGAAGGCTACAACCTCAAGAGCAGGACCTCAGCTGATGGCCATGGAGTTGGTGCGGATGTTAGAGAAGATGTAGATATCCATGGTGTCTGAGGATCACTCAGAGCTATACCAGGAGAACCTGTCGTCGTTGGTTGCCACCGACGACATTCGGGATCGTATCAGAGCTGAGAAGAGAAGGGATGATAAGATGGTGCCAGTATTCAGGATCTTGGAGGCAGGCATGGCTGGGGAATATACAGAGAGAGACGGGCCGCTATGCTTCAGAGGAAGTGTGTACATACCGGCTGGGGGGAAAATTCGGGAGGACATCATGACTGAGGCTCACTACAACAGGTATTCGGTGCACCCGGGCATCACCAAGATGACGACCGACCTGAAGAGGACAATGTACTTGACGGTCATGAAGAGGGATATCACCTACTTAGTGACCCACTGCGAGGCTTGTCAGTTGGTAAAGGAGGAGTTTAGGAACCTGACCGGATTATTGCAACCACTTCGGGTGCCGGAGTGGAAGTTAAACGACATCGCCATGGACTTCATACATGGTCTTCATCGGTCACATGTGGGGAAGGACTCGATATAGGTGATCGTCGACCGATTGACGAAGGTGGCTAGGTTTCTACCGATAAGGAAGGACGCTCCGGTGGGTGACTTAGTACGGAAGTTTGTGGAGCAGTTCGTTCGATATCATGAAGTGACGAGGATGATAGTATCCGATCATGATGGACGATTCACGTCTAAGGAATGGAGGGTAGTTCAGGCTTATTTGGGGTCACGACTTACTTTAAGTACCGCTTTCAACCCTCAAACGGATGGGCAGACAGAGTGCACCAATTGGACCCTGGAGGATTTACTACGTCTATGCATACTAGACCGTGGGGAGCCTTGGGATAGGCAGCTACCACTGATCGAGTTCTCGTACAACAACCGCCACAGTCCAGTATCGGTATGGCCCCTTATGAGGCTTTATACGGGCAGAGATGCAGGACTCCTTTGTCTTGGATCCAGGATGAGGATCCGAAGGCACTGGGCTCGGAGTTTGTCGAGGATACGGATGCTCAGGTGCGATTGATACGAGACAGGATGTTGGAGGCCTTGAGTTGAAAGGCTAAGTATTACGATGCTCAGCATCGTCAGGTAGAGTTTCAGGTAGGAGACTGGGAATTCTTGAAGATCCGACCGATGCATGGAGTCTCGTGGGTGCGTTGTCGGAAGAAGCTCAGTCCGAGATACAGGGGGCCTTACAGGATCCTGGAATGGATTGACCCCTAGTCTTATAGACTAGAGCTGCCGCCAGAGCTAGCGGGTTTGCACAACGTCTTTCACATCTCCTCCCTGAGGAGAGCTCTACTTCGGCCGGAGCAGCAAATTACGACTACAGATAGGCCTATAGCTTCTGATCGATCGGTGCACCTAGAGCCGGTCCGGATAGAGATACTAGGATGCGGGTCTTGCGACGCAAGAAGGTCCCGTTGGTCAAGGTCTTATGGATGAATCATGGGCAATAGGAGCACGCATGGGAGCCATAAGATTTGATGGAACAAAAGTATCTGGAGCTTTTCAGTCAGGTATTCCTTACAACCTCTCGGGATGTTACATTTTATTTCTCATACTTGAAACCCCGTAGGCCTAACTTAAATTTCGAGGAAGAAGTTTTTTTTATGCATTGGGATTTGTAACATCCCTTAGATAACTAGACCCCTAAGAATTGTTTTGTCATGACTAGGTCGTGACAAAACCCTAGGAAGCCCAAGAAGACCAAGTGGACCTAGGAATGTAGGTGAGATCCCTATAGTATGCAAATAGTAGGTTTCTAAACACTAGTTTAGGATGATCATGGGGCTTCACCATGACTCCAAGACCCCACCACAATCTCAACAACCTATTGGAAGGTCCATTAGAGCCCTAAGGGTTCATTGGAGTCAACCTAGGGTGGCCAAGTTCACCTAGGATCATCCTAATCCTAAATTGGGCAAGGTGCCCTAACTAAGGGAAATGTGCCCCTAATGTGCCCAATAAACCCTATTTAGGTCTTCCTAAACTTAAGGTGAAGTCAATGGGTCACCAAAGACCCATTGGGGTCAACCTTAGAGGCTGAGTTTACCAAAGTCAACCATAGCCCTAAAGTGGTTAAAGTGCCCTAACTAAGGGGCAAGTGACCACAAAGGTGCCAAGTCAACCCAACACAACCCTTCCTAGACCTTAGGGGAATCCAATGGGTCACCAAGGACTCTTTAGGGTCAACCCAAATGGTCATGTTGACCAAAGTCAACTCATGGGTCAAAGTGGTCAACTTAGGTTAACCTAGCCCAATTCAAGTGGGCAAAGCCCAAGTGGTGTGGCCCATTAGTCTAAGGAAGTGGAGAGACACATTTTGGGCACACCAAATTCAGAGAATGATGACTAGGAGAGAGAGGAAGGAGTTACCCATTTTGGAGGAGAGAAAAAATTGGGGCTTAATGGCCATCATGGCCATGGAGGTTTCATAACCCCTCACTTTGATGTGGCTTTTACTCCTTGGATGCAGGGGAAGAGTTTTCAGGATGTGGCCGGCCAGTGGGGTGGCTCATCCCCCTCAATTTGGCTGAAACCGAAAGTTAGGGTTAATGGTCATTAATGGTGCTTTGATGAATTGGGGAGTTACAAGCCTCCTCTCCCCAATTCCTTCTTCAAAAACCTTCATCGGGACAAGAGCAGGCATTTCCCGCATTCCAATTTCAATTTCCTTGCTGTTGCTGTGGAGGTTGAAGAAAAGCCCAAATCGGCGGCCGGAAATGGCAAGGAGGAACGTCACCCGCTCACAGGCCGCGACTCGGGTCCTCCCTTGCTCCTTCTTATATGGGTATATCCTAGGATTCATTTAGATTGAGAATCGAGCTTAATTGAGACCGATCAAAGCCTTCGTTTTCCAGGTTTTTTCGAGAAAAACATGTTTGCGGGATTGCCGGAATCCGCCCCTCTGGCGGCTGTGCCGCCGCTTGGCGAAAGCCACCACCTCGACGGAGGTGGTGGTGGCGGTGGCCGGCCAGGGAGGTGTTCGGGTGGCTGGGAAATGGCGATGGAATAAGCAACAGGAAGAATGAATCCTGGCCGTTTGCTGGATCTTGAAGATGACTAGATGTCGTCCTCTTGTGCCAAGATTCGTGCTACTTTGTTTTTAATCTTAGGATTAAATATTTCATATCATATGATTTCTGTCACAGAAAATACTATTAATGTTTTTATTTATTTAAAATACTTAGAGGCTTGTACAGAGAGAGTGGTCAACATGAAGCTTGTATGTCTTGATGTCTATTTTATGTTAAAATTTATAAGAACCATTTTGGATATCTGGTTTGACCAGGGCACTCATATTGGTGCGGTCTACACCTAGGGCTAGTCAGATATTTAAATGTGTGCTCCCACTTCACCACATGTCCAAATGATCTGAAATTTTGATAGGGAGTCATTCTTACCTATATCTAGGTCATGTCTAAAAATGGGAAGTTTTGGAGATAATTTTTATATAGTTTTTGAAATTATTTAATAATCCTAGTGTAAATTAATTAGGGGAACTAATGACCTCCGAACCCTTCCAAATTTTGGTGAGTGGTCCTCGGGGGCATCATAAGGCTCTGGAGAAAATTTCATCTCATTTGGAGATGATTTGGGTTGAATTTTTGTAAACCCTAGCCTTGGCCTAAAGGGGGTATTTAGGTCAAAGTGTCCTTATGAGTTTAAGTGGTCAAATCACCCCAACAGAGGCTGAAACTTGGCCCACTAGTTTGATATGATGCTAGACACCCTCACATGGAATTTGGGGTGGATTGGAGTAGATTTTTCTTAGTGATAGTTTTACTTTCAAGACTACCTAAACACCTAGAGGGGGGTGAATAGGTACTTTTCCTTGATTTAACTTAAGGCGGAATATAACAACAGTTCTTTGAATAAATCAAATATTTCTAAGCTAACACAGCACAACAATCACAAACATACACTCATCATAGATTGCACACAGATTTATAGTGGTTCCCCAAGGTCTGGGTACATCCACTTCCCCCTTCACCTATCTAGTAGTATACTAGAGTCGGCCTAACTTCTTCCTTTAGCTCAGAATCCAAAAGGATTCCTACAACTCAGAACCCTATAAGGTTCCTACAACTCAGGCTAACAAGCCCTACCTCAGCCTTGCCACAAGGCCTACAACTCAGAGAAAACCTTCTCCTACAACTCAGGCATAAATAGCCCTACCTCAGCCTTGCCACAAGGCCTACAACTCAGAGAATACCTTCTCCTACAACTCAGGAATAAACAGCCCTACCACTCAGACAATTAATCTCCTACACTCAGCCTTTATAAAATAGGCTTATAACTCAGATCTATGAATAGATCCTACAGAATTTGATAAGGAATTTTGTAATCTCTTACCCCTGTTGAGAAAGAAGGGATAAGAACTTTCTTGATCAGCTTCTTGAAGAAGCTGATGGCTGAAATCAACTTGATCTTAGCTTTCTTCAAAGCTTATTGAATCTGAACTTAGTTAGGTTGATTTCCTTTGAATAAAACTGACTGGCAGCTTCCTTCTTAAACTTCAGAAATAGATCTGAATCTTCTTGATAGATTAGTTCAGTATCTGCTTCTTGAGAGACCTGTGAATGTCTCCTGCTTGTCTTCAAATAGCTGGATCTCTCTCTATCCAAACCTCTTGAAGATACTTCAGAATTCTTGATTGAATTCAACTTAGACAGAATTTGAATAGAAAACTACTTCAGATCGTCTTCTTAGATCTTCTCACGAAGATCTTCTTCTTTTTTACTTGTACTTTCTTGATCAGAGATTAATCTCCAATTGTGTTAGTCGTGATAATACTTCTTCCTTTTCTATGTATTTTTCTTCTTCTGAATCCATCTATTTATAGACTTCATCCATGGTAACCGGCTGATCCGGTTTATAACTAACTTCTGACAAGTCTGACAGCTTCAAAAAACCTGTTGTAACTCATAGCTGTCAAGTCTTCAAACAGTTCTTGAGCCTTTGAATCTGTAAGCAAAGCGTCGAGTCTGTCTGTCATAAAGTGTCGAGACCATCTGTCAATATGTGTCGACACAAGTGACTTAAGTGTCGACACAGCCATTGGTGATGTCGACAAAGCTTCCTTGATGTCGACACAGCTTCTTGATACTGCATCTTGAGAATGTGTCGACACTGATTATTTGTGTTGACACAAACACTTCACCATTCATCAGCAATCAACTTGGTCTAGACTCAGCTGTGTGTCGACACAAGTCATGTGTGTCGACACAGTTGTTGTAGACATAGAATTTATTTGTCGGCACTGCCTCCATGTGTCGACACAATTGATGTCGACTCTGCTTATGTGTGTCGACACAGCCTCCCAGTGTCGACACAGTTGATGTCGACTATAATCTTCTGTGTGTCGACACTGCCTCCCGGTGACGACACAAATTCACTGAGGTGTCGACACAGCCATTTCCAAGTGTCGACACAATCTTACTGGAGTGTCGACACAGCTTCCTCAGGTGTCGACATATGGACTTAGAATATTTTTCCTACATTCTAGCACATTCTAAACCTGCACATATAAACTCAAAATAACATCAAATACACCTTGATGTATATCATTGAGCTAAGTGAGGCTTCTCCAAATCAGGTACATATTTTCCAATGTACCCAACAATCTCCCCCTATTTGGAGAAGTCATAACCCTTTAGCCAATGATATACACCACTTAGAAAATAAACATGATGATGTATATAAGCATTATATGACAGGGTACTATATAAATAAAACATATATCATAGTTACATCACAGAATAAAGATGTAAAAGTAAATGATCACAGAATAATGTTTTGTATATCAACTCAAAAAGTTTGTTACAAAATATTTACATTGATTTCTCTAACAAACTAATAATTACATAGTTCTTGAACAAAAACTAGTAAAGCTAAGACTAAGGCTGGCCAGGCTCCTTGATGACTATCCCTTTTCCAGATATTATCTGAGCCTGAGCAGGAGGTTCTGTATCTTCCATGGGCTTCTTGCCTTTCAAATCAACTTTCTTCTGTGCTTCAGCCTTGATCCTTTGTCTTTCAAAATAATGAAAGGGCTTGGGGAAATACTTGCTAGGTTCCTGAGTATCAGGAGGTAGCTTCCCAATCTTAGCCTTTCTCCTGTGTTGAACTATGGCCTCCTGCCTGGCTTCATACCTTTGCCATTCTTGCTCATTTTACCATTTACCCCTTTCATGTACTTGATCTTTTACAGCCTTCCATGCAGTTAAAATGATATTCCTTGAAGTGGGGCTCCACTGCTCAAAGTCTAGCTTTAGTTATGCTTGCTCTCTGAATCTTTTCTTTGATAATAGAGCATCTTGCTGAGCTTTGATAACAGTATCTGGCATATCAACCTTTTAAATAATCACATTTGTAATTGGTTGTGGAGGGCTGTACATTGACTGAACCTGTTCATGTATCATCTCAAGATTTACAGGAGGGTAAATAACTTGGGCAACCTCAGGTTGATTACCTTCAAGTAGAATTGGTTGCACCCCTGACTCAGCCATATTATCATCATCACATAAGGGTGGATATCCAAGAGTGGCTCTTATGCTGTTAGTTCCCCATTTGGCATGATTAGACCCAGCATAGACTAACACCCTCTCCCCCTTTATGACTTCTCTAGCCACATGCTCTCTCAAGTCATCTTTCTGAAATCTGATTTGTCCATCCAGATAGTTGATTCCATCTTTAAAGAATGGCTTTAATTTTTGAAGCTTGTCACTAATGAACTTCTCAGATGAAGTGATGGCAGTTTTAACTGCATCTAGGGCAGCTTGTAGCTTCTGATCATATTCTTCTTTTTCCTTATTCCTAGCTTCAGTCATTGCAACAACAGTGTTTGTGAAATAAGTGACTATCACATTATATGATTCAGTCAGATGTCATTCATTCTTATTTGATTCTCAAGGACATAGCCTTGTTTAACAGCCATCTCATCCACTTGCTTCTTTATCTCTTCTTGTTGCTTGGCAAGAAATACCACAACATTTACTCCCTTGTGAAAGCAATCTATCATCTCTATTTTATTCTGATTAACTTCAAATCTTATAGATTTTATCTCTTGTGCCAGATCAAATTGAAGGGCATTTTGGCTTTCATCCACATATTTTTCTAGAAGCAATCTCTGCTCTACAATTTTGACTTGTAAATCCACCAAAAGTTTGTTGTAATCAATTGCAGGTGCTGGTTGGGAAGAAGTAGCTTGTAAAGCCTGCTTATATCTTTGACTTCTCCTCTTGAAGACCATTAATTTTCTCTTCCTTGCCTCCCTTACTTCTTTATGCTCAGATTCTAAAGAACTGTCAATATTAACCCTCTCTTGAGGAGTGGAAGAAATTTCTTTCTCAGCTACTTGTTGCTCTTTCTCTATATCAACTTGCTCCCCCTCAACCCTTACTTGCTCTCCCTCAAATCTTAGGGTCTCCATTTTATCTGCTGCCCCTCCAAGATCAGGAAACAGCTCTTTAAGAGTGAATTCTTGTTGTGTGAGAGCAGGAGATTGTACTTTCTCAGCAGCAGCAGCAGCAATACCAGAAATATCAAGATCAGTTTGAGGAACAATGTCCTCTGATAAATTGATTCTTTCTTCCTCTTGTACCTGTTAAGACTCTGGCTCCCCCTGCAAATGTGCATTCTCAGCATTGTCCTGGACTTGTAAACTTTCTAGCTCTCCCTACACTTGTGTAATAATTGGCTCCCCCTGCACCTTTGCAGATATAGTATCTTCCTGGACTTGTGCATCTTCAGGACCATGCTCTTGCCTGTCCACATCAGGTGTTTCTTTAGAAAGAACTCTATCCCATCTTGAGAATAACCTCATGTTTATTCTCCTCATGTGGTTTATCTTTGATCCAGGAATCTGTTGCATTACCTCTGTAATTATTCCAGCTAGGTACAGACTCATGATCCTAGCCAAGTTTGTCTCATTGATTCCTTCTTTAATCTTATCAAACAGTACATCAGACAAATTTGTTTGAATCTTAAAGATCACCCTAGTCATCAGGCTGAACATATAGGCTGATATCCTATCATGGCCACCTGGTTTGCATAAGATCACTTTTCCTATTATTTCAGACAGGAATTTCCCCTAAGGATTCATATCCTTCCTGTTGATGGCAGATCCTATCTTTATGGTTGGATCCAATCCACACCATTGAAGCGCCTCCCTGGTCCTTGAGGCTGGTACCTCTTCCTCATCTTATATTCTAGGAAGTTGGAGAATCTTTCTCAACCTCTTTTGAGACAGCTTGACTCTTTATCCATGTACAGAGGATTTGATCTTCAATCCTGTTGAGTCCATCGATGTAGCAGTATAGAACTCGAATACTTCCTTCTTCCATATCTTACTAGGTTCAAAGACAAGATATTCTAATCCGTTTTCTGCAAAAAGTGAAATGACCTATTTGATCTCTGAGTCGGCATCAATGAATGCATGCCTCACCAACTCATATCCTTCATTGACGTTGTCTTTAACCTTGGGCGCCATTGGAATGAAGAGAAAGCTTTATTGGGAGGAGAGAGATTGTCGACACAAGGTTTTTGTCTCGAAACCCTGGTGAGCGTGTCGACAGAATAAGTTCTTGACCTATTTATACACTTCTAATCAAAGAAGATCAAAAGGCAAGCAAAAACTGTCTAAAAGTGTCGACACTGTTGGAATGTGTCGACACAAACTTCTATTGTCTCAACCACAGCGCTGACTACCATGTGTCGACATATCGACACCAATTGATGATATGTCGACACAGGAGATACTTAGTAGTTCATCAGAAATTCTGTGTCGAATCTTATTATAAGTGTCGACACAAAATCTGTAAGTGTCGACACCATTACTCTGGTTGTGTCGACACTACATTTATGGATGTGTCGACTCTTTGTCCCTTAGGTGTCGACATATTTTCTCTGTGTTGACACAATTTCCCTGAATTGTCGACATGAATTCTCTGTGTCGACACCTTATCACTGAATATGTCGACACAATTTTACTTAGCCAATTTTTGGTAAACTAACCTATGGTCAGCTTTCCTAATTGAATTTTAAAACTATTGAATTTTGTTTCATCCAGAGGCTTAGTAAATACATCTACAATTTGATAATCAGTTTTAACAAATTCTAATGAGATGTCTTCTTTTTCTATATGTTCTCTAAGAAAATGGTATTTTATCTCTATATGCTTAGTCCTACTATGTGAAACAGGATTGTTTGCAATAGAAATATCACTTTTAGAATAACACAATAAAGGTGTTCTACTTACCTGAATACAATAGTCCCTTAGCTGATGTTTAATCCACAACAGCTATGCACAACAACTTCCTACTGCCACATATTCATACTCAGTTGTGGATATTGCCACACTAGTCTGCTTCTTACTGCTCCAAGATATCAATCTTCCTCCCAGGAATTGGCATGTACCTGTAGTACTTTTTCTATCTTCTCTACAGCCTGCAAAATCTGCATATGAATAACTTGTTAGTAGAAAATCTCAATTCTTAGGGTACCAAAGGCCTAGATTAGGTGTGCCCTTTAGATATCTCAAAATCCTCTTGACTGTAGTATAATGTGATTCTTTAGGGCATGCTTGGTACCTAGCACAGACACATGTTGCATACATAATGTCTGGTATACTAGCAGTGAGATATAATAGAGAGCCAATTATTCCTCTATATAAATACTCATCTACAGGTTTACCTGCATCATCTTTGCATATAGGCATACTTGTTCCCATAGGAGTTCTCATGGTGGAGGATGATTCCATACCATACTTCTTAATTAACTCCTTGGTGAACTTAGACTGGGATATGGATAATCCATCATCAGTCTGTCTTACTTGGAGTCCCAAGAAGAACTTAAGTTCCCCCATACTGCTCATTTCAAACTTCCCTTGCATAAGTTTGGCAAACTTCTTGCAAAGGTTGTTCTCTATAGACCCAAAAATTATGTCATGTACATAAATCTGAACTAAGATTATCTTCCCTTTAGATTCCCTTAGGAATAGATTTTTGTATATTTTACCTCTTGAGAATTTTTCTCAATAAGGAAAGTAGACAGGGTTTCATACCAAGCCCTTGGGGCTTGCTTTAACCCATACAATGCTTTCCTAAGTCTATAGACATAACCATGTTTAAGAGAATCTACAAAACCCTATGGCTGCTCTACATAGACTTCTTCTTTTAGATCACCATTCAGGAATGTTGATTTCACATCCATTTGATATACCTTGAAGCCTTGATATGTTGCATAGGCAAGGAACATTCTGATTGCTACCACTCTTGCTACTAGGGCAAATGTTTGATCAAAGTCTATTCCCTCTTCCTGCCTGTATCCTTTTGCAACCAATCTTGCTTTATTCTTCACAATAACTCCATTCTCATCCAACTTGTTCCTAAAAATCCACTTTATACCAATGATGTTGTGGTCTTTTGGTTTAGGAACCAACTCCCAGACCTTGCATCTTCTAAACTGATTAAGCTCCTCTTGTATAGCATTAATCCAATGTTGGTCTTGGATAGCTTCTTCAAATTTCTTTGTCTCTAGTTGAGATAAAAAACTTGAGTGCAGGACTGTATTCAGATTTCTACTTCTGGTTTGCACTCCATATCTTGGATCACCAATTATCTGAGTTGCTTGATGATCCTTTAGATGTCTTACAGCTAGAGGTAGACTTCTTTCTGGCTGAATACCTCCAGTTTCTTCATTATGCTGCACCTCTTGGTTATCATTAGCTTCTAGAGAGTCTTGTACTCCCCCTGGACAGTAGCCATCATTTTCCAATACATCATCTGTAGTTGATCCTTCTGCAATGGAAAGCTTGTCCATTCTATTTCTTATACCTATTGGACTGCATGAACTATAAGGCAACTCACTGTTAATTAATCTTGTTTCATCAAATACAACATGTACAGATTCTTCTACAACCTGAGTAATCAAGTTGTAGACTCTATAAGCCTTACTATTGTTGATGTACCCAACAAATATCCCTTCTTGGGATTTGGCAGCAAACTTAGTTAAATAAGACTTGTCATTGTTAAGGATATAACACTTGCAACCAAAGATCCTAAAATAGGATAAATTTGGTTTTCTACCTTTCATAATCTCAAAGGGAGTCTTTTTGTGGTACTTGGTGATAGAAGCCTTGTTGAGCACATGACATACAGTATTTACTGCCTCAGCCAAGAAATATTCTGGGAGAGAATTGTAACTCAATAAGGTTCTACCAGCTTCAATCAATGTCCTATTCTTTCTTTCAGCAATACCATTTTGCTGAGGTGTTCTAGGTGAGGAGAATTCCTGAAAAATCCCAAACTCTTCACACAATCTTGTCATACTTTCAGATTGAAATTCAGTGCCATGATCATTTCTGATTTTGACCACTGTACTATCCAGTTCATTTTGAATTTGTCTGATAAAACTGTGTAAAACACTTGGGGTTTCAGATTTCTATCTTAGAAAGAACACCCAGGAATATCTAGAATAGACATCTACAACCACAAAAGTGTAGACCTTCCTACCTAGACTATGAACTGGCATAGGACAAAAAAGATCCATATGTAAGAGGTATAGACACCTCACTGAATCCTTGTTTTCAATGCTATGAAAGGAGGATTTTGTCTGCTTGCCCTTTTGACAAGCTGAACATATCCTTTCCTTTATACACTTAACTTGAGGATCATTACTCACTAACTCTTTACTAAAGAGTTGGCCAATTGTCTTGTAATTAAGATGATCCAGCCTCTTGTGCCATTTGACACAATGAGATGCTTTCTCATCAGCTACAAGACAAATAGGAGAACCTTTGTTTTCATACCCAAAATTAAGACAATAAACATTTCTCTTTCTATACCCAGTCAATATGACTTTTTATCACTTGACCTTTTGATATATCATCCATTTTTAATAAATGAAATGTCATATCCTAGATCACTCAGTTGACTTATGCTTATCAGGTTATGTTTCAAACCTTTTACATAAGCCACTTGAGTGATGGTAATTTAGTTTGAAGAAATGTTACCAAATCCTTTGATGATTCCTCTTTCAGATCCACCAAAGATTACTTTAAGCCCATCCTTGATAGATGTGTACTCCTTCAACAGCCCCTTTGTTCCAGTCATGTGTCTGGAACATCCACTGTCCAAGTACCATATATGGGCATGACAACTTGGACTTTCCTGCAATACAGAATTACTTTCCCTAAGAACCCAAGTAAGTCTTGGGTCCTTGGTTCAAGTTAGCACCATTCATATCAAAACTACCAGCATCTCTTCTAACTGGAAGACTGTTGTTCTTCCTGACACTTATGTTATGCCAGCAGTCTAAGGCAAAATGGCCTGTCTTGCCACAGCACCAGCATTCATACTTGTTGTATCTAGGTCTAGATACATTTTTGATAGAAGAATTTCTGTTCTGTGCTGGTGCTGCTGAAGCTACACCCACTGATTTCTTATAACCATGGGGTTTATGAATATGGGCTGACTTATTGGCATTAACACCCTTGTTATTTAGAACATCAGTCTTATTATTACCTTGAGTATTCTCAAAGTCATACTTGTTAGAAGGCTCATGCACCTTTCTAAAAACTACAGGGACTTTAAAATTCAATGGCTGAACAGAGGTTTTGCCCTTTCTCTTGAAATGGGAAGCCCTGGTATTACATTTATAGCCTATTCCAGCCTTACCCTTTTGAGCCACAAACTCATCTATTAAGGGTAAGACTGATTTTGGCTTAGAGTAACTAGCCACCAAATCTTTCTCTACTTGAAGTCTGACTTCCAGACTTTTAATTAGATTATTTTTATATGTGATTGTACCCATTTAAATAACAGTAATAGTTTTCAGCTTGGCAACCTCATTCATTTGTTGATCCAATTCTTTCTCTAAACTAGATGCAGTCATCTTAAGATCTGTAATTTCCTTACCCTGATTTTTGGCCAGGTTTTTGCTTTTCTTAAGTGTCTGCAATAAGTCCCCATATTCATCTATCAACTAATGAATATCTCCTTCAGATTCTGATCCATCTTCATCACTTAATGAAGATGAATCTGACTCTAAATCAGTACTGTAATCAGAAATTCTAGAATTACTTTGTACCTTACTGGGACCAGGCTGATCCTGACACTTGTTGTCTTCTGATTCAGCCATCAGTCCCATGCACTGATGGTCTTCTTGTTCATTGATGGAGTCCAGTAATTACATAAACTCCTCTTCTTCACTAGCTGCATACAGTCCAATGTATGCTTCATCTTCAGATTCTGACTCTAAGGAGGATTGATCTGTAAGACTCTTCTCCTTCTTAGAAAAAAAGGATTTCTCCTTCTTTCCCTTTTGTTGAGTCTTCTTTCTGTCTGCTGACTCATTCCACTTTTCTGGACACTCAGTCACCACATTTCCTGGCCTATTGCAGCAATAGCAAACAATTTATGATGTTGTAGCTTTGCTGGGCTTAGACCTGCTCCTTTCCTTTCTTGATGATTTTCTATTTTGATAGTAGTCATCAACTGGCGGTGATATGGAGGGCCTTGACTTCCACTGCTTCTTCTTTAAGAACCTCTGAAACTGCATTATAAATGCAGCAAAATCTGCATCTGAATCACTGCTATCTGAGTTCTGATTGTCTGAATTCTCTGAGATAACTTCAGCAACTTCCTTAGGAGGTGATTGAGACATCCTCTTGCTCTTTCTAGTGACTTCAATCTTGAAGGCCACTGACTTTTCTCTATGCTCTCCTTTTGTATTTATTTCTTCCTCCTTCCTAGCCATTAGTTGCATTTCATATGATAGCAACTTTCCAAATAAGGTTGGAGGAAAATGTCTGCTAGTTTGGCCACTTCTCTAATGGCACAAATCTTGGTATCCCAATCCTTTGTCAAGGATCTTAGGAATTTGTCATTCAGCTCATAAGTGCTGAAGACCCTTCCATAGGACATAAGTTCATTCACTATCCTGTAGAATTTCTTGTAGCATTCAAATATGCTATCAGACTTCCCTTATCTGAAACACTCATATTCTTGATTGAGCATAGACTATTTGTCTTGTCTAACTTCTTCAGAACCCTCCATGTAGACAATCAAAGTGTCCCATATTTCCTTGGAGGTTTTGCAGTGAATCAAATTTTGGAAAGTAGAATCATCTATGGCACTCACTATGATATTCTGAGCTCTTTTATCCATAGTTGCCAATATAATCTCATCTTTAGTCATTTCAGAAAAATCCTTGGGAGTTCTCAGATTTTCATCTAGAGCAGACACATTCATTGGGATATATGGACCTTCTTTTACTGTGATATATATCCTTTATTCAGAGGCCTCCATAAACAACCAAACCCTTTCTTTCCAGATTCCAAAAATCTCTTTCCTGTAGATAGGTAATTTCATTGACCCTAGTTCCTTGTGATTCTCTCCAGAACCCATTTTCTTGATTCTTGATTCTGCCTTAGGGATCTAACTCAGACTATTAAGTCCTTCTTTGAGCAACCTCGTTTTGATACCACTTGATAGTTTTACTTTCAAGACTAACTAAACACCTAGAGGGGGGTGAATAGGTACTTTTCCTTGATTTAACTTAAGGCAGAAAATAACTATAGTTCTTTGAATAAATCAGATATTGCTAAGCTAACACAGCACAGCAATCACAAACATACACACATCACAGATTACACACAGATTTATAGTGGTTCCCCAAGGTTTGGGTACATCCACTTTCCCCCTTCACCTATCTAGCAGTATGTTAGAGTCGGCCTAACTTCTTCCTTTAGCTCAGAATCCAGAAGGATTCCTACAACTCAGAACCCTATAAAGTTCCTACAACTAAGGCTAACAAGCCCTACCTCAGCCTTGCCACAAGGCTTACAACTCAGAGAAAACCTTCTCTTACAACTCAGGCATAAACAACCCTACCTCATCCTTGCAACAAGGCCTATAACTCAGAGAATATCTTCTCCTACAACTCAAGCATAAACAGCCCTACCACTCAGAGAATAAATCTCCTACACTCAGCCTTTATAAAATAGGCTTACAACTCAGATCTATGAATAGATCCTACAGAATTTGATAAGGAATTTTGTAATCTCTTACCCCTGTTGAGAGAGAAGGGATAAGAACTTTCTTGATTAGCTTCTTGAAGAGGCTGATGGCTGAAATCAACTTGATCTTAGCTTTATTCAAAGCTTCTTGAATCTGAACTTAGTTGGGTTGATTCCATTTGAATAAAACTGACTGGCAGCTTCCTTATTAGACTTCAGAAATAGATCTGAATCTTCTTGACAGATTAGTTCAGTATCTGCTTCTTGAGAGACCTGTGAATGTCTCCTGCTTGTCTTTAAATAGCTGGATCTCTCTCTATCCAAACCCCTTGAAGATACTTCAGAATTCTTGATTGAATTCAACTTAGAAAGAATCTGAATAGAAAACTACTTCAGATCGTCTTCTTAGATCTTCTCACGAAGATCTTCTTCTTTTTTACTTGTACTTTCTTGATCAGAGATTAATCTCCAATTGTGTTAGTTGTGACAATACTTCTTCCTTTTCTATGTATATTTCTTCTTCTGAATCCATCTATTTATAGACTTCATCCATGGTAACCGGCTGATCCGGTTTATAACTAACTTTTCACAAGTCTGACAGCTTCAGAAAACCTGTTGTAACTCAATGCTGTCAAGTCTTCAAACAGTTCTTGAGCCTTTGAATCTGTTAGCAAAGCGTCGAGTCTGTCTGTCATAAAGTATCGAGACCATCTGTCAATATGTGTCGACACAAGTGACTTAAGTGTCGACACAGCCTTTGGTGATGTCGACAAAGCTGCCTTGATGTCGACATAGCTTCTTGATACTGCATCTAGAGAATGTGTCGACACTGATTATTTGTGTCGACACAAACACTTCACCATTCATCAGCAATCAACTTGTTCTAGACTCAGCTGTGTGTCGACACAAGTCCGGTGTGTCGACACAGTTGTTGTAGACACAGAATTTGTGTGTCGACACTGCCTCCATGTGTCGACACAATTGATGTCGACTCTGCTTCTATATGTCGGCACAGCCTCCCAGTATCGACACAGTTTATGTCGACTATAATCTTCTATGTGTCGACACTGCCTCCCGGTGTCGACACAAATTCACTGAGGTGTCGACACAGCCATTTCCAAGTGTCGACACAATCTTACTGGAGTGTCGACACAACTTCCTCAGGTGTCGACATATGGACTTAGAATATTTTTCCTGTATTATCGCACATTCTTAACCTGCACATATAAACTCAAAATAACATCAAATACACATTGATGTATATCATTGAGCTAAGTGAAGCTTCTCCAAATCAGGTACACATTTTCCAATGTACCCAACACCTAGGACCCAAGTTCAAACCTTAAAATTGGACTTTGGGGATTTGTGAAGGGCATGGAGTGATCCTAGGGTAGTGGACAGCCCTACGAAGAGATATGGTGGGATTTGGACGCAAGCACACCACTTAGACCATTGGGTAAGTCATTGGGTCCATACACCTTAAGAAATGTTTAGTGGCTCATATGACTTTGGAATTGCATTACATTTTGGTAGAGGTCATTTTCATAACCTTATTATCCACTGAAATATACTATATATTGTTTGGATGAGTTTACAAGTGAGTTCCTTTGAAAAGTGCACTATCATGAGTTGTCTTGAAGAATTTTATTTTGTGACTTTCTAACCTTGGGTTTGAATGATACTTAGTCAAGCTATGTGTTAGGACTATAAAAAGCCCTAGAGATTTTTAATTTGAAATTTAGATCATTATATGGGGTATTTCATTCATAACCCAACAAGTTACACCTTTTACTTAGAAATTTCTTTTGAACAAATCACTCAATGGAAACTTATCAAATTTGGTAAGTAGACCTTTAATGACATTTGAAAGCTCTGTGAAATTTTGTGGAATTTTTGGAAGTCTATCTGTTGGGGTTGTTTCACAAAGTGTTGTTTTATAAGTAAAATTAATTGAATTTATTTTGACACTATTTAAGCTTGATAAAATATAATTTTTGGTCAGAGGCCCTCTCTAGTCATCCTTGAGATTCAGTAATTGTTCTACAATTTTATGATGATTAACTTTAGTACTTTCTTCTTTACCCATAATTAATGGCTTATTATTGAATTAATTAATTAGAGGCCAAATCATTTTTAGAAAATCATGAAATTTGGTGTTCACTGTTATTCTTCTGTTATCTAGTGTTCATAATTTTTGGGTGGCCATTACTTGATAAAATATTATACTTCATGTTCAAATTACCCATGGCCTAACTTTGAGAAAAATTATTTAAATACCAAATTAATTAGGAAAATTATAGATTTCTGGATTTAAGCTAATCATGTCATGATAGACCCACATTAAATATCTTAGGGCATTTGGATGAAAATTTAGAGTAACTCCTATCATGTACAACATATAGTATAAGTTTGTCTGCATATAGTAAAATTGCAGAAAGTGTGATAGCATTTGAGTTGGGCATATGGATTTGGGTTAATAGTTTGTTGGTTTGGGTATAATGAGATTGAGATCATCATTGGAAGTTGGGATGACTAGAATGCTGGGTTGACTAGGATTAGGCGGTGCTCGGGATCGACGAAAGATCGTCTTTCCTATGGAGAGAGAGAGGGTCAAAACACACTAGGGTTAGATCCAGTGTAATTTTAAAAGGGATCGAGAATTGGGTATTAACCAATAATAATAAGGGCCTAGCGAAAGGGACCTTTGGGCCTCAGCCCATCGTTGTTCCTAGTGCCCTCGAGAGCCCTTCACGGGGAATGCCCTGGGCAGTCGAAGGTTAACGTAAGCCGTAAGAATAATTAATGTTTAAGAGTAACTAGTATAACTAGGGGTTCACTTTCACACACCCCGGTGTCTTGGGAAGTTAGGTTGGGTCACACGGGCGGCAGGCTCGGTGGTTTTGGTGATGGGCAGGTTAGCCCGGCGAGCCGATGGCTCGGTATATAATTGTGTCGGCTGGGTGAGTCCGGGGAGCATTGGCTCGGTAGTTTATATATCAAGTTACATGTGCATAAATTCTAAGGTGGTGGGTCTTCGGTGTTGGAGTGTCGATGCTCCGACGCCAATACGTTGACTCGGCAAGTGTGGTCTAGCACTTCGCCAAACTAAGTTCGGTGGACCAGCCGGCAAAGAGTACGCAGGAACTCCACTTGTACACCAGCGTCGAGGTGTACGATAGGTCTGACTGGTTGTGAAATTACAGGTTTAGAGGTGGGCGAGGCCCAACCCACCGCTTCCATTTTCCACTACGGAGGTATCATGGGAGGTTAGGCTCTAGAAAGGGAAACTAAAGGTTTGTGTACATAGAGTCGAGTGGGTGTGTTGCACTTGCATGATTCACATCATAGCAAACTTGCATGACATAGCATAACCATTTCATATAACCCTTGATACATATTATAAAAATTGGAATGGGACTCTTTATACAATAGGCCCTACAAAACGACCCCTTAGTTTATAAGCTTGCGAGAGCGTGCTTATAATCTAAGGTTATTGTTCTATGGATATATATGTTGCTTGCTTGAAAACCGACACCCTATCGTATAAATTGGTATGGGACTTTTTATACGATAGGAGCCTTGCAGAATACACCTTAGCTTATGTGTTTGTGTGTGCATTCATATAAGTTATGGTTACATATTTCCTTGTTTACCATTCTTATGCTTACTCTATTTACTTTATATATTGCTACATGTTTACATAGAACTGCTAGATTAGTTCCTGCTACCTTTGTTATTCTAAACCTTCATTACCTTTCCTTTCCTTCTCCCGGCTCGGTGCCTAGGAGCTATGAGGGAGGGGTGGGGGATGATAGGACTTAGTCTTTTTGACTAACGGTTTTCGGACAAAATAATTTTAGGGGATCGTGGAGCCCAGCTTGGAGGTACAGCCCTGGAGGTCGACACGCTTGGAGACGGGACAGTCTAGTACCGGAGTTCAAACAGCTGGGACAGTGAGTCCCATTCGCTAGTAGTTGTTATAGATTTGTTTTTGCGATGAGTGACTTATAGTGAAGACTATGATGTATCGGGCATGAGCAATAATTCCAGCACTTTTATTATTATTGTTGTAGACTCTCCCTTCGTGGAGAATTATTACTATATATGTTATTATTGTGGACATGTGTTAGAGTTCTCATTTCATGTACTCTCACACTTTTTCTACTATTCTGTGATCGATATGGCCGGCAGGATCGGCATTTTGTAGAGATGACATTCCCGGGCGTGATGGTGTCACCATAAAGCGGTGGTTCTGGGCCTAAGACCTCGTGGATTAAGAAAAAATGGGTTTTACATCATTAGTGATGTCATTAATTTTATAAGTGTCATAGATTTCTAAAAAACTAGATAAATGGACATTCGGGTATTCATCCGGTAGTCCATCGAACTGCACAGCATTTTGGATCATTTGAATAACGCTAGATTTTATTTCAAAATTATTGTTCGCCACCGTCTGGCGAATAATACTAGACCCAGTATCATCCAGGTTCGGTCGGGTGTAGTAAGATACTGTACGCTCCGCGGACTCATTTGGGATAAGGTCGGCCATAACTACAGAAGAGGGTTCTCCGATGGATTCTTCGGGCTCTAAAAAGGATTCCGGCATTAAGATCGAATACGCGCAAGGGAGCATTCGATCTTAGAATCAAAATCAAAATTTTCAGATAATGAGGGTTGTCCACGGGTCATACACCCTAAAATATATACTAAATAATTAACTTTTCTCTTTTTTGGGGGTTTTAATAAGAGTTTTTTATGTTTTTTAAATTTTTAGAAAAAAAGATAAAAGTTATAGACTCCGGAATTCAAAATAACAACGCGTGCTCCTCGGTAATGGTGCCAAAAACTTGATGGCCCTCCCCGGCAACAGTGCTAAAAACTTTTAGGCCCTCCGCGCCGCCCGACCTTTCTTTTGATTAGTAGTGTGGGGGTTGAGTTTCACAGAGGGAACGAGAGGAGGCAACTACACCTATCACGAGTAATACATGATTTTTGGGGGGAATATCGAGGTTGAATATTTCTAGGGATGGGTTGAATATTTCTACTCCTCCTGGAGGGGCTATTATCTTATCGAAAATAAAGATGTCGGATTAACTAACTAACTAGGGAGGTTATAAGAAAAGACAAAAAATAGACATAGAAAAATTGATGAAGAAATAACACTCGGTATCAAAATGATTAAGACTAAAATAATTTTAGTTAACTAGAGATCCTAGGTTTCAAATTAATTAATGTGGCAGCTTGGCAATGGAGGTTCCACAAGTATGAGCTCACCTATCTCTAAGGCTATCGCTCACCTGAACATTAATACTATTAGACCGAGCTCTCGTTCGACAAAGGATTCCTCTTAATGCCCACTTTATACTAAGAACCCCGCTATTGGGGGAACCCAATTCGAGAGAATTCCGCTCCTCTCTCGAGGTTTAGTTCAAAAACACTTTCTACCCAAGGGCGATCAGTCCATACGCATGGCATCTCGGCTAGCTAGCGTATGGATAACGGAAATAGAGCCCACACATCGATATGTGGTTCTACGCATCGTATACCCGGGGTAAACCTTAAGTGCTTTAATTAAAGAGAAAAAGAGGACCTTTAATTATTTAAAAAGATTTTTATGTCCCAATGTTCTTCGGTACCAAGGGCTAAGATCGATTAGCCACTAATCGGGATGGGGACGACTTACGAGTTTGGTGAGGCGTGAGTTCAAAACTAAGCGCTGAAGGATTATAAAAAAAGGACATAAAAATAACACAATGTTACAAAAAGGTAAAGCTAGCTAAACAGAGAACGCACAAACTCATCAAAGCCATAATAAAGGTAAAGCTAGCTAAACAGAGAACGCACAAACTCATCAAATCCATAATAAAGGAAAAAAGCTAAGTTACAAAAAAATATATATAATTGAAATTGCAAGTCCTACTCAAACGAGTAGGCGGGAAAATTGCAAGTCCTACTCAAACGAGTAGGCGGGAAATAAAAGAGGTAAATTGCAAGTCCTACTCAAACGAGTTGGCAGGAAATGAAAGAGGTAAATTGCTTGTCCTACTCAAACGAGTAGGCGGGAAATGAAAGCGGTAAATTGCAAGTCCTACTCAAACGAGTAGGCGGCAAATTAAAGCAATAAGGGGCAAGTCCTACTAAAACGAGTAGGAGGGAAATGAATGCAATAAAAGCTATCTCATACACACACACACACTCTACAAAAAAAAGGAGAGCAATGAAAACCTGACTCACTCACACACACACAAAAAAGGGAGAAAGAACAAAGTGATCAAAAAATTAAAACGATTACATTTCTATTCTTAGAATATGTTAAAAATTCATTAAAAGGTGAAATAAAAATTAAAGAAGGAAAAAGTTTTTCAAAATAAAAAGAAAAAAAATCAAAGAGTTTCAAAAATTAAAATAACAACTAATTCATTCTTATAACATTATAAAAATGATTAAAAATGGAAGAAAGTTTAAAAGAATGAAAAGTTTTACAAGTTATAACAAACTAAGTAAAAAAGATTAAAACCACGTTTAAAAACCTTTTATAAATTCATAAGAATGAAATAAAAAGCACAAAAAATGGACTAAACCTAAAAAAAGCTAAGGGACAAGATAAAAAAAGCTATCATAACACTAACTAACTATAAGAAAACATAAAACAAAAAAACTAAGTAAAATAAAACAATGAAAACATAAAACTAAAAATTATTCTCATAGACACACACACACCCATTTTAAAGAGAAAAACACAGATAAACAAAGGATAAAAAGAGGAGACAAGTGAGGCACCCAAATTAAATCCAATACAAGTTAAGGAGGAAAAAACTAACACATTTTATTAAGCTAAAAAGAGGGTTACACAAAGCTAAAACAAAAACAAAAGAGAGGGGGAGAAAATCTCCTTACATAGCAAGAAAGTCCACTATGGCAGCCCACTAACACCAAAATGGTCCAAAAAACTGAACCCTTGGCCCTAATAACAAAGTTCTATTTATAGGAAACAGATTACATGACCTGGTCACGAGCGTGACTAGGGGGTGTGTAATGTTAGCGTGTTGGTGAAGCCAAAAACTTGGCAACTGGTGAAATTCTGGAAGCTTCTTGAAATTCCACGTGGCGGTCACGGGCGTGTAACGGGGGTGTGTCTAGACATCTGGCAGAAATTTGATGTCGGTAGCACCTATTTGAACTGGGTCAATAACTCCAGGACCGACACGAGCATTTCAGAAAGGTCACGGGCGTGTTCCCGGCATTAAGACCATGCATGGAAGTGTTAAGTGATTGGCTTGCTAGCGTCGAGTACATTGTGTGATACTGGCATGCCGAGCGGGACACGAGCATGTATTTTGAATTTTTCAACTTTTTCTTCAAAAATCTCAGAAAAAAAGCTAAGTTAGAAGGGAATATACAAAAAGAAACATTTTTTTGATCAAAAGAATCTAAAAACAACGAAAATAAACTAAAATGACTTAAATAAAGTACTGAAAAATACAAAAATTTAGAACTCATCACTCTTGCACTCCACCTTCACGAGCTGGCAGGTCTTACAATGGGTCACAAAATACGTGATGTCCTTCTTCATGCCCGACCATTACATAGTCCTCTTCAGATCAACCGTCATTTTCATAATTCTCGGGTGCACTGAATTCCGGCTTTATTGTGCCTCAATCATAATATCATTTCAAATCACTCCTCCTATCGGTATATACACTCGTCCTTTAAAACATAGCAGCCCATCTTTCAACGAATAGTCCCCAGTTGGGCCTACTTCCAAAGACCTGAATATCGGCTCCATTTTGGCATCCTACGTTTGTCCATCCCTGATACGATCTCGAACGTCATCAGAGGTACCCACAGCCGCCAAGTACTCCTTATAGAGCTCAGGGTCATCTGACGAGACCAAGGTGATCTGAATGTCAACAAACATCTTCACTGGTTCCATGGTCATCCCAACTCTACTCCTGATGTTGTGGCTCTCCTACTCAGTGTGTCAGCCACTATGTTTGCCTTCCCCGGGTGGTAATGCATAGTGTACTGGTAATCAAATAAAAACTCCACCCATCACCTCTGTCGGATATTTAGCTCCTTCTGCTTGTCCACGTACTTCTAATTCTTGTGATCTGAGAATATGTCGGAGTGGACACCATAGAGGTAATATCGCCAAATCTTCATAGCGAATATGACTGCTCCCATATCCAGATCATGCACTGGGTAGTTCTGCTCAAGCTTCTTTAACTGACAGGAAGCATACGCTATCACGTGTCCATTCTGCATCAGAACAACACCTATCCCCATGTATGATGCATCCATGTACACCTGGAACCCTTCCTTCCCAGAGAGAAGAGAAAGGATAGGAGCTGACATAAGCCGACCCTTCACCTCTTGGAAGGCCTCCTCGGATTGCGGTGTCCACACAAAGGGGGTATCCTTCTTTGTCAATGAAGTAAGTGGGAGGGAAATCCGAGAAAATCCCTCCACAAATGTCTGGTAATATCCAGCGAGTCCAATAAAGTTATGTTTGTCTAATGCCTTCATCAATGGTGGCCAATCTTGTACTACTGGATCTTTGCTGGGTTCACTGCCAACCCTGTTTCACTGATAATGTGGCCTAAGAAGGGTACCTCCTTAGACCTGAACTGACACTTGCTGAACTTTGCATACAGACTATGCTCCCTGAGCTTCTCCAATGTGAGTGTCAGGTGCCGAGCTTGCTCCTCCTCCATCCTCGAGTAAATGAGGACATCATCGATGAACACAATGACGAAGATGTCGAGGTATGGCTTGAACACCCAGTTTATTAGACATATGAATGCTGACGGGGCATTTGTGAGCCCAATCGGCATCACGGTTAACTCGTACAATCCATATCAGTTGTTGAAGGTTGTCTTTAGGATATATTCCTCTTGAATCCGCCGCTGATAATACCTCGACCTCAAGTAAAGCTTTGAGAACCATTTGCCTCCCTCCAGTTGGTCAAAAAGCTCATCAATCCTTGGCAGTAGGTATATATTCCGGACCGTCAGTAGGTTAAGTGCTCTGTAATCGATGCATAGTCTGAGGGTCTCGTCCTTCTTCACAAATAACATCGGGGCTCCCCAAGCCGAGGAACTCAGTCTGACAAACCCAGCTTCAACTTGCTCCTATAACTGGCTTCTGAACTCCACTAACTCCTTCGGGGCCGTCCGATAAGGAGCTCTAGACACCGGTTTAGCCCTCAGCACTAGGTGAAATTGAAAGTCCCTCTCAGGATGTTGTGGCAGCCAAGGCAGCTTCTCTGGAAAGACATCGATGAAGTCTCGCACCATTGGAATGTTGGATATAGTATCTTTTTCCTCGATCATCTCGAAGAACACCTAGTAAACCTCATTCCCCTATAAATGGGCCTTGATGTCCTGGATAGAAGAAAGTAAGCATCGAGTGGCCGGGATAGTACCTTGGAAGGTCGCGTAAAATTCGTTATATCTCTGCATGAAATTCCTTGCTGGGTAGTGAATCTGAGCATGGTTCCAAGTGATCCATGTCATTCCTAAGACGAGATCAAAGTCTGGAAATTCCAGGATCGTCACCAGGGCCTCAAATGTTAATCCGTCGATGGTCATCTCAACGAGGTATTTTGTAGTGGATAGGATCTCCGTCCCATTAAGAAGACGCACCCTCCTAGTGACCCCCGTGAAATGTTGGACCTGGTCCAAGTCCTTGACAAAATTCTCCGCAACAAAATTATGTGCCGCCCCCGTGTCGAATAAAGTATGGGGAGCTAAATGAGAAAACTCCCGGTAGTACTCCAAAACTAACCTACGACCCTGCCTCAGCTGTAGGAACCTGTCCTCTAACTCCTCCCTTGCAGTCTATGGCACAAAGTGGTCCAAGAATTCCATCTTGAAGTCGTCCCATGAGATGACTACATCCTTCATTCCTGTATAAGCAATGTCCAGAAGAGACTTCCTCCACCTCTTCACATGGGACTCCAAACATGAAACTGCTGAGGATACAGCCATATAGGTTGGGCATCGTATCCTGGCCAACATCTCGTGGATGATGTCCAACCATTCCTCTATTTGTACAGATGACTCCATCCCCAGATATGATGGAGGGGAAAGGCCTCGGAAGACACTCAGCCAATTTTCCCCGGGTTTTTGTTGTGGAGTCGGAGCCTGTTGTGTCTTAAAATCCTCCAAGATGGCCGTCAGTGTCTGTCACATCTCCATTTGCTGGAACGAAGTAGGAGCTAATGATGGTGGAACATTATTCAGAACTGCCGGTGTTCCCTATTCCAAGGCCATAATTCATTATAAACCCAAAGAGGAATGCTCACTTATACAGTGGTTAACTTAAATCTAGTTAAGAATGGACAAGTGCAAGTGATTCCCTATATGGGCACACCATAGCTTCTGCTGCTTAGTTTGTCCCCAAACTAAACTCGAGATGGGGTGTCCAAGGGTTCGTGGACGTCTTTTCTTCGGGTTGAGGTTACCTCTGATACCAGTTTTAAGACCCCTTTTTTTGACCAGGTCTTATGCCCAGAATCACCGCTTTGCGGTGACACCAACTCCTAAGGAGGCCGTCACCACAAATTGCCAATCCTGCTGGCAATTTCTCAACCATATTCCACAGAATAAAAGAAGTAAAACATTCATATTCATTTATATAAATAAAAACATGTCCACAATCACGATGTAGTAGAAAATAAGTCCATACAAGGAAATAAACTAATACTGAAGAAGGATAAGGGGGCTCTTGCCCAGTACAAATAGACCTCACTATAAAATGCTTAGGGAAGTAAAACTACTAATCACTCACTGATCCCCTAACTGATGGTGCTGCTACCACTCCTGAACTAGGTTGGTTCACCTCATCTTGCACCGTACTCTGGTTGGGTTGGGTCCCCTAGAACTGCACCCTGTCTCCCAACTGGTGTCCCTAGTGTTATGCCCATCAAGCTGTTAGTTAAATCTAAGTCTTGATCCCCCTACCCCTCTCCTACGACACCTAGGCACCGTGCGGGAAGGAAGGAAAGGGAAGTACGAAAAGTGGAGAGTAACAAAAGTAGGTGACAATGGCCCTAACTATCATATGATAAAAGTATCTATCGTAGAAATGGCAAGTATATAAACATCATATAAAGGCAACAGTGTAGTAAGAGCAATATATAAAGTATAAGTAGAGCAGTTAATATAATTACGAGAAAGTTACCTTAGCTTATAAGAATGCCCATACAGACTTATAAGTTAAGGAGTCGTTTTTCATGGCTCCCATCATATATGTTATCCCATACTAGTTATAAGATAGGGTGTCAAGTTATATGTAGGTATGTGTTTTGTGATATGTTATGCCATATTTCATGCAATTGCAACACACGCACACAACTCTATGCGCACAGACCTTTAGTTCCACCATTTGTAGTCAGCTAAACTCTCAGGTACCTCACGTACTTACACCCGCCGAGTCATCGTATCGACATTGATGTGAACAACTGTCAAATATCGAGGACCCACCACTTAATGCACATGCACACATATTATAAGAGCTTCTGATCCATCAACTCATAAGACTTAAACCATCTTATCAAACACCGAGCCCATCGCTCGTGAACCTACACAAACTGTCCTCCCGAAATGATGGGGGTGAGTGTATGTGATGTTGATTATTAAGGTTACTCTTTTAGTCTATTATTCTTATAGTTTACGTTAACCTTGGACTGCCCACGGAATTCCCTGTGAAGGGCTCTTGAGGGCACTAGGAACTACGATGGGCTGAAGCTCAAAGTTCCCTTTCGCAAGGAACTTACTTTTATGAGTATGAATTATTTACCAAACCTCTTTTTAAAGTTGGCTCTTTACTAACCCTTTGTGAATTTATATACTTCCCGGGAGAAGAAGAAACATTGTCGACCCCGAGTACAACCCCATATCCAAATTACCTAGTCTACTCCGGACTTGGCCTTAAGGGTGACCTTATCATGACTTCACCCAAACCTGGTACACCCACTATAGCTTCACCCATGTGTGGTTTACTATTCTACCCTGAAACCTCGAGTTCACTATATCAGACCATGTGATCAATCTAAGCGTTCGAAAGTAAACACTCTGAATACTTGTCTACAACCTTAATATTATTACTCGTGGTCTACCATGATATATTAAACCCCAAACAAAAACTAGGTATTTCTCCTAATTAAATCAACCCATATTTTAATTTTCCAAAAATCATTCCTCTTATGACTTTGAACATGAACTATAAGATTCTATCATACAATGACCCTGCAAAAATTTTCAGAGCCTCTTATTGACTAAATAACAATAGGGTATAAATTTTATAATTTTCCAAAAAGGCATTTTACCATAAACCAAATTTCAAATCTTTGATCGAAAAGACCATTTACCAAGCAAGCACAAGTTTTTGTCATCTAAAAATTATAGCAAAATTTACAGGGGACTATAATGATCAGAAAACATGTCTGCCCAAATTTAATAATTTTCTATTGCAATTTGTCTATTTATTTTAAATTACAAAATATTTTGCCTCTAGGGCAACTTGTGAAGGAACTACTGTGAATATTGTCCCAAAAATTGTAATAAAATTAACAAGACTTTTAAGAATCATAAAAAACTTCATCAGCCAAATTTCAAAAATTTTCAGGATCAATTAATCACATAAATAATTAAATTGAAGGATATTATAAATAAAATGGTTGTGAAGGAGGTACTGTAAATATCCATCTAAATGTTTCCATAAAGTTTCCAAAGCACTACATTATCTTTAGGAGCTCTCCGGAAAAGATTCATATTTTTCCAAAATATATTGACAAGCCAATTAATTTATACCAACATAATTGATTTAGGATACATTGTGAATAATCTACCCAAAATACCAATCCAAAAATTATACCAAAATTTACAGAAAATACAAGCATCATAACAGCATCACTAGCAAAATTCCAAGGCATTAGCACAATATTTGACCCTTTATTTTAGTAGTAAAGTAAAGGACCCATTTTTAAATTAATTGAGAAATAAATGTATAAATATTCCCACAAATTCCCATAAAATTTCTCAAGTGATAATAACAAGGAAAAAACTCACATACCAAGTTTCACTGACTTCTATGGAGTTTTGACCCTATGTCCTTTAATAACTCCAAAAGTGCACTTTTATGGTTTTCACTAGGCCCCATGGCCAAACCAGACTAGAACCCTACCATTTTTCTTGAAGTGGTGTATTATGCTATTTTAAGTGTGTGACCTAAGATTCACCCCAAGGGGTTGAGGGGATACCACTTAAATTCCTCAAGGCACCACAAGAAATTCCTACGTCAAATATGGCCCACTTGACCAAATTTTGTATTCAACACCCACTATACAAATCAAGCCCAAATGGGCTGAAATTTTTACCAAAGCCCTATTATGGCCCTAAAAGCCTCTCACCGAAAATTTGGTGAATTTTAAAGTCATTTACCACATTAAATAAATCCCATTTGATTTATTTAACTTCTACCAAAACCTTAGGAAAATTATCTCCAAAAATTATATTTTTTGGATAAGACCTAGTCCCCCTCAAGACAAGCTCATGACCAAAATTTCAGATAATTTGGACAAAAAGAGCAGTGGGGGCACCCATTTGAATTTTTGATTAGCCTTTGGACACCTTGCACCAAAACGTGTGTCGAGGGAGATCTATTGGTCCAAATGGGTTGATTTTAATTTTGTATTAAACTAAACCCAAAGTTCTAGGTTTTCTATGTTGGACAAATGTTCAGGAAATGCATCTAGGTATTTTTAATATATAAAACAAAACGACTGTAAATGTGTGATAGAATATAATATATTAATTATTTTAAATCATTATATAGGCCTGCGCTTATCAGATCAAACTTGATCCAACGGCCCGCCGTCATCGTCCCTGATGAGCCAGCAGCTGGGATTACTCCATCTTATAGCTACTCTAGCTCTTATTCCAATCCACCCGGCCGCCTCCCTGGCCGGCCACCGCCACCACCACCTCCGTTGAGGTGGTAAATATCGCCTGGCGGCAGCACAGCCGCCGGAGGGGCTGTTACCAGCGAACCCGATAGGTTGTATTTTCATGGAAAATTTTAGTTTTTATCCTCACTGATCGGGCTTAATTGAGCCCGATTTCTCCTCCTAATGATCTAAAGATCTAGCACAGGAGAGAAGGAGCAGGACTAGAAATATAGGCGAGCTTGGTGGCGTGTGTGGTTGTGATGTGCCATGGCCAACCACTGAAAGCTTTTTCCTTGCCAAATCCATCGTTCTCCTCCTAAATCAGTGAAGTAAACATTTGTTTTGATTGCTTGGGAGGTTTTAATGCTGATGGGGAGGTTGAATTGGGGAGTGGAAGAGGCTACACTGAATGGCCATTAATGGCCATGGAGGGGGGTGTTCGACCATGGTGGGTTTGTGCCCTTTCATGTGCTGGCCTGGCTAGAATTGATGGCAATCTCTTCCCAAGGGTCAGGGGAGATGAATATAGGCTTAAAGGGGAGGAATGGGGGAGCCTCTTTGCATTCTCCATTACTCTCCCCTCTCTCTCTCTCTCCTCCCTCAATGAAAACTCCCATTTTCTCTCTCATAGTCACCACCTCTAGAATTTGAGTGGTATTCCAGCTGGTTTCTATTGGCTTTAGCTAGTGGGCCATCACAATTGGGCCTAGCTTAATTGGATTGTAGTTGGGCTTAGCCTTTCTCCCCATTTGAGCTTGGTTTGACCAAGTTTGACATGGGGGTGTTGACATGGTCAACTAAGTGGGTTGACTGGTCAACTTAGTGTCTTGGGTCCCTTGTCACCACCCATGTCCACTTGTGGCTTGGTGTAAACCACTTAGGTTCAACAAGGGCAATTAGACCTAACTAGGGCTAGGTTTGTACCTTGGCTAAGTTGATCCCTTAGGTTGACTCTAATGGATCTTTAATGGCTCCAATGGACCTCCTAATGGGTTAAGGATGTTATGGTATGGTCAAAGGGTCAAGGTGAAGCCCTAAAGCAAAACCCTAGGTTTGGTATTTGGGATTTACTAATTGCAGGACAAGGTGATTTTCACCCTCATGCCTAATCCCAGCTGGTTCCTTGTGCTTCCTAGGGTTTTATCATGACCTAGTCATGACATAACCATCCTAGGGGTCTAGTTTTTTGTGGGATGTTACATCTACTATAGCTGAAGTCAGGGCTTTCCTTGGACTTGCTGGCTACTACATGCATTACGTAAAGAACTTTTCGCGGATAACCTCCCCTTTCACCACACTGACCAGAAACGATCAGAAGTTTGTTTGGACGTCGGAGTATGCACGAGCTTTTGAAGAGTTTAAGAGTCGTGTGACCACAACCCCTATTTTGACGTCTCCATGTGGTACAAACGTCTATGAGAGTTATAGTGATGCCTCAAATAGCAGCTTAGGCTAGTTCTTTTGCAATTTGGCAAGGTGAACGCTGATGGCTCATGGCTGTTGAAAGTGTATGAGCGGAACTATCCAGTCCACGACATAGGGTTGGCAGCTGTAATTTTTGCACTTAAACTGTGGTGTCACTAAATATATGGCATGAAAGTTGACATCTTCATGGACCATAAGAGCCTTAAGTACCGATTTGAGCAGAAAGATCTAAATATGTGACAAAAAGGTGGATGGCATTCCCCAGGGACTCCACCTTCGCAATTCATTACACTCCCGGGAAGGGAAATGTGCTCGTAGATGCCTTGAGTTGTAGGACTCCAGAAAGGGATAATTGGTTGCAGATGCATGATGAGCATCTAATCTTAGAGTTGGAGAACTTAGATATTTCTTGTGTTGACAAAAATACCACTGCAAATGCATGCCTGAACTGGACAAAGGTATATTATGACCTTGCGAACAAGGTTTGGCGGGCAACAAAACTCGATGAAATTCTAAAGCGCTATACAGCGAATGGGTTAAATTCCTAGTTCTCCTTAGATGACGGCCTTTTGCAAAAATATGGTCGTTTGTGCGTCCCAAATGTGGGTAATTTATGGGAGGAATTGATGTACGAGGCACACTCCATAAAGTACTCAATTCACTCAGGGAGCACAAAGATGTACAAGGAAAAGAAGAAGATGTTCTGGTTGCCGGGTTGGAAGAAAGACATAGCCCATTACGTGGCAAAATGTCAGACTTGTGCCTCAGTGAAAACTGAATGCCAGAAGCCTAGAGAATTCCTGAAGTCATTGTCGATCCCGGTATGGAATTTCCGTTACATTTCTATGGATTTTGTGACTGGACTGTCGAGATCACAGGGCAAAAATGATGTCATGTGGATAATCGTTGACCGGCTAACAAAAGTGCCGCACTTCATACTTAACCAGAAGGACGATTCAGTTGAAAAGTTGGTTAATGTATACGTAGACAACATAGTACGATAGCTCGGTGTACCCCATAGCATCGTCAGTGATGGAGATGGATGCTTTAATTCGGGTGATTGGAAGCTAACCCACTAACTATCGGGTACCAAGCTAACATTCAGTACGACCTTTAATCCTCAAACTGATGGTCAGACTGAGAGGACCAATATAACAATGGAGGATATGCTCTATATGTGCGCCCTCGATTTTGGGAATAGGTGGGAGGACAATCTCTATATAATTGAGTTCGCCGACCATAATAGCGATCAAGCTAGTGTTCAGTTGGCACCTTTGAAGCTTCATACGGTAGGAAGTGTCATACACCTTTACTTTGGGCGGAGATAGGCGAGTCTAAGTTATATAGGCGTAAAGAGGTCGAAGATGCTAATTCGACGATACGCTCTATTTGAGAGATACTATTGGTAGCTCAAGAAAGGAAAGCGAAGACTACAATGTCAAGCACCGAAACGTGGAGTTGGTGGTTGGCGATTGGATAGCTTTGAAAATCAAACTCTTCAAAGGCGTGGATAGGATTCAGTGCTTGAAAAATTTGTACCTGAGGTATCTTGGTCCGTTTGAAGGGGTTGAGCGAATTATTGGAACTGCCTATCAGTTAGCAATTTTGCCGAAGCTAAGTGTCTTGCATGATGTGTTTTACATATCCGTGATGCATAAAGCTGTGAAAGAGCCAACTCAAATAATTATGGATGATCGAGTACCGATCAATCAAGGGCTGACGATGAAGGTTAGGCCCATTGAGATTGAGGATACGGAGATCAAGTAGTTGCATAACAAGAAAATCGGGATGGTCAAAGTACGTTGGGACAATTGTGACCGAGAAAAACAGACATGGGAGCGTGAGCAAACCATGTGTAATGTGTTTCCCGAGTTATTTGGAAATAGATGTAACCTAATCGTTGTTGTTTTTCCATATAGCTTAATCAAATTTCGGGATGAAATTTCTATAAGGAGGGGAGGTTTGTAACACCCCAAAAATGGAAAACAAAATTTTGGTGGCTATCGCTGAGTGAATATCGCCGATGGCGATAGCGATGGCACTCGATGCTAAGAAGCATTGATTGAACTCAACACACTTGACGCATTTTGACGAATCGTTAAGTAAGAGACTATCGCGTAGCGATAATGGGTATCGCACGGCGATAGCCACAACTCTAAACGCGCTCGACTCCTTAAAGCATTGAGTGAACTCAACGCACTCGATTTCGTAAAGAGTTGAGTGAGCTATCAGAACAGCAACAGTGGATATCGCCAGGAGATAATGCCACGTAACGTTAGACATGTGTCGGATGGCCGGTAAGCGATCGATGAGCGGTGGTTGACTGGCGTCAAAGCGACTATTGGAGCTATCGCTAGAAGACAACCGATATCGCACAACGATATCGATTTAATTGACTTGTCAAATTAGATCGCAACCATTCATTCCTATTGAAGAGAGAATCCTTTTGTTGGGGTTAAACCTGAGACCACATAAGCAAGTTAGTAGAGACAAGTGAAGTCATTCTCTTTTTCTCACACTCTCTCCTCCTTTCATAAAAGCTCTTGAGAGAAAAGAGCTAAGAAAGAAGAAGCGAAGGGCTGAAGCTTTACAAGCTTATTGGAGGAAAGTTAGTAGACAGAAGCAAGAACTGAGGCAGGATCCGTGAAGAGGAAAGTGATGCGTTCCTTTCCAACCGGACATAAAAGCTCGTTCATTGCTCCAAAATGGACTACAAGGGTAACGATCTTCCTTCTTGGACAAGTGAAGTCCTTCTTTTGTCATATGCATGGAATCCCCCACCAAGAGGTGGAAAAGTCAAGGGAATTCTATTGGGTGGATTCGTAAAATCCCTGGTTGATGTTGCATATATATCCATAAATTCGTAGTACAGAATAAGCATGCTATGTGAAGCTCATCAAGACAGGTTGGTCTGGATTGGTGATGTTTATTTTATGTGTCGGAGAAGACTCCGAGTATAAATGAGTAGTTTACGGGGTTTATGGGTTGTACCTCTATAGTGAAGTAATAGGAAGTAGTGGAGGTGCGCTCCAGGAAAATACCCAATAAATTCCATGGTTCTGGAAACTATTGGATATCGCCGGGAGATAGCGAGTATCGCTGATGGCAATAACATTTGGTGAGCTATTTGTTATGTAAAATACTAGTATTCTGGCACTGGCGGATGCTATAAGGTTTTGGGTTGAGTCTGGGCACAGAAAGAGAACTTCTGTTGGTCCTGCCAAGTGATTGTGACTAGTGCTAGCGATAACTCCCAGATAACAATTTGATTGTGAAGCCTGTCTCTAGGAGACTAATCTGTGAGCTACGAGCTCCTAAAGGCCATGATAGCCAATATACATAACGTTAGCTATGATTTAAGATACGGGAAAGGGGAGGACGACCCGCATCCAGTTGACCAACCTGAGAGTGTGACTTTCGGTGGCGGGGTGGGGGGCAAGACAATTTTATCCGCGGGACAAGCTGATATGTACCTGTTCAATGTCGACCGATTAAACTGAAATTTTCCCTGAGTGCACAGAATGTTTTACCATGGAGACATTCATTTATGATATTTTGAAATGTGCGTGAGTGCACTTTCTTGTGATATATCTGTATGTTGATATTATGCCTGCAGGGAAGGAATACCACTGTCTCGGGAAAGGGGTAGGGTCGTTATAAATTGGTCAGCTAAATGATAACAATTGCCTTATTTTCCATCCTTGTGGTCGATTATCACTGTGCAGGTGCTAGAGAGTCGAGCGGGAAGTAGTGGGATAAAGCCCCGGAAGCTATGCCGGCCCTCGAAGGCCAAGAGAAGTTTATTTCATTCATGTGTGGTCGGCCTGCGTGCTGATGTCTGTAAACCACACTTATAAAGAATTAATGTAAGGCCTTAAGGCCAGAACTATTTTGACTACTGCTGACTATCGCCGGGCGACAGTGACTATCACCGCCAGCGATAGTAACTTTTGTGTATTTTGTATTATATTCTCGTGGATCAATAGTGGACATTACTTTTGTACTTGAGTTAAAATTTAACCCCTGCAGCTTCCGCTAGAATGCTCTTAGTTAGGATTCAAGTAGTTTTTGATATTAACTTGTAATCTCACTACCTGTTTGTGGAATATGGTGTGGGGCCCCGACCGGACAATCTATTATATTTCATGTGACGGATGGATGTGTTACATTACTCCATGAAGAAAATAGCATAGTTATATTTGGATGAGGTCATCAGACTACATTGAGTGCATGTTAGTATTGTGTCAGATCGAGATTCCAGGTTTACGTCTCTTTTTTGGAAAGGTCTACAGGAAGGGTTGGGTACCGACCTCAGATATTCAACCGCTTATCATCCGCAGACTAATGATCAGACGGAGAGAGTAAATCAGATTGTGGAAGATATGATAAGATGTTACATCTTGGACCACGGAGGATCGTGGTACGAGTGGCTAAGATTGATGGATTTCATTTACAATAACAGTTATCAGGAGAGCTTGTAGATGGCCATGTTTGAGGCTTTGTATGGGAGATGTTACAAGACTCCCTTGTTTTGGGACAAAGTTTGCGAAGGACTATTGTTGGATCCAGAAGCTTTGGAAGAGATGAATAATTTTGTGATGCATATTCGAGAGAAGCTTCGAATAGCTTTGGAGCGTTATGAGAAGAACGCTAATCGGAGAAGGATGGATCTAGAATTTGTAGTTGGAGACATGGAGTTTTTCAAGGTTTCTCCGATGTTTGGGGTTAAGAGCTTTGGAAAGAACTATAAGTTGGATCCCATGTATATGGGACCTTTCCAAGTTATTGAACACATCGGAGTGTAATCTTATAGGTTGGATTTACCCGCTAATTTCCCTGGTCTGCACAATGTGTTTTATGTGAGCTAGTTACAGAAGTGTGTGCTTAGCAACCAACATGTTCTTGATTTGGAGCCCCCTATTGCATCCTAACCTTTCTTTTGTTGAGGTCCCTATTCGCATTCTGGATACTCAAGATCGGGTGTTGCGAAGGAAGACGATACCCATGATCAAAGTTTTGTGGCAAAACCAAGATGTGGAGAGCGCGACTTGGGAGGTTGTGTCAGATATGAAGGAGGCTCATCCTCATCTATTCTCCTAGTTTCTTTTGGAAAGAGTTTTCTATTCAATAACCCTTGGTTATTTTCCCTTGTATAGTAATTTCAATTGTGTATCAAGTTTTGGGATGAAACTTCCTTTTAGGGAGAGTGGCTGTAACGCCCCTGATTTTTCGATGTTGATTTAAATTTCTTTGGTGGCATTTTTTTGATGTCAGGGGGTTACATTGATGCGTATTTGATGGGTACCATTGCTGGAGCGTGACTTTTGCTCATTGGTATCCGAGGTTTTGACGTAGAATATTAGCATGGCTAATTTCTAGTGTGTTTTTGGAACTCGGCGGAGCCTTTTTGGGATGTTTAGTGTTTTGAATTTGGGGAGTTTTTGCCTGAGTTTAGTTTGTCGAATTTTTATTTCGACTTCACCATTGGATTCGTAGCATCAATATTTTTCTTCGGTGCAATTTTCGTATAATTCCGAGTTGGTTTGAGTTTCAGGTCGTTTGGTCGTTTATTTGGTAATTAATTATAATACAATATTATATTACTTGTATAAGTAATAGCCTTACGATTTGACGGAAATCCTATTCATCTTCTTCCTCCTGATTTGTCACTCTATTTTGCGAAAGAGAAGAATAATGGATGTTTCTAGGCTTTCGGTTGTCGATTGTAGGAGCTCCGCTAAACGGAATCGTCACCGGAGAGTAGATTCAGAATGCTCTCGTCGAGATCTATGCGTGTGCGGTAATTTTTTTCCCATTTCTTGAGTTTTTGGATGTTAGGTTATTCGATTTTGACCCTCATTTTCCTCAAAAGTTTCAGGAATCGTTGCCTAGGTGTTCTTGCAGTCAGATTCTGTAGGAGGAGCGCTTGCGTGGCCGATTCGGGCGATTTGAGGCAAGTGGTGATTTGTTACCCTTGCCAAGTTTCTTTCCCTTTTTGTTCTCTGTTATTTTCCTCCCCCCCCCCCTTGGAAATTAGGAGTAGGGTAGGGTTCAGCCAAGATTGACCTGCTGCATAGTGTAGGACTTCCGATTAAGTGTGAATTCGTAGTATATGACTAATAGTATAAGGGCAATTTCGTCAGATTTGAAAGTTAGTCTCAGTAAAATGCGTCAGTTATATGACTGTTACTTAAGACAAACCCGTCGAGTATAAGGCAACTAGTCTAAGCCAATTAGTCGAATAGAATAATCAAATAAGGTTAAAATCGTCGAATATGTTGAGGTTAGCCTGAGTGAAGTCCCCTAGATAGTCTTGATTAATTTAGATTCGTCGAGTATCAGTATTTGACTAAGTCAAAGTCATCGAATAGTTTAGGCGGTGAGTGGAGTCAGATTCATCGAGTATTAGTCTTTGACTAAGTCGATTCGTTAAGTATAATATCGACATTAAGTGTTTTTGCATTCGTTGAGTGAAAAGCGTTGACTGTCTGTATGTCTAAGGCAAATTGGTCGAGTTTTCACGACGAATTTGTTGGGTATCAGGCTTGGCATTGAGTGTTTTGGTTTTGGAGTTGAGAGCATTCAGTGTTCACTGAGTATAAATAATATTCGTCGTGTAATCTCAACGAATTCGTCGAGTATGGTTAGAATGGCATCGAGTGCGCTGAGTGGATTAAGCACGGCGTTGAGTGAAGTAAAAATTGTGGAGTTAAGTCCAGGAGTCGAGTGAACTCAGCGAGAAGTCGAGTATACTCGACGAATTCCCATGTACTTATGTTAATTTCGCCAATTCGTCGAGTATACCCGACAAATCAATTTTGGACTTGGAATTTTCTCGCCAATTTGAGCCAATTCGTCGAGTATGGCCTTAGTATGATTTTGGGGTTTCCTTCCTTGTTTTCTATAGAGAGATCCTGTGTTTTGGTTGGAGTTTTATTGGTGTTTATGGATGTTTTGGTTTGGCCCATGGTTGGCAGTGGAAAAAGGACCACCAACCTAATGTTGGCTCGTGAATCTTTGTACTTGGTAGGTTTTCTTATGGTGTTTTCTCTTGGACTATTGGGTTGTGTTGGACATTGTGGCCACCACCACAGTGCCTTTTATGAGATGTTTGGGTTGTCGGGTTGTGTTGGACATTGTGGCCACCACCGAGGTACCTTCTGAAGTTGTTTGGGTCTGTTAGTTTGTGTTGGACATCGTGGCCATCAACTCAGAACCGTTTTTAAAGGTGTTATTGATTCACATGTTTAGAGCGATTAAGCCTCTTTCTTCTTTTGTATCGACATATGTTGGATGCTTATTCTTGCATATATTCTCGAAACATGTCTTCGTTTCGCACTTGGTGCAATTTCCGTACTCTTGGACTTTTTAACTTAATAACTCCTAATTATTTTATTTCTCATTTGGTGCGGTTTGGCAGCTTACCTATAGTTGGGGTATGTAAACCCTTTTGATTTCTTCTAATTATTATCTATTGTTGCTCTTTAACCTCTTCTATATTCTTGTTGAGGTATTCTTTTCTTTGGAATGCCTCTGGTTTGGAGTAGTAGCTGATTAAGAGGCTAGAGTTGGTGGTTGCTGGTTTTCTATTATTGTTGTTGGACGTCTATTCCTCACCAGTGTGAGGTAGTGGTGTTGTTTTGTTGAATAGTTCATACATACTTATTTTTTTCCTTTTGGTGAGTTCGTGTCAGGTTGTTGATGCCCACCAGAGTTTTTATATTGTTAAGATACCTACTAGCTGCTTAGTCTTTCTTGATGACTGGTTGGTTTTACTTGCTCTCTTGGAATGGTTTTATGCTAGTTTGCATGTTAGTTATTTTAAAAGTATCATTTGACTACCTTATGCAAAGCATTGCTTTAAACAAAAGTCGCTATATTTTAACTAACGTAAAAGCTATTTCTATACTTATATTAAATCTTGAGGTATGCATATCATGAGTTGTCCTGTTTGGATGTTCATGCTCATGTAAGATGTTAAACTATATAAAGAAAGTATTTTTCGCAGCGTATATTCATATTTCTACTTGTGGACTAGTTGATCAACTGAGCCGAGGGATATGGCTATTAAAATTTAACTTATATTATAGTTTTCTTCATAATAAACTTGAGGATTTCTTATTAAGTGTTAGGTTCGAGTTCTTGCCTGAGCGTCTGCAGTTATCACCTGCACGACGTGGCATCACGACACGTATTTTCTCTTACTTTGATATATTAATTAAATGCAGATAAAATGCGGGTTGTGATATCTGCCAGAAAGGAGGAGGAGACCATCAGCAGATCACATGCCAAGGAGAAGGCAGTGGCCTTCAAGGCTGAGGGATCCAAGAAGAGCAAGGAGAGAATTGCCTCTCCTCCAAGGAGGCTTACTGACCCAGATAACAATAAACCAAACACCTTAGACAACATGTCTGATGGAGAGTTTGCTTCCTTCTCTAGGAAATTTCAAAAGGTGATGAAGAGGAAATAGTGAAGGAACAGACCATCCTCCTCCTCTCATCACAAGAAGGATCACTATCAGCCTGACAAGAAATTCTCTAAAGGAGATAGGTACAATTCTAAACCCAGCAAACCGTTTTCTTCTAAAGTTGTTTGTTGTTACTACAGCAAGATAGAACATGTCATAGCTGACTGTCCTATCAAGAGAAAGGAGACTGGAGAGAAAAAGCAGCATCAACACAAGGGCAAGAAGGAGAAAAACTTCATTACCAAGAATGAAAAGAGATGGAGTCAGAGTGACTCTTCTTTTTCAGATTCCGAAGAAGAGGAAGAATCCTGTATTGGGTTATTTGTTGTTATTGCTGATGAAGAAGAAGACTATCCAGTGCTAGGAAAGGTATCATGGCCCCTCTATCACATTAAAATAGTGATATTGAAGAGGATGAAGATGTCAATAGTAGTTATGGGCTAATGGTCTTGTCTGATGATGAATCCAACCAGGATGAGTCTTGTCCAGATAAGGTATACTCACTATCCAGCTCCTCTTCTGACTCCGACTATGAGACAAGTCCCAATTCTGATGCATCCTCATCCTGTGATGAAGATGAGTCAGAATCTATGGAAGATGTCAATCAATTGAATGACAAGTATGGTGCCCTTCTGGATGCTTTAAAGAGAAGCAAGAAGTTGGTCAAGAAACCAGTTGAGGAGATCATCTCCCTATAGCTAGCTACTTCCTTGCAGTCTGACTCAGCATCTTTGCTTGAACAGAAGATGAGGGGAGTAAGTCAACTGAAGGCTATCACAATCATCCAGATTGGGACCATTAGGCATAAGAATATAATCATTCTGGATCTTGAAGAGAAGCTCCAAATGGAGAAAAGGATTGTTGTTAAATATTCAAATCCAAATATAGTGTTGTCCCTAATAGATTCCTTCTCCTCCCAAAAGGATAAGAGGGGTTTGGGATTGAAGAGGAACCCTAGAGTTGGTAACTCCAAAGGGAAAGGAAAAGCTCCAATTCAGCCTCCCATCTCTTTTAGGAAAGTAGTGTTTCCATCAAACATGTATAACCAAGAGAGTATCTATGGTCACTTGTTGAATGGAAGCTCCACAAGTGTGAACAAAAATGTTCACATCTATAGTGGAAGATATGGAAAGGGAATGAGTGCCTTTAAGACCCCACATGGGGAAATTCAAATGGCCCATCATGGTCCATTTGTTTTTGGTGCACCAGCCCCCACACTCAAGAATAATGCAGTGGTCTTCTCTCAGGTTCTAAGGCCATCTCCGGTATGTCTTCTGCAAAAAAGACCACTATTGGTAGAACTCAAAATAAACCAAGCTCTTCAACTGACAGACTCACCTTCAGTTAGATTATTGCTAAAATAAATAAGTATGAGGAAGCTGCTCTTCCTTCTGAACAGTCATGTAATGACCCTAGCCAATCCAACGTGACAATGTCACAGCTCCGCTCTAGGAGAAGCTACCGGGCTGTAGACCAAGCACCCAAACCCCTCTCCCTCTACAGGCGCGTTGTTGGTGGCCACAACCTCCCTTTGATGAGGCAAACTTGATAGTCAAGCGCGCATCATGGAGACTTCCAAGTAGGTCACCCATCCCAGTACTACTCCAGCCCGAGCACGCTTAACTATGGAGTTCTTTCAAATCTCATCACCAGTTGAGCTGCAACTCAATTGGTGATGAGAAGTGAAGGAACTCCATTATTAAGCGTGCTTGGGCGAGAGTAGTACTGGGAGGGGTAACCTCCTGGGAAGTCCACGTATGACCCAACTTAACTATAGAGTTCGCTCATCAAATGGAGGTTGTGGCCACCAACAACCCACCAGAGTACTAGAGAGGGGTTGGGGTACTTGGGCTGCAGACCGATAACGTCGCCTAGAGCGGAGCTGTGACGTTGTCGCGTTGGATCGACTAGGTTCGTTACGATAAAAAAAGTGCACTTTTTATTGTAATGACCCTAGATGATCTAATGAGACAACATCACAGCTCCGCTCTAAACGATGATACCGGGCTGCAACACAAGCACCCCATCCCTTCTCCCTCCACAGGAGGGTTATTGGTGGCCACAGTCTCCCTTTGATGAGGCAAACTCGATAGTCAAGTGTGCACCACGGGGACTTTCCAGGAGGTCACCCATCCCGGTACTACTCCTGCACGAGCACACTTAACTATGGAGTTCTTCCCAGGTGGCCATAGCCTCCCTTTGATGAGTAAACTCGATAGTAAAGCTCAATTGGTGATGAGATGTTGAAAGAACTCCATAGTTAAGCGTGCTCGGGTTGGAGTAGTACTGGGATGGGTGACATCCTGGGAAGTCCCCGTGGTGCGCGCTTAACTATCGAGTTTGCCTCATCAAAGGGAGGTTGTGGCCACCAACAACCTGCTTGTGGAGGGAGAGGGATTGGGGTGCTTGGGCTGCAGTCAAGTAGCATCGCCCAGAGCGGAGCCGTGACGTTGTCACATTGGATCGGCTAGGGTCATTACAAGTCATCAACTAACATGAAATCCACCAGACCTATCAAGAAAAGAAGATACAATATCCATGAGTGGTGGTGTTGTGGTAAGGTAGGTCACTTTGTCATAGATTGCTGGAACAATCCAAATGTTTCTAGAGCAAGAGTTATTCTACCTGTCAAAAAAGATGCATTTAGACATGTTCAATATAAGACTAACATGCACCAAGGACCCAAACCCTATTGGGGTCCTAAGGTTACCTAAATTTTATTTTGCATGATAGTCCAAGTACCCGTACTCCTATATGGTACTTGGACAATGTTTGTTCCAGGCACATGGATGGAACAAGAAGTCACTTAAAGGACTACACTACTGTGAAGAATGGACCTAAAGATATCTTTGGAGGTTCAGACAGAGGAGTCACTAAGGGACATGGTAAGATTACTAATGGCATAGTCATAATCTCAAAAGTGGCTTATGTGGAAGGGTTGCAACACAACCTGATAAGCAAAAGACAACTATGTGATCTTGGCTATGTCATTGTATTCTACAGGGATAAGTGACAAATTAAGAGATAAAGTGACCATGAGGTCATCTTGATAGGCACTAGGAGTGGAAATATCTATTGTTTAAAATTTTTATGTATAAGTAAAGACACTCCTATATGTCTAGTTGCAAATGAGAGTCTCATATTGTGTTACATGGCACAAGAGACTGGCTCACTTGAACTATAAGACCATCAGTAAGCTCTTCAGTGAAGAGTTGGTCAAGAATGGACCCAAAATAAAATGCACCAAGGAGAGCATTTGCTCTGCATGCCAAAAGGGCAAGCAGACCAAAGCTTATTTTAAGAGCATTAGAGTAAAAGACTCTATGAGATGTTTATACCTCCTGCATATGGACTTGTTTGGTCCAATGTCAGTTCATAGTCTAGGTAGGAAAGTCTATACTCTTGTGGTTGATGACTTCTCTAGGTTTGCTTGATTTTTCTTTCTTAAGAAAAAGTCTGAAACCCTTGATATCTTCAGGAACTTTGTAAAACAAATTCAGAATGAATTAAAAAGTACTGTTGTCAAAATAATCAGAAGTGACCATGTCACTGAATTCCAATCTAAAGGCATGATAATGTTCTGTGAAGAACAAGGGATTCACCAAGAATTTTCTTCTCCAAAAACACCCCAACAAAATGGGATTGCTGAGAGGTAAAATAAAACTCTCATAGAAGCTGACAGGACATTGCTAAGTGACACATCTCTCCCTGTATATTTTTGGGTTGAGGAAGTAAATACTGCATATCATGTCCAAAATAGAGCTTTTATCACCAAGGATCACAAGAAGACTCCTTATGAGATGATGAAGGGCAGAAAACAAAACCTTGCCTATTTCATGATCTTTGGAAGCAAATGTTATATGCTCAATAATGGGAAATCTTACCTAACTAAGTTTGCTGCCAAATCCTATGATGGGATATTTGTTGGGTACAGCAATCATAACAAATCATATATGGTCTACAACTTGAAAAATAAAGTTGTGGAAGAGTCTATGAATGTAGTATTTGATTAGACTTCTATGATTAACAATGAGCTACCAAGCTTCTCATCTAGATCTGCAGGTATAAAATTGGTGGTGGACAAACAATCCATCTAGGAAGCTTGAACTGCTGCCAAAGATAAAGATGAAGTAGTGTGCATTCCAAAAGAAGAACTTATCACACATGATGTGGATGAAGTACAGCAAGATCCATCCATTGAAGCTCAAGATGCTGAAGGGAGAATGCCCCTAGTAGTCAGGCATCTAAGAGATCATCCCAAACTTCATATAATTGGGGATGCTAGCCAAGGGTTACTACAAGGAGTAAAAGCATGAATTTTTCCATGCATTCAAGCTTTTTGTCACAGGTTAAGTCCAAAAGATCTATAGAAGTTAACATAGACCAACACTGGATTGTGGCAATGTAAGAGGAACTAAACTAGTTCAAGAGGTGTAAGGTCTGGAAGTTGGTTCCCAGAACACAAGGTCATAACATCATTGGAACTAAATGGATTTATAGGAACAAATTGGATGAAAATTGTGTTATAGTTTGGAATAAAGCTATGTTGGTGGCTAAGGGATATAAACAAGAAGAAGGTATTGACTTTGATCAAACCTTTGCCCCAGTAGCTAGGCTAGAAGCAATCAAACTATTCCTTTTATATGCTGCCCACAAGGGATTTAAAGTCTATCAGATGGATGTGAAGTCAGCCTTCCTCAATGGTGACTTATGGGAAGAAGTCTATGTCGAGCAACCATCAAGTTTTATTGTTCATAACTCTCCTGATTATGTTTATAGACATAGTAAAGTTTTGTATGGGTTGAAACAAGCCCCTAGGGCATGGTATAAGACCCTGTCTAGCTTTCTCATTGAGAAAAAATTCTCAAGGGGAAGATAAACAAGACTCTATTCCTAAGGGAATCCAAGGGCAAGATCATACTAGTCCAAATTTATATAGATGACATAATTTTTAGGTCTACTAATGATAACCTTTGCAAGAAGTTTGCTAAACTTATGCAAGGGAAATTTGAGACGAGTAGTATGGGTGGGCTAAAGTTCTTCTTGGGCCACCAAGTAACACAGTCTGAAGATGGATTATCCATCTCCCAGTCTAAGTTCACTAGGAATTAAATTAATAAATTTGGTATGGTGAATGCCTCCATACTAAAAACTCCCATGGGGTCAAACATATCATTAGATAAGGATGAAACAGGTAAAACTGTTACTGAATCCAAGTATAGAAGTAAAGTTTGCTCCCTCCAATATCTTACTACTAGTAGTCCAGACATTTTGTAAGCTATATATGTTTGTGCTAGATACAAGACTAGCCCTATGGAGAATCACTATTTTGCAGTGAAAAGAATTCTGAAGTATCTTAAGGGCACACCAGATTTTGGCCTATAGTACCCTAAGAATAGATATTTTGAGCTAACAGTGTATTTAGATGCAGATTTTGCAGGCTGTAAAGAGGACAAGAAAAGCACTTCAGGCTCCTGTCAGTTCTTGGGTGGATGACTGGTGTACTAGAGCAGCAAGAAGCAGAATAGTGTTATTATTTCAATAGCAAAGTCAGAGTTTATAACAGCAGGATGTTGTAGTACACAGTTGCGGTGGATCCAGCACCATCTTCAGGATTACAATCTAAAGATAAGTAACACTCCATTATACTGTGATTCAACTAGTGCAAACTCTATTGATAGGAATTCTGTCTCTCACAGTAGGACTAAGCATATAGATATTATGTATCACTTCATTAGAGAGCATGTGGAAAGTAAAGACATAAGTCTTGAATTTGGACCCACAGATAAGCAAGTCGCTGACATACTCACTAAACCACTAGATGAAGCTAAATTGAACACCTTCAAATATGAATTGAGTATGTTGAATTCAGCCCAGCTTCAGTAGCTCCACATACAGTTTATACTTATTACAGGTAGTTTTAATCCCTGCAAGATACATCATAGAAAATTGGACTAAGGGTCTAGGCGTCAAGTGCGTTGATACAAGACCAGGCGTCAAGTGGGCTGAGAAAATACAAGTCATCGAGTGTGCTGAGTGTGAGTGCTCAGGCATCAAGAGCATTGAGATCATTGAGAGCGTCGACTTCACTTAATGCATGCTAACAATGAGTCCATTTTGCGGCTAAGTGTCGGGATCAATCCCATCCATTGATTACTTTGTGATCATAAATAGGTACGCGCCTCTCCACCTTCTAAAATAGAAAATACTATAAATAGAAGGATGATTGTGTCAAATAAAATACGATGTTCCTTGTCCTTCTCTGCCCATGCGACAAAGAGCTTGGAAATCTACTGCAATTTCCACAACAGATGGCACCTAAGAGATTGGATTTCTTGTTTGAGGGTTCGAAACTGGTTCGCAATGTATTCAAAGATGCGCCAGAGGAAGTTCAACATGTTCTTCACCTGCTCCAGGTCGCTGACCTTGAGTGTGTTTTGTCAGAGCCCTGTCTGCTGTGGAAAAGAGAAGTACTGGAGTTGTACTCCACTACAAAATTCAACTCCTCATCCCTGAAGATTAAGTCTGTTATTAGTGTTAAAAAGGTTAAGATAACCTCCAGAAGACTGTGCAAAGCCCTACAACTACCTAAGTTCAAAGGTTCTGATGAAGAAGATGAACTATATCAAGGAGATGTCAATGATGCTCTTAAGTGGTGTGGACTATCAAAACACACCATTGGCTCTATCCTGAGAAGAGAACTGAATCTCAAAGGGAAATTCCTTATTGATATCATTGGGAAGGAGCTGCTATGCAAGACTGGCTCTTATGACAAAATCTCTAAGAAAATCTTTGAGTTGATGGTGAGGGTTATCCTCTCCAAAAAGACTAATTGGGGAAGAGTAATTTTTGATATGATTGTGAAATGTCTCCCAGAGCCAAACCTGGGCAGAATTCTTTCTCTGTTTCTCCTTAAAAGTGTTCCAGGGATTCTTAACTCAAGGTTAGGAACAAAAACCCATCACATGAGAAGAATGGATTAAAAATGTTGGATAGGTGGGGCATGGTTCTGTAGCCTCATGCTCAAACTATTGCCAAGAAGAAAAAGAAGAAAGCAGTTGTTATTCCAAAGAAAAGCATAGCTAGCAGCTCATCAGAATAGGTTGAGGAAGTGCCTCATGATCCAGAGCTTACTCCATCCACTAATGAGACCAGGAGGGACACCAGTACTAAAGTTTCATTTTCTTATGAGCCTGCAATAATGATTCAAGTCAACAGAACCCTATCTGAAGAACTTACTGTGGAGGAGGTCATGGATATACCTCCAGTTGAGGTTGCTGAACAGGTTGCTGAAGCAATAGTGAACAAAATTTCTAAAGAGATAGTAGAGGAGACTTTCCAAATTCCAGCAATTATTAAAAAAGAAACTGCTCTCTTACACCAAGTTCCACAAGGTGAATACAACCCTCAAAGCGAGGGGGAGCAACTTCTTGAGCAACTGATGGAGGTTGCTCTTGTTGAGGGGGAGCAGATGCAGATGTTGGAACAACATACTCAGCTTCCTCTTGTTCATGAACAATATACAGATATAATCATGGATGATGTTCTAGATGTCAATGTAAACATGGCAGAGTTTGATGGGGAGATTCAACCTGAACACCCTGCTCAAAGTAAAGTTTATGAGATAGAATCTTCAGAGTCAGACAAGGGAGTTGCTGCTACTGAGAACATGTCAACTCCATATTCATCTGAATATGAGATGCTCGATTCTACTGAAAGCGACGATCCTAGCCTAGTTCAACAACCAGTACTAATCTGTGATGAAGGTATATCCACTGATCAGATGCCAGGAGCCTTCATGGCTTAGCTGAAAGGGTTACTGGATGATCAGAGGAGACAACTTGAGAATTTTGAAAATGATTCAATAAAGAACCTCAGGAATGACTTATCAATTGAGATAAAATCTATTATATTTGAGGTCAATCTGCTGAAGGCACAGACTATCAAATTATTCTTAAGAGCAGCTCTTGCAGTTGACTTTACTCAAGACAAGTTGGTAGAGATCGACACTCTTCACAATGCACTTATGGAAAATCAGAATATCCTTTCTGGAAACCTGATGGTAATCCACAATGTAAGGAAGACACTATTGGAAAAGTACAAGATAATTCTTGAAAGAAAGATGGATTCCTATACTCAGGTTCTAGATGATCATTTACTCCAAGTCAAGAACTATGTCACCCTGGGTGTTAACTTTCTAGATGGTCAATTGATAAAATCCAGCACCTCCCTGAGTTAGAATATCTGTGAAGAAGTTAAAAAGGGGGAGAAAGGTGTAATAAAGGGTAATATAAAAAATGTAGTTTGGACCACTAATGTTATCAGAGGCTCAATGGGTCTTGATCCATTATCTTATGAAAACTTTGAAACTGCCCCTATCCCTGAAAATCTATATGGTGGTCAATATGGGAATCAGTATGATGGCAAATACTATGATAACAATGTAGAATAGGCTCTTATCTATCAAGATGATGCTTAGTACTTGCAAGAAGGTGCATAGGGGGCTGAATCTTCTATAGTTGCTGACATTCCAACAATTCCAACATTCAGTCGTACTGTTGACTAAGGCTCTGTTTGGGATAGCTCTGGCGGATTGAAAAGCTGCTGTTCGGATAGAGCTGTTTTAAAATAGATCACTGGGAAGCAGTTTTGAAAAGCTGCAGAGTGTTTGGGTGTTCTGTGCAGAAGTGCGCTCGGAATCGTCGGAGAAAGGCCGTCGGGGGCTCGGAATCACCGGAGGAAGGCCGTCTGGGGCTCAGAATCGCTGGAGGAAGTCCGTCTGGCCTCTGAGCATGTTCCAACTGAAGAAACCATTAGATTTCCAAAACCTATGAGAGAGAAAGCTATTTTGCAGAAGCTGAAGCTGGCGGGAGATTTCTGAAGAGCTGCAAAACAGCTCCAGATTTTTGAAAAGCTCTTCATAAGGAGTTGTCCCAAACAGTTAAAAAACAGCTCTGGCGGCTGGAATAGAGATTCTCTAGCCGCCAGAGCTGCGCCAAATAGACCCTAAGTGATAAGGTCCAAAGGAAAATCTGTTGTTGAGGTTGAGGAAGAGGATGCTGCCAAGATAAGTAAAAAGAGATACAGGGAAGAGATGGACTCAAGACTTGATTTTGAACAATGAAGTCCTCAATCAAGGACCATTATCCTCTCTACCGCGGATCTTGTCAAGAACAAGAAGATAGAAAGCGGGAAGCTCTACAGCTCCCTTGAATGGGCTAAGCTTGAAAAGAATGAGAGGGATAAAATAAAATTCAAAAAGTACATATGGCTAGGCACTTTGCCACCAGATGCTATGGAGCCTGTCAAATACTTCCCAAAGCCATACAACTACTTCCAAAAGCAGAAGGAAAAGGAATCAGAAAACAGTAAAGAGAAAGCAGCCAAGAATCCTAGTAGGGGCATAGTGATAAGAGAACCAAAAACATAAAAATGTTTCTTGTATTTCTTAAGGGCTGAAGGAACTGTGTCAATTTTGTATTATGCACATTATAAAAACAATCACTCCTTCTATTTTATGAAAATCAGATGTTTGGATGTGTTTACATTATTTCTATCTGCTAAAATGTTTTACATGTTATTTATGTGTTGGTGTATATCATTGTCCTAGGTTTTTACATCTTTAAATAGGGGGAGATTGTTGGGTCTATTGTTCCCAATGTCCTGGATTTGAAGAAGGACTACAGGACAATGGTATACACATGTTTGTATCTGATGTGTGTTTAAGTTCTATGTATGCAAGTGGTCACGTATTACACTGATTAGACATATGGTCTAAGAAACAATGACAGGTGGACACAATGAGGGATGCTGATAAGACTGAAATCTGTCTAAGTCCACATGCATTGAGCGAAGCCAGTTCACTAAATGCCAGATAACCAAATGCATTGAGTAAAGACTAAACAGTCAAAGGCTCAGCATTGGCAAGGCAGAAATCTTCCTAAGTCCACAGGCGTCGAGTGATGGCAGTTCACTGAATGCCTGGTGACAGAAGTAGTGAGTATAGTTCAAGCAGTCAAAGCATTTGAGAATCAGTATAGGATTCTGCCTAAGTCCAGAAGCATTGAGTTAAAGTAGGTCACTCAACACCTCAAGAAGAAAGCATCTATAGAACGGAGTAATGTCAAAGTCACAAAAGAAGTAGATAGAAAATCTGTCTATGTCCAGAAGTATTGAGTGAAGCTAGTTCGCTCAATGCCAACTCAACAAAGATTCAACTAAGTACAAAAGCATTGAGTGAATGATGTTCACTCTACGCCTCTTCAAGATGGTGAGCTAAGGCAGGAATCGTTGAGTGCAAAAGCATCACTCAATGCCTCCATTTAGAGGAAATCTGCTAAGTCTAAATGCGTTGAGTGAGGAAGGCTCACTCAACGCCTAATCAGTTAGACAACTATAAGTCTATATTCATTAAGTGATAACTGATTACTCAACACCTGGTGTTATAAATAATCTGACTAAGTGTTTTGGTGTTGAGTGACAAGACTTCGCTCAACGCCTATGGTGAATTGTCGTAATTTAACTAAGTCCATGGGTGATGATGTCAGCAAAAATTCAAATGTTGCGGGAAGTCTACAGTACACGAAAAATGGCGTCATAAGCCTATTGTACAATATTTAATGCAAAAGTAGAGCTGCAACTACTAACTGCAGGTGGTCCCAATACTCAAAGAGTCATTGGAAGGCAGGATAGAAAAATAATAGATCAGTGAGAAGAAAAATACTTTTGGGAACTTCATCTTCTTCCTCTCGACGAAGTTGCAGAGCTTGGAGAAGTTGTTCAAGTCACTGACCTGAATGCACTAATAGTTAGATGTTGATCTTCAACAGCAAGTTGCAGTAAAGGCAATCCCTAGTTACAGTGATTTCATAGCTCAAGCTGAATATTCCAGAAGAACCATTCTTGAAGCTATGAAGGAGAAAGGATAGAGTAAATCTCTGTTTAAAATAAGGAAGAAAAAGAGTCTCTAACATTGGTTTCAAACATCATCAACCACCCCCTATTCTTGTGTAGGATCATTTTTGATCTGAGTGTAAGACAAAAACATATAAAGACTGGGTGTAGGATCTTTAAGTAGATCTGAGTTGTAGGATTCAAGTGGTGAATCTGATGTAGGATCCAGATTTGGATCTGAGTTATAGGACTTTGAATTAAAGCCTGAGGTAGGTCCTTTGTGCCATAGTGGTAGGAGATTATATCTCTGAGTGGTAGGGTTTTGTGTCTAAGTGTAGGACTTGGAAGAGCCAGAGAGATCACAAGGGATCTGAGTTGTAAGCTCTTTTGAGCTGAGTTGGAGAAGTTGCCTTTTCTAACAAACTATTAGAAAGGTGGGAGGGACAGTGGATGTACCTATAATCTGGGAAACAACTATAAATTTTTTATGTGCTATTTGTGATTGTCTTGAAAGCTAAGGTTAAATAATTCACAACTCACCTAAACAGTAAAAGCACAAAAGACTCAATAACCTATTCACTCCCCACCTCTAGGTGTTTAGCTACACTTGAAACTTAAGACTTTTAGACATGTCTATTGGGAGGTGATGACAACTCCCCTCTACCCCCAAACGATAGTTTGGACCGAGCTAGGATGCGGTTTGACAACCCAATAATTCATACCGAGAATCTACAGCTAGCCTCTGGATTTGGTTGCATCTCTTGCCATTTTTCTCCTCTTGGATTGATGTTGTATGTTGTGATCTTCATATTATGATGATGTATGCCTTCTAAACTCTTTGTTGTAATGATTAGTTCATGTTTATGAAAATATTTATTAGTTTAGATTGTGCTTAAATTGCGGCGATTCCGCTATCTCCCTCCACTCCATTCCACAAACCTTCCATCCCACTAACCTCAACCCGATCATGTTGGTTTGCTGCACTAGCAATTTCTAGTTGTGTGCTTTGAAACGAGGTGCTTTTAACCCTTATTATGCCGGTGTGAATCATTCCATGTGCTTGCCTACTCATCCATCCGCCCTACGAAGATATGCATAATGACATGCATAGTTTCCATCCTGCCCAGTAAAGCAGTGCATAGCAGCCTATATAGGAGTAGTTGAAGTAGTTTTATTTTATTTTGTTCATACAAACCACAACTCCATCATAACCTCGACCTCAAGGTCTTCAATCTCAAGTACATCTCGAAAGATTACTCCACCTTACTGTGTTCTTCTAAGATCGATACTTGGTAAACATTTGCCCATTTTATATTACTTAAGTGACCAGTGCACTTGTCGAACGCACATCAAAAGTTTTATGCTGGAGGTTCCCTTAGGCTCGGCGAGGGCTAACACGTTGATTGCTGCTCCTTTTGAGATTTGGTTATGCCTCGTGATTCTACTTCCTTTTTGAGCTTCTTTCGGAATGCACAACTTCACTCCATAGCCTTGTGTGGAGCTTTCCAGGCTGGAGTCCTCTGAGGAAAAGACTGCGTAGGAACTCAGGGTTAACTTCCGGGATCTATCGTGCCTCAGTTGTAAGGCGAAAAAAGAAATCCTTGAGCAGTTCTCCCTTAATCTGTCGGATCCCTGTAAGGTGGAGGAGTCACCAGTTGACGATATACTGATCCGTGAAAAATTGAGTTAGCTACGTGAAGCTCTTGATTTTCCCTTATTTTAAAGAATGGATCTAGGAGAGAGAATCTCCTTTCAATGTTATCGGGAATACCTAACACAGATGTGGGTCTGAGGCATTGTAGATTCTCATGATGTTGCAAAGTGTTAGACGTGCACCATAGGGTCATCTATCCCATCGATTGTATCGAGGTGGTGGAGTTCAATCCTGAGTGTAATGGGTTATGTCATGTCTTGCGGGGCCGGAGGAGAGATGAGGTGAATGGAGCGTTACACTCCTTTGTCCCAGTGCCCCCATGCCCATGCTCTTCCTCGATCATGCATCCTACTCCTTCTTGAGCGGGCCTCTTATTAGTTGAAATGGCGGCTTTTATCATCGTACAAGTGTTACCCGACGTATGTCTAGGATTCCCATCAGGAAATGTGAGGCGCGTTGAGTTATTAGCATCATGCAACTTGTTTGCGACAAAATCTCTAAAGATGGCAACATATTCAAGCATTATTTGATTTGGGATCCACGATGGTTGGCCTCCTAGAGTGACGATGATTCTAGGAGTTCATTTGGCTTGTAGAACTTCCGCGTGACATGTACTTAACAGAGTGAAAAGTAAGTCACATAATTTCCCCCTAGTCCTTGAGGTTCTAGTGAGGTATCCGTCTCCTTCTCCGGATGTCGGGCTCAGACTTCTCTCCTTCTTCTCTTAGTTTTTTGTCTCTTGCTGATAGTACGTTTTGTATTCTAAATAATTAGGGTATTTTCAGGTTTTTAATACACAAATAATGTCTTGTAATCTTATATGTTGACCTCCTTTTGTATATATTATTGCCACTAATGTGTTTTCTTCTTTTTTGCAGGTTTTCACAGCTTTTGGCCAAATTTGTTGTTACACGCCCCGGGTCACGCCATACCCGGGCGTGTACTTGGGGCGTGTAACCTATTCCCGAGGCAGAAGTCATACAGAAGCCAGATCCCAAGAAAATCACTTTACACGCCCTACTATCACGCCCCCCTTGGGTGTGTCTCTAGGCGTGTCACCCCGATCCCGAAGCCTGCTACCGCAATTAAAGATTTTCTGTTGTTGCACGTCAACAGTACTGACACTCCCCCCTACACGGGCGTGTCACCAAGCGTGTACCGCTTTTTCGAAAATTGACGGATTTCCAACCAATGATTTTTGATGTGACGTGCCTTACACACCCCCTTATACGGGCATGTCTCAGGGTGTGTCCATTGTTGTACAAAAGAAATCATCATTTCCGCCAGAATTCAGTTCCTGAAGACAACCCCGTACCATACACGCCCCCCTGACACGCCCTCCCTAGGCGTGACCGACCCAGAAAAAAATCTATAAATTTAGCCCCCCCCCCCTGTGTGTCCAGGAGTAGTTTTGGTGGGAGAGGGGAGGTGCTGCCCATTTATTTCTTAGAGTTTTTCTTGCTCTTCTTCTCTCTCTTTCTCATTTTAAGCTTTTCTTAATTCTAGTTTAGTGTACCCATTTTGTAATAGATCTTGTAATTTCTTTGGTAGCTTAATTTTAATGTTTGCCTAGGTTTTCATTTCCATGAACTTGTAATCTTTAATTTCAAAGTTGTAACTCTCTTTTAGCATTAATATAAAGTGCCCTTTTACTTTGTTTTCATAATGTTCCTTTAACCATCTCTCTTCCTCCACTTCTCCATGATTAACTAATCATCCTTATACTCGATCTTGATGATCCGAGGTTCGAGTTGATTAATTTATGATGCTTTAAGTTTACTTGTTCTTTTTAGGGTTTAGTCCTTCGATTTACTCTTGAAAATTCATGCTTGGAGTAATATCATCGATATGTAATTTCCATCTTTGTTTTTACTCTTAGCTTGCCGAGAGGCTCGTAGTTTGAAGTGAATACTCAAGAGTAAAGAGAGTTGCATGCACCTCTTGAGAGAGGCATACATTAAATATCCCGGATTGGAGTGAAATCCAATAGTGGGGTTCACCGCGTAAAGCGAGCTTTAGGTCTCCGATTTGGACAAGAGTTCGGTCGGACCTTCCTAAACTCTGTTGGGCAATACTTTGAGAGAAGCGTGTTCAAGCTTTAGGAACCTCTACGATCAAGGACCTTCACCTTATTAAGATAGGGTTTATTATTGCTTTTTTAATCAACTTTGGCCGAGGTGATTCTCGATCGAGTGCTTTTCTATTTCATTGTTTTAACCCCTCGTTGTAATCGCTTTTAATAGCTCTTTATTTAACAGCAAGTAGTTCTCTTTTTAGCGCAAATATTTCTTTTATTAATTGCAATTAGTTTTCTCTTAACAAACCCTAAAATAATCTTTCGATAAGATAATAGTCTTCGTGTGAGTAAGATTACACAACAGTTCCTGGATCTTTATACGACACATGTGTCCCGTAGCTACAATTCGATAGGTATACTTACCTAGTTGGATTGCTAGTTTGGTTCTTATTATATTCACGATTAGTAGATACCTTGTTTTTGGCTTCATTGCTGGGGAGCAACTTTGGTTGATAATTTGAAATCACAAACCTATTACTCTTATCATTTCTCTTTCTCTCCCTCTTTCTTAAAAATTAAAAATTCAAAAAAACATATTAATGCTCTTAATAGAAACCCGCATCACAATTTTTCTACACCACCTAACTCTCTCGAAAAGGGCAATGTGGCTTAAATACCATTATATTGTCTAGTATCTTGTGAACCCTTTATCGGGTTGCCCTTGGGAAGTTCGGAAGTTAAAACATAAAAAAAAAACCTATTTCAAAAAATTTTAACTCTTTTTTCTAGTTTTTTGTCTCTTCCTTTATCTTCTCTTCTTCTGGTGCATGACCCGCAGAAATCCGTCAGTTATTTTGGAGTTGGACCATGAAATTGAAGCGCAATCTTCGGAGAAGATCGCGATTTTAAGGCCCTACTGTCCAAATTCCGGTTGATGATTCCGAGTCATTTTCTACATTAAGAATTGAAGAACCCAAACGTAGAGGAAGCCCTGCATAGGCCTATGTCCTATTATACAAGACCGAATCTAGAGGCTACAGAATCAAGCATAGTTCTCCCTGCTGTAGCTAATAATAACTTCGAACTAAAGCCTAGCATAATTCAAATGGTGCAGCATTATGTGCAATATGATGGACTTCAAGATGAAGACCCAAATGCGCACATCGCTAGCTTTCTTGAGATTTATGACACCTTTAAAATCAATGGTGTTACAAATGCTGTTATTAGACTAGGTCTCTTCCCCTTCTCCCTTAGAACCAAAGCTAAAGAGTGGTTGATGACTCTGCCAAGAGGTAGCATCACCACTTAAGATCAACTAACCAAAAAATTTCTGACAAAGTATTTTCCGCCAGCTAAAACTGCAAAACTTAGGAACGATATTTCTGCCTTTTGTCAAATAGATTTTGAATCTCTATATGAAACCTGGGAAAGATTTAAAGAAGTCTTAAGATGATTCCCCCATCACACGTTGCCTGTATGGTTACAAGTGGAGATGTTTTATAACGGGCTAAATCAAAATACAAAGCAAATGATAGACGCAGCTTCCGGTGCTAGGTAAACCACAAAACCCCAAAAGCAGCTCTTGAGCTTTTTGAGGGCATGGACATGAACACAAATCAGTGGAATGTGCATAGACCTCGCCCAAACAAACCTGTAGGTATATTTGAAGTAGACAACGTCTCCCAGCTGGCCCTACAAGTGGAAATACTAAGCAAAATGATAACGGAGTTGCCTGCTGCCTCCGCCCCTCAGGTATGGGATTCTGCAACTACTGCCCCCGAACAAATAGATTATGTAAATAATATGCCTAAGAATGCTTTTAATAATTTTTCTGCTGCAAATTTTCCAGCGCCGAGCTTTTCTTTTCCGAATAGTTATAATCCCTCTTTACGAAACCACCCAAATTTCTCGTGGATAAACCCTTCGAACACGATGCACCTGCCACCACAAAATGATTTTTATACACCACGTCCACCTCTTCAAAATTATCAAAAACCTTCAAGCTTGGAGGAAATGTTTTCAAAATATATGAATGTTAATGACGCGACTATAAGAAACCTAGCCGGATCCGTTAAAAATCTAGAGAATCAAATAGGATAACTAGCTAAAATTATATCTGAGTGACCCACCGGGTCTCTTCCTGCCAATACTAAGCCCAACCTGAAAGAGCAAGCGAAAGCTATAACTCTTCGGAGTGGGAAGCAAGTTTCTGGTATGGTTAGTGAAGAGCCCGAGGCAAGCTCCGCCCCCATTTTGAATGAAAGATGTGGGTTAGATCTGATTTACTCTAGAGGGGGGTGAATAAAGTATTAAAACTTTTTGTTTTTTTAATATTTATATTAGAGTTGAAAATAGGTGATACCAATAATATAGAAAAAAATAGAAAATAGTTTAAACTATTTTATCTATCATAGCATAGCAAGAACAGAAAGAAAATGAATAGAACCAGACAACACAAGAAATTTTATAGTGGTTCCCCAACCTGAGTACTCCACTCTTCTACAACGCTAGTAGGAATCCACTAACAGGTTTTTGATCAGGTGACTGCCACCACAATATATATTTTCAGGGAGATATAGCAACCCTTTAGGATTTTGATCAGGTGCCCAAAAACCAACCCAAGTCTTTTGATCAGGAGATTTGACAACCAAGTGGTTAACTTTTTAAAGGAGTTAAAACCCTTTTACAGGAGGTGAGAGGAGGTGATGGCGTCTTCTCTTTTCTCTAAAAAGTAGAGAAGACTAGTGGATCTTGATGTTGTCAAAGCTCCCCCTGAGATGTTGAATGGTTCAGGAAGACTGGAAGCTTTGCTTCAGGGTGTAAGTCTTCAGCCTTGTCTGGAAACAATCCTGGAACATTCTGACTGAATCAAGATGAGTTGTCCTTGAATGTTCCTGGAGGAGAATATTGAAGAAGGCTCTTGATAGTGATGAATGCTCTTCTTCTGTCTTTAGAAATGACAAGGTAAAAAATAGATTGTTTTCTGCACTGTGAAAGAGTTCTGAATGTTCAGTCTGTGTCTCTCAGTATTCTTGTGTGTTATATGTTTTCTGAGAATCTCTAGCTCAGTATTTTGATTTCTAGGCTAAGTATCTATCTGTATCTATCGACTTAAAAGTGAAAATCTCTTTCATATTCTACAGTTAATTTGTCCTTTGAAATTTGAATTGCTGGCATTAAATGCTGAAAGATCTGGAGAATACATATGGCTGGAATATGACTTAAATGAGTTTCCCCAACTGCCCCTAATAAAATAAGCAAGTAATTATCCTAATGAAGGCCACAATTAATGTTGCCAATAACGGCTATATTCAAAGGAATATGAGCATTAATTACTCAAGAATATTACTGCTAAATAATATAGAAAGTAAGGGACAGAAGAAAGAAAACTTCTCATTTTTAAGCAGGACAAAAATCGTCGACCTCTGAATGGAATTCGTCGACCTGAGTTCCAAGTTCGTCGACCTGAAAATTCCTGTTCGTCGACTTGAGCTCTGTGAACTGCATTCAGAGAATAACTTTCCAATTCTATGCTCTGAGTTTGTCGAACTGAGAATCTATCTGAAAGAATCGATCGTCGACCTGAGCTCGAATATCGTCGAGCTCAGTTCAGAGAAATAACTTTGAGTTCGTCGATCTGAGATTGACGATCATCGAGCTGAGTTCGAAGAACTTCGAACTTAACATTCTGTTCTCTAAATCTTCTAAGTCTTGAGACTACTTATGTCCTCTGCTGGCTGGTCCATGAAGATTGAACATAATGACTAGCCTAAACTCTAGGACAACCAGACTTGACCTTGGCTATACAATGTGGGTCAGACTTTAACCTAATTTAGTGAACCTAGCCAAAATCAAACTAGGGATCCAACATTGAATATTTCACCATCTGCTTGAAAAAGAAGTTATCACTCTGCTCTCTGCTTTATAAAAAGATCACGCTCCACCACCCATTTTTAAAAATAATCCAACTCAATCATACCTTTCCCAACATAACAAGCAACGTCTTGATGATCAGTATACCTGGTGGTTAAAACGCCGGCTCTTATTTAATTGTGAAAGTGGAGGTTTTTATTTATAAAAAGAAGAGCATTTTGTTTTGTTAGAAACCGAGTTTTAACGAGAGGGAGGCAAGTGCACCTATCGCGTGTAGTACAGGAAATTCCCGTGTGGAGGAATATCGGGGTCGTATTGTTCTCGGGGCCAGCTTAGCTATATCTACTCTTTCCCTGAAAGCCTATTATTCTACTGATAATATCTTAGTTTGGTTTAAAAATATAAAAAAGCATAATAATAATAAGCATAAAAAGAAAGCAGGAAAAAATGCAGTAAATAAGTGCGGAAGTCCGATGACCAACTTAGCGCGACGCAATCAAAAAGAGAATTTGAACTAAAATAACTTTTAATAAAAAGAGATCCTAATTTTCAAATTAATTAAGGCGGAGACTCGGCCGTGGAGGTTCCAAAGGAATGAGCTCACTTATCTCTAGGACTATCGCTCACCTGAACGCTAAGACTATTCGACTGATCGCTAGACCGACGAAGGATTCCTCTTAACGCCCGCATTACGCTGAGAACCCCGCTATTGGGTGGGGAACCCAATCTGGTAGAGTCACGCGCCTCCTCTCTCGAGGGTTAGCGCGGAGCTCTCTTTACCCAAGGGTGATCGGTCCATACGTGCGGCCTCTCGGCGTTGCGTATGGATAACGGAAATAGTGCCCGCACATCGATATGCGGTCCTACGCGTCGTTAACCCGGGGCAAACCATAAGAAATTTAATTAAACTGAAAACAGGACCTTTAATTATTTAAAGCCATTTTATCTGTCCCAATGCTCTTCGATATTGAGGGCTAAGGGCGGTTAGCCACTCATCGGAATGGGGACACTTACGCTAAAAAGCGATAAAAGAAAGCATTAAGAAAGCAGGAAGAAAGCAGTAAATTGCAAGTCCTACCCAAACAAGTAGGACTGAAGAAAGCAGTAAATGCGAATCCCGGCTCAAATGAGTGGGCGGGGGTAAATTAATCTCATACACGCACACACTCTACAGAAATTAAAATCACACACACGCACTCTACAGAAAAGTAAACACACACACACACTCAAAGTTTTCCTACTCAAGTGAGTAGGAAGAAAATGAAAGCAGTAAAAAAGACAAGTCCCACTCAAACGAGTGGGCGGGAAATGAAAGCAGAGCGCCATTTAACTCTTAACGAGTAGGCGGAAATAAATGCATACGCACACACTCTACAGAAATTGAAATAAAGTAATAAAATCTAACTCATACACGCACGCACTCTACAGAAATTGGAAAAAGCAAAGTGACTGAAAAATTAAAACAACTGCATTTCTACCGCTAAAATGCGGTAGAAATGCATAAAAAGTGCAAATAAAAATTAACCGGACAAAAAGTTTTGAAAATTAAAACGAAAAGCTAAGTGCTCGGAAAATTAAAATGACTGCATTTCTACCGCTAAAATGCGGTAGAAATGCATAAAAAGAGAAAATAAAAATTAAACAGAGCGAAAAGTTTTGCAAATAAACACAAAATGGAAGTTGGCGAAAAATTAAAACAAGTGCATTTCTACCGCTAGAATGCGGTAGAAATGCATAAAAAGTGAAAATAAAAATAAACTAAAGCCAAACGGGTGCGAAAAATGAAGATAAAACGGGCAGCGTAACGGCTAGTAAATGCGATAAAATCCTAAACTAAACTGAGTTATAAAGCTGAAAAAGATAAAACATGAAAAGAACAAAAAAAGGGAACGAAAAATTACAAAGATAGGGCGCTTCCAAATGAGATTCATGCTAAGCAAGAGAGAAAATAAACTATTTTTATAAAATAAAAAGCTATTACAAACTAAGCGAGGGGGGAGAAAAATCTCTTACATAACATTTGGATCCAAATGGGCAGCACAACACCTTAGCAAAGTGGCCAAAAAAGGAGACAGAATTCTCATACAGCAGCTGCCCTTTTATAGGCAAAATTTCGGGTTGGTCACGCCCTAGGTCACGGGCATGATAGGGGGGCGTGTCAGTACTGTTTATGAGATGATTGGTGATTTGACTGGAGCTTTGACTTCGGCTGAAAACGTGGCGGTCACGCCCCAGGTCACGGGCGTGACAGGTGTCAGGCACGGGCGTGACTAGGGCGTGACGGGGAGCTGGCTCTGTGGATTTGACGCGCGCTTTGACTTCGGGGCAGCCCACGTGGCGGACACGGGCGTGACAGAATTGTCACGGGCGTGACAGGGGGGCGTGACCCGGACAGCTGGCATCCTGATGTCGGCAGTGTTGACTGTTTGACTAAAAGTTGCGTGTCGGCCTCGACACGGGCGTGACAAGCTTTGACACGGGCGTGACGTTGGGCGTGTCGGGCTCAAAAGAGTGAAATTGTTGATTTTGACTGGCTGATTGCGTTGAGGGCCTGACACGCCCGAGTCGGGCATGGTCACGGGCGTGACAGGGCCGAAAATTTAGTTTTTCTGGAAAAATTCAGAAAATAAAAATAAATTAAGTTAGTATAAAATTTACAAAAAAGAAGCATTTTATTAAAGAAAATAAACTAAAAAAGACAAAAATAAAGTAAAATGACATAATTAAAATACAAAAATATAGGTATATTTACAACTCATCAATACCCGCTTCTTAGAAATATTTAAGAAAAACCACATAAATTGACCCTTCCATGAAGCGATTACCCAGATGCCAAAGTATGCTAAGTACCTAATGGACCTCCTGACTAATAAGAAGTTAAAGAACTTATCTCACGTCACGTTAAACTCTGAGTGCTCTGTTATCTTGAAAAATGGTTTACCAAAGAAGATCAGTGATCCGGGTAGTTTTTCTATACCGTGTGTCTTTGGTGATCTCATTGTCAAGCATGAATTGGCCGATTTAGGTGCAAGTATCAACCTAATGCCCTTCTCGTTATTTAAGAATTTAGGAATTGGTAGCCTCAACCCCACGTGTATGACTATCCAGCTCGTCGATAGATCAGTTAAGTACCCGTTAGGAATAGTGGAGGATGTTCTAGTCAAAGTCGACAAATTCATCTTCCCGGTTTATTTCGTCATATTGGACATCGAAGAAGACGTCGAGGTTCCCATGATCTTTGGCCGACCCTTCCTTGCCACCTCACAAGCTATCATTGATGTAAGCAATGGCAAGCTCTTCCAACGAGTAAGCGACGATGAAGTGACCTTCTCTATTACCCTTTCGATGAAAAATAGCCTAGAGAATGACGACTCCTGTTTCTTCTTAGATGCCTCAAGTGGTGAATCTTCCTACAACATTCCTGAAGATGAATTTTCTGATTTTTGTTCTTCCTCAACTTTTCCTACTGAAATTCTGCAAGAAACTGCCATGGCCATTGATTCAACCCCCTCCAATTTTTCGAATAAGTTAAAAGTCTACGAAGATATTATTTTTGAAAAAGAAAGAACTTCCAAAATATCTTATGAAGAACCCCCTACCCGAGAATTAAAAGAACTTCCTGAACATCTCAAGTATGCCTTCCTAGAAAAAGATTCCAAACTGGCAGTGATAGTTTCGTCCTGTCTAACTGAATTACATATGACAAACTCCTTCTAGTTTTACGAAAACATCGTCGAGCCATCGCCTGGAAGATATCTGATATCAAGGGCATAAGCCCATCTTTCTACACCCACAAAATCTTAATGGAAGTTAATTCACATAACTCCATCTAACCTCAGCGTCGTATAAATCCGAACATGAAAGAAGTCGTAAAAGGCGAGGTCATGAAACTCTTAGACGAAGGAATTATCTATCGTATTTCAGATAGTAAGTGGGTTAGCCCTATTCAGGTAGTGCCGAAAAAGGGAGGGATAACTATAGTTGTGAATGAAAATAATAATTTAATCCCGACACAGACGGTGACGATGTGGCGAATGTGTATTGACTATCATAAATTAAATGACGCCACCCGCAAGGACCACTTTCCCTTGTCGTTCATCGATCAAATCTTAGAGAGATTATCCAGCCATAACTTTTACTGTTTTCTCGATGGCCTCTCGGGGTATTTTCAAATCCCTATCTCACCCGAGGACCAAAAGAAAACTACGTTTACTTGTCTTTTCAGCACCTTTGCTTACCGAAGAATGTCGTTTGGGTTGCGCAATGCGCCAGCTACATTCCAAAGAAGTATGCTTGCTATCTTTGACAATTATGTAGAAAGTATTATGGAGGTATTTATGGATGATTTCTCTGTGTTCGGCGATGCCTTCGATAGTTGCTTAGAAAACTTAGAAAAAGTCTTAGAAAGATGCAAAGAAACTAACCTCGCCCTAAATTCGGAAAAATGTCATTTTATGGTGAGGGAGGGGTTAGTATTAGGACATAAGATTTCTTCCCGAGGGATTAAAGTAGATATCGCTAATATAGAGGTAATTTAAAAGTTGTCGCCACCTACGAATATTAAAGCTATAAGAAGTTTCCTAGGTCATGCTGACTTTTACAGCCGTTTCATAAAAGACTTCTCCAAAATCACCAAACCCCTTACTCAACTCTTAGTAAAATATGCCCCATTTGTTTTTGATGACCTTTGTCTATCTGCTTTTGAAACAATTAAAGATAAATTAATTAATGCACCAATTATGATATCTCCAGTGTGGGACCTTCCCTTTGAGATAATGTGCGATGTGAGTAGTTTCGCGGTGGGAGAAGTATTAGTTCAACAATTATCTAAACACTTCCACCCCATTTGTTACGCAAGTAAAACATTCACATCTACACAAGAAAACTACACCACAACGGAGAAGGAGCTCCTAGCTGTTATCTTTGCCTTCGATAAATTTCGGCCATATATTACGCTTTCAAAAATTATAGTTTTCACAGACCACTCGGCCATCAAGTACTTACTTGCTAAGACGGATGCCAAGCTGCGCCTGATACGCTGGGTCTTACTCCTCCAGGAGTTTTACTTAGAAATCCGCGATAAGAGGGGGGCCGAGAATTTGGTCGCCGATCATCTCTCTTGCCTAGATAATTCGTATATAGAAAATTTAGATGAAAAAATGTTAAAGTATTTCTTCCATGATGAAAAGCTATTTTCTATTAACACTTCTCCTTCCCCCTGGTTTGCAAACATCGCCAACTATTTAGTGGCCCGTGTCCTCCCGAAGGAGTTTTCCTCTCAGTAAAAGAAGAAATTCTTTTCTGAGTTGAGGAACTATTTTTGGGAGGACCCGCATCTTTTCCGAGTTTGTGCGGACCAGGGTGATAAGGAGATGTGTTTCTTTTGAAGGACAAGATATTCTAAATTTCTTACATGAAGGACCGACTAGTGGTCACTATCAACAACTCGCACCGCTCACAAAGTGCTTTGCGCAGGTTTTTACTGGCCTAGCCTCTTTAAAGACGCGCAAACTTTTGTAAGTAGGTGTAATAGTTTCTAACGGTCGGGCAATATTTCCAATTAAAATGAAATGCCGTAAAATTATTTCCTCAAGTGCGAAGTTTTCGACCTCTGGGGAATTGATTTTGTTGGCCCCCTTCCTTCTAGCTTCGGGAACAAATACATCTTAGTTGCTGTCGATTATGTTTCACGATGGGCTGGGGCCCAAGCTCTTCCTACTAATGACTCCCAAGTCATAATTGCTTTCTTAAAAAAATTATTTTTTTGATTCGGTACTCCACGAGCCATCGTTAGTGATAGGGGTTCACATTTCTATAACGCGTAGTTTTCTAAAACTCTTATAAAATATGGCGTTACGCATAAACTTTCATCTACCTAACACCCCCAAACTAACGGGACAGTCAAAGTAGTGAACAGAGAGATAAAATGTATTTTAGAAATGGCTGTTTCCACTTTTAGAAATGACTGGTCAACCAAATTAGACAATGTTCTATGGGCCAACCAAACATCATACAAAACCGCCATCGGATGTACGACGTATCGGTTGGTTTATGGAAAATCGTGCCGTTTTCCCATAGAATTAGAACACCGTGCTTTTTGGTCCTAAAGGTTTTTAAATTTCAATCCCCATTCTGTCGGTGATTTTCGAAAATTTCAACTTAACGAACTCGACGAGTGGCGCTCTTACAGATACGAAAATAACAAATTTTATAAAGTGTGGATTAAACGTTTTCTTGATAAATACTTAAGGCACCCAAAAAACTTCAAACCGGGCAACCAAGTTCTTTTATACAATTTATGTTTATGTTTATTTCCTGGCAAACTAAAGTCACGATGGTCTGGGCCGTTTTTTATTAAAGAAGTTTTTCCGTATGGCACTGTGTTAATTTCACACCCTGATAAGGGTGATTTCAAAGTGAATGGGCAGCATCTTAAAACTTTATTTTTCTTGTGATGATGATGTCAGTCCGAATAATGTTAAGTTTTTTCATGCACGAACTTTAACTAACTTAAAACTATTTATTTTTGTTAAAAACTTTAATTATTATTTTGGACAATAATCTTTTGGACAATATTGTTGTGTTGGGTTGAGCTCAAACAATGTTTTAAATAAAGGGAGCTCTTGGGAGGCAACCAAAGTTATTTTTTTTATTTTCTTTATTTTACACTTTTTGCTCCGGACGGCTCCGACAAGCTGAAGCTTCTGTGATCGCCTGCTCCAATGCTGCTGAATCCATCACGAAGTCCAAAGAAGACATTTCAAGAAGTTCTAAAGGGCAAGCATGGGGGAGCGGCATCACTCAACATTCGCGACGCATAAATCTGGGGAAGTACCACTTTTTCAATTCTGTACTTTCATTTTTGTTTTAATTTCTCTCTCTCCTGCCCCTCCTTTCTCCATTGAGGACAATGTCTATTTTAAGCTTGTGGGAGGATTTCCTCCTTCTCTTATCTTTATTTTGTTTACTTAAAAAAAAAATTTATATATCCTAAAATTCCAAAAAAAAAAGTATATATATACTATATGTTTTTACTTTAATAGTTTAAACGAATTTTGGTAATTCAATAATACCCCTTGCTTTTTGTTTTGTTTTTCTCAATATTCCCTATAACAACTTAGCTAATTATGATCTTTCTAATCATTCTTTTTAATTATGTTTCACAAGTAAAATTTTGGTCATGTTGTGTTTCTTATTCACGGTAGCTTGTTTATATGAAATGTTTTTCTAAAACTTGCATATTTATTATGGTTTTCGTTCTTTATTTTCTTTACTTTCTTAAAAATCTTTCATCCACTATTTTCCTTTTTATTTTTAAATAATTTTTGTAATCTCAACATTTGATTAGCGTAGTAGATGTGAACGATCCAAGACGCTTATTATTTATATTTTCAAAATAATTCCATTAGTCTTCATTTATTATCTAGGATTTGTTTTTTTGAAAATTTTCAAAGCTAATGCTTTAGATAAATTTAGAAATATGAAAATGATTTAGGTCGTTTTTATTTTTGATTGAGCCTTCTTGCCAACCTAAAATTTTTTATCCTTAGTTAGCCGCTTTTGTCCCTTTTTCCGATTTCAATTGATAGCTCCACTTATCATTTCATTTTCACCAAAGATAAAATTTTCCAACCTATCTAATCACACTAACCTTTTGAGTTTCATTAAAAAAATTCATGATTATGATAAGGTTATTTTGTGATATATTTGTAGAACTTTTTGAAAAAGTATGCTCAAAAATAGTGTTTACATTTGTTTGGCCAATTTCAAAATGAAAAGAAAAATTATTTATGGCCTTTGTTTTGAGAAGAAAAAAGGGGAAGAAAAGAAAATGGAAAATAAAACGAAAGAAAAATATTTTACTTATGATGAAATTTTTGAAACTCTTTATTTTGGTTTAGTGTGATTTTAAAGCCTCCTTATTTATCTTTGAATTCTACTCCTAATCATAATCCTAAACCAAATGTTTCGGTTCTAATAAGTCCTTTTGATTCATGTTTTTGAATTATATTTATTATCTAAGTAAAGAAGAAAAGTAGATTAGTAAAGTTTTGGATTTAAATTTAGCTTTTTATTATTTGATTGATATAGCTATAATGCGTCTCTTGGATCTAGTAACAACTCAATGTGCTTTTTCATTTTGTTGCTTTGCTTAAATGTATTTAAAGAATTTTGAAAAAAATTTGGATGATTTATTTAAGTTAGTAAAGTTTATAAATTGTTAAACCATGCCTAAGTAACTGTTTTGGGTTTACGTTTCGCCTTCTCCCTACTTAGAATTTTGCATAGTACTTGTGTAAGCAAAATTAGAACTTGTTGATTAGTCACTTTTTATGTTAGCTAGTTTTTTTATATTTTTGCTTGGGAACAAGCAAAGCTTAATCTTGGGGGAATTTGATAGTACGTTTTGTAGTCTAAACTATTATGGTATTTTAGGTTTTTAATACACAAATCATGTCATGAGATTATATGTTGACCTCCTTTTCTATATATTATTGCCACTAATGTGTTTTCTTCTTTTTTGCAGGTTTTCACAGCCTTCAGCCAAATTTGGTGTTACACGCCCCCGGATCACGCCCTACCCGGGCGTGTACTTAGGTCGTGTAACCTATTCCTGAGGCAGAAGTCATCCAGAAGTCAGATCCCGAGAAAACACTTTACACGCCCCCCTGGGCGTGTCTCTGGGCGTGTCACCCAGATCCCGAAGCCTGCTGTCGCAATTAAAGATTTTTCGTTGCTGCATGTCAATAGTACTAACACCCCCCCCCCCCCCCACACACACGGGCGTATCGCCGGGCGTGTACCGCTTTTTCGATGATTGACAGATTTTCGACAAATGATTTTTGACATGACGTGCCTTACACACCCCCCTACATGGGCATGTCCCAGGGCGTGTCCACTGTTCTATAAAAGAAATCATAATTTAATCCAGAATTTAGTTCCCAAATTCAACCCCGTACCTAACACGCCCCCTTGACACGCCCTCCCCAGGCGTGACCGGGGGGCGTGACTGACCTAGAAAAAAATCTATAAATTCAGGCCCCCCTTGTGTCCAGGAGTAGTTTTGGTAGGAGAGGGGAGGTGCTGCCCTTTTATTTCTTGGATTTTTTCCTGCTCTTCCTCTCTACCTTTCTCATTTTAAGCTTTTCTTAATACTAGTTTTGTGTACCCCTTTTGTAATAGCTCTTGTAATTTCTTTAGTAGCTTAATGTTAATGCTAGCCTAGGTTTTCATTTACATGAACTTGTAATCTTAAATTTCAAAGTTGTAACTCTCTTTTAGCATTAATATAAAGTGCCCTTTTACTTTGTTTTCATAATGTTCTTCTACCCATCTATCTTCCTCCACATCTCCATGATTAACTAATCATCCTTGTACTTGATCTTGATGATCTGATGTTTGAGTTAATTAAGTTATGATGCTATAAGTTTACTTTTTCTTTTTAGGGTTTAGGCCTTCGATTTAATCTTGAAAATTCATGCTTGGAGTTATATCATCGATATATAATTTCCATCTTTGTTTTCACACTTAGCTAGCCGAGAGGATCGTAGTTTGAAGTGAATACTCAAGAGTAAAGAGAGTTGCACACACCCCTCGAGAGAGGCAGACGTTAAATCTTCGGATTGGAGTGAAATCCAATAGTGGGGTTCACCACATAAAGCGAGCTTTAGGTCTCTGATTTGGATGAGAGTTCGATCGGACATTCCTAAATTCAGTTGGGCACGACTTTGAGAGAAACGTGTTCAAGCTTTAGGAACCTCCATGGTCAAACACCTTCACCTTATTAAGATAAGGTTTATTATCGCATTTTTAATCAACTTTTGCCGAGGTGATTCTCGATCGAGTGCTTTTCTATTTCATCATTTAAACCTCTCGTTGTAATCGCTTTTAATAGCTCTTTATTTAACTGCAAGTAATTCTCTTTTTAGCACAAATATTTCTTTTCTTAATTGAAATTAGTTTTTTCTTAAAAAAACCTAAAACAATCTTTCGATAAGATAATAGTCTTCGTGTGAGTAAGATTACTCAACATTTTCAGGATCTTAATACGACACTTGTGTCCACTAGCTACAATTCGATAGGTATACTTGCATAGTTGTATTGCTAGTTCAATTTTTATTATCTTCACGATTAGTAGACACCACTTACTTGAGAAGTGGTCCTTTGGGTGTGATACCTCCATTGATCCATGCCCCCCCCCCCCGAGTCTGTGTGTGGAACGCATCGCGGGATACTCTGCAAAGCGAGTGGTGGCTGATAGGGAATAATCCTTGGCGTGTGGGTGTAGGGTGTGCTCCTAGGTACTTAAAGATCTCTAAGAAGTGGCGTTGAACAGATGGCGAGTCATTGGATATCTGACCAGTAGGCTCTTTTAAAGCAGGTCGGTCAGCGGTGTGTGCGCTTCCTTTTGACATCGCGGCTGGTATCATGATTTTGAAGCTTCTTAGAGCTTTTGGGAACACGTTCCTATATATATCATCAAACTGTTGCGGGTCACCAGGTTTTTTCCCGGTCCAGAGAATCAGGCCGCCTTAGCTCGAAGCTAGAATGAGAGCGCAAACTATCAATGAAAAACAATAACAAATGACAAAAGGCTTTCTTGACTTGGAAAACATATAATGGGTGAAAAACCACATGGTTAGATCTTTGTCGAGCTAAGATGCTCTATTTTGTTGGACTTTACAAGATTTGAGATAATTCCTTGGAGGGTGACATGCCACCTCTCTCTTATAAGTACAATTTATGAAAGTAGTGGGAAAATCGCCAAGTCCTTGGAGCCTAGGTGGAAGTGCTCCGGTGACAAAAATCCTTAAGTTCTCGGAGCATCCATAGAAGCGCTCTGGTGGTGAAAATTGTTAAGTCATCAGAGCCTCGATTGAAGCACCCTTATAAAGTCGAAGCCTTGATGAGAGTGCTCCATTGTAGAAGGAAGAGTTGTGCTCTTAAAACTTTGAGATGACTTTGTGCTAGAGAGGGAGCAGAGATTATTCCGAGCGGAGGAATGATCTAAGTCCTACATTCTCATAGGAAAACTTCATAGCACTTCCTAGCCTCTTAAGTTGCTTGTCAGTAAATGGGTGTCTGGGGATATTTTATAGTTTTTTGGAGGAATATATCGGTAATTGTGATGTGGTGAAATTTGTGTAGGCGAATGGCTTATCTTCGTTTCGGTCACTTGAATCACACATTTTAGGAAAAAGAAGAAAATGTCCCCCGGGCGGTCAGGGATGGTTGCCTGGCGGCGAAGGTGGTCGTAGGAGCCCGACGGTGGTGGGGGCGGCCGGCAGCGCAAGAGGACGTGGGGGCTCCTTTGGGCGTACGCGAGGGGGTGTGTGCTCTTTGATCGCTCGCGTCAAGCTCTGCACGATCTTGCGAGTCCGTGCTTTGCACCCATATAGATTCCTACACCTGCTCCCTGTGCCTGCCCAGTGTGCTAGAAGCGTGCACTCTGCGTGCATGCACTACACATGCGTAGGGAGCGTGTAGTGGGTATTGTATCCACAATAACCTGGATTTGAAGAAGGGCTCAGTTAAGCTAAGATGAATTTTGACTATATTTGATGTTGCTTTTGATTTATGTACTTGCAAGTTTTCAATGTGAAGTACACACTAATGTCAAGTTATAGTAGGTCAGTAAACACGGGACTATACAATATAATTCCTCATTATGTAGGCCAATGTGTTCACTTACGTGTAATCTCTCAATTGGGGTGTACTTCTATCCCAAGTATAAGAGAAGGCTCAAGGATGGTCAAGGGTTAGACCCAGGAATAATAGGAATTTTACATAAGTAAAATTCGGCGAGTATGGTTAAGCATACACATCGAATTCGTCGAGTATCGTCGTTGATACATGCCAAATTCGTCGAGTATACTTACCAATACCTGTCAAATTCGTCGTATATACTTAGGGTAAAATCATTGGAGAATTGAAAAATCTGTTAAGTAAAATTCGCCTAGTATCGTCATGCATACTCGTCGAATTCGTCGAATGTATCTAACGATACTCGCCTAATTCATCGAATATGTTAAGTTATGCACGCCGAATTCATCGAGTCCAGCCGATATTACTTCTCTAGATTTTTTCAAGTATAATTCGTCGAATATCAAAGAGTTGAGTGCATTAAGTTAACTCAATGATATTCGTCGAATGTTGTCATGGCGTTGAGTGATCTCAAGGCATTGAGTGGAACGGCGTTAAGTGCGTTGACTCAGTTAACCTATACTCGACGAATTTGTCGAGTATGCCTGGTGATACTCGACGAATTCATCGAGTCTGACTCTTTGCCATGGCTTTGAGTGACCAGCCGGCCTGGGATGATTTGGCTAAGTCCTTTTCATCGTATATCATTATGTATTCGACGAGTATCATTATGATACTCGATGATACTCGACGAATTTGACTTATGTCATTTTTCTGATATTTTTCAAAAACCAATCTCGGATTCGGTTGGCCATGTACAGTGATTCTAGAGTTCGTTTTTGGATAATTTCTTTTTACAGTTGGAGGGTTTATATCTATAAATACCTAAGGATATTTTTCTTTATTGCTAATCTTGCTTTTGTGCTAAATTGATCACCAATTCAAAATGACGAAACATTCCAAATCGGCAACTCGTCCGCCTCCTGTACACACGCATTTTCCGATCGGCCAAATAACGCAAGCACTGAAAGATCCAATCGCTCTTGATCTCTATGTCTAGATTTCTGCCTTCAAAAGTCTTCTATTACTCCAGATCTAGACACGTGAAGATTCAAGATCCAAAATATTTCATTTTTCTGAGTTCTCTAAAATCAAGATCAACCCTTTCGAAGAACGTCAGAGCGAAGACTTTTAATTGTGTTTATTGTCGTAATATTGTTTTAACTATTATAGGAGATTTACCTCTGAGTTAGTAGATCTGTTTGTGGATTAAGAGAGTAGATCCAGTTGTGGATCAGGAGAGTAGATCCGGTTTGTGGATCGAGTTATAGGAGAGGTTGTTCTCCGAGTGGTAGGAGTATCGTCTCCGAGTTGTAGGAGTTGCGGCTTGGAGGTGTAAGATTCGATGAAATATGAGATTGGTGAAGTATCTGAATCTAGCCCTTCGTGGTAGATAGGCAAGGCTGAAAAGTGGACGTACCCAACTCGGGGAACCACTATAAATCTCTGTGTTTGTGTGCTTGATTTTTAAGTGATTTTTATTCCGCGAAAACACACAAATAACACCTACTGACTGTAAGACCCCCCCCCCCCCCTCCAAGAACACAGAACACGGCACGAGAGGGGTATTATGCCCATAACAGCCGCATTGACGTAGCACTAGAACTCGGGCTAGCCTGTACCACAAGACGCCTATTCTGCCGGTTATAACCAATATCATAGATTGCCAACCCAAGCAGAATATAGAATAGAAGTCAAATCCACACCAAGCATATAAATAAATATATAACAGAAGGTAACTCAACTTATATGAATGTTCATATAAACTTATAAGTTGAGCATCGTTCAGCAATAAGTAACTCATCGTATAGGAGTGCTCATACAAACTTATACGATGAGGATCTTGTGTATGTAATGAGGTGTAATTGTATGTATGCAATGCAATGACTCATCCATGATCACGCACATGGAATCGCTATATTGACACAGACTTATAGTTCCCACTTTTCAAGCAGATAGCTAACCTCTCAAGCGTCAACCGTCGTGGCCATACGGTGGCAGTAGAGCGGGCATCTCTACTACGAGGCTGGTCTCCACACTACCTGGCCTAGGACTTTGTATGCCTCAATGCTAAGAACACAATAGCAGAGCTCACATGCAAACTACGGGTCAGCGGGTGTCTCGGGTAGATGTGCACCGAGATCCTAGCCCCGAACTGGCCTATGGTGTGATACGGAAGGAGCCTCAGAAATGAGCATGAGGACCAAGCCCAACCGTTCACTTGGCACAGAAGGAGCCTCGGGATGTGAACACCGAGGACCAAGCCCAACCGCCCAAGGTCTAACTGCAACTCCCATCGGCGTGACGATTGGCGATCCCGTAGACCTGCCACACAATCCGTAACCCGGGATTACAACACCGCGTGTCGACTCACGACGCATGCCATACAACAAGATTGTGGTACGGAAGGAGCCTCGGAAATTATCACGAGTACCAAGCCCAACCGTTCACTTGGCATGGAAGGAGCCTCGGGACGTGAACACCGTGGACGAAGCCCAATCGTCCAATTTATGACTCTTCTCACGACACCAACAACATTTATTCTACCAACTTAATTAATTGTGAGCACATGAGTTACTCATCTGATAATCAACACACAAGTTCATATCAATCACACTGAGCAATTACCCAATCTTTAGTAATCATTGTTATTAAATGACTAAATAGCATTCGTCCACTAATCCCCACCAAGTTGTTTCACTTTACCGCATATCATTCACGCTTTGTTTACGTGGGGTCTATTCCAATACTATCATCATGCATTTAATTATCACAGTGTTCATATAATGATTCACCTACAGCTTAATGTAAGATTATTACAAGACCTCCTCCGAGTCCCAATTCATTTATATAACTAACCCAGGAATTCAAATGCAGAATCCTGCTGGACAGCAACTTCAACTGAAGGTTCACGTGGCTACAAGAATCTGGTGAGTTTGTGTAACACCTCGATGGAAAGGTCTTTCCATGAGCTATAATGTTCATGTTCAGTCCGCAACCTAGATCGGACTGTATCCCACATGAAATTGGCTTCGAAGCCTGATGCGTACAGAACACAATTTCTGCACGCTTAGTCTGACAGCCCTCTACTCCGATCAAACATTCCCGTGCCTACAGACTTTACCCAAAGGCGTGTAACCACTCGTCGGAAAGGTAATCCCAAGGGCTACGAATTTCGTGTTTAGTCGGAAGCCCGGATCTTACCATATCTTGCCTGAAGATAGCCAAAAAGGTCGCTGCGTGCAGAACATAGATTTTTGCACGCATCTTGAGGCGAAATGAACAGCATCGGTTCATCTTCCTCCTCAAGCTGATTCTTCCATATCACCACCATGAAGTTCCTCCACCCTTATTCACCCTCTTAAGGCCATTCCTCTTCACGAATCCACCCCCATCATCACTTTGAAGAAGGTGAGGTTGAAGATGACTAAACATTAGAACACAAGTTCTAGAAAGGCCCTCCTAGAAACCTTCACCTCACACATCAAGACTCATTTGAGTCGATGTCTCGCCTAAGAATAACTATTGATCTAGCACCAAGGGATAGGGGGGAAGCTCACCTCATTTTCAGCGATTACGCCATTTCCGGCCATGGATCTTGTCATCCTTCTCGTTGGCATCTTTTTTTTCCTTGACGGCGGTGGCGTTTCCTCACGGGGCTGGTTGGCTCCAGCAAGTTCTATCTCCTTAAGAAGTTCCTCTCCAGAAAATAGGGTTTGGAAGAGAATAAGACGGCTAGGGTTTCATTTTTTCTCTTTTATACAGAAGTGACACAGGTAGGGACACGGTCGTGTCCTTACCCGTGTTCTGCTCTAGCGAAACGTCATCCACGGTTTGACTGCCATTTCGTGCTCATACACGGGTACTGACACGCCCGTGTCTGTACCCGTGTTTAGGTGACACGCTCGTGTCTGTACCCGTGTCGATACCCGTGTCCTGCTCGGAAAACATCTCGTCTTTCTTTCCTTAGAGCACAAGGGTAGGGACATGTCCGTGTCTCTGCCCGTGTCCTTCTCTGGTCAGCCATGTATGCCACTCAAAGCCATGCTACTCAAATCCATGGAACTTAATGCCACGGCACATGGGTAGGGACACGCCCGTGTCTCTACCCGTGTCCTCCTCGTGACAATCCACTCAACCCCGTGCCACTCAAAGCCATGGCACTCAACGCCATGACACACGGGTAGGGACACGCCCGTGTACTCCTCGTATCAATCCACTCAATGTCGTGCCACTCAAAGCCATGGCACTCAACGCCACGGCACACGGGTAGGGACACGCTCGTATCTCTACACATGTCCTCCTCGGGACAGTCCACTCAATGTCGTTCCAAAATCACTCAACACCACGATCACTCAACGCCACGGAACACGGGTAGGGACACGCCCGTGTCCCTACCCGTGTCATACTCAACACAGGTACTCAACTTATTTCCTTTTCCCCACGAGTGCGCGCCTGATCGCCTGCACCTCCTGAGCCTAAATCAGATCTCCTAACTTCAAAGCGCGCACAAGGGGCCTAGCGCAAATCGGGTCGTTACAAATCCTATAAACAAAATAAAAGATTTTGTCCCCAAAATCAGGTTAAGGCTACGGGGAGAGAAAAGCATAAAATAAACATGAACTAAAACATGCTTTTAAAGGTTACCTTGATAAAATAGCTCTGGGTAGCGCTTTTGCATCAAGTCCACCGGCTCCCACGTAAACTCCTCTTTCCCATGATTGGACCACAACACTTTTATTAGGGGAACACTTTTGCGGCGCAAAGTCTTCGTCTCGCTGCCTACTATCCGCACCGGCTCTAGTCGCACCGACCTATCAGTCGCAACTACTCCGTTAGTGGTTGGTACATATTGTTCGGGATGCAACAATGCCTTTCATAGCGACGACACATGGAATATGTCATGAAGGTTCTCTAGCTCTGGCGGTAACTCCAACAGATAGGCCAAAGGGCCAATCCTTTCCAATATGGCGTAGGGCCCAACATACCTTGGGTTGAGCTTCTTCACCCCGCGTATTAGAGATACTCCATGCATCGGCCTGATCTTCAGAAATACCTTGTCGCCCACTTGAAATTCAACCATTCGGTGCTTTGCATCATAATACTTTGCCTGGCGACTTTGAGCCTTGACCATGCGGTCCCTTATTAGTCTCACAACCACATCAGTATCATCCATGTATTCAACTCCCAAAGTCTTTGGATCTTCATCCTGCAGCCAAGACAAGGGTGTTCTACACCTTCTTTCGTAAAGGGCTTCCTGGGGCGCCATACCGATACTAGCATGATGTCTGTTGTGGTATGATAATTCTACCAAGGGTAGGAGCCTTTCCCACGGCTCTCCTCTATCCAAAACACATAACCTCAATAAGTCTTCCAATGTCCGGATAATCCTTTCAGATTGCCCGTCGGTTTGAGGGTGAAATGTTGTACTAAAGGTGAGGTGCGAACCCAAATATGCCTGCACTTCCTTCCATTCTATAGAGGTAAACTGACCATCCCGGTCAGAAACGATCGCCTTTGGCACGCCATGATACCGTACAAATTGTTCCACAAAAAGGCGTACAAAAACGTCCACGTGTGCTTCCTTATTCATAGATATAAAACGGGCTACCTTCGTTAAGCGATCAACGATGACCCATATCGAATCATTCCCTGAGCGGGAGCGAGACAAACTGTGGACGAAGTCCATGGAGACATCCTCGAACTTCCACTCGGGGATGGGCAATGACTAAAACAATCCACTGGGGCTCCTGCAATCTGCCTTCACCCTTTGATAGTCCTCGCAATGCGTAACAAAATGTCTGACGTCTTTCTTCATCCCCGGCCAATACATGGTCTTCCGCAAGTCAGCGTACATCTTAGTAATTCCAGGATGCACAGAATACTGAGAACAGTGTGCCTCTCTCAAGATATCTTCCCGAATTTTACCGCCCTTGGGAATGTAAAGCCAGCCACGGAAATGAACAAGGCCTTCCTTTAGAGAGTACTCATTGGTTGTCCCATCTTAAATTGACTTTTTTACCGAGGCCAGAGCCTTATCCCTTCCTTGCTCCGCCTGGATCCGGTCTCGAACATCGCACACTATGCTCATCGTGGTCAAGTACTCCGTATACCCGTCTGGTTGATCCTTATACACCAAAGTGATCTCCATCTCCTCAAGCATCCGAGCTAACTCCATATACATCAACCGGGACTCGGGGCTTGTTTCCGGTACCTTCCTGCTCAAAGCATCGGCTACGGAATTTACTTTTCCGGTGTGGTAGTTCAGGGTGTATTCATAATCGCACAAAAACTCCAACCACCGCCGCTGTCTTAGATTCAATTCCTTCTGGGTATGGACGTACTATAAGTTCTTATGATCCGAGAAGATTTTGCAGTGTACGTCGTATAGGTAGTGCCTCCAAATCTTCAAGGCAAACACTACTACTCTCAGCTCTAAATCATGTACTGGATAGTTGATTTCTTGCTTCTTCAGTTGTCTTGAAGCATAGGCGATCACATGCCCGTGCTGCATCAATACATCTCCCATTCCTTGATATGATGCGCCCGTGTAGACTTGAAATCCTTCCTTTCCGGATGGAAGGGATAGGATGGGTGCGGATGTAAGTCTGTCCTTTAGTTCTTGGAATACAGCTTCACATTGGGGTGTCCACTCATACGACACACCTTTCTTTGTTAGAGAAGTAAGAGGAAGAGCAATCTTTGAGAATCCCTTTACGAACATGCGGTAGTACCCGGCAAGTCAAAGGAAGATCTGCACATCAGCAGCTGACTTCAAAGGCGACCACTCCTTCACGGCACGCACTTTGGCCGGATCCAAAGCTAGCCCAGCCCCACTGATCACATGACCCAAGAAGGCAACCTCTTTAAGCCAGAATTCACACTTGTTGAACTTGGCGAAAAGGGCGTGCTCTTTTAACTTCTTCAGTACTAAGGCCAGATGCCCGACATGTTCTTCCTCCGTCTTGGAGTAGACCAAGATGTCGTCGATGAAAACACTGACAAAGACATCTAGATAGGGCTCGAACACTTTGTTCATCAAGCTCATGAAAGCTGATGGGGCATTTGTGAGCACAAACGGCATCACTGTGAACTCATACAAGTCGTACCTTGAGCTGAAAGCCATTTTCTGAATATCATCCTCTTGTATTCTCAATTAATAATACCCCGAGCGCAAATATTGCTTGGAAAACCAATGTGCTCCCACCAGTTGATCGAACAACTCATCGATCTGAGGTAACGGATAGTTGTTCCGTACCGTCAGTCGGTTGAGTTCCCGATAGTCTATGCATAATCGCAGGGTTCCATCTTTCTTCTTAACAAATAGAACAGGGGCTCCCCAAGGTGATGAGCTGGGGCAAACAAACCCTGATTCTAAAACCTCTTGCAGCTGAATTCTAAACTGAGCGAGTTCCTTCGGGGCCATTCGGTAAGGAGTCGTGGAGAAAGGCTTGGCACCCGATACAAACTTGATTTTAAAATATACTTTTCTGTGTGGGGGTAATCCTGGCAATTTCTCCGGAAATACTTCGGGGAAATTGCGCACCAACCGCACATCCTTGATATCCAACGCCAACTCCTTCAGCACGAAGTAAATCATGAAAATTTCATCTCCCTTCATGTGGGCTTTTAAAGCCTAGACTGAATATAACATCATACGGGGCGCGAAGTAAATACCTTGAAAGATGACCTCTGAATCTCCATGTCTCAACGAGATCCTCTTCTGTGCGCAGTCAATCTTCACATAGTGTTGATCCAGTCATACCATGCCCAAAATGAGGTCAAACTCTGGCATTCCCAAGACTGTGGCAGGGGTGTCGAAGAGCTTTCCTTCAAAGAGAACCTCAAACTCGTACTTCGCAGTTGCCATCATATCCGATCTGTCTGGAAGGCGCACCCTTCGAGCAATACCAGTGAAGTATTGCACTCCATCTATATCTTTGATGAAGTGTTCAGACACAAAAGAGTGTGAGGCACCGGTGTCGAATAACGTATAAGCCGGTTTACCTCCGACCATTACGGTGCCTAAGTGTCAATAATAATTCTCAAGCTAGGCGTCTAGTATATCTTAAGCAACTTGAGTGTATTAATGAAAATAAAATGACTAACTATAATCATACCTACGATCACCTCCTGAGGGTTCTGCTCTTGAGTCATGTTCAACGCATACATCTAATCCCGAGTGGGCCCAGGGTTTCCTCTTCGTGGTCCTCGTCCTCAACCACGCATGTACCCCCGCCCTCGAGGAGCTGCTGGAGGGAAAGCAAGAGGCGCATTTCCAAATAGTTGCGGGCAGTAGCGTCGAATGTGGCCCGGTTGGTTGCATTCGAAGCACACTCGCTCATGCCGCCCACCGGGTTGTTGAAATTGTTGTGGTGGAGGCAATGCTAGCGGTTGCGGAACCGGGCGCTCCATTCTAAAATTCGGGGGGAAACGTCTGCCACCTCTTCGATATCCTTTTCCTCCTCTATTATCAAATCTCCTTCTATTGCTGAGGTCGGCTTCCATCACGCCTTAAGCTGGCCTCTTACCACTTTTCAAGTGGTCCGCTTCCAACCTCTTCGCCATGTCAATAATCTCGGCTAGACTAGAGTCCGCTATAAACAAAAGGGCTTGCCTCAGGGGGTCTCGCAAGCCTTTGTAGAAACATTTTGCGTATCCTCTATCATCCAACTCATAAGAGTCAGCAAATCTAGCCAAGTGCTGAAACTCCCGTTGGTATTCAGTCACCGACTTGGACCCTTGCTTCAGTTGCAAAAATCTCTATTCAAGATTATCCCTAGCGGCCAAGGGGATGAAATGCTCTAAAAAGGCTTCAGAGAATTCGCTCCAACTGATATCTGTGTAAACCCATCCTTGAAAAGTGGAGCCCATGAGGGACTTCCACCACCTTTTGGCGTACAGCTCTAAGAGTGTCACTAGAAGGGTCACCACCATGTTGTTTGTGCACCTTATTCCTGCCAATAGTTCTTGTCTAGTGTCGAGCCATTCTTCCGTACACACTGTCAACTCTGTCCCAAGGTAAGCAGGAGGGGAGAGAGCTCGAAAGTGCTTAACCAAGTGGATCCCGGACCCTGCTGTTGTACAGGGTCTTGCTGGGATTGGTACCTGAAGGCGTCCAGGATAGCTGTGAGCATCTGCCCCAGCTTGGATTGTTGGAATTGTGTAGGTACGGATGGGGTGGGGGTGCCTCTCACCGGCTCAACATGTACCAGGATCCACACATAAGGTATAAACTTAAGGTTAGGTCGGCTAATCTAAGGTCAAAGATGGACAAACTTAGTGTGAATTACATATGGGCACACCACTGCTTCCGCTAAGTCAGTTTGTCCCAAAACTGACTAATCGAACGGGGGTGGCACCATTGTTAAATGACTTCTTTAGTTCAGGATAGGAGCAAGCTGATACCATTTGTAAGACCCCCCTCCCGGAACATAGAACACGGCACGAGAGGGGTCTTATGCCCAGAACAGCCGCCTTGCGGTAGCACTAGCACTCGGGCTAGCCTGTACCACAAGATGCCTATTCTGCCGGCTATAACCAATATCATAGATTGCCAACCCAACCAATAAAAAAGAATAGAAGTCAAATCCACACCAAGCATATAAACAAAGATATAACAAAAGGAAACTCAACTTATATGAATGCTCATACAAACTTATAAGTTGAGGATTGTTCAGCAATAAGTAACTCATCATATAGGAGTGCCCATACAAACTTATATGATGAGGATCTTGTGTATGTAATGAGGTGTAATGGTATGTATGCAATGCAATGACTCACCCATGATCACGCACATGGAATCGCTATGTCGACACAGACTTGTAGTTCCCACTTTTCGAGCAGGTAGGTAACCTCGCATGCGTCAACCGTCGTGGCCGGACGGTGGCAGTAGATTGGGCATCTCTACTACTAGGCTGGTCTCCACACTACCTAGCCTTGGCCTTTTTACGCCTCAATGCTAAGAACACAACAGCAGAGCTCACATGCGCACTATGGCTCAGCGGGTGTCTCGGGTTGATGTGCACCGAGATCCTAGCCCCGAACTGGCCTATAATGTGATACGGAAGGAGCCTCAAAAATGAGCACGAGGACCAAGCCCAACCGTTCATTTGGAATGGAAGGAGCCTCGAGACGTGAACACCGAGGACCAAGCCAAACCGCCCAAGGTCTAACTGCAACTTCCATCAGTGTGATGATTGGCGAGCCCGTAGACCTTCCACACTATCCATAACCCAGGATTACGACACCGTGTGTCTACTCACGCTGCATGCCACAAAACCACATTGTGGTACGGAAGGAGCCTCGGAAATGAGCACGAGGACCAAGCCCAACCATTCACTTGGCATGGAAGGAGCCTCGGGACGTGAACACCGAGGACCAAGCCCAACCGTCCAATTTATGACTCTTCTCATGACACCAACAACATTTACTCTACCAACCTAATTACTCGTGAGCACATGAGTTACTCATCCGATAATCAACACACAAGTTCATATCAATCACACTGAGCAATTACCCAAGCCCTAGTAATCATTGTTATTAAATGACTAAATAGCATTTGTTCACTAATCCCCACCATGTTGTTTCGCTTTACCGCATATCATTCACCCTTTGTTTACGTGGGGTCTATTCCAATACTATCATCATGCATTTAATTATCACAGTGTTCATATAATGATTCGCCTACAGCTTGATATCGGATTATTACAAGACCTCCTCTGAGTCCCAATTCATTTATATAACTAACCCAGGAATTCAGGTGCAGAATCCTGCTGGACAGCAACTTCAACCGAAGGTTCCTATGGCTACAGAAATCTGCTGAGTGCATGTAACACCTCGATGGAAAGGTATTTCCATGGTCTACAACTTTCATGTTCAGTCTGAAACCCAGATCGGACTGTATCCCACATGAAATTGGCTCCAAAGCCTGCTGCGTACATAACAAAATTTCTGCACGCTTAGTCCGACAGCCCTCTACTCTGATCAGACATTCCTGTGGCTACAGACGTCATCCGAAGGCGTGTAATCACTCGTCGGAAAGGTAATCCAAAGGGCTACGACTTCCATGTTTAGTCGGAAGCCCACATCTGAACATATCTTGCCTGAAGATAGCCAAGAAGGTCGTTGCGTGCAGAACACAGATTTTTGCACGCATCTTGAGGCGAAATGAACGGCATCGGTTCATCTTCCTCCTCCATCTGATTCTTCCATATCACCACCAGGAGTTCCTCTACCCTTATTCACCCTCTTAAGGTCATTCCTCTTCACGAATCCACCCCCATCATCACTTTGAAGAAGGGGAGGTTGAAGATGACTAAACATTAGAACACAAGTTCTAGAAAGGCCCTCCTAGAAACCTTCACCTCACACATCAAGACTCATTTGATTCGATGTCTTGACTAAAAATAACTATGGATCTAGCACCAAGGGAGAGGGGGGAAGCTCACCTCATTTCCAGTGGTTCCGCCATTTTCAGCCATAGATCTTGTCATCCTTCTCGTTGGCATCATTTTTCCCTTGACTGCGGTGGCGTTTCCTCATGGGGTTGGTTGGCTCCAGCAATATCTATCTCCTTCAGAAGTTACTCTCAAGAAAATAGGGTTTGGAAGTGAATAAGACGGCTAGGGTTTCATTTTTTCTCTTTTATACAGAAGTGACCTGGGTAGTGACACGACCGTGTCCTTACCCATATTCTTCTCTGGAGAAACATCATCCACGATTTGACTGCCGTTTCATGCTCATACATGTGTACTGACACGCCCGTGTTTGTACCTGTGTCCAGGTGACACGCCTGTGTATGTACCCGTATCGATACCCGTGTCCTGCTCGGAACACTTCTCGTCTTGCTTGCCTTGGAGCACATGGGTAGGGACACGCCTGTGTCTCTACCCATGTCCTTCTCTGGTCATCCATGAATGCCACTCAAATCCATGCTACTCATAGCCATGACAATCAATGTCATGGCACACGGGTAAGGATACGCCTGTGTCTCTACCCGTGTCCTCCTCGTGACAATCCACTCAACGTCGTGCGACTCAAAGCCATGGCACTCAACGCCACGGCACACGGGTAGGGACACGCCCGTGTATCTACCCGTGTCCTCCTCATGACAATCCACTCAACTTCGTGCCACTCAAATCCATGGCACTCAACGCCACAGCACACGGGTAAGGACACGCCCGTATCTCTACCTGTGTCCTCCTCAGGACAGTCCACTCAATGTCGTGCAAAAATAACTCAATGCCACGATCACTCAATGCCATGGAACACGGGTAGGGACACGCCCGTGTCCCTACCCGTGTCATACTCAACACAGGTACTCAACTTATTTCCTTTTCCCCACGAGTGTGCGCCTTATCGCCTGCACCTCCTGAGCCTAAATCAGCTCTCCTAACTTCAAAGCGCGCATAAGGGGCCTAGTGCGAATCGGGTCGTTGCATTCACCCCCCTCTAGCTGATTTAGGTAGATGCTAGATACTTTTAATTGGTATCAGAGGGAGGTGAAAGCCTCTCATCTCACCCAGCTCTTGAGGCTCCCAGCTTGTGGGGAAGCAGATCACCTCGATGAGGAGGACTTCATAAGGGCTATGTTATTATGTGGTTTGCCCAAAGGTACAAAAGCGATCAAAAGAAAAGGAATGAACGATGAAGGAAAGTTGCTGTCAAACATCATCAGAAAAGTGTTTCTATGCAAAATTGGATCGCATGACTACCTATAGACTGAGATATTCAAGACTCTTGTTGCGATCATTTGTAGGAAGAGGTTAGAGTGTGGTGCTTTGCTGTTCCAGAAAATCAAGGACAGCCTTCGCACTCCCAACTTTGGGAGGATTATCAGCCTGTACAAGTATCAGATGGATGGTTATAGGTTCGATATGACCAAAGGGTACCTATCCACCATCTCAAGAAAATAGACTCCACAATATTCACAAGATGGGATAGGAGGATTGCTAGGCAAGGGGGAGCCCCGGATGTGGCTGTGGAGGAGGAAGATCAGGCTCATGAGGATAGGATTCCTTCTCCACACCCCAGTGACATTCCTGAGAGTTCGAGGGCAGGAATAGAGGGGGAGTCCGTTATTCCAGTCCTAGAGCCAGAGAATCTTCTGACAGAGGTTGATTAGATTTCTCAGACAGCTATTGAGGAGTGGGTTCCTGAGGAGGCAGAGGCTGATACAATTGAGGAAGATGTTGCTGAAGAAGAGGGTATAGATGATGTTGATGATGAGGCTGCTAATAAGATGAGAATTGATTCTGATAAGTCTGTTGATGCTGAGGTTAGTGCTGCTAATGCACTCATTGTAGTGGAGAACTTGATAGTCTGTAACAACTCCCCTCGTTAAATAACATATAATAGAAAGTACGGACGGGGCCCCACACTATATGCCACAAACAAACGGAGAGGTCACGGGTTAATAACAAAATACCATCGCACCTAACCCAGAGCATTCTAGCGGAAGCTTATTACGTACAAGAACTCAACCATTGAATGTCCACTACTATATAAATATCACATTTATATAAATAACCAGGAATGTATACAAGTACACCCCGCTCACCGCCTTAAGGCCTTACAAGTTTCTCTTTACAAAATATTATTTCATACATTGGCACGTAGGCCGACCACACATGAAATCCAAAGCTGTGCACGACCTTCAAGGGCCTACAAGAAGCAGTAGCAAGGGCTTTAGCCCGCTCAATCCAATCAGCCTGCAACACCTACATATGAACTACCACCCTAAGGGTGATCAACAAAGCAACGGTCAGCATTCAGCTAACCAATTATAACGACCCTACCCCTTACCCGGGGCAATGGTTCCTTCCCTGCATGCAGTGCAATCACAATATATCTATATATATAACACAACAACATCACAAATGCTGTCCTTCGTGCCAGGCGCTCTGTGCACTCAGGGCACGCTTATGGTGTACTGAATCATCCTTGGTACACCACCGATTCGAGGTGCTTAGCTTGTTGGTCGGGTATAAGCCGCCAAACTTACATTAGAGACCTCATGCACCCACCCCACTCAGAGGCGTTCACCTCACGATAATTGTGAGCACTATCGGTCGACCTACTCTCGTAGTGTAACAAGCCGCCGAGAAGGCCCGCAGCCCCCCATTTGCAGTGCTACGGATCGACTGCTCACACGCTCCTACACTAAACTTGTTGGTTGGTTCATCTCGCCCATCCCACTCAAAGGTTCTTAACTTGTATAGCCATGGGCATCAGCCTCCAAACCCCTGTTGAAGACCTCTGGCGCCCATCCACTCAGAGGTATCCGCAATCCATCTCATAACATAGGCACATAGTACCGCTTTCCCATCCATCATCCAGCTCGTACCGATCATACAACCAAAGGAGCTATGCAAAGCTTCCTTACCACAATTTACAAGCATCCTTACACTCTCCGTAAGCTATTCAGTTTATACACGGAGTCTTCTCTGGTTCGCAGTATCATCAATCTGGACTATCCATCCAGATGGGCTTCATGCAGCATGCCTATTCCGTACAACACACTTCCGGATCTAAATGTAGACTCAACCACTAGAATCGCTTATGCTTTCCACCTATGGTGGAAGATCCCATGCACATGCACAAAGTAGGACTTCACTTGTCCAAGAAGGAGATCGTTACCCTTTACGATCACTTCAGAGCCAAGGAGAAATTAGCCGGATGGAAATCACTGTGACGGCTTTGCCTCCACAACGCTGGCCTCGGATCTCGAGTCGGACCATTGACGCTCCTCCGGCAACCGGAACCCTTCTCCTTCTTCCTCCTCAAAGCTCTCCCTTCTCTCTTTTTAGAAAGAGAATGTCCAAGGCAATAGAATGAGAAATACTTCTCAATCCATGGTCTTATCACTACAGGGATAAGTTTGGACCACATGATCCAAATAGAAGGAAATTAATGGCCTTGATCTGCCCTCAAATATCTATTTTTGGGCTGACACAGCCTGTAACATGTTTGTGTCACAGTCCGTGTTCCCTATACGGCTAAGGAACCGACTCAATCCAGACCAGAACACGGGGTAATACATGCCCGTGTCAAGCCCTAACATGCCCATGTCACAAGGTACACGCCCGTGTCGAGGGGCGCGTTCCTCAATCGACACAGGACCAACTCCCCCGAGAAGGACACGGCTAAGGAACATGTTTGTATCCTTAGCCGTGTTCTAAACACGCCCCTATGACACGCCCGTGTCCCAGGACGTGTCGCCTCACTCAACGATCATCGATTGAATTGTGTCGACAATTCGACACGCACAGTGAAGGACACACCCTGGGACACGCCCGTGTCCCAGGCCGTGTGCCTCACTCGAAACACACTCGACGCCCACTCGAGTCCTACTCGAGACCTACTCGAGTACCGAGAGCTCTTACACGCCCTGGGATACGCCCGTGTCCCAGGACATGTCACCCAACCTAAACTCCAAAGCGGGATTTGGGGTGTTACAACCCTCCCCTCCTTATAGAAATTTTGTCCCAAAATTTAGCGCAACATATCCAACAACACAACCATTCCTTTGTTATCAATATACACAAAATGATCCGGGCTTACTCTCCCCACGGCCTCGCACAAACAAAGTCATTTATCAACATACATACAACATTACAACAGGTACGGGAATCCATCACTCCAAGAGTATAGTACACTCTTTACTTCACAGTATTTCCGCTCGTCCGCATCCTGCATAATCCTCTTTACTGACACGCTCTATCCATAATCACTCTTTTCACCACGGCTATGTTAATCCACTCATAGCGGTGATACCAAGATAAGTTCATAGGATAATAAAAATCTTAAGCCAGCACCCAACAACCTCTTTATTCACGATCACACCATGTTTATACGCGCAAAAAAAGATCGTATACATTATTATAGAAATGAACACATAATTAGAGATAGTCTTGCCCTTCTTACTTCGTGTTGTCTAAGGGCCATTGTTGCAGCTTCGGGCTTTATGTCCTTCTCTATCACACAAGTAGCAAACGGTTGAAGTTTTCCCTACAACTGCTTAAGTCTCACCCTTCTTTGCCCTTGGTATGTCCCATAATAGCAGCTTCGGGCACGATGCCCCACCTTACCACAAGAAAAACAAATATCTGTACCACACCTTTTTTTTGTTCCCATGATAGTGTAAGTGGTTGGTTCCAACATATGTAACTGTTTATTCCACGTATGATCATCGGATTTTTACATATTGGCAAAAATTGGCACATTGATACTGTGCCTCGCTCTAAACTTCTTTAAACCCATTTCCAAAGACCGAGCTGCCAGTACCAAGGCATCAAATCCAAGAAACTTTGCCCCCCCCAATACACGTTGTAGTTCATCGCACAGACCATCGTAAAATCTGTTGGTATTCGTCTCCTCGGTTTCGAACACAAACTCTGCATATTGTCTCAACTCAACAAATGCATGAAAATACTCCTTGACCGTATATGGTCCTTGGGTAAAACACATATTCAATGGCGGGATCAATGTTCTTTCCCTTGCCACCTGCTCATGGTGGGCCTTGATCATCGCAAAAACCACCTCCGCGATCAACCAGATCGTCTCGACCAAAGGAGGAGGTGTGGGCACCGTAGCTAGTGCCGCACTCTCACCCGAACACTGGGGCTCAGACTGCCCAACTCCACTCCTTGTCACCTATACATGAACAAGACATCACTAACATCCAATCAAAAATGACAAACAAGCCCAATACACACACTCACATTCCTAGTGGACATTCTTGAGTTCATTTATGTTAACACAGTTCATTTATGAAACCTCCCTTTGATACCAAAATGTAACGACTCCACCCGTTAAATAACATATAATAAAAGGTCCGACTGGGGCCCCACACTATATGCCACAAACAGATAGCGAGGTCACAGGTTAATACCAAAATACCATCGCACCTAACCCAGAGCATTCTAACGGAAGCTTATTACGTGCAAGAACTCAACCATTGAATGCCCACTACTATATAAATATCACATTTATATAGATAACCAGGAATGTATACAAGCACACCCCGCTCACGTCCTTAAGGCCTTACAAGTTTCTCTTTACAAAATATGATTTCATACATCGGCACGCAGGCCAGCGACACATGAAATCCAAAGCTTCGTACGGCCTTCAAGGGCCTACAAGAAGCAGCAGCAAGGGCTTCAACCCGCTTAATCCAATCAGCTCGCAACACCATCATATGAACGTCCACCTCAAGGGTGATCAACAAAGCAACGGTCAGCATTCACCTGACCAATTATAACGACCCTACCCCTTACCCGGGGAAATGGTTTCGTCCCTGCATGCAGTGCAATCACAATATATCTATATACATAACACAACAACATCACGCACGTCGGCCTTCGTGCCAGGCGCTCCGTACACTCAGGGCACGCTTACGGTGTACCAAATCATACTTAGTACACCACCGATTCGAGGTGTTTAGCTTGTTGGTCGGGTATAAGCAGTCAAACCCATGTTGGAGACCTCACGCACCCACCCCACTCAGAGGCGTTCACCTCACGGCAACTGTGAGAACTATCGATCGACCTACTCTCGTAGTGTAACAAGCCGCCGGGAAGGCCCGCAGCCCCCCATTTGTAGTTCTACGAATCGACTGCTCACACGCTCCTATACTGAACTTGTTGGGTGGTTCATCTCGCCCATCCCACTCAGAGGTTCTTAACTTGATGGCCATGGGCATCAGCCTCAAAACCCTTGTTGAATACCTCTTGCGCCCATCCACTCAGAGGTATCAGCAATCCATCTCATAACACAGGCACATAATGCCACTTTCCCATCCATCATCCAGCTCGTACCGAGCATACAACCAAAGGAGCTATGCAAAGCTTCCTTACCACAATTCACAAGCATCCTCACACTCTCCGCAAGCTATTCAGTTTATACACTGATTCTCCTCCCGTTCGCAGCATCACCAATCTAGACTATCCATCCAGATGGGCTTCACACAGCATACATATTCCGTACTACACACTTTCGGATCTAAATGCAGACTCGACCACTGGAATCGCTTACGCTTTCCACCTCTTGGTGGAGGATCCCATGCACATGAACAAAGTAGGACTTCACTTGTCCAAGAAGGAGGTCGTTACCCTTGACGATCGCTTCGGATCCATGGAGAAATTAGCTGGATGGAAATCACCACGACGGCCTTGCCTCCACAACGCTAGACTCGGATCTCGAGTCGGACCTTTGACGCTCCTCCGGTAGTCGAAACCCTTCTCCTTCTTCCTCCTCCAAGCTCTCCCTTCTCTCTTCTTAGAAAGAGAATGGCCAAGGCAATAGAATGAGAAATACTTCTCAATCCATGGTCTTATCACTGCAGGGAGAAGCTTGGACCACAGGATCCAAATAGAAGGAAATGAACGGCCTTAATCTGCCCCCCAAATATCTATTTTTTGGTTGATATGTCCTGTGACACGTTCGTGTCACAGGCCGTGTTCCCTAAGAGGCTAAGGAACCGACTCAATCAAGACCAAAACACGGGCTAAGACACGCCCGTGTCAAGACTTGACACGCCCGTATCACAAGGTACATGCCCGTGTCGAGGAGCGTGTTCCTCAATCGACACAGGACCAACTCCCCCGAGAAGGATACGGCTAAGGCACACGCCCGTGTCCTTAGCCGTGTGCCAAACACGCCCCTGTGACACGCTCGTATCACAGGCTGTGTTCTACACTCAACGCCACTCAACGCTGCCCGGTTTCCAACCCGAGAAGGACACGCCCTAGGACACGCCTGTGTCCCTGGCTGTGTTGCCTCACTCAATGATCGTTGACTGAATTGTGTCGACAATTCGACACGCGCAGTGAAGGACACACCCTGGGATATGCCCGTGTCCCAGGTCGTGTTCCTCACTTGAAACACACTCGACGCCCACTCGAGTCCTACTAGAGACCTACTCAAGTACCGAGAGCTTAACACGCCTGGGGCACGCCCGTGTCCCAGGCCGTATCACCCAGCCTAAACTCCAAATCGAGATTTGGGGTGTTACATAGTCTCTCTCCCTGAAATTATTCCCGCTTCATCTTCTGAGGGGAAGGTGCCTAAGACTTCTATATCAGTTTCTACTGAGGTCGACAGGTTTATCCACAATCTTGAGAAGAGAGTTGCCAAGGCAACAGGTATACCTCTAGTTCTTCCTGAGGAGGTAGTTGAGATTTGTGATATGGTAGGAGATTCATAGGAGCATCCTCCTATCGTAGATGCTTAAGTGCCTTTGCTGAGTTCTAAAGCACGAATATACCTGATCTATGAGTCTTTCAGTGAAGATCTGCCTTCTCTCTCACCAATTGCTTATGAGATAGTTACCACCTCCAATGCTGATAGTTCAATTCTCAATACAATAGAGGTCATGTTGGCAAGACAGCAAGCACAATTTGAAGGGACAATGAAGATAGTTCTAGACAAGGTAAAAGAGACTGAGAAAGATGTTAACAGAGGCCTTGCTAAAGTCAAAATTTAGATTGAAGCACTTGATACAAAGATTGACTTTGTTGAGGGTGGAAAATCCATCAAGCTGAACATGGATGGCCAACAATATACCAAAGAAATTGTGGAAAATGTGTACACAAATGCCAAGATATGATTGAAGCACACACCAATTCTATGTCTCATTATGATGACAGCTTGCAAGCATATGCAAATGCTCTGGCTGCATAAGTCAGAAAGGGGGAGGACTCCTTGGAAGCTAAGGTGGCAGCTAGGGTCAATGTACTTGAAGTAGCAATATTAGCAAATTTCAAAAGTGTAAATGACTTCAGTTATAACAACTATGTGTGGCTGCATAGTCAGTAGATAGGATCTCAAGTACCAGTTGTGCCTGTACCAGCACATGATGAGACTCATCCTGCCCAGGATTACTCTCAATTCTCGTCAGACACACAGGGTTTTTATCAGGATGATACTGTTACTACTACTGCTGCTGAGGCTCCATAGGTAGATATTGTTGAAGATTTCCCCCTCCGGCTCACAACTGAAGAAGATATGGGGAAGGTTCGTCTGCTGTCAGGTCAGAACCAAATAGAGAGATGGAAGAAGTGTGGAGTCCCATATCTAGAGGTATTATATTGGATATATTCTCCTTGGTCGATATTGGTGATGAAAAACATCAGCACCACTATGATCAGGAAGAATGGAACAAGTACAAGCTATCCTGCACAAAAAGGAGAATTCACATAAGAAATCATAGAAATGTTGATCTGATTCCTGCACCTCCTCCAAAGTATTTTCCAAAGCCAAAGGCTTGTTTTGATAGACGGAGGAAGAAGAGTCAGAGTAGGCTGGACCAATAGTTATATTTTGTGTTGAGTTGTGGGTTGCCCCCTCCAAATTATGAACAATTTGATATATATATATATATATATATATATATATATATATATATAGATATATGATTTTTATGATTGTCTTAAAACGCGTGTTTGTTGGGTACATTCGACACAATGTACTTGATTTGAAGAAGCCCTTTAAATTTAATGATATACACAAAATATGTATTTGATGTATATTTCAGTTCATACTTGCAGGTTGCCTATGTTATAATGATTTGACAGGTGGTCCAAGTCACATGGACAAGTGGAATCTAAGAAGCTGACTAGAAAGTGAAGAAAATTGTCTAAGTACAAAAGCATCGAGTGAAGTCAGCATAGTGCTGAGTAAAGTCAGCACAGTCAACATCTAGCAACTTGCAGTGCAGAAAATTAGCTAAGTACAAAAGTGTCTACACACTTCAACAATGTCGACACCTTTGCAGAAGCTATGTTGAGACTAAGTCAGCAGTGTCGAGACAAGTTAGCTAACTTGACACATAGAAGATTCCAGATAGCTGTGTGGAGACAAGTCAGTTGTCTCGACACCTTGAAGACTAAGTCGCCATATCGGCAACTACATGCGGTCTTCGGTATTTCCTCCTCCTGGATTCATAGCTGATAATATCCCGACCTCAAATCTAGTTTCGACAACCAATGAGCTCCCTTTAGCTGGTCAAAAAGCTTGTCTATTCTCGATAAAGGGTACGCGATTCATACTGTCAGCTTGTTCAGTCCTCTGTAGTTAGTAACAAAAAGGGGTGTCTGCCTCAGATTATAACATCCCTCAAATAACTAGACCCCCAAGATTGATTTTATCAAGACTAGGTCATGACAAAACCCTAGGAAACCGAAGAAGACCCAAGCGAGCTAAGGCATGGAGGTGGATATCACCTTGGTTTACAAATAGCTCAACCCAGTCACCAGTCCTAAGGTTTGGCTATAAGGGTTTCACATTAACTCCATGACCCCACCATGGCACCCCTAACCCTAGGGGAGGTCAATGGGTCACCAAGGACCCATTTGGGTCAAACAAAAGGGTCAAGTTGACCAAAGTCAACACAAACCCTAATTAGGTCAAACTAAGCTCACACATGGTCAATTGATCCCCCTTAGCCAAAAGGACCCACCTAGACCTTCCTAAGCCCTAAGGGAGTCCAATGGGTCACCAAGGACCCATTGGGGTCAGCAAAAGAGGCTAAGTTGACCAAAGTCAACCCTAGCCCTAAAATGGTCAAAATGCCCTGACTAAGGGTCAAGTGGCTTCCAAGGTGCCCAACCAACCCTACCCAACCCTTCCTAGACCTTAGGGGAGGCCAATGGGTCACCAAGGTCCTATTTGGTTCAATCCAAAAGGCCAATTTGACTAAAGTCAATTCAACCTAGGTTCAGGTCAAACTAGCTCAAGTTGGCCTAACCTAGCCCAATCCATTTGGGCTAAGCCCCATTGAGGTGGTCTACTAGCCTCATGGGGTTTAGAATTATCCAAAATACCACTCATTTTCTGGAAATGGTGACTAAGAGAGAGAAAGCTCCACTCCCCCTTTAATGGAGTAGAGAGAAAATGAGGAAGAGAGCCATTCATGGCCAAGGGAGGCCAAGGTCCTTCTCTCTTCATTCCAATAAGTTGATTCATCTCCCTTGATGAATTAGGAGAAGATAAAGAGGTTTTCCAGGCTGTGCAGAGGCTGGAATAAGTGGGTTATACATTGGCCAAAAAAGCTCCATCAAGGCCATTAATGGTGAAATCAAGATTGACCGTTCCCCTTCCCCATTTGACAATCTTAAAAGCTTACATAGGTCTAGAGGAGTCGGTTCCACACATTCCCTGAAGCATCCGAGCCCTCCTGTACTGCAGTTACAGAGCACCGGAAAGCTCAAATTCTGGCAATGGCGACCTGGCGATCGGTCCGCCTTTAACCCTCCCAAAAGGTCCTATCCTACTCTCCTTCTTCAGTGGTTAGATCCACAACTATTGGCTGCAGGGTTTGGGATCAATTGACCCCAAATTGGCCAAGCCGAAAGCATGGTTTTCAAGATTTGAATTCCAACCATAAACCCCTGTTACTACCACCTCCGGCCGGCCTACCACCGTCTATCGCCGGCCACCACCTCAATGAAGGTGGTGGTGGCATTGGCCGTCCGAGGAGACGCTCAGGTGGCCGAGAAAATGCCTCCCAAATCATCCCAGGACGGGCCAATCCTGGCAATTGTCTCAAGGAGGAAGATGAGCCGATTCCGTCGGATATGCTTTACGATTTGTGCGACCGGATTTAATTAAAGATTTTATTATTTCATTTCTTTCACTATTACTGTAGTATTTTTAAATTAAAATTTAAAAATACTTATAGGGAAAACCAGAGGAAATGCTCTATATGAAAGTTATATCCCATGAGGTCTACTTTATTTTAAAATTTATTGCATCCCAGTTGGATCAGTGGTCTGACCACAGCACTCCATATGGTGCAGCCTATACATAGTAGGATTGACCAGAGACAAATCTGAGTGCCCCAACTAAACCACTCATCCAAATGCTTTGAACTTTTGTTCATAACTTAGTCTCACCTATTTCTCTGACATATCCAAAAATGGGAAATTGGGGAGAATAGTTTTCTATACTTTTTTGTAAAAATTTAATAAAATAAGTATGAATTAATTAAGGGGTCTATGGACCTCAAAATCAACAAAAATTCTGGTGGATGGTTCATACGATCAATATATGGCTCAGGTAAAAATATCAACTCATTTGGGGTTGGTTTGAATAGTTATTGGTATGACCAAAGTTTGGTCCCATAAGGTTAAATTAGGGCAAAAGAGTACTTAGGGCATGGAGGGGTCAATTCTCACCCAAAAGGGTTGGGACTTTGGCCAGAGCCCCAAGGTCTGTTAAAACACCCTCACTTGGAGTTTGGGGTGGATTAGGGTGGATTTGCCCTAGGACCCTAGTTCAAACCCTAAGGTTGAACTTTGGGGGGTTTGTGAAGGACATAGGGTGATATGTCCTTGTATGGACTTGGAGTATATTCCATGTGATATTAGGATGGTGAATAACCCTAGGAAGTAATTCTATGACTTTTAGAGTTTACATCCCCCTTGTAACAACTTAGAACCATTTAGGGCACTTTTACACTTGATTTTATAACTGCATCATAGGACTTTGGATGATCTTGAAATTTAGGCAGTGGCCAAATAATACTATTATTAAGATCTTGAAATTTTAGTGTGAATTTTAGATCAGTATTTGAGATACTTCATTCACAACCCTTGTAGATGCCCAAATCATTAAGGAATTTATTAAGAGATATCTACTCATCAAAAACTTATGAAATTTGGTAAGAGGATCTTTTAAGTTATTCATGAGCTCTACAAATGTTTATAGAATTATTGGAGCAATGTCTATATGGGTTACTTCACAAGGTGCCTAATATTGTTTTTTTTAATGATTTAATTATGTGACCAAATAAGTTTGGAAAATAATAATCCCTGGTTAATAGTCTCTCTTGCTTGTGTTTGTCATCTGGTAATTTTCCTATAATTTTTGATGAATAATTCTATTTTTCCCCTAAATATCTTAATATTGTAGTTGTTTATTCAATAAATTATTGATGGTCAAATTCATCTTGAAAATTGGGATTTTTGGGTATTTACTATTGTTTAGATGATATTAACCTATCATAATTTTGTTAAGACCATGCCTAGTCAGAAAATTGTACTTGATGTTCAAAAGCATTATTGGCTTAATTTTTAGGAAAATATAATAAATGCCAAATAAATTTGTAAAAATGTTATCTTCTTGATTTAACCTTAAATTATCATGATAGACCCCCAGTAATAATCTTAGGTCATTTGGATATATAATTGAAGGGTCACCATTCCTACTCATCATATAGCTTAGGTTGGTCGGCACATAGTAAAACTGTATAATTATGTTAGCATGTGGGAAGGACATAGGGAGTTGGGTTAATGATATACTGATTTGGTAAGGTGAAATTGAGTTCATCATTAGGAGTGATGATGGGGAGGGTGTTGGTCTGACTCTTGTTAAGCGGTGCTCAGGATCGACGAAAGAACATCTTTCCTGTGGAGAAAGAGAGAGAGAGTCAAAATACAATAGGGTTAGATTTAGTATAACTTTAAATGGGATTGAGACCTGGGTAGATACCAATAATAGTAAGTGCCTTGCGAAAGGGAGTTGGGCTTCAGCCAATCATAGTTCCTTGTGCCCTCGAGAGCCCTTCAAAGGGAATACCTTGGGTAGTCCAAGGTTAACCTAAATCGTAAGAATAATGTTAAAGAGAAACTAGTAAAGAAAAACTAGGACTTCACCTTCACTTACCCCGATGTCTCGGGAGTTTAGCTTGGCTAGGTTATCCGAGCGATAGGCTCGGTGGTTGTGAAAAGGGGCAGGTTAGCCCAGCGAGCTGAAGGCTCGGAAGGTAGTTGTAATGGACAGGATTGTCCGGGGAGCCGATGGCTCGGGAAATTCATGATTGCATGCGCATAAAGTGGTGGGTATTCAGTATTTGATGATCGTTCACAGCGACGTCGGTACGCTGACTCGGCGAGTGTGGTTTACACACAGCCAAGGGAAATTCTGGCGGTGGGTCAGCATAGTACGTGGTGACTCTGGTGTGTCCTTCGGAGGCGTACGTAAGGGCTAGGCCCGATAGTGTGAATACCTGCCTATGAGTGAGGTGGCCCAACCCACTATCTTCGTTGGCCATTACAGAGGCTCCTGGGAGTGAAGCTAGCTTCCTAATAGGGGAAACTAAAGGTCTGTGTGCATAGAGTCATGTGTGTATGTTGCACTTGCATGAATCATGACATAACATATCACTACACTCATACTTGTACATAATTCTGTCACCTCATCATATAAATTGGTATGAGACTTTTTATACGATGGGAGCCTTGCAAAAGACCCCTTACCATATAATTTTGTATGGGCATTCATATAAGTTAAAGTTACTTATTTCTTAGTCTACCTTTCATTCACTTACTGCTCTACTCTACTTGTCTATATTATTGCTTCCTTATTATAGAATTGCTAGCTTTCTTGTCTTTTTATAGCTCTATGGATGTTATAATTCACCAACTAGATAGTTCCACCATAACCTGCCTTATTCCTACTCTCCACCATCATAGCTTTCCTATCATTCCTCCTGCACAGTGCCTAGGAGCCACTGGGGAGGGGTGGGGGAAATTAGGCTTACTCTTTTGACTAACGGTTGGTGGACCAAACATTTAAGGGACTCTGGATGGGGGACAAGGAACAGCAACAGGAGATGCGGCACCATCGGAGTACTGTGCACTTGGAGGTTGGCCAGTCTAGTACAGGAGCACCAACATCCGGCTCCGTGAGTGATTAGTTTTATATAGCTTCCGCGAGAGTGATGTAGTGAGGATTTGATGTACCGGGCATAAGCCCATTTATATTCTTATTATACTAATCTTTTTTGGTACTTATATTACTATGTCGACTTGCTGTGATTTCTGTATCATAAATTATATGTGATTTGTGGACATGGATTTATGTTCTTTTAACTGCAACTTATACTCTTGATGATTATCAATGCCGGCAGAATCGACGTTTCGTATTGACGACCCTCCCGAGCATCGGTGTCACCGCAAAATGGTTGTTTGGGCGTAAGACCCGATAGTGTAGCAAGAAAAAAAATGGGTTCTTACAAACTGGTATCAGAGGAAACATCGATCCAAAGAGAAGAAGTAAACAAAACCCTGGGCCACCCCGCGCGAGCTTAGTTTAAGGATAAGCTAGCAACGGAAGCAATGGTGTGCCCATAAGGGGAATCACATGCAAAAATTCCACCTTTTCATTTCATTATTTCCACTTGTACATCAACTAACAAATGGAATTTTCCTTTGTAGCCCGACAAACCCTACTCCACAGTAGGGTACACCTCAGGAACAGATCATGGTTCCACCCCAGCCGGATTCGACTCCGTTCCAACAGAAGGAGATGGGGCAGACACTGACGGCTATTCTGGAGACCTTCAGGGCTTTGTAGGCTCCAACCCCACAACCAAATCCCGGGGTTAACTGGTTGAGCGCCTTCCGGGGGCTCTCTCCTCCATCCTACCTCGGGATGGAGTCAGCAGTCCGCACAGAGGAGGTTCTAGACATTATCTATAAAATGCTGGCTGGGATTATGGAGGAGGCTGTTGCCTTAACAGTTTCCTGCTTGGAGTCTCATGTGAAGAAATGGTGGAAGTCACTGTTGGACACCACCTTTGCTGGAATGGATTGCGCAAACATCTCCTGGGAGGAGTTCAGAGAAACTCTATTGGAGCATTTTGTGCCTCAGTCAGTGAGGGAAGAATTGGAGGACAGGTTCCTACAGTTGAGGCAGGGCAGTAGGACGGTGTTGGAGTACTACCGGGAGATTACACATCTAGCCCACTTTGCAGGCTCATATCAGCTGGATGATGCAGGATACGCGAAGAGGTTCTACAAGGGCCTTCATGATGACATGAGGCAGGCCCTCGTCTTCATTTCTGATGAAAGCTTGGCCCAGATTTTGGAGATGGTAAAGAAGCTGGAGGCAAACCAGCTTATAGTTCGGGGTCGGAAGAGACCGGCTAATGACTCTGTGATTGGTGGAAGGAGAGACCATCCCAGAGTTCATGTTATTGGGGAAAGAAGGAATGGGGACAAACCTTGCCAAGAGGACAGGCAAGAGAAGAGGAACCTGTTTGTAACGACTCCACCTGTTAAATACCATATAATAGATGGTCCGGTCGGGGCCCCACACTATATGCCATAAATAGACGGCGTGGTCAGAGGTTAATACCAAAATACAATCGCACCCTAACTCAGAGCATGCTAGCGGAAGATTTTAATAATAACTTGAACTCAAACCAGGAATGTCCTATATATATAAACCACAATTATATATATCCTCTTGAAGGAATGTATAGCAAATACAACAAAGGTTGGCTTTAAGGACTTACAGTTCCTCTTTTCAAAGTGTGGATTCCATCCATCGGAACGCAGGCCGGCCACAAATGAACAAAAAACAACAACAATTGCTTAGCCTTCACGGGCTAGCAGCAACAATAGCAGGGACTTCAGCCCTTCATTTTACGCTCGGCTCTCCAGCACCAGCACAGAGACAGCCCAGCCAGAAGGTGGCAAACAAGGCAACGGTCAGCATTCAGCTGACCAATTTATAACAATCCTACCCCTTTCCCTAGGCAGTGGTATTCCTTCCCTACAGGCATAACAATGCATATATAGATATATTACATCTTGTTCTCTCACGCACAAACAATATATCACAAACGCCGGCCACGTGGCCCGACGCTCTGTGCACTGAAAGCACATTCTTGGTGTACCGGCGAATCAGGGTCCCACCACCGTTCAAGGTCGAAAGACTCACGGTAAACTTTGAGCATTCAGTCTTACTAGCGCGCAAGCCTAAGACTCTCATTATGCGCTCCAACGAGACCAATCACTTAGGTCTTCCCGTCGGTCGGACATAACGCAGGTACAGATCAACCGATCTCGTTGCTCAGTTCTCCTAGCCATCATCGAATACCAATGTACTCATGGCCAATCATAGGAGCGGGTCAGTATCACCTTTCCTGTTTGGCACGAAGCCTTTTTAAGAGCACACAGCTCACCATAGCTACACTGTCCACCAAGGACAGGCTTTACATTAGCCACACTGTCCACCAAGGACTGGCTACACTGTCCACAAAGGACTGGATACACTGTAGCCACAACACAAGCAGTGCAAGAGTATTTTCATGGAATTCCTCATTCCAGTACTTCCTGCTACTCCACTTCAAAGGCACAACCCATCAACTCCACAAACTACATGTTTAAACGTGGAGTCTTCTCAAGTGCGTAAGATGCAACATCACCAATCCAGACCAACCTGTCCAGATGGGCTTCACATAGCATGCATATCTCGTACTACACATTTTCGAGTCTAGATGCAGACTCAACCGGGGATAACAACTATCAACCCACGGAAATATCTTACCCTTTCCACCTTTTGGTGGAAAATTCCATGCTCATGCATAAAGGATGACTTCACTTGTCCAAGAAGGAAGATCGTTACCCTTGATGATCTCTTTGGAGCCATATAAACTCTAGCCGGTTGGAAAGCACCGCAGCGGCCTGCCTCCAAAAAACTGGCAACAGATCTCGAATCAGAACTCGGAACCTCCACCGGCGGCCGGGTCTTATCCTCCTCCTCCTTACTCTCCCTTCTCTCTACACTTTTAGAAAGAGGATGGCTAAGCTTTGAATGAAAACTTTCAGTCAAATCCGGGGTTAAACCCAGCAGAGAATAGCCTGGATCACAGGATCCAAGATGAAGGAAACGAATAGCCACAGATTGCCCTCAAATTTCTATTTTTGGGCTGACACGGCCTGTGACACGGCCGTGTCACAGGCCGTATACTGCAAGCGGTACACGAACCGACTGGTCCAGAACGGGACATGTCCATGTGACATGCTCGTGTCACAGGCCGTGTGCACTAACACAACTTCGGATACGCCCGTGTCTGGGTCATGTTCATAAGGCCTCAATGCCCTGGACAATTCCAGAGAAGGACATGGCCCTGTGATAGGCCTGTGTCACAGGATGTGTGCCTATACACGGCTTCGGACACGGTCGTGTCCAGCCCGTGTTCAATAGGCCGCACAAACCTGAGGAGTATACGGCCTATGACACACCCATGTCATTGGCTGTGTGCGGCCCCAGAGAAGGACACGACCTTGGACACGCCCGTGTCCTTGGCCGTGTACCTTAACTCAGAGCAGGACACGACTTGGGACACGTCTGTGTCCCAGACCGTGTTGCCCTGCCTTAACTCCATTTTGGGATTTGGGGTGTTACAACCCTCCCCTCCTTACAAAAAATTTCATCCCGAAATTTTCACACAGCAAGGAAATCCAGCAATTACCATGTTATAACTTCAAAATGTATTATGTTACAACAAGAGACACACTATACAACAATTTAAATAAACAACTCGGGAAATTCAGCTCGCATGGTCTTCTCCCGCTCCCATGTTAGCTCCTCACATCCACAATTATCCCACCGGACATTGACCATCCCAATTGTCTTGTTCCGCAACTATTTATCAGCTTTATCCTCGATCCGAATGGGTCTAACCTTCGTCGTTAGCCAATATTTGACCGGTACGCGATCATTCTCAATAACTTTAGCTGGATCCTTCACGGCTTTTCGAAGTACTGAGATGTGGAACCCTTCATACAATTCGCTCAATTCTGCCGAAAGAGCTAGCCTATATGCAACTTCCCCAACTCACTCCACCACTTCAAACGGACCAAGATATCTCAGACTTAGCTTTTTCAAATGCCGAATCCTGGACACGCCTTTGAAGGGTTTGATCTTCAAATAGACCCAATCGCCCACCGCAAACTCAACGTTTCGGTGCTTGGCGTTATGATAATTGGCTTGTCTATCTTGGGCTATCAGTAGCCTCTCCCGAACAGAGCGTATTGTCGAGTTAGCTTCTTCCATTTCTGTACGCTTATATAGCTTGGATTCGTCTGTTTCTGCCCAAGCTAACGGTGTACGGAATTTACAACCATATAGAGTTTCAAACGGTGCCATACCGATGCTCTCTTGATAGCTATTATTATAGGAAAACTCCACCATATAGAAATGATCTTCCCATCTCTTACAAAAATCCAGGGAGCATATTCGGAGCATATCCTACATCGTCCTGTTGGTCCTCTCAGTCTGGCCATCTGTTTGGGGATGAAAGGTCGTACTGAATGCTAACTTTGTTCCCAACAACTGATGGATTAGACTCCAATCATTCGAGGTGAATCGCTCATCACGGTCACTTACGATTCTCTGGGGAACACCATGCAATCGGACAATCTGCTCCACATAGAGTTTTGCCAAGGTTTCCACTTAATCGTCCCTCTTATTTGGTAGGAAGTGAGACACTTTTTTCAACCGCTCTACAATCACCCAGATTGAATCATTCCCGCATTGAGATCTCAACAACCCGTGCACGAAATCCATTGAAATATCATCAAACTTCCATTCCAGAATAGGTAACGACTTCAGGAAACCGTTAGGCTTATGGCATTCCTCTTTCACCAATGCACAAGTTTGACATTTCGCCACATAATGTGTTATGTCTTTCTTTAGTCCTGGCCACCAGAATAATTTCTTCATGTCCTTGTACATCTTTGTGCTCCAAGGGTGAATTGAGTACTTTGCAATGTGAGCTTCATACATCAATTCTTCTCTAAACTTACCCATACTTGGGACGCACAACCGGCCATCCTTCCGTAACAAGCCATAATCCCAAGAGAATTGGTCATCTGACCCATCCTTTGTATAGCGTTGGAGACTTTCATCAAGTTCTGTTGCTCGCTGAACCCTGTCCTCAAGGTCATACTGTACCTCCGTCCAGTTCAAGCATGCATCGGCTATGGAATTCTTATGAACACAAGAAATCTCTAACGCTTCCAACTACTAGATTAGACGCTCATCATTAATCTGCAACCAACTTGCCCTTACCGGAGTCCTACGACTCAAGGCATCTACGACCACATTTCCCTTCCCGGGAGTTTAGTGAATATCGAAGGTGTACTCCCCAAGGAACTCCATCCACCATCATTGTCGTATATTCAGATCCTTCTGATCCAACAGATATTTTAGGATCTTATAATCTATATAGATATCCACTTTGACGTCATATAGATAGTGCCGCCACAATTTCAGCGCAAAGATCGTCAACTCCAAGTCATGGACGGGACAGTTCCATTCATGCACTTTCAACTGGCGTGAGCCATAAGCAATCACCTTGCCAAACTGTAGAAGAACGCAGCCTAAGCCGCTCCCTGAAGCATCACTCTAAATCTTATATTCGTCTGTACCACATGACGATGTCAAAACAGGCGTCGTGGTCAAGCGACACTTCAGCTCTTCAAAATCTCACGCGCACTCCGGCATCCAAACAAACTTCTGATCTTTCCTTGTTAACGTGGTAAGAGGCAAAGTGATCCGTTAGAAGTTTTCCACAAACCGTCTGTAGTAGCCTGCCAATCAAAGGAAACTCCAGACCTCGGCCACTGAAGACATCACTGGCCACTCTCGTATGGCTCTTATCTTTGACGGATCCACTTCCATGCCCTCTCCACTTACCACATGGCCAAGAAAATCCACAGACAACAGCCAAAACTCACACTTTGAGAACCTGGCATAGAGTTTATTCCTCCACAAGGTATGCAACACCAACCGCAAATGGTTTGCATGATCGGCTTCCGACTGAGAGTACACTAAGATATCATCGATGAATACAATCACAAACAGATTTAAGTGCTCTCGGAACATTCGGTGCATTAGATACATGAACACCAAAGGCGCATTACATAAGCCAAACGACATTACGGTGAACTCATAATGACCGTAGCGTGTTCCAAATGTTGTCTTGGGAATGTCACCTTCCTGAATCCTCAATTGGTAATATCCAGACTTCAAATCCAACTTAGAATAGACGGTTGACCCCACCAGCTGATCGAACAAGTCATCGATCCGTGGAATCAGATACTTATTTTTCTCCGTCAGCTTGTTCAACTCGCGATAGTCAATACATAACCGTAAGCTACCGTCTTTCTTTTTCACAAATAGAACAGGCGCGCTCCAAGGTGACATACTTGGGCTTATATAACCCTTTTCTAACAACTCTTGCAGTTGGACTTTCAATTCAGCCATTTCTTTTGGCGCTACGCGATATGGCGAGCGGGCCACAGGTTTTGCACCTAGCACCAACTCAATAGAGAAGTCGATCTCCCGCTGGGGTGGTAACCCAGTAAGATCCTGAGGAAACACATCGGCAAACTCTGACACAATCGGAACATCATTCACACTGTCCTTTGGCTCAACAGCCTGAATAAGCGTGAAGAATAACTTCGCGCCCTTCCGAATAGTATTGACGACTTGGAGAGCAGACATCAAGGTCCCACCTACTCCTCGCATACCATTGAACTTGGTCTCAAGCTTGGTATTCTGGACTAGTGTGATCTCCTTTAAGTTGCAATAAATAAAGGCCCGCTGCTCCGAGAGCCAGTCCATGCCAAAGATCACATCAAACTCTGATATCGGTAGCATAGATGCACTCAAACCGAAATCCCGACTTCCTATTTGAACTTCCACATCGCACGCTCTATCCGCAAGCATCACACATCCGTTCAGTAATAGCATCTTTATACTATCTGTCATCACATGACTCGGTACTCCAATTCAAGCTACGAAGTTCTCAGACAGAAATGAATGCGAAGTACCCGTATCAAACAGTTCTCTCGTCGGATTGTTCCGAATCAGGACAAAGCTTGCAGCACACACATCATGCACAAGCTACATACAAATATGCAATATCAAATGCAAGCAATAACTAAAATCGTACCTGTGACGGTGTCACTTTGCTTAATAGCCTCCTACTGGCCAAGATTATAAACTCTAGGCTGCGCCTGGGAGGAAGAGGACTCCACCACTACCTTGCCCTTGTCAGCATAATACGCTCCCATCTTCTTTTCCCCTTTTGGCGGAGCAACCTGACAATCACGGGCTATATGCCCCACTCTGCCACAGGTAAAGCAGGTACGGTTCTCCTTCCTCGAAGTTTCCCCCGACGTAACTATCGCAGAAGCTTGCCCAGAAGGCTTGGGCCTCTTGCCCAACTTCTTCTGGTAGTACGATTTTCTAGGGCGGGGTACTTTGAACTCTGGCTTTGTCACAACCAAGTCCTTTTTGCCTTGCACCCATTTCATGTCCTTCTCTAGCGCACACGCAGTATCGACCAATGCCTGAAATCCTTGGTTCACTGAACTTGAGAGCAGGAATCTCAACTCATCCCGCAACCCTTCATAGAACCGATTGGTTTTCCTTTGTTCATCCGCGAAGATTGACCGCGCATACCGTCTCAACCTTGTAAATTCATGCAAGTACGTATAAATGCTTCTTTCCCATTGCGTTAACCGTTGGAACTCGTTCTCCATGGCAAAGCATTATGCCGCTGGTAAGTGATTTGCCAAGAACATTCGAGAGAACTCCTCAATCAAAACTTGTGTTAACTGTCTGCCCGCTAAATGGTGTAACTCTACCACATCCCACCATAACCGAGTCTCTCCTTCCAACATGAAGGTGGCCAAGGTGATCTTCTTATTTTCCTCCGTCCTGATCGTTGTCAATATACGCTTGACTCGTGATAACGAATCCCCTGCCTGCATTGGGGATCCCACGCCCATGAATGTAGCTGGAGTGAAGCTCATGAATTGCTTCAACTGTCATTCAGCTGCTCGCAGATCCACAGTCTCAACCGGTTCGGGTCTCACACCAACACGATCTGGCACCACTGTCAGTTGCGCCTGCCCGGCCGGCTGAATCATGGAAAATAGGCAACTAAGCGAACTGTTTCCGCAGATGGAGGAGGTGTCAGCACCTCAGCTGGTGCCGCACTCTCATCAGAACGCTTGGCATAAGACTGCCCAGCACCACAATGAGTCACCTATAGGTGAACAAGACACACATTAGCACCCTTGCACAAACAATAACAACAATTTAGGAACGCGCAGGTTCCTCAAACAAGTGTATTTGCATTCCTTAATGGACATTCAAGAGTTCATAAGTGTTAAAGCGGTTCCCACTTACACGTGCTCACCACCCAACAAAAGATTTCGACCACAAATTCGAAAGAGGAAGACCGAGACAAGCTGATACCAAAATGTAACGACTCCACCCGTTAAATACCATATAATAGAAGGTCCGGCCGGGGACCCACACTATATGACAAAAACAGACGGCGAGGTCATAGGTTAATACCAAAATACAATCGCACCCTAACTCAGAGCAAGCTAGCGGAAGATTTTAACAATAACTTGAACTCAAACCAGGAATGTCCACTATATTTATAAAACATAATTATATATATCCTCTTGAAGGAATGTACAGCAAATATAACAAAGGTTGGCCTTAAGGCCTTACAGTTCCTCTTTTCAAAGTGTGGATTCCATCCATCGGCGCGCAGGTCGGCCACAAATGAACAAAACACAACAACATTTGCTTAGCCTTCACGGGCTAGCAGTAGAAGCAGGGACTTCAGCCCTTCATTTTACCCTCGGCTCTCCAGCACCAGTATAGGGATAGCCCACCCAGAAGATGGAAAACAAGGCAACGGTCAGCATTCAGCTGACTAATTTATAACGATCCTACCCCTTTCCCGGGGCAGTGGTATTCCTTCCCTGCAAGCATAGCAATGCATATACAGATATATTACATCTTGTGCTCTCACGCACAAATAATATATCACAAACGTCGGCCACGCGGCCCGACGCTCCGTGCACTCAGGGCACATTCTTGGTGTACCAGCGAACAAGGGTCCTACCACCGTTCAAGGTCCAAAGCCTCACGGTAAACTTTGAGCATTTAGTCTTACTAGCACGCAGGCCTAAGACTCTCATTATGCGCTCCAACGAGACCAAGCACTTAGGTATTCCCGTCGGTCGGACATAACGCAGGTACAGATCAACCGATCCCATTGCTCAGTTCGCTTAGCCATCACCGAATACCAACGTACACATGGCCAATCATAGGCGCGGGTCAGTATCATCTTTCTTGTTCGGCACGAAGCCTTTTTAAGAGCACATAGCTCACCATAGCCACAATGTCCACCAAGGACTGGCTTCACATTTGGCACACTGTCAACCAAGGACTGGCTACACTGTCCACAAAGGACTGGCTACACTGTAGCCACAACACAAGTAGTACAAGGGTATTTTCCTAGAATTCCTAATTCCAGTACTTCCTGCTACTCCACTTCACAGGCACAACTCATCAACTCCACAAATAACACATTTAAATGCGGAGTCTTCTTCGGTGCGTAAGATGAAACATCATGAATCCAGACCAACCAGTCCAGATGGGCTTCAAACAACATGCATAACCCATACTACACATTTCCGGGTCTAGATGCAGACTCAACTGGGGATAGCAACTATCAACCCACTGGAATCTCTTACCCTTTCCACCTTTTAGTGGAGGATTCCATGCTCATGCATACAGGAGTACTTCACTTGTCCAAGAAGGAAGATCGTTACCCTTGACAATCTCTTTGGAGCCATAAAAATTCTAGCTGGTTGGAAAGCACTGCAGCGGCCTTGCCTCCACAAAATGGCCTCGGATCTCGAATCGGAACTCGGAAGCTCCACCGGCGGCCGGGTCTTCTCCTCCTCCTCCTCCTTTCTCTCCCATCTCTCTACACTTTTAGAAAGAGGATGACTAAGCTTTGAATGAAAACTTTCATTAAAATCTAGGGTTAAAACCAGCAGGGAATAGCCTGGGCCAGAGGATCCAGGATGAAGGAAACAAACGGCCACAGATTGCCCTCAAATTTCTATTTTTGAGCTGGCACGGCCTGTGACACACCCGTGTCACAGGCTATGTACTGCAAGCGGTACATGAACAGACAAATCTAGAATGGGACACGGCTATGTGACACGCCCGTGTCACAGGCTGTATGCACTGACAGCTTCGGACACGTCGTGTCCCGGTCATGTTCACCATGACTCAATGCCTTGGACAATTCCAGAGAAATACACGGCCCTGTGACAAGCCTGTGTCACAGGCCGTATGCCTAGACACGGCTTAGGACACGCCCGTGTCCAGCCCATGTTCAATAGGCCGCACAAACCCGAGGAGGACACGGCCTATGACACGCCTGTGCCATTGGCCATATGGGGCTCCAGAGAAGGACACGGCCTAGGACACGCCCGTGTCCTTGGCCGTGTACCCCAACTCAGAGCAGGACACGCCTTCAGACATGCCCGTTTCCCAGGCCGTGTTGCCTGCCTTAACTCCATTTTAGGATTTGGGGTGTTATACTGGTGGTGTTGGCTCCTCAGCCTTTACAAATGCGGGAGATGTTAAGGGCAGTGGAGGGGGCACAGACATGCTTTCGGTGCAACCAGCCGGGGCACTTAAAGAGGAACTAACCCATGAGGTAAGCACCCCTAGCAGCACTTCTGGATGCCCCACCTGATTGGCAGTTTGGTGATCAAGGATGAGTCCGAGGACATGTATTTCAGGGTGGTGACCGCAGGTAGGATAGAGAGCAGGTGTTTGCCCTGGACTTGGCTCAACCTCGGAACCCGGAGCGGGTGATAGCAGGTACACCAATTATTTAAAGTTTCCTTCCCTTTCTAGAAGTTAGATTACATGAACATAAAACTCTAGAACTAGGACGGAATCAGAAACTAGATAACTAAGAAGAAAAAACTTAACTAACTCAGGGATAGTGATGGTGTGTGGCAACAGTAGACTGACCCTTGGTCTGAATCCTTATTGGATTAGCTTGAGTGAAAGCGACTACCATTCCCTTGTGAGTTAGGGCTGAGAACCAAATATAAATGGTCCAGCATGGGCCATTTGTACTTTTTCATGGGGTGCCTGAAAAGCACTCATTCCCTTACCCTTTCTTCTTTCATTGTAAGAAATATTTATATTCTTACAAGAAGGATTCTCATTCTCACAGTGACCATGCATGCTTCCTTGATCATACCTATGAGAAGGGAGGATTACCTTGTGAAAGGTTAACTGTGGCACTACAGGAGCTTTGCCTTTCCCTTTGGAAAGGTCAACTCTTGTACTTTCCTTGACAACTAACTCCTTCTTACCCTTTTGGGAGGAGAAAGAATTTATCAAAGGCAACACATCTTTAGGCTTGTTGAATTCAGCCACAGTCATTCCCTCCTTTAGGATTTTCTCTTCAAGATTCAAAATGATCTTGTCCTCATGGCTTATGGTATCAATTTGGATGATTAAGATGGCCTTCAGTTGGCTTACTTCCCTCACTTTCTGATCCAACAAGGATGATGTCTTAGATTGTTGGGCAGCAACTAGCTGAAGAAAGATAATCTCCTCAGCCTACATCTTAGCCAACATCTTGCTTTTTCTAAAAGCATCCAAAATTTGACCATACTTGTCAATCAATTAATTGACATCTACCTCAGATTCAGAGCCATCTTCATCACTAGATGAGGATGCATAAGAATTTGGACTTGTCTCATGACTTGAGCAGCTAGATATAGATTGTACATGATCTTGACCAGCTGATCCTGGCAGGATACTTATTCTTCAAAGCCATCCCCTCATAGCAGCCACTGATATCTTCATCCACCTCAGTATCACTTTATAAGTGTGATATAGTGGCCCTGATCTCTATCCTGGTATCTAGATGGTCTTCATCTTCATCTGCAATAGCAGCAAGTAGCACAATGATGGCTTCTTTTTCTTCTTCAAGCTCTGATTCACTGTCTGATAGACTGACATTACTGTAATATCTTTCCTCCTTTGCCACTTCCATGTAGGCAGTCAGTGAGTCTCACATTTCTTTAGCTGTCTGACAGTGAACAACTCTCATGAGGGTTGAGTCATCCATTGCACTTACCATGATGTGTAGTGCCCTCTTGTCCATAGTTACTAAGATGATTTCATCTTCAGTCATTTCTGCCTAACTTTTTGGAGTTTGTACTTCTGCATCTAAGACAGAGACCTTCATGGGGATGAAAAGTCCATCTTGAACTGTTGGAAAGACCCTAGGATCAGAGGCTTCCATGATTTGACATACCCTTTCTTTCTAGGTCCCAACATTCTCCTTTCTGCATTCTTGGATCTCCATTCCTTGTGGTTCTCTTTTGAACACACAAGTATAACCCTTTTAGCTATCCTTTGAGGTCTACTCAGACTGTTAAGTCCTTTTTGAGTAACCTCCCTCTGATACCACTTGAAAGTCTTTAATTCAAGGATAGCTAAATCACCTAGAGAGGGGGTGAATAGGTTATTGGTTTATTTATGAGTTATTTTATGTTTATTATTTTAGAGCTTTGGCTTTTAGTTGTTTTATGCTTTCAAGATGTACATAACCTGCATAAAGAAAACAATAAAGCAAAGCGCACAGATATTTATAGTGGTTCCCCGATTGGGTATATCCACTTTCCCTTCCACCTATCCAACTATCTTGTTGGACTGAGCACTTCTCGAAAACCTGCTCCAAAGATCTTACACCTTAGATCCCTCAGGATCTCTAAGTCTCCTCCAAGACTTACTTCTCAGCCACAAGAGCCTACAACTTAGTGGTTAGTAAACCACCTACCCGGGGCTGTTAAGCCCTTCACTCAGGCTGGGAGGATAGCCCTACCTCAGATCCACTAGGGATCCTACCACAGAGCTCTACAATGCTCCTACACTCAGTATACCTTAAGCCACCTACCTCAGCCTAATCTCTAAGGCCTATAGCTCAGGCTTCTCAGCCCTACAACTTCAGGCACAAGGTCATACTCTCAGAGTACTATAACACTCCTACAGCTCAGTACCCTTCCAGGTACCTACCTTAGTGCCCTTCCAGGCACCTACAGCTTAGTGATAAACTTGTCACCTACCTCAGGCCAAAAGGCCCTACACTCAGATCCACCCGTGGATCCTACCTCAGAGAGAAGAACTCTCCTACCTCAGGCAATTAAGCCCTACAGCTCAGATCCGCACTTGGATCCTACCTCAGAGAGCAGCACTCTCCTACCTCAGGCAATTAAGCCCTGCAAATCAGTTCCACACATGGATCCTACCTCAGAGAGTAGCATTCTCCTACCTCGGGCAATTAAGCCCTACAGCTCAGATCCACACTTGGATCCTATAGGATGAATGTGGGTTGGTGTGAGGATTGACCACAAGTGAAATTTCGTTATGCCAATCTACCTGGACTGAGATAAATCCAGCCCAACCTTGACTCCAGGAAATATATTTCTTGAGCCTACTTATCTGGTCTGTCAGAATACTTAGAACTAACTTCCTCTTCTCAGCACCAGGGATTTCATCCAGCTGGAGCTAGAGAAGTAACACAGTAGATCTTACTACAACCTGAGCTTCCAGCCCAACTCGTTTCTTCACAGTAACAAGGATGAAGATCTCTTTAATTAGCCTGTGCTTGAAGTAACTTGCAGATTAGCTTCTCTACCCCTTTCTAAATTGAGCCAACTGCTCAGCCCTATCTCCTTCTTCATAGCTCCCTAAGAGAATGTTCTTTAGGTTTGTTGGCTGAGCCTGGGAAGCACCTACAGCAAGGGTCGGCCCAAGATGCTACCTTTTTCTCAGAGAATCCTTCTGAGCTAACTTGCTAGTGCAGATGAAGATCACATCAGCTATCTTGCTGTTGAAGATGTTTTTCCAATAGCTATGTTGGTACCCTAGTTTGGATTTGAGTTCAGTCCTCTCTTTTAGTCTCTTGACCCAAGATTTATCTATGGTCAATGGTTAGTTGTTTAGTTAGTTTGCTCTAGTTTTAGAGTTGTCACTTATCCAGATGAAAATTTGGTTAAGTTGTTTTTTGTTCGACTATGGTCGAACGCCGCTCGACTATCGTCTATCGACTGTTAGACGATCGTCTATCAGTTGGTCGACGTTTGTCTGTCATCAGATCGTCTATCTCTGAGTTAGTTCAACTCTTGTTAGCTCGACGTTCTGTGGAATCTGCCTCGCCGATCGTCGAACCCCGCTCGACTTCTTTTGACCAGACAGATTTCTTGATAGTTCAACTATCTGCTTGATAGTTCAACTATTCGATAGTTCGACTATATGTTTGATAGGTTGACTATGTGTTTTCTTTGATAGTTCAACTATCTATTTGATAGGTCGACTATCTGTTTTGCTTGATAGTTCGACTATCTGTTTGGTAGGTCGACTATCTGTGTTGCTTGATAGTTCGACTATCTGTCTTGATAGGTCGACTATCTGTTGTGTTTGATAGTTCGACTATCTGTTTTCTTTGATAGTTCGACTATCTGTTTGATAGGTCGACTATCTGTTTTCTTTGATAGTTCGACTATCTGTTTGATAGGTCGACTATCTGTTTTGTTTGATAGTTCGACTATCTGTTTGATAGGTCGACTATCTGTTTTATTTGATAGTTCGACTATCTGTTTAATAGGTCGACTATCTGTTTTGTTTGATAGTTCGATTATCTGTTTGATAGGTCGACTATCTGTTTTGTTTGATAGTTCGACTATCTGTTTGATAGGTCGACTATCTGTTTTGCTTGATAGTTCGACTATCTGTCTTGATAGGTCGACTATCTGATAGCTCGACTATCTGTTCTGATAGGTCGACTATCTTCTGTGCTAGTTCGACTATCTGCTTTGGTAGTTCGACTATCTGTATCGTTCGACTATCTGTTTGATAGGTCGACGATCTCTGTGCTTCGGTCGACGATCTCCGAGGGTCGCTCGACGTTCTGCTATATGTCTTTAGTAATTTTGTCCTCTTCTATTCTATGATTTATTTCATATTTATTTGGCTTATTATTTCAGTAAATTTATGCTATTATTTCCAGGCAATCTCTGCTACATACTTTATGCATGAGCCAATCTTTATCTGACAAAGTGTTTTGTCTTATTAGTTGAAATATATTTTCTGCTTTATCTGCCAGGCTGTCCTTTATAGCCGTTAGACTCAGAAAGTCTTCTCTAGCCGTAAAGAGTTCTTTCTGATGTGACCTTTTTCTTGCACCCTTTTATCAGATTGGATATGTAGCTTCTTAGAAAGCTTTATCCCCTTATAGCATGTCTGTCTGCAGGATTTGTTTTTGCTTTATGCTTTTTGCAGCCCAGATTGCAGATTCAAGATGAAGGCAAGATTCAAACTCAAATTAGAGCCGTTGAAAAGGCTCATATATAAAGAGTTTGTTTTAAAAGGAGAAGAGATGATATACACAAGAACTTACAGATATACATAGCAGTATAGAGAAAGAGAGAAAGCAAGAAAGTTCTACAGCTCTCAGAAATTCACATTCAACTGAGAAGATCAAATCTCTTCAGTATTCTTCTTCATCCTGAGTTCATCCTGCTCACAGGAAGACATTCACTCAGAGGCCTTTAGAAGAAGAAGAGAAGAAAGGAAGCTGTTTGAAGAAGAACACCTTTTCCAAATCAAGAGTCTTCTTCAAGCTTCTCCTTCAGAACCCCAAGACAGTTCTTTGTCTTAGTTCAGAAGAGTTCCTGCACCCTGAAGCAAGACTCCTTCCTAGAGATTCTCTAAGCCAGGGGGAGCCTTGATTCTTTAGAGCTATCTAGCTCTGTGCAATCCACTAGCTTCTCTAATCTGTTTAACAATAGAGAAGAAACCTTAACTCTCTCAACCTCCTGTACAAAGGGTTATTACTCCCTTCAAAAGTGAACCCTTGGTGGCAGGGCACCTGTTCAAAAAACTGTGTTGGATTTTGAGCTCCTGATCAAAAGCTCAAAGGGTCTACTTGATCTACCTGAAGCAGATCAGTTGGTAGCAGGGCACCTGGACAAAAACCTATAGTGGATTCCTACCAGGGTGGTAGAAGAGTGGACGTACCTATTTAGAGGGAACCATTATAAAATTTCTTGTGTCGTCTGTGCTACTTATTTAATTTATTGCACTGTGACTGTGAGTAGAAATAACTAGGATTGCTAGTTGCTGTGATAGGATCAAAGTTCAACTGTAATTACAGTTGTCCTTCTCTAGTGCACTTCACTCTGTGTTAGGCTCTAGGGTTATCAATATCTATAAACTCATTCCGCAAATTAACTCTAAGGGAGTTGAGTAGGGTGTCCTAATTTTTGAATACTCTATTCACCCCCCCCCCCTCTAGAGTTGTATCTGTCATCACTTTCAATTAGTATCAGAAGGAGGTTGACTGACTGTACAGGCTAACACCTGAGTCATAAGATCCTGATAGATACCAAGCTTATAGATATTCACTTCATGGCCCAGTCCAAGGATTACTCAAGCACCAGACCTCCAGCATGCAACTTAGCTAAGTTTAGCATCTGGAAGGCAAGAATAAGATTATACATGAACTCTATTGATGAAGACATTTTCTCCTCTATTTTGACAGGATCTCCAGCACCTCCTGCTGCAACCACTTCTACAACATCTACAAATCTAAGTGCAGTGCCTCCTCCAGATTATAATGATGTCTACAAGAAGGCAAAGATAGCTGATGCCAAAGCTATGAACATTCATGCTCAGACTATGTCTGATGAAATTTTCCAGAAAGTGGCTGATTGCACTTCTGCAAAAGCCATGTGGGACTCACTGAACCAGATTGTAGCTGGTTCAGCTGATGAAAGGAAGGACAGAAGGTCCAACCTTATATCCCAGTATGAAAACTTCAAGAAAACTGAAACTGAATCAGTTGAAGCCATGTACACTAGACCCAGCTCAATCATCAATGAGCTGAGAACTTTTGATAAGGAAATTACATTGACAGAGGTCAATGATAAGATACTGATGTGCTTTCCCAGCACATGGGATCTTAGGATCTGGCCTATCAAGGAGGCTAGAAGTACAACTGAAATCTCAACAGAAGCTCTCCTTGGCAAGCTCAAGTCTTTTGAGCAAGTGCTGAAGACCTGGGAAGCTGAGGCTGTGTCACAACCCGCATTTTTCTCACTATTTATTAAATCAGAGTAAGAGAAAATCTACGCGCTGTGATGCCACGTCGAGCAGGGGATAACTGCCGACGTTCAGGCGACGCTCCAAATCCTTTCAAATCATGACTTATTTGATTATAAAAACTTGATTTATTTATTGGCCGTATCCCTCGGCTCAGTGGACCAAAGAGTCCACGGTTTCAAAACTGATTTTTTTTTATACGTAGCGGAAAATACTTCATTTATGTCAACATCCTAAATGAGCGCATAAGTGATCCCGGAGGGCCCTTACGCTGAACCAGAACTCTAGTTTTAATTTATACATATATAGGAAAATTCATTTGTTATACGTCATTAAGAAAGTACGCTAAGTGAGTTCTTTTTAGAAATCATGCTGATCATGCTTTATACATAATATAGTTGAGGTTTTATAGTTTTAAAATAGCTAGCAACCTAACATAAAACTTCCCAGAGCAAATAGACTATCTCCCAGAAAGGGTAGCAGTAAGAAGAAAACATATCTAGTACAAAAAGGTAAAACTACCAGGGGCGCCAACAGCTGACACGAACCCACTGGCAAGTATGTATGTCTGTAGAAAGTGCAGTAAAACTACCTCACAATGACTCAAGAGAGTCTCAACAGGCAACAAAAGGACCTCCAACAGCACCACAGCAACAGCCACCTACTGGCTACCGCCCAGAACCTGAGGCGTTCAGAAGAAAAATAGAACACCTCAGAGCAAGGAATGCAAGTGCTAAAAAGGAAAGTAAGGTAAAAGCAAGTAAAGTAAGGTAAAGAGAGTACAAAGTAGAGTAAAAACAACAATGCCCAAGGAAGGGCGAAAGCAAACCTGCACCAAGTGCGGGAAAACAGCAACTACTCTGCCTAAAAACCTGCAGAGTCAACATGGCCATGATGCCAAAAATGCTGCAACGCCTACGGAAGAAACGCCTAACATCCTAAATTGTGAGAGGCGGCAGTAGCAAAAACAAGAAACTTGGCATCAGGTTGAAAGCGTTCCAAAACGCCCAACCACTAATTCCAAGTCAACAAATTGCTCAAGGGTTGACACGTGAAGGCACAAAAGACCCAACACTCACTTGCCCAGAAACTACTCGGGTCAAGGTAAAGAGCGTGGTCAAGGCTACATCACGCCACACAACCCCTAAAAGAGCCATCCACCACCACTACTGACCACAACCCACGATTCGGCCTTCGAAAGGTAACAGCCGACAAGGGACTCTCGATACACGAGCAAAACACTCGGGAGAAATCAACGCTAAGGGATTAGTCGTTGCGATTACGCAACGCCGCTGCGAGTGAGTACACTCACTCGATTCTAAGCCTAGCGTACGAGCACCGACATCGGGTCGCACGATTACTAGACGCACGACCACAGGCCGTGCGTGCACAACCACACCTAAACGCCTCAAATAGGCAAGCTAGGCAAAAATCCCAAAACCTAGACCTACACCTAGGCCTAACATAAACTCAACCCGACGCTAACCCATATCCACACTACACACATACCGCGACGCCGTCCTAAATCGGGGGCTACTAGCGGGAGGGATATAACCCTAATTTTCTAACGCGATTCAAAAGGGATTAGGGTTAGGATAATTTCAATTAAAAATTTCTAAATTGCACGAATAACAGAAATTATCAAGGAATTTAACAAAAAGGGAGGCCAAACGGCGAAAAGAGGGGAAGCACTTGCCTTGCTAAATCACCAAAAATTTCGCCAGCACAACGGCGCTATGGCGGACGCCCAAAAATTCCGGAAGGCTTCCAATCACTCCAACCAACCTAAGATTGCATTCTATCAACACAAGGAGCGAAAAAAAACAAACCACATCCATTCCAAATCACGAAAAAATCTACGGTGAAACTCAAAATAAATTACCTCGGAACGAAGATCTCGCCTAGGGGATCACGGATCCGGGCTCGGATCGGGGAGGGGAGGCCGGAGCAGCCGGCGGCGGGCGGCGGAAGGAGGCCGGCTAGGTCGCCGTTCGCTATCTCCCGCTCGGGCTCGGGATACGCACAGGAAAAAAAAAGAAAACAAAGGGGGGGCGGCTGCTGGTTCACGGGTGAGAGGGGGGGGGTTTGATTAATTTTATAAGGGGGAGGGAGTTATTATAACACTTATACTTTAATATATAACTTATAATTAATATAATTAATAACCTCTTAACCCTAAATTAATAACTACACTACCCACTAACACACACCCAAATCTACAAATACACATATGTATATATATAAATATATATATATATATATATGCATACAAACACGAACGCCGACACGCACGCGCAAACATTAATAACCCCGCACGTGCGCACCCACTCACACGCACGTACAACACGCACACAAAACAATAAACCACACCGGCTCGCACGAGTCGCGCGCCACGCGACACATGCGCCAAGAGACATGCCGTCACAGAAAATGACGACTCGCGCAAATTAACTACCGCCAAAACGACGCGAAAACGCGACGTCCTCGGATTTCGACCAAAATCGTACCGTAGCTAAATACCCGGGCTACGAGAACAACGGCGAAGTCAAGAACGACTTCCGACGAACAAAACTCGAGCTAACCTCGCCCGAAGCCAAACACGAGACTTCCCTGAAAGGCTCAACCGGGTCTCCAAAACAGACACCGGCTAGCTGGGGAAACCCGCAAACAGGCTAAACCTCTAAGAACACCTAACGAGGTACTCTAACAACGGCTCGAGACGGAAAACGTCAACGTAACGCCGAAAAAGGATTTAAAATAAATCATCGAAAATTCGGGGGCGTTACAGTCACTCCCCCTAACAAAAAGTTTCGACCCGAAACTTTGCGAAAACTACTCCTACAACAGAAGGAAAGAAACAAACCACCAGAAAGGGAACGTACCCGAAAACTCAGGGGAACAAATGAGGGTGAGCCTCCCTCATAGCCGACTCTAGCTCCCAAGTCGCGCTCTCCAAATCCTGATTCTTCCAAAGAACCTTTACCATAGGAATAGACTTCGTCCGCAACACTCGAGCTTGAGCTTCCAAAATGCGGACCGGCACCTCGACATACGAGAGATTGGGCTCCAACTGGGGCACAGCGTCCAAGACTTGCCCACTGCTCCGCACACACTTCCGCAACTGGCTCACATGAAAGACATTATGAACCCCCGGGAAGCTAGCTGGCAGATCCAGCCTATAAGCAGCCACACCAATACGCTCCAAAATCCTGAACGGGCCCACAAATCTCGGATCCAACTTCCGATTCTTGCCGAACCTCTTCACTCCTACCATCGGAGATACCTTCAAGAAGACCAAATCATCCACTGAAAACTCCAAATCGGACCTGCGCCGATTGGCGTTCTTCTCAAATCTCTCCTGAGCCACTCGAAGCTTCTCCCGAATGAGCTTCACGGAAACCTCCATTTCTTCGAGTGCATCAGGACCCAACAAAGGCCTCTCACCGGCCTCGGCCCAAAACAAAGGGGTTCTGCAGCGCCTCCCATACAACGCCTCGAAGGGAGCCATCTGTAGACTCTCTTGGTAGCTGTTGTTGTAGGCAAATTCCATGAGCCGCAAACGCTCATCCCAAGCACCTCCATGATCGAGAATATAGCACCGGATCATATCCTCCACAATCTGATTCACACGCTCGGTCTGCCCGTTGGTCTGCGGATGGTAAGCTGTGGAATACCTCAAATCAGTGCCCAAACCCTCCTGCAAACTCCTCCAGAAACGCGATGTGAACCGAGAGTCTCGATCTGAAACGATGCTAACTGGAACGCCGTGCAATCTGACGACCTCATCCAAATACAACTCAGCAATCTTCTTCATCGAGTAATCGATCTTATAAGGTACGAAGTGCGCACACTTCGTCAATCGGTCCACGATCACCCAAACAGAATCAAACCCTCTCGGAGATCTCGGTAAGCCTGTGATGAAATCCATCGAGATGCTTTCCCACTTCCAAGCCGGGATCTCCAAAGGTGCCAACTTGCCACCAGGCCTCCCATGGTCGGCCTTCACCCGCCTGCAAGTGTAACACTCCGAGACAAAACGAGCTATATCACCCTTCATCCCATACCACCAGGCGATCTGCTTCAGATCATGGTACATCTTCGTAGATCCCGGGTGGTAGGAAACACTGGATCCGTGAGCCTCTTTACATACCATAACTCTGATGTCTCCAACTGCGGGGATGCAAAACCTGCCGCGGTACTTCAAAGTACCCGCCTGGTCGATGGAGAAATCTGGCAACTCTCCCCTCTCAGCTCTGAGGTACAAGTGCAACAAATCCGGATCCTCTTTCTGATGCAATCTGGTGAGAGAAATCCATGACGGCTCTGCCACTACCAAACTGCTCTGCAACTCACAGCGCCCTGCGGTGATATCCATCAATAGAAACTCCTCCACTAAGCGATCTGCGGTGAGATTGAAGACTTTCCCCGTCTTCCGGCTCAAGGCGTCGGCCACCACATTGGCCTTGCCCGGATGGTACTGAATCTCAACATCATAATCAGCAACATACTCAAGCCACCGCCGCTGGCGCAAATTCAGCTCCTTCTGAGTGAACACGTACTTCAGGCTCTTATGATCGGTAAAGATCCTGCACTGGGCCCCATAAAGTAAGTGTCTCCACAGCTTCAAGGCAAAAATCACCGCAGCAAACTCGAGGTCGTGCGTAGGATAGTTCCGCTCATGAATCTTCAACTGACGAGACCCATAAGCGATCACCTTCCCTTCCTGCATCAACACGCCACCGAGTCCAACGTGCGAGGCATCCACATAAACGTCATAGTCCTGTCCCTCCGCCGGTAAGGTCAACACAGGGCAGAACATAACCGGCTCTTCAGCTCCAGAAAGGCCTCCTCGCACTTATCACTCCAAACGAACGCCGCATGCTTCTGCGTCAGCTTTGTCAAGGGCGCTGCCAAGGTAGAAAAACCCTCGACGAATCTTCTATAATAGCCGGCCAACCCCAAGAAGCTCCTGATCTCCTTGGGTGTGCTCGGCCTACTCCAATCCATCACCGCTGAGATCTTCTCCGGGTCCACTGAAATACCATCTTTGTTCACCACATGACCCAGGAAGGAAACCTGAGGCAACCAGAACTCGCATTTGCTCAGCTTGGCATACAACTGATGATCCCTCAAGGCGGATAACACCAACCGCAAATGCTGATCATGCTCCGCCGCATTCCGAGAATAAATCAGAACGTCGTCAATGAACACGACGACAAACTTGTCCAGAAAGTCCTTGAACACCCGGTTCATCATGTCCATAAATGCTGAAGGCGCATTGGTCAGCCCAAAAGACATGACCAGGAACTCGAAATGACCATGCCTCGATCGGAAAGCCGTCCGTGGAACATCCGACTCTCGGATCCTAAGCTGATGGTAACCAGAACGGAGGTCTATCTTCGAAAACACTGAACTGCCACGCAACTGATCAAATAAGTCGTCGATTCTGGGCAGTGGATACCTGTTCTTGATGGTGACTTTGTTCAACTCTCTATAGTCGATACAAAGGCGCATCGAACCATCCTTCTTCTTTACAAAGAGAACCGGAGCACCCAGGGCGACGAGCTTTGCCTTATGAAGCCCTTCTCCAACAACTCATCAAGCTGAGTACGAAGCTCCTCCAGCTCTCGCGGGGCCATCCGATACGGCGCCTTGGCAATCGGACGCGTACCAGGCTCCAAATCAATCACGAACTCCACATCCCTGTCTGGAGGAAGACCGGAAGATCGCTAGGAAACACGTCAGGAAACTCTCGCACAACCGGAATCTCATCCAAAAGCGGCACACTGCTAACAGTCCCCAATACTGAGACTAGACAAGCAAAACAACCAGCAGGAAAAACCCTCTGAGCACATACCGCAGAAATCGCCGGAGAGTCCCGACGCGAATCACCGAAAACACTCCCGGGCTGACCGCTGTCCTTTCTGAAATCCAAGCGCTTTCCCCTGCACTGAATCACTGCATCATATCGGGACAACCAGTCCATACCCAGGATGACATCGAAATCCTCTAAGTCCAACACCTTCAGATCAGCCTTGGCCAGATAATCCCCCAACAAAATAGGGCAGTCCAGAATGCCCTGATCTGATATCACGGATTCACCCGAGGGGAACTTGACGCTAAAGGCACCACCAACACGATCAGGAACCCACTGGCACCGCTCGACAAAGGCCCTAGCCACAAAGGAGTGGGTAGCACCTGAGTCAAATAGAACGCGGGCCCAGCGGTTCCTTACCTTAAATTTCCCTATACACAAACAAAACCATAAACGCACAAGCAGTAAACAAAACAATAGCAACACTAAGACTGCTACAAAAGAGAAAGCCAAGCGAGGGGGGGTTTACCTGAAATGACCTGCGTCGAAGCCTCAGCCTCCGCTGAAGATACCACATTCAGCTTCCCTTTACCCTTGTCCACCGGCTGAGGCGGAGGTAAAGCCTGGAGCGGAACGGCATGTAAAGCGGACTGAACCTGAGGGCACCTCGACTTAATATGGCCCTTCTGGCCACACTGGTAGCAAACACGATCCTTGGACCAGCACTGAGCAGCCTCGTGACCGGGTCGCTTGCAGACAGGACAAGGAACATCCCTCCTAGGAGCACCCTGGATAGCATGCACATGCTCCTTCTTCTGGACCCTTGCCCTCTTGAAGCACCTCTCAGCTGGGTGGCCCGGATGGCCACAGAAACTGCACACTACCTTGCTCTTCTTCTCAGAAGCAGCACCAAGAACCTGGGGACCCTTTTCCTCAACTGACCTCCTCTTCTCGCTTCTCGCCTGCTGTCCACGCTGCTTCGCGTTCTCGATAGCCTCTACCTTCAAAGCGGCCTCAACTGCTCCCGCATAAGTAACTGCGCCATGAGCAACCGCAAGCTGCTGGACATCGCTCCTGAGGCCACCAAGAAACCGCTTCACCCTGTCCTCCTCGGAGCTCACCAAGCTAGGACCAAAGCGACTGAGTTTGCTAAACTCAATCTCGTAGTCGCTGACGGATAGCTGCCTCTGCTTCAAATGAATAAAGTCATTCATCAGCCTGTCTCGCTCTACTGACGGTAGAAACTTCCTCATCAGGATCTCTTTGAAGGATGCCCAAGTACATTCTCCCACCATGCCTTCCTTCTCTCGCATCCACCAGCTCTTCGCTAGCCCCTTCAGCTGATAGGCGGCTAACATCACCTTCTGATCATCTGAGATACCTGAATAGTGAAGCATCTCCTCCATAGTGATCAGCCAGTCGTCCAATACCATGAAATCCGCCTTCCCATCGTACGTGGGAGGGCTCAGCCTCTGGAACTGGGAGATGAAAGCCATCCCGGGGGGCACCACTACTGGAGGCACGAGAGGAGCAGGGGGGCAGGAGGGGCTAGGACAGCTGTACCCACGGCGGGGTCCTGAACTCCCGGAGTCTGACCCGCCGCTCCGGATAAAAAGGACTGCATCTGGGCCTGCAACTCCACCACCTGCCTTGATAAGGCCTCGTTACTCTGCCTCAGGCTTTCCACCAACGCATCACTTTGAGCACCGGAGGACTCACCCTCAGACTGGGGAGTCGACCTCGTCACTCTACGCTTCGGCGGCATACTATAAGGAAAATTAAAACATAACAAACGATTAGAACTTAGCTAAACTCCTAGGATTAGACAAAAGGTACAGACAATACATACATAAATATGATCTTCTACTGCTATATTTGCTCTGAGATTTTATTTTATTTAATACAAAAGGAATGATATGCTTAGCCTAAGATGGTTCACCACCATCACACTAACTCTTGTGCCTAGATCGGGAATGCATGAATTGTATTATTTTTGACTCAAAAATTATGTGTGTACACATGTCATCCTGCACGTCTTTAGCTTGGCGCGTTGTGCTTATGCGATGTTATGCTATGCATGATTATGCTATGCATTCTAAAAAAAGGCCCTAGTGCATGCCATGGCGGAGTACACATGAAAATGTTATGCATCCCATACTACATAACATTCCCATGCGACTAAAAAGAAAACGTGCTAGTCGCAGTCATGTGGTGAGGTTATGCATCCCATACTACATAACCCTCACATGTAGCCCCTATGGTGGATCCATATACGAACACATATTATGCATCCCATACTACATAATATGCCCCGTATACTTCATGTTATGCTTATGCGTGTGGTGCAGTGTTCGTGCTTCAGCCAAAACGTGCCGATGACATGTCGGTGTGTGTATGATATGACTCTAACATCTAACACAAACAAAGGAAGGTTGCCCGACCAATTGTCAAGCAACCTCCCTCTGATACCAACTGTCACAACCCGCATTTTTCTCACTATTTATTAAATCAGAGTAAGAGAAAATCTACGCGCTGTGATGCCACGTCGAGCAGGGGATAACTGCCGACGTTCAGGCGACGCTCCAAATCCTTTCAAATCATGACTTATTTGATTATAAAAACTTGATTTATTTATTGGCCGTATCCCTCGGCTCAGTGGACCAAAGAGTCCACGGTTTCAAAACTGATTTTTTTTTATACGTAGCGGAAAATACTTCATTTATGTCAACATCCTAAATGAGCGCATAAGTGATCCCGGAGGGCCCTTACGCTGAACCAGAACTCTAGTTTTAATTTATACATATATAGGAAAATTCATTTGTTATACGTCATTAAGAAAGTACGCTAAGTGAGTTCTTTTTAGAAATCATGCTGATCATGCTTTATACATAATATAGTTGAGGTTTTATAGTTTTAAAATAGCTAGCAACCTAACATAAAACTTCCCAGAGCAAATAGACTATCTCCCAGAAAGGGTAGCAGTAAGAAGAAAACATATCTAGTACAAAAAGGTAAAACTACCAGGGGCGCCAACAGCTGACACGAACCCACTGGCAAGTATGTATGTCTGTAGAAAGTGCAGTAAAACTACCTCACAATGACTCAAGAGAGTCTCAACAGGCAACAAAAGGACCTCCAACAGCACCATAGCAACAGCCACCTACTGGCTACCGCCCAGAACCTGAGGCGTTCAGAAGAAAAATAGAACACCTCAGAGCAAGGAATGCAAGTGCTAAAAAGGAAAGTAAGGTAAAAGCAAGTAAAGTAAGGTAAAGAGAGTACAAAGTAGAGTAAAAACAACAATGCCCAAGGAAGGGCGAAAGCAAACCTGCACCAAGTGCGGGAAAACAGCAACTACTCTGCCTAAAAACCTGCAGAGTCAACATGGCCATGATGCCAAAAATGCTGCAACGCCTACGGAAGAAACGCCTAACATCCTAAATTGTGAGAGGCGGCAGTAGCAAAAACAAGAAACTTGGCATCAGGTTGAAAGCGTTCCAAAACGCCCAACCACTAATTCCAAGTCAACAAATTGCTCAAGGGTTGACACGTGAAGGCACAAAAGACCCAACACTCACTTGCCCAGAAACTACTCGGGTCAAGGTAAAGAGCGTGGTCAAGGCTACATCACGCCACACAACCCCTAAAAGAGCCATCCACCACCACTACTGACCACAACCCACGATTCGGCCTTCGAAAGGTAACAGCCGACAAGGGACTCTCGATACACGAGCAAAACACTCGGGGAGAAATCAACGCTAAGGGATTAGTCGTTGCGATTACGCAACGCCGCTGCGAGTGAGTACACTCACTCGATTCTAAGCCTAGCGTACGAGCACCGACATCGGGTCGCACGATTACTAGACGCACGACCACAGGCCGTGCGTGCACAACCACACCTAAACGCCTCAAATAGGCAAGCTAGGCAAAAATCCCAAAACCTAGACCTACACCTAGGCCTAACATAAACTCAACCCGACGCTAACCCATATCCACACTACACACATACCGCGACGCCGTCCTAAATCGGGGGCTACTAGCGGGAGGGATATAACCCTAATTTTCTAACGCGATTCCAAAGGGATTAGGGTTAGGATAATTTCAATTAAAAATTTCTAAATTGCACGAATAACAGAAATTATCAAGGAATTTAACAAAAAGGGAGGCCAAACGGCGAAAAGAGGGGAAGCACTTGCCTTGCTAAATCACCAAAAATTTCGCCAGCACAACGGCGCTATGGCGGACGCCCAAAAATTCCGGAAGGCTTCCAATCACTCCAACCAACCTAAGATTGCATTCTATCAACACAAGGAGCGAAAAAAAACAAACCACATCCATTCCAAATCACGAAAAAATCTACGGTGAAACTCAAAATAAATTACCTCGGAACGAAGATCTCGCCTAGGGGATCACGGATCCGGGCTCGGATCGGGGAGGGGAGGCCGGAGCAGCCGGCGGCGGGCGGCGGAAGGAGGCCGGCTAGGTCGCCGTTCGCTATCTCCCGCTCGGGCTCGGGATACGCACAGGAAAAAAAAAAAGAAAACAAAGGGGGGGGCGGCTGCTGGTTCACGGGTGAGAGGGGGGGGGGTTTGATTAATTTTATAAGGGGGAGGGAGTTATTATAACACTTATACTTTAATATATAACTTATAATTAATATAATTAATAACCTCTTAACCCTAAATTAATAACTACACTACCCACTAACACACACCCAAATCTACAAATACACATATGTATATATATAAATATATATATATATATATGCATACAAACACGAACGCCGACACGCACGCGCAAACATTAATAACCCCGCACGTGCGCACCCACTCACACGCACGTACAACACGCACACAAAACAATAAACCACACCGGCTCGCACGAGTCGCGCGCCACGCGACACATGCGCCAAGAGACATGCCGTCACAGAAAATGACGACTCGCGCAAATTAACTACCGCCAAAACGACGCGAAAACGCGACGTCCTCGGATTTCGACCAAAATCGTACCGTAGCTAAATACCCGGGCTACGAGAACAACGGCGAAGTCAAGAACGACTTCCGACGAACAAAACTCGAGCTAACCTCGCCCGAAGCCAAACACGAGACTTCCCTGAAAGGCTCAACCGGGTCTCCAAAACAGACACCGGCTAGCTGGGGAAACCCGCAAACAGGCTAAACCTCTAAGAACACCTAACGAGGTACTCTAACAACGGCTCGAGACGGAAAACGTCAACGTAACGCCGAAAAAGGATTTAAAATAAATCATCGAAAATTCGGGGGCGTTACAGGCTGAAGCAAAGACTCCAACTCCAGCAAGAAAAGAGCAAACTCTTGCTCTCAAAGCTGCTGATGCTTCTGAAGGAAGCCAATCTAATGAGGAGCTGATGACACTCTTTGCCAAAAGGTTTCTCAAGATGGGAAGAAAAGACTTCAGAAAGAAATCTTCAAGATATGAAGATAAACCAAGGTATGATAGATCTCCTGCTAAAGAAATCATTTGTTATGGTTGCAGGAAACCTGGACACATTCTACCAGAGTGTCTAGAGGAAAAGAGCAAAGAAAAGAGAAAGGAAAAAGAACATCACAGGAAACACTCCAAGTCCTCCTCCTACAAAAACAAGAAAAAGGAGAAGGGATTTGTTGCTGAAACTTGGAGTGATTCAGATGAGGAATCTTCCTCCTCAAGCTCCAGTAAGGATGAGGAAGAGAAGAAGGCAAAGGAAATCTGTCTTATGGCTATTGATGCCTGCAGCAATCACTCAGCTGTAGAGAGTTCTGATGATGATGAAGAGATGCCTACAAAAGATCAGGTATTATCTTCATATGACTTTTCTTCTTCTGAATTTAAAACTGAGTTTAAATCCCTTTGTTTAGATTTAATTAGTTCAGAAAAGGAGATTAAGGAACTTAGAAATAAGTTAGCTGAATCAGAATCTATCTCCATTGAAAATGCTAGGTTAGAAGCAGAACTCACTAAATCTAGTGATGAAATAAAGTTTCTTAAAAATTAACTAGCAAAGTCCAAGAGATTGGAAGAATCATTAAATGGTAGAAGCCTTAAGTTGCTAGAAATCACCAGCATGACAAACACTAGGTCAGGCAATAATAAGCTAGGCTTATGAGCTTCATCATGTGAACCCCCAATTATTCTTAAAAATCATCTTTCAACTCCAGTGAACTTTATTTCAGCTGATGGGATAAAGAATACTGAGCAAGTAAGACAAGTTAATCAAGCCTTAAATAAAGCTAAGAGAGAAAAGAGAAAACAAAAGTTTAAGGAAATACAAAAAGCGTCTAACGCTGCTCGACGATCGCAGGCTCAGTGGTCGAACAAAGCTCGATGATCTGAGCATCCATCGTCGAACGCCGATCGATGTTTTCAATATGAATTTCAAAATTATAACCAGAACCTTAGAAACCTTAATATGAATAGAAACCCTAGGTTTGTGGACCCATTAACTGCATGGAGCATCCCACCTAGGAGATCTTACCCTTTAGGTTATAAACCCCAACCTGCTTATTCTTTTATTTCTAGTTTTCATTATGTGAAGAATAATGGACCAAAGGTTACCTGGGTCCACAATGTTTAACTTAACTCACTGTAGGTGAAGACATATCCTATCACTCAGGACAAGTGGTATTTGGATAGTGGTTGCTCCAAACATATGACAGGGAACAAAGAAAATCTGTCAAAGTTCAAGGCCAAGCTTAGACCAAAGGTGATCTTTGGGGATTCTAGCTGTGGTCAAACTGAAGGATATGGTAGGATTACCATTGGAGCAGTAACTTTCAAAAGGGTTGCATATGTAACTGGACTGAAGCATAACCTTATCTCAGTAAGTCAGTTATGTGATGCAGGATATCAGGTATCGTTCACTAACACTCTTTGTAATATTACTTTAAATAGTAATGTTGTGTTAGTAGATATTAGACAAGGTAATATTTATTTAGTAGATTTTAATTCAACTCATTCTGAAATCTGCTTATTTAATGAAGTAACAAATAACAACACCTTATGGCATAAAAGGCTTAGCCATGTTAACCTCAAGAACATATCTAGGTTATCTAAATACAACCTTATTAGAGGTTTACCTTCTTGCCCCTACAAGAAGGAGAGCTTATGCAAGGCTTGTCAATTAGGCAAGCAAACCAAAAATTCCTTTAAATCTGTAAGTAAAAGTGAGTCAACTAGAATCCTGTATCTATTACATTTGGACCTTCTTGGCCTAATAAATGTACAGAGTCTAGGAGGGAAGTATTACACTTTAGTAATTGTAGACGACTTCTCTAGGTTCACTTGGGTGTTCTTCTTGAGAACTAAGGCTGATAACTTCAAAATTCTTACAGACTTTCTACTTTGTGTGCAGACTGAGTATTCTACTCATGTGGCATTGATCAGAAGTGATCATGGTACTGAGTTTGAGTCTCTTCTCATGCAAGAATTCTGTGAGAAAGAAGGTATCAAACATAGCTTTTCTGCTCCTAGAACTCCCCAACAAAATGGGGTAGTGGAAAGGAAAAATAGAACCCTGATTGAAGTTGTAGGAACACTGTTGGCAGATGCTAATATGCCTCTCTCCTATTGGGCAGAAGCTGTTAGCACAGCTAATTATGTTCTGAACAGAAGTCTTATACACAAGCTTAAGTGTAAAACTCCTTATGAGTTGCTTAAAGGAAAGAAACCTAAAATAAATTATTTTAGAGTATTTGGTTGTGTAGTATACATTCATAACAATAACAAAGAATACCTTAGAAAGTTTGAAGCAAAAGCTTCAATGGGAATCTTTCTGGGATATTCCCAAGTAAGCAAAGCTTATAGGGTTTTTAATAAATCAACTTCAAAAATTGAGGAATCTGTGCATGTGTCCTTTGATGAATCTCAGATGTTTTACAAGGAGAAGGAAACTTCTCCTTCCTCAAGTTCATTGCAGGTACCAGAATCTAGTAAAGATGTCACTCAAGAGATTCTCCATTTATCAACTCTTCATATTACTGATTCAGACAGTGATGAAGACTTTGCAGAAGCAGTTGCTGTACCTCCAATAGTAGATCCAATTCCTCCTGAGGAATTAATCCCAACTGTTGCTGAAGATCACATCCCACCTGCTGATGTTATTACACTTAGAGATCATCCTACATCTCAAGTGATTGGAGACATATTAGCTGGTGTACAAACAAGACATCAATTAAGACAGGATGTGATGCATGCTTGTTTCCTTTCACAGATTGAGCCCCTCACCATTAAAGATGCTGAGCTAGATCCTCACTGGATCATTGCTATGCAAAAGGAACTCAATCAGTTTGAAAGATGTAAAGTATGGACTTTGGTTCCAAGACCTAAAGGCCAACTGATCATAGGCACCAAGTGGGTGTTTAGAAACAAGTTGGATGCAAATGGAATTATTGTAAGGAAAAAAGCTAGGCTTGTAGCTCAGGGCTACAGACAGGAGGAAGGTATAGATTATGACCAAACCTTTGCTCCTGTTGCAAGGCTAGAGGCAATAAGGATCTTTCTAGCCTATGCAGCCTATATGAAATTTAAGGTCTTTCAGATGGATGTCAAAAGTGCATTTCTAAATGGTGAGCTAAAGGAAGAGGTATTTGTTGAACAATCTCTTGGGTTTGTCTCTTCAACTCAGTCCTCACATGTTTTCAAGTTGCAAAAAGCTCTTTATGGACTTAAACAAGCACCTAGAGCCTGGTATGAGACTCTAGCTAGTTTCCTGTTAGAGCACAACTTTGTTAGGGGTGTAGTTGATAGAACCCTTTTCGTCAAGCACCACAAGGACACAATCTTGTTAGTTCAAGTGTATGTGGATGATATTATTTTTGGTTCCACTGATCCCAAACTGTGCAAAAAGTTCTCTGACTTGATGCATTCTAAGTTTGAGATGAGTAGTATGGGTGAGCTGTCTTACTTTCTTGGTCTCCAAGTAAAGCAAGATATTGATGGCATCTTCATCTCCCAATCCAAATATGCCAAGGAATTGGTAAAGAAGTTTGGGATGGCTGATGCTTCAGCAATGCATAAACCTATGGCTACTAATGTAGTTATAGATTCTGATGATCAGGGTAAGCCAGTTGATCAAAAGAATTATAGGGCCATTATTGGTTCCCTATTGTATTTAACTGCAAGTAGACCCGATATAATGTTTGCTACATGCTTGTGTGCTAGATTCCAGGTCAACCCCAAGGAATCTCATCTGATTCTTCTCAAGAGAATCTTGAGATACCTGAAGGGATGTCCAAATCTAGGACTATGGTACCCAGCTGAATCAGAATTTGAGTTAATTGGATACTCTGATTCTGATTATGCTGGTTGTAGAGTTGACAGGAAAAGCACCTCAGGAACTTGTCAGTTCCTGGGAGAGAGATTGGTCTCTTGGTTCTGTAAGAAGCAGGCTTCTGTCTCAACTTCAACTGCAGAGACTGAATATATAGCAGCTGCTAGTTATTGTTCACAGATCCTGTGGATTCAAAACCAGCTTTTGGATTATGGGTACACACACAAGAACACAAAAATCATGTTTGACAGTACCAGTGCTATCTCCATTGCACAAAATCCTGTGCACCACTCTAGAACCAAGCACATTGAGATTAGACATCATTTCCTGAGAGATTGTGTGGAAAAGAACAAGATCAGCCTTGAGTTCATATCCACTGACCTTCAGAGATGTGATATTTTCACCAAGCCTTTAAATGAACAGAAACATCTGTTCTTTTTGGTTCAACTAGGCATGATTAATGGAAAAGACTAAGTGTGACGTCTGTTTTGTTGAAACCTGTTTGAAGATTGTCGAACGACGTTCGAAGATAGTCGATCGGATCAAGCCTATCGTCGACCTATGGTTGATGATGGATTATCTGCTTGAAGATCGTCGACCGACGTTCGCAGATCGTCGAACCGGTCGAGCCTATCGTCGATCTATGGTTGACGATAGCTTGTTGTTTGTGAAGACAGAAATAGTCGAACGATTGATCGACTACTCTACTTCAGGAACGATCGTCGAACGACCGTTCGACCATCGTCTCCAGTATCTTTTAAAATAGATCGACGATTGATGTTTTAATATAAAACCGATGGTAGACCTAGGTTAAGAGATCGTTCTTTTTATCGTTGACGGAGAGCGTCTTTTCGCATTCCGTCTTTCTGCTTGCTCCCTGTCTCGCGATTTCTGTCGTTTCGACCTTCGCCGTCTCTCTCGCCTTCTCCAACCCCTTCGATGGCGATTGCTCCAGCCCTCCTGTCTGTGGTGAAGTTCGATGCTGGTTTCAGCGTAGACTTTGATTCTTTCAGCTCCTACGAGTCTGCGATAGTGGAAATCCTCAACCTCTGCAAAGATCAAGGATTGGAAAAGTTCATGTCCACATGAATAAAGATAAACGTTCAAGAGATTAAAGAATGGGCTTTCACTTCGTCCTCCAATGACGAATCTATGACTGGAACGATAGGCAGAGAAGAGGTAATTTTGACTCCCGCCGTTTTGACTGATATTTTTGGATTATTGAATGGGGAAGAGAATTATGAGCAAGATACCCCTGAATTTGGGAGAATGTTGACTGAATTAGGACATGCCGACGGCATTCCTTCTAAGCTACTTAAGGTGAATTTTCCGTTGAAGATAAAGTTCCTGGCTGAACTAGTCAGAAAAGTGCTTCTGGGAAAGCACTCTGCCCATGATAATATAACCAGGCAACAGTTTGCCCTGATGTGTGCTATTGTGAACAAGAAGCAGATTAACTGGGCAGGAGTTTTGTTTGATTTGATAAGGAAAAAGAATAGCAAGAAGGAAGTCACCCTGGGTAGGGTGCTTGGGATATTTCTAAAAGAGAAATATCCTCATTTGTTGGTTTCAGTTTCTACATCCATCAATGCTAGCAAAAAGATGGACCCAACCCTGTTTGTCATGTGGAAAAGGAGCTTTCTAAAGCCCGCTCCAGCAGGGGTAGCTCCAGTTGCATCTGAGAGCACAAGGACTGCCTCAGTCACTCCCCTCCTTCAAGAAGCAGGCTCAGCCATTCTCTCAGTTCCATCCATTTCTTCTGCATTACCATCCACCTCTATTGAAGTGCCACCATCTACTTCAGTTCCATCTACTTCAGTTCCATCTACTTCAGTTGAAGTACCATCTTCTGCATCTCATCTTCTTGATTCCTCCACAATTCTCCATGCATCATCACCAGCATCTCCTCTCCCTCCTCATCTTGTTAGGATCTCTCATCCTACTTTTGATTTATTGGTTTCTGAGATATCCACTCCTCCTAAGTCACCAGTTCCTCATTCAGATCATATTGAACTTCTTGCATCCACCCATTTATCTCCAGTTCACTCTCCATCTCATCAGGAGTACAACATCCCTGCTGTTCATCCTTCTACTGTGATTCCCCCACCATCATTTGAAATCACCCCAGCCTTCATCTCAAGCATATTGGAGTTAATTACTCATTCAATCAAAATCATGATTGAAGAAGCAATTGCTCCTCTCGTTTCTTCCATCTCTACATTATCATCTTCCATTCTTGCCATCTCAAAATCTGCTGAGCCATCTTCTGCTAGGGGCCTGACTTCAGTTTCTACTGAATCAGGCAGGGGGAGATGCTCGAGGAAGATGCCTCTGGACTGCATCTTGTTTCTCGCCCAACAGAACCCAAAGTTCAGACTCAAGATGTAGCAGAAGCTCCATTTGTCATTGCAACATCCTCTGCAGTTCCAGCTCTAGCTCTCAAGCCTTCTGATGTTATAATGGAAGCAGAATTTGCATTTAAAGCTTGTCTCGAAGAAGCTTCTACTCCCCTTGTTGCTCATTTCCTAGAAGGAGTCATTATCTCCTTTCTAGATGATATGTGGGAAATAGAATGCTCTAAAGAGTCTCCTGAAGGTAATTCTTTCACTCATTTTCTAGACTTGATAACTGACATGTTAGTATGGGAATACCTAGAAGGAATGATATAATTTCATTTAGCATATCTGTGTTCCTGATACTACAGATTTAGTGGAAGAAGTTTCAGCTGTCCAAGAACTTGTTCATCAACCTGCTCTAGAAGTTCAACCTGATCCAGAACCACTTGTTCAAGATCCTGAGGCTGCTCAACCAGCTCAGATAGTTGTGCAAAAAGAACTGGTCTCCATGATAGTTACAGACGAACAAGAGAATGTTTCAGAAACTCAAGTGGAAAAATCTACAGTCTGGGATGACACCCCAGGACTGGATCTAGACACTCTTCTGGCACAGGATGCCTTGGAAGAAGAGAAAGAAAAAGCTGCTTTAAAAGAGAAAGAAAAAGTTGTGCAAGAAGCCTTTGATCCCTATGATCATCCTCCATCATCAAACTCTGAGGATGAGGATGATTCTGATGACTCTAAAGAATCTAAGAGAAAGAAATCTACCAAAAAGAAAAGAAAAGTTGTTGCTCCTCCTCCTCCTAACCCTGACAATGATATTCCTTATTATATCTTGAAAGGAATTGATCCCAAGTCCAAAGAGTTTCAGCATTGGATGGGATTCTCAAAGAATCAGCAAAAGTTAAGAAAGAAATCTAAAAGGTATGACAGTCCCCGCTCAAAAATGGACCCCTAGAGGTCCTCCTCCTCCACCTCCCAGTGCAGGAGCTTCTGGCAATTTGTCTGCAAATCCTTCTGCCCCGTCTGCTAGGTTTACTCCATCCCAATCTTATCAAAAGAAAAGCAATCAAGGATATCAAAGCAGATCCCAATCTGGATCCCAAAGGCATGATGCTGATGCAAGAGAACAAGTGAAGGAGGTAGTCTATCAGAAACCAACCTTTTCTCCTCCTCCTTCCAAAGAAACCAAGAGCATATCTTCTTCAAAGCCAGATCATGCAAAGAAAACTGTTTCAAAAGGTAAAAGAGTTATTTTCTCTGAAAAATCGAGTAAGAAATTTGCTGAGTTTGCTCCTCCTTCTTCTCTAGTTATTCAGGAAAATAAAGAGCCAGCTGAAAGCCTGTTAGATCTTTCTATTAAATTTAAAGCTGTGAAAACTGTAGATCCAACCTATGAAAATATGTATGAAAGTCAAGAGCTTGATCCTGATTTCAGGATGGCTAGATTTCTTGAACTGGTTGGATCAGCTCAGATTAGAAAAGCCAAAGCTGAAGGAAAAGATACTACAGGATTAACGACAATGTCTAAATTCAGAAAGAAGGAGCTTGATAAATTCCAGGTTAGACCTGAGGTCTTTGACCCTTCAAAATATATAGAAAAGCTTCCTGAAGTAGTTGTTCCAAGGACATCAGAATCTAGAATTATTGGAGAGCAAGATCTAAAGCTATCGAAGAAAGAAGCTTTAGACCCTTTCAGGAAAATTTCTTTTATTCCTAGTTCCTCTGAATCTAAACCAAATTCTGAAGCTTCTTAAATTTCATTGATTGACAGTTATTTATTTGTCTGTTTGATTGATGCTCTCTACTGCTTAGATATTTCTCTTCCTGTATTTTATTTATTTCCAGTAGTTTGTTTTGTGTGTTTTGTTGTTGAGAGACTTAACTCAAATAGGGGGAGATTGTTGGTACCCTTGTTTAGATTTGAGTTCGGTCCTCTCTTTTAGTCTCTTGACCCAATATTTATCTATGGTCAAAGGTTAGTTGTTTAGTTAGTTTGCTCTAGCTTTAGAGTTGTCACTTATCCAGATGAAAATTTGGTTAAGTTGTTTTTTGTTCGACTATGGTCGAACGCCGCTCGATTATTGTCTATCGACTGTTCGACGATCGTCTATCAGTTGGTCGACGTTTGTCTGTCAGCAGATTGTCTATCTCTGAGTTAGTTCAACTCTTGTTAGCTCGACATTCTGTGGAATCTGCCTCGTCGATCGTCGAACCCCGCTCGACTACTTTTGACCAGACAGATTTCTTGATAGTTCAACTATCTGCATTATAGTTCAACTATTCGATAGTTCGACTATCTGTTTGATAGGTCGACTATGTGTTTTCTTTGATAGTTCGACTATCTGTTTGATAGGTCGACTATCTGTTTTGCTTGATAGTTCGACTATCTGTTTGATAGGTCGACTATCTGTGTTGCTTGATAGTTCGACTATCTGTCTTGATAGGTCGACTATCTGTTGTGTTTGATAGTTCGACGATCTGCTTGGATAGTTCAACTATCTGATAGTTCGACTATCTGTTTGATAGCTCGACTATCTGTTTTCTTGATAGTTCGACTATCTGTTTGATAGGTCGACTATCTGTTTTCTTTGATAGTTCGACAATCTGTTTGATAGGTCGACTATCTGTTTTGTTTGATAGTTCGACTATCTGTTTGATAGGTCGACTATCTGTTTTGTTTGATAGTTCGAATATCTGTTTGATAGGTCGACTATCTGTTTTGTTTGATAGTTCGACTATCTATTTGATAGGTCGACTATCTGTTTTGTTTGATAGTTCGACTATCTGTTTGATAGGTCGACTATCTGTTTTGCTTGATAGTTCGACTATCTGTCTTGATAGGTCGACTATCTGATATCTCGACTATCTGTTCTGATTGGTCGACTATCTGCTGTGGTAGTTCGACTATCTGCTTTGGTAGTTCGACTATCTGTATCGTTCGACTATCTGTTTGATAGGTCGACGATCTCTGTGCTTCGGTCGACGATCTCCGAGGGTCGCTCGACGTTCTGTTGTATGTCTTTAGTAATTTTGTCCTCTTCTATTCTATGATTTATTTCATATTTATTTGGCATATTATTTCAGTAAATTTATGCTATTATTTCCAGGCAATCTCTGCTTCATTCTTTATGCATGAGCCAATCTTTATCTGACAAAGTGTTTTGTCTTATTAGTTGAAATATATTTTCTGCTTTATCTGCCAGGCTGTCCTTTATAGCCGTTAGACTCAGAAAGTCTTCTCTGGCCATAAAGAGTTCTTTCTGATGTGACCTTTTTCTTGCACCCTTTTATCAAATTGGATATGCAGCTTCTTAGAAAGCTTTATCCCCTTATAGCATGTCTGTCTGCCGGATTTGTTTTTGCTTTATGCTTTTTACAGCCCAGATTGCAGATTCCAGATGAAGACAAGATTCAAACTCAAATTAGAGCCGTTGAAAAGGCCCATATATAAAGAGTTTCTTTTAAAAGGAGAAGAGATGATATATACAAGAAATTACAGATATACATAGCAGCATAGAGAAAGAGAGAAAGCAAGAAAGTTCTACAGCTCTCAGAAATTCACATTCAATTGAGAAGATCAAATCTCTTCAGCATTCTTCTTCATCCTGAGTTCATCCTGCTCACAGGAAGACATTCACTCAGAGGCCTTTAGAAGAAGAAAAAGAAAAAAGGAAGCTGTTTGAAGAAGAACACCTTTTCCAAATCAAGAGTCTTCTTCAAGCTTCTCCTTCAGAACCCCAAGACAGTTCTTTGTCTTAGTTCAGAAGAGTTCCTACACCCTGAAGCAAGACTCCTTCCTGGATATTCTCTAAGCCAGGGGGAGCCTTGATTCTTTAGAGCTATCTAGCTCTGTGCAATCCACTAGCTTCTCTAATCTGTTTAACAATAGAGAAAAACCTTAACTCTCTCAACCTCCTGTACAAAGGGTTATTACTCCCTTCAAAAGTGAACCCTTGGTGGCAGGGCACCTGATCAAAAACCTGTGTTGGATTTTGAGCTCCTGATCAAAAGCTCAAAGAGTCTACTTGATCTACCTGAAGCAGATCAGTTGGTGGCAGGGCACTTGAATAAAAACCTATAGTGAATTCCTACCAGGGTGGTAGAAGAGTGGACGTACCTATTTAGAGGGAACCACTATAAAATTTCTTGTGTCGTCTGTGCTTCTTATTTAATTTATTGCACTGTGGATGTGAGTAGAAATAACTAGGATTGCTAGTTGCTGTGATAGGATCAAAGCTCAACTGTAATTACAGTTGTCCTTCTCTAGTGCACTTCACTCTGTGTTAGGCTCTAGGGTTATCAATATCTATAAACTCATTCCGCACATTAACTCTAAGGGAGTTGAGTAGGGTGTCCTAATTTTTGAATACTCTATTCACCCCCCTCTAGAGTTGTACCTATCATCACTTTCAAGCTAACTTGCTCTCTGTCTTGTAGACTTGATCTTCCTATTCTTCAGCTCCACAACAATGGCGAAGAAGAAGAACTGTCTTGTTGTTTTCTCCAAAATCCCTCTTTCTCTGTAAAAGCCTTTTCCTTTTTATTGAATTTTACCCAACTGCTCTTTAGCAGTGGGCCCCACATAATTAATGGTCAGCAGTAACTTTTCTTTAATGCAAACTATCGTACAGTAGGTCTGCGGCAAAATTTGTCGCGCACTATAGCCATCCCGCCACTAATTTGAAATATGTTGACTTGTTGACTTGTTGACGTCATCAGCTGTGGACTTAGCCAAAAATAAAATAACATTAGCATAGGCATTGAGTGAGTAAGCATCGCTCAACGCCAAAACACTTAGACAGATTTACTATCTCTTGGTGTTTGGTGAGTAACCTTCACTCAATGCCAAACTACTTAGTATATAAATCTGTTTCTAGGCGTTGGGTAATTCAGCTTCACTCAATGCCAACTTACTTTATCAGCTTTGTACTGCTTGGCGTTGAGTGAGTGAGCATCACTCAACGCCAAACTCCTTTAGACAAAATTCTATCTCCACTAGGCATTGACAACGTTGAGTGAGCAACCTCTACTCAACTCTTTTTGCCTTGACCATATTTCTGCCTCTACAACATCTTAGGCATTGAGCGCGTTGAGTGAGCACTCCTCAATCAACGCTTTCTGCCTTAGGCATTTTCCTGCTTAACTGTCTCAGCGCTTTCCTATTCTCTACTGAGGCAAACACTTGTCTCAGCAGTTATGCTGAGACTAATACTTGTCTCAGTGGTTATGCTAAGACAAAATCCTTAACTTAATTCGACGAATGCTGAACTGAGTTCAACGAATGTTGAACTAAGCTCGACGAACTATGAACTCAGTTCGATGAATTCTCAACTGAGCTCGACGTACTCAGAATCTCAAGCTCTGAATTTAGCTCGACGAATGGTGTGTTGAGCTCGACGAACTCTGAACTCAGTTCGACGAATTCTGAAATGAGCTCGACGAATTCTTTCTCAACTATCTCAGCAGTTATGATGAGACATTCTTCTCAGCTGTCTCAGCTATCTCGACACTTTTTCCTTAGTCAAATTATCTGACTTCCAGCTTACTCTTTGTGTTCGCATGTCTAATCAAGGACAACCTGCATTGACTGTCTCAACGCTTCCTTCTCAGCTGTCTTAGTGGTTATGCTGAGACATTATTCTCAGTTGTCTCAACTTTCTCGACATTTTTGCCTTAGTCAAATTAGCTGACTTCCAGCTTACTCTTTTTGTTCACCTGTCCAATCAACGACAACCTGCATGCATGAGCTTAATCACACATCAAATACAATTATGCTCTTAGTCTTGATGGTGATGCCTCTTCAAATCCACTCTAGGGAATATTGTGGGCAAAGAACCCAACATAAGGATTGTTATCCCTTACCTCGAATCGACGCGCTGGTCTCCGCAGCCATCGGTTTTTTTGTAATGAGTTTTTTATATGTATTTTCAGTTTATCACCAAATAAGGATGCACCCCCCTGATACAAAAGATGTCTCCTTCATCACAGGGGATGGGTGCTACTGTTACAAGATGATGCCCTTTGGGTTGAAAAATGCAAGGGTGATATATCAAAAAATGATCGATCAGGTATTCCAGGAGCAAAAGGGGAGGAATTTGGAGGTGTACGTAGATGATCTGATGATCAAGAGCCGGGAGGTGGACTCCCAACTCCAGGTTCCTTTCCCGGGCTGGGGAGAAGTGCTCTCCCTTCTTCAAAGCATTGAGTGGAGGCAAGAAGTTTGAATGGACTAAGGAATGCGAGGAGGCATTCCAGGCCTTGAAGTGGCAGTTAACTCAGCCCCCCCCCCCCCCCCGCTCTAAGGGCCGAAGGAGGGGGAGGATCTATCTTTGTATCTCGGGGTCGGAGCAGAGACCTTGAGCTCCGTCCTGGTTCGAGAAGAGGGGAAAATGCAGCTGCCCATATACTACATAAGCCGGGTCCTTAGGAAGACAGAGCTCTGTTATCCCATCTTTGAGAAGCTGGCCTTTCCTCTGATCATATCGGCTAGGAGGCTTCGGCCATACTTCTAAGCACATTCCTTCCGGCTAGTAACGGAACACCCCTCTGCAACATATTTGAGGGGGTGGAGCATTCAAGCAGATTGGCAAAATGGTCGGTAGAATTGAATGAGTTTGATATCTCCTTTGTCCCCCACCTGTCGATCAAGGCCCAGGCAATGACCAACTTTCTCGTAGATTATGTGGTCAAGGTGGCGGAGGCAAAACTCACTCACCCTGTCCCCTAGAAGGTGATGATAGATGGCACCTCAGGAAGGAATTCCTTTGGGTTAGGGGTAACCTTGGAGAGCCACCAGGGAACAAGGATCAAGAAATCAATAGTTGTGCACTTTCCCATCACAAACAATTAGGTTGAGTATGAAGCAGTGATAACAGGATTGCGACTGTCCAAGGAGCTTGGAGTGTATGATGTGGTGGTCCACACTGACTCCATGGTGGTGGCCTCTCAGATCAGTGGGGAGTTCGAGACAAGGGAGCCAACTCTCCAGTTACTCTTGACAAAGGTGAAGGGGGTCATCGGCATGTTCCAGACCTTCTCCATCCGGCATGTGCCCAGGAAGGAAAATGAGCAGGTTGATCAGTTGGCCAAGCATGGTCCCCGAATGGGGGGTACCATCACTGACCTATTTTGCCCGTCAATCGAAGAGGGGGAGTTGATGGAGGTGGATCAACACCCTTCATGTATGGATCCATTCGCAGCGTTCCTATCCATAGAGGAGCCCCTGGAAGGGATGGATAAGAGGAAATTCAAGAACAAGTTAGTATATTATCTCATGTGCGACGGGCAGTTGTATAGAAAGATTCTTTCAGGGATGTTGGCACGTTGTGTGACCGAGAGGGAGGTCCAAACAATTTTGGAGGAGATCCATTCCGGGGAGTGTGGAAGCAAATCGAGGAGCAGAACCTTAGAAGGAAGGGTAATCCGGCGGGGGTATTTTTGGTCCACCCTAGGCCGGGATGTCGTAGAGTTCACAAAGAAATACCATAAGTGTCAGCTGTTTTCCCCACTCCAACTTCAGCCAGCTCAGCGGCTCAGGAGTATCACGGCTTCCTGGCCCTTCGCCATCTAGGGAATGGATTTGGTAGGGCCTTACCCCCAGGTTAGCGGGCAGAGGAGGTTCCTGTTGATGATGATCGATTATTTTTCAAAGTGGTTGGAAGTAAAGGCGTTAGCCAAGGTGACCTCCCAGGTAATCTTGAACTTCGTATGGGGGGAGATCATCTGTCGGCACGCTTCCCCAGACTATAGTCATGGACATCGGGCCTCAATTCACCAGCTTCGAGTCCATCAACTTCTGCGGGCAGCTCGGGAAAGATCTCAGGTTCGCCTCGGTCCACCATCCCAGAAGTAACAGGCAGGTGGAGGCGGCGAACAAAATCATCATCAACCTCCTCAAAAAGAAAATGGAGAATTTGAGGGGTAGCTGGGCGGAGCAGCTTCCTTCAGTTCTCTGGTCCCTAAAAACCACTCCCAATGCGGCCATAAGGGAGACCCCCTTCAAGCTCTCCCATGGTTGAGAGGTCGTACTTCCAATAGAGTTTGAGTTTCGGACACCTCGGGTGGGCGAGGAAAAATAAGGAATGGAAGAATGGCAGGCCAAGAACGAGGAAGAACTACGGCTCTCCCTAGATATAGTGGAGGAGATGGGTGACCTATCTGTCATCCGATAAGAAGAGACCAAGCGAATAATGGCTAAGTACTTCGACAAGTGCTTCAGGGTCAAGATGTTCGCGGAAGGGGACTTGGTTCTAAAGAAGGTGGATGCGAAAGGAAGGTCAGCCGCAGTGGGGAAGCTCAACCCCAACTGGGAAGGCCCGTACATTGTCAGGAAGGCTCTAAGGTACGGAGGGTACCGTCTCCGGAATGTGGAGGGCGATACCCTAAGTCATACCTGGAGTGGAGATGACTTGAAATGTTTCTACCCGTGAAAGCAGGAATGTACGTCCGTTCCTTTAATGAATATGAAATCCTTTGATGCTCCAACTCTTTTGCAGATCAAGTTTGTTGCAAGTAGTATTTATCAAGCTAAGACCTGAAATGCTCCTACTTTCAGGCTTCCACCTAGCTGGCAGGGTCGAAAGTTTGACAAAGGAAAATATTCTCGCTCTGGGGTTAGGTCCCGAGATGCTCCCACTGCCAGGCTTCCACCTAGCTGGCAGGGCCGGGATCCTCGAGTGACATCATTATGACCCTGGAGGGCTGAACCCAGTTGATGCTCAACACCCGTCGTTAGGCTCTCACCTAGCTAATTGGGTCAGTGGTAGAGCCCGGAGTTTGGACAAAGGAAAGTATTCTCGCTCTGGGGTTAGGCCCCGAGATGCTCCCGCTGCCATGCTTCCACCTAGCTGGCTGGGCCGGGATCCTCGAGTGACGTCGTTATGACCCTGGAGGGCTGAGCCCGATTGATGCTCAACATCTGCCGTTAAGCTCTCACCTAGATGAAAATGCTTGTGGTAGTGCCCGGAGGTTGGACAAAGGAAAATATTCTTGCTCTAGGGTTAAGTCACGAGATGCTCCGGCTGCCAGGCTTCCACCAAGCTGGCAGGCCCAGGATCCTCGAGTGACGTTGTTATGACCCTAGAGGGCTGAGCCCGGTTGAAGCTTAACACCCGCCGTCAGGCTCTCACATAGTTGATTGGGCTGGTGGTAGCTCCCGGAGGTTGTACAAAGGAAAGTATTCTCACTCTGGGGTTACGTCCCGAGATGCTCCCGCTTCCAGGCTTCCACCAGCTGGCAAGGCCGGGATCCTCGAGTGACGTCGTTATTACCCTAGAGGGCTGAGCCCGGTTGATGCTCAACACCCGTAGTCAGGCTCTCACCTAGGTTATTGGGCTGGTGGTAGCGCCCGGAGGTTAGACAAAGGAATGTTTTATCGCTCTAGTATTTGGTCCCGAGATGCTCCCGCTGCTAGGCTTCCACCTAGCTAGAAGGGCTGGTGTAACACCGCAGAAATCTCAAAAGCCAAAATTGGGATTCAGGTTGGCTGACACGGCCTAAGACACGAGCGTGTCTCAGGGCGTGTTAGGTGTACACGGCCTAAGACACGGGCGTGTCCCAGGACGTGTCTAATTAGGTGAGGGCCAATTTTGTCCGAGGAGGACACGGCCTGTGACACGGGCGTGTCACAGGGGCGTGTTTGGCATATGGCTAAGGACACGGGAGTGTGCCTTAGCCGTGTTGTTCTCGGGTGATTTTGGAGATCGAGTTACAGGGGTGACACGGCCAGGTACACGACCGTGTACTGGGTGACACGGGCGTGTCAGGCTTGACACGGGCGTGTCGCTGCCCATATTCTGGTTTGTTTTAAGTCGGTTATGCACTGCTTCAGGAACACGGCATGTGACACGGGCGTGTCACAACCCGTGTTTGGCCCAGGAAATTCAATTTTAGGGCTAATCTGTGCCTTCCATTTTCTTTGACCAAGATCCAATAGTTTAGGCTGTTCCCTGGGTTTATAAGGCCGAATTTGAGATGGAGAAAACTCATTTGAGTTTTGTCATTCTCTTTCCTAAGTGAAGAGAGAGAGGAGAGCAAGGTGTTGGAACCTTAGGTTCTGATTTGGGTTAGGATCACTATTAGGATAATTAGTTTGACCCAATTTGTATAGACTAAGGGTCATAGGATTCTCCAGGTATACATCAAAAGAATCCAAGAAGAAAGTGCAGAAAATTCCAGAGAAGTTCAGTTTTGAAGTTCAGAATTCCAGTCCAAAAATAGTAGAACGGCGTTCGACTATAGTAGAACGGCGTTCGACTATAGTAGAACGGCGTTCGACTATAGTAGAACGGCGTTCGACTATAGTAGAACGGCGTTCGACTATAGTAGAACGGCGTTCGACTATAGTAGAACGACGTTCAACTATAGTATTATATGTGTTCTTTTCTGTGTTTTATTTCCTGTATTTCTAGCATATATTTATTATATAATATCTGATTGATTTACTGCTATTACTTCAAAGCAATCCTTGCTATTATTATGCATAAGTCTTTCCTTTCAGATAAAGTAGTTTGTCTTATTAGTTGACTTATTGATTACTTTATCTGCAGCTGTCCTTTATAGCCGTTGGCTGTAAAGAGTTATCTGATGTGACTTTATCTAATATCCTTTATCAGATTACTTATTGCAGCTGTTGTAGCTTTATCTTTATATAGAAATATATATCTGCAAGATATTTTTTGCCTTTGTGATAATTGCAGCCCAGATTCAAGATCTGAGAAGAAGACAAAAGCTCAACTCAAATAATAGAGCCGTTGCTGCTGTTATTATATAAAGAGTTCTTTTGGAAGAACAAGTATAGGCATAAGAGTGAAGGAGTTCAACCTGTACAACATACAGAGAATGAACCAGCTTACAGCACAGCTGCTCTCAGCAATCTTCATTCAACTGAGAAGTTATCTCTTCTGCTCTTCTTCAACCTGAGTGCTCATGTTCCAGGAAGATTACACTCAGAGATATTGAAGAAGAAGAAGAAGAAGGAAGCTGCTGAAGAAGATCCTTTTATTTTATATTCTATTATCTTCTTCTAAGCTTTATCCTTCAGAACTTCAAGACAGTATTCTGTCAGAAGTTCTGAAGAGGCCTTGTTCTTCTCTAATCTTATTTACAATAGAGAAGACACCTTAACCTCTCTTCCCCCTCCTGTAAAGGGTTGTTTACTCCCTTCAAAAGTAAAGCTTGGTTTTTAGACACCTGATCAAAAGTCTAAAGGGTTTCTAGATCTACCTGAAGCAGATCTTGTTGGTGGCAGGGCACCTGATCAAAAACCTGAGTGGATTCCTACCTTGTTGGTAGAAGAGTGGACGTACCCAGTGTTTGGGGAACCACTGTAAAATATCTTGTGTCGTCTGGGTTGCTTGATTAATTCTCTGTGCTGATTGGCTGTGATTAGATTTTAACTAGGGTTGCTAGTTGCTGGATAGGACCCAAAGCTTAACTGTAATTACAGTTAGCTTTAGTTTGTGCACAACACCTTGTGTTAGGCTTTAGGGTTATTTCATAATATCTATAATCTTTCAATTCTGCAATTGTATCTATCCCTTTTCTTTCAATTGGTATCAGAGGGAGGTTGACTGACTGAATAGGCTAACACCTAAGTCACAAGATCCTGATAGATACCAAAGTTTATAGATATTCACTTTCACTATCATGGCCCAGTTCAAGGATTATTCTAGCACCAGACCTCTAGCATGCAACTTAGCCAAGTTCAGCATCTGGAAGGCAAGAGTCAAATTATTTATGAACAATATTGATGAAGAAATATTTTCTTCTATTTTGACAGGTCTTCCAACATCGGCAACAACAACAAAAAGTGCCAGGCTAGCTGATGCCCGAGCAATGAATATCCTAGCTCAGTCATTGTCTGATGACATTTTTCAAGAGATTGTTGAATGCTCAACAGCTAAGGAGATGTGGGATTCCCTTCACCAAATGGCTTCTGAACCCGTGGATGACACATCAGAAGGAAGCCACATCATCTCATTTGAAGGAGAAGAATTAACATCCCTAGATGTTATCTGGGATGTCTCAGATGATGACTCATCATTTGAAGATGAAGAGGAGGAAGCAAGGGCCAAAGAATTTTGCATAATGGCCATAAATGCTTTATGCAGCAACTTAGATGCTGAACAAACAGAAGACAAATCAAAACCTGAAAAGGTTCAGGTAATATCTAATTCCGTTATCAGTTTAGTTAATTTAGAAATTAAATATTGCTGCCAAAGTTTAACAAAACCTGAGAAGGAAACAACACTTCTCAGAGAAATGTTTTCAGATTATTCTAATCAACAAAATGAGTTCAGATTTGAGAACTCAGACAGCTTTTTCATAAATTTGTTTTATTATCAAAAGGATAAATTACTTAAAATATTTTCAAATCCTTCTACCATCTGGAACAAATTTATTAGGAAGCATTTCCTTTTTCTTAAGGTTGTTTATATATCTGTTTGATATTTTGTTCAAATATTTTATTCAGATTTCTGTATAAAGAAATTCTCTGTCAGATAACTCTATTTCTTATAGATCCTTTTCTAATTTCATCTAGATTGAGTCCTCTACTCTAGTTGCATTGGTCAGCTGAGTTTGAATCTCGTCTAAATTAAAAGAAATTCTATAGGAAGGAAGATATCTGATTTTATTTTTCAGATCCAGAATCCTAATTAAATTTGCTGGACAAATATCATTTTTTTTTGCTGCTAACATACCCTTTTTCAAGGAGAGAGCAATCTCTACCATAGTTTTCTGCAGGTACTATTTATAAGAGTTTGCTGGATGACTCAATCAAAATTCAAAGTCATCTCAGTCTCCTTCAATCACAGGTACCGCATCAACATAGGGGGAGATTGCAAATGTCTGCAAGCAGCCAGCTTTTATCAAAAACCAAAGCCTACTATGCAAAGCTTTTCTTTTTTATATCTTATGCTTTGCAAATATATATTTATTATAATATTATTTTGCTAATAGGATCCTCACTCAAATAGGGGGAGATTGTTGGAACCTTAGGTTCTGATTTGGGTTAGGATCACTATTAGGATAATTAGTTTGACCCAATTTGTATAGTCTAAGGGTCATAGGATTCTCCAGGTATACATCAAAAGAATCCAAGAAGAAAGTGCAGAAAATTCCAGAGAAGTTCAGTTTTGAAGTTCAGAATTCCAGTCCAAAAATAGTAGAACGGCGTTCGACTATAGTAGAACGGCGTTCGACTATAGTAGAACGGCGTTCGACTATAGTAGAACGGCGTTCGACTATAGTAGAACGGCGTTCGACTATAGTAGAACGACGTTCAACTATAATATTATATGTGTTCTTTTCTGTGATTTATTTCCTGTATTTCTAGCATATATTTATTATATAATATCTGATTGATTTACTGCTATTACTTCAAAGCAATCCTTGCTATTATTATGCATAAGTCTTTCCTTTCAGATAAAGTAGTTTGTCTTATTAGTTGACTTATTGATTACTTTATCTGCAGCTGTCCTTTATAGTCGTTGGCTGTAAAGAGTTATCTGATGTGACTTTATCTAATATCCTTTATCAGATTACTTATTGCAGCTGCTGTAGCTTTATCTTTATATAGAAATATATATCTGCAAAATATGTTTTGCCTTTGTGATAATTGCAGCCCAGATTCAAGATCTGAGAAGAAGGCAAAAGCTCAACTCAAATAATAGAGTCGTTGCTGCTGTTATTATATAAAGAGTTCTTTTGGAAGAACAAGTATAGGCATAAGAGTGAAGGAGTTCAACCTGTACAACATATAAAGAAAGAACCAGCTTACAGCACAGCTGCTCTCAGCAATCTTCATTCAACTGAGAAGTTATCTCTTCTGCTCTTCTTCAACCTGAGTGCTCCTGTTCCAGGAAGATTACACTCAGAGATATTGAAGAAGAAGAAGAAGAAGGAAACTGCTGAAGAAGATCCTTTTATTTTATATTCTATTATCTTCTTCTAAGCTTTATCCTTCAGAACTTCAAGACAGTATTCTGTCAGAAGTTCTGAAGAGGCCTTGTGCTTCTATAATCTTATTTATAATAGAGAAGACACCTTAACCTCTCTTCCCCCTCCTGTAAAGGGTTGTTTACTCCCTTCAAAAGTAAAGTTTGGTTTTTAGACACCTGATCAAAAGTCTAAAGGGTTTCTAGATTTACCTGAAGCAGATCTTGTTGGTGGCAGGGCACCTGATCAAAAACCTCAGTGGATTCCTACCTTGTTGGTAGAAGAGTGGACGTACCCAGTGTTTGGGGAACCACTGTAAAATATCTTGTGTCGTCTGGGTTGCTTGATTAATTCTCTATGCTGATTGGCTGTGATTAGATTTTAACTAGGGTTGCTAGTTGCTGGATAGAACCCAAAGCTTAACTGTAATTACAGTTAGCTTTAGTTTGTGCACAACACCTTGTGTTAGGCTTTAGGGTTATTTCATAATATCTATAATCTTTCAATTTCGTAATTGTATCTATCCCTTTTCTTTCACAAGGGGAGGAAGAAGAAGGGAAAGCCGACTGTTGGTGGTGCTGCGATGGTCCAAATCGCGAGCCGAGTTCAGCTCTGCGGAGGCTTGATCGCTGCGAAGCTTTCCAACCGTGTACTTTTCGCCATGGCACCAAAACGTCCTTCAAGGGTAACGATTTCCTTCTTTGACAAGTGAAGTCCTTCTTTCCTGCATTTGCTTAGGAATCCTCCACCAAAAGGTGGATGGCGAAGTGATTCCCTTGGGTCGGCAGTACGTCCCTTATTGTAATGTATTAGAACCGAAAGTGTGAGTACGGTTAGGCATGTTGTGTAAAGTCCATCTGGACATGTTGGTATGGATTGGTGATGCGTGTTTGCACATCGGAGAGGACTCTGTGAATATTGCTTGTATGCATGAAATCCGTGGTGGATACCTGTGGCTTGGTGTCACAGGAAGTACTAGAGGAAGTCCAGGAAATGGTGAGAGTTGGGTTCAACTCTTGTGGCTGTGAGTGTCATATGATATGAAGTTGAGCCGTTAGGCTGCAACTGGAGAAATGCCTTGGTGGCGGACAGGCAAAGTGAAGCTGTACCCGCGTTAGTCATGTCTTGAGTCTGACGATTTTGAGCAACGGTAAAGGTGGATCTGTACCCGCATTATGGTTGTCTAACCTTGGTTGCTTAAGGCTTTGTTAGGATCACATAGCGAGAGTCGATGTCTTGCGTGCCGATCCGACTAGAAATGCTCAAATTGGACCGTCATGTCTGGGACCTCTGAACGGTGATAGGACCCGGTGTTTTCGGTACACCAGAATGTGCCCTGAGTGCACAGAATGTCGGGCCGTCGTGCTGGCATTTGTGATATGTATTGCCTTGGTGGCTAGATATATATATATATATATGAGATGTAAAATACTGTGCAGGGAAGGAATTCTGCTGCCCCGTGCCAGGGGCAGGGTCGTTATAATTGTTTAGCTGAATGTTGACCATTGCCCTATTTGCCACTGCGTGGTGGATTGGTTCTTGCATGTGCAGGTGGTGCTGGTCCGAGCGGGACTTAGCGGGATGAAGCCCAAGCTGTGTTGCTGCCCTCGAAGGCTTTGTTTTGTTTCTTTTTGTTCATGTGTGGCCGGCATGCGCGCCGATGTTTGGAAACCACACTTTTGTTAAGAGAAACATGTAAGGCCATAAGACCATTTACTTTGGGTGTAAACATTCCTATTTTGTTATAGTGGACATTTCTTGTAACTCTTGAGTTCCAGTTTTCAACCGTGAAGCTTCCGCTAGAATGCTCTGTATTAGGATGCGTTGGTTTTGATATTATTTAGTAGTGTCTCCGCCTGTTTGTCTAATATGGTGTGGGGCCCCGGCCGGACCCTCTATTATATCCTTCTTGACCGGTAGAGGTATTACAATTTGGTATCAGCTTGTTGGTCGATCTCTTCCGAATTCGCGGACAAATTCTTTTGAGGGGTGGCGAGCACGTGTCAGTGCTGTCGTTATAACACATAAATTGAACTCAAGAATGTCCACTTAGGAATGTAAATACACTTGTTTGGTGTGTTCATTTTTGTATGTTTGCCGTTTGTTTAGTCGTTAAATTGTGTTTTTACACATATAGGTGACTAGAAGTGTTGCGGGTCAATCGAAACCTCAACATTCTATTGAAAGTACGACACCGGCTGAGGTGCCCACACCTCCTCCATCTGCAAAAACTGTGTGTTTCATTACGGAGACGGTACTTGCTGTGATGAATGCTCAGCAAGTTGGGAAACCATGTCCTGCTGTGGTGCCAACGCATGCTGGGGTAAGGCAAGAACCGACAGAAGCCGTAGTTGATCCGCGGGCAGCAGATCAACAATTTAAGCAATTCATGAGCTTCAATCCTCCTCAATTTACTAGGGCGGGATCCCCGACCCAAGCAGAGGAATTGCTTGCAAGGATCAAGAGAATCATGAGAGCGATCAGAGTTGAGGAGGAGCAGAAGGTATGTTGGCCACTTTCCTTCTTGAGGGAGAGGCTCGGTTGTGGTGGGATGAGATTGAACTGCATCACTTGGCCGGCAGACAGTTGGCAGAGGTCTTGATGGAAGAGTTCTCTCGGTTATTCATGGCAAAGCATCTGCCAATGCAGCAGAAAATATCAATGGAAATGGAATTTCAGCGGTTGACTTAAGGAGATTGTAGTGTGGATGATTATCTTCATGAGTTCACGCGGTTGGGAAGATATGCGGGTTCTATCTTCGCCGAAGAGGAGCGTAAGACTAGTCGGTTTTATGCGGGACTGCGAGACGAGTTACGATATCTGCTCTCGAGTTCTGTAAGTCAGGGTATTCAAGCCTTAGTCTGTACGGCTCGGTCGTTGGAGACAGACATGAAAAGGGGGCAAGTAAAGGGGACCTTGGCTGTTGCAAAGCCGGAGTTCAAGTCGCCGTATCCGGAGAAATTTGGGTACCGAAGGAGATGGAATAAGAAGTCCAAATCTACTGGACAAGCTCCTTCAGCGACTGTGATGGAGGCATCATAGAGGTATGGATCTCATGCCTGTTTTACATGTGGGAAGGTGGGACACTTCGCACGTGATTGTCGAGTTGGCCCTCCAAAGGGTGAAAAGAAGACGGGAGCGTCCTATGCGGAGAAAGGGAAGACTGTGGTGGAGTCTTCTGCATCGCACGCGCAGCCCCGGGTCTTCAACCTTGGACAACAGGAGGCCATTAAGCAGGCCGATGTTGTCACAGGTGCGCGCAGTTTTTAATGTTATTTTATATTGTGTTGTGCTTGTTTAATTTTGGCGTTATAGGTTTTGTCCTTATACGGGAGTATCCGACGCGAGCACTGTTTGATACAGGTGCTTCCCATTCATTTCTGTCTGAAGATTTCATTTTACGAATCGAGGTGCCTATACGGACAACGACAGACAATATAAAGGTGCTTCTACCTAACGGATGTTTGTTATGCGCGGATAAATCTTGCGGTCTTGAGGTAAAGATAGGGAGTCGGGAATTTAAGGTGGAAACGTTCGTATTGCCGATTACAGAGTTTGATATAATCTTTGGTATGGACAGGCTTTCATAGCAGTGTGTCTGTATAGATTGTACTTCAAAAGAGGTCACACTGGGGCAAAATACCGACTAAGAGACCAAGTTCACTGGTATGCGAGGGACGAGTGGGATGTTGTTATCTGCTCTCCAAGTCGCTAAGGCAGTTCGGAAGGGTGCGGAGTTATTCTTCACACTTATTAAGGCGATGGAGCTGAAGGCCAGTGTGAATGAGGTGTGGATTGTATCGGAATACGCTGATGTGTTTCCAAAAGACCTTCCGGGGTTACCTCCCCAAAGGGAAATCGACTTCGTTATCGAGCTGGTGCATGGTGCAAAACCTGTGGCCCGCTCGCCTTATCGTGTAGCGCCAAAAGAAATGGCCGAACATAAAGTTCAATTGCAAGATTTGCTGGAGCAGGGATACATACGCCCAAGTATGTCACCTTGGAGCACGCCTGTTCTTTTTGTGAAAAAGAAAGACGGTAGTTTGCGGCTATGTATTGATTACCGCAAATTGAATAAGCTGACGGAGAAAAACAAGTATCTCATTCCACAGATCGATGACTTGTTTGATCAGCTAGCAGGCTCAACCGTCTATTCGAAGTTAGATTTGAAATCCGAGTATTATAAATTGCGGATTAGGGAAGGTGACATTCCCAAGACAGCGTTTGGAACACGCTACGGTCATTATGAATTCACGGTGATGTCGTTTGGGCTATGTAATGCGCCTTCGGTATTCATGTAATTAATGCACCGATCGTTCCGAGAGTACTTGGATTTATTTGTAATCGTATTCATTGACGACATCCTAGTGTACTCGCAGTCGGAAGAAAATCATGCAAACCATTTGCGGTTGGTACTGCACACCTTGCGGAGGAATAAGCTGTATGTCAAGTTCTCGAAGTGTGTGTTCTCGCTCTCGTCGGTGGATTTTCTGGGCCATGTAGTTAGTGGAGAGGGCATAGCAGTAGATCCGGTAAAGATAAGTGCCATACAAGATTGGTTGGTGTTGTCTTCAGTGGCCGAAGTCAGGAGTTTCCTTAGACTGGCAGGCTACTACAGACGGTTTGTGGCCAACTTTTCCCGGATTGCTTTGCCTCTGACAACGTTGACGAGAAAAGATCAGAAGTTCGTCCGGACGCCAGAGTGCACGAGAGCTTTTGATGAGCTAAAGAGTCGTTTGACTACGGCGCCTGTGTTGACGTCGTCATGTGGTACAGATGGCTATGAGATATACAGTGATGCGTCAAGGAGCAGCTTAGGCTGCGTTCTCCTGCAGTTTGGCAAGGTAATTGCTTATGGCTCACGCAAATTGAAAGTGCATGAGCGTAACTATCCCGTCCACGACTTGGAGTTGGCGGAGGTGATCTTTGCGCTAAAGTTGTAGCGGCACTATATGTATAACGTTAAAGTCGATATCTATACAGATCACAAGAGGCTAAAGTATTTGCTCGATCAGAAGGATTTGAATATGCGACAACGGAGGTGGATGGAGTTCCTTGGGGACTACACCTTCGATATTCACTATACTCCCGGGAAGGTAAATGTGGTCGCGGATGCCTTGAGTCATCAGACTCCGACAAGGGAAAATTGGCTTCTAAGACATGATGAAGGCCTAATTCGAGATCTGGAGGCCTTAAATATTTCTTGTGTTGAAAGGAATACCACTACAAAGGCGTGCTTAAACTTGACGGAGGTACAGTGTGACCTGGCGGATAGAGTTCGGCAAGCAACAAGACTGGATGAAAGCCTGCAACGCTATGCAGCGGAAAGTGCCGACTCTAGGTTTTCATTTATTGACAGTCTGTTTTGGAAGGACAGTCGTTTGTGTGTCACAGATAGGGGTAAACTTCGTGAAGAGGTGATGTATGAAGGCCACTTCACCAAGTATTCGGTTCACCCCGGGAGCACGAAAATGTATAAGGATATGAAGAAGCTATTCTGGTGGCCTGGAATGAAGAAGGACATAACACACTATGTTGCTAAATGTCAAACTTGTGCCTTAGTAAAGGCGGAATGCCAAAAATCGGGTGGTTTGCTGAAGTCGTTGTCTATCCCTGTGTGGAAGTTTGATGATATTTTCATGGACTTTGTGCATGGATTGCCGAGGTCTCAGCAAGGAAATGATGCGGTATGGGTGATTGTGGACCGGTTAACCAAGGTGTCGCACTTTATCCCGAACCGAAGGGACGATCCAGCAGAGAAATTGACAATGATGTACGTGGATACTATTGTACGATTGCACAGTGTGCCCCGTAGCATCGTTAGTGATCGAGATGGGCGTTTCACTTCGGGCGGTTGGAGGTTAGTCCATGAACTGTTGGGTACGAAATTGCATTTCAGCACGGCCTTCCATCCTCAAATAGATGGTTAGACCGAGAGAACTAACAAGACATTGGAGGATATGCTCAGAATGTGTGCGCTGGATTTCAGAAAGAATTGGGAAGATCATCTCGGTGTGATTGAATTCGCCTACAACAACAGCTACCAAGCTAGCATCCAGATGGCGCCCTTTGAAGCTTTATACAGTAGGAAATGTCGTACACCTTTGTCTTGGTCGGAGACTGGCGAAACAAAGTTGTACCGGCGAAAAGAGTTAGATGATGCCAACTCAATCATACGGTTGATACGTGAAAGGCTGATAGTGGCTCAAGACAGGCAAGCTAAGTATTACAATGCCAAGCACCAAAACGTGGATTTTGCGATGGGTGATTGGGTGTACTTGAAAATCAAACGATTCAAAGGTGTGTACAGGATACGGCGTCTGAAAAAGTTGAGCCCGAGGTATCTGGGACCGTTTGAAGTGGTCGAACGTATTGGTGAAGCCGCCTATCGGTTAGCACTTTCGCAAGAGCTGAGTGGTTTACATGATGTATTTCATGTCTCAGTGTTGCGGAAGGTGGTCAAGGATTCAGCTGAAGTAATTGAGAGTGACCGAGTACCCGTTGAGTATGGGCTAACGATGAAGGTTAGACCCATTCGGATTGAGGAACGAGCTGAGAAATAGCTATGGAACAAAGCGGTCAGGATGGTCAAAGTCTGGTGCGACAATTGTGGCCGAGAAGAGCTAACGTGGGAGCGGGAGCAGACCATGAGAGCTGAGTTTTCCGAGTTGTTTATGTAAAGCTGTTAGCTCATTTGTATATTGTTAAACCTTATATGTAAAGTGTCACATATGGTGTAATGCTTGTACTTCCTTACTATGTCCAAATTTCGGGACGAAATTTTATAAAGGAGGGGAGGATTGTAACACCCCAGAAATCTCAAAAGCCAAAATTGGGATTCAGGTTGGCTGACACGGCCTGAGACACGGGCGTGTCTCAGGGCATGTCAGGTGTACACAGTCTGGGACACGGGCGTGTCCCAGGGCGTGTCTAACTTAGCTGAGGGCCAGTTGTGTCCGAGGAGGACATGGCCTGTGACACGGGCGTGTCACAGGGGCGTGTTTGGCACACGGCTAGGGACACGGGCATGTGCCGTAGCCGTGTTGTTCTCGGGTGATTTTGGAGATCGAGTTATAGGGGTGGCATGGCCAAGTACACGGTCGTGTACTTGGTGACACGGGCGTGTCAGGCTTTACACGGGCGTGTCGCTGCCCGTGTTCTGGTTTGTTTTAAGTCAGTTGTTCTCCGCTTCAGGAATACGGCCTGTGACACGGGCGTGTCACAACCCGTGTTCGGCCCAGGAAATTTAATTTCAGGGCTAATCTGAGCCTTCAATTTTCTTTAACAAAGATCCAATGGTTTAGGCTGTTTCCTGGGTTTATAAGGCCGGATTTGAGATGGAGAAAACTCATTTGAGTTGTTCCATTCTATTTCCTAAGTGAAGAGAGAGGAGAGCAAGAGGAAGAAGAAGGGAAAGCCGGCTGCCGGTGGTGCTGCAGTGGTCCAAATCACGAGCCGAGTTCAGCTCTGCGGAGGCTTGATCGCTGTGAAGCTTTCCAACCGTGTACTTTTCTCCATGGCGCCAAAACATCCTTCAAGGGTAACGATTTCATTCTTTGACAAGTGAAGTCCTTCTTTCCTGCATTTGCATAGGAATCCTCCACCAAAAGGTGGATGGCGAAGTGATTCCCTTGGGTCGGCGGTACGTCCCTTGTTGTATTGCATTAGAACTGGAAGTGTGAGTACGGTTAGGCATGTTGTGTGAAGCCCATCTGGACATGTTGGTCTGGATTGGTGATGCTTGTTTGCACATCGGAGAAGACTCCGTGAATATTGCTTGTATGCATGAAATCCGTGGTGGATACCTGTGGCTTGGTGCCACAGGAAGTACTGGAGGAAGTCCATGAAATGGTGAGAGTTGGGTTCAACTCTTGTGGCAGTGAGTGTCATATGATATGAAGTTGAGCCGTTAGGCTGCAACTGGAGAAATGACTTGGTGGCGGACAGGCAAAGTGAAGCTGTACCCGCGTCAGTCCAGTCTTGAGACTGACGATTTTGAGCAACGAGAAAGGTTGATCTATACCCGCATTATGGTTGACTAACCTTGGGGTCTTAAGGCCCTGTTAGGATCACATAGCGAGAGTCGATGGCTTGCGTGCCAATCCAACTAGAAATGCTCAAATTGGACTGTCATGTCTGGGACCTTTGAACGGTGGTGGGACCGGTGTTTTCGGTGCACCAGAATGTGCCCAGAGTGCACGGAATGTCAGGTCGTCGTGCCGGCATTTGTGATATGTATTGCCTTGGTGGCTAGATATATATGTATGAGATGTAAAATGTTATGCATGGAATGAATTCCGCTGCCCCGTGTCAGGGGCAGGATCGTTATAATTGGTCAGCTGAATGCTGACCGTTGCCCTGTTTGCCACCGCTTGGTGGATTGGTTCTTGCAAGTGTAGGTGGTGCTGGTCCGAGCGGGACTTAGCGGGCTGAAGCCCAAGCTGCGTTGCTGCCCTCGAAGGCTTTGTTTTGTTTCTTCTTGTTCATGTGTGGCCGGCCTGCGCGCCGATGTTTGGAAACCACACTTTTGTTAAGAGAAACCTGTAAGTCCATTTACTTTGGGTGTAAACATTCCTATTTTATTATAGTGGATAGTTCTTGTAACTCTTGAGTTCAAGTTTTCAACCGTGAAGCTTCCGCTAGAAAGCTCTGTGTTAGGATGCGTTGGTTTTGATATTATTTAGTAGTGTCTCCGCTTGTTTGTGGAATATGGTGTGGGGCCTCGGCCCGACCCTCTATTATATCCTTCTTGACAGGTAGAGGTGTTACAGCTGGGATCCTCGATGACGTCATTATGACCCTGGAGGGCTGAGATCAGTTGATGCTCCACACCCGCCATCAGGCTCTCACCTAACTGATTGGGCCGATAGTAGCACCTGGAAGTTTACCAATGGAAAGTTAGTTCTCAATCTGGAGCTATCCCAAATAGGTTTGCCAATCAACACCAGGCATCTAAAGTCGCCTAGGGCAGAAATTGAGGAAATATTGGACCTAGTAAATCTTTAGGCGAGCTGGCAAGGTCATGTTTAGGTCTTGACATATCTTACTTGGGAGATTTTTCAGTTTTGGCAAAGTCTCGGGGAAGAAGGGCTCTTACAGGCGAGCTGAGTATTCGCGGGCCCAGCTCGGTAAATGACCTAGCCCAACTACCATGGGGTGTATCTAAGGGCATAGTAAAGGGAATGGCGAACTGAGGTCCTGACATCTACTGAGGAAGACGAGAAGATGCGGTCCTCGGCAGTATATTCCATCCTCTTAAGAATTTTACTTGGGAATTTCTGACAACTTCATCTTGACATTAACGAGAAAGAGGAATACTCGCGGGCGAGTTGGGTGATGAGAGCCTAGCGCGGGTATCCACCTCTTGACTGTCCTGGGGTGGAGATCTCCCAAGGTCTCTCCAAGAGTACGAACCCTAACAAAATACATCCTAGCGGCCTGCTCCACTCTGGTGAGGTCTCTCTATTGAGGAGGGCAGCTCGCAGGCGAGTACATCTCAGTAAGTAAGTTCAAAAAAAAAGTTAGACAAATTCAGTACAAATCCTTGTTTCATTAATAAACATCGATTACAAAAAGGAGAACTCGCCTCGGGGAGGTTACAAAAGGGGGAGAAGAGTTACGATAGAGAACAAAAATGAGGAGGTGCGGGTCAGCTCTCTCCCTCCCCTCCGGACGGGTGATCCTCGCTCTCCCCGTCGGATTGGCGGCTGTCCTTGTAGCCCTGAACCCCCTTGAAGAGTGATTTAAAACTTTCATCCTTCTCGCTGAGAGGGGTCATCGCCGGGAACAGGTTCAGCACAAGATCCCTCGCTGTGATCTCCTTGCATCCCTCCACCAACACCTCCATATCCTTCATCATTTGTAGGGTGTACTCTGCGGTGCTGATGGAGTTGACTCACAACCTCTCGGCAACCTCCACCTCGCCGAAAATCTTTGGACTCTTGGGAGGAATGCCTGGCTCACCACCAACCTAGGTGTTGGAACCCTAGGTTTTGATTTGAGTTCAGTCCTCTCTTTCTGTCTCTTGACCCAAGTTTTATCTATGGTCAAAGGTTAGTTGATAGGTTAGATTCTCTAGTTGTGTAGAATTGCCTTTCCAGATGAATATTTGGTTAAGTAGTTTTTCGTTCGACTATAGTCGAACGTCGCTCGACTATCGTCTATCGGCTGATCGACGATCGTCTATCAGTTGGTCGACGTTCTGTCTACGTTGATAGCTCGACTATCTGTTGATAGGTCGACTATCTGTTGTCTTTGATAGTTCGACTATCTGTCCTGATAGTTCAACTATCTGATAGCTCGACTCTATGTTGATAGGTCGACTATCTGTTGTCTTTGATAGTTCGACTATCTGTCCTGATAGTTCAACTATCTGATAGCTCGACTATCTGTTGATAGGTCGACTATCTGTTGTCTTTGATAGTTCGACTATCTGTCCTGATAGTTCAACTATCTGATAGCTCGACTATCTGTTGATAGGTCGACTATCTGTCCACTTTGATAGCTCGACTATCTGTTGATAGGTCGACTATCTGTGTTGCTATGATAGTTCGACTATCTGTTGATAGGTCAACTATCTGCGTTGCTTTGATAGTTCGATTATCTGCTTGGATAGTTCAACTATCTGATAGTTCGACTATCTGTTGATAGGTCGACTATCTGTGTTGCTTTGATGGGTCGACTATCTGCTTGATAGGTCGACTATCTGTTTTGTTTGGTAGTTCGACTATCTGTCCGGATAGATCGACTATCTGATAGCTCGACTATCTGTTCTGATAGGTCGACTATCTGCTGAGGTAGTTCGACTATTTTCTTTGATAGTTCGACTATCTGGATCATTCGACTATCTGCTTGATAGGTCGACGATCTTCGTGCGTCGGTCGACGATCTCCGAAGGTCGTTCGACGTTTTGCTGTATGTTTTAAATAGTTTTGTCGTCTTCTGTGATGTGACTAATTTCATATTTATTTTGGCATATTTTATAAAAGATTATCTGAGTAAATTGTGATAACACTTCCATGCAATATCTATTCTATTCTTTATGCATGAGCTAATCTTTTCTGACAAAGTTGTTTGTCTTATAGCTGAGATATGATTTCTGCCAGGCTGTCCTTTATAGCCGTTAGACTCAAAAAGTCTTCCTTGGCTGTAAAGAGTCTTTTCTGATGTGACTTTCTCTTATATTATTTCATCAGAAGTATTTGCAGCTTCTTAGAAAGCTTTATCCTATTATAGGATATCTGTCTGCAGTATTTTTGTTTTGCTTTATATTTTTTGCAGCCCAGCTTGCAGAGTTCAGAAGAAGATAAGATTCAAATTCAAGTAAGAGTCGTTGCTGATGTTGCTATATAAAGACCTTCTTGAGGAAAGAAATGAACTAGTCCACATAGCAAAAATCAAGTTCATCCAGGAAAAAGGAATTCAAAAGCTAACAGCAGCATTCAAGCTTAAGAACTTACAGTCTCCAAACTGCTCTCAGCACATTCACATCTAACTGAGAAGAAGTTCAAGTTCCTCTCTCTTCTTCAACCTGAGTTCTCCTACTTACAGGAAGATCTTCACTCAGAGCCTTTTGAAGAAGAAGAAGAAGATAGCTGCCTGAAGAAGAAAATCTTATTTCATATTATTTATCTTCTTGTAGCTTTTTCCTTCAGAAATTTTTGAAGTGTTTCTGCACTGAAGCAAGACTTCACCTGGACATTCTTTTAGCCAGGGGGAGCCTTGATTCTTTTAGAGCTTTCTAGCTCAGTGCAAGTTACCGTGCTTCTCTAATCTATTGTAAAATAGAGAAGACACCTTAACCTCCTTTCCCCCTCTGTACAGGGTTATTACTCCCTTCAAAAGTATCCCTTGGTGGCAGGGCACCTGATCAAAAACCTGTGTTGATTTTTAGACACCTGATCAAAAGTCTAAAGGGTTTCTTGATCTACCTGAAGCAGATCTTGTTGGTGGCAGGGCACCTGATCAAAAACCTGAGTGGATTCCTACCTTGTTGGTAGAAGAGTGGACGTACCCAAGTTATTTGGGGAACCACTATAAATTCCTTGTGTCGTCTGGATTGCTTTGTTTAATTACTTGCATTGTGGCTGTGATTAGACCTTAACTAGGTTTGCTAGTTATTGTTTAGGTTTCCAAGCCTTAACTGTAATTACAGTTAGCTGCCTTTTTGTGCACAACACTTGTGTTAGGCTTTAAGGTATAAATCTCAAATATCTATAACCTTCTTTCCGCATTTAACTCCAAGGGAGTTGAGTAGAAAGTCAACTTTGCTAGTGCAATTTTTGATTACTCTATTCAGCCCCCCTCTAGAGTAGTATCTATCCTTTCTCTTTCAATTGGTATCAGAGGGAGGTTGACTGACTGAATAGGCTAACACCTAAGTCACAAGATCCTGATAGCTACCAAAGTTTATAGATATTCACTTTCACTATCATGGCCCAGTCCAAGGATTATTCTAGCACCAGACCTCCAGCATGCAACTTAGCTAAGTTCAGCATCTGGAAGGCATGGATCAAATTATATATGAACTTTATTGATGAAATTATTTTTGCTTCTATTTTGACAGGACCACCAAGAGCACCTGCTGCAGCTACTGCCTCATCATCATCTGATATGAGTGCAGTGCCTCTTCCAGACTACAATGATGAGTACAAAAAGGCAAAGATAGCAGATGCCAAGGCAATGAACATTCTGGCTCAGACAATGTCTGATAAAGTATTCTAGAAGGTTGCTGACTGCTCCTCAGCAAAAGCTATGTGGGATACACTGAACTAGATTGTAGCTGGTTCAGCTGATGAAAGGAAGGACAGAAGGTCCAACCTTATCTCACAGTATGAGAATTTCAAGAAAACTGATGCTGAATCAGTTGAAGCTATGTACACAAGGCTCAGCTCAATCATCAATGAGCTGAGGACCCTTGATAAGGATATTTCATTGATAGAGGTCAATGATAAGATTCTTATGTGCTTCCTTAGCACATGGGATCTAAGGATCTGGCCTATCAAGGAGGCCAGAAGTACAAATGAAATCTCAACAGAAGCCCTTCTCGGCAAGCTCAAGTCTTTTGAGCAAGTGCTGAAGTCCAGGGAAGCTGAAGCTGAAGCAAAGATCCCAACTCCTACAAGAAAAGAGCAAACCCTTGCTCTCAAAGCTGCTGACATTTCTGAAGGAAGCCAGTCCAATGAGGACATGATGGCATTATTTGCCAAAAGGTTTCTCAAGATGGGAAGGAAGGAATTCAGAAAGAAATCTTCAAAGTATGAAGATAAACCAAGGTATGATCGTACCCCCTCTAAAGAAATAATCTGTTATGGTTGCAGGAAGCCTGGACATATTCTTCCAGATTGTCCAGAGGAAAAGAACATAGATAAAAGAAAAGACAAGGATCAGCGTAGGAAGCATTCCAAGCCATCCTCCTACAAGAACAAAAAGAAGGAGAGAGGCTTTATTGCTGAAACCTGGAGCGATTCTGATGAGGAATCCTCTTCCTCAAGCTCCAGTGAGGATGAAGAAGAAAAGAAGGCAAGGGAAGTTTGCCTGATGGCAATTGATGCCTGCAGCAATCACTCAGCTGCAGAGAATTCAGATTCAGATGAAGAGATGCCAACAGAAGATGAGGTATTATCTTCTTATGACTTTACATCTGCTGAATTTAAATCTGATTTTAAATCTTTATGTTTAGATTTAATTAGTTCTGAAAAAGAAATAAAAGAACTTAGAATTAAACTAGCTGAATCTGAATTGATTGCTAATGAAAACATTAGGTTAACAACAGAACTCACTACTTCTAGTGAAGAAATAAAACTCCTTAAGAATGAATTAGCTAAGTCCAAAAGGTTAGAAGACTCTCTGAATGGTAGAAGCCTTAAGTTGCTTGAAATAACCAGCATATCTAACACTAGGTCAGGCAATAACAAATTAGGCTTAGGAGCATCTTCTAGTGAGCCCCCAATCATTCTTAAAAACCAACTTTCAACTCCAGTGAATTTTATTTCATCTAGTGGAATAAAAAACACTGAGCAAGTTAATCAAGTAAATAGAGCTTTAAATAAAGCTAAAAGAGAGAAAAGAAAACAGAAATTTAAGGAATTACAAAGAGCGTCGAACGCAGCTCGACGATCGCAGGCCCAATGGTCGAATGGAGATCGACGATCTGGGTACCAATCGTCGAACGCCGATCGACGCTTTCAACAAGAATTTCAAAATTCAAACCAGAACGTTAGAAACCCGAATATGAATAGAAACCCTAGGTTCATTGATCCATCATCAGCATGGAGAATCCCACCTAGGAGATCTTACCCGTTAGGTTATCACCCTCAGCCTGCTTATTCATTTATTTCCAGTTTTTCTTATGTGAAAAACAAGAGACCCAAGGTTACTTGGATCCACAATGTTTAAATTGATTTACTTGCAGGTGAAGACCTATCCTATCACTCAAAATAAGTGGTATTTGGATAGTGGTTGCTCCAAGCACATGACAGGAAATAAAGAACATCTGTCAAGGTTCAAGGCAAAGCTTGGCCCAAAGGTAATCTTTGGAGATTCAAGCTGTGGTCAAACTGAAGGCTATGGCAGGATGACAATTGGAGCTGTTACATTCACGAGAGTTGCTTATGTGACTGGACTGAAGCATAATTTAATTTCAGTAAGTCAGTTATGTGATGCTGGATACCAGGTATCATTCTCTAACTCTCTTTGTAATATTACTTTAAATAATAGTGTTGTATTAGTAGGCATTAGACAAGGTAACATTTATTTAGTAGATTTTAATTCAACTCACTCTGAAATCTGCTTGTTTAATGAAGTAACCAATAACAATACTCTATGGCATAAAAGGCTTAGTCATGTTAACCTCAAGAATATATCTAGGTTATCTAAACACAACCTTGTTAGAGGCTTACCTTCTTGCCCCTACAAGAAGGAGAGCCTATGCAAGGCTTGTCAACTAGGCAAGCAAACCAAGAACTCATTTAAATCAGTAAACAAAAGTGATTCTCCTAGAATCCTGTATTTATTACATTTGGACCTATTTGGCCCAATAAATGTACAGAGTTTAGGAGGGAAGTATTACACCCTAGTCATTGTAGATGACTTCTCTAGGTTCACTTGGGTGTTCTTTTTGAGAACTAAGTCTGATAACTTCAAAGCCCTTACAGATTTTCTATTATGTGTGCAGACTGAGTACTCTACTCAAGTGGCCTTGATCAGAAGTGATCATGGTACTGAGTTTGACTCTCTTCTCATGCAAGAATTCTGTGAGAGAGAAGGTATCAAACATAGCTTCTCAGCTCCTAGAACTCCCCAACAAAATGGGGTAGTTGAAAGGAAAAACAGAACACTAATTGAAGCTACTGGCACATTGTTGGCAGATGCTAATATGCCTCTTTCCTATTGGGCAGAAGCTGTTAGTACAGCCAACTATGTCTTGAATAGAAGTCTGATACACAAACTTAAGTGTAAAACTCCTTATGAGTTACTTAAAGGAAAGAAACCTAAAATAAATTATTTTAGAGTGTTTGGCTGTGTTGTTTATACTCATAATAACAATAAAGAATATCTTAGAAAGTTTGAAGCAAAGGCTTCAATGGGAATTTTTCTTGGATATTCCCAAGTAAGCAAAGCTTATAGGGTTTTTAATAAATCATCTTCTAAAATTGAAGAGTCTGTTCATGTATCCTTTGATGAATCCCAAATTTTTTACAAGGAGAAGGAAACTTCCCCTTCCTCAAGTTCATTACAGATACAAGAATCTACCAAAGATGTCACTCAAGAAATCCTCCATCTTTCAACCCTTCATATCACTGAATCAGACAGTGATGAAGACATTGCAGATGTTGTTGATGTACCACAATAGTAGATCAAATTCCTCCTGAGGAATTAATCCCAAACATTGCTGAAGATCACATCCCACCTCCTGATGTTGTCACACTTAGAGATCACCCTACATCTCAAGTAATAGGAGACAAATCAGGTGGTGTTCAAACAAGACATCAGTTAAGACAGGATGTGATGCATGCTTGTTTCCTTTCACAGATTGAGCCCCTCACCATTAAAGATGCTGAGCTAGATCCTCATTGGATCATTGCTATGCAAGAGGAACTCAATCAGTTTGAGAGATGTAAAGTATGGACTTTGGTTCCAAGACCTAAAGGCCAACTGATCATAGGCACCAAGTGGGTGTATAGAAACAAGTTGGATGCAAATGGAATCATTGTAAGGAATAAAGCTAGGCTTGTAGCTCAGGGCTACAGACAGGAGGAAGGCATAGATTTTGACCAAACCTTTGCTCCTGTTGCAAGGCTAGAGGCAATAAGGATCTTCTTAGCCTATGCAGCCTATATGAAGTATAAGGTTTTTCAAATGGATGTCAAAAGTGCTTTTCTTAATGGTGAGCTAAAGGAAGAGGTGTTTGTTGAACAGCCACCCGGTTTTGTTTCTTCAACTCAGCCCTCACATGTATTCAAGTTGCAGAAAGCTCTTTATGGACTAAAACAAGCACCAAGAGCCTTATATGAGACTCTAGCTAGCTTCCTGTTAGAGCACAACTTTGTTAGGGGAGTAGTTGATAGAACCCTCTTCGTCAAGCACCACAAGGACACAATCTTGTTAGTTCAAGTGTATGTGGATGACATTATTTTTGGTTCCACTGATCCCAAACTATGCAAAAAGTTCTCCAACTTAATGCATTCTAAGTTTGAGATGAGTAGTATGGGTGAGCTGTCTTACTTTCTTGGTCTCCAAGTAAAGCAAGATGTTGATGGCATCTTCATCTCCCAATCCAAATATGCCAAGGAATTGGTAAAGAAGTTTGGGATGGCAGATGCTTCAGCAATGCATACAACTATGGCTACTAATGTAGTTATTGATTCTGATGATCAGGGAAAGCCTGTTGATCAAAAGAATTATAGGGCCATTGTTGGTTCCCTATTGTATTTAACTGCAAGTAGGCTAGACATAATGTTTGCTACATGTCTTTGTGCTAGATTCCAGGTCAACCCCAAGGAATCTCATCTGATTCTTCTCAAGAGAATCTTGAGATACCTGAAGGGATGTCCAAATCTAGGACTTTGGTACCCAACTGAGTCAGAATTTGAATTAATTGGATATTCTGATTCTGATTATGCTGGTTGTCGAGTTGACAGGAAAAGTACCTCAGGAACTTGTCAGTTCCTGGGAGAGGGATTGGTCTCTTGGTTCTGTAAGAAGCATGCCTCTGTCTCAACTTCAACTGCAGAAGCTGAATATATAGCAGCTGCTAGTTGTTATTCACAGGTCCTGTGGATACAAAATCAACTTTTGGATTATGGGTACTCACACAAGAACACTAAAATCATGTGTGACAGTACAAGTGCTATCTCCATTACACAAAATCCAGTGCACCACTCTAAAACGAAGCACATTGAGATTAGACACCATTTCCTTAGAGATTGTGTGGAAAAGAACAAGATCAGCCTTGAGTTCATATCCACAAACCTTCAGAGAGGTGATATATTCACCAAGCCCTTAGATGAACAGAAGCATCTGTTCTTTTTAGTTCAACTAGGCATGATTAATGGAAGAGACTAAGTGTGACGTCTGCATTGTTGAAACTTGTTCGAAAATAGTCGAACGAAGTTCGACGATAGTCGAGCGGATCAAGCCTATCGTCGACCTATGGTTGAATATAGCTTATCTGCTTGAAGATCGTCGACCGGCGTTCGAAGATAGTCGAACAGGTCGAGCTTATCGTCGATCTATGGTTGACGACAGCTTGCTGTTTGTGAAGACAGAAATAGTCGAACGATTGATCGACTACTCTGCTTCAGGACCGATCGTCGAATGACCGTTCGACCATCGTCTCCAGTATCTTTTAAGTAGATCGACGATCGCTGTTTTAATATAAAGCTGATGGTCGACCTAGGCTAAGAGATAGTTGCTCTTATCGTCGACGGAGAGCGTCTTTTCGCATTCCGTCTTCCCGCTTGCTCTTTGTCTTGCGCTCCGTTCTCGCTGTCTCTCCCTCGTCTTCTACAGCTCTTTCGATGGCGATTGCTCAAGCGCTTCTTGCAGTAGTGAAGTTTGATACCGGTTTCAGCGTAGATTTCGACGCCTTCAGCTGCTTCGAACCAGGAATAGTGGAGATTCTGAATCTGTGCAAAGATCAAGGATTAGAGAAACTCATGTCCTACAGAATAAAGATAAACACTCAAGAGATCAAAGAGTGGGCTTTCTCTTCGTCTTCAACTGACGATTCGATGACTGGAACCATTAGCGGAGAAGAGGTAATATTGACTCCCGCTATTCTGACTGAAATCTTTGGATTGATTAATGGTGAAGAAGAGTATGAGCAAGATGCTCCTGAGTTTGGAAGGATGTTAACTGAGCTGGGACATGCCGAAGGCATTCCCTCTAAGCTGCTCAAAGTGAATTTCCCATTTAAGATTAAGTTTCTTGCGGAAATTGTTGGAAAAGTGCTACTGGGAAAGCACTCCGCCCACGATAATATTACAAGGCAGCAATTTGCACTAATGTGTGCAATAGTGAATAAGAAGCAGATCAATTGGGCAGGCATTATGTTTGATTTAATAAGGAAAAAGAATGGAAAGAAAGAAGTTATCCTAGGAAGGGTAGTTGGAATTTTTCTGAAGGAGAAATACCCCCACCTGCTTGTGTCAGCCGCCACCTCCATCAACGCAAGCAAGAAGATGGATCCATCGCTATTCGCCAAATGGAAAAGGACCTTCCTGAAGCCCGCTCCCGCAGGGGTTGCTCCAGTTACTTCTGAGAGCACCAGGACTATCGCAATCACTCCCCCCCTTCTAGCAGCTGGCTCAGCAAATTTATCTCTTACATCTTCTTCATCAGTTTTGCCGTCAACTTCAGTTGAAGTTCGTTCAACTTCAATTGAAGTACGACATTCTGCTTCTCCTCCCGCATCTCCTCTCCCGACTCATCTTGCTGGGATTTCTCATCCCAGTTTTGATTTGTTGGTGTCTGAAATTTCTACCCCAGTTCACTCTCCAATTCCCTCTCCTGATCACATTGATCACCCTGCATCCACTCATACATCTCCAGTTCCATCTTCAGCTCATTCTCCAGCTCATCTTGCATATACCATCCCTGCTGTTCTTCCATCTTCTGAAATTCCATCATCATCATCTTCTTTTGAAATAACTCCAGCTTTTATTTCTAGCATTGTTGAGTTAATTACCCCCTCAATCAAAACTATGATTGAAGAGGCAATTGCTCCCCTTACTTCCTCTATCTCCTCTCTGACTGCTGCTATTCTAAAACTCTCAAAGTCTGCTGAGCCCTCTTCTTCTAGGGGCCTGGTTTCAGTTTCTACTAAAATCAGGCAGGGGGAGATGCTTGATGAAGACGTCTCTGAGCAGCCCTTGGCCTCTCCTCCAGCAGTTCATCTTGCAGTAGTAGAGAAAGCTATAGAAGATTCAGCTCCTCCTTCTTTATCTGAAAAGGAAATTTCTGATGCAGTATTGAAATCTGAGTTCATTGTTAAAGCCTGTTTAGAAGAGTGTTCTACTCCCTTGGTTGTCCTGTACCTAGAAGGAATCATCACCTCCTTTCTAGATGAATTGTGGGAGTTAGGACATGCTGTGGTCGATTCTGAAGGTATTCCCTTTACTTACTTTTTAGACTTGTTAACTGATATGCTAGTTTGGGAATATCTGGAAGGCATGATTAGATGTCATTTAGAACAATTTTATTCATAATACTACATATAAATTGGAAGAAGTTCTAGATGCTCAAGAACCTGTTATCCAAATTGTTGTAGAAGTTCAACCAGAACCAGAAGTTCAAGTTTCTGAAGTTGCCCAGCCAGAAGTTCAAGCAGAACTGGTCACTATGACAGTCTCTGAGATTCAAGAATCAGCTGCAGATGCCCAGATTGAAAAATCTACTGTATGGGATGATTCCCCGGGCTTGGACTTAGATGCTCTCCTAGCACAGGATGCCATGGAAGAAGAACTAGAAAGAGCTGCTCGAAAGGAAAAAGAAAGAGCTTTGAAAGATGCTATTGACCCATATGATATGCCTATCTCTTCTAATTCTGAAGATGAAATCGATTCTGATGAATCTGCTGAAACTAAAAGAAAAAGGATTGCTAAAAAGAAAAGAAAAGTTGTAGCTCCTCCTCCTGCTAATCCAGACAATGATACACCATATTATATACTGAATGGGATTGATCCAAAGTCAAAAGACTTCCAGCATTGGATGTTATTCTCTAAGAACCAGCAAAAGCAAAGAAAAAAGTCAAAGAGGTATGACTCTCCTGTTCCCAGATGGAATCTTAGAGGTCCTCCTCCTCCACCTCCCGGTGCAGGAGCCTCAGGAAACTTATCTTCTAAACCTGCTTCTCAATCTGAAAGATCAAATTCATCTCAATCTGCTCAAAGGAGAAGTTCGCAAGGATTCCAAGGTAAAAGTCAAACTGGACATCAAAGACCTGATGCTGTTAAAGAAAAAGTTAAGGAGATAGTGTATCAAAGACCAACCTTCTCTCCTCCTCAGTCTAAAGAAATCAAAAGCTCAATCTCTAAGCCAGATCTTTCTGTGAAGGATGCTCCAAAAGGTAAGCAATTTATTTTTATCTGAAAATTCTAGCAAGAACTTTGCTAAGTCTGCTCCCTCTTGTTATCTAGTTAATCAGGATAAAGAACCAGTTGACTCATCTTCTGAGAATGTTTATGAAAGCCCAGAGCTTGATCCTAACTTTAGGATGGCTCGTTTTCTAGAACTGGTTGGAGCAGCACAAATTAAGAAAGCTAAAGCAGAAGGAAAGGACATTGCAGGATTGACCACAATGTCTAAATTCAGAATGAAGGAGCTAGACAAGTTCCAAGTTAGACCTGAGATATTTGACCCTTCAAAGTATATGGAAAAGCATCCTGAGACAGTGGTCCCAAGGACAACAGAATTGAAAATTATTGGAGAACAAGACCTAAAGTTATCGAAAAAAGAAGCTCTAGATCCCACCAGAAAAATTACTTTTGTTTCTAGCTCTTCTAATCCTAAGCCTGACTCTTAAGCTCCTTATTTTTTTTCATTGATTGACAGTTAATTTCTTATCTGATTGATTGATGATATCTGCTTAGTTGTTTCTCTTTATGCATTTTATGTTACTTTTTGTAATTAGTTTTGTATGTTTTAATTGTTGAGAGACTTAACTCAAATAGGGGGAGATTGTTGGAATACTAAGTTTTGATTTGAGTTCAGTCCTCTCTTTCTGTCTCTTGACCCAAGTTTTATCTATGGTCAAAGGTTAGTTGATAGGTTAGATTCTCTAGTTGTGTAGAATTGCCTTTCCAGATGAATATTTGGTTAAGTAGTTTTTCGTTCGACTATAGTCGAACGTCGCTCGACTATCGTCTATCGGCTGATCGACGATCGTCTATCAGTTGGTCGACGTTCTGTCTGCATTGATAGCTCAACTATCTGTTGATAGGTCGACTATCTGTTGTCTTTGATAGTTCGACTATCTGTCCTGATAGTTCAACTATCTGATAGTTCGACTATCTGTTGATAGGTCGACTATCTGTTGTCTTTGATAGTTCGACTATCTGTCCTGATAGTTCAACTATCTGATAGCTCGACTATCTGTTGATAGGTCGACTATCTGTTGTCTTTGATAGTTTGACTATCTGTCCTGATAGTTCAACTATCTGATAGCTCGACTATCTGTTGATAGGTCGACTATCTGTCCACTTTGATAGCTCGACTATCTGTTGATAGGTCGACTATCTGTGTTGCTTTGATAGTTCGACTTTCTGTTGATAGGTCGACTATCTGCGTTGCTTTGATAGTTCGACTATCTGCTTGGATAGTTCAACTATCTGATAGTTCGGCTATCTGTTGATAGGTCGACTATCTGTGTTGCATTGATGGGTTGACTATCTGCTTGATAGGTCGACTATCTGTTTTGTTTGGTAGTTCGACTATCTGTCCGGATAGATCGACTATCTGATAGCTCGACTATCTGTTCTGATAGGTCGACTATCTGCTAAGGTAGTTCGACTATTTTCTTTGATAGTTCGACTATCTGGATCGTTCGACTATCTGCCTGATAGGTCGACGATCTCCGTGCGTCGGTCGACGATCTCCGAAGGTCGTTCGACGTTTTGCTGTATGTTTTAAATAGTTTTGTCGTCTTCTGTGATTTGACTAATTTCATATTTATTTTGGCATATTTTATAAAAGATTATCTGAGTAAATTGTGATAACACTTCCATGCAATATCTATTCTATTCTTTATGCATGAGCTAATCTTTTCTGACAAAGTTATTTGTCTTATAGCTGAGATATGATTTCTGTCAGGCTGTCCTTTATAGCCGTTAGACTCAAAAAGTCTTCCTTGGCTGTAAAGAGTCTTTTCTGATGTGACTTTCTCTTATATTATTTCATCAGAAGTATTTGCAGCTTCTTAGAAAGCTTTATCCTATTATAGGATATCTGTCTGCAGTATTTTTGATTTGCTTTATGTTTTTTACAGCCCAGCTTGCAGAGTTCAGAAGAAGACAAGATTCAAATTCAAGTAAGAGTCCGTTGCTGCTGCTGCTATATAAAGACCTTCTTGAGGAAAGAAATGAACTAGTCCACATAGCAAAAATCAAGTTCATCCAGGAAAAAGGAATTCAAAAGCTAACAGCAGCATTCAAGCTTAAGAATTTACAGTCTCCAAACTGCTCTCAGCACATTCACATCTAACTGAGAAGAAGTTCAAGTTCCTCTCTCTTCTTCAACCTGAGTTCTCCTGCTTATAGGAAGATCTTCACTCAGAGCCTTTTGAAGAAGAAGAAGAAGATAGCTGCCTGAAGAAGAAAATCTTATTTCATATTATTTATCTTCTTGTAGCTTTTTCCTTCAGAAATTTCTGAAGTGTTTCTGCACTGAAGCAAGACTTCACCTGGACATTCTTTTATCCAGGGGGAGCCTTGATTCTTTTAGAGCTTTCTAGCTCAGTGCAAGTTACTGTGCTTCTCTAATCTATTGTAAAATAGAGAAGACACCTTAACCTCCTTTCCCCCTCTGTACAGGGTTATTACTCCCTTCAAAAGTATCCCTTGGTGGCAGGGCACCTGATCAAAAACCTGTGTTGGTTTTTAGACACCTGATCAAAAGTCTAAAGGGTTTCTTGATCTACCTGAAGCAGATCTTGTTGGTGGCAGGGCACCTGATCAAAAACCTGAGTGGATTCCTACCTTGTTGGTAGAAGAGTGGACGTACCCAGGTTGTTTGGGGAACCACTATAAATTCCTTGTGTCATCTGGATTGCTTTGTTTAATTACTTGCATTGTGGTTGTGATTAGATCTTAACTAGGTTTGCTAGTTGTTGTTTAGATTTCCAAGCCTTAACTGTAATTACAGTTGGCTGCCTTTTTGTGCACAACACTTGTGTTAGGCTTTAAGGTTTAAATCTCAAATATCTATAACCTTCTTTCCGCATTTAACTCCAAGGGAGTTGAGTAGAAAGTCATCTTTGCCAGTGCAATTTTTGATTACTCTATTCACCCCCCCTCTAGAGTAGTATCTATCCCTTCTCTTTCACTAGGGCAAGAAGATATCCATCTGGCAGATGAGCTCGCTCTGGAGCCCCTGGTTCTCCTCCTTCAGTTTCTGATTCTCCTTATCAAGCTCGGCGGTGCGTACATCCAGCTCGGTGGTGCGAGCTCCCAGCTCACTCGTGGCTTCGGCATCCTTAGAAGAAGGGCAAGGTAAGATCAATATGCGTGAAAAATCCTAAGTGAAAAAGGAAGGAGGTAGCCAGTGCTTACCATCCCGCCGGCCGCCTTCGCGAGTATCTCCTTGCCAATGCCAAGTCGCCTCTCCAGATCCGCAGCATTATCCTTGGTGAGGTCGTGGTCCTGCTCGGCCTTTAGCAGGAGGTTATTGAGGTTGAAGCCATAGTAAAACACCATGTGGTGCATCCCCAGAGCTCGTATTTTGGATTGCAAGCCCTCGTAGCCGAGCTGACGCGGGGTCATGCCATTGTAGGCCCCGACATCCTCGCGGCCATACAGGTCGAGGCCGAGCACGTAGGCGTGACCCGAGGGGGTTGGAGACATGACCAGGAGGTATGGAAGGAGGAGATGGATATCCTGTGGATCTCCTCATCCCACCGGACCATCAGCTCGCCAACCGAGTTCTTTTTATCCCCCCCCCCCTCCAAGGCCGAAAAGAGGATGGCTCTTCGGCCAGCCCGGCTCGCAGGCCGTGAGGTTCTCGGAAGAAGTAAGTAGAGGCTCGCCACCCCCCTGGGTTATCTCTGTTTACTCCATGTGTGAGCTCTCTTGTGATTTCTCTGGCGTGGTATTGGGTAAGCTCGTATACTTTAAAACATGTTGTTGTTGTAGTCCCCCTGCGAGACCATCGCCGCCTTCTTCTTTCGTGGCGAGGAGTTGCGAGATGAGCTAAACCTCGCCGGGTCTTGTCACCTCTTGCTGGAGGAGGGGTTGGACTACCCCGGCTCGCTTCGGGAGGGCATTGCAGCTGCTCGCTTGCGCGCGAGAAAATCGGGGTGGAGTCCTGAGTCCGCAAAAGGCGGGTGCTCGGGAAGTAGCCGCTCCCCGACAAGAAATAACTTGTTAGAAATATGGCCACTTGTTTGGGCAAGCCCAATAGAGGAAGTAAGAGGAAAGGGTCGTACCTTCGCCGGGCAGAACCGGGAGGAGCGATTCGAGGCCCCTTTGAAGGAAGGCGACCTCTAAGTCCTTCCCTAGGAAGAACTTGTGCAGCTCGGCATCGTCGTCGGATAGCATTGGGGGTCGGTATACCTCCTCACTCTTCTATTGGGGGGAGAAAGGTATATTGCCGAGATCGCCCTTAATGAAGACGACCTTGGAGACCCAATTGTAATTCTTATTTGCGGTCTCGCGAACCCTGATGTGCGAGTCCATCAGAAAGGCGACCCCGTCGTTGGTTGCGTAGTAGGTGAAGAGTTTTCAGAAGACGGGAAGGTTAAATTCAATACGCTCTCGGCGAAGGAAGCAAGCAAATGCGACCATCATGGAGATCACATTCGGGTTCAGTTGCGCGAGCACCGCGTCGAAGTACTTGAGGATCTGGCGGATTTCCAGCCAGAGGGGTAAGCGCAACCCCAACTCAAAGTGAGAGATGAGGAAGGCGAGCTCATCCTCATAGAATGAATTAATGGCCTCTCCCTCTGCGTGCTGGCGCGCCTCATAACCGGGGGCACGTAATCGACTTTGAAGTTGGCGAGCTCGCGCTCGGTGGTATTTCCCTCAAATAAAAGGTACTCGACCAATTGCCGAGCACACTTGGACCGCCCGTCGGCATCAGGCCTTGTCTTACCCATATCAGCAAAAGGATGGGGTGCGAGAGTAGATAGAGAAAAGTGCAGCATAAGGGGTTATAAATGCAATAAAGGCGATGGCCCAGGGGGTTGCTGAGGGGGCCTATTTATAGATTACCAAATTTATGGCCGATTTGACTGATCGATTCAGCTCGCCAGCCCCCACTCGCCAGCCACAACTCGCCGACTCGAACTAACCGACTCAGCGACAAGGCCTATCCTAGTGTGAGCTGAACCTAGATGGCACAGTATATTATTTCAAATAGCATGTTGAGTTCTAAAAAATTATTCAAATTTTTACAGACAGGGACATTCGCAGCCCCGAGAAGAAGGAAGTTCATAACAAGCAGAAGAAAGTTCGCTCAACTCGCGCGAGCTGGGGGTGCTAGGGGGTGAGGGTCGGTAGGATCAGCTAGGGAGCTATTTCCATCTGCCCCGGCCACGCGCCCCCATCCTTGGAGGTCGGCGCGGGTTGAGGAACTCGCCGACCAGGTCCAGGTCCCGACTAAAAGTCTGCAGGTTTTCACTCAGTCTCTCCATAACTAGGGTGGGGGACATAATCTCAATCGCCGAGACATGTTCCATCTTATCTGCGAGAAGCATATAGTCCTGCTCCAGCGCCTGCAGTCTTTTCTCGCTATATGTGTTGTCTGCTTGAAGTAGCGCAAGGCGGCATCCTTCTTCTTCAGCACCTCTACTACTTGCCGCCTCAGCTCGGCAGGATCCAGTGAGTCATCAAAGAAGCTTTCCATCATCCCGGGGTCCGGGGGTGGCGAGAGGCGAGCTGGTTCTGAAGATTCCTCAACTTCAGACGGAGCATGGAGACCTGCAAAAACAATCAACTCAGGCAGAAAGAGGGTGCGAGTGCAACAAAGATTCCTAGGCAAAATGTTCTCGTGAAAGTGGAGCTTACGAGATGAGCTCGGCAGTCCTTGGGGGGTGCGCGGAGGTAAGACTAATTTCTTTCTGCAACCCGGAGGATAGGTTCCCGGGGAGATGAGGTTGAAGGTGGGGACCGGGATAATTTCGGTACCTCCATCCGCGAATACAGGTGCGAAGGTGTGTGGCTGGGCAGGAGTGCGAACCGGCGACCTGGACTTTAGCGAGTCCAGTCCCGTGGTCCCAAAGGGAGGTGATTTGCTCTGCAGGTGAATGTCGGGGGAAGTCTGAGGCCGCAAGTCGTCGGGTGGGGTGTGGAATCGCAGCATGGAGGTCTCGGCATCGGTCTGATGGTTATCGAGGTCGGCTAGAATGTCGATGATCACTGTCCCCTTGAGGTCGGTAGCTGGTTTGGAGGAGGCGAGCCCCGGAATCAAGGCGGACTCCAGGTCACGGTAGATGGATTCAACATCTTTTGGGATGGACTTAGCCTTCTTGGCAGGATGGAATTTCGATGGCTCGCACATTGCAGCGCTGGGGGACATGCCGACTAGCGCGACAACGTGAGTGGCGTTGAGCTCGCGGGCGCGGCTAAGCTTCTCTTGAAGTTCTTTGGATAGAGGCATCTCGGCAAGGCTCAAGTAAGGGGAGTGGCGGAGGCCACCCCGGTACGTGGGCATTTATTTATAACCGCTAATGGACCCCACCCAAAGATTCTCTGGCTCCTGCCGCACTCGCCGCATATTACGGGATTAGATGACTCTTTCCGAGCTTAGGCTAACCTCGCAAAGTGCGGGGATTGTGTACAACCCCATATCTGGCGAGTAGTGGTCGACAGGAGCCAGATCGGCCATAGTTCAGTAGTCCTGGTCCTAGGAGAGCTAGAGGGAGGCGAGATCCCTGGAAGCCCCTCAGCTCGCCCGAGTTGGGTGGATCGTGAGAGGGGTGAGTGGAGAAGGTTTACCTGCGCTCGCCCCAGGGGCTCGGCGAGCAGTGGGCAAATGGGGCAGGCCGGACCTGCACTCGCCCAGGACAGGACGAGGTGGCGAGTGGCATCTCCATTGAGAACTCGCCACCCCAGGCAAGTGGAGGTTTTAGAGGGCCACTCACCCAGTTTTTCTGTTATATATCTTTACTATTTTGCCTATGTTGTCCTGCCTATAGGCTGCCAGAACAGCGGAGTTATGTTGTTGGCAGACCCAGTTGGGTTGCACATAGCTGTTTGGAACAACAGAGGTGTGCTATTTGCAGGCCGTTTTTCAAAAATCTATAAATAGACCCAAGGGGGTACCTCAGAAGGCATGCTTACTTGTCCCCCTGTCTTCTTGCGCTTTCTAAGGTATCCTTAGCTCGGCATTTGTCTAGGGAGGGGAAGCGCTCTAAGATTATTCGAATGTGTGGTGGGACCTCCATGCTGAGCCCTTGGGTATGTTCCCTGTTCTTTTTCCTTAGTCGTTTGGCTTGCAAGAGAGTAGTAAGCGTGTGATCACCCCTTCCCCAAGGGTGAACTCCACAAAGACCAAGTTTTCGGTTTCAACAATCAACCCTTTTCTTCTTCTATAGTATCATCAGTGATTTGAGATGTAAGTATAAATTATAAAGGCTGAGGAGTAGGATCTTGTTGAGGATCTAAGGTAGGGCTTGTGTTCTTGAGGTAGGATCTTGGTCAAGATTTGAGGTAGGAGATTTATTATCTCTGAGTATAGGGCTATCCTCCTAGCCAGAGTTGTAGGGCTTCTTGATAAGCCTGAGGTAGGTTATCTGGAGGGTCACTGAGCTGTAGGAGTAAAGATTACTTTGAGTATATAGGTCAATGGCCTAAGGTAGGGCTTGGAGAAAGCCTGAGAGATCCTGAGAGACCTGTGTTGTAAGCTCTTTGAACTGAGTTTGGAGAAGATTGTCTTGTCTAACACACTGTTAGAATGGTGTGTGGGAGAGTGGATGTACCCATACCTTAGGGAACCACTATAAATATTTGTGTGCTTTCTGTGATTGTGTAGTTAAACCTAAAACAACTAAGAAAAATAAGAAAGTGACAATCAACCTATTCACCCCCCCCCCCCTCTAAGTAGCTTAGTCTACTTCTCTAAATATCTTTCATTCCTCGATCATGCATCTTACTCCTTCCTGAGCATGCCTCCTATCAGTTGAAGTGGTGGCTTTTATCATCGTACGAGTGTTACCTGACGCATGTCCGGGATGCCCATCAGGAAATATGAGGTGCACGGATTTGTTAGCGTTAAGTTTCTTGTTTGCGACGAAATCTCTAAAGATGGCAACGTATTAAGGCGTTATCTGATTTCGGATGGTTGGCCTCCTAGAGTGATGGTCATTCAAGGGGTCTGTTTAGCATGTAGAACTTCTGCGTGAAATGTACTTAACAAAGCGAAAAGTAAGTCACGTAACTGCCCCTAGTCCTTGAGGTGATACTGAGGTATCTGCCTCCTTCTTCAGATGTCGGGCTCAAACTTCTCTCCTTCTTCTCTTAGTTCCTTGGCTCTTGCTGGAGAAGTGGTCCTTTGGGTGTGATGCCTCAATTGATTTGTGCCCCCCGAGTCTTTGTGTGGCTCACAACATGGGCTACTCTGTAGAGCGAGTGGTGTCTTAAAGGGCGTAATCCTTGTCTCGCGGATATAGGGTGTGATCCTAGGGACTTGGAAATCCCCAAGTTCCTTAGTAGGGTTAGAACATGCGCTTGGCGATCCTTCAGCTGATGTATTCGTTCCTCCATTGATGAAGCTAGTGCGATAATTATCTCCTCGAGAAGCGGTGTGGAGCCGATGGCGAATCAATGGATATCTGATCAGTAGGCTCTTTCAAAGCAGGTCGATCGGCGGTGTGTACGCTTCCTTTTGACATCGCGGCTGGTGTCGTGATTTTGAAGTTTGTTAGAGCTTTCGGGAATGCGTTCCTACATATGATGCCAAACTGTTGCGGGTCACGAGGTTTTTCCTCGGTCCAAACAATTAGACCGCCTTAACTCGAAACTGGACCGGGTGCGCAAACTGTAAATGAAAAATAATAGCAAATGACAAAAGGCTTTTTTGATGTAGAAAACACAGAAAGGGTGAAAAACCACGTTGTTGGATCTGTGTCGAGCTAAGATCCTCTATTTTGCAAGAGTTTACAAGAGTTTAGATAATTCCTCGAAGGGTGACAGGCCACATCTCTGTTATAAGTACAATTTATGAAAGCAGTGGTAAAGAAACTAAGTCCTTGGAGGCAGGGTGGAAGCGATCTGGTGGTGAAAATAGCTATGTTCTCGGAACCTCCATGGTAGCGCTCCGGTGGTGAAAATCGCTAAGTCATCGGAGCCTCGATTGAAGCGCTATTGTTGAGCCGGAGCCTTGATCAGAGTGATCCTTTGGAGAAGGAAGAGTCGCGTTCTTGAAACCTCGAGATGAATTTGTGCTAGAGAGGGAGCAGAGAGAATTTCGAGTGGATGAACGATCTAAGTCTCACGTTCTCGTCGAAAAACCTCAGTGCACTTTCTAGCCTCTGAAGTTGCTTGTCATCAAATGAGAGACTGGGGGGCATTTTATAGTTTTCTTGAGGGATATATCGGTAATTGTGTCGGGGCGGAATTTGTGTTGAAGAATGACTTCGCTTCATTTCGGTCACCTGGATTACAAATTTTAGAAAAAAGACAAAAATGCCCCCCGGATGGTCTGGGAGCTTTCCTTGCGGCGGAGGTGGCCCGCAGCGCAAGCTCGCGGGGGGGGGGGGGGGGGGGGGGGGGGGGGGGGCGGGGGGTGAGGTGGGGGGTCCTTGGGGCTCGCACGAGGGAGCTCATGCCCTTTGTTCGCTCGTGCCCGCGCGTTGCATGATCGTGCGAGGAGCGCGCGGTCCACACCCGCATAGCTTCCTACACCTGCGCCCGCACAGGGAGCGTGCGCCTGCACACAGAGATCGTGTGTGCCCGCCGCGCGTGGGTGTTATGCATGGGTGTCCGTGCTTGGTTACACCCCATGCTTCAGAGTTATTTTTGGTACCCTCGAGCGCGTGCGGCATGTATATGCGGCTCGCTTGGTCGAGTCATACTACTTGTACATTTTGGTCAAATTCCTACCGGTTTGACTTGGCACGCGCCCGCGGAGCTCCCTGCGCCCGCGGAGCACCCTGCGCCCGCGGAGCTCCCTGCGCCCGCGCAACACCCTGCGCCCGCTCAGCTCCCTGCCCCCGCGCGCTGAGCACGCCCAGGAAGCACGCCCAGGAAGCACGCCCAGGAAGCACGCCCAGGGAGCACGCCCAGGAAGCACGCCCAGGAAGCACGCCCAGGAAGCACTCCCAGGAAGCACGCCCAGGAAGCACGCCCAGGAAGCACGCCCAGGAAGCACGCCCAGGAAGCACGCACCTGCACGAAAAGCGTGTGTCTTGCGCGCGCGTGCGCACCGCGCGGGGGTGTTGTTCTTTGGTGTTCGTGCTTGGTTCCGCCCCATCCTTCAGAGTGATTTTTGGTCTCCACGAGCATGCGCGGCTTGTATGTGTGGCTCGCTTAGTCGGGTCATACTACTTGTGCGTTTTAGTCAAATTCCAACTGGTTTGACTCGACGAGCTTTTGGGGGAACCCCATCAAGTTTCTATCCCATAATTGATCGGTTGTATCTTCTGACCCGCCTCTCTCCTTTCACTCTCTCCCTCCCTCCACCTTAAACTAGTTGCAAGTCTCTCTCCTTTCAATCTCGGCCACCTCACCTTAAACTAGTTGCAAGTTTCCATTTTTTTATTCTCAAGCTCTCATTTTATTAATCTTTCCATATGTACAGCGCCGACAAATAAGTGTTTGACTTCAGTCTGATTATTTTTAATATGAGAATAGTCAAACAAGGAAACCATAATGCCTTCTTCTTTCTCCTCATCTTACTGGCATTATTAAGAGCACTTCCTCTCATGGTGATGACAGTGCTAATGGGTCCTGCACTTCCTTACAATGTTTTCTTCATATTCTTCTTCTTACTCGTGTTTTGTCTACAAAGCTCATTTTCCTTCCCTCTGTGCACAAATTCATGTAGTTGTCTTATATATGAACTTTAATGTTCCCCTTTTCTTGTTGCGTTCAAGTTCCTGATTTGATTAATTGTTTATCGTCTGTTTTCCATAAGCAGGGGCGCCCATAACTCTTAAGTCACCATTGGCCTTCTGCCCGTATAATGGAATTAGCTGTTGCAATGCCACTGATGATTTCAAGCTCCAAAAGGAGTTCAATTCCATGAACATTTCTGATTCCGCTTGTGCTTCTATTGTCAAGTCCATTCTCTGCACGGTAAAGACAAGATTTACCATGAAGACCTTTTTCATTTTTAATTTTTTTACTGATTTTTGTTTGTTATTGCTCGTTTAGACATGGGCTCCTTTTAGTATTCTGTGATTCAACTCTCTGGATAAATTGAAGAGTTTGGGTAACCTTAATTTTGTAGCTCGGTGCGCTGTGAAAAAGGACCAGAACTCTTCTTTGAGCTATATTTCTACCTGAAGAGTGGGTGTTCCATCTCACACCTGAGCTCCATTTTTCACTGGAGCCACAGGGACTGCTATCCTAAATGGTGCTATAATGTGGTTGTTGATATATAAAGGCTTAAAAGAGTATTCATTGTAGTGTTACATAGGGCATGCCGCCTCGATAAGCTTAACTTTTCCAATTGAAATTTATTTTTGATCATTGGTGTTTCAGACCCAACTTCTGCTCTTGTTTGGCCCATAATTCCAAACAAGTGATATTAGAGTCAAATATATGGTTGCGATCGAGTAATTCATGCAGTTTATAACTCTAGTAAGTCTCGGTTGGTGCTAGCATAACAGGTAAGGTTGCAAAGCATGTTACTCTTACGCAACACGCGGTTGAGTTGGTTATTTGTGCATTTTGAGATATTGTCTCACATTGTGATTCATGTAGCCTTGTATACTACTATTTTTTTAGGTTTTATTCTTAAGTTCTAACATGATATCATAGTATGCAAGGTTTACTTATCTACTCTCATGCACCTAATTAAAAAAAAAACACTAATTAAAAGCCAAAGATCGAACATGTCAAGTGTGTATTGAGACTGTAATTAAACATCAGAAAACTAATGTACTCGCTCTTTTACACATAATATAAGGCTCCCTTTGGTGGAACTTATTTTCACTGGTCAAGATGAACCGGACCTTAATTTTAAGGTCCGGTTCATGCGGTCTTGACCGCTTGACCGGTGAAAATAAGTCCCCCCCAAACAAGCCTAAATATTGCCCTACTATAACCAATTGATTTTACAATGGACGCATAAGTCCTGATAGGAATTTGATCCATTTTGTAGTTTTAGGGGTGCACATAGCAATCCCAAAAATGAAATCATGGGGTTGACTAGTCAACCCCATGATTCCCTTCATGATGGGAGAAGTGGAGAGCCCACTTTCTCTCATCTTCATCTTCTCCATCCAATTCCCCCCTCTTTCTCTCCCACCAAAAATAAGATCCACAAAAAGGGGAAAGAGGGGAGAGAGAACACCGCCGTCGTAACCAACCGCCGTCGACCGCCGTCGCCCGGCCGCCGCCGCCGCCCGGTCGCCCGGCCGCCGCCGCCCGGCCACCGCCGCCCGGCCGCCCGGCCGCCGCCGCCGCCCGGCCGCCGCCGCCCGGCCGCCGCCGCCCGGCCGCCGCCGCCCGGCCGCCGCCGCCCGGCCGCCGCCGCCCGGCCGCCGCCGCCCGGCCGCCGCCGCCCGGCCGCCCGGCCGCCGCCGCCCGGCCGCCGCCGCCCGGCCACCGCCGCCCGGCCGCCGCCTCCCGGCCGCCTCTGCCGGCCATCATCGGCCGCCTCCACCGCCAGTCGGTGGCTCGCCGCCCGAACCTCCACCATCCGATCACGGCGCGCTACCACGACCGTCCGATCAAGGGGCAACCACCCACTAACCCACTACGTTAGTGGTGGGGCCCACCATGATCTCCCCCTGGAGCCTATAAAAGGACCCCAGGGGCTCCTCATTTCCTAACTTTCTCCTCCTACGCTTCTTCTTCTTCTTCTTCCTCAGGTGGGAGCTTTCCCGTTCTTCTCCGCCGGCGGCCACCCCTCGTCGCCAACCACCAGCGGCCGCCTCTCGCCGCCAACCACCGGCCGCCGCCCGAGGCCTTCAGCAGCCCCCAGTGGCTATCAGCTCCTGCAAACAGCTACCAGAACCTATCATCGGCTATTTGCACCCCACCAGAGCTCAGTTACCAAGGAAACACTCCAAGGACCGAGAAAGACGCACAAAGGAAGCAGTGACAACCTCAGGACACGCGTCGCCTCTGAGCGCACGCAACTGAAGCATCCCGCGCATTCCACCATCCAAGTCCCGTTGGCGAGGCAGTCTGTTGCCCACCGACGAGCGCATATACTCTCTCTCTCCTCAAGGTTGTAACGGGAGCGGCCTGTCGCCCCGATTTCCCCCGTCAAATTGTAACCTCCAGCAATCTAGTGGATTTATTTCGGCACCGACCCGGTCACGTGGTTTTTCACCCGGTTGAAGGGTTTTCCACGTTAAAACCTCCTGTGTCCGTCCCCCATTTTTCAATTGACTGTGTGCGCGCTCGACCGCTCCGCGAGCTAAGGCGGTCCAAGAATATCCGGTCCGACCGGAGCATCGAGTTAGTCCGCAACAGTTTGGCGCCGTCTGTGGGAAACATTCCCAATATCCTTCGCAGAGCAAGTTCATCACAATGGCAAAGAGGAGTACCCGCACAGCAGAAGGATCCGCACTTGGCGGACACACTGAGCCTGCACGATCTCACTCTCTGGTAGGCGTGCCACTGACCGCTGAAGCAGCGCTCGCCCCTGTCGCCGCTCTGGAGGGGCGTGTCCGCCAAATGGAGGAGCAGCAGACAGAAATGCTCACACTGCTTCGGAACTTGGGAGCGCCTCCAGCTCCGCCCAAGTCACCTCCGCCAGCTAACCATCCTCCACTATTTAATCCACCAAGGAACCAGGAAGACCTTGTGGAGCAGGAAGGACCCGAAGATCATTCAGATGCCGCCAGTTCGGCTCATCCCCATCTAGGAAGAGCAGGGGCAGATCGCCCCCGCGATCCAGTTAACGATGCTCCCATCCACCCTCTACTAACTCGTCAAGAGATCAGGGAGGCTGTGGCTGAAGAATGCCGCCAAGCCGCAAGAAGAGATTTCCACCCTCAGCGAACGCTTTATCAAGGCTCCCCCTTGACCCAGCAGATCCTCGATCATCCAATTCCACCCGGGTTCAAACTCCCAAGCGTCGAAACATTCGACGGAACTGACGATCCACTCGAGCATGTCAATCATTTCACCACCATCATGAGGATCTTCCATGCCACCGATCAATTGTTATGTCAAGTATTCCCAACTACTCTCAAAGGGCAAGCTCGAACATGGTTCCACTCTTTAAGGCCCGGTACCATTGCTAGTTTCGCCGAGCTAACCAGACAATTCTCCGATCAATTCATCGCTAATCGAAAGATTGTCCGTGATCCATCTCATCTCTCTGGAATCCGCCAGAACGAAGGGGAAACCCTCAAAGAATTCTTTCGACGTTTCACTGCAGAAGCTCGCCAGATCCCGGGCGTCGACCCCGAACTCCTACGTGGAGTATTCCTGGGGGGTCTTCGCCCCAGCGGCTTTTATTCGGCACTCATGAGAGAGACCGTACCCAACTACCCGGATCTGGTGCACAGAGTTGAGGCACAGATAGCCGCAGACGAAGCTATTGAAGCTCATAGGCGACAGTTCGATGGAGTACAGAAAAGGCAAAGAGATAAAGAGCCGGCTCCTCAACGGCAGGAAGGAAGATTCCATGAGGAACGTCAAGCCGGACAACGCAGGCGTGACTCGCAGAGAGATCCCCCTAGGGATTACACACCCCTAAACACCTCCATGACAAATGTGTTTCATGCGATCCAAGGCAACGAGGCGCTCCGCAGGCCCAGACCTCTCGCTAAAAATACCGGGGACCAGACAAAGTACTGCGAGTTTCACCGTGGACAAGGACACGACACAGAAGATTGCTCAAAGCTCAAGGAGGAGATTGAGTATCTCGTCAAACAAGGCCTCCTGGGGAGATTCTTACGAGGATAGGCACACAAGCCCGCTGAAAGGAAATCGGCCAACCATTTGCTAGACCGAACTGGGGGGCAACCCCTTAGACGACCAACCCAAGAGAGGGCTTTGCACCTCGCAAGGGCTCTATCTATTATGGCGTATATTAATTTTACTTTCCTACGAATTATGAATTCCCGCAAGAACAGTCTCACGACTAAAACTCTAGAAAAGTTAACATTTTCTCATTTTAGGCATGTTGGTGGCGAGCGTCATCCATGCAGTTTGAAATGCGTACTCACCTCGCCCATGTGCAAAGACGTCCATTTACCCTTACAGCAACTGCCTCTGTGCAGCGCGCTCCTCACAGCAACTGCCTCCGTGCAGCGCGCTCCCCACAGCAACTGCCTCCGTGCAGCGCGCTCCTCACAGCAACTGCCTCCGTGCAGCGCGCTCCCCACAGCAACTGCATCCGTGCAGCGCGCTCCCCACAGCAACTGCCTCCGTGCAGCGCGCTCCCCACAGCAACTGCCTCCGTGCAGCGCGCTCCTCACAGCAACTGCCTCCGTGCAGCGCGCTCCTCACAGCAACTGTCTCCGTGCAGCGCGCTCCTCACAGCAACTGCCTCCGTGCAGCGCGCTCCTTACAGCAACTGCCTCCGTGCAGCGCGCTCCTCACAGCAACTGCCTCCGTGCAGCGCGCTCCTCACAGCAACTGCCTCCGTGCAGCGCGCTCCTCACAGCAACTGCCTCCGTGCAGCGCGCTCCTCACAGCAACTGCCTCCGTGCAGCGCGCTCCTCACAGCAACTGCCCCCGTGCAGCGCGCTCCCCACAGCAACTGCCCCCGTGCAGCGCGCTTCCCACAGCAACTGCCTCCGTGCAGCGCGCTCCTCACAGCAACTGCCTCCGTGCAGCGCGCTCCTCACAGCAACTGCCCCCGTGCAGCGCGCTCCTCACAGCAACTGCCCCCGTGCACCGCGCTCCTCACAGCAACTGCCCCCGTGCAGCGCGCTCCCCACAGCAACTGCCCCCGTGCAGCGCACTCCTCACAGCAACTGCCTCCGTGCAGCGCGCTCCTCACAGCAACTGCCTCCGTGCAGCGCGCTCCTCACAGCAACTGCCTCCGTGCAGCGCGCTCCTCACAGCAACTGCCTCCGTGCAGCGCGCTCCTTACAGCAACTGCCTCCGTGCAGCGCGCTCCTTACAGCAACTGCCTCCGTGCAGCGCGCTCCTTACAGCAACTGCCTCCGTGCAGCGCGCTCCTTACAGCAACTGCCTCCGTGCAGCGCGCTCCTCACAGCAACTGCCTCCGTGCAGCGCGCTCCTCGCAGCAACTGCCTCCGTGCAGCGCGCTCCTCGCAGCAACTGCCTCCGTGCAGCGCGCTCCTCACAGCAACTGCCTCCGTGCAGCGCGCTCCTCACAGCAACTGCCTCCGTGCAGCGCGCTCCTCACAGCAACTGCCTCCGTGCAGCGCGCTCCGCACAACAACTACCTCCGTACAAACGCACAACCTAAGCCGCAAGCACCCATCACGCAATCTAAGCCGCGAGCAACCCTTGCGACAGCCGAGCCGCAGTCACAATCCGCGCCAAACAAAGTCATGAGTAAATCTCGTACAGGAAAGAGTCGCGAGTCAATCTCGCGTAAAACGACGATGCACGTCAAACTTACGTAAAATAACATGAACCTCACCAACTGAGGTATCATTTGACCCCGATAAAAATGGAGGCGTTGTGTACGCGGCCCCATATATCGCCGCAACGAGTTTTTCCTTCCGGCCGTATACTCGGGGGGCAGAAATTCCACATCTCAGAAATCTCTTCCCTTGGGCGCTTAGCGCGGCCATCATGATTAACAAGCAGGTACGAAAAGGCCCATAACAGCACTTCCAGGAGCGCAAGACGAGCACGAGCCCGCGTGCACAACACGCGCACACAAGTTGTACACACGCTCCCCGCGTGCGCGCGCCCGCGCACCCACGCGCGGGGCCGCCCGCGCGCACCCGAGCGGGCGCACCGCCGCGGGCGCACCGCCGCGCGCGCACCCGCGCGGGAGCACCCCCGCGCGCGCACCCGCGCACGGGATCGCGCGCGCAAGGCGCGCGAGGTCGTGCGCGCGCACACCTGCGCGAGCGCACCCGCGCGCGAGGTTGAGCGCGCGCATCCTTGCGCGCGCGCACCCGCGCGCTGGGACGCGCGCGCGCACCCGCGCGCTGGGACGCGCGCGCGCACCCGCGCGCTGGGACGCGCGCGCGCACCCGCGCGCTGGGACGTGTGCGCTCTCGCGCAAGCACGCTGGGTTGGGCGTGCGCCCCTCACGCAGGGCTACGCAAGCACGCTGGGTTGGGCGTGCGCCCCTCACGCAAGGCTACGCAAGCGCGCCTCTGCGCGCGCTTGCGTGCTTCTGGGTGCACCTTTGCACTCGCCCGCCGTTGCGCCGGCGCGCCTCCGCACCATCAAGTGCGCAGACTCCTTCGCGATTGGATCCGCCGGCACCTTGCCAAAAGCCCCCGTCGCCGCTCCTTCAATTTGATGTAGCACCACTGTCGCCAATCGTATAAGTACGAGCATACCTTCGAGGCACCATTCTTCGCCTTCTTGGCCTTCTCCCCGAAGGAAGACATGGAAGCAAGAGACAGGATGATTAAAAATCCTAGGTTGTCTCTCTCACGGCTCACCAACAACATAGGATTTGGGGGGCATTTGATAGGAATTGGATCCATTTTGTAGTTTTAGGGGTGCACATAGCAATCCCAAAAATGAAATCATGGGGTTGACTAGTCAACCCCATGATTCCCTTCATGATGGGAGAAGTGGAGAGCCCACTTTCTCTCATCTTCATCTCCTCCATCCAATTCCCCCCTCTTTCTCTCCCACCAAAAATAAGATCCACAAAAAGGGGAAAGAGGGGGAGAGAGAACACCGCCGTCGTAACCAACCGCCGCCGACCGCCGTCGCCCGGCCGCCGCCGCCGCCCGGTCGCCCGGCCGCCGCCGCCCGGCCACCGCCGCCCGGCCGCCCGGCCGCCGCCGCCGCCCGGCCGCCCGGCCGCCGCCGCCCGGCCGCCGCCGCCCGGCCGTCGCCGCCCGCCGCCGCCGCCCGGCCGCCGCCGCCCGGCCGCCGCCGCCCGGCCGCCGCCGCCCGGCCGCCGCCGCCCGGCCGCCGCCTCCCGGCCGCCTCTGCCGGCCATCATCGGCCGCCTCCACCGCCAGTCGGTGGCTCGCCGCCCGAACCTCCACCATCCGATCACGGCGCGCTACCACGACCGTCCGATCAAGGGGCAACCACCCACTAACCCACTACGTTAGTGGTGGGGCCCACCATGATCTCCCCCTGGAGCCTATAAAAGGACCCCAGGGGCTCCTCATTTCCTAACTTTCTCCTCCTACGCTTCTTCTTCTTCTTCTTCCTCAGGTGGGAGCTTTCCCGTTCTTCTCCGCCGGCGGCCACCCCTCGTCGCCAACCACCAGCGGCCGCCTCTCGCCGCCAACCACCGGCCGCCGCCCGAGGCCTTCAGCAGCCCCCAGTGGCTATCAGCTCCTGCCAACAGCTACCAGAACCTATCATCGGCTATTTGCACCCCACCAGAGCTCAGTTACCAAGGAAACACTCCAAGGACCGAGAAAGACGCACAAAGGAAGCAGTGACAACCTCAGGACACGCGTCGCCTCTGAGCGCACGCAACTGAAGCATCCCGCGCATTCCACCATCCAAGTCCCGTTGGCGAGGCAGTCTGTTGCCCACCGACGAGCGCATATACTCTCTCTCTCCTCAAGGTTGTAACGGGAGCGGCCTGTCGCCCCGATTTCCCCCGTCAAATTGTAACCTCCAGCAATCTAGTGGATTTTGATCGGCACCGACCCGGTCACGTGGTTTTTCACCCGGTTGAAGGGTTTTCCACGTTAAAACCTCCTGTGTCCGTCCCCCATTTTTCAATTGACTGTGTGCGCGCTCGACCGCTCCGCGAGCTAAGGCGGTACAAGAATATCCGGTCCGACCGGAGCATCGAGTTAGTCCGCAACAAGTCCTAAAACCCTAAAGCCCGATACTTGAAACTTAAGCAAATGGTAAGTGTAAAAGTGTAAAGCTTTCCTCAAATCAGTCTGCGGTAATACTATTATTCCCTGTGGCATAATCTGTATTATTTTCTACATTTGACTGACTAAAAATGGTTAAACTTAATGCCCTGTAGAAATGCAATCCATATTCAGCCAATCTCCTTACTATTCAAAATAAAGCTGGCAAATTACCTGTTTTGTGCAACTCGACAAATTCTGTAGTCAATGGGAAGTCCAGGGATGCTTCCGTAGACTTCTGCACCAAAGTCTGGGACACCTGCAAAAATATTTCCATACAGAACTCGCCATTTTTTACAACAGTTTTTTCCAAGTTCGAAGATCAGTGGGAATCTGCAACTGACTTTTGCAATAAATTTGGAGGTGCGGAATCAATCTGTTTCAATGGAAAATCTGTTTTATTCAACAATTCGGTTGATTTGACTCGTCCACAAGGCATCTGTATTGAGAAAATAGGAAATGGCTCATACCTGAGCTTGGCTCCACATCCAGATGGTTCAAATCGTGTTTTTTTGTCGAACCAAGCCGGTCTTATTTGGCTCGCAGATGTTCCAGCCCAAGGATTAGGAGGAACTTTGGAGTTGAGCGACTCAAATCCTTTCCTCGATTTGACTGATATAGTTCACTCAGATACTGAATTTGGAGTAATGGGTTTGGCATTTCATCCCAATTTCACGAGCAATGGTCGCTTCTTTGTTTCATTTAATTGTGATAAAGTTCAAATATCAAGCTGCTCCGGAAGGTGTTCATGTAACTCTGAAGTGGGCTGTGATCCTACGAAGCTTGGTTCAAATGATGGTGCGGAACCGTGTCGATATCAAAGTGTTATTTCTGAGTACACTGTTAACAGCTCTTCATCAACACCTTCAGAGGTGTGTATTTGTAAGTTAACTGAAATATTTTGTCTGTAGGGTTGCTAACAATTGAATCACATGAGGATCCAAGTTTGATTATAAGTGCGCTCGATTTGATACTGATCCAAGCTTAGAATGGCCCATTACGTTAGATTTGAGCTTGAAGCAACAAGCCAAATATCAATCCAATTTTGATCTATTTTTCATTTTCTTACGGAAGTCTTACTCCACCAACAAGCGTAGTCACACTTTATGCATTAGGCTCCGTTTGGAAGGACTTTTTTTCACCGGTCAAGCGGACCGCATGAACCATACCTTAATTATGGTCCGGTTCATGCGGTCGTAACCGCTTGACTGGTGAAAATAAGTTCCCACAAACGGAGCCTTAATTTAATGGAATAATTATGAAAAACTCCCCTTCAACCTTTGTATAATTGTAATGACCTCCCATCCATCTTTCAATATTACTAAAATACCCCTCAAGTTTAGATCGTTAGCATACCTATGCAAAAATAACTGAGGGGTCTACAAGGATTCTTTTTTACATCTTAACAATATAAACATAGAGGGGAACTTTTGCTAATTTTGAAAGATAGAGGGTAGGTCTTTGTAATTATACAATATTAGAGGGGAGGTCTCAGTAAATAAATACATATGCGATATGCTTATATTGCTGTACCCCATGCAATTTCAAGCTAGCGCAATTGGATCCAGGCATGGTTTTATTATAGTTTGATCTGATACAAGCTTGGCTTGTTTTTCGGTTTGTTAACTCCAATTCGACAAAATTCGATAAAATTTCAAGAGATCTTCTAATTGATTTGGCTAATCGGTTATGCCTGCAGCTACTTATTTCGCACACATATCGACATAAAAATGATGCAAATTAGCCTCTTTTTCTTATCAGGTGAAATCTGCTATTCCCTCTGAAGTGAGAAGAATCTTCACCATGGGGCTTCCTTATACAAGTCACCATGCTGGTCAAATTCTTTTTGGACCTGAAGATGGGTATCTTTACTTTATGATGGGGGATGGTGGGAGTAAAGGGGATCCCTTTAATTTTGCGCAAAATAAGAAATCTTTGCTGGGAAAAATTATGCGCCTTGACGTAGATCAATTGCCAAGTGAGTTTTTATTAAAACAGATTCCTAAAGCTTTTCTTCATCTTACTATTTCAGGTTCATGGATGCTTTATAAGATTGACTTTTTTTTTTTACTTCGAGAATTTATGTCTTTCCTATGATTTGTAGTTTTCAATAGCAATACTGAACATTTAGCAAATTATAAAGTGGATTGATTCAAGGTGCTTTTAGTGCACGTTGTCATGGGAAAATTTGTTCATCCGTGAATCGGATGTAAACAATGATCCGGGAAACCAATGAGAAGAAGGAGAATAGTGTGGCCAACGGTGCCTAGATTTATTGTGCACCACGTGCCGCACATAACAGGACCATTCTCTTGTATTCCATTGGCCCGGACCTTCTTCTAGGTTCGAGTCGCAGACCGTATTTTTACTCCGTTGTCGTGAGCCTAATTTGGAGGTATGAACACAACATTTAGTTGGATCAGACTAGTGACACACGGCAAATGGCGCCACATTCTTGGAACCATCCCTCCTGGCCGACGGGACTAAGCTAGGGGGCGTTGATTGTGGGCCAAACACGGCCCCACTTCCGTTCATGAAGAAGACTCGTCCCCAAAGGAACAATAGTCAGATCTCTCTTCACGTCATGATAGGGACCCTATGTTTGCAAACCATGCAGTTATTCCAAGATTGCCAACCGCCCCGTCTGGGTGTTTGTAGATTCAGAGAGCACCCATAAACACATTAAGGAGTCCATTGTTTGGGTTCTAGGGTTACCCATCTTGACTAAGAGGGGATTTTTTAGTCTGGACTCCATTCTGAGACCTAAGATTTGGATTTTTTGTTAGGTTTTGCTATACGTCACAACAGTTGTGCGCAACAGAAATGGAACAAGAAAACCCAAAATAGTTCGGATCAAGCGGTGAACATTGATCAAGAAGTAAAGTGTTGTAAATAAAATTTTACCCTTGAGGGTTTGAGTCAAGACTCAACCAAGGTGCTCTGAATTATTCCAACGAATGGCAACGGCTGGAGTTCCGAGCGTAGAATAGTGTCCACGCATCTACAGGTGATCCACACGAATGGGAAATCCCTTAGACTCTTATCACACAAGATGTAGGTTGGAAGAAAACACTCTGCGTCTTCACAGACTGCTAGCTCTGCTCTAGAAGAGGCGGCGACAACGAATACGACGCCTTGGAAACACTTTCCGGCCACGTACAAGGACGGCGGACGGTCGGCGGCGAGATCGGCGTTCACGGCCTTGGCAGAACTATTCTGTCTGGAGGAAGAAGAAGCCGACTCGCGATTAGGTCAAAACGTATCGTCAATTACTCGGTTTACTGTACGTATCGTATATATACTAAATACCGAGCCAACCCATGCCAGCAGACCGCGCCAAATCGGACTTAAAGGAAATAAACTGGATGAAACAGAATTCGTCGAGTATTCGGTGGATGAAACCTTTATATCGGCCGACATATCGGACATTTCGGAGGATATCTACAACACTGCACGTCGATATTCGACGAATAAACATTTGACTCGACGAATCGTCGAGTGCGCTCAACGCACTCAACGCCAGACCCATCGAATCAACACTTGACTCGACGAATCGTTGAATAAACTCAATGCCAGACTCGTCGAATCAACACTAGACTCGACGAATCGTTTAATGAACTCAACGCACTCAATGACAGACCCGTCGAATCAACATTTGACTCGACGAAAGCATCAAATGATCTCGACGCTCTGAGCGCCAAATTCGACAAGTCAACATTTGACTCGACGAAGGCGTCGAGTGGTATCGAAGTACTCAATGCCATCATTCGACAAATCAACAATTGGCTCGACGAATCGTCGAGTGGTCTCAACACTCTCAACGCTAACTCGACGAATCAACACTTGACAAAAAGAAAGCGTCGAGTGGTCTCGACGCACTCAACGCCTGGCTGAGTAGCCTTGACACACTCAATGCCTATCTGAGTTTAGTCCTTCACTCATCTCATGCTAGTGCTTGGTCCTTCACTCATCACATGAGTAAGCCAACATAATCCAATCTTCTAAATTCTCCAAACGCTCTTATGTGCGACCCAGATAGGCTCATACTGCGTTGGCAGTGAGACTGCATGCTCGATCACTTCCAGATCACAATGGTAACACCAACAGTCTCCCACTTGATCTTGAAAGAATCAAACAAAAGCTTCACAAATAATGAGCGACATCTAGCAATGTAGCATTGCTCCCCAAGCAATAAGTGTTTAGAACTCGAAAGCCATTGTGACCAATATATCAGTGTTGTTATGTCCCTTCTATTGAACCCGGGAACCGACTTCTGTGGAGTTCGAACCCTTGGGGAAGGGGTGACCGCACACTTCTCCTAGCAAGCTAGATTGACTGAAGACTTAGGATTCAAAAACATACCCAAGGCTCCAGCACGGAGGTCCCACCACACACCCGGAAGATCTTAGAGTGCTTCCCCTCCTTAGCCAATGCTGAGCTAAGAGCACCTAAGAAAGCATTAGAAGATCAGAGAGTAAGAAAGTCTGCCTTCTGAGGTACCATCTTGGGCCTATTTATAGATTTCTAATTCATGCATGCAAATAGCGCAACTGCGCTATTCCAAACGGCTATATGCAGCCTAATTAGGACTGCCAACAGCCAAACTCCGCTGTCCTAGAAGGCTATTTGCAGACCTTTAGGGGCATCCAGGTAATTTTACCTCTAGACCCCACTAGATGAGTGGCCCATGAAGGCGCCACTCGCCGGTACTCCCCTCCGCGGTACCCCCATTATGGGTGAATGCGGAATCTAAAGGCCTTTCGCCTAATACGGGCGAGACTTTTCGCGCCTTCTTCGGGCGAGAGCCACCCTGTCTGCTGTGGGTGGGAACCCCTTCGCCCCCTTGGGCGAATGCTGTTCTGGAAGGGTCTCGCTCAACGCCTGCAAATAGCGAAGCTTCACTCAACGCCAAGCTCTGAAAGCATCGACAAAATAAGCTTCACCCAACGCCAAGCTCCGAAAGTGTCGATAGAACAAGCTTCACTCAACGCCAAGCAAGGAAAGCGTTGACAGAACAAGCTTCACTTAACGCCAAGCTCAGAAAGGGTTGACAGAATAAGCTTCACTCAACGCCAAGCTCAGAAAGCATTGACAGAACAAGCTTCACTCAACGCCAAGCTCAGGAAGCATCGACAGAACTAGCTTCACTCAACGCTAGAAGAACTGGCTCGCGCGGCTCGATCGCCATGTCTGGAGGAAGCGGGCCTGCTCGGCAAACACTGGAATGGTCTCGCTCGGCTTCTTGATCCCTCTCGCTCCTAAACATCCCACAAAGCATTGATCCTGGAGGGGGGACCCACTCATCGAATACGAGGTTGTAGACAATCCCCGCTCTTTGCGAGCTTCCGCGAAGTTTGGAAAGAATCATCCAAGCTCAGGTATTAGATGAGTGATTGCTGACCTGGAAGGGAATCTTTTGTGGGCCCCGTCATGTCTCTATAAATATCCAATCACGGACATGAATTTTTCCCCGTCCAATCCCCTTTCTCTCCAGATTTCTTGCCTCCAACCTGATGTCGCTTTCGAAGGAAGCCCAAGAACACCTCAATGTTGTCCGTGCCGAGAAAAAAACTCGGATGGGCTCATTCGCCTCTTGGCTCGCCCGAAAAGCCCTAGGCTCTTCCCCAAACATGAAGAAGGCCAAGATGGTCAGGCGCGACTAGACCAGGGATGAGTCCATCTCGCGAACTCCATCACACTCTGGAATCCCTCAGGTATCTTCACTCGCATTACATTCCTTATTGGGATAAAAACATGTCAACACGCTCGCCCGCAGGTCCCGCCAAAGGGTAAGGAGGTTGGGGAGACGAGTGCTGCTACGCGCTCGCTTGAGGCCGGCAATGATGAGATGGACCCTGAGATCACCTCTCCTCACAAACCGAAAGATCTCCCGTGGTCTAATGGTAATTCCCTATTCTATCCATTCACTTTCAACCAATTAGCTTACCCTTGTTTCTTGCAGCTCCTACCTTCGACACCACGGGACTGGGCTTTACAACGTCCCAATCCCCTACTCATCTGACGCCTCTAGATCCCACCTTGGGTCGACCACCTCCAACGAGTGACGCGCCCCACCCTACTGCCCAAGACGACGCTCCCGCCGCTGTGCCGTAAATCCTGTGTCCCGGGCTCGGGAAGGCGCAAGTCACCTTCGATACTCCCTTCGAGGGGCGGCCCAACACTTCTCGCCGGCATTCGGGTAAGGATGTGGACACCGGTCCAGGAAACCAATCACACTCGTCCTCTAAAAAGAATGAAGATTACGCATATCTAATACCATCCACTGTAGGTTACCGCGAGATCTCATCGACCGATATCAACATTGACGAAGAGGATTTCTCGCCTCCCCCTCACCTAACTCAATCTCCGCCTTTCTAGGCAATCCAAAAGATGTCGAGGTGCTGAAGTGGCCTACAGCGGAGATTTTGCGGAAGCACGCCTTGATGCTGCGCGAGCTCTATGACCAAGTTTGCGAGAACCACAAATCCATCGAGGAGTGGGTGCTCTGCCTGAAAAACAATTACGTGAAACTAATTGCCGAGCTATGTGGAGATGCTGTTGGCGGGAGGGACTTCCCCGGAATCAACGTCGTGCGAGCCGAAGATCTGCTGTGCCTTGCCCAGCTAGAGCTGTAGACCATCTGTGCATTGCAGTATTCGCTCATGATCCCTAGGGCGTGAAGGGCAGGACGGGGACGATGGTAACGGCCCCAGGCAGGCCTACCAGCTCTCCCCTTTCTGCCCTCTTCTTTTTATATTTGTAATAATTTGGTTCTGTGTCGAATGTTGATGGAAGAATGATTGTATTATTATTCTTTTTCCTTCGCTTGATCGTTCTCGCCATTTATTCTCTGTGTTCTCGTGCATGTTTTGTTCTGAACTTATCTTAAGGCCTTAGTGGCATACAATTGTCTTGGCGGAGAATGAGGAAGTGCGAGAGCTCGATAGGGTTTTGGGCGGGATCTGAAGAATTGGCTATCCGCACTTTCCTTGGCCTAGATCCTTTCCCGCCCAAAATTTTCTATAAATAGACCCCTCACCTGCCGCATTAACCACTGCCTTTAAGAGCTTTCAACACTCTTCCTTGCTTTTCCTTCCTTTGCACTCACACTTCTATTCTTTCCCAACTCTCGCGAGATGACACGGGCTATTGATGGTAGGACCAAGTGCACAGCCGCATTCGCTGACAACCCCTTCATGAATTGCAACCTGTCTGAAGAAGAATACCATTTGCTCAACAGCCTCTACGTCCCGCCGGGCTTCACCGCGCGACACCCAGGGAAGGATGAATCAAACAACCATTTCTCTCCTTATGAACTTGCCATCCCTGCTGAACACTTCAAGGTAGGATTGTGCCTACCCATCTGGTTAGAAGTCCGCCAGGCCATGCGCTACTTTGGCGTAGTTACCGCGCAGCTCAACCCAAACTCCATCGCTTTGCTAGTAGCATTCGCTTGCTACTTGCAGTAGGAGCGGATGGAGTTCAGACTTCCCGTCTTCTGCAAGCTATTCAACTTCCGCGCCAAGAGGGAATGGATCGCGTTCTTCTCTGGCAATAAACTTAAGGCAAAAGGCCTCGCCAAAAAAAACCATCACTGGATTCGAAAATTCATTTTCTTCTCCAGGGATTTCGGCAACCTCCCCCTCTCGCCAATCCAGCAGGAAGAATCAACCTACCACCCTCCATCTCTCGGCGGCCATGATTCAAAGCTTCATCAATTCCTTTTCAGAAAGGATTTTGAAGTTCCCTACCTAAGAAGGAACGTCGACTCACTTCTTCCTATACTCGTCGGGGAAGGTAGTTCTCGTCATCTGTTACTTTTTAAGAACGTAATTTTGCTAACTTATGTCGCATGTGCATGGGCGTGGGATCTTCCCCTCAACAAACCCTTCGCGAGCAGCGCAACATTTGCTGCCGAGAAGGCACATGCGGAGGCCACCACCGCGACATGCAGGAGCGAGTCGAGGTCGCTGCCGAAATCAAGTAGCCAAAAGCGGAAGCCCTAGAAACTTCCTCCTTCGCCGCCTCCCAAGAAGACCACAACTGCTGATCCCGCCAAAGGCAAGGAGGTCATCTCCGGCCCTCCCGCGAGTGTCTTGGTTGTTGGCGAGACTACCAAGAAGAAGACCGGCAAGATCGGCGGGTCCTCGGCAACGATAGAGAAACCGGAGCCCAGAGGCCGCAGGAACTTTGGCTTGGGCGATAAGTATCTGGATGACGTCGACAAGCACTTGCTGATTTGGGAATGGGAGGTCAACTGGACCCATGTCTCCAATGTCCTCCTCTCCTGGCAGGAGGGCGAAACTATCTCCGGCCAGGCCTACTCGCTTGCCTTTGGGCTATAAGGGCGAGACATCGTCGCCTTCTACGACGATTCCCTTATGCAATCTCTCGCCTATGAGAGTATGCGGGCTCAACTTCACGCCATCAAGCTCGTTCACATGACTCCTCTCCGCGGCATCCTCCTGTCGCGATAGATGACTGATGTTAGTGCCATGTGATCCTGAAGGATCAAGCGCATACCCAACTGCACCAAAAGCCCGGACTGTTGGAGAGGGCGCTACTTAATTTCTTAAATAAGTAGCAAAGCGCCACGGGTCAAGTGAAGGAACGCCGGACCCAACAATCCCCCCCCCCCCCCGGCGTCCAGCACAACCCGTCGGCTCAGAGGTGGGGTTACCACATGGCCCACATGGCTCAGAGGTGGGGTTACCACATGTCCACAGTTTGCCTGACCCGCCGGACCCACACAGGTAGAAGGGAAAAATCAGGATTTAATAGCGCCCCCCGGTCTTGAACCCGTGACCTCCTCTGATACCAATTGAAGGATCAAGCACATACCCAACTGCACCAAAAGCCTGGACTGTTGGAGAGGGCGCTACTTAATTTCTTAAATAAGTAGCAAAGCGCCACGGGTCAAGTGAAGGAACGCCGGACCCAACAAATCCGCTCTATCCAAGGAAGGGGCAACCATGAAGGGGAAGCTCACCGTTGCTGAGAACGATCTCACCATGCAAGTGGGCGGAGTGGTAAGCTGTCTCGCATCCCATTCATTCGCTGAACGTCTTTCTCGCACTAACATTGATTGTCTTGCAGGATGCCGCTACTGTCGCCAAGAAGGACGCACGCATAGCCTAACTCAAGGTGGAGAACCGGAGGCTAAAGGCTTAGAACTAGTAGTGGATCGGTTCACTGATTCCCCCTCCCCTTGCTGAGAAGAAAGCTCTGTTGTATATGTAGCACGGGCTGGAGCTGATGATGCAGGAAAATGCCATCGCGACAATAAGGCATTCTCTTCAGATGATACAGAGAGCCGGATTCATGAAGGGCGAGGGCGAGAAGGTGACTGCCAAGATCCAGGTCCTGGAGCTCTTCCTTCCCATACCCGAACCCGTATACAACACTGACAACATCTCTGGCGAGAGCGAGTAGTCGGTATCTTCGCCTTGAAGCTTCTCGCTCTCAACATTTTGTATTCTCTTTTTGGTCCTTGCCCCTTTTTTATACAAGATGTAACAAATAGATGAATGAATGAAAATATTTTTTTGTTGTGAACCTATTTTTCTTATCTTTTTCTTTTGTAACTTCGAATGATCTGTTATGCGAAAACGCACTCTACTCGCGTAACATAGGTAGCCCATGGTCGAGACATATCACGAGACCATAAGTCAACTTTTTGCAGGTCACTTTTTTTTGTTATCTCGATATATATATGACAACCTCGCGTCGTTCTGGCCCCATTTACTCACGTGTTCTTATAGTGTTTGATTTCTCGAACTCCGTCGGTTAGAACAGGACCCCGCACCGCTCTCGCCACATGGGCTCACGCGTGGTGACAACGCTTGACTTAAGTTGTTTAGGATTTAGCTCTCGCGCCGTTCTCGCCATATTGGATCACACGTCTTGAGTGAGCGACATGCGAGATCTTCTTCCGAGCATTCGCATTTGCTTGCAGGCTGTCCTACCAATGACACTTTTACTCAGGCTTATTCTTGAGTGCCTTCTATTGACCAGCGAGATTCCTGACGACGAGATCCCTGATGGAAAGATCCTTGACGGCGAGATCCCTGATGGCGAGATCCCTGGAGGCGAGATCCCTGAGGATTCGGTAAAAACTCAAACATTCTAACAGGGATCTTCCAGACTTGTCAGCTAGATGAGAGCCTGACAGCGGGGGTAAATCTGGGCCTAGCTTCAAAGCTTTTCATAGCCCCCACCGGGGACCTATTGGCCCTGTCAGCTAGATGAGAGCCTGATAGAGAGAGCTGAGCATCAACCATACTCTTCTTTGTCCAACCACAGGGCACTACCACTGGCCCAATCAGCTAGATGAGAGCCTGATGGCGGGTGTTGAGCATCAACCAGACTCTCCTTTGGCCAACAATCGGGCGCTACCATCGGCCCAATCAACTAGATGAAAGCCTGACAGCGGGTGTTGAGCATCAACCGAACTTTACTTTAGGCCAACCACCGAGCGCTACTACCATCCCAATCGGCTAGATAAGAGCCTGACGGTGAGTGTTGAGCATCAATTGGACTTTCCTTTTGGCTAACAACCGGGCGCTACCACCGACCCAATCAACTAATTGAAAGCTTGGCAGCAGGTGTTGAGCATCAACCGGACTTTCCTTTTGGCCAACCACTAGGCACTACCACTGGCCCAATCAGCTAGATGAGAGCATGACGGCGGGTGTTCAACATTAACCGAACTTTCCTATGGCCAACCACCGGGCCCTACCACTGGCCCAATCAACTAGATGAGAGCCTGACGGCGGGTGTTGAGCATTAACCGGACTTTCATTTGTCCAACCATCGGGTGCTATCACCGGCCTAATCAGCTAGATGAGATCCTGATGGCGGGTTGAGCATCAATCGGACTTTCATTTGGACAACCACCAGGCACTAACACCGGCCCAATCAGCTAGATGGGAGCCTGATGCTGGGTGTTGAGAATCAACCAGACTTTTATTTGGCTAATCACCGGGCGCTACCACTAGCCCAATCAGCTAGATTAAAGCCTGACGACGAGTGTTGAGCATTAACTGGACTTTTCTTTTGCCCAACCACCGGGTGCTGCCACCGCCCCAATCAACTAGAGGAGAGCCTGATGGCGGGTGTTGAGCATCAACCCACTTTCCGTTTGGCCAACCATCATTCATGTTTCCCCTGTTGAGCAAATAATCCATCAATACGAAGTGAAGGTAAAAGGAGATTTGACTTAATACTCTAATGGATAGAAGTGCTTCAAGTCATCACCACTACAGGCATGACTGAGGGGTTCCCCTTTCATATTCTGGAGATGGTAACCCCATAATTTTACACCTACTTGATTACATAGGGAACTTCCCAATTAGGATTCAACTTGTCGATGACTGCTTATCTTCCGGCGACATCGACCTTTTTCAAGACCAGGACCGCCTTTTCAAATTGCTTGATCCTGACAGGCTTGTCAAAGTACTTGGCCATCTGTCGCTTGACCTCCTCTTGTCGAATAGCTGACAAGTCGCGCACCTCCTCCACCATGTCTACGGAGATCCGCAACTCGTCTTCAGTCTCTTCCCTCCACTCTTCCCTGCCTTGATCTACCTCGGCCCCAACCCTAAGGTACAGGGAAAAATCTTCCCCCTCCTTCGACCCCTGGAGAAGCGGAGCCTGGGTCAGCTATTTCTTCAAGACTGGAAGGACTTCTTGCACTCCTTGGATAACTCAAACTTCTAGCCCCCTCTCGGCACCTTGAAGAAGGGAGAGCACTTCTCCCCATCCCGGGAGAGGAACCTGCTCAGCCCTTCCAGCTTCCTGCCAGGCGCTAGACTTCTTTGGCATTTCGAGGCGATCCCAACTCCATGATTGCACTAACCTTGTCAGCGTTGGGCTCCACTCATGCGGAAGTTAGAAGATGGCCTAGGAATTTGCCCCTATGTAACACTTACATCCGTCACATGAAATATAACAGAGGGTCCTGCTAGGGCCTCACGCCATATCCCACAAACAGTCAGCGGAGTTACATGTTAATTTCAAAGCTACACGCATCCTAACTCAGAGTATTCTAGAGGAAGCTTTAAGGGTTAACTTTTGAACTCAAGTACACACGAATGTTCAATATATATATATATATATATATATATATATATATATATATATATATATATATATCAAGAATATTTTATAGAAATACACAAAAGTAAAACTGTCCTTAAGGCCTTACAACTGTTGTCTTATACAAAAGTATTTTCATACATCGGCACGCAGGCCGGCCACACAAGAAAATACAAAAAATCCTTCGCTTGGCCTTCGAGGGATGGCATAGCAACAAGGGAAGCAACCCACTATTTCCCGCTCAACTCTCCAGCACCTGCACGGGGACAATCCACCACAAGAGAGGCAAACAAGACAACGGTTAGCTTTCAGCCGACCAATTTAGAACGAACCTACCCCATACCCGGGGCAACGACATTCCTTCCTTGCAGACAAAACATTAATACAACAAATATATCATAAGGAGGGGCACTCAAGCACATTCAATATATCACAAACGAGTGCCTCAGCGGCCAAACATTCCGTGCAATCATGGCACATTCTCAGTGTACCGGATTACCAGGGTCCCACCACCGTTCAGAGGTCCAAGACTTGATGGTCAACTTTTAGCATTTCTAGTCTTTCCGGCTCCAAGCCTAAAACTCTCATTATGCACTCCAATGATGCCAATTACTTTAGGCACTCAAGTCGGACGGGCATAACGCGGGTACAGTTCAGCCATTTCCCGTTGCTCAATTTGTCAGGTCAACGCCGACGGTCCCAGCCATCATGGTGAACGATAAGATGCGGGTCAGCCTCCCCTTTCCCATTCGGCTCACTGGCCTTTTCTCGACTGCCGCCCACTAGGTCCCCAAGACAAAAGCCTGCAATTTACACACAATGACACTCACGGCCATACCTGGGCACCTAGGCTCACAGTTAACTTGCTAGCCCTTCAGTCTCCACGAGACAGGCCCTGTAAGTCCAAAGCTATCTGGAAGCTATCGCTATTGATAGTCACTATCGCCTCGCATTAGCGACAGAACATTCTTCTGTCTCCATACTCAGCCACAGCTGGAACATCTGTCCAGCCAACACCCTGCAGTATCCTGTAGTACCATAAAACTGGTCTTTCACAACAATCACAGCTCACCAAGAGCAATCGCCAACGACACTCGCTATCGCCCGGAGATACCCAACAGTTATGCAAACTGTGGATTTTCCTGGAGCGCACTCCCAATACTTCCTGCTACTCTCATTTCACAGGTACAACCCACAAACCCCGTCAACTACTTGTTTATACTTGGAGTCTTCTCCAGCACGCAAAAAAAAACATCACCAATCCAGACCAACCTGTCCAGATGGGCTTCACACCGCATGCCTATTCTGTACTGTGATTTCCGGATCTATATGCACAACAGAACCCGGGGATACTACGTATCGAACCATCAGAATTCACTCGATTCTCCACCTTTTGGTGGGGGATTCCATGAATATGCAAAATGGAGGACTTCACTTGTCCAAGAAGAAAGATCGTTACCCTCGTAATTCGTTTCAGAGCCATGAAGGAGCTTTCTATCCGGTTGGAAAGGAGCACCTCTCTTTCCTCTTGGCAGATCTAGCCTTGGTTCTTGCTTCCGACCATAGGATCTCCTTCACCAAGCTTTGCTAAGCTCAGCCTCAGACTGTATTTCTTCCTTAGCTCCTTCTTTCAAGAGAGCAAGAGAGAGAGAGAGGGAGAAGAAAAATGAGACTTCTCTCCACCTCTCCTCTGAATAAGTGCTCTCGGGATTAATCCCAACCACATGATCATTTCATAAAAGGAAGAAAAGGCCACGATTTTAGCTTAATAGTCAAACAAAATGATATCGTCGCGCGATATCGACTATTGCCTGGCGATAGCGATAGTAATCGCCTTGACCCAAGTAAACCACCTCTCTTCGGCCACCGGTCGGCCATCTGACACGTTGATGGCATACATGGCAGTATCGCCCAGCGATATCAACTATCGCCACACGATAGCTCACTCGACGATTCATCGAAAGCATTGAGTGTGTTGAGTCTTCTCAATGCTTCGTTGAAAGCGTTGAGTGGTATCGCCGCGCAGTACCCACTATAGCCACACGATAGTGTCTTACTCAACAATTCTTCGAGTTTACTCAACGCTCGAAAGCTTCGATTGCTATTGTTATCGCTAGCGAACCCACTGTCACCTGACGATAGCTAACAAAAGTTATGTTTCCATTTTGGGGTGTTACAAACCTCCCCTCCTTACAGAAATTTCATCCAGAAATTTATTCATCTTTAGGTAATAAAGACAACAACTAATATGTTACAACATATTTTTCTTTCACAAAATAATGTTACAACATTAATTTACAATAACTCAGGAAACTCATCGCGCATGATTTGCTCACGCTCCCATATCAGTTCTTCTCGGCCACAATTGTTCCAACGGACTTTGACCATCCTAATTGTCGTGTTCCGCAGCTGCTTAATTTTTGTATCCTCGATCCGAATGGGCCTAACCTTCGTTATCAGCCCACTGTCGACTAGTACTCGATCATCCGCAATCACTTGAGTTGACTCTTTCACAGCTTTTCGTAGCCCTGATATGTGAAACACATCGTGCAAGCCACTTAGCTCTGCCGCAAGAGCTAACCGATATGCAGCTTCTCCAACTCGCTCAACCATTTCAAATAGAACAAGATACCTCAAACTCAACTTTTTCAAGCGCCGAATCCTGGACGCGCCTTTGAATGGCTTGTTGGATCGTGCGGTGCCCTTAGAGGGGGGGGGGGGTGAATAAGAATTCTTTAAATTTTTCTTAATTTAGACAAATTTTGCTTGATGAATAAAAACAATATAATTAAAGATGAAAATATATACTAGCAAAGACAAACAATGATATATTTCAAATGGGATAAATTTGAATACAAAATATCTCTATAGAGCTAGAGACAAAGGCTCATGAAACAAATAATTTACTTGTGTTTTCGTCGGTCCTTCTGCCAAGAACCAGCAGGCTAAAGCGTATCTCTCTCTAGATCTTGCTACTAGCCTCCCCTAGATCTAACTACGATTTATACGCTGCACACAATGCAATGATTTCTCCCTAAGCCGCACAAGGACTCGGACCCCACTCACAAGACAGCGATTTCCCTAAGTCACACAAGGACTTAGACGCCACGCACAAGGCAGCGATTTCCCTTCTTGATTACAATAAGAAAATAATAGAAACAAGAACAAAACAAATTGAACACTTTAGGCTAGACACTCCCTTCAAACAATGCACTGAAGATGCTGACGAATCATTGTCGGAGTTGCTTCTAATGCTGCGAACGTGCCGCCAATCCTTCACGCTTCGGCCCTCTTGAGAGTATGGAGTAAATATGAGATTTGGAGCTCTCTGGATCGTCTAAACAGGAAGGTACACTCTAAGTAATAAAATTTGTGTTCCGCATAAGAAATTGAATGGCTTTTATACTTTGGAGATATCGCCTGATGACACTGGGTATCTCCACCTGGCGATATCGGTAATTGCTGCCACATATCCCACGAACTCCTCATTTTCGCATCGCAGATTCGTCGAACGTGCACTATCGCCTGGCGATACTGGATATCTCCACCTAGTAATAGTGATGTAACGGATGCCATGTCGCCCACGAGCTTTATTGAGTGGCGAATGAAGATGCGTCGAGTAGCGCTATCCAATGTTGTCAGGATCGCGATCCGGATCGTAGGATCGGACGATCCTACGATCCCGATCCTACAATTCAATCCGGATCTTAACCCGGATCGAAATTAGGATAAGATAAAGTGGGATCGCGATCCGGATCGTGGAATCGGTAGGATCGCGATCCCTAATAACGATTCCACGATCCCTATTTCCCTTTATCCCGATAAAATCGGAATAGGCAAGAGTAAACCTTATTTCCCCTCTCCCAATTTTCCCCTCTCCCGACCCCTTCTCTCCCCGCTGCTTCTTCACTGGTGCTCCCCGTAAGCTGCCGCTGCCGCTGCTTCTTCCTCCCCGTAAGCCGTCGCCGCTGCTTTTTCCTCCCCGTAAGCCGCCGCCGCTGCTTTTTCCTCTTCCCCGTAAGCCGCCGCTTCTTCTTCTTCTTCTTACTATTGGTGATTCCTGCTGTGATAATTTCTGTGATTCCTACTATGATAATTCCATTCCTGCTGTGATAATTTCTGTGATTCCTGCTGTGATAATTCCTGTTTATGATAATTTTTGTGATTTCTTGGTGCTACTGTTGGTGATATTTCTGTGATAATTCCTGTTTATGATAATTTCTGTGATTTCTTGGTGCTACTGTTGGTGATATTTATGTGATGATACTTGTTTATGATAAGTCCAGATTTATGCATGATTTCTGGGCAGAAATCATCCAGATTTTTTGATGATTTCTGCCCAGAAATCTTCTTACTATTGGTGATTCCTGCTGTGATAATTTTTGGTGATTCCTGCTGTGATAATTTCTGTCATTCCTGCTGTGATAATTCCTGTTTATGATAATTTTTGTGATTTCTTGGTACTACTGTTGGTGATATTTCTGTGATGATACTTATTTATGATAAGTCGAGATTTATGCATGATTTCTGGGACGAAAACATCCAGTTTGCTGGATGATTTCTGCCCAGAAATCATCCAGAAATCCTTGTTTTCATTGACCAACATGTCATTGTTATAACTTACATTCATGGGTTATTTGGGTTAATTGTTTATGTGATTTATGTTTTCTCATTTATAGGTTCATCTTCATAATTTAGTTATTGATGATAGTTTGACGAAGGTGGGACAGGCGGACAGCTAAGACAAAAATGCTTACTCATCTTGGCTTTAGAGTTGCTAACGTAGAGTCCGAAGTTACACTACTCAGGTACATTATGAATCATAACTGTTTCTTTATGCATGTTCTTATTTTGTCTTACACTTAGGATCAATTCTAGATTTCTTATAATAATAGTCTTAGTACTCTTAAGTAAACAAATGAAAATGATTAATTATATGATTTTTAGTATAGATTATTTGTGTAATTGTATGATATGATTGATATCAAATTCAATTTCATCATTTAGGTCTAGTTTTAAGAATGTAGTGGGATCTTACGATCAACGATCCGATCCTACGATCCGATCCGATGCAACCCCTTGAACGATCCCACCTAGAATCTCGATCCTGACAACCTTGGCGCTATCGCCTGTCGGTGATACTCAGTATCGCCTGACGATATCTCCCGAACTCAGTTCTGACCTGTAATATCTGCACACCAAAAACACCCAAAAATCAAATACAAACAAGATTTGTTATTAGCAAACCAGGAAGCGTGGAATGCATGCTCCAATATGGCTTGATCTTAAAATATACACAATCGCCCACCGCAAACTCCACATATCGGTGCTTGGCATTGTAGTACTTTTCTTGCCAATCATGGGCTATCAGTAGACGCTCTCGTATAGTGTGTATAGTCAAATTTGCATATTCAACCTCCTTACACTTATATAACTTCAATTCGCCTGTTTCAACCCAAGCTAAAGGAGTATGACACTTCCTACCGTATAAAGCTTCAAAGGGCGTCATTTGAATACTAGCTTGATAGTTATCATTATAGGCAATCTCGATCATATAGAGATGGTCCTCCCACCTCTTCTCGAAATCCAAGGCACAAATCCAGAGAATATTTGATGCAGACCAATGGTTCCGACGGATTAAACTACGCGCTCTTAGGTGCGAATAATTAAATAAGATACATAGCGGGAGGTTTCTCTACTTGACACTATCGATAACTCCAGCAATTAAAGGCACACACTTTAACATTGCACAACACAAAGGGTCGCTACCCCTTTTAGAGATTGAACAAAAGTTATATGTTAATGTTTACTCAAGCGAATATAACTACCCGATTCTGACAATTAGCAATTCAAATTAAATTAATTCGCAAGCATTCACAAAACCAACACGAGAGGATCCACACTAAAATAGCGATTTAAAAAAAGTCCGAAATCGATCCAAAATTAATTTAAAATGAGGTGGACCAAATCACATGAACTCGAGGAAAAATCAAGGATAATTTATCCATTTCTACTAGCGTTCCCGAGATCTAGCCGATGCGATTTATATGAAACTATTCAGAAGAATAACCGCTTGAAAAATCAGATTTTAATTAAGCACTAATTTCAATATAAATCTGGACTAAAAACTAGCTTTCTATTCCACCAAAATCTATCAATAATATAGAAGAAACACACAAGAGATGATTTATAAATCGTTACCCAAATCCCAAGAAATCCGTCCACAAAAAATGAGTGGAGGAAGCACACACGACGGTGATTAAATCTATCTCCATGCAACTCCACGGATATGACGGACGATGAATACACGAGCCATCTTCCTTTGCAAAACCCTAGAAGAGGGTGTCAACTTGAATGGCCGAATATATATATATATATATATATATATATATATATATATATATATATATATATATATATATATATATATATATTTCAATGGAGAGAGAAAAGGTGGCCGGTTTTGGTGTTGGAAGGGAGGAGAGGGATCGGGTTCTTGTAGAATGAAGAGAGAGAAAAGGTGGTCGGTTTTGTTGGTGGTGAGGGAGAAGGTGGTGGTGAGGGTGGCCAAAACTTTGAGAGGAGGGTTAGGGTGGCCGACGGCTAGGGAGAGAGAGGGAGAGGGTGCTGGCAGTTTTGGAGAGAGAGGGAGAAGAGGCTTGGCCGAAATTAAAATAGAGGAGGAGGAAGAGGAGAGTTCGGGAAGGATGTGGCCAAAAGTGGCCAAGGAGGGAGATAGGGAGCCGGTGGCTAGGAAGAAAAGGAGGAGAAAGGAGAGGGCCGGAATTCTTGAGAGAAGGAGGGGGAAAAATTCACTTTGGATTTTATGTTTTCTTTTTCTTCATTCCATTACTATACTCTTCATAACATGGCCTTATATAGCCTACACCACTCAATCTCCTCCATTCAAATAAAATAAACATATGATAGTTATATGCCCCCATCAATACATGAAATAAAAACAAAACAATACAATATGATGGTTATATGCACCCATCAACATGAAATAAAAATACATTAATCAAATGCATGAAATTAAAATGCTTAAATAAATAAATTTCTTAATAATATATAATTATAAAATTTTAAATTATAATTATATAATTTTATTTGATGGTAAAGGAGGACGTCATGCAAAACATGTAACGGCACTGACAAAGAACTCCGTTGTAGAATTCCATCTTCGAGCTTGCGGCATCGATCGTACCAATCAAAAAATTCTCTATGTCGGGGATCTACGGTCGCATCAACAACGTCGTCATCAATCCTCCCCCACTCAAAATTACTCATCACCGATGAGTGGCCCGTTAGGGGAGAACAGTCGAAAACAACAGCAACATGGGGAAAATATGGCCCCGCTATCCATGTAGTAATAACATGAACATCCCATAGCAATGACCACCTGTTAGACAGAGAAACAACAAGACTTTCGAGGAAACTCGAAAGGGTGTCAAGCAAAAGAAAAATAACTTGAATTTTACCATCTAGATCAAGAACCAAGGAATCCGCGTTGAAAATAGACATGGTAGAACTAACACTCCCCAACCCAAGAAAACATGTAGTGGGAGATAGGAATGACAAAGAAAGCCACTCAGGTGGAAAAGAGACGCACAGTAAAAAGTATGGAAACTTGAAATAAAGTGAAACAACCAGTGCTTTATAAAAATCCGAAAGAAAAGCATGAAATCCAAAGTTCTTCATATCCATGGATGGGTCGGCATTCCTACATATTAAATTATTAACGGATCCAGAAGACATCCGCTCGAGGATTGACCAGACTAAACCCAAATCACTAACTCTAGCGTAGGACGGTCTCGGAAGGGAGCGGAAGTGCGTGCGACATAAATTAAAATGAAGCGCTAACGTCCGAGAAACATGTAAGCAGAAATATGAAATGATGAAAATAGAGGCTATGCCCCAATTAGTGGAAAAATCTAAAAGAAATGTCATGTCACCTAACTTTTTAAGATTCACATAGGCTTGGCTTGCCAGTTTGTTAATATTTTTAAGGTGCCCGGGGGCATCTGTTCAAGGGTGAAACAAGCCAAAACCAAATCATCCACATAACGGTGGGAGACTCTCAGATACAAACAAGCATATAAGTAATAAGACGCAAATTGATTGATTAAATTTTTAAAAGTTCGCCTAAGTAACTTACGAACGTGAGGAGTGAACCCATGTGCTACATGACTTGACCCAAATGTGGAGGATAAGAGGGGTAAGTCAGGTTACACGGGAGCCTTATAATCAAAAATGATTTCATTGGGCTCCAAATCCGCCGGTTTTAATTCTAACTTTAATATACTCACGCTTGACATGAAAATATGCCAAGGAGAACCGCTCATCATAAACAATAGAGTTGGATGCTACCAGACGTGAAAGGATGTGCGTGGGATACAACTCAAGGGGGTCAACTTGTGCAACTGGGTGTGGTATATAAATATATTTAGGAGACACCACATCCAAAGGCACAATAGCCAAGGAATCACAAGCGGTCCTAAGCGAGGTTTTGCCCAACATCGTGCGATCAGATGAACGGTTTATCCCCGGAAAAGCGTAGTCAGATCTACGAATGGTGGTGGAAAGACCAAACACGACAACTAATAGCTTGCTCACATATATCCGACTAGATAAGTCCAACGAGGAAACTAAATAAATGGGCACCTCAAAATGTCTCGGACTAGAAGGAACCAGCTCGTGTCCTAACATGTCATCACCTAAATTACTTCTAGGTAAACTTTCATCACAAGGTGACTCTACCGACTCAGCCAAAATTTCTTCCAACTCAGGGTCATCAGAAGACTCCATGACAATCAAGGGAGACGGCTCAGAAATATAGTCGAAGGGAAGTGGGAGAATCCCAGAGGGTGATACCTCAGAGGAGAAATACTCATCCAGGTCACTAGGATAACCAAGCTACTCAACGTCACTAAAATCGTCAGTGAAATCGGCCTCGCCCTCAGTGGCGGTCTCAGTCCTAGACACTACCTCAGACTCATCAGGAGAGTCAGCGACTAGATCAGGTAGCTCAGGGGGAGACTCAAAAGGGACTACGGGCGTATTCAGAATAGGACGCACAATAGAACCAAGATCAGATACGCCACTAGACTAACATGTCATAATCGTCTGTCTTCCCTTATAGATAGGACTACTCTCACCCCGCGGGCTCATGGCAGTCCTAGCAGTCACTTATACAGAACTCGGGATAGGGGACCTCACCTTTTCCTTTCCTCCATAGGTGGGTGCAGGTATGCTATGGGTAGCTCTACCAACTTGGGGAAAGGGTCTATCCTTAGGGAATATGACACTCCTATGGTCAGGTGGGGATCTTAGTGCCATAACTATTCTTGCTAACGGGTGTGGTGCTATTAGTACGGAGGTGGGAGGGGTCAAATTGAAAAGTGAGAAGGCTACGCATTTACAATCACACATATTAATACCCACCCACACAATGCTCTTCGTTTAGCCAAAACACCTGGGTTTGACCTACTATGCTCTCTCGGGCTACGACAACCTTGTGGTGGTCGTCCCATTCTTGATAATCAAAATAAACTTCTATTCCCTTAAACTACTTCCTAAAAATTTTGGAATTCCCATAACCGTCATAAGTGGGTGCCTTTTTTCTAGTGTTAGGAGTAGTGTGGGGACGGGTGGTATTCCTCTGATATGTAGGCAAGGCTGGGGTGTGATTAGCCATAACCTTAGCATACAAATAGTCTAATCGGGATACATAAACGTCATGGGCCATTTTAGTTGTGTCGGGACAAAAAAACCTACTCGAATCATGCGTGCATACAATGAATAATTATTTTAACCCAATAATATTATAGCAAATGAATTTGTTCCCGCTAACTAACTAAGACAATAAATTTATAATTTTGATTTTCTTGTTGAAAATAAATAGGAGATTATTAAATATTTTTTTTTGATTTTGTTGCAGAAAAATAAAAGTTTTAGGCCACTATTTGCAGACCAATTTTTTTATTTATTTTTATTGTTTTGGCAATGAAACATGCAAGTGCGTGTTGGCATACAAAAAAATGGGGGGAGGGTGACAATTACGAAATTGACGTGAACCTCCCTCTGATACAAAATTGATGCAGACCAATTGTTCCGATGGATTAAACTACGCGCTCTTAGGTGCGAACAATAAAACAAGATACGTAGCGGGCGGTTTCTCTACTTAACACTATCAATAACTCCAGAATTTAAAGGCACAAACTTTAACAATGCACAATGCAAAGGGTCGTTACCCCTTTTAGAGATTGAACAAAAGCTATATGCTAATGTTCGCTCAAGCGAATAGGACCTACCCAATCTAGACAATTTACAATTCAAATTAAATTAATCCGCAAGCATTCAAAAAACCAACACGAGAGGATCCAAACAAAAATTACGATTTTAAAGAAGTCCAAAATCGATCCCAAATTAATTTAAAACAAGGTCGACCAAATCACATGAACTCAAGGAGAAATCAAGGATAATGAATCTGATTTCTACTAGCGTTCCGGAGATCTACCCGATCTGATTTATACAAAACTATTCGGAAGAATAACCGCTTGAAAATCAGATTTTAATTAAGCACTAATTTCAATATAAATCAGGACTAAAAACAAGCCTCTATTCCACAAAAATCTCTCAACAATATAGAAGAAACACACAAGAGATGATTTAGAAATCGTTACCCAAATTCCAATAAATCCGTCCACAAAAATGAGTGGAGGAAGCACACATGACGGTGGTTGAATCTATCTCCACGCAACTCCACAGATCCGGCGGACGATGAAGACGCGAGCCATTTTCCTTTGCAAAACCCTAGAAGAGGGTGTCACCTTGAATGGCTGAATATATATATTTAATGGAGAGAGAAAAGGTGGCTGGTTTTGGTGTTGGAAGGGAGGAGAGGGCTCGGGTTGGTGTAGAATGAAGAGAGATGAAAGGTGGTGGCCAAGGAGGGGAAGAAGAGGTTTGGTCGGGTTGAGGGGTTGATGGTGGTGGTCGGGTTTTGAGGAATAGGGGGTTGCTCGGTTTATTGGGGGTTGTAAGGGTGGTCGGTTTTGTTGGCTGTAAGGGAGAAGGTGATGGTGAGGGCGGCCGAAACTTTGAGAGGAGGGTTAGGGTGGTCGGCGGCTAGGGAGAGAGAGGGAGAGGGGGCTAGCGGTTTTGGAGAGAGAGTGAGAAGTGGCTTGGCCAAAATTAGAAGAGAGGAGGAGGAGGAAAGGAGGTTAAGGATGTTGGCCGAAAGCTGCCAAGGAGGGAGAAAGGGAGCCGGCGGCTAGGAAGAGGAGTACGGAGTAGGCCGAAATTCTTGAGAGGAGGGGGAAAATTCACTTTGAATTTTAGGTTTTCTTTTTCTTCATTCCATTACTAAACTCTTCATAACATGACCATATATAGCCTACACCACTCAATCTCCTCCATTCAAATAAAATAAACATATGATGGTTATATGCACCTATCAATACATGAAATAAAAATAAAACAATACAATATGATGTTTATATGCACCCATCAACATGAAATAAAAATACATTAATCAAATGCATGAAATTAAAATGCTTAAATAAATAAATTGCTTAATAATATATAATTATAAATTTTAAATTTATAATTATATAATTTTATTTGATAGTAATTGCGAACGTCGTGCAAAACATGTAGCGGCATTGGCGAAGAACATCGTGGTAGAATTCCATCTTCGAGCCTACGACATCGATCGTCCCAATCAATAAATTCTCTATGTCGGAGATCAACGGCCGCATCAGATCCGTTGCCATCAATATCCTCCATTATTCTGTTGGTTCTTTCGGTCTGACCATCCGTCTGCGGATGAAAGGCCGTACTGAACTATAGTTTCGTACCTGACAACTCGTGGATTAGCCTCCAATCATTTAAAGTAAAGTGCCTGTCTCGGTCACTGACGATGCTATGGGGCACACAGTGCAATCGTACTATGTTGTCCACGTACAAATTAGCCAGTTTTTACACTGAATCGTCCTTCTTTTTCGGTATCATGCACAAAATCCATAGAGATATCATCGAACTTCTATACCAGAATTGGTAACGACTTCAGGAAACCTCCAGGCTTTTAACATTCAACTTTTACTAAGACACAAGTTTGGCACTTTGCCACGTAAAGAGCTATGTCTTTCTTCAAACCCGGCCACCAGAACATCTTTTTCATGTCCTTGTACATCTTTGTGATCCCTTTGTGAATTAAGTACTTCGTGAAGTGTGCCTCATACATCAATTCCTCACATAGTTTACCCATAATCGGGACGCACAAACGACCATATTTTCTCAAAAGGCCGCCTTCCATGGAGAATTGGGAATTTTACCCATCCACTGCATAGCATTTCATACTCTCATCGAGTTCCATTGCTCGGCGAACCCTGTACACAAGGTCATACTGTACCTCCATCCAATTCAGGCACACATTTGTAGTAGAATTCTTGACAACACAAGAAATTTCTAAGGCCTCCTACTCCTGGATCAGACTCTCATTATGCATTTGCAGCCAACTTGCCCTTATCGGAGTCCGCCGACTCAAGGCATTTGTAACTACATTTTTTTTCGGGGAGTATAGTGTATCTAGAAGGTGTAGTTCCCAAGTAACTCCATCCACCTCCGCTGCCGCATATTTAGATCCTTCTGATCTATTAAGTATTTCAGGCTCTTATGGTCCGTGAATATGTCAACTTTCACGCCATATAAATAATGACGGCACAGTTTAAGTGCAAAAATCACAACCGCCAAATCCAAGTCGTGGACTGGATAATTCTGCTCATTCACTTTCAACTAGCATGAGCCATAAGCAATAACTTTTTCGAACTTAAGAAGAACACAACCTAAGCCGCTCCCTGAAGCATCAATATAGATCTCAAAGCCATCTGTACTACATGGCAAACTCAAGATAGGTGTCGTGGTCAAACGACTCTTTAACTCCTCAAAAGTTCACGCTCACTCAAGCGTCCAAATGAACTTCTGATCTTTCCTCGTTAGTGTGGTGAGAGGTAAGGCTATCCGCGAAAAGTTCTCTATGAAGCGCCTGTAGTAGCCCATAAGTCCAAGGAAACTCCTGACTTCAGCTACAGTAGACAACGCATGCCACTCCCGTATCGCAACTATCTTTGCCGGATCCATCGCAATACCTTCTCCACTAACACAATGGGCAAGAAAAGTCACTGACAACAGCCAAAACTCGCACTTTGAGAACTTGGCATAGAGCTTGTTTCTCCTCAGGGTATGCAAAACCATACGCAAATGATTTGCATGATCTTCTTTGGACTGAGAGTACACTAATATATCATCAATAAAGATGATCACAAATAGGTCCAAGTACTCTCTAAACGTTCAATGCATTAAGTCCATGAATATCAATGACACATTTGTTAGCCTAAACAGCATTATAGTGAACTTGTAATGGCCATAACGCGTACCAAATGCTGTCTTGGGAATATTATCTTCTCGAATTCTCAACTGATAATATCCAGACTTTAGATCAAGCTTCGACTAGATAGTTGATCCCACCACCTGATCGAACAAGTCATCAATCCGTGGTATCAGATACTTGTTCTTCTCCGTCAGCTTATTCAGCTCACAATAATCAATGCATAGACGCAAGCTTTCGTCTTTCTTTTTCACAAAAAGAACCGAGGCACTCAAAGGGGACATACTTGGACATATATAGCCTTGCTCTAGCAATTCTTGGAGTTGAACTTTCAATTCTTCCATTTCCTTTGGCGCAATACGGTATGGCGAGTGGGCCAGACGATTCGCACCTAGCACCAACTCTATAGTGAAGTCAATCTCCCACTGTGGCGGCAACCCAGAGAGATCCTTAGGAAACACATCTGCATACTCCGATATAATAAGAACATCACCCAAACTAAACTTCGGCTCAACAGCCTCTAACAGCGTGAAGAACAACTCCGCGCCCTTCCAAATAGCTTTGACTACCTGAAGAGCTGACATCAATATCCTGCTCAATCCTCACATACAAGCGAACTTAGTCTCTCATCCAGTGTTCTATCCCAGTCTGTCTCCCTTAGAGTTGCAATCTATATAGGCACACTGCTCCGTGAGCCAGTCCATACCAAAGATTACATCGAGCTCAGATATCGGCAACACAGATGCCTCCAATCCGAAATCCCGACTTACAATCCGCACCTCAAGACAACAAGACTTATCGGCATGCATCACGCATCCGTTGGGTAACAAAACCTTTACTCTATCTGTCGACACAAGAGTAGGTACTCTGATCCGCGATATGAAGTCCTCAGATAGAAACGAATGCAAAGCACCTGTATCGAACAGTGCCCTCGCCTGATGGTCCCGAATAAGAATAAAGCATATACTTATCAAGTTATACACAAGCAATTCACAAGGCATAAGTATATAAAGCATGAAATGTAACACCCCTATCCGTCACATAGCATATAGCAGTAGGTCCGGCCGGGGCCCGACGCCATATACTACGGACAGACCGGTTGGTTACGCGTTGAAACCATTCAACCAATCATGTCGTCCTACACAACACCTAACGGAAGCAAATTATTAAGTTGCAAAAGAAATAAGAACCCTGCTACAAAGCATGAATGTCCACTACCAACTCAAGAATGTAATCATACACAAGAGAGAACTGGCCTTAAGGCCTTACATTGTTCACTTAACAAAATAGTGTTTTCCAAACTTCGGCACGCAGGCCGGCCATACATGAAAACGGGAAAGATACATAAGCAATTAGGCCTTCGAGTGCCGGCACAGCAACAAGGGCTTTAGCCCGCTATTTCCCGCTCTGCTCCGCAGCACCTGCAAGCCACAAACCACCGCCCGGTGGCAAACAATAGCAAAGGTCAGCAATGCTGACCAAATTATAACGATCCCGCCCCCAAAATCGGGGCGGCGATGCTCTTTCCCTGCACTTCATTAGTATAGGCAATAACGAGGTAGCACTCCCGAATGATCCGCACTAACGAGGTAGCACTCTCCACCTCCTGTTTCTTGTACAACCTTGCCTCACCCGTTTCAAGCCACGATAACGGCGTGCGACACTTCCTACCATACAAGGCCTCGAAGGGCGTCATTTGTATACTCGCTTGGTAGCTGTTGTTGTACGCGAACTCCACCAAATAAAGGTGGTCTTCCCAATGCTTACCGAAATCCAGAACACACATGCGTAGCATGTCCTCCATCGTTCTGTTGACCCTCTCGGTCTGCCCATCCGTCTGCGGATGGAAAGCTGTGCTAAACTTTAACTTCGTTCCCAGCATCTGCTGCACCAAGCTCCAATCATTTGACGTGAACCGCCCATCGCGATCACTCACAATGCTACGAGGCACACCATGCAGCCTAACAATATTGTCGACATACAACTTTGCCAATTTCTCCACTGGATCATCCTTCCTATGCGGAATGAAATGCGACACCTTGGTTAGCCGATCTACGATCACCCAGATGGCGTCGTTCCCCTTCTGCGACCTTGGCAACCCGTGTACAAAGTCCATAGATATATCGTCGAATTTCCACTCCGGTATAGGCAAGGACTTCAGAAATCCTCCCGGTTTTTGGCACTCCGCCTTCACCAAGGCGCACGTTTGGCACTTAGCCACGTACAACGCCACATCTTTCTTGAGCCCCGGCCACCAAAATAGCTTCTTGAGATCACGATACATGTAACACCACTATCCGTCACATAGCATATAGCAGTAGGTCCGGCCGGGGCCCGACGTCATATACTACGGACAGACCGGTTGGTTACGCGTTGAAACCATTCAACCAATCATATCGTCCTACACAACACCTAGCGGAAGCAAATTATTAAGTTGCAAAAGAAATAAGAACCCTGCTACAAAGCATGAATGTCCACTACCAACTCAAGAATGTAATCATACACAAGAGAGAACTGGCCTTAAGGCCTTACATTGTTCACTTAACAAAATAGTGTTTTCCAAACTTCGGCACGCAGGCCGGCCATACATGAAAACGGGAAAGATACATAAGCAATTAGGCCTTCGAGTGCCGGCACAGCAACAAGGGCTTTAGCCCGCTATTTCCCGCTCTGCTCCGCAGCACCTGCAAGCCACAAACCACCGCCCGGTGGCAAACAATAGCAACGGTCAGCAATGCTGACCAAATTATAACGATCCCGCCCCCAAAATCGGGGCGGCGATGCTCTTTCCCTGCACTTCATTAGTATAGGCAATAATATTAATGTGAACACACATCAACACAGGCGTAGGCTCGCACGGCCACACCCCGTGCACACAGGGCACATTCTCGGCAAACCGGCCAACGTCACGTCAATTCAAGCCATAGACGTTCCCAATCCACCACCGCCTCTTGGACGGTCATCCATATGAGCATTTTGCCTTCCTGGCCTTGGTCACGGCAATTTAAGCCATAGAACGCCGAAGACCCTCATCCATGCCAACGGTCCTACCGAACGACATAGACCGGGTACGGTTCCGCCTGACCCGTGCTCATATCGCAACGGCAATTTAAGCCATATGTGCAGGTCAAGACTCACCGAGTCCCGTTTCCGCCACAACAATCACATAACCCGGTTATGTTCACGTTGGCTCCCCGGCCACCGTGTTGGCAAAACCCGTTTTTGACCAGTTTTCCGGGTGCGCATTGGAGTTAATCTCCAAGGCTCCCTGATGCAATCTACCACGTAGAAAACCCGAAAAACACCCAAACACCCGGAGTCTTCCCCGGTTCATATGCAATGTAACATCACCGATCCGGCTCTACTTGTCCGGATAGGCTTCACATACAATGCCTATGCCCGTTTACGTATACGGACTCTACACAAGGGGGACTTCACATATCTACCCCAAGGAACGCTCCAACTCTTCGCTCACTCGCGAGAGCGGGCTTCCTATGCAAAGAAAAAGAGGGCTTCACATGCCCAAGGATGAGAAATCGTTACCCTTGCATTCTTCCGCGGCGCCATCGAAAACTATACGGTTGGAAAGCACCGCAACGGCGTCGCCTCCGCGGATCTGGACTCGGATCGCGATTCGGAGCTCTGAAGCTCTTCCGGCGGCCGGATCTAGCCCTTCTTCCTCCTCCTTGCTCTCTCCTCTCTCTAGCTTTTAGAAAGAGAACCACTCAAGAGAAATGAGGGTTTCTAAACCCTATTCCCGGGTAAAACCATCCAGGAGCAGCCCCCCACCGTCGGATCCAAAGCCAAGGAAACGAACGGCCCGGATTAAATCCAAAATCATAAAATTTGGGCCGAACACGGGTTGGCACACGGCCGTGTGCCTGGCCGTGTAGCTCATTCGCCGTCTCGACCCAAATTGAAAACCAGCACACGGCATGTGACACGGCCTCCGACACGCCCGTGTCGCCTGCGACACGCCCGTGTCGGGACCCGTATCACGCCCCCCGTGTGCGATAAATCACCACTTTGCAGTCAGAGGGGTACACGGCCTTGCGACACGGCATCGGACACGCCCGTGTCACATCTGACACGCCCGTGTCTGTGCCCGTGTCACGGCCCGTGTACCACTTCGACGATTCTCTAGAGTGACACGGCCTGGGACACGCCCGTGTCCTAGGCCGTGTCCCTCCACACGACCATCGTCGACCTGCGCTGGTCGACGACACGACCCGAGCTCGACACGCCCGACACGGCCTCCGACACGCCCGTGTCGGGGCCTGTGTCACCTGCACCAAAAACCCGACTTGGCCAAAATCAATCCCCGTCGCTCCTACGACAAACTGGGGTGTTACAATTCTACCCCCCTTAAAGAATTTCGTTCACGAAATTAATAAAGGAAAACAGGACTTAACGTAAAACAGTACCTGAGCGAAATAATTCCGGGTACTCCTCGAGCATAGTATGCTCTCGTTCCCAAGAGAGCTCCTCATGCCCGCAGTTATCCCACCGGACCTTAACCATCCGGATCTCCTTGTTACGAAGCCTCTTGACCTCAACATTGTCACAACCCGCATTTTTCTCACTATTTATTAAATCAGAGTAAGAGAAAATCTACGCGCTGTGATGCCACGTCGAGCAGGGGATAACTGCCGACGTTCAGGCGACACTCCAAATCCTTTCAAATCATGACTTATTTGATTATAAAAAACTTGATTTATTTATTGGCCGTATCCCTCGGCTCAGTGGACCAAAGAGTCCACGGTTTCAAAACTGATTTTTATACGTAGCGGAAGATACTTCATTTATGTCAACATCCTAAATGAGCGCATAAGTGATCCCGAAGGGCCCTTACGCTGAACCAAAACTCTAGTTTTAATTTATACATATATAGGAAAATCATTTGTTATACGTAATAATGAAAGTACGTTAAGTGAGTTCTTTTTAGAAATCATGCTGATCATGCTGTATATATATAATATAGTTGAGGTTTTATAGTTTTAAAAATAACTAGCAACCTAGCATAAAACTTCCCAGAGCAAATAGACTATCTCCCAGAAAGGGTAGCAGTAAGAAGGAAAGCATATCTAGTACAAAAAGGTAAAACTACCAGGGGCGCCAACAGCTGACACGAACCCACTGGCAAGTATGTATGTCTGTAGAAAGTGCAGTAAAACTACCTCACAATGACTCAAGAGAGTCTCAACAGGCAACAGAAGGACCTCCAACAGCACCACAGCAACAGCCACCTACTAGCTACTGCCCAGAACCTGAGGCGTTCAGAAGAAAATAGAACACCTCAGAGCAAGGAATGCAAGTGCTAAAAAGGAAAGTAAGGTAAAAGCAGGAAAAGTAAGGTAAAGAGAGTACAACTAGAGTAAAACAACACTGCCCAAGGAAGGGCGAAAAGCAAACCTGCACCAAGTGCGGGTAAACAGCAACTACTCTGCCTAAAAACCTGCAGAGTCAACATGGCCATGATGCCAAAAATGCTGCAACACCTACGGAAGAAACGCCTAACATCCTAAACTGTGAGAGGCGGCAGTAGCAAAAACAAGAAACTTGGCATCAGGTTGAAAGCGTTCCAAACGCCCAACCACTAATTCCGAGTCAACAAATTGCTCAAGGGTTGACACGTGAAGGCACAAAAGACCCATCACTCACTTGCCCAGAAACTACTCGGGTCAAGGTAAAGAGTGTGGTCAAGGCTACATCACGCCACACAACCCCTAAAAGAGCCATCCACCACCACTACTGACCACAACCCACGATTCGGCCTTCGAAAGGTAACAGCCGACAAGGGACTCTCGATACACGAGCAAAACACTCGGGGAGAATTCAACGCTAAGGGATTAGTCGTTGCGATTACGCAACGCCGCTGCGAGTGAGTACACTCACTCGATTCTAAGCCTAGCGTACGAGCACCGACATCGGGTCGCACGATTACTAGACGCACGACCACAGGCCGTGCGTGCACAATCACACCTAAACGCCTCGATTAGGCAAACTAGGAAAAATCCCAAAACCTAGACCTACACCTAGGCCTAACATAAACTCAACCCGACGCTAACCCATATCTACGCGACACACCTACCGCGACGCCGTCCTAAATCGGAAGCTACTAGCGGGAGGGTAGAAATCCTAATTTTTTTTCTAGCGCGATCCAATGGGGATAAGGGTTAGGAGGGGCGTTATTACGACTAATTTAACAATTTTGATTATGAATTTAACAAGCAATAGAGGAAAAGAGAGGCCAAACGGCGAAAGGGAGAAACACTTGCCTTGCTAAATCACCAAAAATTTCGCCAGCACAACGGCGCTATGGCGGACGCCCAAAAATTCCGGAAAGCTCCCAAAATTCACCAAAACCACCAAGTGAATCCTAAGATCGCATTCTAAACAAGAAAGGAGAACAATAAATTCCAAAACAACGAAAAATCCAAAACGAATCCAAATGAAAAACATGGAGGAATGACGAATAGACTACCTCGGCTCGAAGCTCTCGGCGAGGGGAACACGGATCCGGGCTCGGATCGGGAAGGGGAGGCCGGAGCAGCCGGCGGCGGGCGGCGGAAGGAGCCGGCTAGGTCGTCGCCGGGCTCGGGCTCGCACAGGAGAACAGAAAAAGTAAAAGGGGGGGGGGGGGGGGGGCGGTTTGCTGGTTCACGGGAGTGAGGGGGGTTATATGAAATCTAATAATAAGGGGGGGGGGCTGCTTAGGTTATAATAGGGGTTATTATAAAACTTATACTTTAATATATAAATTATAATTAATATAATTAATAACCTAACTAATACACTAATTAATCCCTAATAACATACAACCCAAATAACTATTAATACACATAATAGTATACACCCTCGCACGCATGCACACGCCCGCGTACGTACATAAATATAAAACCTAGCACGCAAGAGCACGCACGAAATCGTACCCCTCCGCGCACACATACTAACACGAACGCCGACACGCACACGCAAACATACTCAACCCCGCGCGCACGCACACGCGCGCGCGCACACGCGCGCACGAGCACGTACAAAATACCGGCACGCCTAAATCGCGCGATAGACTACACATGCGCCAAGAGGCATGCCGTCACATAGAAAAAAAATGACGACTCGCACAAATTAACTACCGCCAAAACGACGCGAAAACGCGACGTCCTCGGATTTCGACCAAAATCGCACCGTAGCTAAAAACCCGGGCTACGAGAACAACGGCGAAGTCAAAAACGACTTCCGACGAACAAAACTCGAGCTAACCTCGCCCGAAGCCAAAACACGAGAATTCCCTGAGAGGCTCAACCGGGTCTCCAAAACAGACACCGGCTAGCTGGGGAAACCCGCAAACAGGCTAAACCTCTAAGAACACCTAACGAGGTACTCTAACAACGGCTCGAGACGGAAAACGTCCACGTAACGCCGAAAAAGGATTTAAATAAATCATCGAAAATTCGGGGGCGTTACAGTCACTCCCCCTAACAAAAAGTTTCGACCCGAAACTTTGCGAAAACTACTCCTACAACAGAAGGAAAGAAACCAACTACTAGAGAGGAAACGTACCCGAAAACTCAGGGGAACAAATGAGGGTGAGCCTCCCTCATAGCCGACTCTAGCTCCCAAGTCGCGCTCTCCAAATCCTGGTTCCTCCAAAGAACCTTCACCATAGGAATAGACTTCGTCCGCAACACTCGAGCTTGAGCTTCCAAAATGCGGACCGGCACCTCGACATACGAGAGATTTGGCTCCAACTGGGGCACAGCGTCCAAGACTTGCCCACTGCTCCGCACGCACTTCCGCAACTGGCTCACATGAAAGACATTATGAACCCCCGGGAAGCTAGCTGGCAGATCCAGCCTATAAGCAGCCACACCAATACGCTCCACAATCCTGAACGGGCCCACAAATCTCGGATCCAACTTCCGATTCTTGCCAAACCTCTTCACTCCTACCATCGGAGACACCTTCAAGAAGACCAAATCATCCACTGAAAACTCTAAATCGGACCTACGCCGATTGGCGTTCTTCTCATACCTCTCCTGAGCAACTCGAAGCTTCTCCCGAATAAGTTTCACGGAAACCTCCATCTCTTCGAGTGCATCAGGACCCAAAACAGGCCTCTCACCGGCCTCGGCCCAAAACAAAGGGGTTCTGCAGCGCCTCCCATACAACGCCTCGAAGGGAGCCATCTGTAGACTCTCTTGGTAGCTGTTGTTGTAGGCAAATTCCATGAGCCGTAAACGCTCATCCCAAGCACCTCCATGATCGAGAATATAGCACCGGATCATATCCTCCACAATCTGATTCACACGCTCGGTCTGCCCGTTGGTCTGCGGATGGTAAGCTGTGGAATACCTCAAATCAGTGCCCAAACCCTCCTGCAAACTCCTCCAGAAACGCGATGTGAACCGAGAGTCTCGATCTGAAACGATGCTAACTGGAACGCCATGCAATCTGACGACCTCATCCAAGTACAACTCAGCAATCTTCTTCATCGAGTCATCGATCTTATAAGGTACGAAGTGCGCACACTTCGTCAATCGGTCCACGATCACCCAAACAGAATCAAACCCTCTCGGAGATCTCGGTAAGCCTGTAATGAAATCCATCGAGATGCTTTCCCACTTCCAAGTCGGGATCTCCAAAGGTGCCAACTTGCCACCAGGCCTCCCATGGTCGGCCTTCACCCGCCTGCAAGTGTAACACTCCGAGACAAAACGAGCTATATCACCCTTCATCCCATACCACCAGGCGATCTGCTTCAGATCATGGTACATCTTCGTAGATCCCGGGTGGTAGGAAACACTGGATCCGTGAGCCTCTTTGCAAACCAATACTCTGATGTCTCCAACTGCGGGGATGCAAAACCTGCCGCGGTACTTCAAAGTACCCGCCTCGTCGATGGAGAAATCTGGCAACTCTCCCCTCTCAGCTCTGAGGTACAAGTGCAACAAATCCGGATCCTCTTTCTGATGCAATCTGGTGAGAGAAATCCATGACGGCTCTGCCACTACCAAACTGCTCTGCAACTCACAGCGTCCTGCGGTGATATCCATCAATAGAAACTCCTCCACTAAACGATCCGCGGTGAGATTGAAGACTTTCCCCGTCTTCCGGCTCAAGGCGTCGGCCACCACATTGGCCTTGCCCGGATGGTACTGAATCTCAACATCATAATCAGCAACATACTCAAGCCACCGCCGCTGGCGCAAATTCAGCTCCTTCTGAGTGAACACGTACTTCAGGCTCTTATGATCGGTAAAGATCCTGCACTGGGCCCCATAAAGTAAGTGTCTCCACAGCTTCAAGGCGAAAATCACCGCTGCGAACTCGAGGTCGTGCGTAGGGTAATTTCGCTCGTGAGTCTTCAACTGACGAGACCCATAAGCGATCACCTTCCCTTCCTGCATCAACACGCCACCGAGTCCAACGTGCGAGGCATCCACATACACGTTATAGTCCTGTCCCTCCGCCGGTAAGGTCAACACAGGGGCAGAACATAACCGGCTCTTTAGCTCCAGAAAGGCCTCCTCGCACTTATCACTCCAAACGAACGCCGCATGCTTCTGCGTCAGCTTTGTCAAGGGCGCTGCCAAGGTAGAAAAGCCCTCGACGAATCTCCTATAATAGCCGGCCAACCCCAAGAAGCTCCTGATCTCCTTGGGTGTGCTCGGTCTACTCCAATCCATCACTGCAGAAATCTTCTCCGGGTCCACTGAAATACCATCTTTGTTCACCACATGACCCAGGAAGGAAACCTGAGGCAACCAGAACTCGCATTTGCTCAGCTTGGCATACAACTGATGATCCCTCAAGGCGGATAACACCAACCGCAAATGCTGATCATGCTCCGCCGCATTCCGAGAATAAATCAGAACGTCGTCAATGAACACGACGACAAACTTGTCCAGAAAGTCCTTGAACACCCGGTTCATCATGTCCATAAATGCTGAAGGCGCATTGGTCAGCCCAAAAGACATGACCAGGAACTCGAAATGACCATGCCTCGATCGAAAAGCCGTCCGTGGAACATCCGACTCTCGGATCCTAAGCTGATGGTAACCCGAACGGAGGTCTATCTTCGAAAATACAGAACTGCCACGCAACTGATCAAATAAGTCGTCGATTCTGGGCAGTGGATACCTGTTCTTGATGGTGACTTTGTTCAACTCTCTATAGTCGATACAAAGGCGCATCGAACCATCCTTCTTCTTCACAAAGAGAACCGGAGCACCCCAGGGCGACGAGCTCTGCCTTATGAAGCCCTTCTCCAACAACTCATCAAGCTGAGTACGAAGCTCCTCCAGCTCTCGCGGGGCCATCCGATACGGCGCCTTGGCAATCGGACGCGTACCAGGCTCCAAATCAATCACGAACTCCACATCCCTGTCTGGTGGAAGACCGGGAAGATCGCTAGGAAACACGTCAGGAAACTCTCGCGCAACCGGAATCTCATCCAAAAGCGGCACACTGCTAACAGTCCCCAACACTGAGACTAGACAAGCAAAACAACCAGCAGGAAAAACCCTCTGAGCACATACCGCAGAAATCGCCGGGGAGTCCCGACGCGAATCACCGAAAACACTCCCGGGCTGACCGCTGTCCTTCCTGAAATCCAAGCGCTTTCCCCTGCACTGAATCACTGCATCTTATCGGGACAACCAGTCCATACCCAGGATGACATCGAAATCCTCTAAGTCTATAACCTTCAGATCAGCCTTGGCCAGATAATCCCCCAACAAAATAGGGCAGTCCAGAATGCCCTGATCTGATATCACGGATTCACCCGAGGGGAACTTGACGCTAAAGGCACCACCAACACGATCAACAACCCACTGGCACCGCTCGACAAAGGCCCTAGCCACAAAAGAGTGGGTAGCACCTGAGTCAAATAGAACGCGGGCCCAGCGGTTCCTTACCTTAAATTTTCCTATACACAAACAAAACCATAAACGCACAAGCAATAAACAAAACAATAGCAACACTAAAACTGCTACAAAAGAGAAAGTCAAGCGAGGGGGGGGGGGGTTTACCTGAAATGACCTGCGTCGAAGTCTCAGCCTCCGCTGAAGATACCACATTCAGCTTCCCTTTACCCTTGTCCACCGGCTGAGGCGGAGGTAAAGCCTGGAGCGGAACGGCATGAAGAGCGGACTGAACCTGAGGGCACCTCGACTTAATATGGCCCTTCTGGCCACACTGGTAGCAAACACGATCCCTGGACCAGCACTGAGCAGCATCGTGACCGGGTCGCTTGCAGACAGGACAAGGAACATCCCTCCTAGGAGCACCCTGGATAGCATGCACATGCTCCTTCTTCTGGACCCTTGCCCTCTTGAAGCACCTCTCAGCTGGGTGGCCCGGATGGCCACAGAAACTGCACACTACCTTGCTCTTCTTCTCAGAAACAGCACCAAGAACCTGGGGACCCTTTTCCTCAACTGACCTCCTCTTCTCGCTTCTCGCCTGCTGCCCACGCTGCTTCGCGTTCTCGATAGCCTCTACCTTCAAAGCGGCCTCAACTGCTCCCGCATAAGTAACTGCGCCGTGAGCAACCGCAAGCTGCTGGACATCGCTCCTGAGGCCACCCAGAAAACGTTTTGCTCTGTCCTCCTCAGTAGCCACCAAACTCGGAGCAAATCGACTGAGTTTGCTAAACTCAATCTCGTACTCGTTGATGGTGAGCTGACGCTGCTTCAGATGGAGAAAGTCATTCATCAGCCTGTCTCGCTCTACTGACGGTAGAAACTTCCTCATCAGCAACTCCTTGAAAGAACTCCAGGAACATTCTCCGACCATGCCTTCCTTCTCTCTTAACCACCAGGTCTTCGCCAAACCCTTCAGCTGATAAACGCCCAGCATCACCTTCTGATCATCTGAGATACCTGAATAGTGAAGCATCTCCTCCATAGTGATCAGCCAGTCGTCCAATACCATGAAATCCGCCTTCCCATCGTACGTGGGAGGGCTCAGCCTCTGGAACTGGGAGATGAAAGCCATCCCGGGGGGCACCACCACTGGAGGCACGAGAGGAGCAGGGGGGCTAGGACAGCTGTACCCACGGCGGGGTCCTGAACTCCCGGAGTCTGACCCGCCGCTCCGGATAAAAAGGACTGCATCTGGGCCTGCAACTCCACCACCTGCCTTGATAAGGCCTCGTTACTCTGCCTCAGGCTTTCCACCAACGCATCACTTTGAGCACCGGAGGACTCACCCTCAGACTGGGGAGTCGACCTCGTCACTCTACGCTTCGGCGGCATACTATAAGGAAAAATTAAAACATAACAAACGATCAGAACTTAGCTAAACTCCTAGGATTAGACAAAAGGTACAGACAATACATACATAAATATGATCTTCTACTGCTATATTTGCTCTGAGATTTTATTTTATTTAATACAAAAGGAATGATATGCTTAGCCTAAGATGGTTCACCACCATCACACTAACTCTTGTGCCTAGATCGGGAATGCATGAATTATATTATTTTTGACTCAAAAATTATGTGTGTACACATGTCATCCTGCACGTCTTTAGCTTGGCGCGTTGTGCTTATGCGATGTTATGCTATGCATGATTATGCTATGCATTCTAAAAAAGGCCCTAGTGCATGCCATGGCGGAGTACACATGAAAATGTTATGCATCCCATACTACATAACATTCCCATGCGACTAAAAAGAAAACGTGCTAGTCGCAGTCATGTGGTGAGGTTATGCATCCCATACTACATAACCCTCACATGTAGCCCCTATGGTGGATCCATATACGAACACATATTATGCATCCCATACTACATAATATGCCCCGTATACTTCATGTTATGCTTATGCGTGTAGTGCAGTGTTCGTGCTTCAGCCAAAACGTGCCGATGACATGTCGGTGTGTGTATGATATGACTCTAAACATCTAACACAAACAAAGGAAGGTTGCCCGACCAATTGTCAAGCAACCTCCCTCTGATACCAACTGTCACAACCCGCATTTTTCTCACTATTTATTAAATCAGAGTAAGAGAAAATCTACGCGCTGTGATGCCACGTCGAGCAGGGGATAACTGCCGACGTTCAGGCGACACTCCAAATCCTTTCAAATCATGACTTATTTGATTATAAAAAACTTGATTTATTTATTGGCCGTATCCCTCGGCTCAGTGGACCAAAGAGTCCACGGTTTCAAAACTGATTTTTATACGTAGCGGAAGATACTTCATTTATGTCAACATCCTAAATGAGCGCATAAGTGATCCCGAAGGGCCCTTACGCTGAACCAAAACTCTAGTTTTAATTTATACATATATAGGAAAATCATTTGTTATACGTAATAATGAAAGTACGTTAAGTGAGTTCTTTTTAGAAATCATGCTGATCATGCTGTATATATATAATATAGTTGAGGTTTTATAGTTTTAAAAATAACTAGCAACCTAGCATAAAACTTCCCAGAGCAAATAGACTATCTCCCAGAAAGGGTAGCAGTAAGAAGGAAAGCATATCTAGTACAAAAAGGTAAAACTACCAGGGGCGCCAACAGCTGACACGAACCCACTGGCAAGTATGTATGTCTGTAGAAAGTGCAGTAAAACTATCTCACAATGACTCAAGAGAGTCTCAACAGGCAACAGAAGGACCTCCAACAGCACCACAGCAACAGCCACCTACTAGCTACTGCCCAGAACCTGAGGCGTTCAGAAGAAAATAGAACACCTCAGAGCAAGGAATGCAAGTGCTAAAAAGGAAAGTAAGGTAAAAGCAGGAAAAGTAAGGTAAAGAGAGTACAACTAGAGTAAAACAACACTGCCCAAGGAAGGGCGAAAAGCAAACCTGCACCAAGTGCGGGTAAACAGCAACTACTCTGCCTAAAAACCTGCAGAGTCAACATGGCCATGATGCCAAAAATGCTGCAACACCTACGGAAGAAACGCCTAACATCCTAAACTGTGAGAGGCGGCAGTAGCAAAAACAAGAAACTTGGCATCAGGTTGAAAGCGTTCCAAACGCCCAACCACTAATTCCGAGTCAACAAATTGCTCAAGGGTTGACACGTGAAGGCACAAAAGACCCATCACTCACTTGCCCAGAAACTACTCGGGTCAAGGTAAAGAGTGTGGTCAAGGCTACATCACGCCACACAACCCCTAAAAGAGCCATCCACCACCACTACTGACCACAACCCACGATTCGGCCTTCGAAAGGTAACAGCCGACAAGGGACTCTCGATACACGAGCAAAACACTCGGGGAGAATTCAACGCTAAGGGATTAGTCGTTGCGATTACGCAACGCCGCTGCGAGTGAGTACACTCACTCGATTCTAAGCCTAGCGTACGAGCACCGACATCGGGTCGCACGATTACTAGACGCACGACCACAGGCCGTGCGTGCACAATCACACCTAAACGCCTCGATTAGGCAAACTAGGAAAAATCCCAAAACCTAGACCTACACCTAGGCCTAACATAAACTCAACCCGACGCTAACCCATATCTACGCGACACACCTACCGCGACGCCGTCCTAAATCGGAAGCTACTAGCGGGAGGGTAGAAATCCTAATTTTTTTTCTAGCGCGATCCAATGGGGATAAGGGTTAGGAGGGGCGTTATTACGACTAATTTAACAATTTTGATTATGAATTTAACAAGCAATAGAGGAAAAGAGAGGCCAAACGGCGAAAGGGAGAAACACTTGCCTTGCTAAATCACCAAAAATTTCGCCAGCACAACGGCGCTATGGCGGACGCCCAAAAATTCCGGAAAGCTCCCAAAATTCACCAAAACCACCAAGTGAATCCTAAGATCGCATTCTAAACAAGAAAGGAGAACAATAAATTCCAAAACAACGAAAAATCCAAAACGAATCCAAATGAAAAACATGGAGGAATGACGAATAGACTACCTCGGCTCGAAGCTCTCGGCGAGGGGAACACGGATCCGGGCTCGGATCGGGAAGGGGAGGCCGGAGCAGCCGGCGGCGGGCGGCGGAAGGAGCCGGCTAGGTCGTCGCCGGGCTCGGGCTCGCACAGGAGAACAGAAAAAGTAAAAGGGGGGGGGGGCGGTTTGCTGGTTCACGGGAGTGAGGGGGGTTATATGAAATCTAATAATAAGGGGGGGGGGGGCTGCTTAGGTTATAATAGGGGTTATTATAAAACTTATACTTTAATATATAAATTATAATTAATATAATTAATAACCTAACTAATACACTAATTAATCCCTAATAACATACAACCCAAATAACTATTAATACACATAATAGTATACACCCTCGCACGCATGCACACGCCCGCGTACGTACATAAATATAAAACCTAGCACGCAAGAGCACGCACGAAATCGTACCCCTCCGCGCACACATACTAACACGAACGCCGACACGCACACGCAAACATACTCAACCCCGCGCGCACGCACACGCGCGCGCGCACACGCGCGCACGAGCACGTACAAAATACCGGCACGCCTAAATCGCGCGATAGACTACACATGCGCCAAGAGGCATGCCGTCACATAGAAAAAAAATGACGACTCGCACAAATTAACTACCGCCAAAACGACGCGAAAACGCGACGTCCTCGGATTTCGACCAAAATCGCACCGTAGCTAAAAACCCGGGCTACGAGAACAACGGCGAAGTCAAAAACGACTTCCGACGAACAAAACTCGAGCTAACCTCGCCCGAAGCCAAAACACGAGAATTCCCTGAGAGGCTCAACCGGGTCTCCAAAACAGACACCGGCTAGCTGGGGAAACCCGCAAACAGGCTAAACCTCTAAGAACACCTAACGAGGTACTCTAACAACGGCTCGAGACGGAAAACGTCCACGTAACGCCGAAAAAGGATTTAAATAAATCATCGAAAATTCGGGGGCGTTACAGTCACTCCCCTAACAAAAAGTTTCGACCCGAAACTTTGCGAAAACTACTCCTACAACAGAAGGAAAGAAACCAACTACTAGAGAGGAAACGTACCCGAAAACTCAGGGGAACAAATGAGGGTGAGCCTCCCTCATAGCCGACTCTAGCTCCCAAGTCGCGCTCTCCAAATCCTGGTTCCTCCAAAGAACCTTCACCATAGGAATAGACTTCGTCCGCAACACTCGAGCTTGAGCTTCCAAAATGCGGACCGGCACCTCGACATACGAGAGATTTGGCTCCAACTGGGGCACAGCGTCCAAGACTTGCCCACTGCTCCGCACGCACTTCCGCAACTGGCTCACATGAAAGACATTATGAACCCCCGGGAAGCTAGCTGGCAGATCCAGCCTATAAGCAGCCACACCAATACGCTCCACAATCCTGAACGGGCCCACAAATCTCGGATCCAACTTCCGATTCTTGCCAAACCTCTTCACTCCTACCATCGGAGACACCTTCAAGAAGACCAAATCATCCACTGAAAACTCTAAATCGGACCTACGCCGATTGGCGTTCTTCTCATACCTCTCCTGAGCAACTCGAAGCTTCTCCCGAATAAGTTTCACGGAAACCTCCATCTCTTCGAGTGCATCAGGACCCAAAACAGGCCTCTCACCGGCCTCGGCCCAAAACAAAGGGGTTCTGCAGCGCCTCCCATACAACGCCTCGAAGGGAGCCATCTGTAGACTCTCTTGGTAGCTGTTGTTGTAGGCAAATTCCATGAGCCGTAAACGCTCATCCCAAGCACCTCCATGATCGAGAATATAGCACCGGATCATATCCTCCACAATCTGATTCACACGCTCGGTCTGCCCGTTGGTCTGCGGATGGTAAGCTGTGGAATACCTCAAATCAGTGCCCAAACCCTCCTGCAAACTCCTCCAGAAACGCGATGTGAACCGAGAGTCTCGATCTGAAACGATGCTAACTGGAACGCCATGCAATCTGACGACCTCATCCAAGTACAACTCAGCAATCTTCTTCATCGAGTCATCGATCTTATAAGGTACGAAGTGCGCACACTTCGTCAATCGGTCCACGATCACCCAAACAGAATCAAACCCTCTCGGAGATCTCGGTAAGCCTGTAATGAAATCCATCGAGATGCTTTCCCACTTCCAAGTCGGGATCTCCAAAGGTGCCAACTTGCCACCAGGCCTCCCATGGTCGGCCTTCACCCGCCTGCAAGTGTAACACTCCGAGACAAAACGAGCTATATCACCCTTCATCCCATACCACCAGGCGATCTGCTTCAGATCATGGTACATCTTCGTAGATCCCGGGTGGTAGGAAACACTGGATCCGTGAGCCTCTTTGCAAACCAATACTCTGATGTCTCCAACTGCGGGGATGCAAAACCTGCCGCGGTACTTCAAAGTACCCGCCTCGTCGATGGAGAAATCTGGCAACTCTCCCCTCTCAGCTCTGAGGTACAAGTGCAACAAATCCGGATCCTCTTTCTGATGCAATCTGGTGAGAGAAATCCATGACGGCTCTGCCACTACCAAACTGCTCTGCAACTCACAGCGTCCTGCGGTGATATCCATCAATAGAAACTCCTCCACTAAACGATCCGCGGTGAGATTGAAGACTTTCCCCGTCTTCCGGCTCAAGGCGTCGGCCACCACATTGGCCTTGCCCGGATGGTACTGAATCTCAACATCATAATCAGCAACATACTCAAGCCACCGCCGCTGGCGCAAATTCAGCTCCTTCTGAGTGAACACGTACTTCAGGCTCTTATGATCGGTAAAGATCCTGCACTGGGCCCCATAAAGTAAGTGTCTCCACAGCTTCAAGGCGAAAATCACCGCTGCGAACTCGAGGTCGTGCGTAGGGTAATTTCGCTCGTGAGTCTTCAACTGACGAGACCCATAAGCGATCACCTTCCCTTCCTGCATCAACACGCCACCGAGTCCAACGTGCGAGGCATCCACATACACGTTATAGTCCTGTCCCTCCGCCGGTAAGGTCAACACAGGGGCAGAACATAACCGGCTCTTTAGCTCCAGAAAGGCCTCCTCGCACTTATCACTCCAAACGAACGCCGCATGCTTCTGCGTCAGCTTTGTCAAGGGCGCTGCCAAGGTAGAAAAGCCCTCGACGAATCTCCTATAATAGCCGGCCAACCCCAAGAAGCTCCTGATCTCCTTGGGTGTGCTCGGTCTACTCCAATCCATCACTGCAGAAATCTTCTCCGGGTCCACTGAAATACCATCTTTGTTCACCACATGACCCAGGAAGGAAACCTGAGGCAACCAGAACTCGCATTTGCTCAGCTTGGCATACAACTGATGATCCCTCAAGGCGGATAACACCAACCGCAAATGCTGATCATGCTCCGCCGCATTCCGAGAATAAATCAGAACGTCGTCAATGAACACGACGACAAACTTGTCCAGAAAGTCCTTGAACACCCGGTTCATCATGTCCATAAATGCTGAAGGCGCATTGGTCAGCCCAAAAGACATGACCAGGAACTCGAAATGACCATGCCTCGATCGAAAAGCCGTCCGTGGAACATCCGACTCTCGGATCCTAAGCTGATGGTAACCCGAACGGAGGTCTATCTTCGAAAATACAGAACTGCCACGCAACTGATCAAATAAGTCGTCGATTCTGGGCAGTGGATACCTGTTCTTGATGGTGACTTTGTTCAACTCTCTATAGTCGATACAAAGGCGCATCGAACCATCCTTCTTCTTCACAAAGAGAACCGGAGCACCCCAGGGCGACGAGCTCTGCCTTATGAAGCCCTTCTCCAACAACTCATCAAGCTGAGTACGAAGCTCCTCCAGCTCTCGCGGGGCCATCCGATACGGCGCCTTGGCAATCGGACGCGTACCAGGCTCCAAATCAATCACGAACTCCACATCCCTGTCTGGTGGAAGACCGGGAAGATCGCTAGGAAACACGTCAGGAAACTCTCGCGCAACCGGAATCTCATCCAAAAGCGGCACACTGCTAACAGTCCCCAACACTGAGACTAGACAAGCAAAACAACCAGCAGGAAAAACCCTCTGAGCACATACCGCAGAAATCGCCGGGGAGTCCCGACGCGAATCACCGAAAACACTCCCGGGCTGACCGCTGTCCTTCCTGAAATCCAAGCGCTTTCCCCTGCACTGAATCACTGCATCTTATCGGGACAACCAGTCCATACCCAGGATGACATCGAAATCCTCTAAGTCTATAACCTTCAGATCAGCCTTGGCCAGATAATCCCCCAACAAAATAGGGCAGTCCAGAATGCCCTGATCTGATATCACGGATTCACCCGAGGGGAACTTGACGCTAAAGGCACCACCAACACGATCAACAACCCACTGGCACCGCTCGACAAAGGCCCTAGCCACAAAAGAGTGGGTAGCACCTGAGTCAAATAGAACGCGGGCCCAGCGGTTCCTTACCTTAAATTTTCCTATACACAAACAAAACCATAAACGCACAAGCAATAAACAAAACAATAGCAACACTAAAACTGCTACAAAAGAGAAAGTCAAGCGAGGGGGGGGGGGGTTTACCTGAAATGACCTGCGTCGAAGTCTCAGCCTCCGCTGAAGATACCACATTCAGCTTCCCTTTACCCTTGTCCACCGGCTGAGGCGGAGGTAAAGCCTGGAGCGGAACGGCATGAAGAGCGGACTGAACCTGAGGGCACCTCGACTTAATATGGCCCTTCTGGCCACACTGGTAGCAAACACGATCCCTGGACCAGCACTGAGCAGCATCGTGACCGGGTCGCTTGCAGACAGGACAAGGAACATCCCTCCTAGGAGCACCCTGGATAGCATGCACATGCTCCTTCTTCTGGACCCTTGCCCTCTTGAAGCACCTCTCAGCTGGGTGGCCCGGATGGCCACAGAAACTGCACACTACCTTGCTCTTCTTCTCAGAAACAGCACCAAGAACCTGGGGACCCTTTTCCTCAACTGACCTCCTCTTCTCGCTTCTCGCCTGCTGCCCACGCTGCTTCGCGTTCTCGATAGCCTCTACCTTCAAAGCGGCCTCAACTGCTCCCGCATAAGTAACTGCGCCGTGAGCAACCGCAAGCTGCTGGACATCGCTCCTGAGGCCACCCAGAAAACGTTTTGCTCTGTCCTCCTCAGTAGCCACCAAACTCGGAGCAAATCGACTGAGTTTGCTAAACTCAATCTCGTACTCGTTGATGGTGAGCTGACGCTGCTTCAGATGGAGAAAGTCATTCATCAGCCTGTCTCGCTCTACTGACGGTAGAAACTTCCTCATCAGCAACTCCTTGAAAGAACTCCAGGAACATTCTCCGACCATGCCTTCCTTCTCTCTTAACCACCAGGTCTTCGCCAAACCCTTCAGCTGATAAACGCCCAGCATCACCTTCTGATCATCTGAGATACCTGAATAGTGAAGCATCTCCTCCATAGTGATCAGCCAGTCGTCCAATACCATGAAATCCGCCTTCCCATCGTACGTGGGAGGGCTCAGCCTCTGGAACTGGGAGATGAAAGCCATCCCGGGGGGCACCACCACTGGAGGCACGAGAGGAGCAGGGGGGGCTAGGACAGCTGTACCCACGGCGGGGTCCTGAACTCCCGGAGTCTGACCCGCCGCTCCGGATAAAAAGGACTGCATCTGGGCCTGCAACTCCACCACCTGCCTTGATAAGGCCTCGTTACTCTGCCTCAGGCTTTCCACCAACGCATCACTTTGAGCACCGGAGGACTCACCCTCAGACTGGGGAGTCGACCTCGTCACTCTACGCTTCGGCGGCATACTATAAGGAAAAATTAAAACATAACAAACGATCAGAACTTAGCTAAACTCCTAGGATTAGACAAAAGGTACAGACAATACATACATAAATATGATCTTCTACTGCTATATTTGCTCTGAGATTTTATTTTATTTAATACAAAAGGAATGATATGCTTAGCCTAAGATGGTTCACCACCATCACACTAACTCTTGTGCCTAGATCGGGAATGCATGAATTATATTATTTTTGACTCAAAAATTATGTGTGTACACATGTCATCCTGCACGTCTTTAGCTTGGCGCGTTGTGCTTATGCGATGTTATGCTATGCATGATTATGCTATGCATTCTAAAAAAGGCCCTAGTGCATGCCATGGCGGAGTACACATGAAAATGTTATGCATCCCATACTACATAACATTCCCATGCGACTAAAAAGAAAACGTGCTAGTCGCAGTCATGTGGTGAGGTTATGCATCCCATACTACATAACCCTCACATGTAGCCCCTATGGTGGATCCATATACGAACACATATTATGCATCCCATACTACATAATATGCCCCGTATACTTCATGTTATGCTTATGCGTGTAGTGCAGTGTTCGTGCTTCAGCCAAAACGTGCCGATGACATGTCGGTGTGTGTATGATATGACTCTAAACATCTAACACAAACAAAGGAAGGTTGCCCGACCAATTGTCAAGCAACCTCCCTCTGATACCAACTGTCACAACCCGCATTTTTCTCACTATTTATTAAATCAGAGTAAGAGAAAATCTACGCGCTGTGATGCCACGTCGAGCAGGGGATAACTGCCGACGTTCAGGCGACACTCCAAATCCTTTCAAATCATGACTTATTTGATTATAAAAAACTTGATTTATTTATTGGCCGTATCCCTCGGCTCAGTGGACCAAAGAGTCCACGGTTTCAAAACTGATTTTTATACGTAGCGGAAGATACTTCATTTATGTCAACATCCTAAATGAGCGCATAAGTGATCCCGAAGGGCCCTTACGCTGAACCAAAACTCTAGTTTTAATTTATACATATATAGGAAAATCATTTGTTATACGTAATAATGAAAGTACGTTAAGTGAGTTCTTTTTAGAAATCATGCTGATCATGCTGTATATATATAATATAGTTGAGGTTTTATAGTTTTAAAAATAACTAGCAACCTAGCATAAAACTTCCCAGAGCAAATAGACTATCTCCCAGAAAGGGTAGCAGTAAGAAGGAAAGCATATCTAGTACAAAAAGGTAAAACTACCAGGGGCGCCAACAGCTGACACGAACCCACTGGCAAGTATGTATGTCTGTAGAAAGTGCAGTAAAACTATCTCACAATGACTCAAGAGAGTCTCAACAGGCAACAGAAGGACCTCCAACAGCACCACAGCAACAGCCACCTACTAGCTACTGCCCAGAACCTGAGGCGTTCAGAAGAAAATAGAACACCTCAGAGCAAGGAATGCAAGTGCTAAAAAGGAAAGTAAGGTAAAAGCAGGAAAAGTAAGGTAAAGAGAGTACAACTAGAGTAAAACAACACTGCCCAAGGAAGGGCCAAAAGCAAACCTGCACCAAGTGCGGGTAAACAGCAACTACTCTGCCTAAAAACCTGCAGAGTCAACATGGCCATGATGCCAAAAATGCTGCAACACCTACGGAAGAAACGCCTAACATCCTAAACTGTGAGAGGCGGCAGTAGCAAAAACAAGAAACTTGGCATCAGGTTGAAAGCGTTCCAAACGCCCAACCACTAATTCCGAGTCAACAAATTGCTCAAGGGTTGACACGTGAAGGCACAAAAGACCCATCACTCACTTGCCCAGAAACTACTCGGGTCAAGGTAAAGAGTGTGGTCAAGGCTACATCACGCCACACAACCCCTAAAAGAGCCATCCACCACCACTACTGACCACAACCCACGATTCGGCCTTCGAAAGGTAACAGCCGACAAGGGACTCTCGATACACGAGCAAAACACTCGGGGAGAATTCAACGCTAAGGGATTAGTCGTTGCGATTACGCAACGCCGCTGCGAGTGAGTACACTCACTCGATTCTAAGCCTAGCGTACGAGCACCGACATCGGGTCGCACGATTACTAGACGCACGACCACAGGCCGTGCGTGCACAATCACACCTAAACGCCTCGATTAGGCAAACTAGGAAAAATCCCAAAACCTAGACCTACACCTAGGCCTAACATAAACTCAACCCGACGCTAACCCATATCTACGCGACACACCTACCGCGACGCCGTCCTAAATCGGAAGCTACTAGCGGGAGGGTAGAAATCCTAATTTTTTTTCTAGCGCGATCCAATGGGGATAAGGGTTAGGAGGGGCGTTATTACGACTAATTTAACAATTTTGATTATGAATTTAACAAGCAATAGAGGAAAAGAGAGGCCAAACGGCGAAAGGGAGAAACACTTGCCTTGCTAAATCACCAAAAATTTCGCCAGCACAACGGCGCTATGGCGGACGCCCAAAAATTCCGGAAAGCTCCCAAAATTCACCAAAACCACCAAGTGAATCCTAAGATCGCATTCTAAACAAGAAAGGAGAACAATAAATTCCAAAACAACGAAAAATCCAAAACGAATCCAAATGAAAAACATGGAGGAATGACGAATAGACTACCTCGGCTCGAAGCTCTCGGCGAGGGGAACACGGATCCGGGCTCGGATCGGGAAGGGGAGGCCGGAGCAGCCGGCGGCGGGCGGCGGAAGGAGCCGGCTAGGTCGTCGCCGGGCTCGGGCTCGCACAGGAGAACAGAAAAAGTAAAAGGGGGGGGGGGGGCGGTTTGCTGGTTCACGGGAGTGAGGGGGGTTATATGAAATCTAATAATAAGGGGGGGGGGGGCTGCTTAGGTTATAATAGGGGTTATTATAAAACTTATACTTTAATATATAAATTATAATTAATATAATTAATAACCTAACTAATACACTAATTAATCCCTAATAACATACAACCCAAATAACTATTAATACACATAATAGTATACACCCTCGCACGCATGCACACGCCCGCGTACGTACATAAATATAAAACCTAGCACGCAAGAGCACGCACGAAATCGTACCCCTCCGCGCACACATACTAACACGAACGCCGACACGCACACGCAAACATACTCAACCCCGCGCGCACGCACACGCGCGCGCGCACACGCGCGCACGAGCACGTACAAAATACCGGCACGCCTAAATCGCGCGATAGACTACACATGCGCCAAGAGGCATGCCGTCACATAGAAAAAAAATGACGACTCGCACAAATTAACTACCGCCAAAACGACGCGAAAACGCGACGTCCTCGGATTTCGACCAAAATCGCACCGTAGCTAAAAACCCGGGCTACGAGAACAACGGCGAAGTCAAAAACGACTTCCGACGAACAAAACTCGAGCTAACCTCGCCCGAAGCCAAAACACGAGAATTCCCTGAGAGGCTCAACCGGGTCTCCAAAACAGACACCGGCTAGCTGGGGAAACCCGCAAACAGGCTAAACCTCTAAGAACACCTAACGAGGTACTCTAACAACGGCTCGAGACGGAAAACGTCCACGTAACGCCGAAAAAGGATTTAAATAAATCATCGAAAATTCGGGGGCGTTACAAACATCCTCAATACGAACGGGCTTGACCCTTGTCGTCAACCCTTCGTCCACCGACACTTGGCCAACCGCGATCACCTGCGAAGGCTCTTGCACCGCCTTCCGCAACACAGAAATGTGGAACACATCATGTAATCCACTCAACTCCACCGATAGCTTCAAACGGTATGCAGCTTCGCCGACTCGCTCCAGAACCTCAAAAGGTCCAAGGTATCTTGGGCTCAGCTTCTTCAAGCGTCTCACCCGCGAAACCCCCTTGAACGGCTTCACTTTTATGTATACCCAATCGCCTACCGCGAACTCCACGTTCCGGTGCTTGGCATTTAATACTTCGCCTGCCGGTCCTGAGCGATCAACAAGCGCTCCCGAATGATCCGCACTAACGAGGTAGCACTCTCCACCTCCTGTTTCTTGTACAACCTTGCCTCACCCGTTTCAAGCCACGATAACGGCGTGCGACACTTCCTACCATACAAGGCCTCGAAGGGCGTCATTTGTATACTCGCTTGGTAGCTGTTGTTGTACGCGAACTCCACCAAATAAAGGTGGTCTTCCCAATGCTTACCGAAATCCAGAACACACATGCGTAGCATGTCCTCCATCGTTCTGTTGACCCTCTCGGTCTGCCCATCCGTCTGCGGATGGAAAGCTGTGCTAAACTTTAACTTCGTTCCCAGCATCTGCTGCACCAAGCTCCAATCATTTGACGTGAACCGCCCATCGCGATCACTCACAATGCTACGAGGCACACCATGCAGCCTAACAATATTGTCGACATACAACTTTGCCAATTTCTCCACTGGATCATCCTTCCTATGCGGAATGAAATGCGACACCTTGGTTAGCCGATCTACGATCACCCAGATGGCGTCGTTCCCCTTCTGCGACCTTGGCAACCCGTGTACAAAGTCCATAGATATATCGTCGAATTTCCACTCCGGTATAGGCAAGGACTTCAGAAATCCTCCCGGTTTTTGGCACTCCGCCTTCACCAAGGCGCACGTTTGGCACTTAGCCACGTACAACGCCACATCTTTCTTGAGCCCCGGCCACCAAAATAGCTTCTTGAGATCACGATACATGTAACACCACTATCCGTCACATAGCATATAGCAGTAGGTCCGGCCGGGGCCCGACGTCATATACTACGGACAGACCGGTTGGTTACGCGTTGAAACCATTCAACCAATCATATCGTCCTACACAACACCTAGCGGAAGCAAATTATTAAGTTGCAAAAGAAATAAGAACCCTGCTACAAAGCATGAATGTCCACTACCAACTCAAGAATGTAATCATACACAAGAGAGAACTGGCCTTAAGGCCTTACATTGTTCACTTAACAAAATAGTGTTTTCCAAACTTCGGCACGCAGGCCGGCCATACATGAAAACGGGAAAGATACATAAGCAATTAGGCCTTCGAGTGCCGGCACAGCAACAAGGGCTTTAGCCCGCTATTTCCCGCTCTGCTCCGCAGCACCTGCAAGCCACAAACCACCGCCCGGTGGCAAACAATAGCAACGGTCAACAATGCTGACCAAATTATAACGATCCCGCCCCCAAAATCGGGGCGGCGATGCTCTTTCCCTGCACTTCATTAGTATAGGCAATAATATTAATGTGAACACACATCAACACAGGCGTAGGCTCGCACGGCCACACCCCGTGCACACAGGGCACATTCTCGGCAAACCGGCCAACGTCACGTCAATTCAAGCCATAGACGTTCCCAATCTACCACCGCCTCTTGGACGGTCATCCATATGAGCATTTTGCCTTCCTGGCCTTGGTCACGACAATTTAAGCCATAGACCGCCGAAGACCCTCATCCATGCCAACGGTCCTACCAAACGACATAGACCGGGTACGGTTCCGCCTGACCCGTGCTCATATCGCAACGGCAATTTAAGCCATATGCGCAGGTCAAGACTCATCGAGTCCCGTTTCCGCCACAACAATCACATAACCCGGTTATGTTCACGTTGGCTCCCCGGCCACCGTGTTGGCAAAACCCGCTTTTGCCCAGTTTTCTGGGTGCACCTTGGAGTTAATCTCCAAGGCTCCCTGATGCAATCTACCACGTAGAAAACCCGAAAAACACCCAAACACCTGGAGTCTTCCCCGGTTCATATGCAATGCAACATCACCGATCCGGCTCTACTTGTCCGGATTGGCTTCACACACAATGCCTATGCCCGTTTACGCATACGGACTCTACACAAGGGGGACTTCATATATCTACCCCAAGGAACGCTCCAACTCTTCGCTCACTCGCGAGAGAGGGCTTCCTATGCAAAGGAAAAGAGGGCTTCACATGCCCAAGGATGAGAAATCGTTACCCTTGCATTCTTCCAGGGTGCCATCGAAAACTATACGGTTGGAAAGCACCGCAACGGCGTCGCCTCCGCGAATCTGGACTCGGATCGCGATTCGGATCTCCGAAGCTCTTCCGACGGCCAGATCTAGCCCTTCTTCCTCCTCCTTGCTCTCTCCTCTCTCTAGCTTTTAGAAAGAGAACCACTCAAGAGAAATGAGGGTTTCTAAACCCTATTCCCGGGTAAAACCATCCAGGAGCAGCCCCCCACCGTCGGATCCAAAGCCAAGGAAACGAACGGCCCGGATTAAATCCAAAATCATAAAATCTGGGCCGAACACGGGTTGGCACACGGCCGTGTGCCTGGCCGTGTAACTCATTCGCCGTCTCGACCCAAATTGAAAACCAGCACACGGCATGTGACACGGCCTCCGACACGCCCGTGTCGCCTGCGACACGCCCGTGTCGGGACCCGTGTCACGCCCCCCCGTGTGCGATAAATCACCACTTTGCAGTCAGAGGGGTACACGGCCTTGCGACACGGCATCGGACACGCCCGTGTCACATCTGACACGCCCGTGTCTGTGCCTGTGTCACGGCCCGTGTACCACTTCGACGATTCTCTTGAGTGACACGGCCTGGGACACGCCCGTGTCCTAGGTCGTGTCCCTCCACACGACCATCGTCGACCTGCGCTGGTCGACGACACGGCCCGAGCTCGACACGCCCGACACGGCCTCCGACACGCCCGTGTCGGGGCCCGTGTCACCTGCACCAAAAACTCGACTTGGCCAAAATCAATCCCCGTCGCTCCTACGACAAACTGGGGTGTTACATGAAAACTATATACTAATAAGAACTGTGACGTCATCAGCCTATTTGATGGCCTCCTGGTTGCCAAGATTGTACACCCTTGGCTAAGCTGGAGCATATTGGGATGCAGTTTACTCCACCGCCTTTCCCTTTTCAGCAAACGATGCTCCTGCCTTCTTATCCTTCCTCGGAATTCCACTGGTGTACTCACAGGCAAAAATCCCTGGCTTTCCATAAGTGTAACATGTGAGCAGGCCTCACCCTGATGTTTTTCCAGAAGTACCAGTAGAAGAAGCCTTTCCAGAAGACTTGGACTTTTTACCCCATCTCTTTCGGTAGTCAGACTTTCTAGGACGCAACATTTTGAACTCGAGCTTTATCACAGCCAAGTCCCTCTTACCATGCACCCTCTTCATGTCTTTCTTTAACGAACGAGTCGTACTCCCCAATACTTAGAAACCTTGGTTCATCGGACCCGAAATCAATAACCTCAGCTCATCTCTCAATTCCTCGTAGAACCTGTTGGTCTTACGCTCTTCATCAGCAAAAGTAGACACCGCATAACGTCCCAACCTGGTAAACTCATGGAGGTAGTAATCCACACTACCCTTGCTCTGAGTCAAATGCTAGAACACATTTTCCATGGCAATTCGCTGCGATGACGACAGATGCTTTGCTAGGAACAGTCTCGAAAACTCATCCATCTAAACCTCTGATAGTTGCATGCCCGCAAAGTGGTGTAACTCCAACTCATCCAACCAAAGTCGAGCCTCTCCTTCCAACAGGAAAGTGGCCAAGGTGACCTTTTGCCCCTCCTCTATCTCTATTGCCATCAATATCCTCTTGATGCATGAAAGCAAGTCCTTTGCCTGCGTTGGGGATCCTATACCCGCAAATATTGGCGGACTAAAGCTCATGAAGTGCTTCAACTGCCATTCAGTCGCACGCTTCTCAACCAAAGCCTCAGCAGGCACTTGCTTAGCAGCTATAGGCTTGGGTACACCAACCTTTACTAGCACCATTGCAGGTCGCACCTGCCCAATCGGTTGTCCATTCATCATTGCAAATACTGCCTCAACAACTATGTGTATTGTTTCCGTATAAGTAGGAGGTGTAGGCACCTCAACTGGTGTCGCACTCTCAATAGAATGTAGTTCAAACTGCCCCGCACCACTTTTAATCACCTATACGTGTTAAATACACAATTTAGCGACTACTCAAAAGGCAAACAACAATCAATAGAAACGCGTAGGTTCCTCAAACATGTGTATTTTCATTCCTAAGTGGACACTCTTGAGTTCAGGATTATTATAATGGGAAGCACAACACGTGCTCGCCACCCCTCAAAAGAATTTGACCACAAATTCAGAGAAGGAAAACAAAGATAAACAGATACCAAAATTATAACACCTCCATCCGTCACATGAAATATAACAGAGGGTCCGGCCGAGGCCCCACGCCATATCCCACAGACACGCAGCGGAGTTACATGTTAATATCAAAACTACACGCATCCTAACTCAGAGCATTCTAATTTAAAATTTAAGGGTTAACTTTTGAACATAAGTACACACGAATGTCCACTATATATATATATATATATATATATATATATATATATATATATATTTCAGGAATGTTTTACAAAAATATATTAAAGTCAAACTGGCCTTAAAGCCTTACAACTGTTGTCTTATATAAAAGTATTATAAACATCGGCACGCAGGCCGGTCATACATGAAAACACTAAAACATCATCACTTGTCCTTCGAGGGCCGACATAGGAACAAGGGCAGCAACCCGCTATTTCCCACTCGGATCTCCAGCACCTGCACGGGGACAATCCACCACTAGGGTAGAAAATAAGGCAATGGTCAGCTTTCAGCCGACCAATTTATAACGACCCTACCCCATACCCGGGGCAGCGGTATTCCTTCCCTACAGGCAAAGCATTAATACAACAGATATATCACAAGGAGGAGCACTAAAGCACCATTCAATATATCTTAAACGAGGGCCTTAGTGGCCAAACGTTCGGTGCACTCAGGGCACATTCTCGGTGTACTGGATTACCAGGGACCCACCACCGTTTAGAGGTCCGAGACTTGACGGTCAACTTTGAGCATTTATAGTCTTTCTGGCTCCAGACCTAAGACTCTCATTATGCGCTCCAACGACGCCAATTAATTTAGGCACTCTAGTCGGACGAGCATAACGCGGGTACAGTTCAGCTATTTCCCATTGCTTAAATCACAAGGTCAACACTGATGGTCCTAGACATCATGGCGAATGACAAGACGCGGGTCAGCCTCCCCTTTCCCGTTCGACTCATTGGCCTTTCCTCGAATTCCGCCCACCAGGACTCCAGGACCAGAGCCTACAATCGACACACAATGACACTCACGGCTATAGCTGGGCACCCAGGCTCACAGCTAACCTGCTAGCCCTTCAGTCTTCACGAGACAGGCCTTGCAAGTCCAAAGCTATCAGGAAGCTATCGTCAGCGATAGTCATTATCGCATGGCCTTAGCGACAGAACTTTCTTCTGTCTCCAGACTTAGCCATAACTGGAACATTCATCCAGCCAACACCCTACCGCATCCTATAGTACCAGAAAATTGGTATTTCACAGCAATCACAGCTCACCAAGAGTTATCTCTAGCGACACTCGATGTCGTCCGACGATACCCAACAGTTATGCAAACTGTGGTATTTTTTGGGTATTTTCCTAGAGCATACCCCCAAGTACTTCCTGCTACTCTAATTTTACTGGTACAACCCACAGACCCCGTCAACTACACATTTATACTTGGAGTCTTCTTCGAAACGCAAAACAAAACATCACCAATCTATACCAACCTGTCTAGATGGGCTTTACACAGTATGCCTATTCCGTACAAACAAAACCCGAGGATACTATGTATCGACCCATTATAATTCCCTCGATTCTCCACCTTTTGGTGGGGGATTCCATGCATATGCAAAACGGAGGACTTCACTTGTCCAAGAAAGAAGATCGTTACCCTCGTAGTTCGTTTCGGAGCAATGAACGAGAATTTTATCCGGTTGGAAAGGAGAACCTCTTTTTCCTCTTTGCAGACTAGCCTTGGTTCTTGCTTTTGACCACATGATCTACTTCACCAAACTTTGCTAAGCTCAGCCTCAGCCTGTATTTCTTCCATAGCACCTTCTAAGAGAGCAAGAGAGAGAGAGAGAGAGAGGGAGAAGTAAAATGAGACTTCTGTCCACCTCTCCTCTGGATATGTGGTCTCAGGATTAATCCTAGCTACATGATCATTTCATAAAAAGGAAGCAAAGGCCACAATTTCAGCTGTATAGTCAAACAAAATGATATCGCTGCGCGATATCGGCTATCGTCTGGACCCTAGTCAACCACTGCTCTTCGGCCACCGACTGGCCGTCTAACATGTGGCTAGCATACGTGGCAGTATCGCCCAATGATATCCACTGTCACCACGAAATAGATCACTCGATGATTCATCAAAAGCATCGAGTGCGTTGAGTCTACTCAACGCTTCGTTGAAAGCGTTGAGTGCATTGAGTGGTATCGCTGCACGATACCCACAATTGCAATGCGATAGTCTCTTACTCAACGGTTCATCGAGTTTACTCAACGCTCGAAAGTGTCGAGTGCGTCAAGTGCTATTTCTATCGCCAGCTATACCCACTGTCACCCGGTGATAGCTAACAAAAGTTATGTTTCCATTTTGCGGTGTTACACCCTGCTCGCCCCGAAGACACAGTTCAAGGGGTTAAGCCTCAATTTATATTTCCGCAGGGTACCAAAGGTGTCTTCCAGATCCTAGAGGTGAGAGTCCACGCCCCTACTCTTGATCATGAGGTCATCTACGTACACCTCCAGGCTCCTCCCTTTCTTCTCCCGGAAGACCCAGTCCATCATCCTTTGGTATGTTGCCCCTGTGTTTTTCAGCCCAAAGGGCATCATTTTATAACAGTAGCACCCATCCCCTGTGATGAAGGAGACATCTTTCATGTCGGGTGGGTTCATCCTGATCTGGTGATAACCTGAAAACGCATCTGAAAAACTCATTAGCGAAAAACCGACGGCTAAGTCAACCAGCGTGTCGATTCGAGGCAAGGGGTAACAATCTTTTAGACATGCTTTATTTAAAAGAGAGAGGTCGATACACATTCTCCAGCGACCATCCCCCTTCTTAAACATCACTACATTGAATACTCAGCCTGGATACTGGATTTCCGATACAAACCCTTCCTTCAAGAGCCTCTCCACCTCCTCTCAGATGGGCTCGACCAGCTTGTCAGCGGTGGACCTCTTCTTCTGCCTGATGGGACAGGCATTGGCGTCGAGGTTGAGGCGGTGGATATACACATCTGCATCGATCTCCGACATGTCCATTGCGCTCCATGCGAAGATGTCGATGTTCTTCTAGATGCACTACAACATCCTCCTCTGGTCCTCCAGGCTCAGTCCTATGTTGACCCGCACTCTCTCCACCCTTTCTCACTGGGTGAGAACTTCCATCTCCACCACCTCCTCTGTTGCCTCCATCTGGGACTGGTCTTCCCACTCACCATCCCCCCCTTGCCTGGGGAGAGAACTTCCTCCTCAGCCCCCTACATGGCCACCACCCCGGCCGGGTCCTCCCGAACTTCCGCCACCCCTCCCACATAGGCGCGGACCTCTTCCTCCTCTACCTTCATCCCCTCAGCTTCTCTCGCGGCCTCCTGGCCAGACAGCTCCTCTATCCTCTGCTCCATCTCCTTGGCTCCTCCTTACTAGGAGATGGAGTTTATTGCGGTCATATAGTACTCCCTCGCTACCTTGGTGTCTCCCCGGACTCAGACTTGGATGCCTTAGCGTTGAACTTGAGGCATTGGTGGAATGATGAGGGTATGTATCGAAAGGCGTTGATGAGGGGTTGTCTGAATATGGCATTGTAGCTGCTAGGAGCATCCACAATGACAAACCTGCAATTTCTGGACTGGCCCCCCAAGGGGACGTGGAGCCCCACTCCTCCTTCTACCTCCTTCCTCTCTCCGGAGAACCCGACCAAAGGATCGTACAAGGCCTATACCCTCCTGGCCTCCACCTTCATCACGTTGAATGCCTTTTTGAAGACGATAATGATGGAACTCCCATTATCCACGAGGATCTGGGAGATGGTAAAATTCTCGACGGTGACCTGAATGACCAGCACATCGTAGAACGGATCCTCGTGATCTGGTATATCCTTCCTAGAGAAGGTAATCTTCTCATCTGGGGGTGGGGTTAGGGATATGGAGGCAACACTCCGTCGGTACATGGTGTGGAGGCTCTCCTTGCGGACGACCTCGAATCCTACCCCCCATGGATCACCCTGATCCCTCCTCAGCCTCCTACATCAGTCTGGTCCTCGCATCTGTCCTCCTCTGCCCCTGGTAGGACTTCCTCGATCCGTACCTCCTTGCAATGCTGCTGCTACTGCGGGTCCTGCACCCTGGATTCCCACATCTCCAGGAACTCTGGGCAGGCAGTTCTCACATGCCCTTCCTCCTGATAGAAGTCGTAGTAGGGTAGCTCTGCTCTGCTTCCAAATCTCCACCTCTGAACTCCCGTCCTCCTCCTCCCCAAGGATATCGCTATAGCTTGATGTTGATAGGGAGAGGAGTTCTCTGGACCTACCTCCAGCTTGTGGGATTGAACTAGCCTTGCCCCCCTTGGCGATTGTCCCCTCGGTGGAAACCTCGTCGATGGCCCTTATCATGTCAGTCTTGCTGCCTCCAGCCCACCCGATTATTCGGCTCCTGGCTCCCCTACCTCAGCTACTTCTACTGCTACTCTCTCTGTCTGGGTTCTGCTTGGGCTTTGCCCTCCTGCCCCTTGCCACCTCCTGGCTCATTGTCCTCCCCCGTAGCCCACCTGGCTAACTTCCTGGCAAACTCCGGGTTCGGAGCCTCTCCTTCGACTTTTCGGGCTGCCGTCTCCATCAGCTCCTCAAAATACACCGGAGGCTCCCGCTTCAGCTCTATCCGGAATAACCCCTGTTGCAGCCCAAGGGAAAAGTCCACCATGAGGGTGTGACCTGACATCCCCTGCACCTAGAGTACCTCATCCTCGAACCTATCCATATAGCTCCCCAGAGTCTCGTTCACTCCCTGCTTGATGAGGAATAGGGACTCAGATTCCTTCTTCCTCTTCTTGGAAGTGGAGAACCTCAACAAGAACCCTCGGCACAGGTCCTCAAAGTAGTAGATGGAGATGGATGGAAGATGGTGGAACCCATCCCTCGCCTTTTCTTTTAGGGTGATGGCGAAGAGTAGGCTCTTGAAGGCATCCGACATCTGCCTGATGGAGACCACATCCTCAAACCACTGGGTATGCTTTCTCCCCTTCCAGTGTAGTAGGACATATCGGGCTCGTTGAACCCCTCTGGAATGGGGGAGGAAGCGACCAGTTCACTGAAAGGGCTCCGGACACTCGTAGGGCGAGCCGAGTGATCTTGTGTGTCCACCTCATCAGACCTTCCCGCACTCACTGAGTTGAGGAACAAGGCTTTCCCAAGGAGGTCTCGCCCACTACCTTTTTCCGCCACTTCCTTCCCAGGTCGCCTAGCAAGGGCGTTCTCGCCTAGATCAGGGGTTACGACCACTGGGACCAAGGGTATCAAGCACTCGCTGCAAGCATTGTGTGTGAATGTTATGAGGTTCCACCACACACCAGGAAGATCTTAGAGCGCTTCCCCTTCTTAGCCAATGTTTTGCTAAAGGCACCTCAAAAAGCGCTAGAAGATCAGAGAGTAAGAAAACCTGCCTTCTGAGGTACCCCATTGGGCCTATTTATAGATTTCTAATCCTGGCCTGCAAATAGCGCAACTCCGCTATTCCAAATGACTATATGCAGCCCAATTGGATTTGTCAACAACCAAACTCCGCTGTCCTGGAAGGCTATTTGCAGACCTTTGGGGGCATCCAGGTAATTTTACCTCTAGACCCCACTAGGCGAGTGGCCCATGAAGGTGCCACTCCCCTAAAGTGGCGAGTGCTGGGAAAGCCAGGTAATCGCCTCCACGATACCCCCATTATGGGTTAATGCGGGATTTAAAGGCCTCTCGCCTAATACGGGCGAGACTTTTCATGCCTTCTTCGGGCGAGAGCCACCCTATCTGCTGTTGGCGGGAACCCCTTCACCCCCGTTGGGCTTATGCTATTCTGGATGGGTCTCGCTGAACGACTGCAAATAGAGAAGATTCACACAACGTCAAGCTCCGAAAGCATCAACAGAACAATCTTCACTCAATGCAAAGCTCTGAAAGTGTCGACATAACAAGCTTCACTCAACGCCAAGCTCAAAAAGCATCGACAGAACAAGCTTCACTCAACGCCAAGCTCTGAAAGCATCGACAGAACAAGCTTCACTCAACTCCAAGCTCAGAAAGCATCGACAGAACAAGCTTCACTCAACGCCTAGCTCAGAAAGCATCGACAGAATAAGCTTCATTCAATGCCAAGCTCAGAAAGCGTTGATAGAACAAGCTTCACTCAACGCCATGCTCAGAAAGTATCGACAGAACTAGCTTCACTCAATGCTAGAGGAACTGGCTCGTGCGGATCGCTCGCCATGCCTGGCGAAAGTGGGCCTGCTCGGCGAACACTGGAAGGGTCTCGCTCTCCTTTCTTGAGCCCTCTCGCTCCTGAATATCCCGCAAAGCACTGATCCTTGAGGGGGGACCCACTCATTGAATATGGGATTGTACACCTTCGTCCCATAAATCAGGATGGAATTAAAGGTATAGACCATATCACCCTCATGATTTTTAAATCCTAGTTTCCTGATCTAGAATGGACTTCCAGAAATCGGTGAGTCCAATATCACATATTGACTCAACCAAGCATGGTCATGCATTTATCAGTATCATTTCATCATGGGACTTATGGATGCAACCCCTGTCATATAGGAGTACAAATCCCTTCTCTACTCACATGCAAACATCCAAATGATTCGTAATATACCCAATAACTACCTTAATCATCAAACTTTCTAAAGACTGGACTTTTGATAGCATCAAAGAACTCTCTTCCTCACTCGTTGAATGTTGTGACTTCAGGTCAAAGGACCACAAACACCATTGCCACTTGAGCCATACCCGTGATACATTCATATAACTATCCACAAATTATTTTCATGGTGGGTCTGTCAAGTATAGTTAGTTCACTAACAAGTACCCATGCAATGACTTGATATCACAATATCATGACCTGTGAGAACCGGTCATCAGTCAACTCACGTGCTAGTCTTAATGTATCATCATCGCCCTTAGCTTCTAAGATGATACTCGACCATATACCATTTAAGAATGAAGCTTCTAAGAGCATATGCTGTCACATTCAAGTCTCCACTTGACTCCTATGGAAACAATCATTCTAAGGGAATTTATTACGTTAAATTAATTTATCACAATAGAAGTAAATTTTACATAACAAAAGAACTTGCCATAAATATAAAATGAAATATACAGTAATCTATTCATCAAATGAATTATTATAACAACCGACAAACATACAATTCACAAGACTCGCACTAGGGCTGAACATTATGGTATCATATACCCATAGATCTAAGATGACCATCATGCTTACTTTACGCTAGAGGCTTTATAAGTGGATCAACTATATTTTCTTCAGTTGGCACCCTGCAAATGCTCACATCTCCTCAATCGACAGTCTCAAGAATAAGATAGAACCACCGAAGTATGTGCTTTGAGTGCTGATGAGATATAGGTTCCGAAGCAATTGCAATTGCACCATTATTGTCACAATAGAGAACTACGGGATCAACAATGCTATGAACATCTAACTCGCCGATGAATTTCCTAATCCATACAGTCTCCTTCGCCGCATTTGCTGCAGAGATATACTCAACCTCAGTTGTAGAATTGGCAACTGTCTCCTTGATGGAGATGAAGAAGCCTGGCTTGATGATGATGGTGACAGCATGCTTACGGAAGATCCCTAACCCTCTCCAACCAAAGACTTGCGGTGCCGCAAAAACATTGTTGATCAATGCTACAAAGTCCGCCCTCGGTGAAGGACTTTCATTTGATATTTATCATGCTTATATTATATTTATTATCGGTGTTTATTTGCTTTAAATTATGAACTGTATTTTATTTCTTTAAGTTGGGCTGCACATAGCCCAGATCTTTGTTAGCCTTACATAAGGATATGTTTTGTGGTATTAAGTAGTGTTGAATGAAAAGAAACCCTAAGTTCTAAATTTCAGATTTCTCTCTCTTGCTCCCCTCCTTGGCTGCCGACCTCCACACTCTTTCCCTAGTCGTTCAGCCACCCCTCTTCCCCTCTCCCCCTTCTCTTCTCCACCATAACCTTTCCCCTCTCCACTCTAACTTCTTACAAGAAACAAAGGCTTTCCCCCCAAAAGATTTTGGCCACACAAAGGCTTCCCACAAAGGGTTCAGCCAACCTTAATCTGCCTTTCTTGGTGGATTTTTCGGCCAAGGGCAAGTTCTCTTACAACGAGGAACCTTCTTTGGCATGAAGCGAGGAAGGAGGACGTGTTTCTCTTCGTTCGGTGTGACTCCGGCAGAGCCGTAGAAGAGCGGTCCTCTTCCAAGGAAACGACTTCTAAGTGGTGTAACGAAAATCACTAACCTTGTGTGTTCCCTCCTAGATAAATCTTGTGGTGGTTAACTTTTTCATTGTTTGCGAAATCTTGATTTATTCGTGGTTTTGATCCAATCAGTTATTATTGTTTTCTCTTGATCTATTTAAGTTTGTGAGGATTGGCGGACCTCGCTTTCTTTTTGTTGGGAGAGAACTACCATTTCCGAATCATTATTTTTTAATGGATCTCTTTTGGTACAACACACGCTCGAATGGATCGGGTAGATCCTTTTCGCTTGAGAGAATATTGGCTCATAGCTTCTATTTGATCTCTAAGGGTGTGGTGAACCCATACGTTAGCATTGGATTAATAATATTGCAAATCAAGTGTGCAGCATTTTACTTGTGCGGACGTAGAATTGGAATGTGAGAGAGTAGTTTGGTGTCTTTGTTCGTCTCGGTTCGTCGGGTGATGAACCCTACCTCACTCCTACTTGGAACTCTTCTAGATAAGAGCTCCTCCATTTAGGAAAAATATGAACCCTGACTGAGACTTTGCGTCGTCTCTATCAGTTTGGAAACTAGCATCTGTGTAACCCCTTACAACGAGCTCTTACGCTTCGCCAAATACCAAGAACATATCCTTAGTCCTTCTTAAGTACTTTAGGATATTCTTGTTGGCAATCCAGTGACTTTCACCGGGATCAAACTGATACCTGCTAGTCATGCTCAAGGCATAAGAGACTTCAGGTCAAGTATATATCATTGCATACATGATTGACCCAATTGCCGAAGCATATGGAATCAACTTCATGTGGCCATTATCTTCACAAGATTTAGGACATTGGTACTTAGAGAGACTCACACCATGAGACATGGGTAAGAGTCCTTTCTTGGACTCAAGCATGTTGAACCGTTTTAACACCTTATCGATGTATGTACTTTGGGTCAAACCCAGCAACTTCTTCGATCTATCTCTATAGATCTTAATACTAAGCATATAAGTCGCTTCGCCAAAGTATTTCATATAAAGGCAATTCCTAGGTTGTTCTTAACAACTTGTAGGGTCGTTTTGTCATTCCCGATCAAAAGTATGTCATCTACATACAATATCAAAAAGACAATAATGCTCCCACTAATCCTCTTGTAAACACACGGTTCATCCTCATTCTTGATAAAACCAAACTCTTTGATCTTTTCGTCAAAACGAAGATTAAAACTTCGAGAAGCCTATTTTAATCCATAAATGGATCTCTGAAGCTTTCATATTTTAGTGGCTTCACCTGGAGATACAAAACCCTCGGGTTGTGTCATATACACTTTCTCAAAGAGGTTTCCATTTTTGAAAGCCGTTTTGACATCCATCTGCAAGATCTCGTAGTCATAATACACAACAATAACAAGTAGAATTCTGTTGGACTTTACCATAGCAATAGGGGAAAAGATCTCATCATAGTCAACACCATGAATTTGCTTGAAACCCTTAGCCACCAGTCTCCCTTTGAATGTATGTACATTCCCATCCATGTCGGTCTTCTTCTTGATGACCCACTTGCACCCTATAGGTTGTACCCCTTCAGGGGTTTCTACCAAGGTCCAAACTTTCTTTGCATACATGGAGTCAATTTTAGATTTCATGGCCTCAAGCCACTTCTCGGAGTCGGGTCCACACATAGCCTCTTCGTATGTTGCAGGCTCATCATCATGATCCATAAGCAACACACTACCTATTTGAAACATGAGAAATCCATATCTCTCAGGCTCAAACCTTGGTCTTCTAGATCTACGTGGAACTTGTGTTTCTTGAGCAGGCTATCTAGCTACAATAACTTGTAGTCCTACCACAAGTTCCAATTTCGGTTCATTCACGGTTTGTGGTTCTTGAACTTCTTCAAGTTCTACACTATTAGTCTTTCTACTTAAGAACTCTTTCTCAAGAAATACACAAGTTCTTACGACAAACACTTTGCCCTCAGACAGTAGGTAGAAATAGTACCCTTTAGTTTCCTTAGGATACCCTACAAGATAACATTTATCTAACTTGGGTTCCAGCTTCTCAAGCATTTGACGTCGCATGTATGATTCATAGCCCCAAATTTTAATGAAAGGCATACTAGGACGCTTCCTAGTCCATATCTCCTATGGTGTCTTTAGAACTGCTTTCATTGAAGCACAATTTAGTTTAAAAGCAGCAGTTTTTAGAGCAAAACCCCAAAAGGAAACATGCAGATCTACATGACTCATCATCGACCATACCATGTCTAATAGAGTACGACTCCCCCGCTCAGACACACCATTATGCTGCGGTGTTCTGGGTGGAGTGAGATGTGATACAATATCACACTCTTTTAAATGATCACGAAACTCATAACTCAGGTATTCGCCACCTCGATCAGATCGGAGTGCATTATCCCTCTTACTCAACTGGTTTTCTACTTCATTCTTAAACTCTTTGAACTTTTCAAAGGTTTCGGATTTGCACTTCATAAGATACACGTATCTGTATCTATTGAAATCATCAGTAAATGTAATAATGTAGAAGTACCCACCTCTACCCATAGAACTCATGAGTCAGCATACATCACTATGTACTATACCCAAGAGATCATCAGCCGTCTCATTGAAACCAGTGAAAGGGACTTTAGTCATCTTGCCTAAAAAACAGGATTCACATCACTCAAATGATTCATAATCAAATGATTCCAGTAGTCCATCTTTATGGAGCTTGGATATACGTTTCTCATTTATATGACCCAAACGACAATGTCAAAGGTACGTAGAGTTCGAGTCATTCATTTTTAGTATTTTATTATTTTCTATATTATAGATCTGATGGCCTAAGTTCAAAACATATAAATCATTAAACATTTGGACTATACCATAACAAACATCATTCTTAAATATAGAACAAAAATTATTCTTAATAATAAAAAAATCCAATCATGTCCAAATCTGAAAAAGATAAAATGTTTCTAGTTATGGAAGGAACAAAATAACAATTATCAAGTTCTAATACAATCCCACTGGGAAAGAAATACGGTAAACTCCCACAGCGACAGTAACAACTCTTGCTCCATTGCCAACATGTAGGTCCACCTCCCCTTTACTCAACAATCTTCTCCTTCTCATCCCCTACACATTTACACAAATGTGAGAACCATATATGGTGTCTAATACCCAAGATGAAGGAGCAGAAAAGTTTATCTCTATAACATAAATATTTGAAGCGGAAGTCATACCTCCCTTCATCTTCTGCAGACCCTCAATATAAGAAGGTCAATTCCTTCTCCAATGACCAGCCCTGCCACAGTGGTGGCATTTCCCTTATTTTGCCAGGACTTTCTTTTTCAGAGCTGAAGGCTTGGGTTCAAGAGATGACTTAGGTCCTACCTTCGTCTTCTTGAAGACCTTGCCCTTGCCTTTATGAACCATCTGTAACACCCCAAACATCTTTCGACTGTAGACTGGGCAACACAGCCTGGGACACGGGCATCTCCAAGGCCTTGTCATGTTTTGTGTAGTCGAGTGGGTCTCGAGTAGGACACGAGTAGGCCTCGAGTGTGTCTCGAGTGAGGCACACGACCTGGGACACGGGCGTGTCCCAAGCCGTATCCTTCACTATGTTGTCACGGTTACTCGACGAAATGAAATCGACGATCTTTGAGAGGCGTGTCAGTCAGATATACGGCCAGCGACGCGGGCGTGTGCCTTGGCCGTGTCCTTCTCGGGTTATGGCCAGGTGTGCCGGGGTGCTAAACACGAGTTGGACACGGGCGTGTCCAAAGCCATGTCTAGCACACGGTCTGGGACACGGGCGTGTACCATGGCCTTGTCCTGGACTGGATTGAGTCAGTTCCTTTGTCGCTTAAGGTACACGGCCTGTGACACGATCGTGTCACAGGCCATGTCAGCCAAGGAATAGTTATTTCAGGACGGATCGTTGCCATTCATTTCCTTCAACTGGGATCCATTGGTCCAAGCTCCTTCCTACTATTATAAGGCCGAGAGTTGAAGATAAACTCTCATTTATCTTGGCCATTCTCCTTTTAAAAGAGATAGAGAGAGGGGAGAGCAAGGAAGGAAGAAGGAGAAGGAATCTGTCCACAAGAGGAGCTTCAGCTATCCGAATCGAGAGCCGAGTTCAGATTTGTGGAGGCAAGGTCATCGTGGTGCCTTCCATCCTGCTCGATTACCATGGCTCCAAAGCGATCATCAAGGGTAAGGATCTCCTTCTTGGACAAGTGAAGTCCTCCTTTATGCATGTGTATGGAATCCTCCACCAAGAGGTGGAAAGCAAAATAGATTCCAACGGGTTGATAGTTGATATCCCAGGTTGAGTCTGCATCTAGATCCGGAAATGAGTAGTACAGAATATGCATGATGTGTGAAGCCCATCCAGACGGTTAGTTTGGATTAGTGATGTTTATATTACGAACCGGAGAAGACTCCATGTATGAAACGAGTAATTGGAGTTTGTGAGGGTGCCTGTGAATTGTGAGTAGCAGGAAGTACTGGGGGTTTATGCCAAAGAAAATACCCCGGAAGCTTTGTGTGAGCTTCTTGTGTTGTATGCTCTACATGAGCTATATGCGATGTGGCTGTGAGAGCCATTCTTTGTGGTTGTGGAGTCTTTGTGGCATTGGGATTGTACGCTCTGCGTGAGCTGTGTGTTAAATCGGAAAGCGGCACTGTGTACCTGTATTGTGAGAGATCGATTTGTAGCACTGTGAATAGGGGGATGCGGGCCTTCCCGGCTGGTTACACTACGGTGGTAGGTCGATCTAAAGGCACTGTGCACCTACGTTATGAGAAATCGATTGTTAGCAATGCAAATGGGGGGCTACGGGCCTTCCAGGCGTGTTACACTACGATGGTGGGTCGATCTAGAGTGCTTAATGGTTGCCGTGAGGTGAACACCTCTGAGTGGGATGGGAAAGGATGTCTCCAGCATGTGTGTTGTAGTAGACTAGTGCCCATAGCCAACAAGTTAAGAACCTCGAATCGGTGGTGTTACCAAGGATGATTCGGTACACCGTATGCGTGCCCTTAGTGCATGGAGCATATGGAACGAAGGCCGGCGTTTGTGATGATGTTGTGCATGAGTGCACTTGTTGTAACATATATGCTGTGATCGCAATGCATGCAGGGAAGGAATCACTGCCCCGGATAAGGGGTAGGGTCGTTATAATTGATCAGCTGAATGCTGACCGTTGCTTTGTTTTTCACCCTTGGGGTGGATGTCCATATGCAGGTGTTGCGGGCTGATTTGGATTGAGCGGGTTGAAGCCCTTGCTGCTACTTATAGGCCCTTGAAGGCCGTGCGAAGAATTGTATTTCATGTGTGGCCGGCCTGCATGTCGATGTATGAAACCACATCTTATAAATAGATACATGTAAGGCCTTAAGGCCGTGAGCGTTTGTGTACTTGTATATATTCCTGGTGTTATATATAAATGTGTTATTTATATATTTAGTGGACATTCATTGGATGAGTTCGTGCAAGTTATAAACTTCCGCTAGAATGCTCTGAGTTAAGATGCGAGTAGAAAGTAATTTTGATATTCATATGTGATTCCGCCGTTTGTCTGAGAAATATGGCGTGGGCCCCGGCCGGACCCTCTGTTATATTCCATGTTACGGATGGAGGCATTACAAAGTGGTATCAGAGGTTAGGGTTTCATAGGGATAATATAATTGAACTCATGAATGTCCACTTGGAATGCAATACATGTGTTTGAGGAGTGTGAGCGTGTATACTAGGCATGGTTGCCGTTTTGAACTGAACGTTAATGGTGTTTTGTACACTTATAGGTGATGAGGAGTGGAGCTGGGCAGTCTGAGCCCCAGCATTCTGATGAGAGTGCAACACCAGCTGAGGTGCCCACACCTCCTCCTTCTGCAGAAACCGTACGCTTAGTTGTTGAGGCATTATTTGCCATGATAAATGCACAACCTATTGGGCAGGCAAGGCCTGTAGTGGAGCCAGTACGGGTTGGTGCGAGACAAGAGCGTGTTGCGGCTCTAATTGACGAGAAAGCTGCCGATGAGCAACTGAAACGGTTATGGATTTTCATCGACCTACATTTGTTGAGGTAGGTTCCCAAACGCAAGCCGAGGACTGGCTCACGAGAGTGAAGAGGATCCTGACAACGATCAGGACTGATGAGGGGGTAGAAAGTTACTCTAGCCACTTTCCTGCTGGAAGGAGAGGCGAGTCTTTGGTGGGATGAAGTGGAATTGCACCACTTGGTAGGCAGAGGCCTAGGGGAGATATCGATGGAGGAATTCTCCAGATTATTTTGGACAAAGTATTTGCCAGTATCGCAACGAATTGCAATGGAAAATGAATTCCAACGTCTGGTGCAAGGTGAGAGTACTGTTGATAATTACCTGCATGAGTTTACTAGGCTGGGGTGCTATGTGGGGTCTATTTTTGTGGAAGAAGTGCGGAAGACGAATAGGTTCTATGAGGGACTTCGTGATGAGTTGAGGTTGGCGCTCCCGAGTTCGGTGAACCAAGGCTTCCAAGCGTTAGTAGAAACAGCCTGTGTACTGAAAAAAGATTTGAAACGTATGCAGGACAAGAAGAATTTGGCGGCGGAAAAGTCGGAGTTCAAAGTTCCGCAGTCGGAACAATCCGAATTGAGGAAACGAGATAAGAAGAGTTTTATTCCGGCTGAACAAACTTCTTCGGATGTTGCTTCGGGAGCAACGTATGGGAGAGGACGTGTGGAGACACGTACATGTTTTAATTATGGGAAGCAGGGACATGTCGCCCGTAATTGTTGGAGTGGCCCTTCAAAGGGTGAGAAAAAAAATAGGCGCGACGTATGAGGAAAAGGGTAAGGCAGTGGCAGAGTCATCTGCATCCCGGGCGCAACCTCGAATGTATACTCTCGAATTGCAGGAGCCACAAAGCTCAAATCGTGAAATGCAGCAGCCTCGCGTGTATAATCTGGAATTACGGAGGCCGTAAAGCGGATTATGAGGGACACAGACGAGCGGAAATAAAGTAAAGAGTGTACTTTACTATTGTAGTGATGTAATAAAGTACCTGTTGTCTGTCTGTTTGTAAAGATTTGTTTGTGCGATGTCGTGGGGCGAGACAAGCTGCGGCCTCTGAGTTCTAAACCCGGATCGTTTTTGTTAAAGGTGCAACAAAGGAGTGGTTGTGTTGGTGTCTACAGTTGCGCTAAATTTCGGGATGAAATTTTTGTAAGGGGGGAGGGTTGTAACACCCCAAAAATCTTTGGACTGTAGACTGGGCAACACGGCCAGGGACACGGGCGTGTCCAAGGCCGTGTACTGCTCTGTGTACTCGAGTGGGTCTCGAGTAGGACTCGAGTGGGCCTTGAGTGTGTCTCGAGTGAGGCAAACGGCCTGGGACACGGGTTGTCCCAAGCCGTGTCCTTCACTGTGTTGTCGCGAGTACTCGACGAAATGCAGTCAATGATCTTCGAGAAGCGTGTCGGTCGGGTACATGACCTGTGACATGGGCGTGTGCCTTGGTCGTGTCCTTCTCGGGTTGTGGCCAGGTATGCTAGGGTGCTAAACACGGGCTGGACACGGGCATGTTTGAAGCTGTGTCTGGCACACGGCCTAGGACACGGGCATGTCTCATGGCCGTTTCCTAGTCTTGATTGAGTCGGTTCCTTTGCCGCTTAAGGTACATGGTCTGTGACACGGGCGTGTCACAAGCCGTGTCAGCCCAAGAAAAGTTATTTCAGGGCGGATCGTGGTCGTTCATTTCCTTCATCTGGAATCAATTGGTCCAAGCTCCTTCCTATTGTTATAAGGCCGAGAGTTGAAGATAAACTCTCATTTATCTTGGTCATTCTCTTTCTAAAAGAGATAGAGAGAGGGGAAAGCAAGGAAGGAAGAAGGAGAAGGAATCCGGCCGCCGGAGGAGCTTCAGCGATCCGAATCGAGAGCCGAGTTCAGATTTGTGGAGGCAAGGCCCTCACGGAGCCTTCCATCCTGCTGTATTACCATGGCTCCAAAACGATCATCAAGGGTAACGATCTCCTTATTAGACAAGTGAAGTCCTCTTTTATGCATGTGCATGGAATCCTCCACCAAGAGATGGAAAGCGTAAGCGATTCCAACGGGTTAATAGTTGATATCAACGGTTGAGTCTGCATCTAGATCCGGAAATGAGTAGTACGGAATAGGCATGCTGTGTGATGCCCATCCGGACGATTAGTCTGGATTGGTGATGTTTATATTGCGAACTGGAGAAGATTCCGTGTATAAAACGAGTAATTGGAGTTTGTGAGGGTGCCTTTGAATTGTGAGTAACAGGAAGTAATGGGGGTTTATGCCCAGGAAAATACCTTGGAAGCTTTAGGTGAGCTTCTTGTGTTGTATGTTTTGCATGAGCTGTATGCTATGTGGCCGTGAAAGACATTCTTTGTGGTTGTGGATATTTTGTGGCATTGGGATTGTACGCTCTACGTGAGCTGTGTGCTGAATCGAAAAGCGGCACTGTGTACCTGTGTTGTGAGAGATCGATTGGTAGCACTACAAATGGGGGCTGCGGGCATTCCCGGCTGGTTACACTACGGTGGTAGGTCAATCTAGAGGCACTGTGTACCTGCATTGTGAGAGATCAATTGGTAGCAATGCAAATGAGGGGCTGTAGACCTTCCCGACGTATTACACTACGGTGGTGGGTCGATCTAGAGTGCTCAATGGTTGCCATAGGTGAACACCTCTGAGTCGGATGAGCGAGGATGTCTCCACCACGCGTGTTGTAGTAGACTAGTGCCCATAGCCAACAAGTTAAGAACCTCGAATCGGTGGTGGGACCAAGGATGATTCGGTACACCGTAAGCGTGCCCTGAGTGCACGGAGCATCTAGCACGAAGGCCGGCGTTTGTGCTGATGTTTTGCGTGAGTGCACTTATTGTGACATATATACTGTGATTGCAATGCATGTAGGGAAGGAACCACTGCACCGGGTAAGGGGTATGGTCGTTATAATTGGTCAGCTGCATATTGACTATTGCTTTGTTTATCACCCTTGGGGTGGATGTCCATATGCAGGTGTTGCGGGCTGATTTGGATTGAGCAGGCTGAAGCCCTTGCTGCTGCTTATAGGCCCTTGAAGGCCGTGCGAATAATTGTATTTCATGTGTGGTCGTCCTGCGTGCCGATGTATGAAACCACATCTTGTAAAGAAAAACATGTAAGGCCTTAAGGCCATGAGCATTTGTGTACTTGTATACATTCCTGGTGTTATATATAAATGTGTTATTTATATATTTAGTGGACATTCATTGGATGAGTTCTTGCAAATTATAAACTTCCGCTAGAATGCTTTGAGTTAAGATGCGAGTAGAAAGTAATTTTGATATTCATACGTGATTTCGTCGTTTGTCTGTGAAATATTGCGTGGGGCCCCGGCTGGACCCTTTATTATATTCCATGTGACGGATGAAGGCGTTACACCATCAGTATGGGGCTAGCAGGATTGACCTTCTTTATATTTATTTCGGCAATTCTTAACATGCATAGGAGCTCGGGCAGTGTCTTGTCTATTTCATTCATATTATAGTTCAAGACGAACTGCTCATAACTGTTTGGCAACGATTGCAGGATCAGGTCTAAAATCAACTCTTGGCCCAGGGGAAAGCCTAGCCTCTCAAGGTTCCCCATATACCCAATCATCTTGAGAATGTGAGTCCATACTAGGTCTCGAGCTCCCATCTTACACTGAAACAAGGCCTTGGTGACGTCAAACCTCTCTTGTCGAGCTTGCCCTTGAAACTTTTTCTTGAGATGCTCGTCAATTTCTTTGCAACCCATATTCTCATGTTGCTTATGAAGCTGAGAGTTCATGGTTACCAACATGAGGCATTCGACATCCAAGGAGTCAACATGATGCTTCTTATAAGCATCATTATCAGAACGGGACGCATTCCTGGCTGGCTCTTCAGAGGATTCCTCTTCCAAAACATAGAGCTTACGCTCTTTCCTAAGAAAAAATCTCATGTTTCTGTACCAGTCCAAATAGTTCGTCCCACTCAGTTTCTCCTTCTCAAGGATGGCTCTGAGGGACAAGGTGGAATGAGATCCACTTGCCATGGAAATTCTACAAGAATTTAAAAAAGTAAAATCTGTACTACATTTCAAAATACAATTTTCATTTCAATTAGGACTTTAATTAAATTACTCCCACTATTTTAATCAAACTGATAACCCTCGATATCAATTCAGATAGTTTATGCGAGCTACTCTTTTAGTGGACAAGATCCATATTTTACTAACACCATGAGTCAACTTTCGCTTTTCTCTCACAATACAGTTATTTAGGTAGGCAACGCGTGTCGATTACATCACTATGCAACTCTTGTATGGTTGGTGAAAAAATCCTTATTCGCATCCATCATATGGTGCATGCCAACCCTATGCCTCTAGGCACTCAACCTTTGAGGTCACCCAGTTATGTTTGACCCGATGTCGATAGTGGGATATCACAATTATCCGCTTTGGCAAGCCCATCTTCATCGATCGAGGTAGGAATAGTGTCATCCATTGGAAGGCATACGAATACTTAATATTACTTAAGGGATTTAAGATACTTGATTAACTCTTAATCATGGTCAACAATTAACCGATGTGCACATCCACAAAATAAAACTTACAACAGTCATAATCCAAATGCATCCCATATGTGCACAATGAAATCATCAACACTTAATGTACTGGGATAAATCTGAACATCCAAAACCTTTCTAAATCTTCAGATTTATATTCACTGGACATAAGCAACACCAACTCCACTTACACAGTAGACAAGCTCATCTCTCTATATGAGATTCAAAATCTAACACACACTTAGTTTCACAAACCAACAAGAGGGACAATTATGGTTAAGGAGTAACAAGGATATCAACTAAGATATCATAACGAAATCACATACATTCTTGGAGGGGTTCTAAGAATAGATTTGGGTACTTAGAACACTTCTAAATTTCAAGATCTACAACAATAAATTTATCAACTTCTGAAATAATGATCATCGCAGGAACCTCCCTCTTATAGCACTGTTGGGTTTTGTTATACATCACAACAGTTATGCGCAGCGGAAATGGAACAAGAAAACTCAAAATAGTTCGGATTTAGCGATGAACATTGATTAATAAGTAAAGTACTGTAAAATTTTTTTTACCTTTGAGGGATTGAGTCAATACTCAACCAAGGTGCTCCGAATGATTCCAACGAATGGCAACGTCTGGAGTTCCGAGCATAGAATAGTGTCCATGCCTCAACAGGTGGTCCACATAAACGAGAGAACCCTTAGACTCTTGTCCCACAAGATCTAGGTTAGAAGAAAACACTCTGCGTCTTCACAGACTGCTAGTTCTGCTCCAGGAGAGGCAACGAAAATTAGTACAATGCCTTGGAAACACTTTTCGGTGATGTACAAGGATGGCGCACGGTCGGCGACGAGATCGGCGTTCACGGCCTTGGCGGAACAATTCTGACGGGAGGCAGAAGAAGCCGACTCGCGATTAGGTCAAAACGTATCGTCACTTACTTGGTTTACTGTACATATCATATATATACTGAATACCGAGCCAACCCATTCCAGCAAACCGCGCCGAACCGGACTTAAAGGAAATAAACCGGATGAAACAGAATTCTTCGAGTATTCACGTCGATATTCGACGAATCAACATTTGACTCGACGAATCGTTGAGTGCACTCAACCCACTCAACGCCAGACTCGTTGAATCAACACTTGACTCGACAAATCGTTGAATGAACTCAACATACTCAATGCTAGACTCGTCGAATCAATACTTGACTCAATGAATAATTAGATGAACTAAACGCACTCAACTCCAGACCCGTCGAATCAATATTTGACTCAACGAAGGTGTCGAATGGTCTCGACGCTCTCAGCGCTAAATTTGACAAGTCTACATTTGACTCAACGAAGGCGTCGAGTGGTCTCAAAGTACTCAACGCCATCATTCAACATATCAACAATTGGCTCGACGAATTGTCGAGTGGTCTCAACACTCTCAATGCTAACTCGTTGAATCAACACTTGAATCGACGAAAGCGTCGAGTGGTCTCGACGCACTCAATGCCTGGCTGAGTAGACTTGACACACTCAATGCCTGGCTCAGTCCAGTCCTTCACTCATCTCATGTAAGTGCTTGGTCCTTCACTCATCACATGAGTAAGACAATTATAATCCAATCTTCCAAATTCTCCAAACGCTCTTATGTGCGACCCTGATAGGCTCATACTGCATTGACAGTGAGACTACATGTTTGATCACTTTCAGATCACAATGGTAACACTAACATTTTAGTAGTTGGCCTAGTGGAGAAAATGAAAGGAGGATGTACGGGTATCATACATGAATGCCATACTTGTAAATAAGTTGTTATGGTGTAGCCTAAGACTCACCTTATATAAAAAGGTGTCATGCTTGTAAGGAGGACAAGAAGACTTTAATGGAAGTTTAGTTTCTTTAGTTTTCTCCTCCTTGCCCTTATCTTCGTCTCTTTTCTCTGGTTATCTATTCCTCAAGCCTTCCGCTTGTTAGTTAATTTACAATTCTTGCGTTCGTATTCGCACTGGTGAACTCGTAACGACTTAAGATCATTACAGAGGCCATCAAAAACATTTTAAAAAAGTGGGAGAATGATGCAGGCCAATGGTTCCGACGGATAAAACAACGCGCTCTTGGGTTCGACAATCAAAGTAGATATGTAGCCTGTGGTACCTCTCTAAGACACTACCAATGATGTCAACCAAATAGTGGTTCAAACTTTAACAATACACAACGCAAAGGGTCGCTACCCCTTTTAGAGATTAAATAAGGGCTATATGCTAATGTTCGCTCAAGTGAATAGGACCTACCCGATCCAGACAATTAGCAATTCAAATTAAAATCTATCTGCAAGCCTTCACAAATTCAATTAGAGAAGATCCGGACAAAAATAGCGATTTAAACAAAGTCCAAAATTGATCCCAAAATTATTTTTAAACGAGGTAGACCGAATCACTTGAACTCGAGGAGAAATCAAGGATAATGAATCTGATTCCTACTAGCGATCACGAGATTTACCCGATCCGATTTATACGAAAATATTTGGAAGAAAGATGCTTGAAATTTCAGATTTAATTAAGCACTAATTTCAATGTAAAATTGGACTAACACTTGCCTTCTAATCCACCAAATATCGCAATATTATAGAAGAAATACACAAGAGATGGTTTAGAATTTCGTTACCCAATCCCAAGAAAATCTGTCCACAAATATGAGTGGAGGAAGCACACACGACGGTGGATGGATCTATTTCCACGCAAATCCACGGATCCTCACCGGATGATGAAGACGCGAGCCGTTTTCCTTTGCAATAACCCTAGGAGAGGGTGAACTTTGTTAGCCAAATTTATCAAGGACGAGAGAGAAAAGGTGGTGGCAAAAATATTGATAAGGGGGAAGGGTTGTCGGTTTTTCTTATGGAAGAAAAGGAGCATTGCTCGGGTTGGGTGATGGAGGTGAACCTTGTTAGACAAATTTATCAAGGATGAGAGAGAAAAGGTGGTGGCCAAAATATTGATAAGGGGGAAGGGTGGTCGGTTTTTCTTATGGAAGAAAAGGAGCATTGCTCGGGTTGGGTGATGGAGGTGGGTGGCCGAGAGTGAGAAGGGGAGGGGGAGAGGGTGGTGGCTTGGAGTTGGCCGAACCCTAGAGGAGTGGTAGTGGCCGGCGGCTAGGGGAGAGGGAGGCTCGGGTTTGGTGTGGAAGGAGGGTGGCCGAGAGACTTGGTGAAGGAGAGCTAAGGAAGAGAAATTCACAAAGAGGGGGAAGGGAGGAGGAGGAGTGGAGGCCGAACTTGGAGAGGGAGAGGGGGAGGCTGGCGGCTTGGAGAAAGAGGGGAGAGGGTGGCAAAAAACTTGCCAAGAGGAGGAAATTCTCTCAAGAATTAGATTTTTCAATTTTATCATCAACTTAACAAATCCTTTAATAACATGGCCTTATATAGGCTACACCACTAAATCTCCTCATTTAGAAATAAAATAAGCGTGAGATGGATATAAGCACCCATTATAAACATGAAATAGAAAATACAATTACTAAATGCATGACATAAAACAATAGATTGTTATAAGCACCCATCATACATGAAATAAAATACAATTTTGAAATGCATGAAAATAAAAATGCTTAAAATGAAAATTGCTTAACAATATATATTTATAATTATATAATTTTATTTGAAGGTAACGGCGACGGCAGACGTCGTGCAAAACATGTAGCGGTGTTGGCGAAGAACGTCGTGGTAGAATCCCATCTTCAAGCTTGCGGCAACGATCGTCCCAATCAACAAATTCTCTATGCCGGGGATCAACGACCACATCAGCAACGTCGCCATCAAGTCTCCCCCACTCAAAATTACTCATCACCAATGAGTGGCCCATGAGGGGAGAACAATCGAAAGCAGCAGCAATAGGGGGCAAATGTGGCCTCATAATCCAAGTTGTAGTAGCATGATCATCCCACAGCAATGAGAACCTGTCAGACATAGGAAAAGCAAAACTTTCGAGGAAACTCGAAAGGGTGTCAAACAAAAGAAATATAACTTGAATCTTAACATCCGGTTCAAGAACCAAAGAGTCCACGTGGAAAATAGATACGATAGAACTAACACTCCGCAACCCAAGAGAACATTTAGTGATAGGGAGAAACGACGAAGAAAGTCACTCAGGTGGAAAAGAGACGTACAATAAAAAGTCCGGAAACTTGAAATAAAGTGAAACACCCTGTGCTTTATAAAAATCTGAAAGAAAAGCATGAAATCCAGAGATCTTCATATCCATGGATGGATCGGCATTTCAACGTATTAAATTATTAACTGAGCCAAAAGACATCCGCTCGGGGAATGACCAAACTAAAACCAAATCACCAATTCTAGCGTAGGACATTCTCAGAAGGGAGCGGAAGTGCGTGCGACATAAATTAAAATGAAACGCTAACATCCTAGATACATGTAAAAGAAGGTCGTAAATAGGTGGAGTGAAAATGTGTGCCATTGGATTGGAAGAATAAATATAGCATGATAAAACTAAATCTAGGGGCACAATCGCCGGGGAATCAGAATCAGTTGAGGTCGAGGACAGAACCGTTGATGGACACGTAGAAAAATGAACTATCAAAGGTGACGCGTGCAAGACCCCTATCCGTCACATATCATATAGCAGTAGGTCCGGCCGGGGCCCGACGCCATATACCACAGACAGACCGGTGGGTTACTAGATGAAACCATTCAACCAATACACACGTCCTACACAGAGCATCTAGCAGAAGTAATTTATTAAGTTGCACAAGTAAGAACCCAGCCACAGGCACGAATGTCCACTAACAAAACCCAGTAGGAATGAACTACAAAATACACAAAAGTACTGGCCTTAAGGCCTTACAAGAGTTCACAATAATTAAACAGTGTCTTACAAACTTCGGCTCGCAGGCTGGTCACACATGATTTAAATAAGTAAACAAACAAGGCCTTTGAGGGCCAGCTCAGCAACTTGGGCTTTGGCCCGCTATTTTGCCGCTCGTCTCCATGGTACCTGCAAGCACAAATCACCGCAACGGTGGCAAACAAGAATAACGGTCAGCTAAAGCTGACCAAACTATAACGATTCCGCCCCCGATCTCGGGGCGACAAAGCTCTTTCCCTACACTTGTTAGCAAAATAAGCAATATAGTGAATAAACATAACATCACGGGTGCACGCACACACTGCCATACACCCCGTGCTTTCAGGGCACTTACTCGGTGAACTCGGTCCACCACCGCCTACAGGACGGCAAACTCGTGAGCAATATAGTCTTCATGGCTTAAGCCAAAGATCCTCCCTCTATGTCATCGACAGGCCACTAAACCAAACCACATAGAGCAGGTTCGGTTTCACTCAACTCACTGCTCACAATGCCACGACACTAAAAATCATCGGCGCGAGCTAAGTTTCACCGTAACCCGTAAATCAATCAACCAACGTACATAACCTGGTTATGTACAAAGATGGCTCCCGGGCCACCAAAGATGGCAGAAACACGCTTCTGCCCAGATTTCCGGGTGCGCCTTGGGGTTAATCCCCAAGGATCCCTGCTGCAATCTACCACGTAAAAATCCGAAAAACACAAAAGGCATGAAGTCTTCTCCGGCTAACAATGCATAGAAAATCATCACCGATCCAGACCAACACGTCCGGGTAGGCTTCACACACCATGCCTATGCCCGTACTTCGATTACAGACTCTAAATAAGGGGTACTTTATATATCTACCCCAAGGAATAACTCAAACTTGCCTCACACTCGCGGGAGAGGGTTTTCCCATGCAAAAGAAGAAGAGCTTCACATGCTCAAGATGAGAATCATTACCCTAGTGTTTCTCCTCGACGCCATGGAAAACTACGCGGATGAAAAGCACCGCGATGATCTTGCCTCCGCAGATCTGGGCTCGGTTTGCAATTTTGCGCTCCGAATCTCCTACGGCAACCGGATCTCCCTCTTCCTTCTTCCTCCTTGCTCTCCCTTCTCTCTAGGGTTTAGAAAGAGAAAATCCAAATAGAATGAGGGTTTCTAAGCCCTATTCCCGGGTATATCCCAGCAAGAACAGCCCTAAACTTTTGGATCCCAAAATAAGGAAACGGACGACCACGATTCGCACCTAAAATGAACTTCCTGGGCCGAACACGGCTTGCGACATGCCCGTTTCCATGGCCGTGTGCCTTAATTGACACCGAAACCATCGCGTCCCGAAAAGAACACGAGCACTCTACACGCCCGTATCGGGATTGACACGCCCATGTCACCCAGTACACGCCCATGTAGCTGGGCGTGTTCCTCCAACAACACAGGTCCAAAACGTCCAGAGCACGACATGGCCATGTGACACGCCCATGTCATATGCCGTGTGCTACACGCCCTGGGACATGCCCGTGTCCCATGCCGTGTAGCTGCCTTAGAGCAAATCGCCAAATGACCCGAGCAGGACACGCATATTCAACACGCCCGTGTCCAATTTGCCACACTCGTGTCGGACCCGAAAACGCCTGGGCTCAGGCCGTACGTCCTCAATCAACGATCATTGAGTGAAAGACTTTGAGTGCCTAACACGCCCTGGGACACGCCCGTGTCCCAGGCCGTGTTCACTGCCCAGACGATCGTTGACTGCAATTTCGTCGAGCACGCGACCATCACCGAACCCGAGCACGACATGCCCATGGGACACGCCCGTGTCCCAGGCCGTGTCACCTCTACCAAATCCCAGACTTAGCTCAAAACACCACTCGTCACTCTTTTGAGTTTCGGGGCGTTACAACTCTCTCCCTCTTAAAAAAATTTCATCCACGAAATTACCAAAGGAAAAGACAACAAAAAACCAAAAGCGATACCTGAGTGAAATAACTCTGGGTGCTCCTCAAGCATGGTCTGCTCCCGTTCCCAAGAGAGCTCCTCACGACCGTAATTGTCCCAACAGACCTTGACCATTCTGATCTCCTTGTTACGAAGTCGCTTGACTTCAGAGTCCTCAATACAAACGGGTTTGACCCTAGTTGTCAACCCTTCGTCCACCGGTACTCGATCAACTGCGATCACCTGTGTAACGACTCTAGCGCGTACGTAACAGCGTTACAGCTCCGCTCTCCAGGCATCGCTACCGGGCTACAACCCAAGCACCCCAACCTCTTTCCAGCCAACTGGCGGGTTGTTGGTGGCCACAGCCTCCCTTTGATGAACAAACTCGACAGTTAAGTTGGGCCTTACGGGGACTTCCCAGGAGGTCACCTATCCAAGTACTACTCCAGTCCGAGCACGCTTAACTATGGAGTTCTTTCACTTCTCATCACCACTTGAGCTGCAGCTCAATTGGTGACGAGAGTTGAAATTTCACTCATCAAAGGGAGGCTGTGACCACCAATAACCCGCCTGTGGAGGGAGAGGGGTTGGGGTGCTTGGTCTGCAGCCCGGTAGCGATGCCTGGAGAGCGGAGCCGTAATGCTGTTACGTACACGCCAGGGTCGTTACAACTTGTGAAGGCTCTAGCACCGCCTTCCGCAACACTGAAATGTGGAATACGTCGTGTAGACCACTTAACTCCACCGATAGCTTCAGACGGTAACCGCGAACTCCACGTTTCGGTGCTTGGCATTGTAGTATTTATCTTATCTATCCTGAGCGATCAGCAAACACACCTGAATGGTTCGCACCAATGAAGTAGTGTTTTCCACCTCTTGCTTTTTGTACAACCTTGCCTCACTCGTTTCTAGCCACGACAACGGTGTGCGACACTTTCTACCAAATAAGGCCTCGAAGGGCGTCATTTGTATGCTCGCTTGGTAATTGTTGTTGTACGCAAACTCAACCAAATACAGACGATCTTCCCACTGCTTTCTAAAGTCCATAACGCACATGCAAAGCATGTCCTCGATTGTCCTGTTGACCCTCTCGGTCTGCCCATCCATCTGCGGATGAAAGGTTTTGCTGAACTTCAACTTAGTCTCCAGCATTTGCTGCAATAACCTCCAGTTATTAGACGTAAAACGTCCATCTCTATCAATCACGATGATGTGGGGTACACCGTGCAGTCTGACATTGTTATCTACATACACCTTCACAAATTTCTCCACAGAATCGTCCTTCCTATGTTGAACGAAGTGCAACACTTTTGTTAACCGATCTACGATCATCCAGATGGTGTCGTTTGCCTTTTGCGACCTTGGCAAGCAATGCACAAAGTCCATCGAAATGTCGTCGAACTTCCACTCCAGAACAGGCAATGATTTCAAGAAACCCCAGGTTTTTGGCACTCTGCCTTCACTAAGGCGCAAGTCTAACACTTTGCCACATATAGTGCCACATCCTACTTGAGTCCTGGCCACCAGAACGACTTATTCAGATCTCGGTACATCTTCGTGCTCCCTGGGTGAATTGAGTACTTGGTATGATGAGCCTCGTACATCAACTCCACCCGTAGATTTCCCACGTTTGGGATGCAAAAATGACTGTCCTTCCTTAGCAGTCCATCTTCAACTGAAAACTGGGAGTTTGACCTATCTGAAGCTGCATCCATGATCTCCTTCATGCTTCTATCCAATTCCATAGCCTGTCAAATCCGATCAGCCAGGTCATACTGAACTTCCGTTCAGCTCAACAACGCGTTGGTGCTAGTCTGCTTGTCAACACAGCAGATGACTAACGCCTCCAACTCCTGAATCAACCGCCCATCAAGAATCAACAACCAGTTGGCTTAAGCAGGAGCCCTACGACTCAACGCATCCGCAACTGCATTTCCTTTCCCGGGCACATAATGAATTTTGAACGTATAGTCCCCCAAGAACTCCATCCATCTCCGCTGCCTCATGTTCAGATCCTCCTAATCCAATAGGTATTTCAGGCTCTTGTGGTAGGTATAAATATCGACCTTTACGCCGTACAAATAGTGCCTCCACAGCTTTAGCGCAAAAATCACGGTCGCTAACTCCAAGTCGTGGACCAGATATTTCCTTTCGTGCACTTTCAACTGACGCGAGCAATATGCAATAACACTACCATGCTGCAGCAGCACACAACCCAAACCACTGCTTGAGGCATCGCTGTATAATTCAAAACCTTCGGTCCCACTCGGCGAACTTTGCATTAGCGTCGTGGTCAACCGACTCTCCAGCTCCTCGAAAGCTTGTGCGCACTCAGGCGTCCAAAAACCTTTTGATCTTTCCTCATCAAAGTCGTGAGGAGGTAACTCTATCCGCGAGAAGTTCTCTACGAAGCGTCTGTAGTAGACGGCTAGCCCCAGAAAACTCTGGTCTTCCGCTCCCGAACGCAACACAGGCTACTCGCGTATCATAACTATCTTCAATGGATCCACTGTAACACCCACTCTACTAACTTTATGACCGAGGGACGCTACCTAGGATAACCCAAAACTCACGTTTGGAGAACTAGGCATAGAGATGGTTCCTCTTTAGCATTTCCAACACCAAAAGAAAATGATTGAAGTGATCCTCTTGCTCTGCGAGTACACCAATACGTCATCGATGAAGACGACCACAAAATGGTCTAGGTACTCTCTGAACGATCTGTTCATCAAATCCATGAACAATGACGGCGCATTAGTCAGCCCGAACGGCATGACCGTAAACTCGAAATGTCCATACCTTGCGTCGAACGCTGTCTTTGGGACATCTCTTTCCCTTATCATAAGCTGATAGTAACCGGACTTAAGATCAAATTTTAAGTATACCGATTACCCGACCAACTGATCAAAAGATCATCAATCCTTGGGATCGCGTACTTGATCTTTTCCGTTAACTTTTTCAGTTCTCTGTAGTCGTTACACAGCCGCAAACTTCCGTCCTTCTTCTTAACAAAGATGACCGGCGTGCTCCAAGGAGATGAACTTGGACGCACATAACCTTGCTCCATCAACTCTTCCAGTTGAGCCTTTATCTCCGTCATCTCCTTAGGCTTTAACTTATATGGAGAGCGTGGCACAGGTTTGGCACCTGGCACTAGCTCAATCGTGAAGTCAATCTCTCGCTACGGTGGGGCTCAAGGGAGACCATCAGGGAAACACATCAGGATATTCGGATACACCCGAGATACTATCCAATGTAGGCTTAGGCTTCGAAGCCTCCCATAGTGGCAGTAACGACGCTTGCAAGTCGAACTCCTTACTCCCACACCGTAACCTTGCGACACAAACTCTCTTTTCGTGTGCATCGAACGACCACTGAGAAATAACACATCCAAATTGTCCTTTACAATCGAAGGATATACTCCGATGCGCAATACAAATCCTTCGGACAAAAGGAGTGTGAAGTTCCCGTATCGAAACTATGCCCTCGCCGGATTACCAAAAATCCAAAACAAAGCCTAGAACTTGCAGTCCTAAGCTAACGCACATAAGATAACAGGTATAAGAAGCTAAATTGCAATTAATTAACTCATACCTGTCAACTCGACAGTCGGCCACATGGCCTCCTGCAGGCCAAGGATGTCAACTCTCCGTTGGACTGGAGTATACTGCGATGCGGTGGACTCCACCGCCTTGCCCTTCTCCTCAGATGTTGCCCCCGGCTTCTTCTCGGACATTGGGCATCCGCTCCAACAATCCCGGGCATAATGTCCCGGCTTGCCACAATTAAAGCATGCACCCGGTGCACTACCTGTAGTCGCCCCCGAAGCACCAAATGAAGGGGCTAGACCCGAAGTCCTAGCCTTTTTATTCCACCTTCGGAAACCGGACTTCGAATTCGGCACCTTGAACTCTGACTTCTTAGCACCAGAGTCTTCAACTTCTCCTGCCATAGCTTTCATTATCTTCTGAGCACCCTCCCGACAATCTCGGACAAAGTGCCCTTTCTTGCCACAAGAATGGCAATTGTAAGTAGTCTGGCTAGTTGATGGTCTAGCTTCTTTTCTCAGCATTCTGCGGTAGGCAGTCCTTATAGGATCTGCAGGGTTTGGTACCCTATTCACTGGTATTTGATTAGTTTTCCTCAACTCTACTTCCAAAGTTCTGGCCGACTCCACCAAGGCTCGGAATCCCAATAGCTTTGGTCCTAGCAGTAGGATACGCAACTCGCTGCGTAGACCATTATAAAATATATTGACTATGGACTGCTCACTTTCCCACTCCAAGCCTGGGTAGCACCTTATCATAAGGAACATTTGCAAATATTCGTTGACTGAGTGCGCTCCCTGCAACATAATCATGTTCATCTGCTGCCCTAATGGGCCTCTAAATGACATTTGCTCCATCACACCGCCGGGTATTGGGGCCATCTCAGGGACAGAGGGTTGCACATTTCTTCCATGTTATGCGTTGGTCATAGCGAACACCGCTTCAACTACCTTTCTTATGGTTTCAATAGAAGTAGGGGTCTCAGGCACGTCGCTGGGTGCAGTACTTTTCTCAGAAAGTGTGCGTTTAGACTGCCATGCGCCACTCTCGGACACCTATAGTCGTACGAAACACCAATAAGTGACCGAACAAAATTGCAAAAAGCAATTATAGGAACACACAGGTTCCTCAAACATGTGTATTTTCATTCCTAAGTGGACATTCATGGGTTCTTTTCATGTTATAACGATGACGCACACACATGTGCTCACCACCCCTTAAAGTGAATTCGTCCACGAATTCATTTAAGCCTGACCAAAACTTGTAGTCTGATACCAAATGTGCTTTGGCGTAGCGGAAGCGTGGTGGGCCCATAACCCACAGGTCGTAGGATCGAAACCTCCCTCTGATACCAAATCGTAACACCCTTATCCGTCACATAGCATATAGCAGTAGGTCCGGCCGGGGCCCGACGACATATACCACGGACAGACCGGTGGGTTACTAGATGAAACCATTCAACCAATACACACGTCCTACACAGAGCATCTAGCGGAAGCAATTTATTAAGTTGCACAAGTAAGAACCCAGCCACAGACACGAATGTCCACTAACAAAACCCAGTAGAAATGAACTACAAAATACACAAAAGTACTAGCCTTAAGGTCATACAAGAGTTTCCAGTAATTAAACAGTGTCATACAAATTTCGGCTCGCAGGCCGGCCACACATGATTTAAATAAGTAAACAAACAAGGACTTCAAGGGCCGGCTCAACAACTTGGGCTTTGGCCCGCTATTTTCCGCTCGGCTCCGCGGCACCTGCAAGCACAAATCACCGCAACGGTGGCAAATAAGAATAACGGTCAGCTAAAGCTGACCAAATTATAATGATTCCGCCCCCAATCTCGGGGCGGCAAAGCTCCTTCCCTGCACTTGTTAGCAAAATAAGCAATATAGTGAATAAACACAACATCACGGGTGCACGCACACACGGCCATACACCCCGTGCTCTAAGGGCACTTACTCAGTGAAATCGGTCCACCACCGCCTCCAGGACAGCAAACTCGTTAGAAATAAAGTCTTAATGGCTTAAGCCGAAGACCCTCCCTCTATGTCATCGGCAGGCCACAAAACCGAACCACATGTAGCAGGTACGGTTTCACTCAACTCGATGCTCACATTGCCACGACACTAAAAATCATCGGCGCGAGCTAAGTTTCCCCGTAACACGTAAATCGATCAACCAACGTACATAACCCGATTATGTACAAAGATCGCTCCCGGGCCACCAAAAATGGCAGAAACACGCTTCTGCCAAGATTTCCGGGTGCGCCTTGGGGTTAATACCCAAGGATCCCTGCTGCAAGTTACCACGTAGAAACCCGAAAAACACAAAAGGCACGGAGTCTTCTCCGACTAATAATGCATAGCAAATCATCACCGATCTAGACCAACACGTCCGGGTAGGCTTCACACATCATGCATATTCCCGTACTTCGATTCCGGACTCTAAATAAGTGGGACTTTACATATCTACCCCAAGGAATACTGCAAACTCGCCGCACACTCGTGGGAGAGGGTTTTCCCATGCAAAATAAGAAGAGCTTCACATGCTCAAGATGAGAATCGTTACCCTAGCGTTTCTCCTCGGCGCCATGGAAAACTACACAGATGAAAAGCACTGCGATGATCTTGCCTCCACAGATCTGGGCTCGGTTTGCGATTTTGCGCTCTGAATCTCCTCCGCCAATCAGATCTCCCTCTTCCTTCTTCCTCCTTGCTCTCCCTTCTCTCTAGGGTTTAGAAAGAGAAAACTCAAATAGAATGAGGGTTTCTAAGTCCTATTCCCGGGTATATCCCATTCGCACTTAAAATGAACTTCTTGGGCCGAACACGGCTTCCGACATGCCCGTGTCCATGGCCGTGTGGCTCAATCGACACTGAAACTGCCGCGTCCCGAAAAGAACACGGGTACTCAACACGCCCGTGTCGGGATTGACACGCCCGTGTCACCCAGTACACGCCCGTGTAACTGGGCGTGTTCCTCTAACGACACAAGTCCAAAATGTCTAGAGCACGACACGAGCATGTGACACGCCCGTGTCACATGTCGTGTGCTAGACACGCCCTAGGACACGCCCGTGTCCCAGTCTGTGTAGCTGCCTTAGAGCAACTCGCCAAATGACCCGAGCAGGACACGGGTATTCGACACGCCCGTGTCGAATTTGACACGCCCGTGTCGGACCCGAACATGCCTGGGCTCAGGCCGTGCGTTTTCACTCAACGATCGTTGAGTGAAAGTATTTGAGTGCCTGACACGCCCTGGGACACGCCCGTGTCCCAGACCGTGTTCACTACCCCGACGATCGTTGACTGCAATTTCATCATCCACGCGACCATCGCCAAACCCGAGCACGACACCCCCCTGTAACACGCCTGTGTCCCAGGCCGTGTCACCTCTACCAAATCCTTGACTTGGCTCAAAATGCCACCTGTCACTCTTTTGAGTTTTGGGGCATTACAACGCGTAGTCAGATCTACGAGGTGCGGTGAAAAGACCAAAATACTAGTGCACTCAACTTATAAATATCTAAACGCTGAGACAACGCCAATGTAGGAACTAATAAAGTGGGTGTGGCACCAAAACTCAGACAAGGACTACCAGATCCACGTCCTAAAAAATCATCTAATGTAGGCAAATAAATAGGAGGAAGGGTCGACAAAATTAATCACGGGAAAAAATCCAATTCAGTATAATTTTCATCCAACGGTTACAATATCAAGGAATTCTCATCCGAGTCTATATCAATAACGTCATACAAAAGTACAACTCTCTCGCTAGAAAATTCTTCCGCACTAGATATATCATCAAAATTAGAATCAGTAAAGGTCTCAGAAATAGGCAAAATCGAACCCGACAAAATTTCTAATTCACAAGTAGCTTCAGGAAATGGTGATAACATCAAAGAGATATCCTTCGGGTTCTCAGCGTTTAAATAATCCAAAAATAACCTTCCCTCATAAGGTAATTCATCCATAATAATACAAGGGACATCCTCACTCTCAGATTCCTCAGATGACTCAAACACAATCTCAGCTGGTGTAATTATAGGCTCTATCACGATGGGGATCGTAGCCTGGAGAGGGCACTCAATAATAGGGTGATCTAACACAACGCTAGCAGAGCATGTAATAGGCAACGATATACTCTCACAGATCAGAATTGCATCATCCCATACATCATCTCCCAAATCACTAGGTATCCCATCAATGTCAAAATCATCAGAATCGCCGTGCACTATCATACATGACAGAATACTCTCATCTAGTTGGTCATCCTCAGAATCAGGAGATACCACATCTACATCAGAATCCTAAGGGGTATCATACACAATCTCAGGAGGCTTAGACATCGAAGCTAACGGTGGCAATGCCCTAGTAGTAATATCGTTCGAGTCCAAAACATAGGGCCAAAACTGCCTATTGTCCCTAACGGTGGGAGTAGACACACATTAAGTAGTCCTAGCTTTGTAGGGAGAGGATCTAGTCTAAGGCATATGGTCACTTCTATAAGCAGCTATGTGTCTAGTGCCATAACTATACACACTCAAGGTTGTGGTGATATTAGTATGAAGGTAGTCAGGGTCAAATTGAAATGTAAGAAGGCTACGCATTTGCGGCCAAACATATTGATAATTTCCTACACGATGCTCTTCGTTTAGCCAAAACAACTGGGCTTGACCTACTAATCTATCTCGGGCGACGACAATCTTTTGGTGGTAGTCCCATTCTTGACAATAAAAATAAGTTTCCATTCCCTTAAGCCAGCCGCTAAATATTTTAGGACTCCCATAACCGTCATAAGTGGGTACCTCAATCTTAGCATGAGGAAAAGCGTGGGGACAGTTGGGCTTCCTAAGGTAAGGGGGCAAGGTTGGATTGTGGTTAGCCATATCTCAAGACAACAAATAATCGAATCGGGAATCATAAAGGTCCTGGGCCATTTTAGTGGGGACGGGACAGAAAAACCTACTCGAATCTTGTGCGCATGCAATGAAGAAATGGTTCTGGCCAAATAAAATCTAAGAAAGATGGATTTGTTCCCGCTTAATAACTTGGGTAGTAAAATATTTTTTTTGATTTTCTTGATGAAAATAATATGGAGATTATTAAAAAAAATTTGTTTGATTTTTTGCAAAAAAATAAAAGTTTTAGACCGCTATTTGCAGACCAAACATAAAAAATTTATTTTATTTTTTTGAACAATGGATAGTGCAAGTGCGTGCCGGCGTTCTAAGAAAAGGGGAAGGGTGACAATTAGAAAATTGACACGAATAAATTAGAAAATCCTTTGCATTAACTGCTGGATTTGAATAAATTTGAATTCCATAACTAACTGAATATGAAATCCTGAAATCGTCGATCTCTCAAGAAAATCGTCGATCTGAGCTCGACTATCGTCGACCTGAGCTCAGAGATTGGAACTTGACATGTCGATCTAAGCTCAGAGATCTGGATTTTTGTTAGAGACAGAAACGTCGATCTGAGCTCGAAGATCGTCGAACCGAGTTTGACGACTCGTTAAACTGAGCTCAGAGATAGTCGAACTGAGTTCGACGCCTCGTCGATCTGAGCTCGACGATAATTGCCTTAGTCTCACTGCACTTGTAGTCTGAACTAGGAGGTCTTGGGGGCAGCTTTCAAACCTAAGTACTAAGCCTTAGATCTATTCTAGTTGACCTTTAAATCTATACAATGAGGTCAAGACACATTCTTAAGGACATAGTGATCCTTACCCAAATCAGTAATAGGGTGTTCCAACAATCTCCCCATATTTGGGTTAGGATTACTATTTACAAGATATAGGAATTTGAAAGCATACAAGCAGAAACAAAAGCAAATACAACATTGCAAAATAGAGAAGAACAATATTGCAGAAGCAAATGAAAAATCACAGCAGATTGTCAGAGAGAGATATATACTGTTCAGCTTACATAATTAGTCCTTTTCCTTGCCCTTTTTGAATAGAATTTCTCTGTTGGGATTTTCAGCTTCTTTCTTAGATCTTCTGTCATCAGCAGCACCTAGGTAGGTTTGAGATTTTGGTCTGGGGACAACTGCCTCTAGGTGCAACTTCATGTAACTTTCTTGGTCAAATAATTTTCTAGAAGAATATCTCTCAAGCTCTTTCTTTCTTTGTTCAGACAATGTAGTAATATTTGAAGTATCTTTTCCTTATTCTCTTGCTTTCTTTATCTGGTCTAAAGCAGCTAATTCCTTCATCCTTGTTGTCCAAGAGATAGGATTGTTCTCTGGGTCTTCATGGGGAATAGGAGGTTCATATCTATTGAAAGTATCAGTAGGAGGATCTCTTGAGGGAACAATTTCTTTGAGCTTATATGGGAAAGGACCAGAATTTGAATCAATTGGGCCTTGTCCTTCCCTTTAATAAGGATGCTATCTGGATTGTCCTCTTGAATATACTCTGTATCCTCTTTGATTTCCTCTATATTGGCCTCTTTTGGACTGGTAGCCTCTTTGTTGATGTCCTCTGGATTGTGATCTATCTTTAGCCTGAGAAGAAATTTGAGTTATAGCATGAGAGGTTTGGTGTGTTGAACTTCCACCAGATCCTGCATCTGGAGAGGGAGGAGGAGGAGGAGGATGCTGATGGGATGTGTCTTTGTCATACTTCCTCCTCTTCTTCATAGCCTTCAATTGGTTCTTAGAAAACTGCATCCAGTGTTCAGTGATAGGACAATCATGCAGTATGTAGTAGGGAATATCATTATCATTGGTGGTTTTCTCTGCAGGGACTCTCTTCAAGGCCTTACTTCTTGCTTTCCTCTTCCTTGCAATGGTTGCAGAGGAGTCATCAGAATAAGTTCTAAATTCATCACTGTCTGAGCTTTGAGAATTGTCATACATCTCATCAACCCTTTTAATATATTCTTGCTGTTGTTTAGTTTGTTTAGATGAAGCAGCAGAAGCAGCAAGAATAGGAGCAGTAACAGAAACAGCAGCAGGAGCAGCACTAACAACAGAAACAGAAACACTAACAATAGGTGTAGCACAAACAACAGAAACAACATTAACAGCAGCAGCAGCAGCAACAGAAACAACACTATCCACAACAGCAGGCTCAATAACAATATCAGGCTCTAAAACACTAGCCTCTTTCATTATCATATCATCAGCAGTATCAAAACAAACTTTCTCAACAGCAGTATCAACACACACAACATCAGCAGTAGTAATTTCCACAGCCTTGATAGAATTGATGTAAGATAATATCAAGCTGGGACCACAGCTAGAGACAGACACAATGGCCTTAGTAAGATCTTCAGCTTCTTGAGCTGGAAGATATCTGCTATAGAGAGCATCAAATACTGAAATCAGTGACCTGAAGTCAACTGTACTGAAGAATAGAACTGGAGCTGGGGCTGGAGCAACTCACACTTCTTCTACTGGTGCAGACAGCATCACTTCTTCATTTGGCATCTCCCCCTGCCTGGATTCAGTGATAACTGGATCAAGGCACCCCAAAGAAGGACTTGCCTGATGAGGATGAAAAGAAGAAAGCCTGGCAGATAACTCATTGATTGATTGAAGAAGTGGAGCCATGGAGGTATCCAGCAAGAGTGTTAGCCTGGGAGCTAACAACTCATAAAGCTTATCTGCAAGGGCAGGAATGTCTACTTGCTCGAGGGATGCTTGAGTAGAGGTAGAGGATAAAGGTGCAGGGGTTGATGGTGTTGGTGGAGCTGCAGTTATGTGGAGAGAGGATGTGGATGGAAGTGGTATGAATGGTTGTGAAATGGGAATGGTGGTGATGGATGTCACTAGAATGGAGATGGATTGGATGAAAGATGGTTGAGCTAGAATATCTTGAAAAAGTTGTAAGTAAGAAGTAGAAGATGATGGGGGTCTAGAGGTGATGAAGGAGAATCATCCATAAAGGAATCATCTAATAGATTAAATGATGGAAGATGGATGGATGAATCGATGTCAAGAGGGGGATAATAATGTAGAGGATGGAATTGCTCTTGATGAGTGGCTGGAGGTGGTGAAGAAGTAGTTGGAGATGAAATTGAGATGGGAGAGGAAATTGTGACGGGGGATGAAATTGAGATTGAAATGGTGGATGTAGGGATGGTTGAAGAAACAGGAGGTGGAGATGGTGGAGATGAGGAGGAAGAAGGCAATTCTTCTAGGGGGGCAGATGCCTTAGGGGAAGTGACTAGAACAGTCCTTGTGCCTGAAGTGGTGGTAGCTGTAGGACCCCTGCTGGGTTTGGCAATTTGCCTATCCCACTTTCCAAAGAGAGCACAGGAGAGTCTTTTGGAAGCATTGATGTGCATACCATTGTACACAAGCAATTGGGGGCATCTGTTATGGAAGAACAAGCCTAAAATCATCCCAAAGTTAACAAAATTCTTGTTAATCTTCTTCTTAATTAAATCAAAAAAGATTTCTCCCCAATTCAGATGTTTCTTATCTACTATAGCAGCCATCAAACAAAACTGATACCTAGATATTGTATCATGAGCAGAATGTTTTGCTAACAGTACTTTTCCCACTACATCAGCCAAGAATCTATACTCCACTTAAAGGTTTTTCTTAAGCATTTGTTAGGGTTTGCTGCTGAATGTCCCTTTCTATCCAACATAGCAGAAAACTCTTCTCCAGACAATTCCACTATATCATATCCAGGACTTAATTGAAAAACTTCTGTTAGAAGAGCAGGAGTAAGGGATACCTGGGTTCCTGATATACTCCCGACCACAGTATTTTTATCCAGATTGTGGGCTGTGTACACCCATTCTTTAATCTCATCTGCAACATGTTTCATCCTTATAGTCATGATTGTCACCAACTGTTGCTCCTTAAACAGCTCTAGAATATCCTTGAAAAACTGATCACTTCCTTCAAATGAATCCATGTCTATATCAAAACCGGTGTCAAACTTCATTGCGGCTAAGACGACAACTGAAGCGGCCATGTTTTTCCTGCAAAAATGAACAAACAAGACCGAGTGCAGAGAGGTTTGGAGGGAAAGAAAGCTCTGCAGAAAGTATGAATGCCCAAAAGAGAACGACGGCCGAAAAATGAATTTTATATCAGGGTTCGACTCAGAAAAGGAAAGATCGTTTAACTCAGTTCGACGATCTGGGCTTCTAAAGGAATCTGAAAGGTCTTCAACATCATCGATCTCCGTTCGACGATATTGGAGAGCATCGAGCTGCGTTCGACGATCTTTGACTTGAAAGAGATAGCTTATCACTATCTGGAAAATGCTGAACTCCGGTCAACGATTTCTTAGAACGTTGATCTTCGTTTGACGATCTTTGGGAAAAATGTCGAGCGCAGTTCAGAGATCAGAAATAACCTATAGACACAAGAAAAATCAAGTTTTTAGCCTAGTCTTGGTCAATTTTAAGGTTTTAAAATCTTGGATCTTAATTTAAGCTTCCTCCATCTAACATTCTTAACTGATTCAGGAAGAATGTGTATTTCTTTTCATCCAAGGATTTGGTGAAAATATCTCCCCTTTGCAAATCAGTTGGGATATATTGAAGTTCAATTTTATTTTTCTCAACATTATCTCTTAAAAAGTGATGTCTAATCTCTATATGTTGTGTCCTACTATGGAAGACTGGATTTTGTGCTATAGAAATAACACTGGTGTTATCACAAAATATTTTTGACTTATCTAAGTTATAACCATAGTCTAGGAGTCTATTTTGAATCCACAATATCTGTGAGCAACAACTACCTGCTGCCATATATTCAGCTTCAGTAGTTGATGTGGACACAGATGTTTGTTTCTTACAAAAGCAGGAGACAAGTCTGTCACCAAGAAACTGACAAGTTCAACTGGTGCTTTTCCTGTCTACTCTACATCCAGCATAATCAGCATATGAAAATCCAGTTAATTCAAATCCTGAATCTTTTGGATACCAGAGACCTAGATTTGGACAACTTTTCACATACCTAAGAATCCTTTTTACTAATGTTAGGTGTGACTCTCTAGGGCTTACTTGGAATCTAGCACAGATGCATGTAGCAAACATTATGTCAGGTCTACTAGCTGTAAGGTACAATAAAGAGGCAATCATTGCTCTATATGTTGTCTGATCAACAGGTTTCCCATGTTCATCAGTATCTAATACAACATTAGTAGGCATAAGTGTTTTCATACATGATGCTTTAGACATACCAAATTTCTTAACCAGTTCTTTTGCATACTTGGTTTGAGAAATGAATATGCCTTCAGCATGCTGTTTGACTTGCAATCCTAGAAAGAAGGAAAGCTCACCCATGCTACTCGTTTCAAATTTAGAATGAATTAGGTTGGAAAACCTCTTGCATAAATTTGAATTAGTAGATCCAAAGATGATGTCATCGACATAAATTTGTATTAGTAGAATATTGGACTTATGGGTTCTAATAAAAAGAGTTTGGTCTACTCTACCCCTTATAAAATCATTTTTCAAAAGAAAGCATGCTAAGGTCTCATACCATGCTCTAGGAGCTTGCTTGAGACCATACAATGTTTTATGCAATTTAAAAACATAATCAGGATGAGTTGGAGAGATAAAACCTGGGGGTTGTCTAACATAGACTTCTTCCTTGATATCTCCATTGAGAAATGCACTCTTTACATCCATTTGATAGACCTTGAATCCCTTGTGTGCTGCATAAGCTAGAAATATTCTTATGGCCTCCAACCTTGCAACTGGTGCAAATGTCTGGTCATAATCTATTCCTTCTTCTTATGAGTATCCTTGTGCAACTAGTCTTGCCTTATTCCTTACAATAATGTCTTGATCATCCAGTTTGTTCCTGAACACCCATTTTGTTCTAACAATGGAATGATCCTTTGGTCTTGGCACTAACTCCCAAAGTTTGTTTCTTTCAAATTGATGTAACTCCGCTTGCATTGCAATGATCCAGTGTGGATCTTGTTCTGCATCTTGTATGGATTGAGGCTCAATTTGAGAAAGAAAGCAGGTGTGCATCAGATTTTGGTTGACCTGATTTCTGGTTTGCACACCAGCTACAAATCCTTTCCTGGTGTGTTTGTTCTTGCTGGAGGAGGATTTATCATTGTTGTTTCTCCTGAAATCTTTGTCTCTTCTCCTATCTTTCGTATCTTTCTTGTCCTTATTTTTGTTTTCTGGATAGTCAGGCACAATGTGGCCTGGTTTCCTGCATCCAAAATAAATAATTTATTTATTACTGGACTTGTCATACCTTGGCTTTTCATGGCCTCCGGATGACCTTTTCCTGAAGTCTTTTCTAGCCATCTTGTAAAATCTTTTGGCTAGTAGACTCATTAACTCTTCATTGCCTGTGACCTTGTCTTCAGGCTGTTCTTCTGTAGCTTTGAAAGCAATTGTCTTCTCCTTCCTTATTGCTGGAGAAGCTGTCTTTTGCTCTTCCTCTCTATTTTTGATGAGAAGCTCATAAGACTTGAGCTTGCCCAATAGAGCTTCAGTGGTGATCTCATTTAGGCTTCTGGCATCCTTGATTGGCCAGATCCTTGAGTCCCAAGTGCTGGGGAAGCACATTAGGATCTTATCATTGAGTTCAGTCAAACAGATCTCCTTGTCCAAAGTCTTTAGTTCATTGACAATAAGACTGAGTCTGTTGTACATGTCAGCAACTGACTCAGTTTCTCCCTTCTTGAAATTCTCATACTGGGTTATGAGATGGGATCTGCTGTCCTTTATTTCATCAGCTGATCCTGACACAAGCTCAGATAGCTTGTCCCATATTTCTTTTGCTGAGTTGCATTCAGCCACTTTTTGAAATATGTCATCAGACATAGTCTTAGCCAATATGTTCATTTCCTTAGCATCAGCAACTTTCCACTTTTTGATTTCTACATCTGTTCCTGAAGGGGGTGGAACAGCACTTGTACTTGTACTTTCTGGAGGTCTTGGACACACTGTCAAAACAAAATTGAAGATATCCTCATCAATAGAATTCATGTATAATCTAATCCTTGCCTTCCAAAGTGCAAACTTTGAAAGATTGCACACCGGAGGTCTGGTGCTTGCATAGTCTTTGTTCTGTGCCATGATTTTATATGAAAATAAATATAATAGAAATAATAACCCTCTATTAAAGATTGATCTTAATAGAGATCTTTTGGTTCAGGTGTTAGCCTGTGAAACAACCAACCTAGTGAAGATCTAGTTGTTGAATAACAGACCTGGCTATGATACCAATTGAAAGTGAGGGTAAGATCTACCTTTACTCTTGAGGGGGGGGGGGTGAATAGAGTATTTTAAAATAATTTTGTAAATAAAAATTTAATTGGAAGTGGAAGACTTGATTTATTTATAGGTGTATTGTGCTTGCAGTAAATAAAACTAAGTAAGCAAGAAACAAAAACACAGCACACAGCAAATAAAACACAGGCAACCAGAAGACACAAGGATCTATAGTGGTTCCCCAATCAACCTGGGTACATCCACTCTTCTACCACCCTAGGTAGTAATCCACTGCAGGAATAGTTGAACAGGTGTTCTGGGCACCAATGAGCTTTATATAAAGTGCTCAAAAACCAAACAAGATTTTTTTGATCAGGTGTCTTGCCACCACTGACTTTTGACAAGGTCTCAGAAACCAAACACAAAACTTTTGAAGGGAGTTTTGAGTAACCCTTTTACAGTAGAATAAAAGAAAAAGAAAGTGTAGATGTTTTTCTCTGTCAACAGTCAAAGAGAAGACTAGTGGATTATTGATGTCAAAGCTCCCCTTGAGATTTGTAGTTGTTCAGGAAGAGAAGCTTTGTACAGGGTGATAGGCCTTCAGAAGATGAGATCTCCAGCCAATGATAATTTCAGCAATGACTAAAATGTGTTGTGTTTGGAGTCTTGATTGATGAAGCCTTGAACAATTGAAATCAGAGATGAAAAACTGTAATCCTGTAGTTGTGTGTCTCACAGATTGTTCTTAGTTTTTTTTCTCTTGTTATCTATTATCCTTGATGATGATGTCTGTCTCTATTGTCTGAAAAGATATATTGAAATCCAATCTTCTAGATAGCCATTAGCCAGTCATAAATGACTTCCTTAATTGATATCTGTCTCTGGAGGAAAGTCCTAAGAAACATTCTCCTTTAGTCTCCTTGAAACTTGCTCCAGATTAATTAAAACGGCTACAAAATCTTTTGCATTAACTGCTGGATATGAATAAATTTGAATTCCATAACTGACTGAATATGAAATCCTGAAATCGTCGATATCTCAAGAAAATTGTCGATCTTAGCTCGACTACCGTCGACCTGAGCTCAGAGACTAGAACGTGACTTGAAACAGAGATCGTCAATCTGAGCTCGACTATCGTCGATCTAAGCTCAGAGATCTGGATTTTGGCTAGAGACAGAAACGTCGATCTGAGTTCGAAGATCGTCGAACCGAGTTCGACGACTCGTTAAACTAAGCTCAGAGATAGTCGAACTGAGTTCGACGCCTCGTCGATCTGAGCTCGATGATAATTGCCTTAGTCTCACTACACTTGTAGTCTAAATTAGGAGGTCTTGGGGGCAGCTTTCAAACCTAAGTACTAAGCCTTAGATTTATTCTAGTTGACCTTTAAATCTATACAATGAGGTCAAGACACATTCCTAAGGACATAGTGATCCTTACTCAAATCAGTAATAGGGTGTTCCAACATACCCCCTAGGGTCTGCATTTAGCTCTTCAGAACAGCGGAGTTTGGTTGTTGGCAGACCAGGAAGGGGTAGTTTAGTAATTTCAGGTCAGCAAAGGCTATAAATAGATCCATAGGGGATCCTTAGAAGGCAAGCTTTCATATTTTCCTAAGATCTTCTTGTGCTTTCTGACGAACTTCTTGCCCAACATTTGGCTTTGGAGGGGAAGCACTAAGAGAACTTTTGGGTAATAGGTGTGACCTCCCAACTGAGGCTTTGGAATGGTTTCTGGTCATTTACTGCGAGTTAGATGTCGGAGCTCGGGAGAAGTAGGTGTTGGCTACACAACTAATTTTGAACTTTTGTTGAGGTCAAATTTTGGCTTCAATAGTTCTGGTGCAGTGAGCGTGGAAGGTAGCAGATAAAAGAAAATCTTGAGTTAAGTCCCACGATCGGAGGTGAAGGCGAAGGATCGAGCTCAGGAGGTTCCCCTTCTCAGGGAGAGGAGGTGATAAGAAAGATATTGGAGGACTTCCGGCGAGAGGTCCTGAAGACCATCAACCTGGCCTGCTCGGCAAGGAGCGAGTGGGCTACGCCTCAGGCTCCAATAGTGGTGGTCCCTCTCTTGGGCGAGAATGCTCCCGGGTAGCGCCTCGAGAAGGAGGTGTCGACAAATGTCGTCGAGAGGGATGTGGTTGCGCGAGAGCTCTTCCCTGGGCAAGACAACGCAGATCGAGCGAGCCAGCCGATGCCGCGAGATGTGCCTTCTTGGAAGGCAGGGGGCGGGAGCCCTTTTAGTGAGCTCATCATCTCGGCTCCGGTTCCGGAGGGGTTCCAGGAGCCCGAAATATCCTACTACTCGGCGATGGACGACCCTGTGCAACATGTGTAGTGGTTTGAAGATGATTTTTCGATTAGGCAGATGATAGACACATTCAAGTGTCGGCTCTTTGCCATCACGTTGAAGGAGAAGGCTCTGGACAGGTTCCACCAGTTGCCGGCATGCTCAATCTAAAGTTTTGAGGATCTGCATCGAGGGTTCCTGTTGAGAATCTCGACATCAAAGAAGCAGAAGAAGAAGGCAGAGTGCCTGTTTGCGGTGAGGCAGAAGCAAGATGAGACGTTGGGTCACTATGTTGATCGGTTTCAGGAGGAGATCCTCTTGGTCCAGGAGGTCCTAGGGTATGCGCTGATGCTCACCTTCACCCTGGGGCTGAGGCCGGGATTCTTTACCATGGAGCTGAAGAGAATGCCCCCTCTCTTTTGAGGAGCTCATGGAGAGGGCAGCAAAGGAGATTAAATTCTAAAGGAAAACCCAGCTTTTACCAGGAAGCTGGCCAGGTTGGCAGAGGACGACATGAAGGAGCCGGGAGCAGGAAGGCATAGAGAGCAGAGGGAAAAGAGAAGGAGAGAGGAGCCCGGAGGGTAGGGGTAGCAGGGGCAGTATCAAGGGTGGGTGGCCTGGTAGCCAAACAACCAGTTGGGTTGGAGGCCCCAAGAGGGTCACCCCAAGGGACAGGGTGGAGGCTTCAAGGGAAGGGACAACTTCCGCGAACCAAGGAGGTTTGATCAGCCTGCGTGGAGGCAGGGTCAGAGGGGTCACTTCCCACCGCAAGAAGTGATGGAGGTCGGCCGAGGTATAGGAGGGAGGAGAGGAGTTCGGGGAGGAGCTGGAGAAGAGGAGGCAGAGAGGGAAGAGGGGGTAGGGTGGCGTTGCCTTTCTGTGACTTCCACCAGGAGGTGGGTGTAATGCCTCCATTTATTACATAGAATATAACAGAGGATTCGGTCGGGGCCCAACGCCATATTTCACAGACAAACGACAGAATCACGTATGAATATCAAAATTACTTTCTACTCGCATCTTAACTCAGAGCATTCTAGCAGAAGATTTTAACTTGCAAGAACTCATCATATTGAATTTCCACTAAATATATAAACAACACATTTATATATATCACCAGGAATGTATATAAATACACAAATTCTACAGGCCTTAAGTTCTTACATGTCTCTCTTAACAAGTGTGGTTTCATACATCGACACGCAGGCTGGCCACACATGAAAATATAATTCTTCGCATGGCCTTCAAGGGCCTACAAGCAGCAAGGGATTCAACCCGCTCAATCCAATTAAGCCCGTCAGCACCTGCATATGGACATCCACCCCAAGGTTGATAAACAAAGAAATGGTCAACATTCAGCTGACCAATTATAACGACCCTACCCCTTACCCGGGGCAGTGGTTCCTTCCCTGCATGCATTGCAATCACAACATATATATTTATATATCACAACAAGTGCTCTCACACACAATATCATCACAAATGCCAGTCTCAGTGCTAGACGCTCCGTGCACTTAGGGCACGCTTACGGTGTACCGAATTATCCTTGGTACCACCATCGATTAAAGGTTCTTAACTTGTTGGCATGGGGCATTAGTCTACTACAACATGCATGCTGGAGACTCCCTCGCCCATCCCAATCAGAGGTGTTAACCTCATGGCAACAATTGAGCATTTTAGATCGACCCACAATTGTAGTGTAACAACCTGGGATTTGGCCCACAACCCCCCCATTGTATTGCCACCAATCGATCTCTCATAACGCAGGTACAGGTTAGTACTTTCCCATTGCTCAACTCGTCAATAACGCACATCTTGACGCGGGTCGGCTTTCCCTTTCCTGTTCAGCACACAACTCACTCATAGCATACATCTCATGCAGAGCACATGACACAAGGAGCTCACATAGAGCTTCCTGGGTATTTTGGAAGTACTCACAATTCACAGGCACCCTCACAAAATCCTTAAACTACTCATTTCATACACGGAGTCTTCTCCGGTCGCAACATAAACATCACAATTCCAAACCAACCGTCCGGATGGGCTTCACACAGCATGCCTATTACGTACTACACATTTCCAGATCTAGATTCAGACTCATCCGGGGATATCAACCCACTGGAATCTCTTACGCTTCCACCTCTTGGTGGAGGATTCAATGCACATGCATAAAGGATGACTTCACTTGTCCTAGAAGGAGATCATTACCCTTGACAATCTCTTTGGAGCCATGGAAAACTAGCCGGATGAACAACACCGCAACGGCCTTGCCTCCACTTATATGGACTCGGCACGTGATTCGGGGCTCTGAAGCTCCACCGGCAGCTGGATTCCTTCTCCTCCTCCTCCTTCCTTGCTCTCCCCACTCTCTAAGACTTTAGAAAGAGAAAGGCTTGAGAGAAAAGAGAGTTTATCCTTCAACTCTCGGCCTTAATACAACAGGGAGAGTTTTGGACCATTAGATCCTAATTGAAGGAAATGAACGGCCACGAATCGCCCTGAAAATCAATTTCCTGGGCCGAACACGGCCTGTGACATGCCCGTGTCACAGGCCGTGTGCCTTAAGTGGAAAATAAACCGACTCTGCTAGACCAGGACACGGCCTTGTTACATGCATGTGTTACAGGCTGTGTGCCAGACACGGCTTCCGACACGCCCGTGTCCACCCCGTGTTTAACAGCCCTCACAGACCTGGACAAACACAGAGAAGGACATCGTCTTAGACACGCCCGTGTTACAGGCCGTGTGCCTCACTCGAGACCCACTCGAGACTTCCCTATGCCACACTTGAGTACATAGAGCAGGACACGGTCTTGGACATGCTTGTGTCCCAGGCCGTGTTGCTCATTCTACACAGTCCATTCAAAAAACGAGATTTTTGGGTGTTACAATTCTCTCCCACTTAAAGAAATTTTGTCTCGAAATTTAGCTCAACTATAGAGACCAACATAACCACTCCTTTATTGCACTTTTTATAGAACGACCAGGGTTTAGAGCTAAGAGGCCGAAGCTTGTCTCATCCCACAGCATCGCACAAAGACAAGTCGTTAACAAACATATTGTCAGACATACATACAACATGTACTTTATTACATCACGAAGATAGCAAAGTGCACTCTTTGTTTTATTTCAGCTCATCCGCATCACTCATACTCCGCTTTATGGCCTCCTATAATTCCATATTATACACGCCCTTCAGCTGTACTTTACCATTTGAGATTTGCGGCTCCTGTATTTCGAGTTTGTACACTCTAGGTTGCACCCGGGATGTAGATGACTCTGTCACTGCCTTGCCCTTTTCCTCATAAGACGCACCTATATTTTTCTCACCCTTTGGAGGGCCACTCCAACAAGCATGGGCTAAATGGTATTGCTTCCCACAATTAAAACATGTACGTGTCTCAACACGTCCTTGCCCATATGATGCTCCCGAAGAAACATTTGAAGGAGTTTGTTCAGCATGCCTGCACCTCTTCTTGTCTTGTTTCCTAAACTCTGATTGTTCCGACTGCGGCAATTTGAACTCCAGCTTTTCCACCGCCAAGTTCTTCTTGTCCTGCACCCGTTTCGAATCCTTCTCCAGCGCACGGGCTGTATCTACTAACGCTTGGAAGCCTTGGTTCACCGAATTCGAGGGCACCAACCTCAGCTCATCACGAAGTCCCTCATAGAACCTATTCATCTTCCGCTCCTCCTCAGTGAAAGAAGACCCCGCATAGTGCCCCGGCCTAGTAAACTCATGTAGGTAAGTATCAACACTACTCTCACCCTGCACCAGACGTTGGAACTCATTTTCAATTGCAATTCGCTACGACACTGGCAAATACTTTGCCCAAAATAACCTTGAGAATTCCTCGATCGATATCTCCCCTAGTCCTCTGCCTGCTAAGTGGTGCAAATCTACTTCATCCCACCAAAGCCTTGCCTCTCCTTCGAGCATGAAAGTGGCTAAGGTAACTTTCTGCCCCTCCTTAGTTTGATTGCTGTCAGGATCCTCTTCACTCTTGCGAGCCAATCCTCGGCCTGCATTGGGGAACCCGCCCCTACAATCGTGGGTGGAATAAAACTCATAAACCATTTCAATTGCTCGTCAGCTGCTTGCTCGTCAATCAGAGCCTCAACACACTCTTACCTTGCACCAAGTCATACTGGCACCACTACAGACCTTGCCTGCCAAATAGGTTGTGCATTTAGTGCTGCGAGCACTGCCTCAGTAACTAAACGTATGGTCTCCACCGAGGAAGTGTGGGCGCCTCAACTGGTGCGGCAATCTCTGTAGATTGTTAGGGCTCTGACCGCCCCGCACCACTCCTCGTCACCTATAAGTGCACAAAACACCATTAACGTCCAATCCATAACAACAAACATACCTAGTATACACGCTCATGCTCCTAAAACACATGTATTGCATTCCTAGTGGTCATTCTTGAGTTCAAATATGTTTTCCCTACGAAACCCTATCCTCTGATACCAATTTGTAACGCCTCCATTCGTCACATGGAATATAACAGAGGATTCGGCTGGGGCCCCATGTCATATTTCACAGACAAATGGCGGAATCACGTATGAATATCAAAATTACTTTCTACTAGCATCTTAACTCAGAGCATTCTAGCGGAAGATTTTAACTTGCAAGAACTCATCATATTGAATGTCCACTAAATATATAAATAACACATTTATATATATCACCAGGAATGTATACAAATACACAAACGCTCCAGGCCTTAAGGCCTTACATGTTTCTCTTAACAGGTGTGGTTTCATACATCGGCACACAAGCCAGCCACACATGAAAATATAATTCTTTGCACGACCTTCAAGGGCCTACAAGTAACAAGGGTTTTAGCCCGCTCAATCCAATTCAACCCGTCAGCACCTGCATATGGACATCCACCCCAAGGGTGATAAACAAAGCAACGGTCAACATTCAGCTGACCAATTATAACGACCCTACCCCTAAACCGGGGCAGTGCTTCCTTCCCTGCATGCATTGCAATCACAACATATATATTTATATATCACAACAAGTGCTCTCACGCATAACATCATTATAATCGCCGGCCTCAGTGCCAGACTCTCCATGCACTCAGAGCACGCTTACGATGTACCGAATTATCCTTGGTACCACCACCGATTAGAGGTTCTTAAATTGTTGGCCGGGGCATTAGTCTACTACAACACGCATGCTGAAGACTCCCTCACCCATCTCAATATGAGGTGTTAACCTCATGGCAACAATTGAACATTTTAGATCGACCCACCATTATAGTGTAACAACCCGGGATTTGGCCCGCAGCCCACCATTGTATTGCCACCAATCGATCTCTCATAATGCAGGTACATGTTAGCACTTTCCCGTTGCTCAACTCGTTAATAGCGCACATCTTGACGTGGGTTGACTTTCCCTTTCCTGTTTAGCACACAGCTCACTCAGAGCATAAAGCTCACGCAGACCACACGACACAAGGAGCTCACATAGAGCTTCCTGGGTATTTTTGAAGTACTCACAATTCAAAGGCACCCTCACAAACTCCCTAAACTACTCGTTTCATACACGGAGTCTTCTCCGGTTCACAACATAAACATCACCAATTCAGACCAACCATCCAGATGGGCTTCACACAGAATGTCTATTCTGTACTACACATTTCCAGATCTAGATGAAGACTCAACCGGGGATATCAACTATCAACCCATTGGAATCACTTACGCTTTCCACCTCTTGGTGGAGGATTCCATGCACATGCATAAAGGAGGACTTCACTTATCCAAGAAGGAGATCGTTACCCTTGACTATCCCTTTAGAGCCATGGAAAACTAGCCGGATGAACAGCACTGCAACGGCCTTGCCTCCACAAATTTGGACTCAGCTCGTGAGTCGGGGATTTGAAGCTCCACTGGCAGTCGGATTCCTCCTCCTCCTCCTTCCTTGCTCTCCCCACTCTCTAACACTTTAGAAAGAGATAGGCTTGAGAGAAATGAGAGTTTATCCTTCAACTCTCGGCTTTAATACAGCAGGGAGAGTTCTGGATCATTGGATCCTAATTGAAGGAAATGAACGGCCACGAATCGCCTTAAAAATAAATTTCCTGGGCCAAACACGACTTGTGATATGCCCGTGTCACAGGCCGTGTGCCTTAAGCGATAAAGAAACCAACTCTGCCAGACTAGGACACGGCCTTGATACACGCCAGTGTTACAGGCCGTATGCCAGACACGGCTTTGGACACGCCCGTGTCCTGCCTTGTTTTACAGCCCTGACAGACCTGGCCAAACACAGAGAAGGACACAGACTTTGACATGCCCATGTCACAGGACGTGTACCTTACTCGAGACCCACTCGAGACCTCCCTGCGCCACACTCGAGTACACAGAGCAGGACACGGCCTTGGACACGCCCGTTTCCCAGGCTGTGTTGCTCAGTCTACACAGTCCATTCAAAAAATGAGATTTTGGGGTGTTACAGAGGGTCACACGATGGCCACCTGCCTGGGGTTCCTGGAAATGAGAGAGGCCAGGGGGCTAGGGAGGTAGGATCCACCAATAAGGATAGTGGAGGTTCAACAAGAAGCGGGGGAAGACAGGTGCGAGGATCGGGCGGACGTAGGAACCCGGGGAGGGATCGGGGTGATCCATGGCGGAGTCGGGATTGAGGCAACCCGCAAGGGGAGCCTTAAGACCAAGATCTGAAGGGGGGTCGCCTCAACCTCCCAGGCTCCCCCTCCGGAGGAAAAAATTACTTTCCCATCGACAGACAAGCCAGAGTTTGAGGACCCGTTCTGTGACACTTTGGTGATCCAGACGGCAGTGGAAAACTTCACGGTCTCTCGGATCCTGGTCGACCACGGGAGCTCCGTGAACGTGATCTTCAAGAAGGCCTTCGACGAGATGAAGGTCGAAGCCAAGAGGGTCTTAGCTTCGGATGGACCATTTTTTAGGTTTTCAGGGGAGAGGAAGGAGGTAAAAGGAGGAGTAGGGTTGCATGTTAAGCTGGGTGGCATGTCACGGAACTTTCGGTTCATCATAGTGGATGCCCTAAGCAGTTATAAAGCCATCTTTGGGCGTCCCCTCATCAACGCCTTTCGCTGCGTCCCCTCCTCGTTCCACCAATGCCTCAAGTTCAATAATGGAGTGGTGCAGGTTAGGATTAGGGGGGACCCGAAGGTGGCGAGGCAATGTTACGTGACGGCGGTCAACACCGTATCTTGGATGGCAGAGGAGGAGGAGGAGTTGTAGAGGGAGATGGCGGTGCAGGAGGATGTTGTCGGAGGGGAGGAGGTGAGCCTGGAACAGGCGAGCTAGGGGATTGCGAAGGAGCAGGGAGGAGGAGCTGTGCATGAGGTCTAGAGGGACGAAGGGTCGGAGCCATAAGAGGGTCGACATGAGGAGTAAGTAGAGGAAGGGCGAGGAGGAGGAGGAGTTGAGATGGAGGCCCCAGAGGGCGTGGTGGTTGAGCAGTATGAGAGCCTGGGGGAGGCGATGGAAGTTTAGGAAGCAGGAGGGGAGGAAGAGCGTGAGCAGGAAGAGGAGGCAAGGGCCGGCTTGGAGCAGTCTTGGCTGGAGCCGGTTTAGGGGGTGGTGGAGATGGAAGACTTCACCAGCGCCGACCAGGTGCAAAGGGTGCAGATCAGCGAGGGCTTAGGTCCCGAGGATCAGAAGTAGATGCGGGCTTGCATCTAAAGCAACGTCGACATCTTTGCTTGGAGCATGGCTGACATGCTGGGCATCAATGCGGATATAGCCTGCCACCGCCTGAACCTGGACCCCCAGACGCGCCCCATTCACTAGAAGATGAGGACCATCGCTACTAAGCTGGAGGAACCCATCCGTGATGAGGTCAAGAAGCTTCTGGAGGCCGGCTTCATCTCAGAGATCCAGTATCTGGGTTGGATCTCCAACGTGGTAATGGTAAAGAAAGGGGGCAGAAAATGGCGCATGTGTATAAACTTTTCTTTATTAAATAATCATGCCCCAAGGATTGCTACCACCTGCCTCAGATCGACGCGCTGGTTGATTCAGCCGTTGGTTTTTCTATTATGATTTTTTTAGATGCTTTTTCAGATTACCACTAGATCAGAATGCATCCTCCTGATGTCAAGGACGTCTCCTTCATCACGAGGGAGGGATGCTTTAGCTATAAAATGATGCCCTTTGGGCTAAAGAATGCTGGAGCTACCTACTAGCAAATGATGGATCGAGTCTTCTAGCGCCAAAGGGGGAGGAACCTGGAGGTCTATGATGACGATCTCATGGTCAGAAGCAAGGGTATGGACTCACACCTACGTGACATGGAGGAGACATTTGCTACCTTACGGAAGTTAAAGATGAGGCTGAACCCCCTGAAGTGTTTCTTCGGGGCAAGTCGAGGGAAGTTCCTTGGGATTCTTCTGACCCCGGCAGGGGTGGAGCCTAACACAGACAAGATGAAGGCCATCCTAGAGCTAGAGTCACTATGCAACGCTAAGGAGGTCCAGCGCATGACAAGCAAGCTGCCCGGGCTAAGCAGGTTCCTCTTCAGGTCGGGAGAGAAATACTCATCATTCTCTAAGGTGCTGCGGGGTAATCAAAAATTTGAATGGACCACCGAGTGTGTAAAGGCTTTACAAATGCTGAAGAGACAGCTCTCCCAGGCTCCGCTACTTCAAACCCCAAAGGAGGGGGATGATCTAGCCTTATATCTTGGAGTAGGAGCAGAGGCTGTAAGCTTCGTTCTGGTCAGGGAAGAGGGGAAGAAACAATTGCATATCTACTATGTTTGCAGGATCCTGAAGGAGGCAGAGCTTTGCTACCCCATTTTAGAAAAGCTGGCATGTGCTTTAATTATTTCGGCCAGGAAGCTTTGGCCGTACTTCCATGCCCATTAAATCAGGGTGGTGACGGACCATCCCCTTCAACAGACTTTTGAGGGAGTGGAACACTGAGGTCGGTTGGCCAAGTGGTCTATTGAATTGAGCGAGTTTGAAATGTTGTTTGTGCCAAGGCTCTCCATTAAGGCACAAGTAGTGGCTGACTTCTTAGGTGACTACGTTGTTGAGGTCAGGGCCGAGGAGCCACGACTACATGGGGCATGGAAGATGATGGTTGACGGGGCTTCGGGGAAACATTCCCTTGGGGAGGAGTGGTGTTGATAAGCCCTCAGGGGGTCACTATCGAACAAGCTGTGGTATCGCACTTCCCGGTCACTAATAACCAAGCAGAGTACGAGGCCGTGATAGCTGGCCTTCGTTTGACAAAGGATCTTGAGATCCATGATGTGGAGGTATTCACAAACTCGTTCTGGTAGCATCACAAATCCGAGGAGAGTTCGATGCCCGGGAGCCCACCCATTTGAAATACTTATCCAAAGTAAGGGTGATCATCGAAGGGTTCCAGACATTCTCAATCCAACATGTTCCCAGGGAGGAGAGTGTAGCAGCCGATCGGTTGGCTATGTTGGGACCTCGGGGAGGAGGAACCCTAACTGAGCTATTTCGACCGGCGATCGAGGAGGGAGAGTTGATGGAAGTGGATCGGCGACCCTCGTGGGTGGATCCATTCGTGACCTTTCTGACCACTGGCGAACTTCCGGAAGGGACCAAGGATGCGAAGAGCTTCAGGCACAAAGCAGCTCATTACATAATGCTTGAAGGGGGATTGCATCGGAAGATGTTGCAAGGGCTCCTGACAAGGTGCGTGACAGAGGAAGAGATCCCAAGGATCCTAGAGGAAGTACACTCCAGCGAATGCGGTAGTCATTCGGGGGGGTAGGACGTTGGAGGAAAGGGTGGCCAGGCAAGGGTATTTCTGGCAGACCATGAGGAAGGATGCAGTCGAGTTTGGGAGGAGGTGTTGAAAGTGTCAACTGTACGCCCCCCTCCAGCTCTTTCCTACTCAAAGACTTCGAAGCATCATGGCGCCATGGACCTTCGCCATTTTGGGGATTGATCTAGTTAGGCATTTCCCTCCGGCCAATGGGCAGAGAAGGTTTCTTCTAGTCATGATTGACTACTTTTCGAAGTGGCTGAAGGTCAAGGCGCTGGCCAAGGTCACCTCCCAAGTCATCAGGAATTTCGTTTGGGGGGAGATTAAATGCAGACACGGGCTGCCCCAGGCGATTGTGACAGACAATGGCCCCCCAGTTTGCTAGTGAGGAGTTCATCAGCTTCTACACCTAATTAGGGATAGACCTTAGGTTTGCCTCCGTCCACCACCCTAGGAGCAACAGTTAGGTGGAGGCGGCAAACAAAATCATCGTAAGCTTGCTCAAGAAGAAGGTGGAGAACTTGAGGGGGAGTTGGGTGGAACAACTCCCCTCGGTATTATGGGCCTTGTAGACAACCCCAAACACAGCCACCGGCGAGACCCCCTTCAAACTTTCCCATGGGTGTGAGGCGGTCCTACCCGTGGAATTTGAGGTTCGGTCCCCGCGGGTTGTGGCCGCGGGTGAAGGAGACGAGGTTTGGAGGTTGGAGAATGAAGGGGACTTATGCCTCTTATTGGATATGGTGTAAGATCTGCGCGATGTCGCAGCTATCTGGCAGGAGAAGATAAAATGACGGATGGTGAAATACTTTGACAAGCACATAAGAATCAAACAGTTCGTGGAAGGAGATCTGGTGCTAAAGAAAGTTGATGCTGCGGGGAGATCGGCCCCCGTGGGCAAGCTCAACTCAAACTGGGAAGGGCCTTACATTATTAAAAGGGTCCTAAGAATGGGAGGTTACCAAATCCAGGACGTGGAGGGGAGGTCCATGAGCCACACCTGGAGCGGTGATGATCTAAAACTCTTCTACCCATGAGGGGGGGGAGGTGAAATTTTATATTCAAAGTCAAGTTTATTATATTACATTCACTAACTTGCTTTTGCTTTGCCAAGTGTGAAATTCTGATGGTAAGGAGATTAGATGATCGCACTACCCCGAGCCTGGCTCGGCCCCAGGTAGACCCGCTGCGCAGGCTCTCACTATATGGAAGGTCCGAAGGATCGCCTGTGGGGGTAAGGGATACCCCGAGTGCTGCTCGGCCCCGGGTAGACTCGCTGCTAAGGCTCTCATTAGTTGGGCAGGGCGGTAGACACACCTGGGGGGGAAGGACTTGATATTGGAAATGTTCATGGAGATACTTCGGTTTGGAAACTTTTGCACTACCCCGAGCCTAGCTCGACCCCAGGTAGACCCGCTACGTAGGCTCTCACTAGCTGGTAGGTCAGAAGGCTCGCCTGTGGGGGTAAGAGATACCCCGAGTGCTGTTCAGCCCCAGGTAGACTCGCTGCTCAGACTCGCATTAGCTGGGAAGGGCGGTAGGCACACCTGGGGGTAAGGACTTGATCTTTGAAATGTTCATGGAGATACTTCGGTTGGGAAACTTTTGCACTACCCCGAGCCTGGTTCAGCCCTAGGTAGAACCGATGCGCAGGATCTCACTAACTAGCAGGTTCAAAGGCTCGCCTGTGGGGGTAAGGGATACCCTGAGTGCTGCTCGGCCCTAGGTAGACTCGCTGCTCAGAATCTCATTAGTTTGACAGGGTAGTAGGCATACCTGGGGGGAAATGACTTGATCTTGGAAATATTCATGGAGATACTTTGGTTTGGAAACTTTTGCACTATCCAAAGCCTAGCTCGGCACCATATAGACCCGCTGTGCAGGATCTCACTAGCTGGCAGGTCCGAAGGCTCGCCTGTGGGGGGGGGGGGTAAGGGATACCCTGAGTACTGCTCGGCCCCAGGTAGACTCGCTGGTCAGGCTCTCATTACCTGGGCATGGCGGTAGGCACACCTGGGGGGAAAGGACTTGATCTTGGAAATGTTCATGGAGATACTTCGGTTTAGAAACTTTTGCACTACACTGAGCCTGGCTCGGCCCCAGGTAGACCCGCTGCGCAGGCTCTCACTAGCTGGCAAGTCCAAAGGCTTGTCTGGGGTGGGGTAAGGGATACCCCGAGTGCTGCTCGGCCCCGGGTAGTCTCGCTGCTCAGGCTCTCATTAGTTGGGCAGGGTGGTAGGCACACCTGGGGAAAAGGGCTTGATCTTGGAAATGTTCATGAAGATACTTCGATTTGGAAACTTTTGCACTACCCCGATCCTGGATCAGCCCCAGGTAGACCCGCTGCGCAGGCTCTCACTAGCTAGCAGGCCCGAAGGCTCGCCTGTGAGGGTAAGGGATACCCCGAGTGCTGCTCGGCCTCGGGTAGACTCGCTGCTCAGGCTGTCATTAGCTGGGCAGGGCGGTAGGTACACCTAGGGGGAAAGGACTTGATCTTCGAAATGTTCATGGAGATACTTCGGCTTGAAAGCTTTTGCACCACCCCGAGCGAGGCTCAGCTCCGGGTAGACTCGCTGTCCGGGCTCCCATTCAACTGGGCAGGGCAGGAGGCACACTTGAGAAGTAAGGAAAGAGTTCGAGAACCTCTTTGAGCAGGAGGCTCTCGGAAAGAGGTTCTCTACAAAGGGAGTTCTCGACAGGGGACCTTTGGCGGGAAGTTCTTGGCCGGACAGCAGAAAGTTCTCGACAAAAATCCATTTGTTCGCGTACTGCGAAGGGGCGGTGACTATCTCTTAAGAACCTATGGAAGGCGCTTTCGACAAAAGGCTCTCAGCGGAAAGCACTCGGCAAAAACACGCTTGGCCTTGAACTCTCGGTAGGGTTCCACCTATTAATCTATCACTAAGGGGTACGACTCTCCTAAGGAGGCCAAGGGCCTCGGCGAGAACGCACTTGAGAAGCATTAGACAAAAAAAATATGTATAAATTGATTTTATGAGAAGATAAGAGAAGTAGTAAACCGATCATATATACGAATGTGTTTACAAAAATGGTTACATGCGAGAACATCTCGTGCATTCAAAAAGAGCAAAAAGAGAGTTCGCAATAAGAAGGGCAGCAAGGATATTCAGGGGGTTCCGTTGGATTCCCCTCTTGAGCTCTCGCCAGAGCTCCCGCCCGAGCTCTCGCCAGAGCTCCCACCAGATGTCTCACCAGCTACAACGGGAGGCTTCAAGACATCCGAGGGCGGGGAATCAGGTGCTCCCAGGGGCTTAGGGAAAGGCTCGAAAAGCCAGGAGAGAAGCCTGCGGGCACTGATGATCTTGCCACCCTCATTCAGACACCCCACATCTCGCAGCGTCTGTATCGTAAGCCTGGTCGTTGACTGGGAGTTTACCTATAGCAGCTTGTCAATGTCATATTTGGAGTAGTGGCAACTCTTCAGCCTCTCGTCCTATGAAGGAGGAGGCGGGATCGCAGCAGCAGCCATTTCCGCGCGCTGAAGCTGGGCCTTTAGCAGGACGTTCTCGCATTCCAGACCGGCCAGCCTCACGCGAAACAACAAGCTTTGGGCAGAGTCCTGTGCACAGAATAAAGCTCATCAGCACATAAAGGAGGAAAGCGGATTATGAACTAAGGGGGCAGTGAGAGGCTTTGGAGGATCTTGCTTACCTCATCAGCCGGGCGGAGGGATAGAAGCAGCTGGGAATCCGCCAACTCGACCTTCAGGGACGCTGTGTTGGCCGCCGCCTCATCTCTTGCTTTATGCATACCAGCGAAGTTACGATCTATGGTGATGCTTTGACGTGCACACATATGCGCGAGCTCAACCCCACACATCAAGGCCCAGATGGATTCGAAGGCCAAGAGCCGGGTGGGCGATGGGTCAAAGTGGTCGGCGTCCTTGCGGCTGTAGAGGCCGTAGGCCAGCTCAAAGGTATCGCCGGTGACTTCGTCTTGCTCTGTCCAGTTGGGAAGGATAGTGGAGATTGAGTCCCGGTTGGCTTCAGGATCCCACTGAATCAAGGGTTTCCCCTCCGCGTTCAAGAACTTGTCGTCGTAGCCAAATTTCCGATGCCCTTTCGGCATCTGCTTGGGAGAGACTTGGGCAGCAGTATCGGCAGCCGCCCTCTAATCATCAGCTCCACCTATGGATGATAGGTTCTCGGCAGGAGCCTGGGCGATAGCCTTAGTAGTAGTGGTCGGCTCGCCTATTATCGGCAGTTATCGATATAAGATCGGGAAGAAGACACCAGCACAGACTTACCCTTGTCTGCAGTAGTTATCCTGTGTCTTTTAAGAGAGGTGGAGGAGAAGGCGCTGGTCTTTCACTTCCGAGCACCAGAGGGAGGAGCCAGATCATCTCGGCTGGCGAGTTCTGCGGATTTCGTAAGGACCAGGGGGTCGGTCACAGCCCTGGTCACATCGAACGGTTAGTGCAGAGGGATTTATCGCACACCTGCGAGATCAACAGTAGTTAGCTATACATCTTAAAGTATAGAATCGCATGGTAAAGGCGAGATCATACCTTCGCCAGGAGGAACAAACTGAAGGGAGTCGATGTCCCGCCTAAGGAACTGGACGTCAAAGTCCTTGGTCCCAAAGAATTCGAGCATGGCGCTCTCGCGCGACCCAAGAGCGGGCGACTTGTAGGTCATGTCGTCGTACTGGACAGGCGCGAGAGGGACATTGCCGAAGTCGCCTGAGATGTAGACGAACTTCTCGCTCCAGTGATGGTTCTTGTTCGCGAGGTCGCAAGTCTTGAGCAGCTGCCCTGAGAAGAAGACCACCCCACCTCTCTTGCCCCGGATGATGAATACCTTCCGGAAGATGGGTAGGCTGAATTCTATCAGCTCAGCTCGTATGTAGCAGATGAATGCTACTAGGATGGAGACCGATTGGGGTTGAGTTATGTGGAGACCAACCCGTAATATATGAGAGATTGGCGAATCTCCGGCCAGAGGGGGAGGCGGAAGCCCACCTCAAAGTGTTATAGGGGGATGACGAGCTCCCCCTCTCGCGCGAGATTGACCTTATCATTGTTTCCTGGGTTCCTCACAGTGAACCCAGTAGGGATGTCGGTGGTGGTTATCAAATGATATTGGTCTAGGGGCAGGCGGCAAGGACGGAACTTGTGCTTTAGGAAGGCTTGCGTGCAGTTAGAACGACCTTCGCTCTCACCGGGCATCGTGAATGAGAAGTCCAAGGCGAGAACTCCTAGGAAGAGGGAGAGAATGAGAGAAAGTGGCGAAAGCAAGAGAAGTTGCGGAGAGGCGCGAGAGCGGTAAGGAAGGAGGCAAGGGTTTATGGTAAGAGAAATAAATGTTGTAGGTGGATCAGCCTATATACAGAAAATTGTGGTAATGATGTTTTTTCCAAAAAGATGGCGGGGGTACGATCGTCAAGTCTTGAGGAGTCGGCGCCTTGCTTTCCGCTCTAACATGCCTTGGTTGCCTAAGCCAGTAGGGGTAGGGGGGAACCCGTAGGCGAGACCCCGTCCTAGAGATAAGATGGTGACCAATAGAAAGGAAGCTAGTATTCGCGCAAACACCACAAAATAATGCATGAAACAAAAAAAGTAGAAGGAAAAACAGAAATAAAAAAAATGGGGGGCTCTCGCGGACGAGAGCCACATAATAAAAATAGTCCAGCATTAGTTATTGTCCAAACAAGCAATTCAAAAAGGGGTACATATTGAGAAGGGTAGGCCGAGAGGTGGGGAATGGGGGAGGCGAGACATCATTGTTCAGTATTGCTCCCAGCGCCATCGTCCCCGGTCCCGCATTCCCGTCCTTGGAGGAACCCACGAGTTAAAATAAGCCGCCAAGGCGGTGCACCCGAGGTTAATCAGGCGTGCTTGGTCCCGAATCCGCTCAACATACCGCCCTGGAGACATCTCGGCGGTAAGTGTATCCTGCCGCTCCGTCTCGCTAAGGAGGTGGGTGTAGTCCCGCTCGTTGACCGCCATTCGCCGCTCCACCATCCTGTGGATGTTCTTCACTATAGAGGAGTTGGCCCGCTCCCGCCGGCGAGCTTCGACAAGAGCGCTGCCACACTCTTTCGCCGTTTCCTAACATTCCCAACAGCGTCCAGAAAGTCTTCCATCTCGTCAGAAGAAGGGAATGGGGAGCTCTCGACGTCTTCCCTTTCCTCTTCATCTTCGTCTTTGTCTTCATCTTCCTCCTCTTCATCTCCCTCCCCGGGCACCTTTACACCTGGAAAAAGAAAGATGGTTCCAGACATTATAAAGGAGGGAGGAAGCAGAGGAAGTGGTGATTTCTCGCGTACCTGCAACATGGCGATAGCCATAAATCGATGAAGGGCGAGAGAGTCTGGGCTCCCCCTCGAGTTCCTTTCCAAAGAGGAGGTGGAGCGGCTTGCCTCGCCTCGGGCAGAATGTCTTACACGTGATAGTCCCGACCTGTCCAGTAGGAGGGGGAGACATTCTCCCTCGCGGGAGGGCAAGACCCCTGTGAAGGTGCGGAGAGTTCAATGGCCGCTCCTCCCATCGAGAGGGCGAGATCAGTCGCCGGGGTAACATGGTTGACAAGTACGATTTTGTTTCCCCGGGTGGCAAGACCCGGGCTTGCGGCAGAGGTCGCTGCGGGAAGTCAATTTAGTAGCAGTAGAACAAATTGATTGGAATGAAAAGTTGGACAAAATGGGGGTAAAGGGTTACTTGGGGTTCTCGGAGGTCAGTCTGAGGAGTGGCCTCTGGGACCCGTGGTAGATCCCTAGGGAGGAGAGGCGCCGACTCTATGGGCACTAGCGGGGACCCGGTGCCAGCATCTTGAATCACCTCCTGTGAGAAGTACGACATATCAGTCATCGATCTTTCTTTTTCTACAACAGTTCACAGTTCTCGATAAGCCAGCAAATCAGGGATACATACCTTCTGCGGAGGAGAAGGATTATCCGCACGGCTTGGGGTCGGGGTAGGCGAGCCCTAGTTCTCTCTCAAAATGTCTCGCCTGACCGACTTCGCCTTCTTCTTCTTCCCTTTCTTAAGCTGGGGGGGGGGGGGCTCAGTGGTCGGCGCCTTTCTCTCCAGCCAAGGGGCTACCAGGGAGTGTTGGCACAGGCTCGTGCCTGTGCCGCATCGATGCGGTCTTGCAGGCCTTACGAGAGTAGCTTTTCAGCGCGTTCATGACACATTGCAAGATCGTGCGAGGACTCAACTGGGGAGCGATAGCGGCAGGGATGGTTTTGTGACTATCAGCAGATATATATATATATAGCCGTGGGGTGGCCCACCAAAATATTCCTTTTCAGGACATCACGTACTCAGCGAATATAAAGGGTTGGACGTGTCTTTTCAAGCGCAGGGATAGCTCGAAAATAGTGGGGATTGTGTACAACCCTATATTCGCTTAGTGGGACCCAGAAACACCAAGGGCCAGGTTCGGGCTATCTTTGGGCTAGCCTCGGGTGAAGAAAAACTGCTCTCGGTCGATCAGAGTGGAGCTCGACTCAATGCCTCTATTTAGATTTCACCGAGCTCAGATCAGGTCTCGTCGAGCAGAGCTCGACGATCCTCAAATAGGTTTGCAACAGAAGAGCTCTCTCATAGGAGCAGGCGAGAGCTCTGATGCTTAAGATCACGGCAGTGAACCGATCGCACAAGTAATATAAAATGGGCGATTTTTCCCATGTATCGATCTCTCAAGAAACACAGTAAGGTGGAGTTAATTTTGAGGAGGACTTGAGATTGAAGTCCTTAGGTCGGAGTTAACGATGGGGGTCTTGATATTTGCGGAAAAATAAAAGAAAATGCTAACAACTACTCCTATGAACCGCGGCTATGCGAAGCTTCGCCAGGCGGGATGGAAGACTAGTTGGGTCGCTATGCACCGAATCACTAGGCGGATGGGCGAGTAGGCTTGCGGAATGTGGGTCGAGAGAACCTCTTCGCAACGCACGCCACTAGAAATTGCTAGTGCGACAAGGGTGTATGGTGGTGAATGGAATATGGCGTACCTCAAGCAAATATACCGAAAAACAAAATCACATAGACATGATTTAATACAAGCGTTTTACAACTAAGCGCACCTCATCTATAAATAAAGTTTATAACAACACATAAACAACAATAAAGGAAGAACAAGGCAAGAGGTCGACCGAATCCGAAGTCTTGCTGAGGGTTCACGGTTGGAATCGCCGGGTTGTCAATCCGCATCCAAGCTCGGTCCTCAACTGCGTCCGGGGTAGAGAAGGGCTGTCATCACCTTCCAATGGCCCATCTTCTTCGTGTCACGATAGCGGACAAAAGTTGCAAGCTTCCCTTTGCTTGATGGTTATGGCGTTGAAGCTTGAAATAAGCCCAAGAGATGATGTAGGAGGCCGAGAGGAAGCTCCAGCTTTTATTTGGCGGTGAAAGCTTGCCCGGAGACCCTCCCTAGGGTGGAGAATGAAGGGGAACGACGGAACCCTTCATCGGAGGTGAGAAACAACAGAAAATGGCGAGCAATCCCAAAGATCCGGAATTAGGGCGAGACCTGTGATATTTATTGAAAGCAGAATTTAGCAATGCGCACGATCACGGGCGCACAACTAGTGGTCGTGCGCATTATGGCCAGTAATCGTGCGTATTGGCATGACAGAATAAAGAGAAGAACTGGGGTACTGCTCACGAGCAATGGCGCACGACCGGTGGTCGTGCGCACTATGTCTAGTGGTCGTGCGATTACCCCAGACAAAACTCCAGGAAAATTGAATCAATGCAAACGATCAGTGGCGCACGACTGGTGTTCGTATGCACTGTGTCCAGTGGTCGTGCAATTACCCCAGGCAGATTCTCGAAATCAGGGTACATTGCGCACGATCATCGGCGCATGACCAGTGGTCGTGCACACTATATCCGATGATCGTGCGCAGTATTCCTGCTTCCAAACATCCCGAGAACACACACATGGCCCCTAAACTCATCACCGATGTGTGCAGACATTTCAGAAAAGCACAAAAAAGGAGTACGAACAAGAAAAACACAAAAATACAAAACCAAGGGCCTAAATGTGCACTTCCTATGACAATAAGGATAAGATGAAATATAAATGATAATGAACTAAAAGTGAAGTGTAAGCAAAGGAAAACAAGCCCAGATGAGTCCGAAAATAGGTATATAAAATGAACTCATCACACCCCCAAACTTAACTGTTTGCGCGCCCCGAGCAAATAAAATTTAAGCAGATAGGGAAAGTTACTAACTAACAAAGAAATTGAAAAACAGAGTACCATACGAAGTTGCATGCTTGCATGAGTAAAAATATAATAGAGAAAATTTCTAAGTATGCAGAATAGTTTATATTTTTCACACTGCGTATCAAAATTTTATTACTACTCAAAAGTAAAATCACAGTGAATCATCCGGTCACGCGTAGGAAGATAGTAGGTAGGCCACTAAGGTGAGCTTTGCCAAAGATCGGGGCTCAGGATCACCTCCAAAGGAATCAACCAATGTCGGGGACCATACGCCCCGTTCACACACTCTCCACGGCACTAGTTCGACTCAAGCGTGAATCCGTAGGACTTTAGGATTAGAGATGGGGCTTGGGTTACAGTGAGGTAAATAATGATAAACAGGGAGCCTAATCACCTAACCCAAATGAGCTATCCTAAAACAAAAGAATCCAACCGCTAACCACAATACAAACGAGTACGCTACACACCCAAACTTCACTTTTAACATATGGGTGTGCGCACCGCCTACTCCACATACAATCACATCTCCAAAAAGATTTTCAATAAAACTTTTTCTTCTTCTTCTTTTTACAAATATATATATATATTTTTCTCTTTTTTTTTCTTTTTTATCTTTTTATTTTCATAATTTCAGCAGATATAACTTGGGAGCGCTTCCACATTTTCACAAATAATAACACCACATCATAACCCAACATGAAAATATAAAACACTAAGCTTGACTTGGGTGCACGACTAGGATCGGCTATGAGGCTTTGGTGAATGAAGGTGGAGCTGAATCAAAAGAAGGGTAGGCACAACGGGGCTTAGCGAGGATAAGACGTTAGGAATTGGTACAAAGCTCAACCGGGCAAAAATGATGGCCTACATCACACTCACGCTAGACTAACCATGTACCCATGCTTCGAGAGTAGCTTGGGGAAGTTCTTAGCCACCGAGAAAGATAATCCTTCCTCCCGACTAGAGCAAAACAAGTCTAGTGACGGCTACACACATTCCTACGCTACCGTTTGATTCACACCGGATTCACCAACTTTGAGTAGAATAAAAAGAATTTACGCAAATAGAAAAATATAAAACTATAAGCATACAAAAAAATTAAATCTACTAGAATTTCTATACGAAACGAGAGCATTTGACTAGGAGTACAACAAGGTCAACATTTTACTCTGTCTCACAATCCCAAGCAAGCACCATAATTTTCCCAAATCTAACAAAGACACAAGTTTAACTCACGGTACGCTAAGAACTAAGCACGCGCTTATGTGGGTGCAGTGGTGTGCAATGCAATGAACTAAACAAAATAATACTGCAAATGCTTTAGTATGCACATGAAATGTGCCCGTGCAAAAGGTAACAAGTAATAGCTCTCCCCCAGACTTAAACTAAACAACACATCATATGATAAAGAAATTAAAATCAGAATGAGCTAAGGGAAGAGGTTACCCAATGCTCAGCTAGTGAGCATACCAGAAGACGCGTGAAAAATAGAAGCAGGCCCGCTGTACGAAGAATCACAACCCCTCCAATGCGTAGTTTCCATGAATGCCTGCAGGGGTGAGCTCCACAAAAACAAAAGAAAAATATACAAAAAGAAATACTAAAACTAAAAAGAGACATGAAAAACAAAATGCAGAAAATATAAGATAACTACTGGGGTTACTGTCATCCCAACATGACTTATTAAATTCTATACAATTCGAGCTAATGGGCTTATTAAAAGAAAAATGCACAGGTAACTGGCCTAATATCCGTTGCGGTAATGGGTACCAATACGGAGATAGAGCAGTTACCCCTCTGCCCAAATAATCATACCTGCTCCTCACGGACAGAGGAAATTGGAAGTAAGATGAGGAGGAGGCCTGATCCTCACTCATCTCACCACAAAACAAATCCTTGCCTAGTAAGGTTTCGTCCACCACAAGTTCGCTGGGGGCGAAGGTGATGGAAGGGGCTTCCATTGTGAAGAAGGTAGGAACCTCCTCATATACGAGGATGAACTCATCGACAGCCTGAGCACAAGGCTGAACGTCAACCAAACTTACCCGTAGAGATTCAACCTGCACAGACTCAGATAAAGAAGGGGGTCAAGAAATAAAAGAGACGAAGAACATAAAGAAATAATTGGGGGAGTGATACCGGTTTCTCTCCCAAAAGGATGAGGTAGAAAAATATCATCGGCATTGTCGACAATGCTATAAGGCTCGGCAGGATCCATAGAGGCCTCCACCAAGACTTGGACTTCCTCCTTTGGTGTTGAGGGAGAATCCTCAACACCAGGAAGGTTGTCCTCCTCCATGGGAGTGGGAACAATCCATGTATCAAAGCCTCAACTTGTGTTGCATTGTCGAAAATGTCGTCAGAGACAACTGTAGTAGAATGCACAAAAGGCAGAGGAACTTTGCTTGGATAAAAGTCAAGCGCAGGTTCCTCACAAAGAATCGGCTCCACACTTGGAGATGTATGCATAGGAGAGATAAGATCAGCCATGTCGAAGACTAGATCAGCCACACATCTGGTGGTTATGCCCACATCATTCCCTTCCAAACATGAAGGTGACATGGTCACATAGCCATACGATGAAGGTGTGCCACCAAGGGTAGGAGTCAGGATGATCCGGATGTCCGGCTCATCATCCTCTTCCATAACACGGAGGTACTCAGCACAATCCTTCAGGACATGATCTGTTCTACGAAAATTCAAACACTTACTCCCAGTACTCTGCGGTCCCTGTGGAGCCGGAGAAGAATAAGAGAACGGTGTATGTGGCGACGGTGAATGGCCATAAGCTCGGGGCATAGTGTTTGAAGGGTTGTATGAATACAACATCTCATGCATTATGCGCTGAGTCTTATGCTCAATATCTCTCGTAGGGCATTCATGACTAGCATGGGAGAACTTTCTACACCAACAAAATTGGGCATACGAATATCCCCACATGGTTTCGAAATAACAGATTCAAAATAAATTGTACAAATTACTAAATCCAACAATATATTACTATAGTTGCCTAAACAAACAAGAAAAAGGCAAGCTAAACATAAATAGAATAAAACAAAAGCGATTTACATAGGAAAAGGAAAGCAATCTCACGTCTCCCTCTCCAGAAACTCACACGACTATGTTCCCCGGCAACGAAGCCAGAAACTTGATGCTTAAGATCACGACAGTGAACCGGTCGCACAAGTAATATAAAATGGGCGAGTTTTCCCAAGTATCGATCTCTCAAGGAACACAGTAAGGTGGAGTTAATTTCGAGGAGGACTTGAGATTGAAGTCCTTAGGTCGGATTTAACGATGGGGGTCTTGATATTTGCAGAAAAAGAAAAGAAAATGCTAACAACTACTCCTATGCAACGCCGCTATGTGAAGCTTCGCTAGGCGGGATGGAAGAATAGTCAGGCCGCTTTGCACCGAATCACTAGGCGGATGGGAGAGTAGGCTTGCGGAATGAGGGTCTAGAGCACCTCTTCGCAACGCATGCCACTAGCAATTGCTAGTGCGGCAAGGGTGGATGAGTGTGAATGGAATATGGCGCACCTCAAGCAAATATAACGAAATATAAAATCACATAGCCATGATTTAATACAAGCATTTTAAAACTAAGCGCACATCATCTATAAATAAAGTTTACACCAACACATAAACAACAATAAAGGAAGAATAAGGCAAGAGATCGACCGAATCCGAAGTCTTGCTGAGGTTTCACGGTTGGAATCGCCGGGTTGTCAATCCGCATCCAAGCTCGGTCCTCATCTGTGTTCGGGGTAGAGAAGGGCGGTCACCACCTTCCAATGGCCCGTCTTCTTCGTGTCACAATAGCGGACAAAAGTGGCAAGCTTCCCTTTGCTTGATGGTTATGGCGTTGAAGCTTGAAATAAGCCCAAGAGATGATGGAGGAGGCCGAGAGGAAGCTCCGGCTTTGATTTGGCGGTGAAATCTTGCCTGGAGACCCTCCCTAGGGTGGAGAATGAAGGGGAATGACGGAACCCTTCGTCGGAGGCGAGAAACGACGAAAACTGGCAAGCGATCCCAAAGATCCGGAATTAGGGCGAGACCTGCGATATTTATCGAAAGCAGAATTTAACAAAGCGCACGATCACGAGCGCACGTCCAGTGGTCGTGCGCACTATGGCCAGTGATTGTGCATATTGGCATGGCAGAATAAAGAGAAGAACTGGGGTACTGCGCACGAGCAATGGCGCACGACCGGTGGTCTTGCACACTATGTCTAGTGGTCGTGTAATTACCCCAGATAGAACTCCAGGAAAAGTGGAATCAATGCACACGATTAGTGGCGCACGAATGGTGGTCGTGCGCAATATGTCCAGTGATCGTGCGATTACCCCAGGAAGATTCTAAAAATCAGGGTACATTACGCATGATCATCTATGCACAGCCAGTGGTCGCGCGCACTATATCCGATGATCGTGCGCAGTATTCCTACTTCCAAACATCCCCGGAACACGGAAACGACCCCTAAACCCATCACCGATGTGTGCAAACATTCCAGACAAGCACAAAAAAGGAGTACAAACAACAAAAGCACAAAAATACACAACCACGGGCCTAAATGTGCACTTCCTATGACAATAAGTATAAGATGAAATATAAACGATAATGAACTAAAAGTGAAGTGCAAGCAAAGGAAAATAAGCCTAGATGAGTCCAAAAATATGTATATAAAATGGACTCATCAAGCGCTCACGCTCGGGTAAGCAGTTCATTGAGCAGAACTCGATGCCCGCCAAGAAAGGACGGGCTTCAGCAGAGACATACTCCCGCCCAGGGGCGGGAGAGAAGTCTCGCGCCTCGCGAGGGCGGGAGCAGGCACAGCCTATAACATTCTTTAATATCCTTTCAGCTCCCGCCGGGTGATGGCGGTAGAGTTATCATCAAGAAGAAAGTACGAGAGCCTTCAATTCTCGACAGGAAGGCTCCCGCCGGGTAGGGACTAGGGTGTAATTACCTAGACGCCCTTAGCTAAAATTACCTGTATATCCCCAGGGTATGCATTTAGCTCTTCAGAATAACGGAGTTTGGCTGTTGGCAGACCAGGCAGGGGTAATTTAGTAATTTGAGGTTAGCAAAGGCTATAAATAGACCCACAGGGCCTCCTCAGAAGGCAAGCTTTCATATTTTCCTAAGATCTTCAAGTGCTTTCTGAGGAGCTCCTAGCCCGGTATTTGGCTTTAGAGGGGAAGCGCTCAGAGATCTTCCGGGTAAGAGGTGGGACCTCCTAGCTGAGGCTTTGGGTCAGTTTCTGGTCCTTTACTGCCAGTTTGAGGTCAGAGCTCGGGAGAAGTAGGTGTTTTCTACACCCCTGATTTTGAACTTTTGTTGAGGTCAAATTTTGGCTTCAACAGTTATAGCCACTGGAGAGGGTAAATCCGAATTTCAGACATTATGTACTATAAGATCTTTCTAGTTTTGCAGCATTTTATCTCCGTTATGAAATAAAATCTCTAAGTTTTATATGATAGAGTACTATGTGTGTTTTGGTGATGAATTTCTCTTATGTTTGAATTTGTTTGATAATTTATCTTGGTGGAACTTTTGAATTTGATATTGAAACATCTAGGTTATTCTTTTATCTTCTATTGCGCTGCGAGAATCGAGAGATGAGTGGCGTAATATTAGTTTGAAGGTTATCTTATCGCACCGCAAGAATCGAGACACGGGTGGTGCGAATTTTTTACTTAGAGTTTCTACTATTATACTGCGCTTCGAGAATCAAGAGAGGAGAAGTGTAAGTGCTCTTAAGTTCACTCCGGTTTAGAGAGGATAAAGAGATTTCCCTTTCATACTATCAACAATAATTTTAATTCTTCACAGTATCCTTCATTCTATATAAGTTAGAGATGACTAGAGGAATATAAGATATCAAGATTTCCGAGATTCGAGAGATGAGGATTTCTTCTATAAAAATCGTTGCAAGATAACTTGATCAAATATTATCACAAGATATTATTTACATACATCACCTCAATGCATATAGAAAATCAAAAATATAATACTATTTATTTTCAACTGATAAAAAAGTATCTCTTTAAATAGTATATTTAGTTTAAATCATTGTTTAGAATTTTCATTACTCTTCAAAATCACCTCATTAGATCTGTTTCAATTTAAAAAAATGGAGTATCTAAAATTTGTAAGCTTTAGGTTAACCACTTCTTTAAAGGAGCGATCTCTACTCACACTTTATTACTTGATCTGGAATGTGCACTTGCAGTAATACGCATAACTATTTTGGGTGTATCAAGTTTTTGGCGCCGTTGTCGGGGAGGTGCGATTGATCTATTGTTCTATTTTCTTGCAATATTGGTAATCCCTAGTATTTCGAGCTCAAACTTTTAATTTTGCTTTATTTTAATTTGTTTTTACTATTATTTATTGATCTGTCAGTGCATGTCCAGATTTTGATCTGCTGAACTATTACCTTTAAATTTAGAGATTGAACGGGAATGCAGGAAAAATCATAAAACCTTTCAGATAGAACAAATCCATTCTTCAGCTATGAATCCAGTTGAGAATCATCAGGAAGGCCAGGATTTAGGAGGTAAGGTAGAACATAATGGGCAACCAAACAAACATAGAAGAACATGTCACGACTATAAAATGCCTTTACGGGGAGGGTTATAATTTAGTATGGCAAGACCCGCTATCAAAGCTAATAACTTTAAAATCGATTCTACTGCTATGCAACTTATTCAAAATAATTAATTTGGTGGCCTCAATCACGAAGACCCCAATTCTTATTTAAGGACATTAATGGAAATATGTGATACATTCAAGATTAATGGTGCATCAGAAGAAGCCATTAAACTATGGTTATTTCCTTTCAATTTGGAGGGAAGGGCGAAGGATTGGCTGAACTCTTTACCTAATGGATCCATTACCACTTGGTCCCTTTTGATAAAATTTTTTTTATCCAAATATTTTCCTCCATCTAAGACTGCTATATTTAAGCGATATATCTCGACATTTATTCAAGGGAATGTAGATTTACGACGCTTGGGAGTGCTTTGAGGAATTATTGTGAAGGTTTCCTCACCACGACTTAGCTATTCATAAACAAGTATGGACCTTTTACAATGGCCTCCAAAAATCTACGATGATCCAAGTAGATGGAGCTGCAGGAGGATCACTTATGAATAAATATCAAGAAGATGCCTATGTAATATTAGAGGATTTATCCTTTAATAATTATCAACTCATCGATCTACAAGGATCTTTTGCCACGGCTAAAATATATCAAGTAGATCAGTTAACTTCATTTGCGGCCCAAATGACATCTCAATTTAATTTAATAAATAAGAGGCTAGATGCGTTAATGTTACACATAAATCAAATTACTCTACAAGTTAATAGAATAGTAACTCATTCTACCGTTGGTCCTTCTTTAACCATTAAATAACTTGTTAATCACAATGAAGTAGCTAACTATATAGGTGGACAATATAAACCAAATCATTATGCTTATGCAAATAATTATAATCCTGAATGGAGAAACCTTCCTAATTTTTCATGGAAAAACAATTCTGGATCAACCCCTTGACATTTATTCAACTCAAGTTCTAATCCTTCTCATCAACACCATAATCCTAATCAAGTGGAAACTTCTAGGATGTCACCCGATGAAGTCATCATGGAATCTTTACAAAATAATGAAGCTTTTTTCTCTAGTTTAGAAGGTTCTGTATGGTTAATTGAGTCCCAATTGGGACAAATTGCATTTACTTTGAACATTAGATCACAAGGCACACTACCAACGGATACAATACCTAATCCTAAAGGTGATAACAAACATTGTAATGCTGTCATATTGTGAAGTGGAAGAGAGTTACTAAGTGGTCATGTCAACAATCAATTTGTAAATAATATTGTTCAAGATAAAGTGGAAAGCAACAATCTTAATACACCTACTGAAGAACTTAATCAAGAACTTAGTAATAGTGGTGAGGAAGAATTAGAAGTAGTAGATGAAGGTAAGAATGAAAAGAATGTAGAGTTTTCCAAAAAGAATGAAAAAGATATTGTTTACCCACCACCACCATTTCCCCAAAGGCTAAGGAAAAGCAAATTAGATCATGAATTTCAAAAAATTACAAATTAATATCTGTTTTGTCGAAGCCTTAGAGCAAATGTCAAGCTACGTTAAATTGATGAAGGATATCTTAAATAAGGAAAGAAAGTTTGGTGTGAATGAAATGGTGGCGCTTACCCATAAGTGTAGTGTTATCCTTCAAAAGAGACATCCACCAAAGTTGAAAGATCCCGGAAGCTTCACGATTCCATGTTCTATTGGATATAAATTTGAAGGAAAGGCTTTGTGCAATTTAGAGGCAAGAATCAATTTGATGCCTCTTTCTATCTACAAGAAATTGGGGTTGGGTGAAATTTCTAAAACATCTCTAACTTTGTAGTTGGCCGATAAATCACCTACTTTTCCAATGGGAATTGTATAGGATGTTTTAGTTAAAGTGGAAAAATTTATTTTTCCGACGGATTATGTTTTATTGGATATGGAAGAAGATAAGGAGGTGTAAATTATTATAGGTAGACCATTCTTTGCAACTGGAATAACTCTAATCGATGTTCATAAAAGGGAGTTAACCATGAGGGTTAACAATGAGCAAGTAACCTTCAATGTACTCAAAGCAATTAAATTTCCGTATATAAAAGAAGATGAAATGGAGGAGGTTAATAGTATATCACCTTAATATTATGAATTTGAATGTTGGGTGGGATAGTTCAGATGAAGATGTAACAAATATAATAACTCATGATGAAGAAGAAGAGATTCATGATTGTTTGCAAGTGTTTGAGCATCGACTGATATCATTTCGTAAGCTGGAACCACTTGATATGCCGAAAAAGTCATTAGCGGATAAACCCTCTATTGTTAGTCCACCCATTTTTGATTTAAAATCACTTCCTGAGCACCTATCATATGCATATTTGGGAGAAAATGATACACTACCGGTCATTGTTAACTCTAAATTGTTACCGGTATAAACGAATAAATTATTGGATCTTTTATGACAATATAAACTAGCCATAGGGTGGACCATTCCGGACATTCAAGGATTAGCCCTTCTCTATGTATGCATAAGATCCTTTTAGAGGAATCTTTCAAGGGGTCTATAGAGCCTCAACATCAACTTAGTCCACCTCTGAAAGAAGTTATAAAAAGGAGATTATCAAATGGTTAGATGCGTGAATCATTTAACCCATTTCAGATAAATCGTGGGTTTCCCCGATCTAATGTGTTCCTAAGAAGGGATGGATGATGGTAGTAAAAAATCATAAGAATGATTAATCCCCATAAGAACAGTCACGGGTTGGCATATTTGCATGGACTACTGAAAAATGAATAAAGCCACTAGAAAAGAGCATTTTCCATTGTCATTCATAGATCAAGTCTAAGATAAACTATCCAGAAATAATTTCTTCTGCTTTTTAGTTGGGTACTCCAGCTATATTTAGATTACGGTAGATCCAGAGGAACAAGAAAAGACAACTTTCTCATGCCCTTATTAAACGTTTGCTTTTAAGAGAATTTCATTTGGCCTGTGTACTGCACCGACCACTTTTCAACTTTATATTATAGCTATATTTTCTAATAATATGGAGCATGCATGTCATAAAAATCTTTATGGATTATTTTTCCAACTTCAATAAATCATTTAACAAATGCTTGATGTGTTTAGAAAAATTGCTCTCTCACTGTATTGAAACTAACATCATTTTGAATTGGGAAAAATGTCACTTAACGGTGCGTGAAGGTATAGTACTTGGGCAACATGTGTCTAGAAAGGGGTTAGAAGTAGATCAAGCTAAGATTGATGTCATTGAAAAACTACCACCTCCTAAAAATGTAAAAATATTGTGAAGTTTCTCAGGCCATGCAGGATTCTATAGAAGGTTCATCAAGGATTTTGCAAAAATCGCCAAGCCTCTAAGTGGACTAATAGAAAACGATTCAAGGTTTAATTTTTACAATGGCTGTTTAAGTGCATTTAATAAAATTAAGACTCGTTTAACTACGACACCCATTGTAGTGGCTCCCGACTAGAGAGAGCCCTTTGTGTTAATGTGTGATGCTAGCGATTACTCCGTTGGCATTATCCTAGGGCAAGTGCGGGATAAAGTCTTCCACACCATAGCTTATGCTAGCAAAACTTTAATTGAGGCTCAAATCAATTATACCACTATCAAAAAAGGATTACTTGTCGTAGTGTTTGATTTTGAAAAGTTCAGATCTTATCTTTTGTGCACCAAAGTCAAAGTTTACACAGACCATGCGGTTATCCATTACTTTATGGAAAAGAAAGATGCTAAACCTCGACTAATTCGTTGGGTTTTGCTGCTATAAGAATTTGACTTAGAAATTAAGGACCGAAAAGGTGTCGACAATCCGGCCGCAGATCATCTATCGAGGATTGAGTGTTTGAATCATATGTTAAGTTCTAAAATTGACAAAAGGTTTCTTGATGAGTGGATTTTGACCATTTTCGAAAAATCATTTCCTTGGTATGCTGACTACGCTAATTATATAGTTAGTTAAATTTTCTCACATGATTTGCTATATCAACAAAAGAAGAGATTTCTGCATCAATTACGCTCTTATCTTTGGGATGATCCTTTTTTATTTAAAATCGGAGTAGATTGTGTAGTGTAACGATGCATACCGGAAGGAGAAATGAAACCTATTTTGTACAAATTTCATAGCTCTCCTTACGGAGGATATTTTAGGGGGAATAGAACGACAATGAAAGTATTAGAAGTGGGATTCTATTTGCCCATTTGTTTCCGAGACTCTAAATAATTTGTGAGCCAATGTGATCAATGCCAAAGAAATGAAAAACATCAAGAAAAATGACTCTATGCCAATGAACATAATTCTAGAAGTTGAACTCTTTGATGTTTGGGGTATAGACTTTATGGGGCCATTTATGAACTCGAACGGTAATCTGTTTATTCTTCTAGCTGTCGATTATCTTTATACTATAAGCAAACTCAAAAAGAGTTATGGTGTAACATTTATCTTCCCAAAATACACTCTCATATCCTCTATTTTTTTCAAAAAATCTGGTTTTTGGGTAAATTTCTTTTTCCTGCCCACTTCTCCCGCACATAATTCATTTTCGGTCCTCATGTCAAATCTGCCATCTATGTCTCCTCTTTCAGCTGTCTTCATGCCTCACTTCCGAAGGCAGAGTACGCTCATGGCGGTAAAGAACCCAATTACACAGAGAAATTCCTCTTCCACCTCTCCGAGAAATAGTTCTTCCATCCATAGATCGATCCCCGTTCATCGATGCAACAGCTCATCTTCCCTCTGCATCGACGGACCCCGCTCCGCACGAAGAAGCATGCACAGAGCCAGGGGCAGATTTAGAGGGGGGCCCGAGGGACACTGGCACCCCCATTATTTTTCAAATTGGTCAGTGTATTTGAATTCCTCTCGTCGAGGCAATAGATTTTGACTACTTAAACGTCAAAAATGGTGGCCAGATGAGGGAAATACAGCTCCGATAAGATCGAAACGTTCAAAATTTTTTTTTGAATGAAGTTGATGTCTGGTCCCCATATTAAAATTTTTAGAACACAGTGACACATTCAAAAAAATTTTGTGTGCACCCCCTTTATCAATTTGTGCACCCCCATTATTAATTTTCTGGATCCGCCACTGACAGAGCAGCGACGCACCTCTACATCGACGTTCCTCTACATTGTCGCACCTCACCTTTCCTCTGATTTCGCCCTTGCATCGCAGGTTTCAACCTTACATCACCTTTACATCGTAGGTTTCACCCTTACATCGCAGGTTTTGCCCTTACATCACAGGTTTTACCCAAACATCTTTTTTTTTCCCAGTTACGATTCGCCACTGCCGATGAGACATTCGATTTTTTCTAACAATTTTTTTTCTAACAGTGGTTTTATGGCTCTGTGAAGCATTCTTATATTCCCTGTACTGCTCTTCCTCTGACATCACCATTTTGATCTTTCTAGGGCATCCACGATTGGTAGAGCGATGAAATCCATGGTCGACAATTTCTCTCTCAATAGCTTCTGCTTTGCGACTCCCATTTTACATCAAAAGGAGACAAAAAGATGGGTGGCACATTTATGTAAGAAACTCCTCAACTAAGCCTTCAATTTCATGGCAAAAAATTTGATTTCATATGGTGTAGAAGATCTTTAGATCTTGAGAGCATACGGTGAGGCGAGCCATGTGCACCGGTTCTAGCTTTTCAACTTTGGTGTAGAAGAAACTATGTTGCGTTTTTCTATTTAGGTACCTTTTATCCACTTTACATTTTTTCATGAATTAAGCTTCTCTAGTTTGGCTATTTCCTCTATTCTGAATTCATCCACATAGGATATCTCCTATGTTGTTTCATAGCCTGAATAGCAGTTTTTATTAATGTAATCTCTTTCACATGCTCATAACATATTTGATAGAATTTCGAAGTGAATGTTATAGGTGATTTAAAGAAAAATTAAATATTTCTTCATAGTTTACAAAATTCAATTCTCACTGGGTAATACCAATGCTCTCTATTTGTGAGTTTTATTAAACATTTTTTGGAACATTTCAGGCTCTATAGCCGCATTTTTTATAATAAATTTAGTGTTCTCCCCAAGTTTTCCTATATCTTTTTCCTTTTGTTTGTGACGAACTAGACATTTGATTATATATTTTGTTGGTCTAAAATTTTTATAATGCCCATCTTTTTTTGTTTGAAATTGCTCCAAAAAAATATAGCAAACAATCCAAACTTGAAGTGCTATTAAAAGTCATCCAGTCCCCCTTCTTATTTTCCTACAACCACCCTCCTACTCTAAAAATGGGTTGGAGTACCAAAATTTAAATTACCTTTATCATATTTGCATCCTCATGAACTGCCTGTATATTTTAGCGATCCTAAAGCAGTCTATGACCACCATTAAAATGTAAGCATGTCAAATATCTTAGTAAGTTCTTGGGGATAAGCATTTAGCTTAGTAAGATCAGACTAAAAGGTACGAGAAGAGCAGAACTAATAACCAATCTGGCTGTTGGATAAATGAGCGGTTCTGCATGAAAAGGTTTGGATACATTTAGCTCTGATCTTAATCAAACATGCATCAAACAAATCTTAATAGGTCTCTTCTCATGTCATATATCTTATTCAAACAGGACTCTTCTTATCAACAATTGTTAGATCAGAACTAATTTTCTAAAAGGTACATCTAAAATACATTTAGTTCTGATATTTTAGATGCAGACAACAACCAATCATATTGTTAGATCAGAACAGGTGCTCATTTATCCAAACAAGACTCTTCTCATCTCTGCCTATTTGATGCTGAACAAAGTAAAGTTCTGATTAGGACTAATTTTCCCATCAAGAAAATTTTGAAGTTCCTAGATTTAACTCATGTGTGAGTATCAAACAAGTAATGAATAGATAGTCAATAAGGCGGTAAGACCACTGGTTTTCAGGCAATTAGTTCTGAACTAAATGTAAGAATCACGACATATGCCCGCGCTCATAGCATATGTCGCGCCCACAACAAATATCGCGTCCACGACATATGTCGCGCCCACGGCTCACAAACTCACACGACATATTTTGCGCCCACGACATATGTCACGACCACGACAAATATCGCGCCCACGACAAATATCATGACCACGATAAATGTTGCACCCACGAAAAATGTCATTCCCACGAAAAACGTCGCCCCCTCGATAAATGTCACATCCCACGACGAATGTCGCCCTCTCGACAAATGTCGCACCCACGACGAATGTCGCCCCCTCGACAAAAGTCGCCACCACGACGAATGTCGCACCCACGACAAATGTCACCCCCTCGATGAAAGTTGCACCCACGACGAATGTCGCCCCCTCAACAAATGTCGCACCCACGATGAATGTTGCCCGCACGGGGTCCCCCGTGCACGACTGCTTGTGTTTCTAAATATGTGGAAACCATAACTACTATTAAAAATGATGATAAAGTGGTTTAACATTTCTTAAAAAATTATATATTTAATCGGTTTGGCACAACAAGAGCTATTACAAGTGATGGTGGGAGCCACTTATGCAACAACCAATTTGCTACATTACTAAGGAAGTATGGAGTTACTCATAAAGTAGCATTAGCATATAATCCTCAAACGACTGGTTTATCAGAGGTCACAAACCGCGAAATAAAGAAAATTCTTGCTAAGACTGTTAGCGGCAATTGTAAAGATTGGTCTCAAAAACACAATGACGCTTTATGGGCTTATTGGACTGCTTACAAGACATCAATTGGCTTAACCCCCTATAATTTAGTTTATAGAAAACTTGATATTTACCTCTTGACTTAGAACACCGGGCACATTGGGCAATTAAGAAGATAAATTTTGACTTTCATGCTGTAGGGAAGAACAGACTTTTACAATTAAATAAGTTGGAAGAAATAAGGATGAATGCATACGAGATCTCACAAATCTACAAAGAGCGAACAAAGAAATGACATGACCGATGTTTAAATACAAAAATCTTTGAAACGGGACAATCCGTTCTATTATATAACTCTCATCTAAAATTATTCCCCGGAAAGCTAAGTCTCGTTGGTCGGGACCATTCCGTGTTAAAGAAGTACACCCATATGCCACGATCACCATCTTAAATGAGAACGATAATTCAGAGTTTAAAGTGAATGGAGAACGACTTAAAATCTATAGGAGCAATGACAATGAATGATTGGTGTCGTTCATTCAATAGAAATAACAAAATGAAGATTTAAGGTCCTGCTGGGACTTGAAATTAAGCGCTGCTTTGGAGGCAACCCAATTTTTAATTTGCATTATTAGATGGCCTTATAACTTTTATTTAATAACATATTTTATTATTATTATTATTATTATTTAAAAGGAATTTATCTTAGTACTAGGTATGTTTTGTAGTTTGTTTAGTTATTTAAATGGAAAAAAATCCGGTCAAAAAGACAGTTTTCCTATAGTAATTGGCAGAAAAAATTATGTTTCAACAATAATTTTTTTGCCATACTGTTTGTGTTTCGCAGGTTTTCCGATCCAACAGATCCGGGGTGCCTCAGTGCTAGTAATCTGGTTCAACTGAATAAAGGCCGGTTCCTATACTCTCCTCCCTTCTAAGAATCCTGGCTCATTCCTCTAACCCTATTTACATGATATCTGGAGAGGCGCGGGGCAAGCGGCGATACAGGAGAGGTGCAAAGCGAGCGGAGAATCCTGAGAGCTCATTTGTGGAAACTTCTCGACGTCGGCGATAAGTCCTCGACATCGGCGAAAACTGGCTCTTCCTTCTTTGCGCTCTACCTTCTCATTCGGGCATGATAAACCCCAGCATTCCAATGACTGGATTTTTTCAGTTTGGTTAGTATTCGATCCCTCCTCTTCTTTACTTCTCAATTAGGGTTTCGTTTACCTTAGGTTAATCCTCTTTAAGATATGACTTCTAAGAGGAAGAAGAAAGGAAAGATGGCTCATAAGAACATTCGAATCATTAACAACAAAGCCTAAGATCGCAATGAAAAGCTCAAATCAATGTCTATCATACTGGAGTGAGGCTTTCAAATTGATGTTCGAGGGTGGAGCATAACCAATATTGAACAAATCTCAACTCAGGGATGGGAAACTTTCTGCCATCCTAGGTGTGTAGCCATCTTGCCATATGTCTACGAGTTCTATGTTAATGCCTTATTTCAGAACAATGATAAAGTGTTGGCGAGGGGCAGGGAGATAGATTGTTCAGCTGAAGCAATCAATATATATTTTGATCTTTAAAATGTGGAGGAAGTAGGGTATGAGGTTCTGAAAAGAACGATTTCTCCGCTTGAGGTAGCAATAACTTTATCCATCATTTCGCACATTGAATGGGATAATAGAGCCAAGACTGTAATCCACTCCAACAGCTTTAAGCAAGAAGCCAAAGGTTGGTTGTTGTTTGTTAACGCCAGTATTCTTCCAACGAAGCATCTGAATCAGGTATCGTTTCCTCGAGCACTACTAATATACTGTATTCTACAAGGAATAAAGATAAACATAGGGTGGATGATAGAGGACCAAATTCGTGAAAAGGGGAAGGGCAAAGTCGGCCGATAGCTGTGGTTCCCAACTATTATAACCACTCTTTGTCGGAATGCCGATGTGAGAGAAAAGGATACCAGTGTTACGTCGGTGAAACATCATATTACTCACATCGTAATTTCCACAAATATTAAAACCACTTCGGAGGGTAGTGTGGACAAGGGCAAATCTACATCACTGCCTTTTTCTTCTTCAACCAGACCAACACAATCCACACGGCAGTCATCAGACTCTCAGCAAGACCCAGAAAAGATCATGTCATACTTAAAACACCTCAAGGAGTATCCACGATGCCATCACAATGTTGTCTCTGCACAGTTAAAAATTCTGAAAAGGAATCAGTTAAACCAACTACGACATGCCCAGCTCCCACTTGGTGACCAATCCCTCCTATTCCTGCCACCGTTTGTTGCTGATGGATACCTGCTTAATGATTGTGGAAAACGAGCGGATCCTTCGATCGATGACGTGGCTAATGAACCAGAGATGATGGATGGCGACAATATGATTGGAGACGACGATGAATGGGATGAAGACGATGAAAGTATTGAAAGTGTGGAAGATGGTGAAGATGCCGACAAATACGATGCCGAAGACTGATGCACTTTCACATCTACCTCTTAGTTATGTTACAGAACAATCTTTTTTGTTTGAAATATTTTGTGACTCGTAGTATAGTTTGTTGTTTTTGCATACTTGCTACCCTTTTAAGGGTTCTCTTTTGGAATATTATGGCTATTATATTTATTTATTTAATTCTGCATTCTGGTTATACTTCTAGGATGGTTTAAATAGAAATCATTATGTTTTGGTCCTTTAACTGCCGCTCTGTTATATTTTTGACAAAACTCAGTTCTGTATACTGTAGTATGATATGATGTAGTTCCCAACTCAGTTTGTTTTGTTTTGATATGAACCTTAATCTAATATAAACAATGCTTTGGTTTGCTAGTCATATCCGATCTATCCTTTACTTTATTTATATTCTCAGATTGCAGTTTTTGTGCTAGTTGGATGCACTTTTGATTTGCACTTATGAATAAAATTAACTAGAACCTATTGACTTTGATTGGACTTGGGAATTCCTATGAAAATAATGAGATATCTAAATCTAGAGACTAGTCTTCGTTGTGCTTTGTGTATAATCTTATGAAGGTAACTGTTGGACAAACCATCACGGTTAGCTTTTGAACAATAACATCATATAATCAGACAAAAAGGATGAGAGGGATTGATACTTTGGGTTGCATGTCACAACCCACATTTTCTCCGAATTGAAATGTTTATCAGAGTAAGAGAAAACACGCGTCGTGATGCCACGTCGTGTAGGGGATAACTGTAGACGTTCAGCCAAACTCCAATCCTAACACAGTTTATGAAAATACCAAGTTATGCTGTGAGAAAAACAGGTTTTAGGTTAAGTTTTGATGGTCGTATCCCTCGGCTTAGTGGATCAACTAGTCCACGACTGAAAATATAAGTATATACTGCAAAAATATTTTGTTTACAATGGTTAACATCCTACATGAGCATAAATGTCCCCATAGGACAACCAATGTTATGCATGATTATAGATTTAGTATAAGTGTAGAAATTAGTTTGTACATTCAATAAGATAAAATGACTTTAGCTTCAAAAGATGTCATACATGAGGTAATAGAGGTAATACATTTATACTTTAAAATATCTAACATGCAACCTAACATATAACCTTCCCAAAGAGCAGGTAATTCCAAACCATCATAAGAAAAGGCTTAGCAGTTAGCAAGTACTTAACAATAAACAAAAAAATCTAGTGGGCGTCAACAACTTGACACGAACTCACTAAAAGGTATGTATGTCTGAACTAAAAGAAAACAAACAACAACTACCTCATTATCAGTGAGGAAATGATAGCTGCAGAGTACCAGCCAAAAACCAACCCTAGTCGCTCAACCGGCTACTTCTCCAAACTCGAGGCATTCAAAAAAAGAACACCTCAGTAAGAATGAAAATACAAGTGGAGATCAAAGATCAAAAGGTTAGAAATAAATCAAAAGGGAATAAAGGGTTACCAACCCAAACATAAGGAAGCTGTCAAATCTCAGCAATTAATCATATGACAATGGTAATAGATTTACTTATTGAGTTCAAAAGTAAGAATATTGCACCAAGTGCGAAACGAAGCCATGCTTTGAGAATATCTGCAAAAGTAAGCAAAATAACATATATTTGTACAGTACAAGGAAAGAAACTTAATAACTCTACTCATATGAATCATTAACACTGGTAAGAAATGTTCATGAGTTGGTGGCCACATTGTCCAACCTGAACTTACAGACCCAACGTATTCCGAGAAGGTACTATGGTGGTGGCAACATTGTCCAACACCACCCGACAGTCCAATTATCTCAACATGACACTAGGGTGGTGGCATTATTATCCAACTCAACCCAACAATCAAAATATATATAAAAAGGTGTTGTGGTGGTGGCAACATTGTACAACTCAACACACAGACCAAAAATAAGCCAAGTAGTGTAATGATTCACAATTTGGCACTAGGTTGGGGGCCCTTTATCAACTACCAACCAAAGGCAACACATAACATCCATAAACACCTATAACATCAATCGGGATACATAAACTCTCCTTGACATAAAGGAAGAAAATTCACAAGTGATAGCCATTCTAAGTCATACTTGACGAATTCAGCTTAATCAAGAAAAAATTCTAAGTCCATGGTAAAAGCGTTGAGTACACTCGAAGCCGCGTTGAGTGCAATCAACACACTCAACGCCAACCAGATTACTCAGCGAAATTACCTTCACTCAACGCTGCATTGAGTCCACTTAACACCGTGTTGAGTCCACTCAACGCTTATGGATTCGTCTCAAAGCTACTTCAACGCCAAGGTTTCAATCAACGTTGTTTCACTCAATGCCGCATTGAGTGCATTCAGAACACTCAATGCTTTTGATTTAGTCTCGAAGCTACTCAACGCCAAGGTTTCACTCAATACTATTTCACTCAACGCTGCGTCGAGTGCTTTCAGCGCACTCAATGCTTTTGCCTTAGCCTCATATACCACTCAATGCCAAGTGAACTTCACTCAATACCGCGTTGAGGGCATTCAGCACACTCAACTCTTTTGCATTAGCACCAAATTATCACCCGACGCACTCATTGCCAAACTGCTATTACTCGATGAATTCGTCGAGATTACTCGACGAATTTAACTTAGTCTAAAACATCACTCAATGCCAAGTGAATTTCACTCAACTGCATGCCTGATATTCGTCGACTTAACTCCTAATACTCGACGAATGGGGAAACACTCAACGCCAAGTCTTATACTCGACGAACTCAATGCCTAATACCCGATGAATTGGAAATAACTCAACGCCAAGCATTACCCGATGAAATTACATCGGATACTCAACGAATTGAACTTAAATCAACGCCAAGCATTACCCAACGAAATTACATCGGATACTCGACGAATTTGACTCTGCTCCTACTGATACTCGCCGAATTTTACTTAGACCAAAAACTCCAACTTTACTCGACAAATTCTAACCTGCCTAATACGAATAATCCTGACTTAGACTAATAGCGGCATAAGCCGAATCTAGACAGATTAACAGACAACCCGACACTCGACGAATTTTGCCTAGGCTAACAATCATATAAGATGAATTTACTTAGGCTAATAGGTAAAAATCAACGGGTTTAAACACTATCAGCCGAGAGACGGCAAATCTAACTCATACTAACAATCAAATATCTTGAATGGACCTTAACAAGAAATTTTGCATTAAGCAGCTGGTCTAAATGACCAAACCCTACCCTAATCCCAATTTCTGTACAGTGAAGGAAACAAGATAATAGGAAACAAAGTATAAGCAAGGGGGAAAACTGTCACTTGCCTCAAATCTTCGCCGA